>CM072998.1:131735225-132985225 GCA_037038555.1 Rhynchonycteris naso
GTGTAGGGGTGAGCGCCCTTGCTCAGCTGCTGACCCCGCCTGTTCCCTGGCTTCTGCCCAGCCCCCGTGGTCAGGGCCTGTTCGCGCAGGGTCGGAAACCTCAGAGGCCAGGTGATTTTGCGCGCCCATGGGCCCCTGCTCAGCAGCAGATCTCTGCCCATTCCCGGCCTCCTGCTTTTCCCCCGCAGGTGGGGCTGCAGGCCGGCCTGAAGCTGCCGAACCATTTTCACGCGTCCCCTCCATGCCTGCTGGGCTAGACCGAGCTCACGCCTGCTGGGCCTCCATCCCCGCCGACAGAACCGCGTTTCCGCGTTCCGCTGCCCCCGTCCTTCCAGCAAGCCCTCAGCAGTGTGGTTAGGGGCACTGCAGCTAAGACCCTAACACTCCATACTGTAGTCCTGGAAGGTCCCTCTGTCTAAACAGCTCTGCTCTAAGTGCCACAGGAGAGCTTGTTTGGCAGGTATCCTGTCTCCCTTTGCTGATATTGCTAGTTCCAGGGGAAATATTCATTTTTGATTTGGGAAGTGACTCAGCCCAGGGGTTAGGGTGGCTGTCCCTCAGAGTGTTTCTCCCTGTGCCTTCCAGTCCACACTCTCTTCCCGCTGCTCTGGTCCTCTCCTCTGTCCCGTTCCCCGGAGCCCTGTGTGAGTGGTTGTGAGAGAGGTTTTCTGCACTGTCCCTTTAAGAAGAATCCTGGGTCTGCGAAAACTGTCTCTTTCTCACAAACAGTATCCTCACTTGTTTCACAGCTCAATACTGTTCATACACCTCTTCTAGGCTCTGGGACTGCAGGCTGATGCTTTGGTCCTCTGACCCAGGTCCCTCTCTCTCCGCTAAACTCTCTTCCCGCCACGCGAGTCTGCCATTCGCTCCAGGGAGCTAGGCAGCCCTTTCCATGTTTTCGCTTTTGCTACCAGTCTCCATGTGACTTCTTCAGTGTTGCTTGGTTGAAGAGTCCACTTAGTTTAGTTCAAAGTTGGTTTATCCCGATGATGGTTCTTAAAATCAAGTTATAATCCATTTTGGTTCCACGAGTTGGAAGTTGGTACATTTGTCTACTCCATTGCCATCTTGCCGTCTCTCCAGATTGTCATACTTTTAACCTTTATACTCTATACCAATTGGCAAGGTAAATTATATTTGCCTATAATCATATATTCTCTCATTTATTAATACATTAAAATAAGTGAATAAATATATTCCAAAGAAATTTACATTAGCTACACCAGCAGAGGAGACAGCCTAAACATTTAATAACTAGTAAGCCATGAGCAGTGACCAGTCTGAAAGAATGCCTCACCACTGGATCTAGCCCAAGAGGTCCCCTGCTGTGCCATGTGGTACCCTTTGATTGCTGGCTGATGAGGGACTTGTGGGAAGATGGGGAAGGAACATGGAGTAACAGTTATTATTAGTTGGTGCAGAACAAACAGTATGGTCATTCTGTGCATACTTACTTAGTGTTAGCCTGGGTATCAGTTATAAGTGTTGTTGACTTATGCAGTACAAACACAGGGAGAAGGTATTTCATGCTTTAATTCTGTAACTTACCCAAAATGGGAGTAATATACTGCTCACAAAAATTAGGGGATATAAAAAATATATATAAAATATCCCCTAATTTTTGTGAGCAGTATATTAAAAAAAGAATAGCAAGGACTAATTTCGAGTGGTGATTACCTGATAAAGTGATGACTATTCTAAGCGGGTGAGAGGTGGCAGAAGCCCTCGCGGGGCCATTTGTGTGTAGGGAATTTCTGTCATAAATGTCCACATTACACTGATATACTCCCGCCTCCTCCTCAGTGGCATCGTAGATTAGGAGTTGAGAACGAAATAAAGACTGTGAAACCTTTGTTTTCTTTTGGAACTGGGATGGGAATTGCCCCCATTCAATAGTGCCATTATGGCCTGACCAGGTGGTGGCGCAGTGGATAGAGCATCGGATTGGGATGTGGAAGACCCAGGTTCAAGACCCCGAGTTCGCCAGCTTGAGCACGGGCCCATCTGGCTTGAGCAAAAAGCTCGTCAGCTTGGACCCAAGGTCGCTGGCTCCAGCAAGGGGTTGTTCAGTCTGCTGAAGGCCCACAGTCAAGGCACATGTGAGAAAGCAATCAATGAACAACTAAGGTGTTGTGACGGCAATGAAAAACTAATGATTGATGCTTCTCACCTCTCTCCTTTCCTGTCTGTCTGTTCCTATCTATCCCTCTCTCTGACTCTCTCTCTGTCCCTGTACACACACACACACACAAAAATAGTACCATTATGGTTGATGTGAATGAGCTGATGGAAGGCTTGAGACCCAGCTGGCTGGAACTGCCATGTCACGGAGAGTGGGACCTAGAGGTCAGAGTAGCCAGTCCCCACTATGATACAGGTCAAAGGTGTCAATCCATTTCACTTGCAGTTGACGGCTCATCAGGCTAACTTGTAAACTTGATGCTGTGGACAGAAATACAAACTGAATTTTGAATGTGTTTATCAAATATAAGTACAGTACTGCCAAGTCTTCCAGGTGCCACTTCTTCACCTTGAACCATCATTCATTCATTGGAAGTATCAAGTATTTGGGGGGGTAGAAGTCGATTCACGGTACAATTTGTCCTGAATTCTGACCTCAGTTTTCCAAAGTTGACACTCTTCTCAGTGTTCTCAGCAGTGACAACAAATAGGCCGTGTTTTTCCAGTCTGCTGCTTAGACAGCTGCTGCTGAGTGGGTGGAGTGCTCCCCAGGCCCAGTGGCTGGCCCCTGCCCTTCCCCCTGTGCACAGGCTCAGTACATTCTTCAGCACATGCTAGAGAGACTGTCACCCCAGGGCTGCAGCTGTCAAAAGTCTGAGTCCATGGGGCTCAGCTCTACTTGGCATGCTGCTTCTTTAAATCTACTCCAATTCATAGGAGTTCACTTTCAGCCTTGAATGGCAAATTAGAAGTGGTATCCTAAAGATGATCTTTATAAAGATAAGTGAACTTTTAAGATTAATTAACAGACATGGTGGCTAGAGACTATGCTCTGTGCCCATAACTAGAGAATTCAGGGTGAGACACAATCAAATTTACTGTTGTTCACCACAAAAGAAAGGTGCTGATGAGACCTAAGTTCAGAAGAGGGTTTCTTTGACACTTATCCAGAGATCTCACAGTGACTGACACCCTCTGCATCCAGCTTAGCTCTCTGGCCTGGTTCCGGGTCCTCTCAGACACTCTGCACTCATACGTGCCACTGTCTGTGATGGTGGTGGAGGTGACCTCTAGCAGGAAGGTGGCCCAGTCCACCTTTTCCAGCCTTGTGTGGCCACGCTTACTGGGTTTCCCATAGGAGGCCCCCAGCTGTGCGATGCCATCCTGATCCATGCCAGCCATGAATGCTGGCTGTGCCTGGTCCTGTGGGATGTGCCACCAGACCACGAACAGGAGACTTTTATCTCCATCTGCCTTCCAGAGAACAGTTAGTTCTTCTCCTTCCCACACTGCCTGCTGCTTGTTCTGAATAGACATGACCACTTTCCTTGCTGTGGATTACGGGTTATAGAAGAAAAAATTATTTCAAATAAATAAAAATGTTCTGACACACAATGAGAGCTCATTAATTAGGACTGACTGGTTTGTGGCAAATGGGATCAGGCTGTTTACTCCTGCACCACAAATCGGAAAAAAAGATTTGCCAAACTAAACACTTAAATAGTGGAAACAAGACAATAAAAAATACACATATCAGGAGAACCTATTTACATTTAAACAATTTATAATATGCCCTTAATTTTTAGCAAAGTGTTAGATAAGCCTTTCCTTAAGAACATCTAGCTGGGAAACACCAGACAATATTTTGTGAGATTAATCAGGGTGGATGCATGATCTTGAAAGTAATGAAGCTGGGTTTATTTAAAGTTTTAGTTTTTAGGAATTCAGACTTTCACAGTTCAAAATGACCCTCCTCTCCCTGCTTATTTTTTCCTAATTAGCATGTTTTTTGAACAGGGATTATTGTTAACAG
The DNA here is from genome assembly GCA_037038555.1 of Rhynchonycteris naso. Classification (NCBI taxonomy): domain Eukaryota; kingdom Metazoa; phylum Chordata; class Mammalia; order Chiroptera; family Emballonuridae; genus Rhynchonycteris; species Rhynchonycteris naso. The sequence goes on from CM072998.1 coordinate 131,739,223, forward strand.
GATTTCTGTTCACAATACTACCATTAAAAATAATTACTTGGGGGAAAATACATATATTTCTCTTTTTCAAATTATAGATAATACATATTTGTTGGTTGAAGGGAGAGCCTTTTATCTCAACTACACCATGAAACTATAAATGTAAATCTATTTCCTAAGTAGAAAATTCAAGATGCGTAGAAATGTGGGCATTCATTCAACACTTAATTCCTGAGCTTTGTCCCAGGTGCTCTGTGGGCAGTGCAAAGATATCTCAGTAACTCCATCCAAGGCAACCCAGCCTCATGCTTAAGGCCAAGGTCCCTGGAGTCAGAATTATCTCGGGCAACATCATTAGCCTCTGTGAGCCTCCTAATTTTCTTTCCTGAAATACAAGGGCAATAACAGCACCTATTTAATCACATTGTTGAGAGAACTAAACAAATGGCATATGCAAAGGGCTTAGCCTGGCTGGCAAGGGGAAGGACCCAGAAAGGTCAGCTGTTAGCACTGGTGTGTTATAATACGCCCTTAGTGAAAACAGGTAGTTCAAAGCCAAAAGAGTAAAACAAAATAGAACTGGCATTGGAAATCTGAATAGGATCTAATTGAATTTGCAAATTGTTCTTCCCTGCTGTGAAAGGAGTTCAGTCTTCTACTGTTTTACGCATATATATATATGTTACAAAGGCAGAATGAAGGTTAATGTTTGCATATATATATTATATATATGTAAATATATATAGTTTCATATTTTGGGTGAGGCATGATTATACTTAAATGTTTTTCAAGTTAAAAATAGATTCTTAACTAAAGCTTAGAAATTAGAAAATTATTATCATCTCACTACTCTAATATAACCATTATGATTAGTTTCAACTAACATCATTTTTTTTTCTTTACAGGAACAGAGAGAGAGTCAGAGAGAGGGATAGATAGGAACAGACAGACAGGAACGAAGAGAGATGAGAAGCATCAATCATCCGTTTTTCGTTGCGACACCTTAGTTGTTCATTGATTGCTTTCTCAAATGTGCCTTGACCGTGGGCCTTCAGCAGACCGAGCAACCCCTTGCTGGAGCCAGCGACCCTGGGTCCAAGCTGGCAAAATTTTGCTCAAGCCAGATAGGCCCGCGCTCAAGCTGGCGACCTCGAGGTCTTGAACCGGGGTCTTTCGCATCCCAGTCCGATGCTCTATCCACTGCGCCACGGCCTGGTCCGGCTCATTTTTTTTTTTAATGAAGTTTTCTTAAGTTCATTGTGGTCATTACTGCCTCTTGGTGAGTACTAAGTGTAGGGAAGTTACACATTCACAGTAGTACTGAAAACCCCCTTCTTTTTAAAATGTTTAGAGCAGGGGTGCTCAATACGTCGATCGCGATCTACTGGTCAATTGTGAAGGAAGTGTGGGTAGATCGCATGACATTAAAAAGACATTTTTCTTTTGATTGACATACAGGGTAGCTGATCTGACGTCTGAACTTTTGATACCCTACGCATGCGCGTTAAACCGCGCTAACTTGTTCAGTTACACTGCTGCGTAGTTAGCCTTCAATTTATTTAAACTAAATACAACAAAGGGTATAAAAATGAGTGCCGTAGCTGGTCCGAGTAAGAAGCCTAAAACCTACCACTTTCATACAGAATGGGAGGGGATTTTTTTCACCATGTCATATTCTAAGTGCGTTTGCCTCATCTGTCTGTGTGCCATTGCTATTCCGAAGAAGGGAAATGTGGAGCGGCTTTTTCAGACTGTTCATAAAAACTATGACATTGACTTTCCTCCGAAAAGAAAGCTGAGGAGAAGGTGAAAGAAGAATACACAATATTAAATAGTAATAATAGTAACTTAAATAATGATAATATAGAAGAAATAAATTTATGTTTTGCATTTTTATTGTAGGTAGATCATTTTGACTTGGTCATCTTATAAGTAGCTCGCAAGCTGAAAAAGTGTGGACACCCCTGGTTTAGAGAATGATAAACATATTTCAAATAATGGTTTGACTTTTAAAACTGAATGCTTAACAGGGTTTTTAATAAATTTTCTAAATATTTTTTCTGGTTCTACATACTGGGCCCAGTTTGGACTCCAGCCTAGATAAACAAACAAACAAACAAACAGTTTTTAGCTTTGGAAGACCACTTTACTGATAGGCTTAGGATCTGTGCACCATGAAGGAAGGTTCCTTTGGCACAAATTCCCACGTACTGGGTTTAAGGAAGGGCACAGATATATTCAGGGGAGATTGAGATGCACAAAGCAGAGATTTGGTTCTGAGTAAATATGTAAACCACCTACATAGTTTTCCCCCGATCCCTAGAAAGTCAGACCAAATGTTTGATGTGAAAACTAACACTTACTGCTTCCTAGCTGGCTGCTCTAGGCCAAAGCGTCTGTGTCTTCATTCCTAGCCGACTGGGGGATGAAAAAAGGCACAAAAGGGAATTTTACCTGTTTTTGGAGATGCTGTCCAATGAGCAAGTTCAGCAAGGAGATCTTTACTTTTAGTTTGTTTTTGTTTTGGGGCAAATTAACCTTTCTAGACTTTGAATTTAATACTCAATCCAGAGAATCTTAACATATTCAGCCTTCTATAGCCATGGGTTCCTCAGCTGCAGATTCAATCTACCACGGGTTGAAAATATTACACACACAAGCTATGTAGCTGCTGACGTGTACTATACAGTCAGGCTTAGGATGGTGGGATCAGTACTAAATATGTACAGATTTTTTTCCTTGTCATTATTCCTTAAACAATACAGATGGGGGTGGGGGCAAGATGGCGATGGAGTAAGCGGACGTACCAACTTCCAACTCCCAGAACCAAAGTGGATTATAACTTGATTTTAAGAACCATCATATGGATAAACCAATGATGAACTGGACTGAGAGGACTCTTCAACCTGGGAACACTGAAGAAGCAACATTAAGACTGGTAGGAAAAGCAAAAACGCGAAAAGGACTGCCCAGCTCCCCGGAGCGAAAGGCAGCCTGGAGAGACCCACGTGGCGGGAAGAGAGTTTAGCAGAGAGGGAGGGACCAGGGTTCCAGGAACAAAGCCCCAGCCTGCAGCCCCAGAGCCTAGAAGAGGCGTATGGACAGTATTTAGCTGGGAAACAGGTTAGGATACTGTTTGTGAGAAAGAGACAGTTGTCTCAGACCCAGGATTCTTCTTAAAGGGATGGTGAAGAAAACCTCTCACAACCACTCACCCGGGAATCCGGGACACAGGGAGAGAGGACAGGATTGGAACAGCGGGTAGAGAGTGAAGTCTGGAAGGCACAGGGATAAAAGCTTTGAGGGACAGCACCCTAAACCCTGGGCTGAGTCACCACATAAATCTGAAACAATATTTCCCCTGGAATCAGCAAGGGGAAGCAGGACACCAGCCAAACAGGCTCCCCTGCAGCAATTAGAGCACAGTCGCTTAGAAGGAAGGAGCTTTCAGGACTACAGTATGGAGTGTTAGGGTCTGAGCTGCAGTGCCCCCACCCACACTGCTGAGGGCTTGCAGGAGGGAGGGCGGCCGTGGGATGCGAAAGCGTGGTTCCAACAGCGGGGGCAGAGGCTGAGCCGGCTGGCGTGACCTAGGTCTAGCCCAGCTGGGGCAAAGGGGACGCGCAAAAGTGGTCCGGTGGATGCGGGCCGCCTGCGATCCCACCTGTGGGGCAAAGGGGGAGCCCGAAACGGGTGGAGATCCGCCACTGGGCAGGAGCAAGTAGGTGCACGGCCTCACCAGGCATCCGGGGGTTGAAGTCCTGGTGGAAACAGCTTTGACCGAAGAGGTTGGGCAGAAGGCCAGAGTGCGCCTGGGCGCATAGCAACAGCTGAGCCCAGCCAAAGAGCTGAAGTTGGTGAGGGCAGGGCGGAAGCCCAGCACGGGGTTGAGCGCATAGCAACAGCGTGGTCCAGCCGAGGAGCCGAGGTTGGCGGGGGCGGGGCTTCCAGCCTGGCTAGCAGCTGAGCACACACCAAAAGCTCCTCCTGGTTACAGGAACAGGCTGACAGGGATCCGCAGCTAAGCAAAAGTGCTCACCCTTGCCCTTGACGCCCAGGCTTATGGCCCGAGTGTGGTGCACGGTCCCACCCGTGGGAGAGGAGCTAAGGCCAAGACCGGCTGAGGCTTACAGAGCCTGGCACAAGAACATAGCCCCTCCTGCAAGGCGAGGCAGAGACCGCTGCAGCAGCCACAGCGGCCAGCGCTGGAATAACCCACACACAACCGCCCTAGACAGCGGCAGAGGGGGTGGCTAGAGAAAAAGAGGCTATCACCTACAAAGGAGCCCCCATAAGGATGACATTGGACTTCTCAACAGAAACACTTGAGGCCAGAAGGGAATGGCAAGATATATTCAAAGTAATGCAGAACAAGAACCTACAACCAAGACTACTCTATCCAGCAAGGCTAACGTTTAAAATTGAAGGAGAAATAAAGAGCTTCCCAGACAAAGAAAACCTCAGGGAATTCATCAAAACCTAGCCAATTCTTCAGGAGATGATAAGGGGCTTGTTGTGAACAGTTCAAAGGGGGAAAAGAATAGAGCAAAAGGAGAATACAGCTTTAAAGAATAAAATGGCAATAAACAACTACATATCATTAATAACCTTAAATGAAAATGGATTAAATGATCCAATCAAAAGACATAGGGTAGCTGCATGGATAAAGAAACAGGACCCATACCTATGCCATCTACAAGAGACACACCTTAAAACAAAAGATGCATATAGACTGAAGGTAAAAGGATGGAAAAAAATATTTCATGCAAATGGAAATGTATAAAAAGCAGGAGTAGCAATACTTATATCTGACAAAATGGACTTTAAAACAAAGGCTGTAGCAAGAGATAAAGAAGAACACTACATAATGATAAAGGGAACAATTCAACAGGAAGATATAACCATTGTAAATATCTGCGCACCAAACATAGGAACACCGACATACATAAAGCATACTTTAATGGATATAAAGGGTGAGATTAACAGCAATACTATAATAGTAGGGGGTTTTAATACCCCACTAAAAACACTGGATAGATCCTCAAGAAAGAAAATTAACAAAGAAACAGTAGACTTAACGAATACACTTGATCAACTTGATTTAATAGGTATCTTCAGAACTTTTCACCCTAAAGCAGTAGAATATACATTCTTTTCAAGTGCTCATGGTACATTCTCTGGGATAGACCACATAGACCATGTTAGGACACAAAAGCGGTCTCAACAAATTTGAAAGGATTGAAATCATAAAAAGCATTTTCTCTGATCGCAATGGCATGAAACTAAAAATTAACCACAAAAGAAAAACTGAAAAATACTCAAACACTTGGAAACTAAACAGCATGTTATTAAACAATGAATGGATTAAATATGAGATCCAAGAAGAAATAAAAAAGTTTCTAGAAACGAATGATAATGAGCATACATCAACTCAAAATTTATGGGGCACAGCAAAGCAGTACTGAGAGGGAAGTTCATTGCACTACAGGCATACCATGAGAAACTAGAAAAAGCTCAAGTAAGCAACCTGACCCTGCATCTAAAAGAACTAGAAAAACAACAACAAATAAAGCCCAGGACTAGTAGAAGGAAGGAAATAATAAAGATCAGAGCAGAAATAAATGACATAGAGGCTAAGGAAACAATACAGAGGATCAATGAAAACAGGAGCTGGTTCTTCGAAAAGGTAAACTAGATCGATGAACCTTTAACTAGACTCACCAAGAAAAAAAGAGAGAGGACTCAAATAAATAAAATTAGAAATAAGAGTGGAGAAATATCAACTGACACAGCAGAAATACAAAGTATTGTAAGAAAATACTATGAAGAACTCTATGCCAAAATATTAGGCAACCTGGGTGAAATGGACAAATTTCTTGAATCATATAATCTACCAAAAATCAATCTGGAAGAATCAGAACACCTAGACAGACCAATTACAACAAATGAGATCGAAACAGTTATCAAAAGACTCCCAACAAAGAAAAGTCCTGGACATGATGGCTTCACAAGTGAATTCTACCAAAAATTTAAAGAAGAACTAACTCCTATCCTCCTCAAGCTATTTCAAAAAATGCAAGAGGAAGAAAGACTTCCAAACTCCTTTTAGGAGACGAGCATAATTCTGATTCCGAAACCAGGCAAAGTCAACACAAAGAAAGAAAATTATAGGCCTATATCCCTGATGAATTTAGATGCTAAAATTCTCAACAAAATAATAGCCAACCGGATCTAGCAATATATAAAAAAAATTATACACCATTATCAAGTGGGATTTATTCTGGAGAGGCAAGGCTGGCTCAATATTCGCAAATCCAACAATGTGATTCATCACATAAACAAAGAAAGGACAAAAATCACATGATAATTTCAATAGATGCAAAAAAAGCATTTGATAAAATCCAACACCAATTCATGACCAAAACTCTCAATAAAGTAGGAATACAGGGAAGATTCCTTAACATGATAAAGGCCATCTATGACAAACCCACAGCAAACATCATCCTAAATGGACAAAAATTAAAATCAATCCCCTTATGATCAGGAACCAGGCAGGGGTGCCCCCTTTCACCACTCTTATTCAACATAGTTCTGGAAGTCTTAGCTACAGCAATCAGACAAGAAGAAGAAATAAAAGGTATCCAAATTGGAAAAGAAGAAGTAAAACTGTCATTATTTGCAGATGATATAATATTGTATATAGAAAACCTTAAAGTCTCAGTCAAAAAACTACCTGACCTGATAAATGAATTCAGCAAGGTGGCAGGATATAAAATTAATGCTCAGAAATCAGAGGCATTTTTATATACCAACAATGAACTGTCATTAAAAGAAATTAAGGAAACAATCCCCTTCACTATTGCATCCAAAAACATAAAGTATCTAGGAGTAAATTTAACCAAGGAGGTTAAGGACTTGTACTCGGAAAATTATAAAACATTGATAAAAGAAATCAAGGAAGATACAAACAAGTGGAAGCATATACCATGCTCATGGTTAGGAAGAATTAACATCATTAAAATGTCTATATTACCCAAAGCAATTTATAAATTCAATGCAATACCAATTAAAATACCAATGACATACTTCAAAGATATAGAACACATATTCCAATAATTTATATGGAACCAAAAAAGAACATGAATAGCCTCATCATTATTAAAAAGAAAAAATAGAGCAGGAGGCATCACTCGTCCAGATATCAAGGTATACTACAAGGTCATTGTACTCAAGACAGCCTGGTACTGGCATAAGAACAGGCACATAGATCAATGGAACAGAACAGAGAACCCAGAAATAAACCCACATCTTTATGGACAACTGATATTTGACAAAGGAGGAAAGAGCATACAATGGAGTAAAGAGAGCCTCGTTAACAAATGGTGTTGGGAAAATTGGACATCTACCTGCAAAAAAAATGAAACTAGACCATCAACTTACACCATTCACAAAACAAACTCAAAATGCATATAAGACTTAAATGTAAGCTGTGAAACCATAAGCATCTTAGAAGAAAACATAGGCAGTAAGCTCTCCGACATCTGTCGCAGCAATATATTTGCCAATTTATCTCCACGGGGAAATGATATAAAAGGCAAGATAAACAAATGGGATTATATCAAACTAAAAAGGTTTTGCACAGCTAAAGACAATAAGAACAGAATAAAACGACAAATGGGAGAACATATTCGACAACACGTCTGATAAGGGGTTAATAACCAAAATTTATAAAGAGCTTATAAAACTCAACCCCAGGAAGACAAACAATCCAATCAAAAAATGGGCAATAGAAATGAATAGAAATTTCTCCAGAGAGGACATACAGATGGCCAATAGGTATATGAAAAAATGCTCAACATCACTAATCATTAGAGAAATGCAAATTAAAACTACAATGAGATATCACCTCACACCAGTCAGAATGGAGCTCATCAGCAAAACAACACAGAATAAGTGCTGGTGAGGATGTGGAGAAAAGGGAACCCTCCTGCACTGTGCTGATGGAAATGCAGAATGGTGCAGCCACTGTGGAAAACAGTATGGAGATTCCTCAAAAAATTAAAAATCAAATTTCCTTTTGACCCAGCTATCCCACTTTTAGGAATATACCCTATGAACAGCATAGCACTCTTAGAAAAGAAGAAATGCGCCCCCATGTTCGTGGCAGCATTGTTCACAATAACAGAGATCTGGAAACAGCCCATGTGTCCGTCAGAGGATGAGTGGATTAAAACACTTTGGTACATATATACTATGGAATACTATTCAGCCATAAGAAATGATGACATCGGATCATTTATAATAAAATGGATGGACCTTGATAATATTATATGGAGTGAAATAAGGAAAATGGGAAAAAAACTGAGAACTGTATGATTTCATACATAGGTGGAACAGAAAAACGAGACTATGAGACATGGACTAGAAGTGTGGTGGTTGCAGGGTGTGGGAAGGGAGGAGAGGGAGGGAGAGGGGGTGGGGAGGGGCACAAAGAAAACCACATAGAAGGTGACAGAGGACAATTTGACTTTGGGTGATGGGTATGCAACATAATTGAATGATAAGATAACCTGGAGATGTTTTCTTTGAACATATATATGTACCCTGATTTATTAATGTCACCTCATTAAAATTTAAAAAAAGAAAAACAATACAAATGAACACTTACAGAACATTTACATTGTATTAGGTAATATAAGTAACCTAGAGTTGATTTCAAGTATACAGCAGGGTGTGCATAAGTGATATGCAAATATTATACCATTATATATAATGAATTTGAGCATCAGTGGATTGTGGTATCTGTGGGGGGTCCTGGAACCACTCCCAGCAGACACCGAGGAACCACTGTATTATTGTATATTTGTCTGTTTTCTCTCCACACATAAAGCACTGACTATTCAAACATGTTTAAGGTCATCCAAACTTCAGAAACTAAACAAGAGCAGAGTGGCCTTTCTGGTCTCATGTGTATAGATACTCCAACCCACTGGACAGGTGTCTCACCATATCACAGATGAATAAAGCCGGCCCCCACGCAGGGAATAGAGCCAGCCCACTATCATTTTCCTCTTCGTTCTTTACTCTAAGTCATGCTTCGATGCAGAATTAAGACCTTAGGATCAGTCCCTACACCAGGTTAGGATAACAGAGGATTGACAAAAGGCACCTGAAGGATGTCAGAGGAGTGTGGGTGTAGAACGCGGGTGTTTATTTCCCAGGAAGAGGGCAAAGTGGAGCATTTCCTTCTTAACCTATTCCCATCACACCCACAACAAAAGAAGACAGAAGGCTTCATTCATACGGGTGTTCTCTGCTTGAAGAAAAACCCAATGTATAAAAATTAGGGCTAATGGCAAATAGAATCAAAGGATCTAAGACAGCATGAAAGGATTTAAGGACTATCTAATTGTATGTCATTATTTTATTCTTGAGGAAGCTGAGATGTAGAAGAATAAGTGGCATATCCATGGTTATGACCCACTTCAATGGTTCAAGAACGGGACTCGGTCTTCAGCTAGTTTGGGTACTTTACTTCCCCTTAAAGTGATCTGATTGACACCTGACTCCTCAGGAAACCTCCATGATGTCCATAAAGGCATTCTACACTAATGAAAGCGAGGATCTGAAAGCAGCCAATCGTGACTAGTCTGGACTTCACATAACTGCTGGCTTCTGTAGGTGCATGTGACTGTCTGGCGACTGCTTTCTCTGAAGCACTTGCCAGGAGCTCATCCGAGCTCTTGTCATCTCTGCCACTGCACAGCTATAGGTGCCTTCATCCTCTGGGTCGACAGAGAAGATCTTGAGAGAGAAAGCCTTGGGGCTTAACTTTGAAACCTGAAGTTGTCTTGACTTGCTCACTCTTTATAGTCATCGTTCAGGCTCAGAACCCCATCAGCATTAATGCGGGCCATTTCAACACCATTGAAGAACCAAACACCCTGAAGCTGTGGGTCCCGGCCACTGCCCACTACCAGGGTTGCCCTTCAGTAAATGTGCTCTTGGATGTAATGCTGACTTGAAAATCTCTCACTAGGTAACAAAAGCAAGGTAGGCATTTAAATAACTTTTGTTTTTATTTATTCAGTTTTATTAGATAAGAGAGAGAGAGAGAGAGAGAGAGAGAGAGAGAGAAGCAGTAGGAAGCATCAGCTCCCATATGTTCCTTGACCAGGCAAGCCCAGGGTTTCGAACTGGCGACCTCAATGTTTCAAGTTGATGCTTTATCCACTGCGCCACCACAGGTCAGGCAAGGTAGGTATTTAGACAGTCCACCACATCTGTCCTTTTACTAGCAGAGAGAGATGACACCCTGTAAGGTCAGTACCAGGACTGAACTTCATGTGAGGGTTCACTTCTCAAGAGTCACTAAGCCAAAGAAATGCTGGCAATCAAAATGCCCTTGACTATTCTTAAACCACACAGAAAGAAGAGCATACCTGTTTTCTGAATGCAATTTTATTTAGCAGGATGTATGCATTGGTGTATAAAGAATACAGTAATGTCGGTTTTCTTTTAATAAAAATTTATATATTATAATATGCTGAATTACTGTAAACTGTGATTTCTCACTGTATTTTTTGGCTGAGAATTTCCAGTGGGCTTTTCCTAAGCTAAAAACACATGGAAATATGACAAGTCCACAGCTAACATCATTCTTAACAGTGAAAAGCTGAGAGGTCTTTCTCTAAGGTCAGGAATAAGACAAAGATAACCACTCCTACCACCTCTGTTCAACAGAGTACTGAAAGTCCTAACCAGAGCAATTAGTCAGAAAAATAAATAAAAGGCATCCAAATTAGGGAAAAAAAGTCAAATCATCTGTTTGCAGATCACATGATCTTAAATGTAGAAACTTCAAAAGACTCTACCAAAACTGTTAAAACTAATAAACGATTTTGATAAAGTTTCAGGATACAAAATCAACATATAAAAAAGTCATTGCATTTCTATGTACTAACAATAAACTATCAAAAAAAAAAAAGAAATTAAGGAACAATCTTATTTACAATAGCATCAAAAAGAAGAAAATACTTAGGAATTTAACCAAGGAGGTATACTGAAAACTATAAAACATTGATGAAAGAAACTGAAGATACAAATAAAAGAAAAGATTGCCTATACTGGAAAAATTAATACCGTTAAAATGTCATGTCCATACCACTCAAAGCAGTCTACATAGTCAATGCAATGCTTATCAGAATCCTAATAATTTCTTCTTCTTTTTTTTATAGAAATAGAAAAAAACAACCATAAAATTCACATAGAACTACCAAAGATCTTGAGTAACCAAAGACATTTTGAGTGAGAACAAAGCTGGAGGTATCACACATAATGATTTTAAAATATATTACAAAACTACAATAATCAAAATTATACAATACTGACATAAAAATAGACATGTAGATAGATGGAACAGGATATAGAGCCCAGAAATAAAGCCACACATTTATGTCAATAGCTCTTTGATAAGGGTACCAAGAGCACAAAACGGGGAAAATATAATCCCTCTTAAAAAGACTGTTGAGGAAACTGGACATCCACATGCAGAAGAATGAAGGTGGACCCCTCTACCAAATTTAAAAATCAGCTTAAAATGTAGTTAAGATTTTAAACATAAGACTTGAAACTATAATTTGCTAGAAGAAAATAAAGGGAAAAACTTCCTGACATTAGTTTGGGCAATAATTTTTTATTCCTAAAAGCAGACATAACAAAAGCAAAAAGAGACAAGCAAGACTGCATAAAACTAAAAGGCTTCTGCACAGAAAAAAAATATCCACAGAAAAATACAGTCTACAAATGGGGGAAAATATCTGCAAATCATAGATCAGGGGTTAAGAAAATCATACAATTCAATAGCAAAAAACCCAAATAACTTGATTTTAAAAAGTGGGGAAAGGACCTGAATTGACATTCTTTAAAAGAGGACATATAAACAACCAACAAATATATGAAAAGATGCTCAATATCACTAATCATTAGAAAAATGCAAATTAAAACCATGAACTATCACCTCACATCTATTAAAATGGCTGTTACTAAAAAGACAAAGGTGTTGGTGAGAATGTGGAGAAAAGGGAACCCTTGTACACTATTAATGGAAAAGTAAACTGGTATGGCTATTATAGAAAACAGGGGAAGTCCCTAAACAGGGGTCGGGAACCTTTTTGGCTGAGAGAGCCATGGAGACCACATATTTTAAAATGTAATTCTGTGAGAGCCATACAATATGTTTAACACTAAATACAAGTAAATGTGTGCATTTTATGTAAGACCAACACTTTTAAAGTACAATAAGTCTCTGAATTCTTTTTAATAACATTGTTATGCTGTTGCTAACCAATGATGAATAAAGTACTTCTTACCATTAATGCTACTTCTGGTGCTGCATGGTTTTGCTGATGGCTTTGTAGTCTGGTTGATACGTAGTGAGGTTAAGCTTCATGCAGGCGTTGAGACTTCCATCCATTAAACGTGATCATAGGTTGATCTTAACGTTCTTTAGATGTGAGAAAGACTGCTCACATGAATACGTAGAGCCAAACATTGCCAGTACAACAATAATCACATGCTGCAGTATGTGGTATGTGATGGGAAGTGCTTTCCAAGTTTTGACAATCAGCTGGTCTGCAGGTTGAAGTTTTTTCATTTCTCCCCACTTGTGTTTGCTCGCCAATTCTGCTTGCTGTCATGCAAGTCTTTCCAAATCTTCATTCAGTGACTTGAACTTATTCATCCTCATGTCTGAGGCCTTCAGGTCAGCAGCTTGTAGCTCAAAATCTCTGACAGAGACACCGGGGATGTAACTCAGGTCGTGGTTGTCCACTGCACACTCGTGTGGATGGGTGATGAACTTAAAAAGACGAGTGCGCTCACTAAATTCTCCAAATTCTTTGAATGACTGCAAGAGATTAGATGTAAAGACTGCTAGTTGCTGGAGATCAAGATGTTGAACAGGGTCACTTGCTGTGCATGCATCTTTAAACTCTCTCAGTTTTTCAAAGTGTAGTGAACAACCTGTTTCAACGTCCGTGATGAAGAGTTCCAGCTTGTTTTCAACTGCAAACACTGCTTGTTGAAGGGATAAGACTGTATTTCCGACGCCTTGCATTTTCACATTGAGCTAGCTCAGATGTTCAGTCATGTCCACGAGATAGAACTTCAGGAGCCGCTCGGTGTTAGCTAACTCAGGATGCTCGACATTTTTCATTTCAAGAAAAGTCTGGATTTCGCTCAGACAAGCTTCAAAATGGCTGAGCACCTTCCCTCTTGACAACCAATGCACACTGCTGTGCAGAAGCAGACCAGGATAATCATTCCCAACTTCACCCAGCAGTGTTTTAAACCGGCGATCATTTAAAGCTTGGACAACAATAAAGTTGACCACTCAAATGACCAGTGACATCACCTCACCAAGATGCTTGCCACACATCTGAGCACAAAGTGCTTCCTGATGTAGTGAAAATTTAGAATGGGTCTTTTTTTATGTTTACGAAGAAGAGCTACAAACCCTCTGTTTTTCCTCACCATGCACGGAGCACCATCAGTACACACCGAAATAAGTTTATTCATCGGTAGATTTTTTTCTTTAGCGAACGCTGTGAAAGACTTGAATAAATTCTCCCCTCTTGTTGTCTCTTTCATAGGCAAATTAGCAAGACTTTCCTCAGTTGGTGTGTCACCGACAGCATACCTTGCAATCACGCTGAACTGGAATAAATGGCTTACGTCTGTTGACTCATCCAAAGTGAGAGAAAAGAATGGTGCTATATTTATGTCCTTCACTTGTGTTGCCTCAATTTGACTTGCCATCATGATGGTACGATCATGAACAGTTCTTGATGACAGAGGCATGTCTTTTATTCATTTGATTATCTTGTCTTTATCCGAAAAGTGGTCAAAAAGTTCATTGGCAACATCGAGCATGAATGTTTTACCATACTCCCCATCTGTGAATGGCTTTCCATTTCTCACAATTGCTAAAGCACCAACAAAGCTAGCTGAATTCCAGTCACCTTGCTGGGTACAAACACGAAGTTGCTGCTGACTAGCTTGCACTCTGCACAGTAACTCTTGACATGCTTTTTTCCTACTGTCCCCCACTGGATATTTCGAAGCAAATGTAGTATGACATGTGTTGAATTGCCGCTTTATATTTGACTATTTCATCGATGTCATTTTATCATTGCATATTAGGCACACTGCAGAACCTACTCTCTCCACAAAGGTGAATTCCTCTGTTCATTCCTGCTGAAAAGTACGATACTCCTCATCATTTTTTTTTTAGCCATCTTCTTCGTCAACAGAGTTTCTGCAATTGCCTAGCTGACTACTTGTTAAAAGTAAGGAAGTTTACTTCCTGACCTCACAATGACCTGTGTATGTTACCCATTATCCAATAAAAATTTGGTGTTGTTCCGGAGGGCAGCTGTGATTGGCTCCAGCCACCTGCAACCATGAACATGAGTGGTAGGAAATGGATTGTAATACATGAGAATGTTTTATATATTTATTTATTTATTTTTACAGGGACAGAGAGAGAGTCAGAGAGAGGGATAGATAGGGACAGACAGACAGGAATGGAGAGAGGTGAGAAGCATTAGTTTTTCATTGCCATTGCGACACCTTAGTTGTTCATTGATTGCTTTCTCACATCTGCCTTGACCACGGGCCTTCAGCAGACCGAGCAACCCCTTGCTGGAGCCAGCGACTTTGGGTCCAAGCTGACAAGCTTTTGCTCAAACCAGATGGGCCCGCACTCAAGCTGGTGAGCTCAGGTCTTGAACCTGGGTCTTCCGCATCCCAGTCTGACGCTCTGTCCACTGCGCCACCTTCTGGTCAGGCAAGAATGTTTTATATTTTTAACGTTATTATTTTTTTTTATTAAAGATTTGTTTGTGAGCCACATATAGTCATCAAAAGAGCCACATCTGTCTCGCAAGTCATAGGTTCCCGACCCCTGCCCTAAAATGTTAAAACTAGAACAGTAACACTTCTGGGTATATAGCCAAAGGAAGTGAAATCAGTCTCGGGAAGAGAAATTTGCATCCCAATGTTCACTATTTACATTAGCCAAGATAGGAACATATCCTGAGCATTGGTTGATGGATGAACAGGTGAAGAAAATCTGGTATGTAATCACAATGGAGTATTATTCAGCCATGAGAAAAAAGGAAATTCTGCCATTTTCAACATGGATCAACCTGGAGGACATTATGTTGAGTAAAGTAAGTTACTATGAGGCCCGAGTGTCTGCGATGATACACATGTTTTCAAAGGCAGCTGGGTGACCTTGGGCAGGGCATTTGGCACGCCTGAGGTTCAGGTTGCTGGCAGATTCTGGCCAGAACGGTGACAACACTGCTTCCATGCACGGCTCGCATTATCTGTGGCACCATTCCACAGACCTCAGCCCATACAGACCCTCCTGCGGACAGAGCCAAAACCTGAATGTCTTTTGTTTATTTATGTTTCTCAGATGACAAAAGAAAAATTTATTTAAACTTTCTACACAATCTTTTATTTTAGATTCAACAAAAGATTAGAAGAAAAGAAAAAGTTATTCCATAAATAATCACTACCAGCAAACTAATTTTCTGGGAAGATAATTACCTGCTGGCTGGATCCTCAGAGCTGTCTGATCTGTCTGCTGTTTTGTGATGGAAGTCCAGGTACCATCTGGATCTTGAATCCATTCAGTTGCCTCACAAAACAGCTGGCCTTGATCTAAGGGCTGCGGGCTCCCCATGGACAGCCTGAAAGTAGCCGCTCCCAGCTTGTCCAGCTGCACATTACCTGCCACAAACCTCTCTGCATACGAGGGCCCAGGCATCAGCATAAAGTCTCTGGAAAGGGAAATAATCTTGGTGGCTGGACTTTCTCCATCCTGCATCAGATACCAGGTGACAGACAGGTGGATATGCTGCACTGTGTCTTTGGTGGCCTCACAGGTCAGTTCTAATGGCTCACCTTCCTCCTTACTGAGAGAATGGGGACTCATGGTGGCAGAGAGTGTGTCTGGAATAACTGAAAGAAAAGAAATTTTGATAATAGGTTGGACCAATACCTGTCAGACTAGCCTCCGTAGATGAAGATGGTGCCCTGACCCACTATCAGTAAAGTACATTTTTTGAGTTTCTCTTCAGTAGCCATGGGTGTTCCCCATTGCAAACATTGCATCTGTGTACACACAAACGTTCCCTGTTGCAAACACTGCATCTATGTACACACAGAGAATGGCTCACTGATGTACTGACCCTGATTCAACGTTTTCAGATTAGGCTGTAACCAATTGCTACTCGGACACAGAGTATTTAGAGGGGACCGGCCACAGGGGCTAGAAAACTTTGATTTGGACCCTAAATCTGTTTATATTTCACTACATGAACTGGAGCACTTCCTTGGGCCTTAACCTGCTTCTTTATTTTAAAAATAACAATTCTTAAATAATCTGTTATCTGTCATTCAGAGCCAAAATCAAATCCTTACCAAAGTTTTGATAAACAGCCTGCTACCTTATCATTCTCTCCGTCCTTACAGGAAGTGACACAGCTTAAGTAAAGGCAACACTTAGATTCAATCAATGAATATTTTTTTTAAATTTTATTTTAATTTTATTCATTTTAGAGAGGAGACACAGAGTGAGAGAGAGAGAAAGAGAGAAAGGGGGGAGGAGCTGGAAGCATCAACTCCCATATGTGCCTTGACCAGACCAGTTCAGGGTTTTGAACTGGCGACCTCAGTGTTCCCAGGTCGACGCTTTATCTACTGCGCCACCACAGGTCAGGCCAATCAATGAATATTTACTGAGCATCTACTTAGTGCTCGCCACTATGCAAGGGGCTGAGATAAGTGTTCTCTTCTCCTCGAGTTTAGGGTGAGGTAGAACAGAGTCAGAAGTGGCCAATTACCACATGGCCACAATGGGTGAGCGCTAATAAGAGTGGTATGAAGAGAGCATGAAGAGCAAATAAAGATTATAATAATACTGCCTGACAGGTCAGGACAGGTTTCATAACTCAGGTACTATCTAAATGGGGTCCTGAAGTATAGGTAGGAGTTTGCTAAGCTGAAAAGGGTGGATAAAATATTCTAGGCAGAGGGATAAAATGCTAACTGCGAGAACTATTCCCCTCTATGCTAGAAAATGGTCGTTTGAACATAAGCATTCCCAAGTTAATGACTTACTTCCTATGATATTAATACCAGCGCTTTTCAAGTTAACGTCTGCCCAACAGAAGGCATAACATGGTGAGAGCCCTCAAAGCTCTGGCTGATGCTGTTGCTACTGTCAACCTATGGATAGCTGTGGGCAAGGCCTTGGGAAGACCACACACTATCTTCATCTTCATGAGAAAGTTGATTGGAAAAATTAATTGAGAGCTTTAGAAAATATGAAATATCTATTTGGACAAATCTCCAAAATATCCAGAGGGGCATATGAGCTCTTTTGCCAAAGCAAACAGCAAAATATGAAGCCATGTCACATTGCAAGGCATCGTGATGGTGGAGACGCTGCCTTCTCAGGCTGCCTAGCAGAGGAAGGCAAACAGCTTACCAATCAGAGTAGTCTTTGCACTGTAACTCCCGTAGTATCTTTCATCAGTGTTCGGTGTGTGACACTCACATTCGCCAGAATCCTTCACCTGGAGCTTTGAAATGTGCAACAAGACTGAGTTGCCCTGAACCCTCTCCACGTAGATGTCCCTGCTTCGCACCCACTGCACATACACTGTGTAAGAGAAGGCAGCATCTACGGTGCTAACGATCTGGATTTCTTGGTCTGGGGCTCGTGGCAGGTAAACAGACCACTGGAAATGCTGCTCAGAAGGCCCCTGGTGGCCAGTTACATTGCAGCCAGTGCTGACAGGGTAACCTTCAGCTCGAAACAGCGGTCCTTTCTGAACTGTTACTTCTCTCTGACCAACGCTTAGCTTAGCTTGCAAGTAGGAGAAAGGGGAATAAAATAGATTAGCATCCCAGTTCCCAACATGTTGCCTTCTGTAGCTTCCTGTAATACAATTCTAGTAAATGAGATGGCAGGTTATTAGCTATAATCAACTCAAACATTCAACACCTTCTTCAGGCCAAGGCTTAATGAGCTAATTATTCTTTTATAATTTTAATTTCCATTGTAATCTCTAGCCTCTTAGAAACAAATCTAGCTTCTGCATAACAAGGCCCCTACCATGAAACATATATGCTTATCTAAGTACACTAACTTTAAAGTAAATATGATGCATGATGATTCACCGTTACTTTATTTTCTGGGAAAATTCAGCAGGTACTTCCCAAAGCCTCAAATTCCTCGGTAGCTTTTCTTATAGAAGTGATTGTAGGAGACAGTCTCCAGAGCTGTCCATGGGCCATGGTGTTTTCTGAGAGTTGGCTGGAACTATATGTAGCTCCTGGCCACATCTGATGCAACATCAGATAAAATTAGCATCTGAAGAGATAGCAGTACTTCCTTTCGATACTGTGGAGGGGTTTTTATTTTGTAATTTTTTAAAAGAGCCACTACAGCTTTATTGAAAAGCTTCATAAAAATGGCTGTCAAGTACAGCTGGATCTGGAATCAGAATTGATTTTAGTTCCTCCCTTACTCCAGATTTTCAGTTGGGACCACTATGGAATGTTTCCTGTTGGGACAAAGCTCATGTATCAGATTTAAAGGAGAAAACATTAGTAAATAATAATGTAGTAGGCAGTTAGACAGACATGAGCACAGTAGGAATGATAGGCCAGGTACCGAAGGTCACCAGGGTGGAAAGCCCCAGGTGCCTAGCAACAAACAATTGTTAGGTGGGACCTCGCCCCCAGGGTGACCTTTCCTCCCCTGTCATATTTCTGGTCAAGTGGTTTAGTCCCCTGACCTTTCATGTCACTAGTCATGTGGTAGAACACCCCCTTAGAGGAGAAACATGGGGCCAAAGAATAGCATCGTACAAGCCTTTGCAAGACCACTTCCTTAAAGCATTAAACCTTAGAGATAACATCTGGCCTCAGCTGTGCTTCAGCTCCAGGCCCAGAAAAGCAGCTAGGCCAGGCCAGTGACTCCACACATCACAGCTGACATCAGGAACAGAGGGGGTGTTGGGCAGATAAAATATAATATGCTCACTTTGTTAAAGATGGTGCTGCCCACATGGAAGCCCATCACCCAGGTGATATTATTTGCCCTTATGCTTAGGATGGGTGTGGGGGAAAGGTTGTAATGTAAGCAGGCCAGGTCATTATGGCCTAAGGCTTGGTTTTAAGAGTAAGTTCTTCTCCACACCCTTGACTGATTGGATGATGTAGGGTGGTGCACTCTCCTGAGGAATCCCATTATACAGACTTCCTTGTTTGTATAATTGGATTAATGGTTTTGATTCTACGGTATAAAGTGGGAGAGACCAGTAGCTTGATCTCTCTCTCTTGGTTCCTGAGGTATTAGAGAGGAGAACAGAGTAAGGCCACATGGAGGAGAGGAAGCAGCCAAGATGGCAGAGTGCTGAGGAAGAGTTTGTGCAGGAGGAGATGGGAAACAGAGGTGAATAAGTCTGATGAGCTGGAAAGCTTTGATGCTAGGAAACTCGGATAAGTCAGTAGCTTTGTGAGCACTGAATGTGTGGGTTTTGGAGCCCAGTGTGTGTTTTTGCTTGCCTGCCGGGTGCAAGCTAGAATTAAAGCTGATGGCTCACCAGTTCTTGGCTCCTGTGTTTCATTACCGACTGTTCGAATCTAATGTGATCCTGCACGGGTCAGGCGGCTGTGATAGTGGCCGCGACTACTGGCTTTACAGGGGGTGACTGATGACCCCCTACCCTAGCGCTGACCAATCAGTGGAGATCAGGACCCTGAAAGAGCACATCTGGAAAGCTGATGAATATTCTATTAAAATCCTCCTTGGGCCTGACCAGGCGGTGGTGCAGTGGATAGAGCGTCGAACTGGGATGTGGAGGACCCAGGTTCGAGACCCCGAGGTCGCCAGCTTGAGCGCGGGCTCATCTGGCTTGAGCAAAAAGCTCGCCAGCTTGGACCCAAGGTCACTGGCTCCAGCAAGAGATTGCTTGGTCTGCTGGAGGTCCATGGTCAAGGCACATATGAGAAAGCAATCAATGAACAACTAAGGTGTTGCAACGAAAAACTGATGATTGATGCTTCTCATCTTTCTTCATTCCTGTCTGTCTGTCCCTATCTATTCCTCTCTGTGACTCTCTCTGTCCCTGTAAATAAATAAATAAATAAATAAAATAAAATCCTCCTTGGGACCTCCCCTAAAATCCCTACCCTTAAAAGCCCTTAGGACAGAGGACCCAGCAGGTCTCTCTCTTTTTCTGGAGTATGCCTATGTATATATATATCTCTCTCCTCTAAGCTCCAAGGGGCCTTCTTTTGCCTCTGTAATTTGTTTCCTGAGCCCATTTCTTCCATGGCTCATTTCTACCTTTCTGAATTTCTAAATAAACTTTCTCTTACAGTTTGAGTCTTGCCTCTGAATTCTTTCTTAGCCAAAACTCAAGCACTGAGTTTACTGAACTGAAATCTAATTGCTAATAACATTCTGGTGCCATTTCACCACCAGCAGAAACATTTTGCCTGATATATACATTTTCAAAATCAAGCATTTAGCAGAAATTAAAATGTGTTTAATTATTATATTAAAGGTTAGTTTGTGTTACCAAAAGAACCAAGAAGAGATGACAGAGATGCCACAAGGGTGAGTGAGACCTTTTGCTAGGGCTGAGGGCCCATGGAAGGGGACTATGAGATGGAGAGACACAAGAAGATGTCACAGGTTGGGGGAGCTGGTCTGAAGGAATTAGCTGAAGGGGGTTCATGAAGTGATGTGGAAGAAGCAGAACACCCCTGAACTGTGTGACTCTACAGGACAAAAAGTAAAGGAGACTGAAGGAAAACATGAGAGAAAGGAAAAATGACATTATAGGGACCAAGACAAGGCGGAGTATAGACATTTTGGAAGGAAAACACTTTGGTAGAAGGGGTTCTACAAAAGTGGGCAGAAAGGGTAAGCAGGCTCCTGATATAGTCAACTAAAAACTGCATGTGTGTGCTTAATGCAAAACTGGAAAACAAACATCCAACCAACCAACTACCCAACCACACACATTTCCAGCAATAATTAAAAGACACTAATTTATTTATTCATAGATCC
The DNA here is from genome assembly GCA_037038555.1 of Rhynchonycteris naso. NCBI lineage: Eukaryota > Metazoa > Chordata > Mammalia > Chiroptera > Emballonuridae > Rhynchonycteris > Rhynchonycteris naso. Next base: position 131,760,365 of record CM072998.1, read on the forward strand.
CAATTTTATATTTATTCTATATTTACATTATACCTAGAAATAAAAGTTCAAATCCATCTGAGAACATTTCAAGTTGTTACTTACCCCAAAAAATTATACTACAGAAGCAATTGCAAACATTTTCAGCAGTGCCAGCTAGTCTGAGACATGTCTTTGAGAGATGTGTGCTCAGTGCACCAGGCTTCCCGTGAAAGGACATCCATGGCTATACTGCTCGCTAGAGCCCCAAACTAGAGACTACCCACATGTCCATCAATAGTAGAATAGATGAACTCAGTACATTCCTAAAATGGAATATTATACAAAAATGAAAGTGGATGAATGCAACTAGTTGTAATAATATGAATAATTATGTTTAATAAAAGCTGCAAAATATGTTTGAATCTTTTTGACTATATAGAGGATGATCCTATTCTTTATAAAGTTTTAAAACAGGCAACGCTGCACTATATTGTTTAGTGATGCAAATACAAGGGGTAAAAAATTTTTTGAAAAGCCAGGAAGTGGTTATCATGAAAGTCAGAAAAGTGATTGTGTGTGGAGGGCAGGTTGTGATCTGAACAGGGCTCATGGCAGGAAAAGTGGCACTTCTAGGGTCCTAGCAACGTTCTATCTATTTCTACCTGGGTAGTAATCACATGGCTTTTACTTTTTACTTCTTTGTTCAATGGTACACCTATGTTTTATTAACTTTTGTGCTATATTTCACAATAAAAATACCTTTAAAAAATATGGTTTCTGAGATACCACTAACCTGTTTATATCAGGGCATGTTTCCACTATGTTATTTTTGGTAGCTAGGCAACACTTCAATAACATTTTCTATGACTTTTCAGAGATGGGTACTGCATTTGAAACATTTTATTGTGAAAACTAGAATTTCATTTTCTACTGCTTTATTTGCCAATTCAATAAATACTTATTCAACCACCTATAATATTTCTGATGCTTCAGGAACCAAAATACAAAGATGAGTTTAAGATAGCCTATCTATGACTTATACATTTTATAATTTTGTCAAGGAGGTTAATAGTCTTCATAGAATGTGATAAAAATGCTGAGGAATTTGAAGGAGAGGTTATATATATATATATATATATATATAATTTATTAATATATATATAATTTATTTATTTTAAAGTGAGAAGAGGGGAGAGAGTGGGACAGACTCCCACATGCACCCCGACCAGGATCCACCTGGCTACCCCTGTCTGGGGCTGATACATGGGCCAACCGAGTTGTTCTCAGCGCCCAGGGTTGACGCTCGAATCAATGGAGCCACTGGCTGTGAGAGGAGAAGAGAGAAAGAAGGGGGAGGAGGTTGGGGAGAGAAGCAAATGGCCACCTCTCATTTGTGTCCTGATTGGGGATTGAACCAGGGACGTCTGCACACCAGGCCAACCGTCCATCCACTAAGCCAACCAGCCAGGGCCAATATTATATTTTTTAAGGAGGGAAATAAGTCACGTTTGTGAAAGAGGTATTAGAAATGGACATTGGGGAACTGAAATTATTATGACAATTTAAGTGCGAGACACGGTCTTTTAGGTAAGGAGACTTCATGGAGACTGTAGGAGTAGGAATCAAAAGACTTATTAAAGGAAATAGGGAGTAATCAGATTAGGGGAAGAGTTATCTGAAAATTAATAGAAAAAGGTAAGACTGGGTAGGACATTTGGGTCCAGAACATGAAGGCCCTGACTCTCATGATTAAATGTTTGAATCTGATTGATTAGACCATGAGGAATCCACTGAGTGTTTGAAAGGTCTTAGGAAAATTAACCTGACAGGTTTGGGAACCATGATGGAAATTAGAAACAGACAGAAGGCAGTTTGTAGCCCAGGAGAGAAGTGAAGGCAATAGGAACGGAAAGAAAGGGACTACAGTTTGAAAGCTACCATGGTGATAAAGCTACAGCTTTCCAGTGTCTCAGATGGAGGTAGTAGTGGAGGATGGAGGGATGGTAGGTAGGAAGAGATCAAAGATGACACCCAGGTTTTGTGAGGATGACTGGGAGAATGACGGCACCATTAACAGAAACAGGGGTATCAGGAAGAGTTATTGTTGTGTGTTCATGGTGAGGAAGAAGTTAATGCATTTAATTTCGGATATTAAAGTTGAGTATCATAGAATAAATATGAAGGATATTCAGCAAATATTAGGAAATAATTTTAAAATATACATATTTGTGCTCCAAAGTCTTCAGACCATTTGAAAATATGCATATTCTAATCCTTTCAAGAACTCTCTGATTTTTCCATATTTAGAATGTCAAACCTTATAAATGTTTGAGCCAGACTTGAACCTAGATTTGCAAATGCCACAAATGGCTGTCTCCATTATTTTTCATGGCTTCCTGGAAATGGTTGTTTGTAAGTAGAAAGAGTTCTGAGCTATAGATGCAGATTGAGTCAGTTACATATAAATACTGGGAGTGTTAGGGAATATAAATTAGAGGGCTAAAGAGAGATTACTAGAAAATCTCTCTATGTAGAGGGTTAGCTGAAGAACAAAACCTATTGAAGGAAGAGTTAGGGAGATGAGAGGGCAGCCAGGACACAGTGGCTTGGAAACCAAAGTAGGCAAAACGTTCCAAAAAGAAAAGACTCATCAGCACTGCAAAATGCTGCTGAAAGGCTGAGAATTCTAAAGGCAAGAGGAAGGTCCTTTCAGTTTAATGATGAGGACATCAGTGGAGATCTTTGTGAAAGAGATTTCAATCAAGCAGGAGCATCAGGTTTCAAGGGTCTGAGGCCAACGCAGGAAGCATAAACTACTTCAAGAAATTTCACGAAGGCTTGGCTGGGTAGCTCAGTTGATTAGAGAGTCATCCAAATAAGCCAAGGTCACGGGTTTGATCCCTGGTCAGAGTACATACAAGAATCAACCAATGAATGCATAAATAAGTGGAACAATAAATTGATCTTTCTCTTCCTTTCTGTCTCTCTAAAGTCAATGAATAAAAAAAAAAATTTTTTTTAACCCTTTGAGTAGTGAGCTTTTTTCATGGTCACTGACTCCCAGGAGTGAGTTTTTTTCAAAAAATGAAATTAGTTACAGTTACAGTTTTATTAACTTAAAATCATGTTTGTTAACCAATTTATGGAAACAAGAAGAACATACATTTGCCTTTTTAAATGTTGCCTTACACATGTATATTCTTACTCTGGATGGTCAGGAGGCACAAGGACGTACATGAATATTCGTACTACTCAAAGAGTTAAAGAAGTTTTGTGCAGAAAGGAAAGAGAAGAGTAAGATGACAACTGGAAAGAACATCTGGGTAAGGAGCAGCAGTGAGGGGTGGGAAGGACACAGGTGCCGTCGAGAGATGAATGAAGCCAGGGAGAGGATGATGAATGGAGTAAGGTCCTAATTCAGGCAGGAGGTCAAGAACATGATTGAGATGGTACTGCTTTCTCAGAAAAGCAAAAGATACAGTATAGATGGTTCACAGGTATTTTTGAGGTGGAAAGAATGAAGATGTCGATTCAAATGTCTATGGCCCTGGCCTGGTGGATAAAGTGTCAACCTGGTGCACCAGAGGTCACAGGTTCAACTCCTGGTCAGTTGACGCTTCTCTCTCTCTCTCTCTCCCCCCCCCCCCTTTCCTCTTTCTCTCTCAAGTGAATGGAAAAAAATTTGTAATGTCTATGCGTAGGGATCATACTCTAAAACATCTTATAAATGTATCCTCTGTGGGATATAGTGTACATATGTCCCCTCTTCTTAAACAGTAAAGTATGTTGGAGGACTGTCCTATTGCTTTCTTTTTTAATGGGCAGAGGAACAGATACCCCTGCACAGCAGCTCAAAGTCCTGTTGACCACTGGGCACATAGCTTGGCAATGACATACTATATCGGAGCCATACTTTTGAAACACGAAGAATTCCTTGATGGTACTGGCTTTTCTCAAAATTGTCACTTTGATTGGCATATTTGCCATTTCAGTAGTATTTAAATAGAAGCCATTAGGTTGAACCATATAAAGTGGTTCATATTTGACTATTTTTGATACAGAAAAACAGCAACTTCAAATAATTCCACCTGATAAGAAACTTACCAGGAGAGCGAGGAACACAACACCAAGCCTTTCGTTACACATACAAAAACCTACATGTGTGGAGGCTGGGGTAACTTCCATTCATAATTTAGTGGAATTTTTTTTTCCATGAATACAGTTTCAGTAAGACAAGGACATTCCCTATACCCAGGAACCTCCCAAGTTAATGGCTTTCATTTGTAGGGTGTCTAGTTGAAGGGGGACAGATCCCTTACCCTAACCAAGGGCTAAGTCTGAGAGCTCATTTACCATGCCATTAACCTCATCTAGCAACACATTATAACAGGATTAATCAATCTTTATATTTACTAAAAATATAAATAAAAACAAAGCATATATTTGCTAAACAATGCAACTGATCAATTGGTTATCACTTAATTTTCTTCATTTCCCCCTTAATATTTGTAATGCCTATTAGCAGTCTTCCTAAGTTTTTTCAAGTTACTTTCTAGTTTATGTGTTCTTCATATAAAAACTGTGGTTCTATACAAAATTAGTGTTGAGGCTGACTCAGAATTTAGAAGAAATAAATATATAACCCAGTCTGGGTCATTGTTTAAATGGGTTAAGGAAAAGTTTCCAGTTTCTCCTTTTTGAACCATGATTACTACTTTCTTTCCCTCAGACCTTCCAGCCAGCTAACAACAAAGAAAAGATTTTGTAATTGTCTGACTTGCTCAATATAAGCCCATCTTCCTCCTACACTAAGGTGACCAGATTTTAAAATTGGTAAAGCGGGATATCATTGACCGGGGGTGGGGTGGGGGGATGTATTCTTGATTAAAAATTTGGTTTATATGGAGCAAAAATAGTATTGTAATCTATTTTTTAAAATTTCAACATAAGTACAATTTACAAATATACATTTAAAAAATTATGTATAGTATTATTTTATTCTTTGGCATATTTCTCATTTGAGTGAATTTTTTTTAGTAGATTGCTGTCGTTGTTTCAAAGGTCATGATTTTTTTCACAAGAATTTGTTAAATTATATTTCACACATAAAATGGCTTTCAAAGTCTCAACACTTAATTGTGATTTTTCTGATGTCCACACTTTATTTACCGTAGAAAAGAGGCATTCAGTCGCAGCATTAGTTCCTGGTAAAGACAGCGCGTATTCCACAATTTTTAGTGCATTATTGTATGGAACATGGTTTGTTTCAAAATGATGAAATATTTCTAACCATTTGTTCTGTATTGTGATTTTTGCTGATGCCCAAGATTTAACCTTTTCCTTATCAATCTATTTTTTTAATAATACCTCATTAAAAAGATAATTTTTGAAAATATTACTGTATGGGAAATTTTGAGTGAGTCAGAGGGATAGGGTTACACCAATGCTAGAGCGGGCGGGAGCAGGCAGGACAGTGCCACCGGCGCGTTCGCACACGAGCAGTCATGCACACTCCCCGCCTGGACTCGTCCTGTGGCGACCGTGCTCCCCACGTCCAGCCCCGCTGCCCGCTGAAGACCAAGTGGCTTGCGCCTCGCAGAGCCCGGAGCCGCATGCCGGCGTTTGGGATGTGGGCCTATGGGTAGTTAGGGGACTTGACAGCCACCGCCCCAGCAGGTATGTCCCACCCGAAGTTCTTTGTTTCGGGGCCCCGCATGCATGGGGCAGCCAGCTCTTGCGGCAGTGAGTGCGCTTCCAGGTCGAGGCGGGGTCTCCCCGCAGAAAACCGTATATTCCCTTCCCATTCTCCCGCCTTTCCATGCATTCTTTCCAAAAATCGGGACTTTTAAAAAACACCGTGGGATGCGGGACAAATAGTTAAAAATTGGGACTGTCCTGCCAAAAGCGGGACGTCTGGTCACCTTATCCTACACAGAAGCCAAACACACACTCCAAATTCACGGAACACATATACACTCAAGAATCATACTCAGACAACTAAACAGGACAAACAAGAACAAATCAGCCGACAGTCCAAGTCTCCCACCAGTCTGCCTAGCCATCCATACCTGCCAGGCCAGTTCAGTGGGCTGATCACCCAGCAACTGGTCCTAGTAATTCTCTTCTCAGCGACTTCTCACTCCATCATGCCCCAGATCTGATCCTTATCTCACACTATCCAATGTCTCTTGTAACATAAGCCCAGTTCAACTCAAGGCAATGTTTATTGTCTCCTTGGCTGAATGCTATACCCTTTTCATACTCTAGCCACAGCCCTCGTAACACTGACTAAACGAGGAGAACCTAGTTCTCCCATGGTTCCCATCATTCACTGCCAACACCAGAGGAGCGTGGCCTAGTTTTTCCTGTAGAAACCAAATTGTCCTGTTCCATCACCCAACAGTCCCTGGGACAAGAGAAACATGCAGAACGATGACACTTACTCAGAAAGAGAAAGAAAGATGTCACATGTGGGATCCGTACCATTGGGGCCAGGACAGACCTTTCCTGGTAGTGTCACTGCAGTTGCTCAGATGCCAAGTGACAAATGCTATGCTCTCACTTCAAAGGTAAAGAGGAAGCAATGTGGTTTTCATCCCACTGAGAAACAGAGATAGCTTTCTTGCAAAAAGCAAAACTGGTTGCATTACGGTTCTTTGCTAACCGCTCCAATTTGGGTGTGAAAAAGTAATCTTCCTGGGTGTTTGTTTATACAGATAAAAATAAGAAAACACAGGTCCCATTCTGACTAAAAACCCATCAATGGGTAAAATAGCAAGGGAATTTAAGTAAACTGAATAAATAAAAAAATCCAGTAGAAATATTCTTTTCTTAGCCCTGACCTCCCCTCCCACCTTGGGAGAAGACAGGACTGAGAAATGGCAGAATGGCCCTGGAGAACATGAACCTGGGGGATGTGAGGAATGGTGATGCTGGCAGGCGCTAGGAAGCTGCCTGGGTTTGCACACAGGACCTACTTTGAATAGCTGAATGATCTTAGAAAAGTTAATCAACCTTTTCCAGCCCTCATCTATAATAACACAGTGTGTACCTCCTAAGATTGCTGTGAGAATTGAATGAACTCATTTACTTAAAACATTTGCAAGAATATCTGACACATGGTAAGTGCTCAGTGAATGTCAGCTACCTTCATCAGGCAATTAAGTGAATCTCCTTCTGCCTAGTGTGGGCCTGGGCGCCAAGGATGGTGGGGGAGTGCCTAATAGTTGGCACTAAACTCTGGCCAACTTTATCCTACTCTAGTTCTAGAAGATAAGGGGTCAGTCAGCTCACTGAGGACATTAATTCCCCTAGCCCCCTGGTCCGCACACCACGGCTAAGGAGCCACATGCGGCTCTTTGGCCCCTTGAGTGTGGCTCTTCCACAAAATACCACGTGGGAGTGCAGGTACTCGCGGCGATGTAGGTCCATCAGGTGACTGGAGAGGCACTGCAGGATGAGCAGCGTGGGGAGGCCCGCGGGATTCATGCACAAGTTGAGTGAGCATGTGGCTCCCCTTTCCTCCTCCTCTCCCCTCTCCTTTCCAAGGTAATCACAGCCTCAGCTTTCATGTTCTTCATTTTACAGGTGGGGAAAACAAGGCCCAGAGAGGCTGGGAACCACAAAATACCTTCTTCTTTCCCTGGGGCAGTGGTCAGCAAACTGGGGCTCTTTGGCCCCTTGAGTGTGGCTCTTCCACAAAATACCATGTGCAGGTGCTACTTCGATAAGGAATGTACCTACCTATATAGTTAAAGTTTAAAAATTTTGGCTCTCAAAAGAAATTTCGTTGTACTGTTGATATTTGGCTCTGTTGACAATTGAGTTTGCCAACCACGGCCCTAGGTCAAGCCTCCATTTAGAAAGGTCAATAACAAACTGGTCTACTGTAGGCAGATCCTTAGCTCAATCCACCCATCCAACAAGTTTTTAGCACTGCTGGGGTCGCTTGTACACCTACAAAGGTGTTAGCAATTCAGTGTTGGTTCTCAGGAAACTTCCACTTCATTAGATAATCAGAATGCCACATTGAATATGCAATGATTAATTTGGCACCAAGGGGGGAGTTCGTGGGTGGGAGGGACAGGCAGGATGGGCTGGGCTGGGTCAGGTGAGACAATTTGGGATGAAGAGGATCCAATACCATTGGGGAGAAATGGTTTAGCATGAGTAGTACCGCACCAGCTGCACACTGCTGTTGGAATAAAGCTTGAGGCTAGGATGAAGCAAGAGGGAACTAGAGATGTAGGCTGGGCAGACCCGAGTGGGCCATGAATGCCAGACCCAAGAGCTTGGCTTTTTATCCATACAAAAGGGGAGCTGTTGAAGGAAATTTTTTAGCAAGAGAATATCTGGTTAGATTTACCCATTAAACTGAATTCCATATTGTGTATTGCTAACTGTTTGAAAGAGGAGGAAGGGAGACAAGGGCAGTTAAAGGCTTTAGGTAGTTTCCTGTTTGAGCAATGATGAGGGCCTGCATGAGGGCACTTAAAGGCAGAGGAGAGAGAGATGGATGAAGAAGTAGCCAAATACTGCCTGGAGCACGTGCTGTGGGATCAGCCTCTTACCAGGTGCTAGAGATGCACATGGAATTCAAACGGAGCTTCTGGTCTTGGAGCTTCTGTTTGTGGCGGCTGAGTGCCGTGGGGATGAGACGTGGCCAGCTGTCCCACAGGGAGATTAAGTGAGGACAAGGGAAACCAGGACGCGGCCAGCTGTCTCACAGGGAGATTGAGGAAAAGGGAAACAAGGACGCGGCCAGCTGTCCCACAGGGAGATTGAGGAAAAGGGAGACAAGGACACGGCCAGCTGTCCCACAGGGAGATTGAGGACCAAGGAAACAAGAACGTGGCCAGCTGTCACACAGGGAAGTTAAGTGAGTTCCCACAGAAGAAATACAAGTCAGGAGATAGAGGCATTTGAAGGAGGGAAAGAGAATATCTAATTTGGGGACAATGGGAAAAAGGCTTGGGGGATAAAAGAAGGGGAAGATGGACCCTGCGTGCCAGGAACTCAGACTCTAGTTTAATAAACAACCAGAGATAAATAGGCAGCAAGTGTTGGGTACCCAATTTATGGCTCTGGCAGGAAATACCTTATGAATTAATAGTCACTGCAAGCAGAGTGCAGCTAGGAGTCTTTCCAAAAAGGCTGGTTTTAAGGAATCCTTAGAGACCTGGTATGATTTCAACAGGCAGAGAAGAGAGGGAAGGACATTCCAGTAAGGAGAAACACAATTACAAGGGCACAGAGGTGGGGGGTACAGGTTGTATTTAGGGAACAATTAAAGGGCAGTTTGTCTACAATGGAGGTTTCAAACTACCTCTCCAGGCTGCTAACTATAATATCAGCATGGCTTGAAGTATAAGAATTGTTCACCATTTCGGTTGAAGTCATGGATCACCCCCATGCACCAAAATGTTAGGCAAAGTTACTGTCTCGGTTATTGTATATAACAAAGAACTATAAAACTTCAGTGGCATACAGCAGTTGACATTTATTTTTGTTCACAAGCCTATGCACGTGCTGGCAAGAGCTTGAAGGTCTGGGATGACCTTGGCACGTTTCCATGATGTTGGGGGTCCAAAAGAATTAGGGAAACCCATAAATACTTTTTAAAGCTTCTACTCGCATCATAACTGCTAACATCTCACAGATCAAAGCAAGTCACATGGCCTAGTCCAAATGCAAGAGATGGGGTAACAGACATCTCTTTAGTGAAGGTAACTGCAAAAGGACTGGTAAGGAATCGGGGCCATCGATGTAATCTGTCAGGCAAGTGCTCTGAAAAGAGAACTGTTTTAGAAATCAGCATTGACCACCGAAATCATTGCTGCCAATAACACAGAGGATCCTGTATTCCTAAAATATACACAAGCAAGTAATTCTATGCAACTTCTTGTTCCTGGCTGTTGCCAATCTTTTTTGTTTCTATTTTAGTGATTTCATTTCTGCCAGAATTTAACATTCACAGAGTGATGTCACTTCCTTTCTGGAGGGAAAAAGAAACTTTCTGTTGTCAAGAAGAAAAAATAGAGCCAGAGAGAGAGAGCGTTATTCTACTACCTTGGGAATCAGTGCAGTTGTATCAGTTGAAAGGAACGTAAAATGTAGCTCTTGCTTCAGATGGAGTGAGAGGGGCAGTTCTGAACAAAGCAACCCAGGAATGTAGTATGAAAAACAAAACAAAACCCTGCTCCTGGTCCTGGAAGATTAATAAAGATGTAATTTTTTCAGGTGCAACATGCTCAAGTATTAATTCTACAGAATCATAGAAATTGCACCTATTGTGCCTTCTTACTCCAAGAATTCAGGCCCAAGAAATACACACACACACACACACTCACTCACTTTTTAGAGAGAGAGGATAGAGAGAGGGGAGGGGAAGCAGGAAGCATCAATTCATAGTAGCTGCTTCTCATATGTGCCTTGACCGAACAAGCCTGAGGTTTCGAACTGGTAACCTCAGTATTCCAGGTCAACGCTTCATCCACTGTGCCACCACAGGTCAGGCCCAAGAAATATTTAAACAGGGACCTTTTATATGTGCAGTGTTAGAGAATAACTCACATCACTGTATGATAGGTATTGCTGATTCCAGCAGATGAGAAAACTGAGGCTCAGAGGAATCAACTAGCGTAGCCAGACATACGGCTAGGAAATGGCTGCTTCTTCCTTTGATTCAGTGATTTGTTTCTATTAAACCTTGTCGTTTGCCATGACTTTCAAAAGGCAACATTCGTGTCAGCAGGAAGCTGAGCATGATTTTGCTCCTTTCCTTACTTGAGCTCTTACATTCAGGTCAGATTCATGAATACCTCACAGACATGGGACTTGCCATGGTGTGTGGGCTATCTTGTGTCTGCACATATGGAACAGCAAGCAGTAATGTCACAGGAAAGGATCAAATGATCTCAGTCAACTCCCTCAAAAGACAGAGGGAGAAACTGAGGCCTCGAGTGGGCCCAGTTGGGACTTGGCCCCGTGATGGAAAACAATGTCCAGGTCCCTTACTTCCCACTGGCCCAGCTTCACTAGGAGCTGATGGTTAACCAAGGCTGAAGAGCTTTTTAAGGTGGGTGGCCACTCCTCCCCTCTGTGAAGGGAAATCCTGAATTAGACTCCTGCAGGCAGAGGCAAAGGCAGGGATACAGGGATGGGGCAGGAGTAGGAGGTGGGGAACAGGGATGGTAGCAGACAAGAAGGAGCCACAGAAAGGATTCCTAGGCCTACTGCTAGTTCCAAATAGTCCCTTGGGAAGGGCCATTCCTTAAATTTCCTATAAGGGATTAATTGACAACCAGCTCTGATTAAAAACAAAAAATGGAATGGGGTTCAGAGGGAGAGAAAGGAAGTTTGCTTTGCCTGGACTCTATCTTTCTCCTACCTCCTTAGAATCGCATGCCCACTCATGGCTTACTGAGCCCATGAAGCAGCAGGTGCATCCTACCTTACGAAATGGAGACATTTACCCAGGTTTCAAACCACCCGTTTCCCTCCCCGCTTCAAACCTCCATTTCCTAGTGTTCCCGGCGCTAAAACACACATTGTTTATTTCCTAACTCTCCAGCACTTCAGCCCACTGCAGTCTGATCTGGCTCCACCCATGCGTCCAGGGTCAGAACAGTGGACACTGCTCAGCTTTCTCTAGATCTGGTCTTCCTGTTACATCAGGCACCACTGGCCTTTGGCAAACCTGCTTAGAATTCTTTCCTTCCTTGCCTGACCAGGAGGTGGCACAGTGGATAGAGTTTTGGACTGGGATGCATAGGACCCATGTTCGAACCCAAGGTTGCCGACTTGAGCATGGGGTCGCTGGCTTGAGCGTGGGATCATAGACATGACCCCAGGTAGCTGGCTTGAGCCCAAAGGTAACTGGCTTGAGCAAGGAGTCACTTGCTCTGCTGGAGCCATCCCTAAGGCTCATACAAGGAAGCAATCAATGAACAACTAAGGTGCTGTAACAAAGAAGTGATGCTTCTTATCTCTCTCCCTTCCTGTCTGTCTGTCCCTCTCTCTGACTCTGTCAAAAAAAAAAAAAATTATTTCCTTCCTCTGATTTCAACTCTCTCCTCAGGATTTTCCCTCACCCCTTGTTAGTTCCTTCTTGTGGATCCTGGTCTTGCAGATCCTGGTCTCTTTTCCAGGGTTCTGTTGTCACCCTTTACCCCTCACACTGCAGCCCCTTATCCCTCATCTGCATACAATCACAAATATATCTTCCACCCGAACCTCTCCCTTAAGCTCAGGTTGCATTATCTAGCTGGGGTTGAACATCTCCACTTGAAGGCGCCACAGGAAACTCAGACTTGAGTCTAAAGCTGAAATAGTTTCCTTTTTAATGGTTTAAAAAGTTTTCCCGTTGTGGTTGAACGCACCAACATCCACCAAGCCCCATGGTTGGCTCCATACTACACATCCAGTTATAATATTCTATCAGTTCTTCCTAAAATCTTTGCAGGTACACCTCGTTTTATTGTGTTGCTTTACTGCACTTCACGGACATTGCATTTTCTACATATTGAAGGCAAGATCCTCCACCACCAAAAAGATTACAACTCACTTTTTTGCAACACTGGCTTTATTGAGCAATCTGGAACTGAACCCGTGACATCTCCGAGGCATGCCATTTATGAATTCATTCTGTCGCCATCACATTTGAATATGCTTCCTCACCCAGAGTAACACAGCTGGATTCATTGTTCAGTCTTGCCTGTCCCCACTCCCCCAGCTGCCAGTGAATTCTAAAATGCAAACAGCCATTCACTCTCCTGGTTAGTTTTTCAATGGCTCCCCAAATATTTCTGAGTGGACCTTGACAAATTGTCCCTCAGGAACTCTCCCACCACTTCACCCTTCAGACATAGAACTACTGTACTTCCCTGCCCATGTCTTAATGTCACTTCCCTCTTCAACTTTGCAAATGTTATGTCCTTTGCTCAGAACCTTGCCACATCCCTATCTGGTAAATGCCCATTCATTAAAAAATTTTAAAATCTAGGTTTGCATCACCTAAGTGAGACCTTTCTTTTTATTTTATTTACTGATTTTAGAGAGAGAAAGACAGGGTTGGGGGTGGGAGAGGAGCAGGAAGCATCAACTCCGGTTATGTGCCTGGACCAGGCAAGGTGACCTTAGTGTTCCCTAGTGAGACCTTTCTTGACACTTTAGGTACAGCCCACCACTCCCTCTTCTGTGCTGTAGCAGTGAACTTCTATAGTTTTACTTGTTATATATAATAAAATGAGTTATTTATATGCCTCCCTCTTCTATAAGATCATGAATTTCACAAGGGCAGGGCCCATTTCTTACTCATCTATCTTATTCAAGAAATATTGATTGAATGCCTAAGATAGTCAGACCCTACAGCTGGTATAGTGATTTAGATCACTTACAGACTTCAGAATCATCCACGTTCCAATCCTGAGCAAATTACTTAATTTATTTAAGTCTCAATTTCCTCATCTAGATGAATGGGGACAATAGCTGTAGAAACTCCATTGTCTGATGCAGTTAAAAACTGTTAGCTGATCAATAAACAGAAAATGTCAGGTAAGTTCAGAATTATAAAAATACTCCTATATATCTTAAAATTTCCATCTGCCCCTCAACCACATACATATAAGTTCATCACCAACCTCCCGGAACAAGCACAGTCTTTCCTTTGAGTGCTGGTTTTCTGCCACGTTTTTGCATAAGCCAAACCTATGTTTGTTTGTTTTGTGAGAGAGACAGAGAGAGGGACAGATAAGGACAGACAGGCAGGAAGGGAGAGAGATGAGAGGCATCAATTCTTCACTGCGGCTTCTTAGTCTCCTTAGTTGTTCACTGATTCCTTTCTCATATGTGCCTTGACGGGGAAGGAGGGGGCAGCTGCAGCATAGCAAGTGACCCCTTGCTCAAGTCAGCAACCCTGAGCTCAAGCCAGCGACCCTGAACTCAAGCCAGCAACCTTTGGGCTCAAGCCAGCAACCATGGGGTCATGTCTATGATCCCATGCTCAAGCCAGTGACCCCATGCTCAAGCCAGATAATCCCACGCTCAAGCCGGCAACCTCGGGGCTTCGAGCTCAGGTCCTCTGCATGACAGTCTGATGCTCTATCCACTGTGCCATTGCCTGGTCAGAACAAACTTAGGTCTTTTCTACAACTTTCAGGCTTGATTTCTTTGAAATGGGGTAAGAATTTAAAAAACCTTTGTGATGTCAAAGGAGTACAGAATCCTCCTGTGTTTTTGTGATTTGTCCCGCCTCAGGCTTTTATAGTATTGTATTTCCCCACGTTTAAGACACTCCCACGTATAAGACATCTTAATTTGGGGGCCCAAAATTTGAAAAAAAAAAGTATTACATAAAGTTATTGAACTCAAGTTTTATTTATAATATAATTCATACAACTCCTCATCACTGTCAAAACTCCCATCCATGAGCTTGTCCCTGTCTGTGTCTGATGACGAATCACTGTCTTCATATATTGCCTCGTCCTTAGTTCCATCTATGGCATTTGAAATGCCACAACTACTGTATAGGATGCATCCAGTTTTTAGACTCCAAATTTTCTGGAAAATGGTGCATCTTATACATGGGGAAATGTAGTTTTGTCTGGATCTAATTTGACAGTGTTTTAAAAAAAGCAACTTGCCCCTATTAAATTCATTGTACTTTTATCAACACCTTTCTCTGGCACTCCTGTGTCATTGGTTTCTCTACTAGTCAATGAACTTACGTAACCATAGTAATCAGTGTTGTTTACACAAACAGTTTGGAGAATAAACGGAACAGGGGAGACTTGGTTAAGCACACCTCCCTCGCTAGAGCTGAGCAACTCAGGTGTCCTGAGCGGTACACAAACCCCAAGTGGGGAGAGTATCAACCATGTCACTTTATTTTGTTTTTTGTTTCTTGGACATCAAGGCGTGGCTGCCTCTGGTGAGACTGCCCCTCCCAAGCTAGCTAGTTCCTACAGAAAGAAAATGGTTTACTTGTGAGCATGCCTTTCATGTGCAAACCAACCAATCCAGAACCCATACCCCTGCCCCTCTTCCACTGAGCTCACACACCCAGGACAACTGTCCCCTGCTCTCATCACCCCAGGAATGGGTACCAGAAAACCAGAGACAGCCCCAGGCCCCCACAGACAGCTGAAGTTATTGAAACTAGTCAATCCTCAATCTTCTTACCCTTGCTTGTGCCCTCCTATAAAGACCACAATCATGGCTGCGTTGCCCATGGTCCTTCCCCACTCTCCCTTCTCTGAACAGAACGTGGGGTCTCCCCATGTTGCCCCCTATAATGTGCCTTTCCTCTCGGGGTCTGTGGGTATAATGAGCTGACCTGTTGGCCCTGTCGTATACCTAAAGAATAATAAATAAAACCTGTATTTTAAAACAGTGTGTAACACATATTAGTCTGTGGGTTAGAGGAAATGGAGTAGCTGGTATTTGGAAGATCCAGTTATACAGAAGCAGGTGAAAGAGCTTGTGCTGCTGCCACCCTGAGGTGACTTGTAGTTGTCTAGATACATAGCATATCATATGAATGCTATGCAGTTAGTTATGGCCATAGGGCCACAGTGGTGAATGGTCCCTCTCTTCACGACACTTCAGACTACCAGACCATCAGTCAGGGGATCCTCACCTAAGCCAGGAGGGACAGAATAGGCTCCCTGGGATCAGGAGGAGAAGTATGAGTTGGATGGAAAAGAGGTTTAGGCAAATAGTATGTATCAAACCCTATGGACAAGTAAGTGGCAGACTCCGATAGCTTAGCACAATGCTTAGGCACACCATGGATATGCAAGCAAGTTTTTGCTTTGTTTTTCATTTATACTGAGGCAAGAACAGGTTCAGCAATAGGTAGGGGACTGCTAACGACCAGCTCTGACTGTGCTAGCATCATGGCGAGAGCAGAATGCTCCCTGATGCGTGCTGTGATGGCCCCTCTGCACAGCAGAGCGCTCACTGTGCGCTCACCAACTCCAGTACCTTCGCCAAGCCTGTGACAGAGCCAGTCCCCGGGCAAGGTGAGCAACCAAGACACAGACCTCAAAACATGTGGTGGGCCCAGCACAGAACACAAATGAGGACCACAGGGAAGTTCATACAGGAGGCCAGCTAAGACCAAGCAGTTGCTCCGGGGCCAGCAGAAAGTAGGAGGCTGTCATGTACCAGTACGGCTAGAAATTCTGGGTCTTAAGAGAGAATGGTGCAGCATTAAGAAGACAGACTCAATGAGAAAAGAGGATGGGATCAGGAGGCCTCTTCAATGCTGATGGCAATATGGGAGAGAGCCATAACCTCCAGTTTACTTTATTATATAGCCATATGCAAATAAGGAAGTCTTTGATACAAAGTCATACATCTGAGGCAAAAACAGGAACTCTCTTAAGGCATAAACAGGAATCCCCCCACCATGCATAAGTGAAATCAACCAACATCTGAACAAACCAGAACAGGTGAGAGGAAGGGCATGTAAATTGCTCCCAGCAACTTAAGCAAGCAAGTGAAGTGGGTGCAAATACTCAGCATCATAGCTAATATGGAGGTGGTAGGGGGGTGGAGAACTTAGCTTTTTGCTAAGCCTCGAACCTAAAAAGGCTTTTTGCCACATGCAGTCTCTACCACAGGGGCCCCCTGGGCTCCCTCTTGTCCAGTCCCTGGAGCCAGTGGCTGGGGAAATAGCACTGTTTTTGTATTACAGGGGCCAGCACCTTCTGGGGTGGTTTGGCACCAGACTGGAGGATGAGTCAGAAAAGCCACTCTGTTCCAGTCACAATATGGTAACAGAACTTTGGTATTGGCTTCCTGATCTGCAGAGGAACTACATCAAACTTCTCTTTCCTGACAGAAACCTGTAAGGTCATGAGAATGCACCAAATGACCAAAAGACCTTCCTCTAGGTCTGGCCCTCACCTTTCCGCTTGGTGGGAAGCTCAGTATCGATCCCATGAAATCCATGTTTTCCCTTATCTTTAGTGAAAATCTATGCTACTGTCATAGGATTCAAACAGACCAGAAGGTGCTAACACTACATACAACTGGAATTTAGCCATAATCCCTCATGCAGAAGAGAGAAAAGGATGGCAAAGGCCAACATCACATTCCTTACACAACTTCAATTTAAATTAAATTTCCTTTAATGAAATAAAAAACAAATGGTGCATTGCATAATACTTGTGGTCACAGTATAAAACAGTACAATTAGTTCATATAACATTGGATATGGTCAAAAATACACAAGACCCCTTTGTCTATGTAAAATCCAGCAGATCCTATGTGTCCCACTCCAAAGAAAGTCAACTTTTTTCTCCTAGTGATCTGCACACAATATTTATCACTGAGAATTTTGTCAAACAGAGGAAGAGAACTTACCCAAATCGCAGTTCCCTTCTTCCTCTGTTGTCATCAGTGAAGCTATAAAAAGTTTTCTGAAAGTAGCAAGTTGTGTAATATTGCTTATTATTCCCGCCACAAAGGCTCAGTCTTTGGCTTACAGATGCCAGTGACATAATCATGGCTGCAGGCAGTCTGCAAAGCAAGAAGCAAGAGCCACCCAGGGAAAGACACAGGGGTCTGGGTAGAAGGGACCTCCTTCACCAGGATCTTGGGGAAAGCCATGTGGATAGCGGGAAGAAAAGACAAATAAATACATTTCTAAATTAAGATTTAAATCCATTTGGTGAGTTAGAGTTCCACTGTCCTGTGAACAATCTGAAAAGTTGTTAAAAAAGAATTTGCATTTTTTTTCTTTTTAAAAAGTGTAAAATGTATGCAAACATTGTAAAGTAAACAATTGAGAGTAATTTTGATGCTCCTATCTCAACACAGCTTAAGCTCTTTCTGGGGATACTTTTATGATTAGGAAAAACACCCAAATATTTGATAGTTTCTTTTTGTTCAGAAGTGCAGTGTCACATGTGTGAATCGTGGCTACACCTTTCCTCTGCTCAGCCCAGTGCTTCCAGTGGGAACCTCTTCCAGAAATACTTTGTGGCAGCTCCATTTGGTGCAACTTAAGAGTGTCCCTCACACGTTTAGAAGGAAACACATTATTGGCATGCTTACATCCCTGGAAAGAATGAGGTCGTTGGTACAACACCCTGGGATTTTCCCTACAACTAGTTACCTGGAATCTAGTTTGGCCAGCCCAGTGGACAAAGGGAAGGGCTGGAGTCAATGCCTTAACAACTCCCGCCTTGAACTACAAGAACAGTTGGAAAGGGCAAGCAAGGTACATTGTGTGAGCACAAGTCACCTTTACCACTACCGAGTGTCTGGTGTGACCCATGTTTGGTTTCACATATACCTGTGGCTACCTGGCCACATCCCAAGCTAAGTACCCTTTCTTCTTACCAAGAAGTATCTGTGCTACAACAACCCGGAATCGTCTAGTAAGTGTGATCACTGCCAGGGTTCAAGGGCACTGGCTGCTCCTAACACGGCACCTGTTTATGTGTTCTCTCTTTAATCCTGCTTTGTACGATCACCTGTGACCCACCTCCTTTGGAACGACACAGAGAAAGTCCTCGTTCTAGTGCTGTCCAGGCCTTCTCCTCTTCCTTAAGTCACAAATGCTGCCCACCTTCCCAATTTCATTTGCACCTGGAATCATCTGTGCTGCTCCCATTGCTGCAGGATCTTGTTACTATCACATGAGCAGTCCTCTCCGTGGTCAAACCAAAGAGAAAACATTGAGTGGCGATCAGCCTCATGGGGGTGACTCCGTGATGAGTGCGGAAGGAGTCATGGGCAGCAGCATGAGGAAAGTGGAGGGGGCGTGGTGAGCCAGGAGGGGTCTGCTTGTCCGGCCCATTGTGACAAAGAGCTGTACATGAATGGCCATCACTTTGTATTACTTTATTGCTCCAAACAAATACATCTTTTTTCCCCTATGGAAGACGGATGAATGTTAGATCCTTCAGAGCCACAACAGCAGCACAGAGCAGTGCAATGTAGGGCGTGAGTCACCTGTGAGCCTCAGACAGCCCCACGGGGGTGCTTCCAAAAGGCCAGGGCCGTGGGGGGGGGAGGGCAGTCACCTCAGGAGTGGAAGATCTCTTTTGGTCCATTGTCCTACTCCTGGTATGAGCAGTCGGGCAGAACAGACTGCTCTCACATCTGTTTTGTAGGCTGTTCACATTTCAATAAACTGCTGGGTTTCCTTCACACTCCTAACAAGAAAGCAAACATCCCACAAAGTCTATCCTTCCTCACTAACTCCGTGAAGGGGGTCTTACAAAGTCCCTAAGGATTGAAAGGTCAGAGAAAATGCATGGTTCTCCCAGGTAATTTCTGACTCCATGAAGTCAGCCAGTCTCACACACAGCAATTGTCCTTCCCATTAAGGAGACCAAGCAGCCTGTGAAGAACAGGGGGTAGCTGTGGGTCTCCCTGGCTGTCCCTTGGTGTCCAAGGCCTTGGCCTCCTGCAGACAGGATTGACGAGTGCAGATGGTTTCTTCCACCCAACATACCACTGGCACCATTGACCCTCCTGGCATGAGCTGCAGAAACCTAGCTCTCAGGATCTGCCTTCTGCTCCCTGGGGCCCCTTGAGGCCCAGTGGCCTCTGCACGATTGGGATGTCTGTTCCTTTCCTTGTCCCCAGCCTCCTCTTCCTTGCAGAACTTCTTACTGCCCTGGACAAAGGTGGCTGTGTATTTTTCTTCATATTCATTCGTAAGGCTAAGGTGGCAAGATAAGGTGCTCGGTAGAGAGCCAGATTCTAGATTCCAGGACTGCCTTTCCAACATGCTTGCGAAAAGCAAAGAAAAAAGAAATGGTGGTGGGCAGAGAAGCAAAAAAAATATGCGTTTGGTCTTGATAAGAAGTTATATACTGCAAGTTTTGATTTAAAATGTGGTCTAAATCCTGAAAATAGGGGGTGAGGCCGGGTAGTAAAAGCTACACGTTGGCCTTTGTCACAGGTCTGCGTCGTCTCTCGGGCAGTGCAGAGGGCGGCGCGGGCTGCTCTCCTAACCCCCGGCCTCCAACCCTGAAGCCGGCTCTCACCCAGGACAGAGAACTCTGAATGCTGTCACCCCATCCTCATTGCAACCCCTTAGAATAAACGCTATGAACACACACACGTCAGAGATCTATAAACCAGTAGGAGAAAAAAATTAGTACAGAGGTTAACCATTAAAAAGCCGCAGTTGGGAAGACACACACTTGACTGTCCTCAGAAGGTGCTGTGGGAAGAAAAGCTGTGTGCTGGTAAACGTGTCCGCGCTCAAAACTTGACATGCAGAGGAAAGAGCGCCAAGTCCCACCTGAGATTAGAGAGGACCGGGTTTTAGTGTAACACAATTCATGTTAAAATATCACCGTCCTCTTCTCGCCCGAATAGTTCCAACGCCGTCCCCTGGTTGCTGCCGTGGCCGGGCGCTGGCCTAGTCCATCTCCATGGACATGAGCCGGCGGCGCTCACGCCGGGTCTCTTGGACATCCTTCTTACAACACAAATGGGAGCTGCAGTAGCCAATGAGGCAGGACAGGAGCCCGACGACAGTGGACAGGCCGACACCGATCAGCAGTGGGTACTTGAAGGCGTTCAGCACTGGGAGGGGGGCAGCAAAGAGAAGCCGGGTTAGCGATGCCAAGGGGGGGCTGTAGGGAAGACCCCTACCCTGTCTGCCTGTTGGAGCCCTCAGACCTCAGTCACCCCGTCTCCAGCCCCCAGCACAGTGCTTTCGACAGGAGTAGCTCAGCCCTATTGGTCCAGAAAATGAACAAGTGTCTCTTCACTCAGTTCGACGGGAGAGAAACAGAAAAATGATTTCATTTCACATTTTGGAATGTCAATTTGCTTTTTTTAGCATTTTGGCAGGAGATTGAGTTTTAAAAGTCAGCAGAAGGACACTCTACAGCAGATGCCTCCTTAAAAAAAAAAAGAAAGAAATTTGTACGTAAATCAATTCTATGCATGAAATGACTTAAGTGTACTGGGGAGCTATTTTAAGCAACACTATAGTAAATTACCTAGCAAAGTGAATGATCACTCCCCCACTTGTTTGGTAAATCTAGGTGTTCATATGGAGCCACTTCAAGGGAAGAATTTCTAAGATGCAAATACGGTGCAAGTGTCAGGAATGCATATACACTGTTTAGGTCCCCCATGTCCCATGTCCTCTTCCACAGAAGTACCAACCCTCCTTGGTTGGAGGCTGGCACTGTGGGAGCTGCCTGACATTTACTATGGCTGCATTTTCACCACCGCCCTGGGAAAGGTTATTATCCCATTTGACAAGGAAGAGAATCAAGGGTTAGTAGGCTAAGTCACCTGTAGAAGAGCTGGGGTTCAAGTCCAGTCTCCCCCAAACCGACAATATCATGGGGGAAACGTATTGAAAGTCACCTACTAATGCTCAGAGGCACCATGGAGCTTTTCTCTCTTTCTTAAAATTCAAAATTTTTATTTTTAATTTATTGTGTCAACATGGTTTCAAGTGTCCCACTCAGTATAACATCCTTTACTGCATCGTGCCCCTCCCCCATGCCGCACAGAGTTTTTTTCAGTGTATGTTTACCCTGAACCGTTTCCCAGAGAAGACGTTTCTCGTTGACAAAGGCACTGCTGTCCCCATTCTGAGCACCTTGTTAGGCTGACCCTGGCAGTCAGTGTGGGCCAAAGGGCCAGGAGCAACCCCTCTCATCTTGAGATTCCATGAAGAACCCCTCCATGCTAGTGACACCAGGAAATGACTCCCATTTCCAAAAGGCGAAATGAAGAAGGGGGCAAGAGTGTCTGGAACCTGCTCTCTTGACCCCATTCTCTGCCTTGGCCTGGCACGGTGAATTCATACAGAATTCTGGAAAGCGCATGATCTCAAAGCTGGGCAAACAGAGCGCCGCTGTGCCCTTGCGGTCCAGGTCCCGAACAGGTCGAGAGGAAACCAGGCCTCTGTCTGTGGCAGTACAGCAGGGAGATGACAGTCCCCAAACCCCGAGAGCAGGATGTGTGTGTCACTCTTACCATCCATCTTCACAGTTACAAAGATGGGCTTAGAGTAGATCTCTGCCTCCTTCTGCCAGGAACCTGTTGGTGACTTCACCCAGGGGGTCACGGAACAGTAGTAGTTGCCAAAGTCCTGGTCCTCAGAATTGTGCACTTGCAGCAAGAACTCCAGCACACTCATGCGCTCCAGGCTGAGGTTGCTCTTCCAGTCCCTTCGGGCTGTGTTCACAATCCCCTTCCGGTCCAGGGAAGACAGGAGGACAGGGGCCTTGTCCAAGCCGAAGGAGTGCACCACAAACCAGGACACATCGAAGGCCATGTCATCTATGGGTCACCAAGCCAAAACCCTGGGGTCAGTGCAGTGGTCAGCAATACCACGTATGGCTCACACACGTCACCTGATGATGGGCCAACACTGCTCTACCTACCTTAGGTCTCACCAAGTCCTCACACCAACCCTGAGATGAAGGTACTATCACACTCCACACCCTGTGGTAGGAACAATACCTGTGAGGTCACAGCCAGGGAGTAGCGGAGTGTATGTCTTAACCCAGGAAGTCCAGCCCGAGGGTCCCCCTCTTAGCCATGTCACTGCCACCACCCAGCCTAAGGAGCATAGGAAGAAGAGTCAGACCCCAAAGTGTCTCCTACAGAGAACATGGGACATAAAGCTGATACATGGTGACATCACATACTCTGTCTCCCAAAGAAAGCAGGTCCTTTGACATTTCGGGCAGAAGCACCCAAGACAGGAAGGACACAAAAGTCGTAAAGAACAAAAGGCACATCAAGTGAGTCACACAGAATTTAGAGTGGCAAACAGTTTCAGTTTTACTGTTTGCTGTGGTCTCTTCCTCCCTGCAGAAGTGCTTAAGTTCAGAACCAGAGGAAAAAATGTCAAGCTGAGAAAATTGAGCAGTTTTAACAGCCTCAGAGAAGACTGCTGCTGAATCGTAAAGAACACTGCAAAATTAAGATTATAACAGCTTCAAATAAATTAATATGGGCATTAGAGAAAGAAGACCTTGGCACAAGTGGTAATTCTCACAGAATGTGAAAAGAAAGCATCCGCCATGAGCCTTTTAACTTCTTCTGTTGACTGTTACAAACTGGTATCAATTGCATCAGTTCGGAGATGCATCCAGCAGACAAGAAAGGACTGTAATGCCACAGTGTTTTATCTGAAGTTCCCTTGACAAGGCTTTCTAAGTAAATGTTAAGTAACACAATTTTGGTTAAACAAAGTAACACTCATTTAGTAAAACTATACATACTAACCTCAAAAAGCACATCTTAAGGCAAATGAATTATATTCAGATGCTTGCAACAATTTCTACAAAACTATCCAAATGATAATTCCTTTTCAACTCACTCTAAAAATGTTAAGGGCCACGGAAAATCCCAGCTTTACCTACAGGATGACAGCTCTCTACTCTGATCCTTAAAATACCTTCATTACCTCCCTACCGACTTACTGTGGCACATGAGCAGAAAATGTAATTGTTTCCGGTGGATAGGTCATCTTTTGCCAAGAAGACCAACTCCCTGGGGACAGAGGGAGTGTTGTCACCGTCCTCACACCTCATGGTGCCAGAACAGAGTGGGTATCTGGATCACTATCATGCATGAAAATTCTAGCTCAGTGCTCCTGTAGCCTGCAGGTGCTGGGGGGTTACTAAAGGCAAAAAGTCACACTGCATCCCCATGACCTGTGTCCAGATTCAAACCCCAGTCCTGCACCTTATAGCCAGGCTACCCTGCTGGACTGCCAGCGCTTATTAGCACATACTAGCCTTGTGACCTGGTGAGTCACTTAAATTCACTGTGACTTAGTTTCCTTATCTGTCAAATGAAAATAACATCATCATGGTCAAGACAATTATCTTCATAGAATGCTAAGAACACCACTTGGAATGCAGTAAGTGCTCAATAGAGGTGGTCACCACGAACAACATTCTTCTCACCACAGTTCGACCTAGAACTCTACAACTAGGTGCTGCGAATGGGAGGGGTGTTACTGCCTGCAGCAGGGGCTCTGGATGCCCTGTCCTGGCCAGCTACTGTGCTGAACCCTCACGCCTGGACTGTCCTCCAGAGGACTGGCCTTAGCTGACAGAAGCCACTTCCTGGAGATTAAGAAACACTGTCACTCCCCAGTCATTCAGCCTATGGACAAGGAGGGGACGTAAGAGCCTGGCCCTTTCCCTTGAACCTATACTCTGATGCAACCCACTCCCCAGAGCTCCCTGGGGAGGAAGCCTTGTTCTGAATCCCCATCTCAGCCTGGCTTCTTTCACGGCTCTATCTGGAGTCACTCACTCCCGCAGGTTTTCTCCCGAGAGCATACATTCAATTCGTGACTTCATGACACACACGCCTGTCTTAGGTGTTGCGCTGAGAGGACCTATCTAAGACGTTCCCTCTAAATGGCCACCACCTGCGCCCACCCCTCCCCCCACCTTGGCACAGGTGTGGCTTGGCACCTGGCCCTCTTATGAAACCTGTCTTTTCCAAAAGAGAATTCCTTCACAGCCCAGAGGATGCGTGAGGACAACAGTGGTCCCATCACATTATAATGGAGCTGAAAACTTCCCATCACCCAGCAACATCACAGTCATATCACATGTGTAAGTCACGTGTTTGTGGGGATGCTGGTGAACACAAACCCACTGTGCCACAGTGGTGTGAAAGCACAGACCGACAGTTATACCTGTGGGCTGTACCACTTGGGATTGTGTAAGTGCACCGGTGATGTTTGCATGACAACAAAACTGCCTAATGACGTGCTTTTCAAAACACACCCTGGTTGTTAAGCGGCACAGGACTGCAGGGGCAGCTCCATCAGGACCCAGGCTCCTGTCCCCTTACACCCAGGACAGAGCCAACTGCCTCTGCTGGTTTGGATCGGTTTCTGTCTTTTCCTTTTCTTACCTCTTCCACACCCTTTTCTTCCTGCCGATACAGCTCAACCATGTTTGTGCTCCCTAAGAGAGGCAACGGGAGTATCAATCTGGTGCAGGGGTCATAAAGGCTAGCCTGCAGGCCGAACCCGGCCAGCTCATTTCTGTAAGCAGTTGTCCGACACAGCCATGCCCGCTGCTTACATTCTTCTGCTTTCACACACCACACAGGAGTTGCTGGAGAGACCATCTGGCCCACAGAGCCAAAAATACTCCCTACCTGGTTTCTTTACAGAAAACATTCACCCACTCTGAACTGGCTGCCACCTGAGCCTTCAACTGCTGGGCCCGCGGGAACCAGACCTCGAGCGGCGGCCATCCAGGACTCTGCTCCTCGGCCCCAGCTCCTCCCGGCCCCCCATGCACGGGGCTCACACCAGTTTCCCTGCAGGCCACCCTCCTTTTGCTCATCACCTGCCTCTTAATACAGAACCAACACCTGCTTCTAGCCTCCACCCCAAGGCCATACATCTAGTGCTCACCGCAAAGAACTCAGCAAACCCGCCTGACCTGTGGTGGCGCAGTGGATAAAGCGTCGACCTGGGAACACTGAGGTCGCCAGTTCAAAACCCTGCACTGGTCTGGTCAAGGCACATATGGGAGTTGATGCTTCCAGCTCCTCCCCCCTTTCTCTCTCTCTCTCTCTCTCTCTCTCACTCTGTGTCTCCTTTCTAAAATGAATAAATTAAAAAAAAAAAGAAAAAACTCAGCAAACCCATACAAATTGGCCTTTTTAAGGTACAAGAATGGCCTATTAGAGGCCAGAGTTCTGCCTGTGACAGGGTGGGCAGTGCAAAGACGCCCACGGGGGAAACATGCAGAGGAGATGGTCAGCAGCCCCCAGCCATGGGTCAGCTTCTCTACGAGCTCTTTAGAAGGCAGCCATGGCTACAGGCCTGCTCAGCGACCATGACACCTAAATGCATTTACATGTAATGTTCTCTTAAAAAGTGAGAGAGGGACATCAACTGTCACGAAGGAGGCCAAGCAGAAAAGGTATAAGACAACTTTTGGGCATCCTGTTGGCAATGCTAGTATTTTCTGCACAGAAAACAATTTATAAAAATTTTCTAAGATTTCATCTATAATAGCAAGTAGATGGTCACTTGCTACTCATTTGTTCTCTTCTGTATTTCTTCCTAGAACATTAATCGCCAATTGATATTATATGGTGATTTCTTTCTTGTCTGTCTCCTTAACTAGGCTGCAAGCTCCCTAAGAGCAGAGTGGAATGTTTTGTTCACTCCTCTACTCCCAACATCTAGAACAGGACCCATGCACAGAAAGATCACAATAAACACTTGTACGATTAAGTGGATGAAAGACAGAGGTGAGGAGCGTGACTCTGCTGGTAGGTTCACACCAGCTTGAACCAGCCCTGGAAGTGGCTCACTCATTGCCTTGACAACACAGATTCAATAGCTGGATGTTTCCAATTCATCTAACAGACAGATGCATCCAATTCAACAAATGTTTATTAAAAACCTACTGAGAACTAAGTCCTTAATTGACCAGTTTGGGGATAAACAGACAACCCAATCCGTGACTTCTACATCTGTGAAACTTAGTAGGGATGATGCAAGACACATTTGCAAAAAGTCATAAGGGGAAGAGGAAGGGCAGAGGAGAAGTACCTGGATCCAGGGCTGCTCCTTCGACAGTGACAATACAAAACAATTTGATCAGATTTCCCCGGATGACTGATGGTGTGTCTGAATACACGGAGACATTAAATACAGGACCTGGAAGAAAGGGATTATCATTATTTTCTTTCACACTTTCAAGTTCCATTCTTGATACGCCATGGCCATCTAAACGAATCTCCCTTCCCTTAGAACAGGGCTAGAAATTCATGAAACAGAAGGCGTGCTAAGGTTGCTTCTCTTCTACTGAGAGAGACGAGCACAGGCACATCCAAATGGGCTCCATTCTAAGATGACAACCAAAATAGCACACTTTGTAAACAATTACTTGCTTCTGGTCTTTCCAGGACCTCTTCTGATGACAACCATGTTGTTGTGTGAAAGCCTCCCCGGGCTCTACCCAGACACGGCCCAGGTTGTTTCTGGTTCCCTACAATTCACCTCCAGGCCAGGCAGCCTGGAGATCAGAGGTATCAGGACTGACTCAGGGACACTTCTGGAACTGGTGGAGTGAACGGCCTCATTATGCTGGGTGCTGGGGACAGAATTTTGTTGCTAGGAGGCTGGAATCCAGTACGGAGACACACATGCCAACAATGACAACACTTCCAGCACGTATCCTGGGAGCCACTGAAGGCACGGTGCCAATCTGCTGGGGAAACTGAGGCGGCATGTATAGTCCTTAAAATAACTACCAGACAGAATTTGCCTTGCACACCTTCCTGAGAACACTCCCTTGATATCAGTACATTTTAATAAAAGACCCCTATCCTCCTTCGAAGGCCGGAGATGGTCCTACCCACACCTTGCTAATTCCCAACAGGACCACCGCTCACCACTGTAAGGCAGAAATACTTCCTCTGAGGTTTTGAATTGTCAGGTTATGAGCATACATATGAAAAACAAAATAAAAAGTAAAATGTTTGCACACATAAAGAGAGTTATCTGTGGCTCCCACCCCCTTCTTAGACAGACAGGGGTTAGGCACATTTGTTTTTTAAGCCTTTTAGGGGACAGCATTACAACCTGATCCTAAAGTAGCCCAGCATTTATCTTACCCAATTCCTAATATGTAGGAATAGGTAAACCTAAAAAACGTCCCAGAATACCAATGTTATGGGATTTCCCTTGGGCTTTCTGGGAAGCAGAGAGAGGGCCCTGGGCACTGATTCTGAAACTCATTAGAAGCTAAGAATGCAAGTGTTGCCACCTTTTCAATCAGATTGCCAGAAAGAAAGTACCTCTTTTTAAACTTCTGAAAGAAATGACTGAGAGAGGTCATGGAACCTAATAAGGCCTTAAAGAACGGAAATGGCTGTGTTTTCATTTCAGCATGAGAAGTAGGATGAGTTCTTAACACCAAATGCGTGAGTGACCTGTGCTACTCATCTCCAACTGCAAAGGGCAGCTGGAAAGTACAGAAGCCTAGAGAGGTCAGGCAGTCCTGGCGGGTCCGGTGGAGAGTTCAGATTAACCAGGAGGGGGCTGAACTCTAGGGACAGAGAATGGGACAAAACAGCAGTCCCAGGAAACGGGAAGGGACGAAAGAAAAGACAGGACCATTGTTATCTACTGCTGGGCACTGTGTCCCTCACCTAACTCAGCTCTCAGCCCTACTTCTGCAGGGCCTCAGCAACCTAGCCCAGCTCTGCCCATAGCAGTGACGTGGGAAGGGATGGAGCCGGCTGCTTTGGCTTGGCAGTTATGACTAGGGGATTTCATGCCATATACGGCCATCCGTGGGAACAGGTGAGCAGTGAAGATCCTGTTTATTTTCTCTGACTAGAAATAGTAATAAAATAGAGCCATCTTAAGGTGCTTCCTTACAGTATCCCGGCCCCTTCTAAGAGGAGGCAAACATAAAACATGACATTCTCATAATAGATTTAGGTTTTTATTTACTTAGTGTGAACCAGCCAGAAAAGACCTTCCTAATTTGGACAAATTTCCCTTTCTTTTCATAGAAAGCCCCACATGCCTTCCAGGTCACAAGTTACGGTTCTTACCCCCCCCCCCCCAGTGGCTGTGGCCATGGGGACAACAGAGCACTTGTGCTCTGGCTCATTGTGTGGACGGGGACTGGGAGAAGGCCCTCATTGTGCACTATTCAGAGCAGTGGTTTCCTTCTAATGAAACCAACAACTCACTGTTAATGTGGGTCATTATCCCAGTCTTAGAAATATTTTTATTATGGGCAATTTCTGTGGTAATGCTGTTTTTGTGAGGGGATCTGTCTGGTTAACTTCAAGATGAGAGATCAGGGCACAGAGAATTTATGTGAACACCAGTCATCAGTGCCCCCCGATTCCTAGTCTGCAAGTACACAGACCACTTGGCTTTTAAATACAAACATGGACACAAACCATCATCCATCTCCAGCCCCTAAAAAAA
Organism: Rhynchonycteris naso; assembly: GCA_037038555.1. Lineage (NCBI taxonomy): Eukaryota > Metazoa > Chordata > Mammalia > Chiroptera > Emballonuridae > Rhynchonycteris > Rhynchonycteris naso. The sequence goes on from CM072998.1 coordinate 131,789,274, forward strand.
GCCAAAACTGCAGACCATCTGCATATCCACCAGTAGGGTGAGGGTTAACCAAATTCTAGTAGGTTTAGTCATTAAAATTGGCATTTATCTAGAATTTGTTATAATACAGAAAATGCTTACCTTCTAATGTTAAGTGGGGGGAAAGCAGGCCATAAAGTTGTGTATACAGTCTGATCTCAAAGTCATTAAGACAGAATACAAGACAAAATTCTAGGAAAACAGACTACAAATTAAGTTCATAGTTGATTCTCTTTTCCTTCTTTCTACTTTACTATATTTTTAAATTTTCTCTATTAAGCAGAAAAACCTTTAACAGGCCAGAACCTTTAACACCATTATACTTATACCATATTTTTCCCAGACAGTAAAAGTCATGATGACTCAGTAAAGCCCCTTGGGAAACATAACTCTTATACCGAGAGGAAGAGACCCTGGGACCAGGGGACAGAAAGGTGGATAACAGGAAGGACCTCTTTGCCCTATGTGTAAGACAGCATGCTGCTAACATATGCCTCGACTGGGATCCATCCAGCAAGCCCCCAATGGGGCAATACTCTGCCCACCTGGGGCTGCTACTCCGCTGCTTGGCAACTAAGCTATTTTAGTGCCTGAGGGGAGGCCATGGAGCCATCTCAGCACCTGGGGCCAACTCTGCTCAAACCATTCGAGCAATGGTTGAAGGTGAAAGGGGGAAGAGAGAGAGTGAGAGAGGAGAAGGAGGGGTGGAGAAACAAACAGTTGCTTGTCCTGTGTGTCCTGACCAGGAATTGAACCCGGGACATCCACATGCAAGGCTGACACTACCACTGAGCCTAATGGCCAGGGCCCACCACTAATTTTTAATACGTGACAGCTCTTCAATACTTGCTGAAAGTTTCTCAGGGCTATGGCATTGTGCTGAATTCTGAATTACATATGGCAACTTCTCTTACACTGGAAATTGGCTATGACAATTTCAGGGATTAAAATAAAAACCTTAGGTAGTCTATTCATCTTGAAATCTACAGTGCTATTTTTTTTCTGTCATGCTGCGACTTAAAGACCTGAGAAATAAATTCAATATTCATTCCTTATCTGGAAATACAAAAGATTTTATATCTTCCCTCTTCCTCAAAGCAGTTTTAAAGAAACATTAAATAAGAAATATAAAACAAGATGAAATAAACTCCTACAGATGGTAAGACAGATACACAAACATAAGAGAAAAAGCACAGAATCTGAATCTTAATAGATACAGAATAAACATCTGAAATACCCAACACCTCTTCATGGTAAAAACACTAAAACTACAAAGGAAAGGAAACTTCAACTCAATAAAGGGCATCTACAAAAAACACACAGCTCCCATGATACTTAAGGTGAAAGCTGATCATTCCCCTCCCTCCCCCCTTCCCACTAAGATCAGGAAGAAGACAAAGATGTCCATTTCAGTCACCACTATTCAACACTGTACTAGAGGTTCTAGCCAAGGCAATTAGGCAAGAAAAGAAATACAAAGTATTCAGTTTGGAAAGGAGAAAGTAAAAATATCTTTATCTGCAGACAGCATGATGTTCTATCTTTAAAATCCTAAGGAATCAACCAGAAAACTATTACAACTAATAAACAAGTTCCACAAGGCTACAGATACAAGATCAGATACAAAAATCAGTTGCATTTGTATAGGCTTATGACAAACTGAAAAGGAAATTAAGAAAGAAATTCCATTTATAAGAACATAAAAAATATTTATGATAAATTTAATGGAAAAAATTTGAGATTTGTACAATGAAAACTATAAAACATCATTGACAGAAATTAAAGAAGACCTAAATAAATGAAAAGACATCCCATGCTCATGGAAAGGAAGACAATACTGTGAAATGGCAATACTCTCCAAACTGATCTACTGATTCAATACAATCCCTATCAAAGTTCCAGCTGTTTTTTTGCAGGAATTAATGGGCTGATCCTAAAATTCATATGGAAATGCAACAGACCCAGAATAGCCAGAGCAATCTCAAAAAAAGATCCAAGATGCACGACTCACACTTCTTAATTTCAAAACTTACTATAAAGCTACAGTAATCAGATGTGTTACTAATATAGAAACAGACACAGAGATCAATGTGAGAATAGAGAGTCCAGAAATAAACCATTAAAATACTTATGGTTAAATCACTTTTGACAAGAGTGCCAAGATAAGCCAATGGTGGAAAAGAACAGACTTTTCAACAAATGGTGCTGGGACAGCTGGGTATTCACATGTAAGAGAATAAAGCTGAATCCCTTCCTCAGACCAAATGCAAAAATTAACTCAAAAAATAAACTGGACATCACCAAAATGAAAAACTTGGATGCTTCAAAGGACAACATTAAGAAAGTGAAAAAGACTACTCATAGAGTGGGAGAAAATAATTTCAAATTATCTGTTAAGAAACTTGTATCTAGACTATAGATACAAGAAAATCTCTACTACTCAACAATAAGAAATAACTCAATTTTAAAATGGGCAAATTATTTAAATAGATATTTCTCCAGAGAAGATATACAGGGTGGGGGGAAATTAGGTTTATAGTTGTGAGTATGCAAAATACAGAGTTTATTTTTATATTATTGTTTATGTTATTATAGTATTATTTTCCACATGAACACCTGGAAACCTACTTTTGCCCCACCCTGTATATGACCAATAACTACATGAAAAGATGCTCAATATCAAATCATTAAGAAAATGCAAATTAAAATCACAATAAAATACTACATTGCACCCACTAGGTTGAAGATAATAAAAATATGGAGAACAGGTGAGAACACGGAAAAATCAGCATTCTTGTACTTTGCTGTAAAACGACACAGCTGCTCTGGAAAATAGTTTGGCATCCATTCAAGAGTCAAACGGAGTTACGATGGGGCCCAGCATCCCTTCTAAGCAATGAAAACTTGTCTACAAAAAAACTTGTACACTGACATTGAGGTCAACACTATTCAAACTAGCCCTGAAGTGGAAGCAACCTAAAACGTCCATCAACAGACCAATGAAGAGATAAAATGTGATATATTTGAATGATGGAATATTATTTACCTATAAAAAGGAAAGAAGTACTGGCAACGTATTATAACATGGGTGAAACTTGAAAATATTTTGCAAAGTGAAAGAGCCTAGTCACGAAGGTCCACATAAATGACTCAATTCAGATGAAATGTGCAGAAGAGCAAATCTATACAGACTAAAAGATGAGTGCTTGCCAGGGTCCAGGATGGGGACATGAAATTGACTACTAATGGGTATAAACTTTCTTCTTAGAGTGATCAACAAGTGCTGGAATTAGACAGTGGTGGTGGTTGTAAACTATAAATGTACTAAAACTACTGAGTTGGATGCTGTAGATCAGGGGTCGGGAACCTTTTCGGCTGAGAGAGCCATGAACGCCACATATTTTAAAATGTAATTCTGTGAGAGCCATACAATATCTTTAACACTAAATACAAGTAAATGTGTGCATTTTATGTAAGACAAACACTTTTAAAGTACAATGAGTCTCTGAATTCTTTTTAATAATGTTGTTATGCTATTACTAACCAATGATGAATAAAGTACTTTTTATCATTAATGTGACTTCTGGTACTGCATGGTTTTGCTGATGGCTTTGTAGTCTGGTTGATGCGTGGTGAGGTTAAGCTTCATGCAGGCGTTGAGACTTCCATCCGTTAAATGTGATTGTAGGTTGGTCTTACGTTCTTTAGATGTAAGAAAGACTGCTCACATGCATACAGAGAGCTAAACATTGTCAGTACAGCAATACTCACACGCTACAGTGTGTGGTATGCAACGGGAAGCGCATTCCAAGTTATGACATTCAGCTGGTCCGCGGGTTGAACTGTTTTCATTTCTCCCCACTTGTGTTTGCTTGCCAACTCTGCTTGCTGTCGTGCAAGTCTTTCCAAATCTTCATTCAGTGACTTGAACTTATTCACCCACATGTCTGAGGCCTTCAGGTCAGCAGCTTGTAGCTCAAAAATCTCTGAAGGAGACACCGGGGATGTAACTCAGGTCAGTGCTGTCCACTGCACACTCATGTGGATGGGTGATGAACTTAAAAAGACGAGTATGCTCACAAAATTCTCCAAAGCGCACTTTGAATGACTGCATGAGATTAGATGTGAAGTCTGCTAGTTGCTGGAGATAAGAATGTTGAGCAGGGTCACTTGCTGTGCATGCATCTTTAAACTCTCTCCCAGTTTTTCAAAGTGTAGTGAATGACCTGTTTCAATGTCCGTGATGAAGAGTTCCAGCTTGTTTTCAAATGCAAACACTGCTTTGTTGAAGGGATAAGACTGTATTTCCAAAGCCTTGCATTTTCACATTGAGCTGGTTCAGTCATGTCCACGAGATAGTAGAACTTCAGGAGCCACTCATTATTAGCTAACTCAGGATGCTCAATGTCTTTCATTTCAAGAAAAGTCGGATTTCACTCAGACAAGTCGCGGAACAGCTGAGCACCTTCCCTCTTGACAACCAACGCACACTGCTGTGCAGAAGCAGACCAGGATAATTATTCCCAGCTTCATCCAGCAGTGTTTTAAACTGGCGATCATTTAAAGCTCGGGCAACAATAAAGTTGACCACCCGAATGACCAGCGACATCACCTCACCAAGCTGCTCGTCACACATCTGAGCACAAAGCGCTTCCTGATGCAGTGAAAACTTAGGATAGGTCTCTTTTCATGTTCACAAAGAAGTGCTACGAATCCTGTTTTTCTCCACCATGCATAAAGCAACATCAGTACACACTGAAATAAGTTTATCATCGGTAGTTTTTTTTTTTTTTAGCAAACTCAGTGGAAGACTTGAATAAATCCTCCTGTCTTGTTTTCTCTTTCATAGGCAAAACAGTAAGAATTTCCTCACGTAGTGTGTCACCAACAGCCTACCTTGCAATCACGCTGAACTGGAATAAATGGCTTATGTCTGCTGACTCATCCAAAGTGAGAGAAAAGAATGGTGCTGCATTTATATCCTTCACTTGTGTTGCCTCAATTTGATTTGCCATCATGATGGTATGATCGTGAACAGTCTTGCCGACAGAAGCATGTCTTTTATTCGTTTGATTATCTTGTCTTTATCTGAAAAGTCGTCAAAATGTTCATTGGCAACATCAAGCATGAATGTTTTAGCATACTCCCTATCTGTGAATGGCTTTCTGTTTCTCACAATTGCTAAAGCACCAGCAAAGCTAGCTGAATTCCAGTCACCTTGTTGGGTCCAAACACAGAGTTGCTGCTGACTAGCTTGCACTCCGCACAGTAGCTCTTGACATGCTTTTTTCCTGCTGTCCCCCGCTGGATATTTTGATGTAAATGTAGTATGGTGTGTGTCGAAGTGCTGCTGTATATTTGATCGTTTCATTGATGCCATTTTATCATTGCATATTAGACACACTGCAGAACCTGCTCTCTCCGCAAAGGTGAATTCCTCTGTCCATTCCTGCTGAAAAGTACGATACTCCTCATCTTTTTTTCTTTTAACCATCTTCTTCGTCCGAAGGGTTTCTGCAATTAGCTAGCTGACTACTTGAATAAAAGGAGGGAAGTTTACTTCCTGACCTCACAATGACCCGTGTACGTTACGCATTATCCAGTAAAAATTTGGTGTTGTCCCGGAGGACAGCTGTGATTGGCTCCAGCCACCCGCAACCATAAACATGAGCGATAGGAAATGAATGGATTGTAATACATGAGAATGTTTTATATTTTTAACGTTATTATTTTTTTTATTAAAGATTTGTCTGTGAGCCAGATGCAGCCATCAAAAGAGCCACATCTGGCTCACAAGTCATAGGTTCCTGACCCCTGCTGTAGATGGTGAACTTTATGATATGTTAACTACTATCTTAATAAAACTGCCATTAAAAAACAAACAAGAAGATACATAATAAAAGAACTGTGTTTTCACTGTTTTTTAAAGCTAAGGATTTAAATCAATATTACTTTTTATTAATCTAAAGGCTTTGATTATAAAAAATGGCTGAAAATTATTTCACTACATGTACCTGAGTTTATACAGGTGAGTATGATTTACACCTTCAGAAATCTCTAACTGGAACCCAGGGCAGATCTATTGAAAACACTGTATATTAAAACTCACAAATGATGATCCTTCACCTTGATATTCTAAAGAATATTGGGAAGCAGAGACTTTTAAATCATTTGCCTGCTGACACACACACACATACATACATAGATTCATCAGAGAAGCTTAGTGAGTTAGAGAGATGAACAAAATATATTTCTATTTGAAAATATATATCTATGCTGTTAAAAAAAAAGTGAACCTTTCTACCTTACAGAATAAAAACAATTTACTTACCGAAGATAAAATCAATTTACAATAGACATGAAAATATCCTTGTTTTGATTAATGTTCCCATAGATGAACACCACTAATAATTATTCTTAACAAAGCTGGTTAAAAGATATATTCCTCTGCACCACTGCAGCTCCGGAGGCTCAGCTAAATGGATACGACATCTTATCCAGTCCAAAAGCAAGGTCAAGCATAAGATCAGGCTGCTCAGTCCCAGTATGGAAACATTGTGCTGATAAGCTCATCCCAAAATAATGCTCATCACCTTCAGTCCCAGGGACCCGTTGGAGTGAAAGCCAAGGGGCTGGATATAAATGGGGTCTGATCTCTGCATCTTCCACCCTTTGGCAAGTCACTTAACCTCTCTGGGGCCTCACTTCTCTCCTCTCTTTATTTATACTCTGCCATGTTTCCTAAAAATTCTGAAATAGCGATTTATTTTTTAAAATGAGGGTCAAATTGAGGGTAATAATGTTCATGCAAAAAAATTATACACAAACGTTCACAGCAGCATTAGTCATAATTGTCAGAAACTGAAAACACTCTAATGGCCATTAGCTGATAAATGGATAAACAAGATGTGGCATGTCCACATGATGAAATGCTATTTGGTCATAAAAGGAATGAAGTCCTGAAGTGCGACACCATGAATGACCCATAAAAACATTACGCAAAAGCAAAAGCCAGACGGGAAGACCACATGTTACATTCCATTATGTAAAATGTCCAGAACAGGCATGTTTATAGAGACAGAAAGCAGACCAATGCTTGCTAGGGGGTAGCAGGTTGTGAGGTACAGGATGTGGTATTGAAGTATGTCAGCTGAGGGGTGTGGGGTTTCCCTGGGGTATAATGAAAAAGTTCTGTAACTGGTTGCGGTGATAGCTGCACAATTTTGTGACTATAATGAAAGCCATTCAGTTATACATTTTGTGTGTGGGGGTGGGGTGGGGTGAGCTGGAGTGGAGGGAAGAGGGAGGGACACTGGAGACATTTAAAAAAAATTGATTTTAGAAAGAGAGGGAGAGGGAGGGAGAAAGGGAAGGAGAGGGAAAGACAGAGAGAGAGAGAGAAAGAGAGAGAAACATCAATTTGTTGTTCCACTTACCAATGCATTCATTGGTTCATTTTTCTATGTGCCCTGACCAGAGATTGAATTCTGCCACCTTGGCAGATCAGGATGACACTCTAACTAGCTGAGCTACCCAGCAGGGGCCTGGAGACATTTTTAATTGTCATTACTAGAGAGGCATGGCTATGGTGTGCTATTGGTAGAGGCCAGTCATGCTCGATATCTTACAATCAGGGTTGCCAGCTTTCGCAAATAAAAATACAAGTGGATAGGCGGCCAAATCAAGTCCAGGATTCCCAGTTAAATCTGAATCAGATTAACAGGGTTGTTCATCTGAAATTCAAGTTGAACTGGGCACCCCGTATTTAATCTGGCAACTCTACCTATAAAGCACAGGACAGGCCCCTATAACAAAGAAGAATCCAGGACACAACATGCAGAGTGTGGAGGTGGAGAACTGTGGCACAGAGCAGTGGGCAGTGGTTCTGCCCACTGGCTCACTCCACAATCACTAGGAGGGCAGTGGGGTTCAGACTGTTCTGCCCACCCTCCTGGGGCATGGTTCAGTAGTGTGGGGAGGGCTCAGCGTTTGCACTTCCATCAAGTGCCCAGGTAAAACTGTGGGTGCTCATGGCCACAATGGAGAAACACCTGAATAAAGGCTACATACCTCCACGAGAAGGAGCCAGGAAAGGGTTTAGGTTTGAATTATATACTTCAAATGGGCAAACTGTATGACATATGAATAGTAGTATCTCAATAAAGCTGTTAAAAATAAAGCAAAGCCACTGGACCCAAACCTTAGGGTCTCCTCTAGCTCACTCTATGACTCTACAGGTTGGCTCACCTGAGGTCTGGAAGTCTATCTCAATAGGATTGGAGAGACTAGTTGCTGCTTCTCGCCACAGGCTGCCCCTGACAGGAGACCAGGCGGTTACCATGCAACGGTACAGCCCTGCATCCGACACCTGAGTCTGGTACATTCGATAGCGGAACTCATCCTCCTGCACTTTCTCCAGCACGACGCCGTCCACCCGTGAGGCGTCTGTCCAGTTCTCCAGCCTCACCACAGAGTCTTGGTCCAGGGAGATGATGTACTTGGTTTCGTTGGGGCTGGAGAGGTCCCCAACAGGCTTCTCAGCCATGATGAGCACCGAGTAGCGTGGCGACTTAATATTCTTGGAAGACACTTTGCAAGTCATTTCAAACGTATTTCCTGCAGCAAAGAAAGGCTTTGGCTGCCTCGCCTTCACCACAAGCACGGAATCTGCAATGAGTAGCAGAAACAGGTGATTTCCAATGGCATCAGTTATAATGGCTATGTATCTGAAAGAACAATGTCAAGGAACTAGGAATTGATTTGCAAAGTGCCACACAACAGCACTTCAGACAATCTGGAAACAGAAAGGAACTCACGCACGATGAACGAGTGTAGTAGTCTGAAGTAATTTATTGGGTGTGAGGGAAGAGGGAATCTATGGGTGAAATTTTGGTTTTAAGGCTTTTCAAGTCCTTGAGAAGTTTTACATAGTGCAAGAATTTGGGAAGCCACTGGTATGCTCCCCTATTTTCCCCGGATGTGAGGAGAGCTCACTCTTAGTGAACTGGGCAAGACAGGTTCCAGGTGACACCATCTGCCTCTCCTCCCCTGAGGTTCTACTGGGTACAAGGGAAGAACCTAGCTTAACCAGCCTGCTTGGAACAGCAGGACAAGGGAGGAAATACATTCTCCGTTTAATCATATGATGGTAACATTACAAACAGATTTTCACTGAGGTGATGGGAGCACACACTTGTTGGTCCAGTTATTTCCACAGAGACGCTGTTTTAAAATTCCTAGCAAGTGTCCATGTCCATACTAATGTTAGGTTTTAAGTGTGTTACTCCCCACATCTGTTAAAAAAATAATCCCTAAGCATATGCATATTAGAAGTCACCTATGTTAGAATAGCTCAGTGTCAGGCCCTTGGACAGTACTTATTGACTGGATGAACAAGTGAATTAATACATTCTTTTTATCCTTTAATGAGATTAATTCTATAATCTGTCCTGTTTTAAAATGAAATTTTTATGTTGGGTTTTTCTGGGGAATAGCTGCTCCACCAAACCCGTTAGCAGAACATGCACATTAGGGTGTTTGTTTACAATCACTGATTCTTGGACTCCCGAGCCACACACATTCTATCCTGTGACTTTGGCCATCCATTCATTAATTAAACAAGTATTTATAGACAGTTTCCCATATTGTTGGCACTGACAATGTCATCGCAAACAAAACAGAAGTCATTTCTTTTATATACCAGTGGAGGAATATGAACAAAATAAGTAAAATATATGGTATGGTTCAATGGTGATACACGTTTAACAGAAAATAAAGCAGGGCCTGACCAGTGGTGGAACAGTAAACAGAGTGTTGACCAGGGACGCTGAGGTCCCAGGTTCGAAACTCTGAGGTCATCGGCTTAAGCGTGGGCTTATCTGGCTTGAGCATGGGCTCACCAGACTGAACGCGGGCGGGTTGCCGGCTTAAGCATGGGATCATCAGCATGAACCTGTGGCGGTTGGCTCTTGCCTAAAGGTTGCTGGCTTGAAGCCCAAGGTCGCAGGCTTGAGCCCAAGGTCACCCACTTGAAGCCCTAGGTCGCTGGCTTGAAGCCCAAGGTCACTAGCTTGAGCCCAAGGTCGCTGGCTTGAGCAAGGGATCATTGGCTTGGCAGGAAGCCCCCTGTCAAGGCACAAATGAGAAGAAATCAATAAACAACTAAAGTGATACAACTGTGAGTTAATGCTTCTCGTCTCTCTCTCTCTTCCTGCCTGTCTCCTCTCTCTTTGTTGCTCTCTCTCCCGCTAAAATAAAAAAGAAAGAAAATAAAGCCAGGAAAGAAGAAAAGGGTGGGCAGGGTCACAATTTTAGTGGCCAGAGATGGCCTCACCAAAAAGGAATCACCTGAACGGGGACCTGAGGAGGTGAGGGAACAAGACCTGTGTTCATTTGGGGAACAGCATTGTAGGCAGATGGAACAGCAAGTGAAAAGCCATTAGGCACAGGCACACCTGGTGACTAGAATGGCAGAAAAAGCAAACTAGCTGGGTTAGGTTAGGGTTTGTGTTCAGGGGGCGAGATGGGGGGTTCTGGGGAAAGTTGTAGGTGAGGTCAGAAGGGAATGGAGCCAGTTGTTATAGGGGTATCAAGGATACTGAAAGGACTCTGGACTTTTCTTTGAGGGAGATGGGGAGCCTCTTGAAGATTTCGAGCAGAGGAGTTTCATGCTGATTTACTTTAGCAGGACTGCTTTAGCTGCCATGTGCAAGGGCAGAAGAAGACCAATCAGGAAGCGAGTGACATTATCCAGGCAAGAAATGACGGGGGCCTGGTAACAGCAGAGTGAGAAGTGGTGAGATTCAAAATCAATTTTGAAGAATGAGGAATTAAGGATGAAGGTTTTTGTCTGAACAGCTAGAACGATGGTGCTAGAGAAGGTGAGAGAAGACCAAAAGCACCACTTTGAGCAGAAGTTTGAGGTGACCCTTTAAATAAGTGAAGGTTACAAGACATCAGCATGACACCAAGTCTAGAGTTCTGGAGGTCCAGGGCAGAAATGTAAATTTGGGAGTCACTAGTATGTAGGTGGTATTTAAATAAGATTAGAAGAGATCACCAAGGGAGTGAAGTTTAACAGAAAAATAAGTTCAAGGACTATGTCTTGAGGCAGTCTGGTGGTGGAGGATCAGGACAACGAAAGATCAGTGAAGATGACTCAGAGGAAGAGCCATGTGGTTAGTGTATGTGCCCCTGAGGAGAGCAGAGCTACGAGGCTGGAAGAAGCCCAAAGAGGCTGTGTCCCATAGGCAGGGAAACACCAAAGTGCTTCCAGGAGGGGCAACTGAGTGCCTAGTTAAGTCCAGCTAAGTCAAGTGAGCAACTGGGTTTTACAGGAAGTCGATCACTAGCCATTTTACTATCCTAAGCTGTGAAGGCAAAAGAAATTACAGTAGGTACCAGAGAGGATGGAAGGAGAGAAACTGGAGACATCAAGCACAGACAAAGCAAACACTTTGGTTATACAGCAGCTCCCCCTTATCCACGGGGGGTACACCCAGTGGTAGTGCTGAACCTTAGGTACACTAGGTTTTTACTACACATACGTGCCTATGATAAAGTTTAATTTATAAATTAGGCCATTTCATGGATACATTTGTTCTTACCATAGATTTTAGCAAACTCAGCATACAGTTTTTGTTCTTTCCTTATTAAGTCAGAAACTTTTACCTTTTCACTTAAAGAAAGCACTTTATGGCTTCTCTCTGGCACATATCTAAATTGCCAGCACCATTAGTCTTACATGTTGGGGCTTCTATTAAGGAAAATGAGAGTGACTTGAATACAGGAACAGCAATACCACAACAGTTGATCTAATAACCAAGTGGGGCACTAAGTGACTAACAGGCTGGGGGGGGGGCGCATACAGCGTGGATAAGCTGGACAAAGGGATAATTCATGTCCCAGGAGGGGCAGAGAAGGATGAAGTGGGACTTTATCACACTACTCAGAATGATGTACAATTTAAAATTTATGAATTGCTAATTTCTGGAATTTTTCATTTAATATTTTTGGACTGTGGTTGACCATGGTAACTGAAACCATGTAAATTAAAACCATGGGTAAGGGGTCACTAGTGTAAAATTAAAAAAAGAGAAACAGGTGGGTGAGGAGGTATGGGGAACAGAAAGATGAGAGGGAAGGGAAGTCAATATTAGTTTAGCTAAAAAAATATATATCCAAAACAGCAGATCTAATAGCATGTTTACAAGCTAATGGGACAGGTCTGGAAAAGAGAGAAATTCTAAAGACATAAAGAAGGAAGCCACGTGCCTGAGTAGTTAGAGGGGCTGGCATGTGTTAGGACATGAGGTCGCATAATGTGGGCTCAGGGTATGGGGGAATTTTCCCAATTGTTTTTGTTTGTTTAGGGACTAAAAAGTAGGGAAGTAAACAGATTAAGGGAGTATTGGCAGCACACTTGACATGAATGATCACAGATCAAAAGTGAGGCCAGTCAACATCTTTAAATGTTTTTCTCCAACCACATTCAGCTGTGCAGATGCAGAGGGAGGCAGCAGAGGACTGGCACTCAACTGGGGTGCAGTTTAGTAATAGTGCCAACAGGGAGTGGGCTGAGGGAGCTGAGGGAGCACAAGCAGTGTGACTGAGACTGACCGGGAACTGGGGCTGACAACAGGATGACTCCTAACTCATCTGACCTTCCACCCTTGGACATATCTAAGAACAAAGAGGGTGCTATTAAAAACAATGCAGGACAACAGGTATACAATGGACTATCCTCGGCAACTGGTCACCCTCTGTTAGAAGTGAAGACAATGGGAGTGAAGGACAGTGCAAGACAATAGGATTAATGGACTGTCCGTCCTGATGGATTGAAGAGTTGATGGTGGAATACTAGAGAGAGTGATCTGGAAAGGCAGAGGAGTGTGTAGAGAATAGGATGTTTGGAATTAAAAGTATGGAAATCATCCAGTTATTGGAAGTGAAATAGTCTAGTGTAGGGTATGAGCAGGGGCATGAATAACAATAGGACAGAGGATGTGATGACCAGAGAGAGGGACAAGGAGCTGAGAATGAAAGCTTATCTGCATTGAGGTTCTCAGCCTCGTTTGCCCAGGAGACCCACCTTAGGAGCAGCGAAAATTCCAATGCCCTGACTACATGTCCTCAGGCCAACTAAGACAGAATGTCTTGTGGGACTCACACTTCAGTTTTTAAAAATATACTCTTTGGGTGATTCCAATGGGCAGGCAAGTATGATCCAGCATCTAATGGACAGTGAAGCCAGCAGGACAGGAGGCATACTGGAGAGAGTGGCTGGGAGTCAAGAGTTAATATCTTCGAAGAATGAATGAGGAAGGCCTAGGAGTCGACAGGTGAGGGCAATGAGAGGAGGGGTGTGACCTCGTGACGTGAGATTGGAGCTGGTGTTTTCAGGGAGAAGGGAAAAGGGGCCAAAAGCTGCAGTGAGGGACAAGGAGGATTTGGTCCCCCCACTCCCAGGCCCAGGTATACAAGAAGTATGGGAAGAAAACACCAGCACTCAGGAGGACTCCAGGAGAACAGGGTCCTCAGGGGAGAGCTAAGTTAGTAATGTTTAATGAGGGAAGAGATGAGGTTTGGGAAACAGGAAATTTTGCTGTTTGGTGCTACAGAAGAGATGGCAGTGGGTCAACAGAGGTGTGTGAGTGCTGCGTGGTGCTAGTCGGCATACAAGGGAAGAAGGACCCGGAGGCCTGTGGGCACAGAAAAAGCAGGAATGAACACTTGAACCTGACGTCCCAAAGCTGGCAGTGCTCCAAGTATGCGGGAGAAGATGCATCAAAGAAATTGTTCCCCTTGCATTGTGTCACTTCTCCCTGGAAACAATCTCTCTGAACAATGGCAGCTCAGGGGCAAACGCAATGGCCTAGTGGCCTGTGGTTTCTATGCTGTGGCCCCGCTCATGAGCCTGCATTCAGCGGGTGAGCGGACAGAGACACTCCCCCAAAGGGCTGTGTAAGGCCTGGCTTAAAAGCACCCAGTGGAGCAACAGTGTCAATGGCTGACCCCATGCACACAGAGTACCTATAGACAATGACCTGCAATGACCACACCCCAGTTCTCTCACCAGGACTTACCCTTGTCCAGTATCACCATCTTAAAGGGTTTCATGCTGTAGATAGAAGCACCAGTCATTTGAGCATGTGTTTCTTGGCATCCTAGTATAAATGGAAACCTGCAGGCTGACTATGCATCTGAACACATAGAGGAATGAAATAAGCCAAAACAAGACAAGAATAAAGAATAAGAACAAAGCTCCTACCTTCCGATGCCCAAAATATGTTAACAGGTTTAGAGAAGACATCCTTGCTCTTCACCCAACTGTCATTCCGCTGTTTGGTCCAGGCAGATGCAACGCAGTAGTAACTGCCTCTGTCTTCCTCTGTAGTCCTTTGGATTCGGAAACTGAACGTATCCGTATGCTCCTTAGAGAAAATAAAATCTCCATCCTGGGCCCGTTGCTTGCTTCTCTCACCGTACTTCAGCGTCCAGTCCCTGTCCATGACTGCAAGAAGCTCACTGGTCACCACGTCATCATTGCGCCGGTTCATCCTGTAGTACCAGGACACCATAACACGGACACTTGCACCCATGCTCTTCATGTCCACGACCTGGCATTCCAGCTCGGTGAGATCGTCCGAAAACTCAGGCACCTTAGAAGCATTCAGGTACACCTGATAGTCTGGTTCTGAACCAAAGAGAGAGGAACCAGGGTAAAAACTCAGACAGTACCATACCAAAACTTAGCAAAAGGAACAAGACAACGATTCCTTCTGTCCTAACAATGAAATGCTTATCCTACCAACTGTACTGACAGAAATGAAAGTCCTTGCATTAGAGGGGAAGGATCCTATGCCCCAAGAACACTTCCAAAGTCCCCCATCACAGTCTTGGTCTTTCCATAACGTTGAGGTTTCTGGTCAGCCTCCCCAGGAGATTAGACTCTTCTGAAAAGGATCTAAGAATGGTGTTCACACTCTATCAAGATTTCTCCTGGACAGCCGAGCAGTGCCCAAAGACCCCATGGGAGCAACCCTGAAAAACCCCATCCCAGAGGACATTCTAGCACTGCAGTAGGTCAACCCCACTGTGGCTCAGGTTCCTGCCATCCTCGCTATGCCCCAAATGCAAGGCCCTTGGGTCACCATCCCCGTGTTGTCTCACCCTCTCTTTGCTGGTCCTGACTTTTCCCCCTGAGCCTGTGTCCATGGTCAATAAACACTCCCCCAAACAACATTCTTTCCACTGCCACATGGAACTTGCCTATCCAATTGTCAACCTTGAAGATCCTGGCTCCCTTAGCCCCCCCCCAAGTTCCCAGGCAGGCACAAATCTAACAGGAGGTGGGGGGAAAGTCAGTCCTCTCCTAGTGTCCCCATGGCCACGGTCACAGTCCTGTTATCTTTCACTGGTATAAAAACCCCTCCTTCTTCTGAGGTTCACACCATTCATTTAATCCATCTCTATAACACATGGGGACACATTGGCCCCAAGACCTCCCTCCACATTTGCCCAAGGACGTGGTATTGCAACCCCCTGTGGGCTCCTTTCCTCTCTCCCCACCCTGCTTCATGTCACACCTGATTCTCTGAAGTTCTCCAGTCACACCATCCCACACCACGACAGTGAACTAAAGTGGCCCTGTGACCCTCTCCTGATTGCCCGCAAACTCCCACTGGCTCAGTGTCACCTCCTCTGTGCCCCTGTGTGGGGTCCCCAGAGTGTGACACTGTATGCTTCCATAAGATGGGTACATAATCTCAGAGAGCACTGATTCCACTCTGTGATACTCCTTGCCTGATGGTCTCATCCCCAGGCTCCTTCTGCACACACTGCCTTGTATGCAGTAGGCACTCAGTGAATGTTTGCTGTGTTACTGGTAAGGCTTTTAGAAAAAGCTGCATTTTTTCTCTCCTAGCACTTTGTCTTCTAGGAGAAAAATCACTCCACCTGAACAGAACTTTCTATTCACCAGCCCTATGTTTATTCACTTTACCTCCATCAAACTGCATCATGTTATTTAATGTAGTTTTTGTTTATGACTCATTCAGATTATAAACTGCTGAAGTCACGGAACTGTTCTTTTGTGATTTACACTTCTAATGAAATGTGTAACATCATAACTTCTCCAAGAATGACTCACTGGGCCAAGAAATGGAAAGAACTCAAAATCCTAATTCCTTTAAATGTCATCTTCACAAGCAACTAGTTGCAAGTGAGGTTGGAACCTGTGCAGTGTCAAGTTACAAAGACGTGGGGCTGCTGGCCCACAGGAGCACGCCCTGCCACGATGTGGGCACCACAGGGAAACACCAAAGGCTTCTAGACTGTCATGCTGTCTCCTCATCTTACAGGCGAGTCTCACTGCTGGCCTCTCGGGCAGACCGCTGACACTCCACACCACCTCTCTCGCCACCACCAACAGCGGAACAAACACCACCGACATGTGTTTACACCGTCATGTGCATAAGCCAAGGTATTCCTGAAATACCCCGCCTGCACCCAAGGTTTCAGACCCTTTCCTCACATCAGCTTAGGGCAGGACAGCTGGAGTATTGACAAGGATAATAACACGGAATGGACAGGCTTGAACTGGCCATGCAAGGGGCAGGACTGCACCCCTCGGTCCTGTCGGGACAACCCGGGACGTTGCAACAGCCAGAGTCCTCAGAGGAGCAGGAGCCACCGTCACCTATGGAGACCCAACTCCATTCCAGGCATGATGGGAAGACCCCCCACGTGGGTCACCACGTTAACCTGAACCACAAACTGGGGGCAGTGCAGAGCTGTGGCAAAGAGCCAGGGGTCTGGAGCCAGACTGTGTTCGAATCCTGGCTCTGCCATTTACTTGCTGTATAACTCTGGGCAAGTACTTCACCTCTCTGATACCTCACCTGTAAAAATGCGGATCATAACAGTAACTGCCTCATAATGTTACTGTCAGGATTGAGTGAAAACATACATATAAGGTATGCATGTGCATCTGCATGCATGTGCATATGTACATATCTACACGTATATAGTTGTGAATTACTATTCACAGTTCCCATTGTATACCTGAGGAGGCAGAGCTTTAAGGTCAATCACATGCCCATACAGCTCAGAAGCGGCAGATCTGAACCCAGGACTGTCCTTCCCACCACCTTTCTGATACATCTCTCAGGTGAGTCACATTTCCTGTCTACGAAACTCTGTACTAAGTGCTGCTGACTGGCATAGCAACTGTCCGGTACATTGAGACCACGACTGGCCAGACACTGGAGAGCTGTGCTACAGGGAATCCCGGGGGCCACTCCCTCAGCCTGGTGGACCAGTGCACTCCCCCGCTATGGAGCAACCTGTGGGAGCTTCTGTCTCCTTACTGATTACCAACTCTTTACCCTTCATGGTCTCCTTCCACCTCCGGAGCATACTCTCCCACAGTGGCATTCTAAAAACAAAGGCTGTTAAAGTTACCATGAAAGATGGCAGTGACTGCATGCTCTACTCATGGGCAGACCACAGAACACATGGGAAGGATGAGCAAACTAGTCTCTGCACCAGCCACCAAGTGGCTCCCCTCCTCCCCCGCCCCTCCCCGGGCCAGCCACACCCCAAAGCTCACTCTCCAGTATAGGGATCCTGCTGCTCCTCACTTAGCCCAACTCCGCCTCAAGCTCCAGACCCAGACTGGTATAGCTGGTCTCCAGCCTGGCCTTCCATGGCACTCAGGTACCACACGTTCATAATCCAATGCACCTCAGTAGCCACCTACTTCAACACACACACACACACACACACACACGTACACACACTGATCCATATACACATTCACACACAAATATACACATTTGCACACACATACATGTACACACACACCGATCCACACATACACACACACACACACACAAAGAAACACAGCTAAAATGCTGCCCCAAACAGCCAGTGCCCCCTAACTTCCCGATTCCTGCTCCCGTCTGCACGCCCTACCCCTCACTGCCCTGGTCACCTCTGTTGAATCACGTGTCCCCTCTGGCTCTGCACTCTGAGGCCAGGGTCTCCCTCGCTCTTCCTCCTCAGCGCCTTTTCCACTTCACCCTCCCAGGCCCCGCACACAGTTGGCGCTCCATAATATTTCTGAATAAAAGTGAAAAGCTCATAACCAACCCCCTCGTCCTGGGTCTCTCTGCCTCCAGCCGGGCAACGCAGCTCCAGGGTCATCTGTCTGGTGACCCTCCTGTGGCTTTTCCTCTCACCTCCCAAGGAAGAACACCGGCCCCGCCACGCATGCCAGGCCGCCCACAGTGCGGGTTCAGCCCATCTGTCCAACCCTGCCACTGGCCGCCTTCTAGCACATTTTAGACTCTACTCAGTGACACTTCTCATAAGTCCCTAATCACCTCTGCTTCCAAGTTTTCTACCTTCCTTCCTGCTGGTCCCTTTACCTTAGCACCTGCTCACAAGGTGCTGGATAAATGACTGAACAGATTATCCCACTCCACCTTCCAACCCTGAAAGGATCTGCTCAAACTCTTGTATTCAGACGCAAAGGATGAAAAGTGCAGGACCATGCCGCTGGTGACTGGACTTCAGGCTCAGCACCAGAGAGGAGAAGCTCTGCACTGGCCTCCTTACCCTCTGCTGAATGTTGAAACTGAATCTTAGGCCCCCAAGAGGAGAGCCCTAATGCAAAGACCAACAGAAACAAGTGGATTCTTGGCTTGTAAACGTACAAAGGGGAGGTTCTAGTGGTTGAAAGGATGTTTCAAGGTCATTTGAACTATCCACCAACCTTGTAGGTCAAATGAGACCTATGCTCCTAGAGAAGATATGACTCCACTATGTCAGAACCATAGCAGAGATGGGCTCTTATCTCTCTGGTTTGGGTGCATGGATGGAAATTTTCCTTTACTGTTTTGTGTGCCAAGATTGTGCCAGTTCTTCAAGGCCCATCATGCGCACACTTCGTCCATGTAGCCTCTCCTACTTCACAGAGAACGCTTCCTTTGCACTCACCTAACCAGTCACACCTCTACTTCCTATTCACCAAACATTCACAGACACCTACCACCTGCCAGGCTGCTGCTCTTTAAGGACTATCTGAATACAGCCTTGAACTCTGGTTATATGTGTCTTAGGAACATTCGTCACTGGCTCAGCACTGCCTGCCTACCTTATTCAAACATGTGTGCTACCATGCTTGCTGAATTGGACTAAATTTAATATTTTGCATTAAAGTGCTCATTTTTGGCAGAAGCATGCCACTACTGATTACTGCTACATTCTGCTTGATCTCATCAGAAAATCAACTAAGAATGCAATGGTGGTTATGTTTAAAAAATGCTTATCAGTTAAAGATGCATACTCAAGTATTTAATGGTAAAATGACATGATGTCTAGGATGTGCTTTAAATTCCTCCTGGAAAAAGAAAAGCAGTGACTGAGTGTGTATGTGTGAGTGTGTGTGTGTGTGTGTGTGTGTGTATCTGGGGGAGAGGAGAGATGAAGACTGGCAAACTACTGTATTGATAATTATTGAAACTGGTGGTTCTTTCTCCTTTTGGGTAAATTTCTTAGTCAATTCTATTCCAACTGCACCCAAAGGTAAGTGAGCCCTCTCCCAGAACACTGAGGCCTGAGAGTGATGTCACTACCTCTCTGAGAAAGCAAGGGTCTGCTCATATATGCATGTACACCCCCTGAAGCCACTCCCTCCAACAATATGAACTCCCCTCAAATAAAAGACAATGGTTTTTGCATATGGGTCATGAAACTCTTTTGTTACAACTTTCAAAACAACAAAATATTCACTGGCTAATTTGTAAAAGCAGGTATTTTTGTGCCTTCTGTATGAAGACTGATGGAACTGTAGGTTTTCACATAGATTACCTCCATTCACTTTCACAATTCTATCAGGAAGGTATCATTATCACCATCTGACAATGACAATGATAGCAGGCATTTACCAAGAGCTTTCTAGAGGCCAGGTACAAACCAGGCCTTACACTTTCCTCACATTCTCACCTAATCTTCACAACAACCTTATGAGATAGATACTACTTTCATGTATACTTCCTAAATGGAAAACAAAAACAAACATTAAAGTTCAGAGAAGTTGAGTTCAAAGACTATGGCTGGCACAGTATGTGTGAGCAGAATTCCAGGTAAGGCTTTGGCTCCATGGTCCTCTCATTAGGACCAAATTGCATAACCTTATTTATTACACACCCAGTTATTAACACTTTCTCAACGCCTGCTGCATCCCAGAAGACAGGAGTGATGATAATAGGCCAGGCACGAATCCTGAACCACATACAACAAGGCCATGTTCTAATACTCCCTTTGAAGCTTAGTGAACTTGGCACTGGTAATTAGATGAACAGGCTGCAGGCTCGAGCTAGAAGAATCAGACGGAGTGCCCCGTCTCTGCTGATGCACTTTGATTACCTTGAATTGGGCAGGTACCTTAGATGCAGCTGAGCAGGCTGACTAATTGTTCAAGAGTTGCCACTATCCCATCTGTATAGAACCATGAAATATTCTCGAACATTTAAACTGTGGCTATAAACAAGGAGCTCTGGTTCTGGAGGGAGACTTGACCCCACCGAGGTAGAACCATTATTATGAGGTTGTATTCAGATTTAGCCATGTCAGAGCAATAAAGATAAAATCATTTGAATGGTACAGCTCAGCTATGCCTTCCACACAAAGTAATACTCATGTGGTTTTCTCTGTTCATCTCCACTCAACTTCTCCCAGAGAAGGAAGAGTGAGTTACCAGTTTTGGGGGCGGGGGCAGGAAAGTGGCTGGATGTGGTCAGCTCAACCCTCTCTTCCTGGGAAGGGATGCTTCCAGAACACACATACACACACACACACACACACACACACACACACACACACAAAACCAAAAAACAAAAAACAAACAAACAAAAAAAACCAACACAATTTCTCCATACCCTAAGGCACACTCCTACATCTTACTTGGTTAAGACCTTGGTGGGAAAGAGTACGTTATACACTGACCACATCCCCCAACACCACCACCATGAATGTGTATTAAGCACTTAAGTATGTACCAGGCACTGTGCTAAGCACAAGAACACCAAAGCTTAGAAACCCTAAGCAACACACCCAAGATAACACACCTAGAAGGTGGTGGAGCAGTATTCTAACACTTACTCACATGCTCCTCTGCCTTCAGAGATAATCCTGGACAGACAGCCAACAAAACAGCTATCGATAAAAGTCTGCAGATCTAACCCTTCTATCCTTTGGACAGCACAGACCCCTGAAGTCTCCACCAAGGACTTAGCAGATTAACAACTCCTTTTAAAGAAAAATAATTACCTTCCTCACTGGCACACTGCTGGAAGTGGGGACGGTCCTCTTGTGGGAAAGAATGCAAATCAGGCTCTTAAACCCAAATAGCAGAGCTCAACTCTGCTCCCTCCTGCTCTTATATCTGAAGCCCACGGAAGCCTCTCCAATTAGCACGGCAGAAGTCTGGTGCTTCGGGCAGAGAGCTCAACCACTAACTGATTAGTGTCTAGCTTGTGCCAAAGGGTCCTTTAAGACAGCTAATAGCAGAAAGAGGTGGCGTAAAATGCAGACTAACTCATTATTCCTCTGGGCCCTCTATAGTTTTACTTATACACTAACTGGGTCAACACAAAGCAACATTTGTCCTCCACAGTAACTCAGCTTCTCACAGAAACTCCTTCACACATTTAAGATTTATGCCCTCAGCTCTTACAGAGAGTGGATCTAAGAAACACCCATTTAAACAATCACTTACGGCCTTTTGTCAAAGAACAGTGGAAAGCACTGTCCACTGTGTTATCCAATGCCCCTTCAATAAAAAAGCACATGAAAAATTCAGGGCCAAGAAAAAGTTTGTCTCTCTGAGTTTGTGTTCCTTCGTCAGAAGAGAACTGTACAATCACAATTCTTTTTGCCTCAACTCTTTGAAATTTTATAGGTCAATTCCATGTTTAAGTGCAGTAGCTAATCCACCCAACTACCTTGCAATATCAATCCTTTGATTTTTTTTACACCCCCTTGATCTTGATTTTATTTTCATGTCTCTTCCTTTACACTGTGATTCACTTTGCAAGCCAACTTACATATTTTTTTCCTTTCAAAAGTAGGACATAAACCCTACGTAAAAGAGGCTTTTTCCTTGCCTTCTAAAAAAAAATTATGGTTCTCCCAGCTGCTACAAATGCTCTTGGACTTGCTAGACCCATTCACATCACTGCCCTGATCTCTATCTGGTTAACAAAATAGAACGTGAGAAGATTCCAATCAGCTTCAACCCCGCATCTACTCAGAGCACCAACCTCAAGCGAATAAGGGCAAGAACGGCTCAGCTTTTAGGACTCTGTGCTCTACAGTTTCAAGAATGAAGCTGATTCCCAAAGCCAAAAATGTTTCCACAAAAGATAACAATTCTTAAGACAGACTTCACTTAAGATGACAAAGCTTAGGACAGACTTGACCTAGGGTCATAATTCTAAGTCATCTTAAACATTTCTTTTGAAATAAAGGAAACAAGCATCACCTGAATGGTGGTGCAGTTGAATAGAGCATTTACCTGGGATGCTGAGATCCCAGGTTCAAGACCCCAAGGTTGCCCACTTGAGCACAGGTGTATCCAGCTTGCACGCAGGCTCGCCAGCTTGAGTGTGGTGGGTCACCAGCATGATTGTGGGATTATCAACATGATCCTTAGGTCACTCACTTGCTTGAAGCCCAAGGTCTCTGGCTTGAGTCCAAGGTTACTCGCTTAGCTTGAGCCCCTTGGTCAAGGCACATATAAGAAGCAATCAATGAACATATAAAGTGATGTAACTATGAGTTGATGCTTCTCATCTCTCTACCTCTCTCTCACTCTCTCTCTCTCTCAAAAATAACCCCCAAACAAACAAAAAACGAAAACAAAAAACCATTGCCCTGGCCATATAGCTTGGTTGGTTAGAGCATCGTCCCGAAGCACAGAAACAAGGACTACTATGATAGATTCTATTTTCCAAAGATGACTGCAGCAACACTTAGCAGCCACATACCCTTTTGCAATGTGATCTTGCTACTCTCCCACTAAGAGACAGGGTCTCTTTCTCTACCCCCTTGAACTTGAGCAGATTCTGTGATAGCGATGACCAACAGGAAACAGTGGAGGCAGCACAGTGCTAGTCCTGGGAGTGGTTTTTAACTGGCTGGACACTCCTACCTCCTGCCTCTTGGAAGCCAGCCACCATGTAAGGAGCATGGCTGTCCTGGGAAGACTGTACCATGGGAAGCCCAAGCCATGTGGAAAGGGCTTGGAGGATGAGACACCATGTGGGGACAGAGAGAGAGGCCCAGGCGCATGGTGACATGTGCATGAGAAAGCCATCTGGAAGAGAATCCCCAGTCCCAGCCCTCCCAGCTGTCACCATGTGCATAAGAGGTGAATCCCCTGAGTCCTTCCTAATTCCTGACCCTCAAAATCGTAAGCAAAATAAAAATCAGTGGTTTTCAGATGGGGACAGGGCAACACCTCACTCACAAGGTTATGGTGGGGATTAACTATATCATGCCACAAAGCCCTGAGCCTGGTGCCCAGCACACAGTAAGTGTTCAATAAATGATTATTACTTTAAATATGTCAAGTAGCAAAATTCAGAATTTTGTGTAACACCTTCATAGAGAACCAACTTTCTCAAGAACTCTTTTGTGACAACATTTCTAAGTCATATGACACAAGATGACCTATATAAATGGAGCACTTTGGCAGGTCCTGTCTTCCTGTCTTTTTTGGGCACCTCCTAGTTACCTCCAATAGGCCCCAAGTTGCACATGGTATGGTATCCACATACACACACAGGCATGTTGTGTTATCTAGAGCAGTGGTTCTTAACCTGGGTTCTATCGAACCCTACGGGTTCAATGAGTGGGTCTCAGGGGTTCGGAGAAGCCTCTGCTGCGGAGGCCAGAATAAAGTAATACCGTAATTTGTTGTGAGTTCATGCACTTTGTTGGTTTTGTTCTTTGAGCAAGGTGATGTTCATGCACGGCTCATTTTGTGCACCAGTAAAAAAACATATACCTATGTCTTGAATTTGGAAAAAAATCATATTTTATTTATCACTAAAGAAGGGTTCAGTGAATGCGCATATGAAACTGGTGGGTTCGGTACCTCAAAAAAGGTTAAGAACCACTGATCTAGAGGGAATCATATGTCAGGCTAGGCCCATGATTTCTGGGCAAATAGTTCAATTGGGAGGGCCTGGAGAAAGGTCTGTTGCGGTACTCATGCCAGACTTGCCTCCTGACAAGTGTCCCAGCAGTCGTAATGGTGTGAGTCATGGCACGGGGAAGGGGAGGCTTACAAGGGAGGCAGGGGTAGGATGCTGTCGGTCTGCACCACTTCCACTCCCAGTATGGTTACCCGGGTGCAAGTGTCTCTGAATTCTCTGAGTTGAACATAGTTGCTTTCTTTGCAATTCTTGGTTTCCTATGCCTATATTTCGACAATGCCCATGCATCTGGTGCTGGTTTATCTATCCATCCAGCCAACGTTTACTGAGTGCCCACCACATGCAAAGCACCATGCAAGATGTGGGGTCTTGTGCTCCCGGCTTGGCATCAGCCAGGGAAAAACACAATGGTACTTTCGCAACAATGGAGCTGGCATTTTGCAGAGAAACAAACAACTAGATCCTCAGGATAATCAATGAAGCTTTTCTTACAATTTAGTCTCTTTAGTTCTTCTTACTTGGGAGAACACAGACCCAACAAATCCCTTCCAGTTAAAAGAGCCCGTTCCCTCCCAGAGCTCCCCTCCAGTTCACTGCCAATCCCTGCACCCTCCCGGGTATGCCAGGATCAATGCATGAGTACTTCAAAGAGGCCCTCAAATTGGAGAGTAGGCAGCACTTTCTAAAAAAACCGCTTCAACTGTGATTCTGAGTGGGAGGGGGGTCAGCGCTGGATTCTGACAACATATACAATGCACTGAGGACCCGCGCCAGGAGACAAATTCAGCTCCAAAGATGAAAAATCTTCTTGTGGTGCTGACAACATGTTTTATTTTGAAGGTTGCTAAGGAGAGTTCTAGCTGGGCCAACATTGTTCCAGTTCAGTACTTCAGAGTGAGTCTCTTGCGTGGGGCTGAGACAACAAGAATAAAAGCTTGCCAGATAAGCCCTGTTTCTTTCACTTTTCAGATATCAGAGAATGATTTTGCTACCAGGGATGATGAACACCCTGCTTAGTCTCACTCTGAATTGGATGAGCCTTCTGCTTACTCTTATTACTCGTCTCCTCCCTGCCCCTCTGTCCTCACTTGCCAACTCCCCATCTTTGCCAAATAAAGGCTTATTAGCAAGAAGCAGATCCACTAACCCATGAGAAGATTTCAACACAGAGACAGGAGGAACTAAACATGAGTGGGACTCACGGCAGGAGGACGTTCCGCATCAGACAAAGGAGAAAATGACTTCCAGCCTTTAAGGATGTTTTACTCCTGATCCTCAGAGCCATGCCAACAGCCTCCAACAAAGCTCAGGACAGTTGTGGGACAGGAGAGAGCTCGAGCTCAGGGCAGGGAAGAGCTCAACTGGCAGGCCTGTCCCCATTTTTGTGATAATGGAGGTGGGGAGTGAGGCACACTCCACTCGACCCCACCCTGCCCAGGTTTACTTACAATTACTAACAAGGCAGTAACAAAAACTAGGAAGAGTCAGTCTCACAGGGCAAGCATTTAGGACAATAAGAGGTGGGGAGATAATTATGGTAAAAATAAAGGACATGACAATGATCTGCATAAGTATATGACAAGTTGCTATGAATGGGTGGCAAGGTGATCAACGGCTGACAACCATGCATCTCCTCCAGAGAGAATCATACCTGGTGAGCCCACCAGGAGACCTGGGGAAGCAGGAGGGCCTGCCCCGTCACTGGGACCTGCAAATGAAATCATTTGGGGATGCTGGGCATTTGGTGAAAAAAATCTGTTCCAATAACCTCAGGAACTCTCTCTTTCTGTACTGGGCTTTAGAGAGCACCAACTCCTGCCAGAGAGGACCTAGGAGTCTAGGAAGGGAAAGGAAGAATGACAGTGGTTCTCCTGCACAGTGACCCATTTCAAAGAGCCATTCAGCTTGGCTGGACCCTGCAAATCTGAACAAAAGGAAACTCTCTCCTCACAAATGAGGGTATTGAGACAACCGAGGCCACATTATCTAAACATTGCCCTTGCCTGCCAGATTCTATTTCAGCCAGTTTAGCTTTTACCCCCAGCTTGGGATCTCTCCAGGCTAAAGTATGCTTGTCCTGATACCAAGGAATTCTAGAACAACGTGAAATGTACAGGGTTGTAAACTCCCCTGATATCTCTGAGGACGGGTTAAGCCAGAGCGGCTAAGAGCCATCCTCCAACCACTCACCGAGCCAGGTTACATCCACAGCGGCTGGGGCGGATGTGGCTTCTGCCACCTTGTGCCAGCTCCTGTTGTGCTCTGGTGTCAAGAGTGCCACATGGCAGAAATAGTAGCCAGAATTTTCTTTGCTAACATCTCGAACCAGTAAATGGTAGGAGCGCGCATCCATGTGACTCAAAGCAACATGAGGAGAGCTGTGCATCAGGGAATCACGGTCCAGCCGCGCCAACACGTGGGGGCCAGGTTCCAAGCTATCAGGAGTCCTGCTGAAGTACCACGTCACCTCGGGCTGGACGTCATCCGCTCGATCTGTTGTGATGTTGCAGGTCAGATCCAGCTCCTTTCCTTCAGCCACAGACACATTCCTGCCCACGGCGGCTCGCAGAACTTAAAAATTAAAAACAAATATATCTTGATAATCTGGATAATGGTTATCCCTCCCATCCCTCCCCCCTTTAGATCATCTCTTTTTATGTTATTTATGGCATTAAAGATAAAAGTCTTTGTAAAGCTGTAGATGCTTGAGAAATATTTATTAAATAAACTCATGAAACATTACCATGTTTCCTTTTAGTTCATAAAAACTTATATACACTTACTAGTGCCAGGCAATGTTCTGAGTGTCTTATAAATATTCATCTTCAAAATAACCCTATGAGATAGGTTCTTTTATTACCTCCATTTTACTGATAAGGAAACTGAAGCACAGAGAAGTTGAGTAACTTGCCCAAGGTCACACAGCTAATAGGTGGCAGAGTTAGAATTCAAATCCAGCTGCCTGCCTCTAGGAACTCTGCTCTTAACTGGTACATTATTGTTTGAAAAGAAGTCTGCTCCATCACAAAACTAAAATTATACTTTCTTTGTGTGCATGATAAGACATGGGTGATTTTATAGAGAAAGGGCAGTTCAGTTCTGACTGGTAAATATTATTAATTGGCAACTGGGTTTCGGAGTTGAAGCCTAGAGGGGAGGAGGGGAGGGCGAAACCACCTTTTAGGTGAAAGAGGGGAAACAGAAGAACCAGGAAGGTGAAACCAGACCATATGCCTTATGAGACAAGTCTTCAAAATGCAATGTACCTTGAGTATCATTTATTCCATTAGACATGCCATTTTAAAGTTAAGTGCAAAACATATATTTTCTAACCAAAACAATGATTTTGGGGCCCTGGCTGGTGGCTCAGTGGATAGAGTGTCATCTTGGCTTATGGACGTCCCGGGTTCAATCTCTCATCAGGACACAAATTAGAAGTGACCATCTGTTTCTCCCCTTCTCCTTTTCCCCTTCTCTACCTCTTCTTTCTCTCTTTTCCTCTTGTAGCCAGTGGCTCGATTGGTCTGTGTGGCCCCAGGCGCTGATGATAGCTCAGTTGGTTCGAGCATCGGCCCCAGATAGTGGATCCCAGTTGGGCACACCTGGGAGTCTGTCTCTCTATCTCCCCTCCTCTTACTTAAAACAATAAACAAATAAAAAAATACACCGATCTTCAGGTTATGCCACGGCCCTCTCTCATTAGAAGCACACTATATTTAGATCAGTGGTTCTTAACCTTTTTTGAAGTACCGAACCCACCAGTTTCATATGTGCATTCACCGAACCCTTCTTTAGTGATAAATAAAATATGATTTTTTTCCCAAATTCAAGACATAGGTATATGTTTTTTTACTGGTGCACAAAATGAGCCGTGCATGAACATCACCTTGCTCAAAGAACAAAACCAACAAAGTGCATGAACTCACAACAAATTACGGTATTACTTTATTCTGGCCTCCGCGGCAGAGGCTTCTCCGAACCCCTGAGACCGACTCATCGAACACCTAGGGTTCGATAGAACCCAGGTTAAGAACCACTGATTTAGATGAAGTGCTGACGGACTTGGTACTGCAGTCTTGAGGCAAAATCTGCTTTCTGTGTTCCCTTGTCACAGCCTCTCAGATGGAAACATTTTGCTGTATTTAGGGGGCGTTTAGAAAGAAGCTGAGCATCTGTAATCAGAGTAGAAAAACATTCAACTCGTGGTAATGCTGTGGGAGCAGCTGCTTGGATGATCCACTGCCAACAGCTCCCAGGGGGCTCACGTGCAGGCACTGGCCTGCGCCTCCAGCCAGCCTCTCAGCTCAACCGCTGTCTGCAGTGGGCTCCGCCACACAGGCTGATGCCCACCTCAGAAAAGACTGGCTCCGAAGCCCTGCCCTTTGGACTATATTGCTTTCATTTGAATATTTCCAAAGCCTGACATTTCAGATGAGTGTTTCAGGCCAAGTTCAAGACCCACCTTGCTGAAGACAGAAAATGAGGTAGGCATAGTAATAAGAAAAAAGACTTTTAAAAAGTTAAATTTCTCACCTCCACATACCCTTCAAATTCTTCCTCCTCCTTGACCCTTTTAAAGGAGCCAAAAGTAATTTGAGGATGTCTTTTGAAAGGGGTCAGCACAGAAACTGATGCCTGAGTATGTGCTGCAGCTTGAAGCACAATGACTGTGGTCAGGTACCCTAGAATACTGCCAGTGTCCCTGTGTGCCGGCCACTGGCTGCTGGAGTTAGAGATGGCTGGGGAGTGAGGAAGTGGACTGCAGACTTTCTGAACAGGCAAAGAGTGTTAGGGTTAGGAGTAGTGGCAGAAATGTCTCTTCAACTGTCTAGTTCTCTCTGCAATTTTCTCTGAGTGTAGCCAAGTATCTTGTCACATCATTAACCATTGTTTCCATAAGTTCTGGATTGGGGTGAGGTGGAGGGGAGAGGTCACTTGCGGGGAACAGAAAGGAGCAGGCTGAAGAATAAAGTACTAAGGACTCATAATTCAAGAGGGGGCCTCAGATAAGGCCTATGGTGGTTCAGGCTTTCTCCTACTAGATTTAATTGAATCCGTAAGAGAGGCCAAGATCTGCATCAACCAGACCACAGGTAAGACAGGGGGTACTGACACAAAGCTAACACAGCCCCACCATTTAAGGAGCTTTGTGCTGCTTATCACAACAATGCAGTAGAAATATCCAAGCAGCTAGCTATAAACAGTGCAGGTGTTGACACTGCACTCTAGTATGCTGGTTCTTAACATGGGGTCCACAGAGAGAATCTATGAGGAATGAAAAAACTATTGCCTTTATTTTTGCTAATCTACCTGAAATATAGCACCTCCTCTCATTATGAGACTAAGCAACAAACAAGTGCAGTGTTATCTGTCCCTGGGCTTTTGTCCCAGTAGAAGTCAGATGTTTTTACTTTACATTTCATTGTTGCAGCTATCTTAAAATAGCATCTACATCCATTGATACTTAGACATTCCAGCGGCTGCTAGGATTGCCACTGTATCTTATTATTTAATGCACTGATAAAGCACAATATTTTTATGTAACAAATTTGTCTTAAAAATTTTGATAATTACTTCAATATAATTGTTTTCCTTTGTCATCTTATGTATTTTATGCATCAAAACATTTAGACATGTCAATTCTGAGGAAGGTCTGTCGAAGAAGCTCAGGACACAAAACGGTTATCAACCTTCAGGCTCAGGTGAGAGCCAACTGCTATCAACTGCCTAATATGTTCAGAGTGCACAAGTCTTTTAACTAGATATTATGAGTTCTTTGGCTTGTTTGAAATTAAAAGATACCTTTACAATTGAAAATACTGCATAAAAAGAAAAATTGCTGCAAATCTGAAACTCTTAGCCCCTCTGCCTGTTAAGACAGCTTTGGATGCAAGCTGAAGAGCTGAGGTTTCTTACAACAGGTTACAGTCAGAACACTTCTAAAAAGGAAGTGACCCAAGTCCATCAGGCAGTGATCTCTGCAGCTAGTGAAAACAAGACTGGCCATGACAGGTAGACCCTCTCCTTGGCAAGAGCACTTCCCACCACCTCAACAGCCAGTCACTAAGAACCTCAGCCTGGCTTTTACCAACTCCAGCTCTCGTGTGGTGGCCTCAACGCAGAGTGAAATGCTCAGAACAGTGCAGTCTGCAGAGGAAAAATACTACCGCATGGACTGTTTCCTGCTTTTCTTCCCATCTGAGCAAAAGAGCTGCCACACACTCACATTTACACTCGGAAATGAGTCTGGCCAAGGTCTTCCTGGTTTACAAAATAGGAGGCAGCAGCTAGAGCAGCAAAGCACTCTGAGATCTGAAGATGCTCAACTCCCAGAAAGCCAAGTGCACTCAACCATCTATGGCAACAATATCCTGCGGAGATGGTCCCCACCAGCCCATACGCTCCCTGGGGCCTGGGAATGCTCCCGGGCAGCTCCCAGCCCGGGGCCCCAGGACACAGCCAATCATCTGGTAGCTTCTTTATTGCTGCTTACTATTTTACTTTCTGTCATTTTTATGGGCTTTCTAAAATGTATTTTATATTTTCTTAACTATTTCTCTAGTAGGATTAGAAAGTCATGAGGTGTTTTTGTTTGATTTTGTTTTTTAAGCTGTTTCACAAATGACAGAACTTGCACAGAGACCATAGGGCTGGATGTTCCTTGGAGTGTGTCATACAAGAAATAAGACGAGACCAGCCCTGGAGAGCTCCTTGCCTAGAAGGGGGCGGAGTATCTGAGGGACCTGAGGGGCAGGCCCAGCGGGTCAGAGCAGGTTTGAGGCAAGCCGGACACATGTCCCCAGCAGCTGTGGGGAGGGGCAGGTCTAGACATTAAGGAAACACTGAACAAGACATCGGCACAGGAGCCGAGTGTGGCGCTCTACCCCAGAGCCCTCTGGACATCCAGCCACACCTCGTTCCGGCTCCGAAAGGGCCTTGTCTTCTAGTCAAAATACTTTGTGGGTAACCTGTAGCTTCCTGTGGGGATTGGCCCCCATGGAAAGTGGCTGCAAAGCAAAACTACAGGCACAAAGCACAGAACTAATACATCCCCCCCAACAATCAACACCCCGCCCCACCTCACACCAGTCCTCACAAGAGAAGCAGAAATCTTGTCAGAAAGGGATGGGGCTCCCACGTAGTTCTGACACCATCGTTAATCAGAAAATAAGATAAAGTCTAAAACATCCCACTTCCAGAAGCTCACCTGTTGGCTGGATCACCACGGCGGCCACATCCACGGCTTTTTCTTGGATTTCCTGCCAGCTGCCCTGCTCTTCAATCCACTCACTGACGATGCACCTGTAGGTGCCCTGGTCGGTGGCAAGGGCCCGGGACACGGCAAGGCGGTAGCCATCACTCCCCACGGTGTCCAGGCGCACGTCCCCGCTGTGGGAGCGCTGCTCATAGCCGGGGCCTGGGCGCAGCCGGCCCTCGTGCGTCAGGGTGAGGACGCTGTGCCGGCTGGCGCTGCGCTGCAGCTCCCACAGCAGCGCCAGGTGCGTGTGCAGGGCGGATGCAGTGGCAGCCATGCAGTGCAGCTCAAAGGGCTCACCCAGGTGCAGGCCCAGGCCCAAGGAGGACGGCGGGCTGGCGGACACATGCAGGGCATCAGCCAGCACTGGTGGGGGGGGGGGGCAGAGCATCAGCAGAGCACCTAAGCCCCTCCCCCACCAGGCACCAGCCACCTTTCTGGACAACTTCCTCCTCCCCTTCCCTGTTCTAATGCCCAGATGGGCACATTTTCCCATTTCAATTCATCTATAATTTCAACTGAAATAAAGAAAAAAGAAGGCCTAATGAGACTTCCTGGTAGAACTGGTGTGTGGGTGAAAACTCCCTTTTGGGAGCTGGCTTTGGGATGAGCTTCTGCCACACTTAAGCCACCCTTTACAAACCCTGTGCCTCAGTTTCCTCATCTCTGAAATGGGATGACAGAGGTCCTATCTCAGGGAGCTGACTGGGAATTCACCAAAGTTACATGGGAAAGTGCCCAGGACACTGCTGGCACTTACTGACCACAATAAATAAAACCACCAGCCCTGGCTGTCAAACACTCCTTTGTTAGGACCTGGGGCTGGAGTAGGGAGCCTGTGGGATCTCCCAAGAGTCCCACAGCAGGATCCACAGAGGGAATCTCAGCTTCAGCTGCCTGTGCCCTCTGGCCAGGGAACCCCAAGAGCGACGAGAGTGAGCAGAGGTCCTGTGGACTGGGAACCCATCAAGGAAACTGAAGGAAGCCTCAGCTCTTTGCCCTCCTTGGGCCCGCTGCAGCAGGGCTGGGCTCTCCTACAAAATCTAGAAAAAGAGAGCCAGACACCAGGGAACTTCAGTGAGGGCTCTTCTGGAAGGGAAGTGATAGGGCGGTGACCAGAAAGGGGTAGGGACAATCTATCAAGCTTGTCTCTGAGCTGGGTAAGAAAATGCTGAAACACCACGATTCATTGTCTCTTTGGTCCACCTCCCACCCATATTCCACACTTAGAAACTAATTCGGTAAGAGGGACTACTCAAGAAAACAGAAACACATATGTAGAGAAAGACCCAGCTCTACTACAACACCATATGACCTTCTAATATATGCACCAGTCTGTGGTTTCAAATAATACATTTGTCCCCAAGGCCAGTAATCCCGCAGGGCACAGTTGAACAGTTTCAGTACCCATGAAGCTGAAGACGAGACAGATCCTGGACCATGTACGGCAGCCTGCCAGAGGCTCCACCCGGGCAGCCAACCAGCCTCTTTCATGGGCCAACCATTTGCTTTCCATTACAAGGGGAAACAAGGGTGCATCCAACCTAATGGAGGTGTAGCGTGTGTGCTGACGACAAAAACAACTCAGCATTTAACTGCAAGCATAATGCAAGGATGTCTTATGGGACTTTTCTTTCCCCTAAAAAACATACTTAGGTTTTATATAGGAATAAGGAAGAGGTAATGGGAGAGGTAGATTCGATGTTTTAATACCTACATAATGGACAGGGTTGTTTTATCCCCTCATGAGTCAAATGAGGGAACACCATCTGAAATACAGTAGGCTTCTACAAATCATTACTATGGGAATCAACGCCCTCTTTTCGTGGCATCATGAGCATCTTCTATGTTCTTGACTGTTAAATACACTCCTACCCCGATAGCAATTCTTTTTGAACAAGTTAGGCAGGGTACAAATAAATGCATAATTAAGTAATAAAAATAACAACAATAATATATATCTCTATTTGGTTAGCCCCAAATGAAAATTATTTCTTCTTGCTCATTTGCTAATTAGCCTTGTAATTCTAAGAAAGTAATTAACTTCTGCTCTTCCATTTCCTCATGTGTAAATTAAGGAACTATCCTGCCCTATCTTCACTGAATTCAGAAAATTGAATGTGTGAGTAAATCTAACAGGACTTGGAAAATGGGAAAAACAAAACAGAAACACTGCAGATATATAAGGCGTTAAAATTGCACAGCCAAGCCAATAAGCTTGCAGTGACCACTTCACTATTTTGCTGTATATAACCCACACAACTTCTAGACCTAATAGGTATTTAAGGGCACCCACAAAGACATGAGCTTTGCTGTATCTATTGATCCTATAAAGCCAATCATTATCATCACAACTGTCACCTTCTCATTGCAAACCTTCACTGAAAGCTCACAATGGCACTGTCCTGAAGCTCTCTGCCTGCTAGCTCCCCTGTCCTTATGCCTTTAAGAAAGACACTGTTACAGAGGAAGAAGCTGATGTAACGGGCCCACAGCCACATAGCTGACAAGTGCTAGAACCAGTAATTGGGCTCACTGAGTGCAGGCCACCTGGCTCAGAGCTGGGCTCCCTACCCCCACACCCTGCTGCCTCCACCCCACCAGCCAGGGGATGGCTCAGAATCACAATAAGGAGAAAAGACCCTCAGAGGCCACCTGGCCCATCCTCTGCCTTTTATCAGGTAAGATGCTATCACTCCATTAGAGGAGAAAGCAGGGTCTTAGAGGAGTTCAGTCTCTTAACAAAGTCACCCACAGCCAAGTGGCAGAGGAAAAGCTGACCCCTGGCATGGCAAACCCCCCATGAGAATGTACCTTTCACCTGCACTGTATCCTCATAGTTGCCCTGGACAGTGGCATCCGTGCTGGGGGTTGAACACTTGTAGTGGCCTTGGTCTGAGGGCTGGATATTCTTTATGAGAAGCTCCACGGCGTCATTTGCAGTTCGCCTTAACAGGATCTCACCCCTCTGCAGGCGCTCCCGGTACAGCTGGGCTGGGAAGCCCACCTCCCAGGTGCTGGCAAGCTCCACAAAGCTGCTCCCCAAAGATGAGAAGCTCCAGTCAAAGTTTTGCTCACTGGGGCCGTCATAATCACTGACGTTGCAGGGGATGACAAGCTTGGTGCCCACCACCCGCACCAGGCTCCCGGTGGGGACTCTCACCACGCGCCCTTGACAGAGAGCTGCAACAAAAAGAGTCTTGAATCAGGCCAGGTCTTCCTCGTATAAATGTAGCAAACCCCTGGGTGCTCCTGTGTGCAGGAACACAGCAGAAATGGGGCATGTGAAGAGCTAGGGAAAACACTGTGCTGCCTGTGTCTGTGCAGATGGAGGTCCTCCCTGGACCCAG
Organism: Rhynchonycteris naso; assembly: GCA_037038555.1. Lineage (NCBI taxonomy): Eukaryota > Metazoa > Chordata > Mammalia > Chiroptera > Emballonuridae > Rhynchonycteris > Rhynchonycteris naso. The sequence continues at coordinate 131,824,124 of CM072998.1, forward strand.
GAGCCAGCAGTACAGCCCTGAAGTGAGTACCTTTCACTCAACAGTTTCCTAGGATTGACAGGGAGGAAGGTAAGTATTTAAAGTAGGATAACCATAAACCTGAATAGCTTCTTCCTGCCCGTTACTATTAACGTACCATTACCACTCAGTGTGATGTAGAAATAGTTTATTTAGGTTTTGTGAGAAAGAAAAGGACATAGCTAATCAACTATTTACAATCTGCCCACCCTTTATCAGCCCTAGTCCCTAAAGACCATTTCCTGGGGCTCCTGACACCTGATTTACATTGATGGATGTCAATTTTTAAATCTTACAGCCGCCTGCTGATGAAATGACTTAACTCCAATTACCTGACATTGCCTATAAATTAATTTTAAAATATGAGGACTCTAACAAGTATTAATTTTCTGTTTTCTGGCTCATTTCCTTCTCCCTATCTTGACCCTGATTTAAATTCAGAATGAAGATAGGAAAACACTGAGGGAGAGAGTGCCTCATCTGGCTGGTTGCTGGGCTGTGTGTTGTTAGGGACACAGCCACTCGTGGGTCATGGGTCGGAGACAAGCCAGTAGACAAAGTCAAGAGTTCACTGGCTTTCCTGCGTGACCTTGAAGACGTCTTCATTGCAATGAAATTCTGCACAATTTTACAGTGCATTCGCCACCTGTGTTTAGCACTGCAATCCAGACTAAATGAGCTTGCACAGCTCCTTCCTGATGTTCTATGACTATGGTACACAGGAAAAGACATGGGCTCTGAAATTTAGCACAGCCAAGTTTAAATCTGAGAGACCTTTCAGCTTTGCCTTCCAACTATTAAATGGGGCAAGAAGGATTCAATGAGTTAATGAAATAACATTCCTAGCTCAGAGTCGGCCATGTAATACGAGCTCAACAAAATGGAAACTTCTATTATTTATTTCCAATTCTGTGTTTTTATCATTTGTTAGGGGTTGAATTGTGCCTCCAAACCTCCTAAAATTCATGTTGAAGTCCTATTTCCCAGTACCTCAGAATGTGACCTTATTTGGAAATAGGGTCATCGCAGATGCAATTAAATTGTGATGACATCATACTAGAGTAGAGTAGGCCCCTAATCCAATGACTGGGAACCTTAAAATGGGAGGAAATTTGGACAAAGCCATGCACACAGAGAGAATACCACGTGAAGATAAAGGCAGGAAGGGGGAATACAACCACAAGTAAGGAACACCAGAGACTGCCAGCCAGCCACCAGAAGTGAGGGGACAGGCATGGAATGGAGTCTCCCTCATGGCCCCCGGAAAGAACCAAACCCCACCAACAGCTGGACCACCAGTCTCCAGAACTGTGAGACAACGCATCGCTGTTGGTAAGCTACCAGCTGTGGTACCTTGTTACTACCACCCCAGCAAACTAACACACAGTGCTGCTTGTTTTCCAATGGTTTCATTTGTGTTTTTCCAACTCCAGTTGCCACAAAGGAAGGGAGACTATACAGATCAAACACCCCAGACTTTTTAATTACAACCCTGGAAGGGCTATATGCCCTTGGAGTAAGAGCAAAGCTAAAAAACAACTAGCTCTTGGCCCTGGCCAGGTAGCTCAGTTAGTTAGAGCATCGTCCCAATACGTTAAGGTTGCAGGTTTGATCCTGGGTCAGGGCACATACAAGAATCAACCAATGAATGCATAAATAAGTGGAACAACAAATCAATCTCTCTCTTTCAAATCAATCAATAAAAAAAAACAAATCAGTTCTCATCAATACTGAAATCTAGTCTTAAAGCATCTCAAGTCCTCCTTGGATCATGGTCTTACTTACTTCTCTTACTCTATAAGCCTGCCAGGAAAACTAAAAAAGTAAATCTTGGGAAAATGGTAATATCATACAGAGCCTCTATAATTTTCCAGTATTCAATTACACAACTTAACAGACATTCCAATGACAGGACTAAATGACTGAAAATAAAACAAAAAAACAGATAATACAAACGGATCTGCTGGGGTCCAGATACTGGTGTTATCAGACTTGGACTTTAACTACAATTAGTTTACTAAAGAAATCGACAACAGGATTTCACTTCTTAAATAAATCTACTGAAATAATCAAGTTGAAATTCTAAAATTAAAAAAAATAGATATACTATCTAAAATTAAGAGTTCAATAGGCCCAGGCCAGTTGGTTCAGTGATAGAGCGTCGGCCCAGTGTGTGGATGTCCCGGGTTCGATTCCCAATCAGGACACACAAGAGAGGCACCACTCCCTGTCTCGCTTCTCTCTCTTCTCCTTCCTCCTGTAGCCATGGCTCAATTGGAGCAAGCTGGCCCTGGGCACTGAGGACAGCTCCATGGTCTCCGCCTCAGGCATTAAAAAATGGCTCCAATTGCAATGGAGCAAGGGCCCCAGATGGGCAGATCATCACCCCCTACTGGGTTCGCCAGATGGATCCTGCTCAGGGAGCATACAGGAACCTGACTCTGCCTCCCCTCTTCTCACTAAAAAAGAAAAAGATAATTTCAATAAATATTTTTTTAATGTATTGATTGATTTTAGAGAGAGATGAAGGAAGAGACAGACAGAAATATCAATCTGTTCCTGCATGTACCCTGACCAGGTATTGAACCCGCAATGTCTGAGTGTCAGGATGATGCTCTAGTCAACCAAGCTGTCTGGTCAGAGCTCAGTAAATGGATTTGATAGCAGATTAGACGAAGCAGAAAAGAAGTCAGTAAAACTTATACAAACTGAAGCCCAGGGTGTAAAAGAGGACGAAAAATAAAGAAATGAATATAAGAGACATGAGAGACGATAAAAAGCTCAAACATGTGTAAGAGAGTCCTAGGAGGAAAATGAATGTGGTAGAAATAAGCAGAGTTAATTTTTGAAGACATAATGGCTAAGAGGTTTCTTAAAACCAACAACAGACAGCATACCACGGATTCAAGAAGTTCTATTATTGCTCAAAATTTATTGTCTCATTGGGCTGCCTCAAAGCAAACAGAGCGACTTGCCAATCAGAGCCCGTTAGAAATATTGGCAGTGTTGAATGCAGGGCTACAAACAGAACTGCGATACTGGGTATTTTAGTTTGCCTTATAAAAGGACACCTAGGTCCGCCTTCCCGAGAACTTATAAGGCCGTGATGGCAAACCTATGACATGCGTGTCGCACTGACACGCGTAGCCATTTTCGATGACATGCAGCCGCATGCGGCCACATACCAGAGAAGTATGGGGCCACATGCCGAGAAGGATGTTTCATCCTTAGCTCTTGCATGGCCAGGTGCAGTAGCCAAGGATAAAACATTTGCTGTAGTGTTGACACTCTGTGCCAGAGGTCTGTAGGCTAAACAACAGAACTCCAGCACAGAGCGTCTGTCTAGTTCTGGGACTTCCAGTTAGGCCGTTTTTCTCCAAGTAACACACCACCCGAGTTATGCTTGGTTTTATGGCAAATTTTGACACACCAAGCTCAAAAGATTGCCCATCACTGTTATAAGGCCTTTAAAAGAGACTGGAAGGCCTGGCCGGGTAGGTCAGTTGGTTAGAGTGTCATCCCAATGCACCACGGTTGTGGATTCCATCCCCCATCAGGACACATACAAGAATCAACTAATGAATGCATAGATAAGTGGAACAATCAATCAATGCCTCTCTCTTTCTCTCTCTCCAAATCAATAAACTTGAGAGAAAGAGAGAACAAGAGAGAAACTGGAGGCCTATGGATCTCCACAGGGAGTTCCTAGTCCACAGGTGAACTAGAAGTGAACATAGAGGTCAAGTTCCCAGTCCACATATGACCTGAAAGGGAACAGAGGTCAACTTGTAAACTTTTATAGAGCCTTTATTGGTGTATCTGACTTAATAGATAAAAAAACCTTTGTCTGTTCACGTCTACCACTGAGAGGACTGGCAGGAGGGGGTTGTGCCAACTTTCACCCACTTGGTCCCCAAGTGCTAAGAACGCAGCAGTGCCTGCATGAACATAGTACAGGCACCAGAGCAGGTGTAATGAAGGCACAAATGGCAGTACTTCAAAATCCCATCCGAACACAAAGAGGTCGTATGAGAGCAGGCCTTATAATCATTTGTTTAAAAAATGGTCCAGCTAAGACCTTACTGAGATATACTAGACAAATATAATGTTACTCATTCAACAAACAACTATCGAGCAAGAAGCCCCGGTGCCAGATGTCTGAGAGAGGACGGTAAATCAGCCTCTGGGTCTTCTTTCAAGGGACCTGTGTGACGTGTCAAGGTCAGATGGAGTACATAAAAATTATAATAGAAGGAAGGCTGTAAGTAACCAAAAAGAGGTACTAGGAAGTGCCATGAAATTCAAAAGTGAGGGTGTGTCCATCCAAAAAGATTAGTGAAAGGCTTCATGCACTGTCACCATTTGACTTGGGCCTTTGAAAAATAGTGGGGGTAGGGTGGGGAAGAAAGATTGGACAGGAGACACTGAGGATGAAGGTGACCAGAGTTAAAAGGCAGAGCATAGACAAAGACCTCGGAGGGGACCTGCGGGGAGCGGTAAGGCAGATCAGTCAGGAGTCCTCGACAAGATAACAGAGGAGAGGAACAAGGGCAATGCCGAACAGAAAGGCAGCCCAGGCCAGGTGCTCAGTTGGTTAGAGCATCATCCCAACACCAAGGTTGCAGGTTTGCTTCCCAGTCAGGGTACATACAGGAATTACCAAGGAATGCATAGATATTCCTCTTTTACTCTACTTCCCCTTCTCTCTCCCTCAAATCAATACATAAAAATTTTTAAATAAAATAAAAAAGTTAAGAAAGGCAGCAGCTCTGAAAGCCATGTGTTGGGCAGATAAAATATATTATGCTCACTTTGTTGGGGATGGTGCTGCCCACATGGAAGTTCGTTGCTATTAATGTGTGTTCAGGGACAGGCTGTGGGCAGGCTGGGTTGTTATAGCCTAAGGCTTAGTTTTTTTTGTTTGTTTTTTTTTTTAATTTTCTTTTTATTTATTCATTTTAGAGAGGAGACACAGAGTGAGAGAGAGAGAGAGAAAGAGAGAAAGGGGGGAGGAGCTGGAAGCATCAACTCCCATATGTGCCTTGACCAGACCAGCACAGGGTCTTGAGCTGGCGACCTCAGTGTTCCCAGGTTGACGCTTTATCCACTGCGCCACCACAGGTCAGGCAGGCTTAGTTTTAAGAGTAAGCTTTTCCCACACCATTGACTGATTGGATGATGTAGGGTGGTGCACTCTCATGAGGAATCCCACTGTGCCTCAGATGAATGACTTTGTATCAGAGACTTTCTTGTTTGTAGAAGGGATTAAAGGTCTTGAATCTATGCTATAAAGTGGGGCAGACCAGGAGCTTGCGCTCTTGGTTCCTGAGGTAGAAGAGAGGAGAGCAGATTAAGGCCACGTGGAGGCAAGGAGAAGCAGCCAAGATGGCAGACTGCTGAGGGAGAAGCCAGTTTGTTAAGAGTTTGTGCTGGAGGAGATGGGGAACAGAGGTGAATAAGTCTGGTGAGCTAGAAACCTTTGATTCTAGGAAACTCGGATAAGTCAGTAGCTTAGTGAGCACTGAATGAGTGGGTTTTGGAGCCCAGTGTGTGTTTTTGCTTGCCGGCCGGGTGCAAGCTAGAATTAAAGCTGATGGCTCACCAGTTCTTGGCTCCATTGTTTCATTACCAACTGTTCGAATCAAATGTGAACCTGCATGGGCCAGGCTGCTGTGATGGTGGCCTCGACTACTGGCTTTACACCATGCTAGAAGGGTCAACTGATAGATCCATCAAAGGGAAGCTAAAAGCTGGTAAGGAAACACAGTGGCGAAAAACAGACAATGCGATTTAGACAAGTTGAAGGGTCTATGAGGTGGTGGGAATATGAGCCCCCAAAAGATATGAGCCCCCAATGAGTATGAAACCATAGGCCTGAAGGAAGGCGGAGGTGAGTGATGGGGAGATCTGCCTAAATGAAGATGCATATAGAAGTTGATGAAGTCATGGAGGAGCAGAGTCCAGAGGAGATGGAGAGATAAAACTATAGCGATCTCCTGTATTTATAAGACACAAAAAGAAGAAAAAGACATTAGCAAAGAAAAAAGACATACTAGCCACTTAGAAAGAAAAGTCTTCCATCCTAGGAGCCAAAGGATAAGAGAATTTCAAAGAGGAAGGGTTGGGAGTAGCCTCCACTGTTTTATTTATAGTCATACCCTCTATTTGACTTCAAGTTCCTAAGGCAGAACTCATTCTGCATCTTGCACAATCTCTGGAGCAGACTCCTGTTTTATGTTTCAGATTGAAGAAAAAAATAAACGATGTTGAACCTGCCAAAAAGTCAAGGTGTATGGGTGCTGAGAAAAGACTACTGAACTGATGACGTACAGAGAAGTACATTTTCAGTGACATGGTGTGGAATTGGAGAGCAAGAGCCAGGAGAAAGGGAACTTTCAAAGATGTCAAAGACAAGGAAGAAAGGGCAGCACCATGAAAAAGACCCTGAGTAGGCACAAGGAGATGTCGGGCAGCAGTGGGAAGTTTATCCTGGAGACTCAGCTGGTCAGTCCCAAGAGTACTTGCTAGGCACTGGGGATATGCAGACAAGTCCCTGATTCACAAGAAGCTTGTGTTCTAGAAAGAAAGTAAGGAAACAAACCCACAGGGTTGACAAATGCTGTCAAGATAAAATATACTGACACGACAGTGACTGGGGTGGGGGTTGGGCTGCTTTTCGCCAGTGTGGTCAGGAAAGAGCCCTCTGGCAAGGTCACGTTTGAGTTCAGACCAGAACAGGAGGAGGCAGGGGTTGAATTCTGGGAAAAGAACTTCTCCAGGCAGAAAATACAGCAACTATAAAAAGCATGAAGATGGAGCAAGCTTGGTATGTTCAATGGATTGACAAAGATTTATATGAATTATAATGCGGATTATAATGAATGAGGGGGCAGGGCGTTGGATTCGGGTTGACGTAGAAAGCTCGTGAACTACAGAATGATAGAGCCCACTTTATTTGTTTCAGGTTTCACCGTGGCTGCTGTGTGAAAGAAGAATTATAGACGAGCCAATCAGGAAGCAAGGGCACCCATATGGAGGAAGTTACAGGAGACCAAATAAAAGATGATGGACACTTGGCCTCAGACCGTAGTGGCAGCAATGCTCAGGAGTAGTCAGGTTCACGCTACACCTTGAACATAAAAGAAAAGATGCACTGCCATTTGAATGTGTAGATTGAGGAAGAGAGGAACTGCCATAATCCAGGCTCTGGCTTGAGCACCCTGGGTACACAGTAAAGCCATTTACTGAGATGAGGAAGCACATTTGCATTGGACAAGGCTCAAATTCTCTTCTGACAGTTGAGAGTGGGAGACAGTGGAGTAAACAGTAAATACCTATGTCTGGAGCTCAGGGACGAGATCCAAGCAAAGACATTCATTGAAGAGTCATCAGCACATGGATGGTATTAAAGTCACAGATTGCATCGGGTCACATAAGGAGAGCATAATATATACATCAAGTGAGAAAAAGGGTCAAAGATACAGCTCTTTCCTTTTTCAGAATTTAGAAGAAAAGGATGGGTAAAAATATAGAAAAGTTTTGAGACAAAAACCTTAGCTTGGTCTGCCTTGTCTCAGAAGATCCTGAAGATCATGGGAAAGGTTTAGAAAAAGCATTACAATGAACAGACTAATGGTTGCCAGAGGAGGGGTGATGGGGACAGGGTGAAAGGGTGAAGGGAACAACAGTGCAGACTGGCAATTACAAAATAGTCTCGGAGATGTCAAGTACAGCACAGGGAACAGAATCAGTAGTATTGTAATAACTATGTAGGGTGCCAGGCGGGTACTGGAAATATCAGGGGGAAACACTTTGTAAAGTATGTGATTGTCTAACCACTGTGCTGTACAATACAAAATAATATTGACTACAACCTATAATTCAAATATAAGTAAAAGTATTAATAAAATAAAAATTTTAAAGGCAGGTAAAGAAAGATGAGGGCATCACAGTTAGGATGGAGAGTTGGTTCAGCAGACACAAGGGAATTTGCAAGAGGTTGCGATCAGAGGGAAATACCCTAGTTGACAATCAGAAAGGTGACAGATTTCATGGATAATAGGGCCCAGGTGTGCTGTTTTTCCCAAGGCCCAAGATGACTTCAGAAGGTACTCCTTGTGTCCGTGCTGGCTGCTGAAACATCAGCAAGGGGCAGCCAGTACTTATAGACCATGGGTGGTGGGGGAGGGTTCTGGGATGGGAGTGGGGGGCAAGGTAGGCCAAAGGTGTAAACCTTTCTCTCTTACATGACAGTTTCTGGCTCTAGTCTGTGGTCATTCATTTACGGAAATCTTTTAGCCTTCACACAGGGTGAAGAGGAGGAGTAAGTATTGATGTTTCCCAGGTCAAACAAGAATTTGGTACAGAAAAAGACTCTGCACTACCCCAAATTGACAGGCTTATTATGGCCAATGCAACTTTACTTAGCTTTTGCTGATAAGAATGCCATTATCACTGGCACTACAGACAGGAAAGGCAGGGAAGACAGGAGATCTGGTTCCATTAGCAACTGAGGAACCCAAGTGCAAGTTACTTCTTAGCTAACTGGACTTCTTTCCAGTGACACTCTAGATCATATAACCATGGTATCATCCTGAGTTCTGTGGCCTCTGAGAGACCCTGGGAGGTCAGAACCATGCATGAACCTTGACTCTACAATATGAAATTGTGGGGACTGGTATGTGCCAACGTAACTAAGTCAGAACAACATATCCCAGAATCCTCTTCCCTGTGCAGTTCTGAGGTAGTACTGGACAAAACAGAAGTGTTTCTGAGATTTGGGAAGCAGGACCCATCATGCTTTGTTGGTTGGCATGGTTTAAGGTGGCGAGACAGACAGATGCACAGGTGGACATTAGTTTGTCATCATTCCTGCTGTGACTTTCTTCCTAAATGCTGTCCTTACTGACCATCACGACCCAAGACCACCACACCATCATGACCCAAGACCACCACATGCTTGGCTGCAAATCAGAAGTGGTAGCTATGAAGAGACAATTACTCTTCCACAGAATCTGCGAGAGCCTCCCCTCTGCAGTCCCACTCTGCATGGGTTCCAGATCCCTCTAACTATGCTTCAGGAGGGCTGATACAGGTTTTGTCCTGATCCTCTAACCCTGCTTTTCAGGCCTGCACTCCCCTGCTCCTCCCACAACTGCACCAAGTCTAACTCCTCTGATAAACGCCTATTCCATAATATGTATAGTGGCTCTGCTTCCCTGATGGTACCCTGATGACACCGTGAGCCAAGTACTGAACAGACACTATAGCCCTCAGGGCTCGGTGATTGACAGAAACCACCTTACATTTATAGCACTGCTTTACAGTTTGCAAATCCTGTTCACTTTAATTACTACTCAACCTGGAAAGGATTAAATAAGGAAACTGAGGTTCTGAGAAGTTAGGTAGCCAAAGGACAATTAAAACAATGCAAAAACACTTTCAGATCATCTGTACTGATGAGTTACCCAAATAACTCTATAATAAACATGAAATGACTTAAACAATTCTCTGTCTAGGGACCACAGACAGAAAAATCTGAGGCAAGATCTAGCTACAAGGATTATTTTAGAGTGTTCCATAAAATTAACAGCTGGAAGAGCCCAAGCACTGTGCCAGCCTTCCTCGCCACTCATCCATTTCCACCTTCTCCTGTGCAAACTGGCCAGCACAGTCTGCCAGGTTCCCTGTGGCACCTGCTCCTCCTCTTGGACTCTCACTTTAAAAGAATGGGGGAGTCAGACAGGGTTTAAACTCGCATCTGGGCATGAAAGGCACCTGAGATAACTGTTAGTGGCCTTCTCCCCTATTCCTGACCTTGCTCTCCCCCTATTTTACTGTTTCTCATGACCATTTCCTGCCCCTCCTTAGCCTTGTCCATCTCTCCTCCCAACAAGGCCCGAAGCCTACCCTTGACATTCACAGACCTGTTGCCAGATGCCAAACTTCTCCAATGAGGCCTGGTCAGGAGTGCAGTGTGGTAGTTTGGCTTGAACAAAAAAAGACTGAGTTCAAGTGCCATTCAAGGAAAAGACTTTAACTCTATCATATGAAATGTCATTCCTTCATTCAGCAATTCTTTACTGCATACCTACTGTGTGTAGAAACACATCATTGGGTAAATTGATGAGCCAACACCCAGCCAAGCATCAAAACTGAGGAGGACGGAACAATGTGGCAGCTCTGTAGAAAAGCTGGGAGGAGCCTGATCAGTGGTGGTACAGTGGATAGAGCGTGGATCTGGGACGCTGAGGGTCCTGGTTCGAAACACCAAGGTCACTGGCTAGAGCGTGGGCTCACCAGCTTGAGCACGGGGTCGCTGTCTTGAGCACGGGATCATCAACATGATCCTAAGGTCACTGGCTTGCGTCCACAATCTCTGGCTTGCACTAAGGGTCACTGGATCAGCTTAAGGCCCTTTGACCCCTGTTAAGGTATGTATGAGAAGCAATCAATAAATAACTAAAGTGAAGCAACTGAGAGTTGATGCTTCTCACCTCTCTCTTTCCTTTCTCCCTTCCTGTCTCTCTCTAAAAAAAAAGAAAAGAAAAGCTGGGAGGAGATGAGTTTTCAAACAATGAGAATTGAGAATCTTTAAAAATATCAAGTAAACAAAGTACATAAAAGACCTGGAGCACTTAAGGAAGCCAGAACCAGAAAAATGGACAAGTTCACCCAGAACATCAGGTGACATTCAAGGCTCTACAATATAATGACTTTCTCTCCAGTCTCTACTCCTTTCCCTCTGAAGACCCTATAACTCAACCGCCACTCCAGCCACAAGGAAAAAGTTTTCTTTATGCAAGGCCAGCATGCTCTTATAAATAGGCACACTTCTCTACCTCTGGACTTCCCTTGCCCGAAACAAGTAACTTAGCCAGTGTCTGCCAGACAAAAACCTACTAATCACCAAGACTAATAAATAAGCTTAGATGCATCCACCTTGAAGAAGCCTTTCCAGATCCTCCCCTGAGCTCAGTCCCCAGCCCCAGGAGGAGTTCAGCATGTGCCCGCTGAGGGCCAGCTGGGAACAGCTGTTATGATCCCCCAAACTTGTCTGCTCCCCTCCCTGGACTGTGAGCCTCTTGAAGGGCCAGACTGCTCCCTGTTCATCATCACATTCCCAGACCAGCAACATGCCTGGTGATGCCCTGACTGCATGGGCATCTGCAAACTAGAATTTTAGAGCCAGAATTGATCTTTGGATCATCATCTAGGTGGGATATAACAGGAGTAATTAATCTTATGTATATCCAAAAGGGCCCCTCATCAATGAATTTTCAAAAAAGCTCTCGCTAAGCTCATCACAGAAAATGAAGAGTGTTATGAGGAGAGAAAGACTCAGTCTAGAGGCTGGTTCTCAGCACCCAGGAAGGGAGACAATCACAATATTCCAAACCCCCAATTTTGCCGTATCAGTTTTATTATCACTCATCTTTGGGGCTAGAGAAGCCAATGAACTGTGTCCTTACCAAAGGTTCCCAGTCCAGACAGGTAGAGAGGAGATACAAGTAGTGATATAAATAGGTACAGAGGGTTATGTCAGTTGTCCTACCTTTTCCGCAAGAGCACCTGTCTAAACTAGCCCAGAACATTCTCCCTATTTTCTAAATGTTCAGCATTTTTTCCTAACAATCCTTGGACACTTCTGCAATGCCACCTCTCTTCTGTGTATATGTCACATCTCTGCATCCAGACTGGCATCTACAGGATGGGAGGCACTGTCCTCATGGGCTCGGAGTTCTACAACAATGTCTGGCACAGTGCAGAGAATAAACAGCAGTCACTAAACAGGCAGACAGTGAGAAGAGGTCCATGTGCCAGCAGCAGCACCAGTGCCCGGTCCTGGTCCTCGACGTGGCCAGAGCTGCTGCTGCTACAACAGTGAGGACAAGCGGGCGGACTGTGGTCTGGACTAACCTAGCCACAAGGCTCTGGAAGCATGTGCAGGAACTGAAGAAGTCTGCTTCTCCACACTGTCAACAACCCAGTGAGGCCCAGGAAGGGAACAGATGCCAGTGTGAGATAGGAGAGGCTGTGTCAACCCCAACAAAGGGAGGAAGGGGTAGAGGGAGAGGAGAGACAATGAAGAGAAGCCATGAGTTGCTAGTCTCCCACACAAGCTGCCAAGGCAGAAGCTGAGAAAGAATGGAGACTTGTCTCATCCCTTTTTGCAAGGCAGACTCCATTTTCTCCTACCCTACCCCACAAATCTGTCTTAGAAATGAAGTCACACGCAATTCTTTTGCAAATACTCAAAAAAGATAGTAAGCACACAGAGCAGAGATAGTAAGGACACACTGCTTACTCCTGCCCCCTTGATAACTTAAGGTCCACAGATTTCATGTCATATGTTGCATATATTATATACATACACACACACACACACACACACACAGACACACACACACACATATGAGCTATACAGCATATACACAAGTATTTTCTAAACACATAAGTTAGTTTAGTCATTCAGAGACTAGCATCCCTAAGCATAGGGATAAAAACAGACATGGCCCTGCTTTGGTGGTGCTTCCCCTCGGGGGTGAGAAAGACCAGCACTCATCCTAGTGATCAGATCATTCTAAGTCAGTGGCTGGGCTCCGAAGGCATGTGGCTGATAGGAGCCCAGCACAGGGGAACTGCACAGCTCCAGTGCTGGTCCCTGCCACAGGCAGCAGCGCCGGGGTCAGAATATGTCCCCCTTTCTACCTGGAAGTAAGGCTTGACTTGAATGCCAAATGGAAATCATCCTAAGACAGTACACAAACAAAAGAGGGACGACTCGGACACAGATTACCCAGTTGTTTCTAAGGGCAAGGAGTGAGGGTTACTTGGGAAAACTTCAAGAGGAATCATCAAAGTTTGACGACGTGCTCAGCTTTCACACCTTTGTTCTGAGGTCCAAATGCCCCCCTTCAGTGACCACGCTGGCCAGAGGAGCCAGCTGGCCACATAGCGCATTCTCTCAGGGCCAAGCTCACACCCTGCCGCGAGGCACCTGTTAGGCCTGTGGGTCCCTGAGGGCCAGTGGGCAGTATATACACCTTGAGATATGAGAACAGAGGTACCTTCCCCAGATACTTACTAGCCAGGTATGACACAAAGCTTTCTGTGACTCCCCTGTTGTTTCGATGAAACTTGTTTGTGGGATAAATTGTTATTAAAATGGGACTCTGATGAATAGACCACATGATTGCACAAAGCTTGTTTCCATAGAAAAACATCTAAAATTCCTCATTCTTCCTCTGAAACTCACCCGTGTCTCTTACCAGGTGGTAGTCCTTAAAAGAAATGCTCTGATAAACCACCTAAGGGGAACATCAGTAATCGTTTCATCGGCCATTTCCTTGTAAGAAACAACCAAAAATAGGGTTATGGCCTGACGTATCACCTTAATCTAGCAGGCGAGCTTCCTGTAAGCCATTCGCAGGTGCTCTGCGGGCGCTGACAACACCTTTCGGGGTGACTCTACTCACAGTCGTCCTGGCCAGCCCCCCTCCTCAGAGTCTGCTACATCCCCTGAGGTCTCTCTCACTGTGCCAGCTGAAGTCAGCTAGTCCCCAAGTGTGACACCTACAACCCACCCCCCTACACACACACACACACACTGATCTACTCCGACCTCTGAGAAACCACACTGATCAGTTTCATCCCTGAAATGCTTTACTTGCTCCTGCCTCCAACCACGTTCTAGTCCCACCTGCTCCATGGAGGCCTTCCACGATAACAGTTCCAGGCTTCTGTTTCATCCCCATAATTCTGACAGTCCCATATGCACAGCTATCTAAAAATTCATCCACTCAGATGTTTAAAAAGCACTCGCGATCCATTCTGCTGTTCAGTATAACTGGTTCAGCATCCACGGTGGGCGCCATTTCCCAATTCCTCTGTAGTCACCCACAGTGCCAGGGACATGGTAAATACTCCCTAACTGCTGCTGAAGTACTAAAAAAGAAGACCACAAGGAAAAATGGGAGCATCTTGTACTGCAGCACAGGGCACTAGCTGAGCATCAATGTGTGACTCTGCGCCAGGCATGACAGTCTTCACTTAGAACTCACTGTACAGATTTCTCAGTCAAAGATGATGGACTATAAATGCCTTCTAATAAATAAGAAAACACCGGCTGTGCCAGCCTTCAGAAAATGGAAAAACGAATAGCTATGACAAAAGCTATTTTGTTTGTTTTAACTCCTCTCTGCAGCATAAGCAAAACAACAGCACACTGGACTGACACCAAACCAGCTACTATCTAGTTTCCAGGACGTCCTAGCAGGGCAGTGCATTTAGAGAGCACCGGCCAACCGCATACCTCCAAAAGGGCAAAATACAGCAAGCCTCTTCAACCAGTCAAGAGTTCACTGCCAGAAGGTTCCCAAGAAACCTCAAAAGTCCCTTCATCCAGGACCAGTGACCAGGCATCACCGGGTCAACCCACTGGCTGCACCTCAAAGTCACCACGGTGCACTGAAGACTGAGGTCATACACTCAGGTTCCTAGCAATATGGAGGTTTCCAGTGTTGGATCCTTTCCGTTGGCAGTGCCTCCAACACCATTTTGAAACTTCCCCTTTCAGACTGAGAAAATGAAAAGAAAGAAGGCCCCCAAAACACTGGGAGTGCGTTTCTTAGCCAATAAAGAGCGCTGATGGGAGACATGAGAATCTCTACTCTCCTGCCCTTTCGGAGCTACTTGGACATATCTGAATTGTCTTCTCACTGTGGTCTGGGGAATTGGGAAAAGGAGAGCCAGTGGGGCATCACTTTCTGCCAGGCTCTTCCCTAGATGTGAGGGCTACATGTGGAAGAAACACAAGTCACATTCCTGAGAGCTAAGCCTTGATTACTCAATCCCAACTTACTCATGGCTGATGTCCTCAACAAAACTTGCCACCAAGATCAGTAATACGAAACTGTCTTTTGAAATGCCTTACTGGGTCCGTTGTTTCTGTGCCCTTTAATAGAAGTCCATCTGAGCGCAGTTACCTGGTGGTGGGGACACCTCCGTAACCTAGAGAACCCTGGGGGAAGATGCCAGTATCCCAGCACAGGGATTGGATTGGAAGGAGGCAGCAGTTGCTCAGTGACTGAATGACAAGCAATTCCCAGAGTCCCCTGAGGCCCCCACGGCCCGCTGCAGAGACATGGCAGGCAGGAGAGAGATAAGCAGCACAGGCTGCAGACGGGAGGTCGGCTGGGAAGACGGGCCAGGAGCTAGGGCTGGACCAAGCGGCCCATATGGCCAACAGCAGGGGTCAGCGTGGGCTCAGAGTTCCAGAGATGGAAGGGGGCCTTCGGGATTGGAGAGCCCAGACACTACAGAGGCTAAAGAGCTACTCAGCAACTTGTCCAAGGTCACAAAACTAGCCAGTGGAAGATCCAGGGCCAGGATCCAAGCCTCATGTTTTAGAAGACAAGGAAACAAATGTTCTCACATTTTGGCTAATTGTATCGATTCTTTTCTGTTTTCAAACATATGTTTGACTCTGATCAGCAATGGAACAGGGTGCTATGGTTATGAGCACAGGTGCTGGACCCTGCCATCTGGGTTTAAATCCCAGAAGTTCTGCCACTGACTGTGTGACCTTGAGCAGGTTCCTTCACTTCTCTGTGACTCAGTTTCCTCATCTATCAATGGGGGTAACAGCACCTACCTCATGGGGTTATGAAGCCTACTAAAGGAGTTAATATATGAAAAGTGCAGTACATGGAATAACATTAAGTGCTCTAAAAAAGGTAAAAAGGAATTTCTTAGGGAGAAAATCATCCTCATATTGGTTCCACCTCAGCTTACCTGTCCCCAAGCCCCAGCTCATCTTAGTCACACCTTTTACCTAAAATACCTGGGACTAATGCTTTTAAAGTCACATCACTGTCTCCTAATCCATCCACAGCCAACCGTCAGATATTAGCGATAAACTGGCCAAAACATCATGAGAGGTGAAAACTCCAGATGTCTATTCTGCCTACTGTCCACCCAGCCTCCTACCCCTCAAGTTTCCACTTCCAAGACTCTGGATGCAAAATGACCTCTGGTCCTCTTCTCTTAGCCTCCTGCCCCCCCCCTTGTGCCTCTGAATCTGCTTCTGCCCCCTGATCACATCCTCCCATACCAAACCTGCCATCTATCAACTCACCCAGCCTTACCCACTGCCTGCCGCACCTGGGATCCCTGGTCAGCCATCTCTGTGATGCATCTCTCTAAAGATTCCTGCATCCTCCATCCTTCCACCCTCACACATAGAGAAATCACACCACACAATCAAAGGCTGCCAGATGTGGTGGGTTGAAGCCAGGAAACCAGGTTGACTACCTCCACTACAGACCTAGGCTGACCCATCCTCATGGGTGACTGAACGCCTCCACATGCCCGTGGAGCCCAACCCATAACCCTCTCACTCTGACTCTGACCATGGCCTTTGGCTCAGAGTTCACCCAGGAAGCCCAGGCCACCAAAAGATCAGTGTATAATGTACTCTTCCAGAACAGGGCATCTCAAACTTTAGTGTACATTTGAATCCCTGGGGATCTGCTCACAGGGCAGATTCTGAGTCACCAGATGGGACTGGGCCCTGAGGTTCTCCCACGTGCTGCTGCTGCTGGTCCCTTGACCCCACTTTGAATAGCAACACTGTAGGGATTTACCTACATGAAGTTTAATGTTTGCATTTTTCTAGCTTCATGACAAACCACAAGAGAGGTCTTAGTTCCATTTTATAGATAGAGAAACTGAGGTTCAGAGAGGTTAAGAATCCTATCCCACTGCTTGAGAACAGGACTCAAATGGAGGGCTGATTCCAGAGCCTGAGTCCTATTCTTTCTTTGCATAAGTGATTTTCAAGAGCAGAAACAGTTTAGATACACAACATGTAATGGTTTATTTGTAATATAAACTATCAAAATTATCTTAGCTGATGAAGATGGGAGAAGATGTGCTATTAAACTGCCACAAAGTCCCTGTGCTAGAGACTCCAACTAATAGCTTAAGGCCTAAAAGCAGCTATCGGGGAGCAGTTAATTCCACCAATCAACATAGAAGTAAAACTCCTTTGGAACATGGGGAAACACTCATTTGTGCAAAGAATAACAAGGCACTTATACACAACCTCCAACTGGCACGTCTGAGGGCTTTGTGGCCACTCTCAGGGCTACAGAGGCTGACAGCCCAGCAGACAGCACTTTCCCCTCCACCTTTTACTTTCCTCCTCTCCAGGGTCACCAAATCCAAGGCTGCCCTTTTTGTCTTTCTCTCTTAGGTTTCAGCAGCACGTGACCAATACCTCTTTAACAAGTCTACTCACACCCATCTCTGCTTGGCTTCTGATGGAGTAACCTCCTGGTTCTTCTGCCATCCCTCTGACCACTCCGCCTTCCATCTCCTGTCCCCCAACAGGTATTCCCAAGAACTTGCCCTGGACCCTCACCTCAATCGTCCAGGTGGTGCTGCACTTTCTGGCTACAACACCATCCACAGGTCTGGTACATCCTGTCCCACCCCTGGAGGGCAGGTCTGGTCAGCTCTGTTCACTGCAGAATCCCCAGCACTCAGAACAATGCCTGAGCACTCTCAGTATTCACTGAATGAGTAAGTGAGCCAGCACTCAGAACAGCATCTGAGCGCTCTCTCAGTATTTGCTGAATGAATAAGTGAGCCACCCTCCACATCAAGGAACTTCTCAACACTCATCCTCAAAGAGCACATCACAAGGTCAGGATGGAGCTAATGTACTCTGGTTCACCTGGTAAAAGAGGTAACTGCCAACCTCCATCAAATCACAGCACACACAGGAAGTGATCATACATGTATGGCTCTCAGGGTAAACACAGCTTCTGGTTTAGAGGTGGCTCTGACCTGTTGGCACAGGGGGCTGACGGTATCAGTAGTGTGATGACACAAATACAACCCACCCAAAACCCACGTGGGTCCCTTTCCATGGTGCAAAAGCTGGGAAGTTCTGGCCTAGTCCAGCTCTAAAGGAAAACAGGAAGAGCCATTATCAGAATGTTCTAGGCTTGGT
Organism: Rhynchonycteris naso; assembly: GCA_037038555.1. Taxonomy (NCBI): domain Eukaryota; kingdom Metazoa; phylum Chordata; class Mammalia; order Chiroptera; family Emballonuridae; genus Rhynchonycteris; species Rhynchonycteris naso. The sequence goes on from CM072998.1 coordinate 131,842,161, forward strand.
GACACTTTCAAGGTCTGAGAAGTAACCCATCTGTGTGCATACTACCTCTATTTTGTTAGGATTCAAAGGTAGCACCCATTCTGAAATGTGCCCTGAACCTTATACATGGTTCTAAGCCAAATTCATCATAGACAGAGCAATACTAGCCAAAGAGGTTTCTCCATTCCCCTGAAATATCCTGAGTGATGTAAATGCTTTCACATTCCAGCTGCTTATAACAGTGCGAGACAGGACACAATTAAGGCCCCAGCACATCATACTTAAACTTGAATCATGCTGCTTAGTGACTCCATAATCTTGCACAAACACTTAGGTAGTATTCTGGCGAAACGAATATTCAAAGAACAGAAATGTGTACCCAGTGCCATTATCTCTAGCCCACTGGAAATCGCATCACTGGCCCAGGACAGCACTAACTACTGGGTCTAATTCTGTTGCCTTGCAAAGACTACCCTTGGTGTGTGTGTGGGGGGGGGGGGGGGAATCTCCCAACATCTAAAAAAACTAACAACTGTGCCAAATGCAGCACTTGGCCTTTTCCAGAAGATAAATTATGAAGAATTTTTTGCCAGTTCAAGTTATTTTCCCAAAGAAGAGAGTCAAATGGCCTTGCTATCCTGACTTTAAGAAATGCAATTAAAACTGAATAGCTGCAAACTGCCCTGAAAGCTTCCCCCCAACTTCATTTGATAAAGTGAGATGCAGTCACACACTGACAGACAAGCACACACCTTGTTTAACTGCTAGACACAGTGCCAGTGTGAAAATGTTCACGCAATTCGTGGGGTTAAAATCCACTCAGCACTCGTCATGAAAGCAAAATAGCCATATAAATGCCGACTAGCCCGCCCGCTTTGTAAGGAATGAGCACTGACAACTAGAGTTCCTATTCAGCAGGCTAATAAGAATAATTATAGCTAGGGCAGGCATTAATCAGCTTGGCAGATACAGGAATTCTGTTAATAAGGTTAAAATGAGTGCCAAGGAATCTCTGAAGGCCACAGCGCTTCCAAGACCGTTGGGCTAGATGAATTCACCAGGGTTCTTCCTGCCAGGCTTTCTGGAGGGCACTGCACTTGGTCTCTGTTCTCGGAGGCGGTGTGGTGACCTGCCGTGGGGTTGCAGGAATTGTGCCTGGGCTGGGCTGACTCCAGACCTTCTTATTTTGAATCACACATTTGCTTTCAAACCACTTTTGCTTTTTCACCTAAGCTAACCTCAAGAGATACATAGCATCAGGTTATGGCAAACATATGCCCACTTTTCCTTAGCAGAGGCAGGATGGATTCTTGGGATGACTCTGGACCACTTCTTTCACTTTTCTGGGGCCAGTTTCCTTCTCTGCAATATGTTGTTGTGAGAATTAAATAAGAGAATGTGTGTAAGAACCTGACGCTTGGTCTGCAGCCCTTTATAAATAGCTGCTATTTGCACTTTGTGCCTGTTAGGTACAGACCCCTGTACAGAAGCTCTGAGAAAGAACAAACAAAATATTCAGTATATGGACAAACATTCATTACATGAGTGCTGTGCTTGAGCAATGGGAGGGTGGACACACTTTTTTTTTACCTTACATCCTTTATAACTGACACAGAGACTGCTAGCTGTCCCCCCAAATCTGTTCTTCTCATCTTCCATAGGAGCTGGCACACGGCGGCCAGGTGACTCTGCCTTTCTCAGCTTCCCTTGCAGCTAGTATAGCAAGGACTAAATTCTTTTGAATGGAATGCATACAGAAATGATGTGTGCTACTTCCAAGCTTGGCCATAAAGCCTCCGTACATGCTCCTCCATGCTCTTTCACCCTTTATGAGTCTGGAAAGGTGATGGTAACAACCAAAGTGACCTTAGAAACTACAGGCTGAAGATGAGGGAACCGCCATCAGCCTGGGAGCCAGAATGGCTATGTGGAGCAGGGGTCTACCCAGCCTTGTCATCTGCAACATCCCTTTGGGACCGTCAGGTAGGACACTTCTACTGTCAGAACCACTGTGCTTTGAGTCTATTTGTTAGAGCACTTTGGCCTGCCTAATTAATATAACACTCTCCTGTGTTACGTGAATTTTACAGTGTAGATGCAATGCTTTTGTTATTTAAAAACTACATCTGTGGATTTGCAAATACTTTTTTAAAAGACACAAATTACAAATTTCTTAATTACTCTCTACAATCTCCATATCTTCTTCTCTAATTCATGCTACATACCAGTGAGGAGCACCTTCCTCACACAGCCTGCCATGTTGTGTGAACTTTCAATGGCTACCCATTACCCACAGATAAAAGGATATATACATGTATTCAGAGCCAATATTTATCAAATACCTACTATGCGCCAGGCTTCCTGTGACAGGGATACTATTCACTATCTATAGTTAACAACCAGCATGGTCGCTGCCCCCAGGGTGGGGATTTAGGTCCAGAACAATTACATACAATAAGCCAGGGGTCCCCAAACTACGCATGTGGCCTCCTGAGGCCATTTATCCAGCCCCTAGCCGCACTTCCGGAAGGGGTATCTCTTTCATTGGTGGTGAGAGGAGCACAGGATGCATCCGCACCCTTAGTTCCCATTGAAATACTGGTCAGTTTGTTGATTTAAATTTACTTGTTTTTTATTTTAAATATTGTATTTGTTCCCATTTTGTTTACTTTAAAATAAGATATGTGCAGTGTGCATAGGAATTTGTCCATAGTTTTTTTATAGTCCGGCCCTCCAATGGTCTGAGGGACAGTGAACTGGCCCCCTGCGTACAAAGTTTGGGGACCCCTGCAATAAGCTAAATAAGATGATGGGAGGAGCACAGACTGCCTGGCAGCACCCACAAGACGGACAAAGCCACCCCTTGTGGTCCAGACTTCTCAGCACAGCATGAGAAGCCTTCAGCATCCACCCAAACCCACCTTCTCAGCTCGCTCTTATTATATCCCTTCCTCACACCTCCAGGTAGGTGGGCCTTCCACGCCATTTCTGAAGGAGCCATGTACCTTCATTCATCCACACTTGATGCCTTTCCCCAGAGCCTGAAAGGTTCTTCCACCTTTTCTTTCAAAATTCTTATTGTCCTCAAGGCTCAGCTCAAATACCAACCACCTCTTTAGCAAAATCAACCCCAATCTCAAGTCAAAATGAATCATCCTCTTCCTTGCTTCCTCCCAGCACTTGGTTTCTCTGCAGGCACAGTATTTCATTCTGTCTTGTAGCCAACTCTGTTATCTGTCCACCCACCCCCATCAACCACTCAGTGAGGCATTTGTCTGGACACTCTTATGGACTCTATTGGACATGTGAGATATGCTATATTGGATAAACAGGATAGGTCAGACAGAGGCACTAGAAGTGAAAATCTTGCTCTATGAAGCTAAGCGGATTCGAATGTGATGGTGATAGGTAGACTCAGTTAGGGAAGCTTCATGCGGGAACTGAGTTTGGAGGGGAAGGAAAAACACAGGCAAGAGCAGAGAAGCAGGAGGGCCATTCCAAGGCCAAGGGAAACAAAGCCAAAAGGTTCACAAATATTCTATGTAAAGGATGGCAAACAAGTTACTTAGAAGGAAGTGTCTGAATCAGAGAGAAAACTAGAGGGGAAAGAATACAAGGGGAAGTATATTTTTAAAAGAAAATCATAAAGAACCAACTTGCAAAGAATGCCCCCCCCCAAACTCCTCCTTTAGGAAAATAATGAACTTAGAAAGGAGCTGGAGAAAAAGTCAACCAAGTCAACTGTGTGGAGAAGTATCAGAACCTGGACAGAAAGAAGCTAGAGTCCACACTATAGGAAAGGCCACAGAACTGAGGGACAATGTGAACGCAGAGGTCAAAGAAAGTGACAGCAAGATTATGCCCAGGTTGCAATACAAGAGGACAGATGATCTTCCTGATCAAGATATTAAGTTTCAGGAATCAGGACAGTCCTAGAGTGGAACAAGGAGCGCGTCCCAGAGGTCAGACTAAAGCCACACGGTGTGACTTTCTGTGGGGGCAGAGTTATCAGGTTCAAATTCAGGGAACTGTTAGAAGAGGCATTGGCTGGTGAAACAACACACCTCCCCTGCATGTAGTTAACATGAGATGCCCAGTCAGGGCAGAAGACACCAATGTACAACCAAGACTTCCCCCGGCTGTGTTCTCCTCTCTTCTATTTTTGCATTTGCTGATCTCTCTTTGGCCCCTTTTCTCCTCTTTTCTCTCTTAACAGAGTTACCTTTTCAAACTTCTAACTGACCCCCAACACCTTAACTAGTACGCAGGTTGTGACCTGCACAATTCTAGGTGAGTCATTCTCACATAGACTATAAAGTGAATAGCAACTTCTAGCCTGACCTGTGGTGGTGCAGTGGATAAAGCGTCGACCTGGGAACACTGAGGTTGCCAGTTTAAATCCCTGCACTGGTCTGGTCAAGGCACATATGGGAGTTGATGCTTCCAGCTCCTCCCCCCTTTCTCTCTTTCTCTCTCTCTCTCACTTTGTGTCTCCACTCAAATGAATAAAATAAAATAAAAATTAAAAAAAAAATAGCAACTTCTAGAGCTGTGCTGTGCACACTCTGTGCAACCACAGGCCACCAGCAGTATGCAACACACATAGATTTTACATGGGTCCCAGAGTGAAAGGCAAAGAATAAAAGCATTAGGATCACAGACCATAGAAGAAATGCTACAAAACTAAGTGAAAGCTCTGGAAGCTTTGTGCACATGGTTGCAGCTCAGCAATGTGGCTGGATAAGCTTCCTAGCAGAGTGAGTTCCAGAACACCCCTCGAGGTGAAGGAATAAATAAAACACAGTAAGCAGCTAGAAAGGCTGGCCCACCATCAGCAGGAGTCATGGGGGCAGGGCTGTGTGAGCTCAGGTGCCAGTAGGGCGGGAGTGAGTGCTGTGGGAGGCCTCCACTGGGACCCTCTGACCCTAAGTGCAGAGCAGTCATTTACCCCGTGGGCACCAGGGGCCTGCCTGGGACAGGCACCACACAGCACGCACTCTGCAACAAGATTCTGAGCTGCCTTCTCAAGGGGCTTGGAAGGAAACCGGTGGTCAGGTCACAGGATTCATTCTGTTGTGGTTGACACAGACTATAAGGATCCAAGAACATCATAGCATTTAAGGGTCAACCCTGGGTACCATGGTGGACACTTAAACAGATGTATTGCTGTGGCTGATAACCACATGGTTATATTAACATAGCTATTTAAGATAACCATATGTGTATCTATGTGAAGATGGTGTGTGTGTAATAAAAAGGAAAATGGAAAGGGGAAAAAAAGACACCAAAGAGTCCTTGGGTTCGGGGGAGGGTGCTGGGCCAAATTAGCAAGAGACACCAAGGTTTGGGGAGGGTGGCACACAGGGGGCAGTGAAGGGAAGAAAAGTAACAGGTAGGAAAAGTTGCAGAAGCCAAGACTCCTAGGTCTTTGTGTGTAAATATGGAGGTAGGCAGCTTCAAGAAGAAATAAAGGAAAAGACTGAGGCAGAAGCTGTAGCCACAGTGAACATGAAAGAGGGACTCGCCCACCGATTTTTATTGTAGCGCTCTGGGCCACCCGCGACCTTCGTAGAAGGAATTCGGTGGATTCCCCCGCTTCCCTAGAAAGGCAACTCAGCCTGGGTTTGTGTGTGAGGAGCGAGTCGGTCGGTCTCGGCTATGGCTGGGCAGATCAAAGCCGTCTGTTTCCGCTCCCAAGCTGGGGACACTCGCCGGGGACCGCAGGCACCTTCCGGGTCGGGAGTTCAAGGTGAACCGGCTCCCGGCGGCCAACAGGTATAGAGAGCTGAAGACAGCGGGTCACCGGCCACTCCCCCGCACGTGTGGGGGCGAGGCTCGGCCTAGCGGAGCCGGGACTGACACCCCGCAGGCGGCCGGGCCGGATTCGCGCCGGACTCCGGGGCGCCCGCGGTCGTTCCTCGCTGGGCTGTACCGCCCGCGTACCCCAGCCGGCTCTGACGGGAGCGGCCCCGGCACCCTAGGCTCCCCAGGCCGCGCGCCGCAGCCGCGCCCCGCCGAGTCCCCCGGACCCCCGCACCCCGCCGAGCCCCGCACACACTCACCCAGCGACAGGAGAGCCAGCAGAAGCAGCGTGGGCGCCGGGCGCCCCATGCTCGCCGGGCTGGAGCGACTCTCCACCTCCTCCTCCTTCCTCGCCGCCTCTCCTCCTCCCCCTCCTCCTCCTCCAGCTCCGGCTGCTCCAGAGTCAGCGCTCCTCCGCCTGGGCCGCGCGCCTGCTCCGCTCCCGTCGCCAGCCGAGCAATCCCAGCACCGGGCGTACGTGGGCCCTCGCTCCCGCCCCCACCTCTCTCCCACCCGCGGGGCACGGGGCGCCGGGCGCCAGCAGTGCCCCGCCGCGCTGAGCGTGCCGCCCGGCCGCTTCCCGAAAGCAAAAGGAAGAACCTCAGCGCTCGCCCGCCCGCCCGCGCCTCCCATCGGGCGCTATGCCAGCAACAAACACAAACTTTCCCAAGCCCCTCCCCGCTCCAGGTAACGGAGGGAACGCGGGGCCGCCCGCTTAAAGGCGAGGAGGCGGCGGGGCCCCTCCAGCTCTACTCTCGGGACCCGCCCCACGTCAAACTTTCCTCCGACCTTTAAAAGTTGGCCATGGAAAGACTCGTCTGGAAATCCCATCACTTTAGCTCCTTTCCGGGACACCCTGCGTTCCACCACTGTGGAGTCACCCACGCTCGAGTACCGTTCCTTCAGCCAACTGCCCGCATGTTCACCCTCTAGTTCCAAGCTAGGCACCCCACTAATTGGCAAAAAAAAAAAAAAAAAATTGGACCTTGCTAAAAATTATCAACATCTTCATGGTACTGAGGCCTTAACTGTTCATGGGACTTCCCCAAGGATTCCCAGTGAGGTGCCAAGGCCAGAACCCAGACCTCAGGGACTCTGCTCATTGCCCTGTGCTAGGTGTGCCTCACCTTCCCTGGCCCATCCGCTTCCCTCTCCGGGGTGCCTATGGCACTGATTATAACACTTGCCACAAACACACCCGTTAAAAAACAAGACAAAACAAAAACAAAAAATGAAACCCCAGAGTGTATTAATAGGGACGGTACTTCGGAGGGAACGCACTCCTCTGAGACTTTACATTTAGTGCTTTAAGTGGACAGGATTGGTTGCCAATTAAGATCTTTTTTCCCCATAATAGAGTTTTAGGCTTTTGATTTGAATACAAAAGACCCAGTATTGAGGGGTGCGGAGGGATTAGTGACCATTGTTTAAAACTTCACAGGGATGATTCAAATACACAGGGAGCAGCCCTGGTGCCCCCTGCCCACAACACCACAGCTTCTTGTTAATACAGGCAAAACAAATCACAGATGTTAGTGGGGGAGACTGCCCAAGTTGGGGCTGGGAACTGGGCTTTTACTTTGATGCCTCATTATTCCCACTAACAACTATGTGATCAGGCACGTACGAGCCAGTGTGAAAGAGCCTTAAAAATTCATTCCTGGTGGCGAAACAATAGCAATGGTCTTAATATCATCTGACTGTACACTTAAAAATGGTTAAAGTGGTAAATTCTATGTTATCTATATTCTAACATAATAAAAAATTTTTTTTCATTCACCCTTGCCACCAAGGCTTTCTTCATGCAGTTCACTCACCCTGCTATTCTTTCTCACTTCCCATCCCTAAAGATCCTCTAAATTTCTCTGGGAAGTTCTTCAATTTAATTCAATCAAACTTAAATGCAAGCATAATGTTAGTCCTTGAGGGAGTCTGGAACTGCAAAAAGAATAAGATGGACCTTCCAGAAGCTCAGATTTTCCCTTTCATAACTACCCACAGCACTAAATATCTGAACCACACATTTTGACATAATCACATTTGTTTCAATACATGCTGTGAACTGAATGTTTGTGCCCCTCCCCGCAAATTCATATACTGAAGCCCTAATCCCCAGTGGTACTTGGAAATGGTACCTTGAAGAAGGGGGATAATTAGGTCCTGAGGATGGAGTACTCAGGAATGGAATTGGTGCCCTTCCTTATAGAAAGAGACATGAGAAAGATAGTCTCTTCTCTGCCATGTAAGGGCACAGCAAAGAAGAAGGCTTTCACCAGAAACAGAATATGCTGGCACCTTAATCTTGGACTTCCCAGCCTCCAGAACTTGAGAAATAAAGGTTTGTTGCCTAAGCTATCCAATCTATAGTATTTATTATAGCAGCCTGAGCTGAATAAGGCAACACAACTTATACACCTGCTCCCATCTCTGCCTAATAATGGAAGGGCCAAAGAGACCATCACATTCTCATTTTGTATCTCCCATGTCACTGCAAAGTCAAATGTTTGCTAAAAAAACTCTTTTGTTTAGCCCTGGTTGCTTAGTACATCATCTAGATATGCCAAGGTTGTGAGTTCAATCCCTAGTCAGGGCATATACAAGAATCAAAGAATGTATTATGCATAAATATTGATACAATAGATGGATGTTTCTCTCTCTCCTCTTCCCCTTTTTCTCTCTCTAAAAAATATATATATATAAACAAACACGTGCAAGTCTAGGCATGTGCCTGGCACATGGTAGGTCTTCGGTCAGTATTTATAGAGTGAACTAATGCCAGGCACTGGGCTAGACCCTGGGAATACAGAGACAAATAAGAAGGTTTCTGCCCTTGAGGTGCGTATAGTCTTTGCATCATGACTATAATAGGTGTGACAGGATGTGCAAGGTGCAGTTGTGAAACAAGGGAGTGGTCAGTCCTGGGAAAGGTTGTCAAAAGAGCTTCTCAGAGGGGATGATTGTGAAAGGAGCCTTGAAGGATCTTTAGCTGTGGGGATGGGGGGGTGAGCTGACAATAGATGTTATATATTTAATTTGATGAGTTCTATCCCTTCCTGGTCCCATTTTTAGGCGTTATTAAATTAATGGTGCATCTTACAATCATGGAAATAAGTGGTCAATAGTTGAAATGGAAAGAATACATGAGACTTTTCAGGCAGAACGAGTAGAATTAAGACTAAAGTGGTGGGCAGTCACCTGTGTCATGAAAGTCAGCCCAAGACAGCCATTTTTGTAGTAGAAAATGAACATAAATTAATAACTCCAAACAGTTGGTCAAAACCACCACACCTTGACTACCAAAGGATAAAATACATTACTAACTAAAGAATCATAGCACCAACAGCAGACCAGCACAATTTGTTAATTCATGACTCTGGAGTCTGATAATGCTTTTACTGAGAAAGATATTTACATACCAGAGTGAGTAACCTCCTATACAAGTAAGGCTTTTGCCTAGTCAGGTGCTCTCAGTTTGCTTAGTCTTTGGGCTTGCTTGGGGCAGGAAGGCTCTCTCTCCAGCCATTCTGACCCACACCCATCCCCACATAGGTGAATTCTACCTTGAGTTGCCTTAGCCCCATCACAGTGACTCAGAGACTCTGGTCACAGTAGCCAGCCATTTTTGTCTCTTGATTACATGTGTGTGTCTGTAGACGTTGCCACTGAAAAGTTCATCAGGGTCCTCAACCTCACACTCCTAATAGGTTTTCCTGCCGATATCAATAAAATCACCTTATTATTTAAAGTTAAGAATGGAAATGTTAAAGGTTCCACTGAATGAACTTGCTAGTAGGATTCACCCAGACTTGGTGTATTAACTTTGCCATCTCCACCAGTACCCTCCCCCATCCCTGCCACCCCACACACAGTCTCCTGGTGACCCTGACAGTACTTGAGTGACAGGGGAAGGAGTGTGCTCCACAGTGATACTTCATTCCACTCCTCATCCTCATTAGTTTTTGTTCTATTTCCAGCGTCTATTTCTCTTATTGGAGTTAAACAGGGAATTACTAATCAGAAATTTAAGATTTAATTATAGAGAATGGAAGTAAGAGTTAAAAAGGGAGGAGTGCAAAGAGGAAGCCTTCATTTCCTGATGAGTGAGTCATTCAACACTGGTGAGGCCTTGGGGAAAGTTGTGGAATACCCTTCTGACAAGCTTCAAGAACAACAAGGGGTCTCATCTCTTTGGAATGGTTAAGCTTGAGCTGTGCTCTGTGACCTTTGGCCTTAAAAGACTGAAATGGGAGAATAGTGGAGAAAGTGTTCTAAGATAACTACAACTTTCCCTGATTCCACCTTCGCCAGGCCAGAAGTAGCTCTGAGGACCCTTTTCCCCCAACCCCCCCGTGTTACTCCTGCAGGCACATTGGTGTGGAAGAGTGGGAGGAGAAAATAAGAAAATGGAATAGGACAAGGCTTTTGCAATAAATGCTCTCTACAAAAGTGAAGTGTGATTGTTATATTAATAGTGAACTTGGCCCTTGCCCTAGAGGAGCTCATAGTCTAGCTTAATGTAGCAAAAGAGCTGGAATACTGCAAAGGAATTCAAAGGATTAATGCCAAAAGAAGGAAGGGAATTCAAAAGGTGGTAAGTAGGTAGGAGAGCCACAGCCATTGTGTGTGTTTTGCAACTATGCTATCAACTGGGCTGAAAATAACCTCCTTCGATGAACAGAGACGGTGGAGTCGACTGTGAAAGTGTTGCCACAGCAAGTTAGAAATAATTAGAGAGAACCTGACCAGGTGGTGGTGCGGTGGACAGAGCATCAGCCTGAGATGCTGAGGACCCAGGTTCGAAACCCCAAGGTTGCTGGCTTGAGCGTAAAATCATAGACATGACCCCAGGATTGCTGGCTTGAACAAGGGTTCACTGGCTCTGGTCAAGGCACATATAAGAAAGCAATCAATGAACAACTAAGGTGCTGCAATGAAGAATTGATGCTTCTCATCTCTCTGCACCTGTCTCTCTCTCTCTCTCTTTCTAAAACAATTTAAAAAGAAAAGAAAAAAAGAGAAAGAAATAGGACTTTTGGAAGAAATTCTTTACCTAAGAACAGGACCGCCAAACTTGGTGGTACTCAGAGGTGTCCCACTTGGACTGACCTTGTGCCCCAACACTGAGCTGGAGAAAGGGCCTTTATGCCCTCCAGGAAAGCACCTTATCCTAGCCTTCACCCGGAAGCATGGGTGTGGGTGGGGTCAGGACAGGGTAGGCAGTGTCTCCCTTCATTCCGTTTCCAGCCTTCCTCAGCCACTTGAGCTGTACTTCTGGGTTCAACAGGAATATTACCTTAAGTTCTAGGCACTACATTTACAAACATTCGTAAGCTAAAATGCATCTGGAAGAGGATTGCTAGCTAAAATACAGGATGCCCAGTTGAATATGAGTTTCAGATAAGGGACATACTTATACTAACAAAGAATTCTTGTTTATCTGAAACTCAAATTCAACCGGGTATCCTATATTTTTATTTGCTAAATCTATCTGATTATTCAGACATGAGTTACCTTATATGGAAATAGTTTCTTCTGAAAGACACAGAAAAGATAACAGGAAACTCTGAGTTGTTTTCAGTCACTTGGTAAAAATTGCCAGGAGACGGAATTGGCCTGATTTGTCATGAGCATAGTTAGCTCAATGATAGTGGTATCCTCTCCTCTCTAAAGAGATTCAGCCAGAGATTAAATGCCTACCTTTAAGGGCAGCTGTAGGGAAACTTCTGCATTAGGTAGGCCCTAGACAACCTGACCTGAAGGAAGTCCTCACCAATCTCAAGACTGTGATCTACCTAAATCCAGCCAACTCTCTTTTCTAATCTCTTCCAAACTTAAATCTTTGTCTCTGCTGCTCCTCCCTTTTCTTGAATTTCCACCCCCTTGGGCTGGTCTGGACGAGTGCCTGCAGTTTTAGACAACAGAGCAAGGTCACATGGCCACAACTTTATTATGAACAAACTAGGATTATTACCCTCGCTGTCTACCTCCTCTACTAGAGAGGACTCATAAATTATTCTAAAACCAAGCCATCATTTTTGGTAGACACCTCTCCTTCTTATTCACTTTGTAGCACATAATCCCTCTCCACAAATCATTTAGCAGAAGGATACATTGTCAAACTATGTCTACCTTAGGAGGTACTTGGCAAGTGGCATTTTGTCAGCCAGCAGCTTCACGTATACGGTAGCCCCCCTTTTCCAGGGGTTTACATTCCAAGGTTTCAGTTACCCACCATCAACCACAGACTGAAAATATTAATGGAAAATTTTCAGAAATACACAATTCATGTCCCATTCTGAGTAGCATGATGAAATCTCGCGATGTCTGTTCCATCCAGCAAGATGTGAATTGTCTTCACACTGTAGGGACACTCTGCTCTCCACCTGCTAGTTGCTTAGTAGCTATCTTGGTTATCACAGGAGCAGTATGGAGATACTTGTGTTCAAGTAACCTTTATGGTAGCCTAACGCTACCTCATGATACCTATGTCCTTCACCTCACTTCATCTCATCACGTCATCTCACAGCATCACCAGAAGGGTGAGTGCAGCACAAGATATTTCCAGAGAGAGACCACATTCACATAACTTTTATTACAGTACATTGTTATAATTGTTCTCTTTTACTGGATATTGTTGTTAGTGTCTTACTGTGCTGAATTTATAAATTAAACTTTATCATTGGTGTGTATGTATAGGAAAAAGAGTATATATAGGTTTCAGTACTATATGCAGTTTTAGGTATCCAGTGGGGTCTCAGACCATCTCCCCTGCAGATATGGGGGAACTTCTGGACTTCACTGAATGGCTTTTCTTCCCTCATGGCAAAAACAGGTTTGTAGCCTCTGTTTTAATACCTTTCTCTGGACTAAATTTGTTATATCCATGCTTTATGATGTAAAACTTGTGGGGTCTTGATCACCCATCTCCCTTTGAGTTAGGAAGAGTGCCAAGTTACTTTCTGAAAGAATCTTGGGCTCCCTGCCATGAAAATACTGGAGGTCCACCTCTGTGCCACTCCGGTCTGTCCAGGTGTGGCCCTGGCATATTCACAAGAGGGTGTCAGACCTGTCCCAGGTGTGCTGGTTGACATATAGAGCAGGTGGTTTTGTGCTTAACCAGCCACCCGAATCCAGACACCATCCAGGTGATGACTTCAAACTTAGGGCTCCTCAGTATTGTTTAAATCTCAGCTAAGAAAAGCAATATTTGTGGAAGATTAGCTGAAGTAAATGTAGTCTGTACATTCTTCTAGGTACCCTAAGCTCTAGCCCTGAATTATGAATTAGGCAGACCATCAGCAAGCTTGATATCTGACTATTTCATATCGGTACCCCATAAAGTTGCTTTTACAGAATTGCATTTTGTCATGATGCCATCGGTCTATATTGAGGGATATCTTAAGAGACAGCTCTGAGCACTTTGTCACCATGTTTCCTGGAAGGACAGGTTTAAAGCCACTCTTCATTACATCAGGCAGCAGCCTCTCTACTCAGGATCCTTGGAGAAATTTACACTGGTCTCAGTATTACAAAAAGTTGCACTTTTTTCTAGCAACTGGTTTCTTTTTACCTATGGACTCTGTAAATATTATAATTGCCAGGGTTTTTCTTCCCATGATCGTGGTTATGGTCAAATCTGTGTCCTCCCCTCTCTAGCAAACGAATAGGACGTAAAGCAGGGATTTTGAGTAACCTCACTTCCAGCTCCCCCTTACCTTGCCACAATTAATTCATCTTTAGTTCATTTTGCTCTTTTCGTTTTCATTTATTTTATTATGTTCATGCAGTTGCACAATGTAAAAACCCGTTTCCTATTCTTTCTATTGTAAAATTCTATTCCACACCTCCTGCCCTTCAAGAGACATTTTAAATTCTAACTCCTCATTTGCTGATTAAATACAATGAGGTAATAATCACAATGAATTCTACTTCCAAGGAAAGGCTAGAATGTGATTAGGCTGTGTCAGCTGCCCTTTAACTCAAGGCCCCATATGAAGAGAGAGGTCACTGTAACCTGTCAGTCACAGGAGCTTCTAAGAAAGGACATTGTTTCCAAGAGCAGCAAGCAGTGGCCTCTACTGGACCCCGGTGCACTGTTCATCCGTCTGCACCGGTTAGCAAATATTAGAATCAGCTTGCTTTCTCTGAACACACAGTGGTTGGAGGGTTGCAGTGGTCTGAGAGCATTCTGGGCAGATGGATGGTGTTTTACCCTGGAAGCTCAAATGTGATGATCCAGCCAGCACTGCACTGCTTAGTCTTCTCTGTGTTCTGCTGTTTCTCACTTTTGACCATTTGCGGCTGCCCTGACCTCCCTCTGAAATGCCTTTCACACTTTGGGTTCAGCTGCCTTGAAAGCAAACCCTACACAGTGACCTTGGTGTAAGCAGTGATTTGGGATGTGATCTCAGAAAGTGGTGGTGAGGGAGCAGGGGAACAAGTCAGGAAACAAGAGCAGGTCCATAAAGCATGTGATACTGAGCCGGTACCACTGGGCCAACTTTTAGAAGGTGCCTCAATACTGTCTCCCAGGGGACAGAATGGGAGGCTCAGGCACTTACTCCTTCATTCTCCCACCCAGCTGAGGTTGGCCAGCAGGGGCGTTAACTCCTCCAAATCTCTGCGGTGTGCCCCGCTAGTCCAGAGTCCTGATGCAGGTAGGCAGGTAGGCTTGAGGTGGGCCACCAGCAGCCTGCCTGGGACTGTCTTCCATGGCTTCATGGAGACACATGAAGAGGAGGCAACTACTACTGCTACTCTTCTCTCCTCTGAGAGCACACCCTATTCCCACAGGCTGGTGTCCCCCAAGTGCCCTGTGCAGATCTCTAGCTCTGCATTTAGTGCACATGTCTTACGCTCACACAACTGCTCTGCATTTGTGTGACTGTATCCTCCACTGGAATGATAGTAGAGGCTGTGGCCCACGTCACTTTGTATCCCAGCATCCAGCATGCTGCTTGACAAATACTTCTGTTCAATAAATGCTCCAGGTTCAACCAGTGCAGTTTTATGTCTCGTAGCTAACGGGTGCCATGTGAAGTTTTATTTGAGAAAAGAATTTAAAATCACTTATCTAGCCCAACTCCTTCACTTTACAGATGAGACATCTGAGGCCCAGAAAACCTAAGTAATTGTCCAAGATTACACAATATATGAAAGTGATTATGGAATCTTAAAATGACTTCACAAGGTGTGTGAAGTGCAAACAAGGGAGCCAACTGGGGTTACAACGTGAAGTATTAGCACTTCACATGGAGGGTATGACCACCTCTGTGCTGGATTTCCAGCAGAAAATTGCTTTAAAAAATTAACTTGGAAAGTTCCTGAGGTCTGATTAAAGAGGTGAATGGCTTGAATGAGACTCTGAGGAGAAATTCATCCCCTGTAAACACATTTTCAGACAGTGTACCAAGGCCTTTGAATCAGAATGAACTTATTTAGCATTCTTTTCTCTAACCTGTTCTTCTGACAGTGGCAGCAATAAGGAAAGTGTAGGTTTTGTTTTTAATAAAAAATGCAGTGTGGAAGGTACTATTACCTTAATAAATTGGAAAAGCCCTCAGCAGGCCCTACCTTGTGCTCTGCACTCTTCCTACCTGTAGGCTACCCTGCCGCAGCCTTGGGCACATGTGTGATACACAGAATGCCAGGGACGGTCAAAGGTTATTCTGAAAACCAATAAAAATAAAAGTTTGCCACTCTTTACTTCACAGTAATATATATATTTAAAACATCAGCGAAACGGTTTATTTTGGGGGGAGGGTATCATGTGAGTCATGGGAACTGATCATTCCTGTAAGATGAGAGAGTTAGGATTTATTTGAACAGACATACTCATACTAAACTTTTCTTATTTGCCCAGACATGGGTCAACATTACTTTAAAAAAGAGGGGTGGTGTAGGGTTTCCATGGTTCATGAGACCAAGCCAAAAGAGAACTTGATGACTGTAAGGCAGACCCCCACTCCTCAGCCATGTGGCCCATTCTCAGAAGTTTTCCTTCTGACACTCACCTCAGCCAGAAGCTCCAAAAGTCAAATGACGAAGAAAGAAGTGGTTGACATTTTTATTCAGGCAATTTAGAATAAAGGTTAAGAAACACAAGTTAGTCACACAGTGTAAATGACCTTTCAGGCTCTGCTACTTACAAAAGCCATCTGACCTGAAACATATTGTTTAACTTCTCTTGGTCTCAGTGATCACATTTGTGAAACGGGGACAATAATAATAATAATACTTATGTCAAAGCACTGTTTTGGGAATAATTGAGAAAGGGTAAATAACACATTTCTGTGGTAGAAGCCATTGGTTTACCATTCAACAGTGAGTGTTCCACCTCTATCATGCCCGACAATCAGCTGCCTAACAAAATGTGTTCCATTCCACAGTGTGGAATTATCACTGATAATCAGCTCTCCTGTGGAGACTGTATTTCCGGCTCCTTTTCCATCTCAATGTGGCCAGGGCTTGCCAGTAAGTGCAAGGAGAAATTTCATGTATAATTTTGAGGGAAGCATGTTAAAAAGCAGTTATGTGGCTTCTGTAGACTCTCTTCCCCTGTCTGCTAGTTGGAAGAAGAGGCCTATGATGACAGAGCCCCAGGATGAGGAAAAAACAATAGCCCCTGAATCTCTACATGGAGGAAAGCTGCCTCCAACCACAAGCACCTGCATTGGTCTGTTGAGCTGGGGGGGGGGGGGGAGGGGATAAGTTTTGATGGTGTTGTTACTGAAATGTGGGGGCCTTCCTTTTACAGCTGCTATAGCTACCCTCACAATAGAACCTCACTGTTGTTGAGGAATCCAGCCATTTCTGTTCAGTCTCATGCCTCACAGCGAGCTGGCTCCATCCCCAGTCGCAATGAGTAATACCTGACTGCTCTGTAATGTGAACTCTCCAAAGCTCTAAACTAGAATTGTCCTAAGTTTCATTCCCCTGTCAGAGATTGGTTTAAGCACGAACACTTGAAGAAATTCTGGCCAATGAGATGGGAGAGGAAGTCTTCTGGGACATGTACTTAGAAAGATCTTTTTCTTATATTAATACAACCACTCCAGCTTTCTTATGGTTACTTGGTTTTTTTTCTTGTTTTTGTGTTCTTTTTATTATTGTTTTTAAGCTTTACTGAGATATTATTTACATATAGTAAAATTCACCAATTTAAGTATACAATTTGATCCATTTTTACAAATGTTTTAAATTTTTTGATTGATTTCAGAGAGAAAGAAAGGGGGGGGGGAGAGAGAGAGAGAGAGAGAGAGAAACACCAATTTGTTGTTTCACTTATTTATATGTTCATTGGTTGATTCTTGTATATGCCCTAACCTGAGATTGAACCCTCAATTTTGACATATTGGGATGATACTCCAACTGACTGAGCTACCCAGCCAGGCCTTTATAAACCTTGACAGTGATATAACCATCACCATAATCATGATAAAGAATATTTCTATTTCCCCAAAGAGTTCCCCAGGCTCTTTTGTAGTTAATTCCCTCCCTCCATACCCAATCCCTGGCAACCATGGATCTGCACTTTCTATCACCATAGTTTTGGCTTTTTCTAAAATTTCATATAAATTGATTTATACATGTATAGTTTTATATGTCTGGCTTCATTCACACAGCACAATACTTTGAGTTTCATTCAAGTTGTATGTATTCATTCCTTTTTATTGTTGATCAGTATACCATTATATAGATATGATTTTATAGATATAACAATTTATTTATCTTTTCCCCAGTTGATGCACATTTGGGTTTGTTCTAATTTTTGTCTATTATGAATAAAGGTGCTATGAACATTTGCAAGAAAATGTTTGTGTGGACATATGTTTTTATTTCTCTTGGAAAATACCTGGAAGTTGTATTATTGGATCATATGTTAGTTTTATGCTTAAATTTATAAGACACTGCCAAACCTGTATTTCAAGGTAATATTTTGAAATATAATATTTGGCATATGAGAGTTTCAGTTCCTCTACACCTTTGTCAATGATTAGTATTGTCATATATTTTTAACTTAAGCTATTCTAATGAGTCTGTAATAGAATCTCACTATAATTTTAATTTGCATTTTCCTAGTAACCATGTAAGAGGAGTATCTTTTTATGTACTTTTTACTTCTCCCCCCCTCCAACTCTTCTTTCCTCTGTCCATCACCATGCTATTGGCTGTGTCTGTGAGTTGTTTTTTTCGTTTGTTTGTTTTTTTTGCTTAATCCTTTCACCTTGTTTCATCCAGCACACAACTCCTTTCCCCTCTAACAGCTGTCAGTCTGTTCTCTGTATCTATGAGTCTGTTTCTATTTGTTTATTAGTCTATTTTGTTCATTAGATTCAACATATAAATAAAATCATATGACATTTAGTACTTGTCTTTCTCTGGTTGGCTTATTTCATTCAGCATGATGCTATCCGGGTCCATCCATACTGTCACAAAAGGTAAGATTTCCTTCTTTTTCATGTCCGAGTAGTATTCTATTGTGTAAATGTACCACAGCTTTTTTGTCCACTCATCTACTGATGAACACTTGGGCTGCACCCAAATCTTGGCTATTTTAAGTACCACTGCAGTGAACATATGGGTGCATATATTCACTCAAATGAGTGTTTTGGGTTTCTTTGAATTTATCCCTGGAGTGGAATTGCTGGGTCATAAGGCAGTTCCATTTTTTAATTTTTTGAGGAATCTCCATACTGTCTTCCACAGTGGCTGCACCAGTCTGCATTCCCACCAGCAGTGCAGGAGGGTTCCCTTTCTCCACATTCTCATCATCACTTGTTTGTTGATTTATTGATGATAGGCATTCTAACAGGTGTGAAGTGATATCTCATTGTGGTTTTAATTTACATTTCTCTGATGATTAGTGACATTGAGTATTTCTACATGCATCTATTGGCCATCTGTATGTCCTCTTAGAGAAGTGTCTATTCAGGTGCTTTGCCCATTTTTTAATGGCATTGGAGTTTTTTTTATGTTTTGTTTTGTTTTGGTGTATAAGGTCTTTATAAATTTTGGATATTAACTCCTTATCAGATGTATATTTGCAAATAAGTCCTCTAATTCAGTGGGTTGTCTTTTTATTTTGTTGATGGTTTCCTTTGCTGTGCAAAAACTTTTTAGTTTGATGTAGTCCCATTTGTTTATTTTTCTTTTGCTTCACTAGCCTGAAGTAATAAATCAGAAAAAAAAACATTGCTACAGGAAATGTTTGATATTTTACTGCTTATGTTTTCTTTTTGGATTTTTATGGTTTTGAGTCTAACATTTGAGTCTTTAACCCATTTTGAATTTATTTTTGTGTATGGTGTAAAAATCTGCATATAGTGGACCTGTGTAGTTCAAAAGTCAGCTGTATTTTGCTCATTTTTAGTTGTTTTCCTTCTTAATGAATTATAAAAGATCATTATATATTTTAAATATAACTTCTTTATCAGGTATACGTTTTACAAGTATTTTATCTAGGTTCATGTTTGTATAATATATCATTTTTTTCTTACCTTTACCTATCTATGACTTTATATTTAAAGTGCAGTGTTAGTTGGGTTTTGTTTGTCTTATCTGTTCTTTTTCTACCTTTATTTAGATTTTTTTTTTAGTATTCCATTTTTATCTCTTCTTTTGACTTTTAGCTATACCCATTTGCGAGTCTTTTCGAAAGTGGTTTTGTGTTTCCAGGCTGTCCCTAACTTGTTGTGGTTACGCTGTGTAAATATCAGAGCCTGACAGACCCCACTTCACTTCCCTTTCTCTTCCTTCATGCTGTTGCTTTCAGTAACTTTCTTCTGCACATGCTATAAATCTCAGACTACATTATTGTTAATTTTTCCTTTAAACAGTCCATTATCTTTTAAAGAAATTAAAAAAAAAATGTATCAGCTCTGGCTGGTTAGCTCAGTCAGTTAGTGTTGCTCCAAAACACCAAGGTTGCAGGTTTGATTCCCAGTCAGCGCACATAAGGGACATAGCCAATAAATGCACAACTAAGTGGAACAAAAAACAAAAAATGAATGCTTCTTTCTCTCTTTCTTCCCCTCTCTCTCTATATATATCTCTGAAATCAGCCTGACCTGTGGTAGTACAGTGGATGGAGTGACAACCTAAAATGTAGAGGTCACTTGCCTGAAACCCCAGGCTTGCCCATAAAGGCACATGTGAGAAGTCATTACTAGAAGTTGATGCTTCCTGCTCTTCCCACTCCCCTTCTCTCTCTCTCTCTCCTCTCTCTAAGATCAATAAATAAAACCTTTAAAAATTAAAATCAATAAATAAAAAGATACGTCTCATATTCATCCATATGCTTACATTTCCAGAGTATTTCATTTTCATGTGTAGTTCCCAATTTCCACCTGGTATTGTTTTTCTTCCAGTTAAGAAAGGTACTTAACATATCTTTTAGTGTAGTGTACTTCTATTTTTGTTTGCCTAAAAATATTTTTATTTTATCTTCATTTTTGAAGGATACTATTTCCCCTGGATATAGAATTCTAGGATACAACGTTCCTTTTTTGCCCAGTACTTTAAAGATGTCATTTCATTATTCTCTGGCTTGTAATGTTTTTGACAAGAAGTCAGCCATTACCTTCTCTTAGTTCTCTTTCATATAATGTATTGCTTTCTCTGACTACTTTCAGAGTTTATTACTGGTTTCAGCAATTATGATGTGTTTGCTGTGATTTTTTTGTGTCTATTTATCTGTAGTTTATTAAAATTTTAAGATCTGTAGTTTTTAGTTTTCATTGAATTTCAAAAAATTTTGGCCACTATTTCTTCACATACATTTTTTTTTCCTTGTTACCCTTTTTATTTTTTTTGTGGCAGAGACAGAGAGAGTCAGATAGAGGGACAGATAGGGACAGACAGACAGGAAGGGAGAGAGATGAGAAACATCAATTCTTCATTGCGGCTCCTTAGTTGTTCATTGATTGATTTCTCTTATGTGCCTTGACCGGGGGGCTAGAGCAGACCGAGTGATCCCTTGCTTGAGCCAGTGACCTTGGGCTCAAGCTGATGAGCCTTGCTCAAACCAGATGAGACCGCGCTCAAGTTGACAACCTCAGAGTCTTGAACCTGGGTCCTCCACATCCCAGTCGGACACTCTATCTACTGCACCACTGCCTGGTCAGGCTCGTTACCCTTTTTGTCCTTTAGAATTCAATTATATGTATGTTAGTCACTTGATATGATCCCATAGGTCACTGTGACTCTGCTCATTGTTTTGAAAAGAATTTTTTCTGTTTGTGCTTCAATTTGGATAGCTTTTATTGCTATGTCTTCAAGTTTATTGACATTTTCTTCTGCAGTGTAATTATGCTGCAAAGCCCAGCCAGTGAATTTTTATTTCAGATATTGTATTTTCAGCTCCAGAAGTTCCATTTCATTATTTTTGTAGTTTTAATTTATGTTCTCATTATCTCCATGTTTTACTTTAAATTCTTGAATATATTTATAACAAATGCTTAAATTCCATTTTGAAATTTTCACCATGATTGACACTTTTAAGTCTGTTTCTCTTCACCAATTTTTCTCCCGGTTGAGTCACATTTCTCTGATTCTTTTCCTTTTTTTTCTTCTTCTTCTTCTTTTTTTTACAGGGACAGAGAGAGAGTCAGAGAGAGGGATAGATAGGGACAGACAGACAGGAACGGAGAGAGGTGAGAAGCATCAATCACTAGTTTTTCATTGCTGTTGCAACACCGTAGCTGTTCATTGATTGCCACGTGTGCCCTGACCGCGGACCTTCAGCAGACCAGCAACCCCTCGCTGTAGCCAGCGACCTTGGGTCCAAGCTGACGAGATGGGCCCGTGCTCAATCTGGCGAGCTCAGGGTCTTGAACCTGGGTCTTTCACATCCCAGTCCGATGCTCTATCCACTGCGCCACCGCCTGGTCAGACTCTTCTTTTTTTGTAAGTGAGAGGAAGGGAGATAGAGAAACTGCCTCCCACATGTGCCCCCAACCGGGATCCACCCAGCAATCCCTATCCAGGGCCAATGCTCAAATCACCCGTGCTATCATCAGCACTTGAGCCTGACACTTGGACCAACAGAGCTATCCTCAGTGCCCTGGGCTAATGTTCAAACCAATCAAACCACAGACTGTGAGAGAGAAAGAGAGAGAGAATGGGGAGCAGGAAGGGAAGAAGAGTAGATGGTTGCTTTTCATGTGTGCCCTGACTGGGGATTGAATCTGGGACATCCACATTCCAGGTCAACATTCCATCCACTGAACCAACCAACCAGGGCCTCTCTGTTTCTTTGTGTATCAGTAATTTCTGGACTCTAAGAATTGGGGATTACATTTCTGAGTATCTGAATTTTGTTGTCTTTATTTTTTATTTTATTTATTTTTGTTGTTGCCTTCCCTTAAAGAGTAATAGGTTTAGTATGGTTAGATGGCCAGGCAGTTAATTTACCTGAAGGTCAGCTTGACATTTAAAAGCTATTTTAAAATTGTTTATTATTAAAAGCAATGTATGCTTATTATACAAAAGTTGGAAATCTGAAAAATATACAAAAGAAAATAAAACAACATAGAATGTAATCATATACCAATAACCACTGTTACCAGTAATATTTATTTCCTTTCAGTGTTTTTTCACCCTTCCACGATATATTTCATTTAAAAAGGATACATAGATAATATCGTAATGAATGCACAACTGTTTCCTGTTCCCCCCACATAATATTTTCTTGTATCATTAAAGATCTTTTATAAACTACATTTGAAAACCTACTTTAAAGTGATTTTAGATTTACAGAAGAATTGCAAAGGTAGCACAGAGTTCCTGTTTCTCCTTCACCCAGCTTCTTTTTATATTAATATCTTTCATAACCATAGTACATTTACCTAGCATTGCCATATTTTGCAAAATAAAACACAGAACACACAGTTAAACCTGAATCTCAAACAATGGGCAATTTTTAAGTACAAGCACATCTACATATTGCATGAGACATACTTATAATAAAAATAAAAACAGCTTGATTCTTTAGAGAATTTTCTTAAACATTTGTTAAGGTGGTAGCCTTCACTCTAGGATAAGTTTAGCCTTATTACTAAGGTATAAGGAGTTTCTCCTGAAGCCCAGGTATCTGGAGAAGACTCGCCACTCCAACTGGCTTCAACACAAACAGCTGTCATTCCGGTGTGAACACTGGGAATTGTATAGCATCAAGACCTGTTTTATAGCCCAGCCTTCTGCAGTTTTATTCTGAGTTTACACAGCTTAATATTCAACCAAAGACTCAAAGTTTCCCTTTCCTAAAGCCAATTGCTGGTGGTTTTTTCTTTGTGTAGCTTTGGTCTCTCCTGTACTTGCCCCACCCCCTCCAAATTCCACATCCCCAAACTCTGATATCTGTCTCCCAAACTTGAAAAGGTTTCCTTGCTCTGAGTTGGTTCCACTCCTTCTCTGTGATCCTGAAATATATCCAGGAAGAAAGTCATGGCAATTGTAGGGTTTATTATTTCCCCCTTTCTTTGCGTTGCCTGTGTACATAGTGGAAAACAGGCTTGTTTGTTTTTCTCTATACTCTTCTTTAGTTCTGTAGTTCTTTATGGTAGGAAGGCAATTCCAATATAAGTTAAAGTTTCATGGCCAGAAATGGAAAAGTCTGTATTATCTTAAGAAAAAAACAACCCACATACACACATGGTGTCTTCTTTCTTGGATGCTGTTGTACTTGGTTGATGATGGCTGTGTGTAGGACAAGTTACAGATAGAAAGGGAGCTGGCCTGAAGACAAAGCCAACATGACAAGAAAGGTAGGAATAAAAAATGAGAATTGTCTTGGTGACATTATTGATCCACTTGAACTGATCAACCCTGGAGCCCTCAACCTTGGAGATTAATTATTGTATAAAATTATTTTCTTAATTTTTAAGACAGCCAGGTTAGAGTTTCTGTTATTTAACATCAAATGTATCCTAATTTATACTATTCAATACAAATTAGTGTATAATAAAATAGTAAATTTTCAGTAATTGTAAGTAATCCATATAAATAAAAATGTAAATGTTCATTTGTTCAAAATCTTAAATCTCCGAAAGTTCTTCACCGATTGCTTTGAAAAAGTTTTGACACAACGTTGCATTTGAATACATATATGTTTTTATCTCAAAATGACATAGTTTTAGTTCTTCTGTCATCCAGAATAGCTGAGACATTGCTACCAGGTGGAAGAACTGCTCATTCTGCTTTGAAATTGCCATTGAACATGCAATTCATTGAAACTCTCACATGCAACATTTTCAAAGCATCCGGCATGGGAAAAGTGCAAATTTATTGTTTGGAATGAATGTACAATGGCGCACAAAAAATTGCTCAAGGCTCTTGATCGATCATTGCATGATTTGCATGGAAACATCAGACCATTTGGGAACACATTAATATTGTTTGCAGGAGATTTCAGGCAAACATTACCTGTAATTCCTCAATTGACACCAGTGTTTGAAATAAATGCTTGCCTGAAATGAAATACTCTACTTTGTGGGGACATGTATAGACGTTATAATTAACTACAAATATGCATGTCCAGCTGCAAAACAATCAATCAGCTGAGATATTCTCACATCAATTGCTGTGGCAACAGAAAGGTGCTGGTTGATCTGACCTCAGGACGAATTTCATTGCCTCATAACTTTGCCATTTAGTGACGTTAAAAGAAGAATTGGTTGAAAAAGTATTTCCTAATATTCAAACCAATTATAAGAATCACGATTGGCTGAGTGAATGAGCTATTCTTGCACCCAAGAACAAAGACATCTACGAACTTAACAATATTATTCAGTCTAACATTCAAAGCGAGGCAGTCACATAGAAGTCTGTCAACACTGCTGTGGAAGCAGATGAAGCGGTTAATTATCCAGCAGAATTTTTGAATTCACTAGATCTGCCAGGGATGCCACTACAAGTACTGCAATTGAAAGTCAGCATGCCAATTATCATGTTTCAAAATTTCAACCAGTCAAAGCTTTGCAACAGGATGCAGCTTGCAGTAAAAAATTAATGAGCAACATTATAGAAGCAACAATCTTGACAGGACCTTTCAAAGGTGAAGATGTCCTCATTCATCGCATTTCTATGATTCCAACAGATATGCCATTTCAATTTACGAGATTGCAATTCCCAATTCGATTGGCGTTTGCAACCACCATCAACAAAGCTCAGGGCTAATCTTTAGAATTCTACGGTTTAGATCTAGACACGGATTGCTTCTCACATGGACAATTATATGATGCGTGTTCTAGAGTTGGCAAACCAGACAATCTCTATATCTGCACAGACAATGGAACAACAAAAAATATTGTATACCCACAAGCACTGTGAAATTAAACATATTAGAAATGTATGCTTTCTCTTTTCTTTCTTTTCCATTTAACCAGACTGAGCCACAGCAACGCGTGGCTGGGTACAGCTAGTTTTTACAATAAAATTGTAGAGTACTGTGTACAACCTAGGTAGTGTGATAAGAGTTTTATATATATTATTTCATTTAATGTCACAGCAAACCTAGGAGGTAATTAGAGTAACTTCTTTTTCCAGATGCAGAGCTAGAGGCTGAGAATAACAGTTTTCAAGTTTATAAAGTTTAATACGTAGTACTGTCAGGACCCAATTACAGGCCTCTCTGACTTCAAGATACACTATTATTCCATCTTCCTAATATTGGTTTTCTAGCCCTTGAACTTATCTAGACCATAGTACTTTTCACTAAAAAAAAAAAAAAGAAAACTTATTAATGAAAAAAAAAAAGTACCTTTCAGAACAGAGACCCGGGACACCCAAATGTTAGCCCAGACTTAAGGGAAAGAGATTAAGTTTTCATCTAAGTCCTGCATCCTAACTTCCCCTGCCTGCCCATTTCTGAGGAAAAAGGTTTGCTTATTTTCTGCTAAGTCAGGACAGTAGGTCCAGCATAGGAAGGAACATCTGAACAGAAAGCCTAAGCAAGCAAGCACCCAGGAATTATTAGAGTTAGGCCCCAGAAGCAAGAGATTCGGATGTGCAGCAAGGTTGAAACAAGCAGCTGGAGTATCATGAGAGCTGCCTGGGTTGAAGGAAGTTTTCAGGTCAGAGTCCATGACCTAGGGAATGGGAAACAAGTTGCTGGGAAAACCCCCAAGTCTTGTGTCACAGTCCTGCTATGGGCAGGAACCTAAATGCTGCTATTTTAGAAGTGCAGGAAAGA
Organism: Rhynchonycteris naso; assembly: GCA_037038555.1. Classification (NCBI taxonomy): domain Eukaryota; kingdom Metazoa; phylum Chordata; class Mammalia; order Chiroptera; family Emballonuridae; genus Rhynchonycteris; species Rhynchonycteris naso. Next base: position 131,868,133 of record CM072998.1, read on the forward strand.
GCTACAATCCCTAACTCTTACCCTGTCCCTGCTAGGAATGCCAAAGTCATAGGTTTAAGACTTTGAGAGTTGTAAAAAAGAGGAAATAATGGAATGCATTATGGTGGTATGTATACATTCACTAAAAATCCTTTAGGAAACCCTTTCCTTAGTCACTTAACGTAGGTGACATTTATGAGAGCTGTCATCAGTGGAGAGGAAGAGAGAGAGTGAGAACTCAGGAAGAGGGAAAGAAGAGGGGTGATACTGACCACAAGACAGCATGGCCAGAGCTGGGCTCTAAGAGCTCAACTGCCCTTCTGCACCCTTCTGCAATGAGTGACTCTCCATGCTGATTCAGGATGAAACCGGGTATGAGGCTAAACAGGCACATTTCTGTCTCTCACCAGTGCCTCTCCCAGTGAAGCTGGGCAATGACCTAGAATGAATGAGTGAAACACAGCAACAGGAAAGAGGGAACCTGGAGGAAGGGGCACAGTGTGTGCCTGTGTTTGGGGATGAGAATTTGCCCTTCCCCCACTAAGCCCGGAAAACCACAAAGAGACAATGATTTGGGTAGAACCGCCTTCAGAAGTGGGGAGGAGACAAGAGAAACCTAGGCATGACTGATTGAGTAAAAAGGGCAATAAAAATTTCATTAGCTATGGAATAGAACATGGTAAAATAAAAACAGTGAGTTTGTTTCGGGGGAGGGTGAAATTATGGATGATTTTTGAGAAGTTTGCTACTTCAATAAATAACTTATTAAAAATGACATCCTGTGTTTGAGAGTCAGGATTCCTCTGAATAGTCCTGAGTTCTTGTTCCTGGAATTTAACTCCCTGCCCAAGGGGCTAGTAGCACTTTAAATTGATTCTGGGAACAAAGAAGTAAGCTTGTGCCACATTTTATTTTATTTTATTGTCCTGCCTTATCTGTAATTTAACTTTTTTAAATTTAATTAATTGTATTTACAAAGACTCTAGGGTCACCCCGAATGCATCCATCCCCCTCCCCATATTCCCCTCAACATTTCCCTTGCCCCACTCCCTACAGCGCCCTCCCCCCTTCTCTTCAGGTTTATCCCATCCTATCATCCACTTTCCCTCTGTCCTCTTTTCCTCTGGTCCCTTTGATCCCTCCTCTGTCTCAATTCCTTTCCTCAGTTCTCAATGTTCCCTGGATTCCTCAAATGAATGAGGTCTCAAATGAGCCACATTTTAATAGCCTCCAGCTGCTGGACCAGCATCTCCCCAGCTTTAACCTTAGCCACATCCCCAGAGCATTCTGCTTTGGGGCAGCCTGTGCTCCTCAAAGTTTGGCTCTTTCTAAGTTAGATCAGCTTCCTGGAAAATGTTACTGCCAGTGTCACCAGTTGCAGAAACCATCCTGCCTTTGGCATAAGCAGCCTTTCTGACTTCACTTTCCCTGGGCTCTCCTGTAGGAGAAAGCCATGCTGCACTGACTAGGGGCCATCTTTCTTCTTTGAAGTTTCAAGGTGGGCAGAGAGACTTCCTGAAAGCTGGGCTGGTTGGTCAAGAAATGCAAAGGCTTAACATCTCCTTGGCAAGTGGTCCATTCAGCCTGGAAAACTGATGTGACTTATAGCGCACCTTCTAGCTTCACCTTCATGACAACTTGCAGGGAACGTTAGCAAGATTAACCCAGTTTATAAATCCCTAGATTAAATGGTCACTACCCCTTTCCAGCAAGAAGAACCTAGATGCTTAAATTGCTTATCTCCTGTGTTACTTAATTAAATTTTTTAAATTTAAAATTAAACAAAATCGTTTGACCTTAGACAAATAGCCAGCAAAACAGATTTATTCAGTAAGGATAAAAAATTGCAATTTGGAACATGTCATCTAATGCCAAACCACTCAAGAGTCTAGAGAAACAAAGGAGAGAAATGCTCTTTTATGGACTCGGGAGGGGCTTTTGTAAAGAGTTCATTGTAAGAAACCAAAAGTTTGAAGTATAGCGACTTCTCACTGGCTGAGTTGTGGCAATCTCCCATTGGCTGAGCTGTTTCTGGGTACTGTTGCAGGTGCAAAATATGTCTCTTCCTGATAGGTCAGTAGTGTGCATTTAATAACATGTATGAGAGTTTTCCAGCTTTTCAACTCCATTTAAAATGAGGTTTCTGTTTACTAATTTTCACATTTCCCACTTTTGATCAAGATATTTCTCTAAAAGCGTTGCTGATCAAGGGTCAGGTTTTTCCAGATTCAGAGACCTTTTGACCCTTAATGCCAAGAAGGCCCTTTTCTGGGTGTTGTGTCCCACATTGATGGGAAAGTGCACAGACTGGAAACCTATTGTGGTCACATTGGAGAAACAAGAGGAGTAGGAAGAAGCTCTCTCAGGCACTCCCCATATGAAGTGTGCATCTTAGCAAAGATACACTTACATCTGAAAGAATTAAGTACTTTGGGAAGATACAATGCAGGAATAAAATGAAGCAAATGCTATTGTTACCTCAAAAGAAGCTGGAACAAAATTTCTTATCAAGAATACAGCCTGCAGTTTGCAAATTTGGAGACTATAAATTTGGATAAGAACCCAGTCAGTTAATACAAGAGATTTCTGTGGATTTAAACCTTCTTATTGGTCTGAACATTTGAGAAAGGTGTCTCATCAGGTGTTATCTGCTTTACTTTGGGGAAATCTTCACATTTGGGTTACCAGGTGGTGCACAGCACCAGTCAGGGATCCTTGCTTTCTTTCCATGTGTCATGTGAATGCAGGAGTCTGTTCCCTGGAGTTGGGCGGCAGCACCTGACAGGGACCTTTCCAGTGAGGTTGGAGAGTCCTTCTGGAGGTATATTTTCTAACAGATGAAATCTCCAGGTTGCAAAGTGGTTTTGCTTGAGGGTTTTTCTCTCCATGGAGTACACTGTGAAAAGATTGCTCTACCAAAACATGGTTAATTTTGATAGAAGCTATTAGGCCTTTGCAATATTGAAGTATATCTCCTTTTATCAGCCGTGGACCAAAAGAGGTGGGGCCTAGGGGCATTGGGCACCCTTTGTGACTATCTCAAAAGGGGAAAGCTTATGATTTCCAAAGTGGGTGGATCTGAGATTTATGAGGAACCATAGCTATGCTTTGGCCAAGGTATTTGCTGAGTTTCTACAAAATTTTCCAATTAAGTCTTTTATAAAAATATATTTTAGAAAGCAAGAAAGTGGGAGAAAGATGGAGAGACATTTATTTGTTGTTCCACTTATTTATGCTTTATTGATTCATTCTCCTATAGTATGTGCCCTGTCCAGGGATTGAACTTGCAACCTTGGCATATCGGGACAATGCTCCAACTGAGCTACCCAGTCAGGGCCAACTGAATCTTAATAATGTCATTAGTGTATTTGACTAAGCTTGAGGATTAAGGGTGGTAAGTTCAATAATAATGTAAAACTGACAGCCACATAGATTTGTCAAAGCACCTGACCAGCAAAGTGGGTTTCCTGGTCACTTTTTTTTTTTAATGTGATAGGTGTTCCCCAGGTAGAGATAATCTTTTCCAAAAGGAAAGGCTGTAGCCTGTCTACAAGGGAAAGCTTCAGTCTAATGAGAACACATCCAGACCATGACTGAAACATATTTATATCATGAGATGGGGGAAACTGTGAAATCTGTTTGCCAAAGCTCAAATGGTCCATTAGGCAATTTAAAGCATCTGGAGCAGTGTGAACAGACTTCTCTGAGGTGTACTTTGGGCTACTACTGGTTTTGGCAGTCTTATTAATACTTCCCCACCAATAGTGATTCATGAACGCCATGAACCAATGATTTATGCACATACAGTAGTTAGCAATGACGTTTTTAGAGCCTTCGGTAGGATAGGGTTGTTATTTGGCCCAATCCAGAGCTTTTTCTTTTAATCTAATCAACAATTGTTGGGTTTCTAATCCTGTTCTTTCTTTTCTGAGATCAACTGTTGGGCTTCTCTCGACAGTATTTCTAAGTTATCATTTGGGAAATATCCCTTTAACCATAACAAAGGTTTGACTGTCATTGGCTCCATTAAAGGCAGCATTCCTTGCTGAGGAGTCAGGAAGGTGATTTCCCTTAGTTTCCAGAGAGTCAAAACAGCAGGTATAAGTATAGCATCCAATAATTCCTGAACATACTGGCCATTTAACATTTTATTTCTGTTGGAGGTAAGAGAAGCCACATTGCTTCCACAACATTCTGAAATCATGAGCTGCTACAAAAGCCTATCTATCTACTGTCAGTATAAATATTAGCAGTTTTGCCCTTGGCTAGGGTGCAGGCCCAAAGGCAAAGGTGCCGCTTCAGTTACATCAAAGGGTGTTGATACTGTATTCTCAGCGCAATATTTGCTATTGTCACCCTTTAAATAAGAACCATCAATGAACCATGACATGTGTTGTTACTCAAAGGAGTTTCCAGCAGATCATCAAGAGGGGCCAGGAGATGGTTTGTCAGTGTTAGAGCCAGAAAGGGTATTGTCAGTAACAGAGGGGAGAAGAGTGGCAGGGTTAAGGCTATTAGGATGTGAAGGAGTCGTGTGAGGAGCAGTGAGAGGAGGATTTCATAGCTGATTGAGAAATGTTCAGTGTGAGGAGAATTCAGGAGCTTTTCTACTGCATGGGGTACAAAGATGGTTAAAGGGGATCCACAGTGATTTCCTCAGTGGCCTTAACCAGAAGATCAGTGGCCATAAAGCAAGGAGGACATCCTCATGCCACCAGGTCCCCTAGGGGTTTATAGTGGTCCCCAACTTTTAGGGTGAGTACCCCAAGGGCATCCCTTCCTTTTTATATACAAAAAGAAATAAGAGAATCTGATCATTGGGATACCCAAGGACAGGTGGATTCAAACTCTACTGTAAGGCTTTATAGGAGGCAATGTTGTGCTGTTCTTCCCATAAAATTGGGTCAGGGTTTTGTTTTTTGTTTTGTTTTATTTTGAGAGAGAGAGCAGAAGGGAGAGAAGGGGAGGAGGAGAAAGATGAGAAACACTAGCTTGTAGATTCTTCACTTAGTTGTTCATTGATTGCTTCTCATATGTGCCTTGACCTGGGGGCTCAAGCCATGCCAGTGACCCCTTGCTCAAGCCAGTGACCTTGGGCTTCAAGCCAGCGACCTAGGGATCATGTTGATGATCCCATCCTCAAGCCAGTGGTTCCATGCTCAACCTGGCAAGCCCACACTCAGGCCAAAGAGCCTGTGCTCTAGCCAGCAACCCTGTAGTTTAGAACCAGGACCCTCAGAGTCCAACTGATGCTCAATCCACTGTGCCACCACCGGTCAGGCAGGTTGCTGTTCTTTAGTAAAACTTACAGAGGTTTGGCCATAAGGGAGAGATTTGAAATCCAATTTTGTCAGTAATCAATTGACTCCAGAAAATCTCACAGTTGATATATAGTTTTGAGTTTGGGGAAGCTTGGGACACTATAAACCCTATTTGAATCTAGGTGCAGACTTTGTTCTGATATGAGTTACTCTAAACATTGAACTTGGTTTTGGGAAAACTGCCAATTTTCCTTGGTGACTTTATATCCCTTAAAGGCTAAAAGCTTTAGCAGGTGGATGCTATATTCCTGTGAGGATACTTGGGAGGAATAGCAAAGAAGCAAATTTCCCACATATTGTAACAAAACAGAACCCTAAGGAACTTTATATCATCCAGATCACTCTTTGGGATTTGTGAGAAATAAGAAGGGTTCTCAGGGAAACTCTGAGGCATTACTATCCAGGTCAGCAATTTTCAACCTTTCTCATTGGCAGAGCGCATATAAACTAATTACTACAATTCTGCGGCACACCCCAAAAATACATTTTTTGCTGATCTGACAAAAGCATAGGTGTAATTTTGATTCATTCATACTGGATGCCTATTGTTGTATTAACTATTGTCATTTTTTTAATTGGACAATCTAAGGGAAAAGAGGTAAAGCCCCTAGCTAAATAGTCAGGTATTGCATGTTTGAAAAATTCTTGTGGCATTCTGGTTGAAAATCGCTCATCTAAGTGAATTGTTTTCCTTCCCTAGTGAAGGCAAAAATGGATTGATTAGCTTCATCAACTGCAATGCTATAAAGAACACACTTGCATACATCAGTTAGGGTAAAGAATTCACTTTCAGTTGGGATGGATGTTAGCAGCATGTGAGCGTTAGGAACAACAAAGGATCAGGGACTGGTATAAGGGACAGTGAGGCCCGGAGTATTATCATCTTCTACTAGAACTTCGTGCCTTGAATGGCTTCGTTTGTTATGGGGTTTTGATTGGTTCTGGGGAGGGGTTTTGAGGGATCTATTTGAATCTTGATCAAAGGGGCACTGTGGATTTTGCCCATAAAGAGGATGGTAACTGATTCTATAGGGATAAGTGGTTAGGGCTCCCAGATTCAGCCATAGAGCAAATTAAAGATGTTAAAAGGTAATTTAATTCACATGATTAGCTATTTTGATGGTTACTGTTAAATTCTAAAACTAGTTCCTCCATCTGGGAGAAACAAATTCTGGCATGATACTTTTCCAAGAAGTCTCAGTCTAATAAATAAGGGCAGATGGAGGTAAGGAGAAAAGGGTGACTATCTCTCAAAGAGCTCAGACTAAAGGGAATAGGTTCAGAGACAGGAACCTGCTGAGGTTCCCTGGGGCTCCCTACAGCTGAAACGGTTTTAGGACACCAGGGCTGCTTTATGGCAGCGGGGTTGGGCACCAGCATCAGGAAGGACAGAGAGTCATTCTCAACCTAAAGAGTGGTTTCTCCACGGGGCTTAAGGAGGATCAGGAAGACCCCATGTAGTTAGTCCCTTGAAGCCTACTCATTGGGAATTAAGAGGACATTGGAAGGGTTGATTGGCAGGACATTGGAAGGGTTGAAGGGCTGAAGAGGGCCTGACCTGTAGGGACACGGTGGATAAAGTCAACCTGGGATGCTGAGGTCGCTGGTTCAAAACCATGGGCTTGCTCGGTCAAGGCACATATATGAAGCAACTAAGAATTAACGATTCCCATCCTCCCCCCTTGCCTTTCTCTCAGGCCTCTCCCTTTCTACTCTCTCTAAAATAAATAAATAAATGAAAATTTTTAAAAGAAAATCAAAACACTCTGAAGATGCCTGAGGGCTTGTGTGTGAAAATCTCTTTTCCAATGTTCTGGCTCGATGCAATAACAGCAGAAATTAGGAGGTTTTGATTTTGTATAAGGATCTTCATTTCCCAGAGTCAAAAATTAAAACTTCTATTGTTTTCTCTCTCAGGTGACTCATCTAGGTTATGAGCAAGCTGATGTGTTAAATTGACCAAATCTAGAGTGAGTGTGGTTTCATTTTGGTCCTTTCAACCTAAAGAGAAAGGTCTTGGGTTAGCCCATTAATAAACAGAGTTACAAGCTAGTCAAGTGAAATTAACACCTGAGAAGAGCAGAATTTTCATTGAAGACGATCATAGTAGTCATGAACAGGTTCATCAGACTTTTGTGAGAAGCTTTGGGAAAGCCCTAGGACTTGCTGGATGAAGCCTGGTTATATAATTTAGTCGGTTGATCTCCCATTTGTAATCCTAGAGAACCTGCAGGATTTCCCCAATCAGTAATTTCATCCCATGCCAAGCCTGGTCTTCACCAACAAGCACTGAACTAACTGTTAAAAGTCTTCCCTGGAAGAAGTAGACAGCCAGCTGGATACAGGGAGTTTGCCATGCCAGTTTTGCTGTGGTGATAAGATTTGATTTAAGGAAGTAGCAACTGTTCCATCGCTCTGAGTGGAGCCCACCAGCAGGCTTATTTTCTTTACTTCTTACCTAGACCCAGTTCAGCCACCATTTAGGAGGGAAGTGGTGGGTGAGAATAGAGTCACATTGAGTGATCAGAGAAAATGCTTCCAGGGGTTACCAATTAGGGCCTCCTTTGGGGGTAGTCAGATGCCATAAAAAGTTCTGAACACCCACACAAACACATGGTCACTATACACCTGTACTAGCCTCTAACCTAGGCCTTCTCAAATTGGAATGTGCATACAGATCACCTAAAATCCTATCAAAATACAAATTATGATTAAATAGATTTGGGGTGGAGTCTGAGAGTCTGCATTGCTAACAAGCTTTTGTGTGCCCTGGCCAGATAGCTTGGTTGGTTAGAGGATTGTCACAAAGCACAGAGGTTTCTGGTTCAATCCCCGATCAGGGCATATACAGGAACAGATTGATGTTCCTGTCTCTCTTTGTCTCTCCCCCTTCCTCTCTCTCTCTCTAAAGAATAAAAATAAAAGATAATAATAATAATAATATAAAATAAACATTAAAAAATAAGTTTTGAGTGATGCTGATGCTTCTGGTCCTCAGACCACACTTTGAGTAACCATACTCTCCACTGACACATGAAAGCAGTGTTCATGGCACTAGGGTCAAGGCATTGGAGAGGATCAGGGAGGTTAGATTCTAAAATAAGACATGAATATCTAGGCCAGTGATTACATTATAATGTTATAAATATTAATAAAGGGACATGTAGATATGTATAAGCACAAGGGAGAAAGGGTCTGAGTAGAGGAAACCAAGACTTAAGAAAGAGAGAGAAATAGGGAGGGAGGAAAGAGTGAAAGAGAATGGATTCCTATCTATGGATTTTCTTGACAGGGTCTAGACAGGAAATGAGGCTAGTTTGGGTGACCGTTAGCAAGTCAGAGACCTCATTTATAAAACAGGGCAGTGACTGCCTAACTCCTTCACCAGAGCAATGAGTTTCATGTGATATCAAGTCCTCAGTGTGTTTTGTTAACTACACATGAAAGTAGGTACTATCGTTAAGCAGGAGAAATGTCAACTGCCAAGGCCACAGGCTAGGGGAGGTAGATAAAGATGATAGGCACCTAGGAACCCAATGGTAGGGATTTTACATATATGCCAAGAGAACTAAGAAAAAACACGAGACACTCTAAGCGGCTGGCAGAAGAGCTGTGTGTGACTGACGCTCCTGGATTGCACAACACAGCAGCTTGCGTGGTTGGACCCTCACATTTTTTCATGTTGCGCTAAAACTTAATTATGTGTTTGAAGCACCTGTCCTGTACTTCATTGGACAGGACTGTGTGCGGGGGTGATTCCTTTGGGGGAGGGAAGAACCTAAGGAAGATTTAGAAACAATGGGCATAGTCTATGAGTGAACACACCTACCTCCATATTATCCTGGGTGGTGGCAGAAAAAAATTAACCTGAGCTCTCCCAGACTAGCATGTCGTGTTCTATCTAGAAGAAAGCTTTCCCAGAAAGGGAGGAGATGCATCCAGCATTCTGAAGCTTATTGCCATTACATCATAGTCTTGGGCTATTTGATAACAGACTGGCACCATACAGAGAAGCACAGGTCACGGCATGCAGCACTCCAACAGGTTCTGGCCACACAAACCACGGTGGAGATTTGAGCGGCAGAAATCTTTCTGTGGGAAATTTAAGTGGCTCCAGTTATGTTAGAAATCACCATTAGCTTTACCCTGGTGGATCCTATCACAGTGGAAATTTGGAATATTTTCCCAGCTTAAGGAGGCTATGCATTCCTTAGGAAGGAATAATACTGCATGCTGTGCCAATCACATTTGCACAAAAAAATAAGCAGATATTTACATGTTTCATGCAAATAGCCTTAGTAGTTAAACCAGAAAGTGCAATCTTGGCAGGGACAGGTGGGGTTCCTGGAAAGCCATTCAGTACAGACTTCGGGGGCCAGATCCTTGCAGCATCAGAGGTGTTCTCCTCTTCTGGCCAGTGACAGCTGCTCTGTGGTCCACTCCCCAGGGTCACAAACAGTTCAATTTTCACTCAAACAGTCACCAGTCAGTCTTTAAGGTCCTTTTCAGCTTGAAACTTCTATAGTCTGTTATCAAATACTCAGTTCCCAAGCCTCTACCCCTGGCACTAAGGAAGTTACATGGTCTTGTCTTCACATCCCCTATCCTCCCAAGAGCTTACCTATTTGCAAAACCAATGAAAAAACTAGAGAATAACATTCTCATTTAGTTACCATCTTCTGTTAAAGTATTGCAAGCAAATCATATTTCCAGATAACTGAAGCTTACTCCATTAAGTGCCAAGATTTTATTTGAAACTGTTTTGATGAAAATCTTTTCAAACAGCTCTCTGTTTTCTTAAAGTGATGGTGCTAAACATTCTGTAGCCTTTCTTTAATGTTTTGAGTTGCTATTCATTTGCAACCATTTGTTCAGCAGGTGTTTATCAAGTAATCATTATTGATTAGACTCTCCCAACCACTGGGAATGCAATGGTGAACAGTACTTAGATCCTGCTTTACAAGAACTTTTGGGTGATGGAGGAGACAGAGAAATTAGCAGGCAATTGTCATAGGATGAGCTACTGCCTTCATAGGGTAGGCGGAAAGGAGGGCTTTATTTACTCTTGAGGTCAGGAAAGGCTGCCAAGGGGTGCGCTAGAAGCTGAGACCTGAAGTGTCAGCAAAAATTAGTTGAAAGGGGAATGAGGAGTTGAAGGGGATTCTTCAGGAAGAGGGAATTGCAAAAGGAAATGCCAGAGAGGCAATATGGAGTTTGAGGTGGTGGTGGTGGTGGTGGTGGTGGTGTGTGTGTGTGTGTGTGTCATGAGCAGTGTGCCCAAGGCAGCTGGTGCAAAGAGGGCTGGAGACACTGATTGCCAGGACACCAAGAGCCTTCTGTGCCTTGGATAAGAACTGAATCGTCATCTTTTCAGTCTGTGTATAGCACAATTTGATTAATCAATGGACAGATGTTAACTGACCACCCACCATATGCCAGGTGTAGATAATAATTGCTAACCATGAGTGCTTATTATGTGCTGGGTATTACACTAAGCATTTGCACAGATTGCCTTATTTAATCCTCATGAAGTAGGCATTAATATTATCCCTATTCTATGGATGAAGAAATTGAGGTTCCAAGAACTTAAGACAGCTCACCTACGGTTACACAGTTTGTCTGGTGTGATGGGTGCCAAAGATAATAAAGGATTTGTGGTGATATCTGCAGAAGTACACGGCATTTTTATGACCTAGACTCAGAAGTTGCACAGCATTGCTTCTGCCATACTCTATTGATTGAAGCAGTCACAAAGATCTACCCAAGCTTAAAGGGAGGAGGCTTCAAGTTCACCACTGAATGGGAGGAGGGCCAATGTCACATTATTAGAAAAGCATGATAGATGGGAGATAGTCTGGCTGCTGAATTTGGAAAATGCAATCTTCGGGGTGGTACCTTGGGAAAGATAGTAGATTGAAGGCTTGATTTATTGTCTGGCTGGGCACTGGTGTGCGAGGCATAGGCTGCAGAAACACATGTGTCATCTCTGCCCCAGCAAGTTTGCTTTGGGAGAGTCCCCGACTGAGTGAACTACAGAGGGGAGAATATCTGATAGTATTATGTAATAGGCATTCAGCAGTAGGAACACCCTCAGCTGTTGAATGTTAATCCTCTCAGGAGGCTTAAGCCCAGTGCCAGTGCCCAATGAAGTCCTGGTTTGCATTGCCTGGCCCTCTTGTTTGTCAGTAAGCCTGGGTGGCAGCTGGTTGGAGTCCCTGAACTTACACTTTGAAACCAGTCATGGAAAGGCAGTCCATCTACCAATTTCATCACTGTCACTCACCTTTTAGTGTGTGTGGCTTTTTTTTTTTTAACCTGCCAATGTTGGGAGCCCAGGTTTAGCTGGTTATTCAGAGTCTAATGGGGAGGTGGGCTTGAGAAGGGCAGTGGTGATCGAGCTAGGGCCCGGCTGTGACTGTGGGACAGGACCAGGACTGGCTGGGGACAGGGCATGTAAGGTGTCCAGGACACCTAGCTTAAGGAAGTGGCAGTCTCAGGGTCATGCAAGTGCAGGGCCAGCACCTGAGAATGATTCTACTTATATTTGCCTTTTGGTAGGGGCCCCTTTGCCTCGCTGGATTAATTTAGGACTCAGCATTGAGCTTTTAAGATATGAGGAGATGGCTCATTTTTATCAGGGTTTAAGCAGAATTGTCTGGTCCAAACATATGCCAAAAATTCTGAGATTTTTCCCATTAGCCCACAGAGGCTAAGCCCAGATGGAGCTGAGAGTGCAATTGGTGGTGATTCAAAACTTTACAAGTCTCTATATCTGAGACTAGGATCATGCAATAGCAGAGGTTAGGGGAGGAAATAATTCATACATCTTTCATACTCATATGTTTCATCCTGGGCATTGGCAAGAGAACAGAGGCAGTTTTTCGGCTGTGGAGAGCATTTGAATCATATGCCTGTATCCTACTGGATTTAGGAGCCCTGGCTTTTTTAACTGTAACCAGGGGTCCACCTGGTCCCATGTTGAAAACGTCACTTCTGCAAGTCCACTCTCAGTCTGCCTGATTAGAGTATGCTACACACCTCATTTCTGGCACATGGGCATTAGTGTTTCCAGTGAATTCCATCCACCCTTTCAGTCCACCCAAGTCCTCAGGAAAGAGTCACCCCCGCTGACACCCTTCAGGTTCACATACTCAGAACCTTGGGGTAAACCTTGACGTAGGCCCAATGTCATAAAAATGACTTCATGTGCACAGGTTCAGCAGCTCTCTTCTGGACACAGTCAAAATATGCAATAAAAGGAAAATATGGGAGCAAAGGTTGTTTTTTTGTTTTCTCCTTTTGAAATGGTGACAAGCTGTAAACAATCTAACTGTCCAAAATAGGAGACTGATTAAGGCAACCATGGTAGCTCACCTGGAAGGGATGCTATACAACAATTAAAATAAGTAAAATAAGCCTATGGAAATGCCTTTGTAATATAATGTTCCACTAAAGACTCCCAGAATACAGAGTCATGGTTCATTATGTGAAGTATGCAAGTGCATGCACTGAAGAAACAGGCCTGTGGAAAATTGGTTGCTTTGGTTGGTGGGCTTAGCAGTGACTTTTTTTTCTCATTTAAATATGCTTTTAATGATATTTATTAATTTACTTTTATTGGTTGATTTTAGAGAGAAAGACAGACAGAAAGAGACAGAGACATTGATTGGCTGTTCCACATGCATTCATTGGTCTTTCCTTTTATCTTCCCTGACTGGGGATCAAGTGTACAACATTGGTGTATCAGGACAATGCTCTAACAAACTAAGCTACCTGGCCAGGGCCTAATGATATTATTCATATAATATTAGTGTTAAAAAAACCCTAAGCATATTGAACAATGGAAGAGGATCTGTTGAAGACGAGATTGGTGTTGTGCCATGAATGTACAGGTCTCACACTGAGAGGCTAGGGTGTGGTCCCTGGCCTCTAACCCTGACTTTTCCACTTTTAGCTGGAGGGCTTTGAGCATATTCTTATCTCACCTGTCAAATGGTGGTAAGAATGGTGTCTATTTCATAGGCAATTGTATATCTAAGTGAGATAGTATGTGAGTAGTGCTTAGAAAACTTCTTGGCCCAGAGTGAGCACCCAGTAAATATTAGTTCTCGTGATGATATTATGGATTAGCCATGTGCTCTGAGCCACATCAGCCTGGGTAAAAAACAAGTCACAGGGATTTCTCTGGCTTGACCGTGACCCATTCTTGTAGGTCTTCCTGGAGTTTTTCCAAGAGGCTTCGGGGGTCTTTGGCAAGCAAAGGGTCCTCATTGCCTCCACTGGATGACCAGAGAGAAGCTCCCACCATGCTAGCTGGAGGCCTGCTGCCCACCAGTGAGCAGCTGGTGTCCCTCCCTGTATGGAGCTACAGGGTTGGCAGGAGACGTGGGTGTTACTGCAGATATCACAGCTGGTGCCACCTCCTCCGGATGCCCAGAGTCACATGTCGGCTGCCTCATGCCCGTCTCCACGGTACCCTGCCACCCTGCCCTGGTGAATCACGCGTTTCACCTTTCCCATGTGGGCAGCCCGTTCACACTCAGTCCATTAGGATGGAGCCAGGTCTGAGTGGCGAACACTGTGTTGCTCTTCACACTGTCCCTCCTCTCTGCTGCTGCGTCAGGGCACGGGTTGAGGACTGTGTGTGACAGGCTCTCACCCCTTTCCCAGGAGGTCCCACAGTCCTACCTGCCACCTGTCTCCTGCCTGCCAGTGGGCGAGCCCAGACCTGACTGTACCCTCATGTGAATACAGTTCTGCTCCAGCTGGGAACCTCTGCCAGACTGACATCCAACCTGGAGAACACATGTAGACGTGGAAATCAGGAACAGATGCTCTTCAGCTAAGGGCAGGGATGGCCAGAGTGGGGACAGAGGGATTGCCCGAGGCCACTGCTGGCTGGACACTAACGGGGTGGGGGGGGGGTGGGGGGGGTGGAGGGGGGCGCTGCTACAAAGGAAGTGGGGAGGTTCCCAGCAGATGTTTAAAAAAAACCCTGAAGCTCTTTGGTACAAATCCGCTTTAGCCTCCCTAGAATGTCTTCCTCCACCCTTGTCATCCCATCCCCCTATTCTTTTCAGGTTTCTAAACTATACAAAAAAGGGTGTTCAAGGTTGGGGATGTGGGGGTTGTTCACAAGTGTGATGGTCTCACATGCTTCATACCGGAGACAGACCTTATTATCTCTAGTAATGCTTTCTTTCCCCCTTACCCCAATGGGATTACAAACGGGGACAAGGTTCTTTAATAAGGGTCGTGGGTGGGGGAGTGTCTGAAGAAAACTGGATGTTGAGTAAAGGAAAAAGATACAATGTAAAAGCCCTGGAGGAAATAAAGTGCTCAACCAGTCCTCTATGCATTGAAGTAATAACATTGTTGCATGGCAGGTTTATCACTCCCTTGCAGCTCCTCAGTGTGGGAGCTGTGGCTCTTAAAAAATGAGAACTCAGTTGCATGGGGCTGCTCCAGTGTGGAAGGCAGGTCTCCTTATCCTCTCTTTCACCCCAGACCGGCAATCCTCCCTCAACACCCTGGTCCACTCCTATCTTGTACTTCTCTCAGCCTCTAGAACCATCACTAAATTCATTTCACTCTTTTATTAGATTTCATGGAGTAAGGGATCGGGAGGGGTGCTGGGAAAGGCGTCCACACGGCCTCTTTCTGTAGAGAGGGGTAATGCTGTTGATAGCGGAGGTGGGACAATGGTTGCTATGGAGACATATTCCCAGACATACAGACACACACTCATTTTAATGCTTTTTTTTTTCCAGCAGGGGAAGGATGCAGTGCCCTATTTTTAGTGTCAGATTTCAGCAAAAACAATTCACTTTCATTTCATCACACACACTACTGGGTTTTAAAGTAGGTCACATTTTCTAACCATATTAAGAGCTCAGATCTCTCTTGCTTGAGTAGTGCAAGGTTCCACAGAAGATTTTACTGATTGAGACGCAGATCTCAGACTTGCCTTGGTATAGCTTTCTTTCATCTCTATTTGACATGCATTAGAATAGGCAGAATGATTGGCTGTAGGTAAATTTGCATTTTAAAGACTAATACAAAATGTCTAGGCAGTGATAATAGGAAGGGGACATATAGAAATTAAAAATGACAAACTGGTCTGTTATTTTGTTATCAGATTATCAATAATTATTACTAAAAAATATTTCTTAAGTGCCAGTACTACATAGCACATTGGGGAAAAAATAAATCCTGATGGTAGCTGCCCAATTAAAATTTCTTACCTCTGTTCCAGTTCAACTGGGTATGTCAGAATATGTGAATTCAGAGACTGTGGTTTTGTTTCTGTCCTGTGCCAAATTGCAAGGTTTAAGTGTTTCTGTCTGCATTTCTTGCTTTGTGCTCTCTGCCAAATCTCACAACACCTCTGTGACTAGAATACCCTATTGACTGGAGTGAGCACCAGAAGTTCCCCAGCAGAACTAGCAGGAGGTGAGATTATAGCTTGGCTCAGTGTCTCCAGTAGCCCTAGACTCGCCCACGCCCCTGGATAGTGCCAGTGTCTCCTGTCTCGTAGGGTTAAGTGTTTTTCCAGGGTGGCAGCAAATCTAGGCTAATTTAAGAGGAGCTACCCTCTCTTCCCTTGAAACTCGGTATATATTATATGGGCCTTTTTGTTTCTATTTTCAGACTGGTAGAGACTTTTGGCTTCCCTTTCATAACGCAGAGGGGGGAATTGCCTGTGTCTATACAAAGGGTCCCCTGTAGTCTACAACCTTAAAAATAGTAGTCTGATAGATAAAGGAAGACTGTAATGCAATCATCAAGGTACAATACTTACAGTGTCATCCTGGGTACTGGGAGTTTGGTCGATTTTTATTTTCTCCTTCCTAACTTTTTGTACTTTCTAAACTTAGTTGAACCCTCTTAATCAGAAAGAAATAAAAAAAAATTAAAACGATAACTTCACATCAAATGACTGTTACATACTGATTGTCATGCTATGTGCCAATTGCTCTTTTGTATATAATCCTCTCAAACACACTCTGAGATAGGTGTTATGATCCCCACAAAACTAGCAAAGGGCAGAGTGAGGATCCAATCCCAGATCTGTCCAAATTCAAAACTAAGTTCTAGCATTCTAACTGCATACACCTCCAATAAGTAGAGCTACCATTTATTAAATATATACCAAATACCAAACATTGTATATATAATTTTAAAAATTTATAAATATTTATATGTGTAAATAAATAAGTATATAATAAATATATAAAAATAAAATCATGCCTGCAAATTTAGGTAGTTTTGTTTTTAATTTATATTCTACAATTAAGAAAACTGAGGTTCAGAAAGATTAAGTAATTTGCCCAAAGTCACACAGGTAATAAATAATGGGAGTGGGATGTATCTGCACTCAGGTTTGTGCAAAACTCATAGTAGTTCCCTGGGCCTGTGGGATCAGATAGGGGGAATGAAGAAAGCCAAGCTTGCAATTAGGGAATGAACATCCATTGGAGATGCCCTATTGCTACACACAGAACTCTATATTCATTGAAAACCTGGAGTTTTGAGTACCTAGCAAAATTTATTTCCCTGTTGTGTAGATTGTAGGTAGGCTCTGTCAACACCCTTTCACAAAGGTCTATAGGGCAGGAGCCTCACCCCCTTAGCTACTATGGCCACTTTCTTCAGTAAGACAGCCTCAGGTGGGCTGGACCCCTGAGTCTCCGGAGCCCCTGTCCCAGGCAGTTACGTGAAAGGAAAAATGCTCTCCTTTTGTATTAGCATTATTAAATTCTTAGGTCTATTTTTGGTAATTCTGCTACCTTAGCTAAAACAAATTGGTACCAGGATTGGGGGTTGGGGTAAAAGAGCATCATTATAAAATCCTAAAATCCTTGAGCAACAAGAAGAGTAGGAAACTGAAGCAAAATCTACCTAAATTTTGAGATGTTAAGAAAAGTGGGAAGGGAAATGTGTGTGCCTTTGGCCTTTTGTTTAAATTGACTAGTAGTGCAGCAGGGTGGGAACTTATATGTGAGAAACATAAATGTCCTGACCCCTGAAAGGGAGTGGCTCTAAAGCTGCAGTAAGTTCCAGTCAGGTGCCATTAAAAATTCCCTGCTGGACCTGCGCAGGTGGTAGCGCAGTGGATGGAGCACTGACCTGGGATGCTGAGGTCCCAGGTTTGAAACCCTGAGGTGGCCAGCTTGAGCGTGGGCTCACCAGCTTGAGCACGGGTCGCTGGCTTGAACCCAAGGTCGCTGGCTTGAGCAAGGAGTCACTGGCTCAGCTGGAACCTACCAGTCAGGGCATATATGACACAGCAATCAATGAACAACTAAAGTGCCTCAATGAAGAATTGATGCTTCTCATCTCTCTCTTCCTGTTTGTCCCTGTCTGTCTGTCTCTCTTGCTTGAAAAAAAAAAAGAGTTCCCTGCTGGACAATGGATGACAACTTAGCTGTTATCTAATCAAAGATGGCATTTTCCTTCCAGGTTTTAGATAGCCTCAACTAACTGCCTTAAATTAGGGAGATGGGGGGCAGAGGACAAATGTCTATGAAAGTAAAATACCTGAGTCTTCAACTATAAAAGTTATTTTAGACAAGATCTTTGGTTGTTGTTACTTGTGATGGAACTGATAAGAGGCACTAAGTTTCTGGGGAATTGCATTGCCAAAGAAACCATTAGCTGGACCCGGAAAAGCCTGTGCCTCCTCACTGCCTAAAGCAACCCTTGTGTCTCCAAATCTGTACCAGCAGGAAACAGGCTATGAAAGCTGTGCCCCCATGTCCCCACAAAGGGCAGACTGGCCACTTCCTGCCTCAGTGATGGCTGGCCATGCAGGATAATGGATGCAGGAGAGTCTCCCAGAAGACAGTTGCTGACCTCCTCTGTTTGAGAAGACAGTCTCCTCTATTCTTGCTCAACAGGATTGGGTAATCACTGTGGACTGTGACTTCAGGGGGGTTCCCATTTTCTGAATGGTAGTTTTAATCATGGTTTTCCTGTTCTTACTCCATCACCGTATGTGTAGCTCGGTAGGAGGCAGAGAATTAGTCTTTTAGTTTGTGGTTTGCAAGATCATGGACTCAATCTGCACTCAAACAGGGAGACTACACATCATCCAGAGATATTAGTTTTGAACTGAAGGTAGTCCCTTGAAAAGATTTTAGTGTTTCTTCTTTTGGGGAGGAGTGTATTCTGTGCAGGAGAAGAAGGGTGTGTATATATTTTGGGGAGGTCAAATGGATAAACTGCGGCAGAGATTCCTGAATTATCTCAAAACATTTGTTTTACCTCTATTTTATGGTATTGGTACCCACAATATTTAGCCAGGCATATGCTGCTGGAAGGATTCTACTTCTGAGTCTTTTTGACTCCCTTTTAGTAAGATAAGGCCATGTCATTAAGGTCTGGTGAATTGGATATAAATAAAAGTGTGAGTATCTTCTAGCACGTGTTATTTCTTTCTTTTTCTTTTTTTTTTAAGTGATAGGAGGGGAGATAGTGAGACAGACTCCCACATGTGCCCCGACCAAGATCCACCCAGCAACGAGCTAAACTCAGTGCCCGGGGCCATGCTTAAACCAACTGAGTTACTGGTTGTAGGAGAGGAAAAAAGAAAAAAAAGGGCGGAGGGAGAGAAGCAGAGAAGCAGATGTATGCTTCTCCTGTGTGTCCTGTCCAAGAATTGAACCTGATACATCCATATGCCAGGCCAATGCTCTATCCACTGAGCCAACTGGCCAGGGCCTAGCAAGTGTTCTTAAAGGGAAAGAAGTGTTGTTCCCCTTCTCTTTGTCATTTTCTTCTTTCATCTGACTGGAATAGGACTGTGAGGGTTGGAGCTAAAGCAGCCATTTGAACTATGAGATAATTCAGGAACAGATAGATGATTATGCAAGGCAAAAATTAAGGAAAAGAAATCTGAATCCCTGATACCGTAGAACACTACAATCTGTAAACTATTCATTCATCATGTTTATATAAAAGAGAAGTAAACTTCTATGTTGTTTAAGCCACTATTTATTTCCTGCTGCCAAATGTAATCCTAATACATGAGAAATTACTTTTGTAAGTTATCCCAATTTTCCTAAAATGAACATATATGGGAAGTTGAAAGTGGCTCAGAGAGCAAGAATTGAAATAAATATGATGCTATTGTATCCTATGATACATAAGCTCAGGGAATTCATATTCTATAATACCACAGTTTACAACATTGCCTGTATCTCCAGGAGACACAGACACCTATTCCTTTGCATTAAATGGAACTTCAGAAACCCAAATTCATTTACTTCTCCAGGTTCCAGCCAGAAAGCTTGTCTGCAAAGGCCCTATCAGAAAACTGTCTGTCAGGTTGGGTTAGGACAAATTGCCCACCTGGTACAGAATACTTGTGGCTCTGGAAAATGACTGAACTATTCCAAACTCTTTAAAGTAAATCCATTAACAACCGTTTAAATTTTATTCTAATTTGGTATAAATCTATTTCTACTTAATACCTTATATCCCCATTGACTTCAATTTTTATGTGGAAATTTTCTACTTCTTCCAAACTATATTTGATAATTGTGAGGCAGTTGAAGCCTGCCTCTGATTCCACATCACTTGTTATACCTCAGTATAACATTAATTCAGTGATTCTGTCATTGGTCACCTAGATATTACTAGTTCCTTTCTGTTTTCTGTCCTGTACAATGATATTGCTTGTTTATAAAACTTGCTTTAAAATTACCAAGGAGAAAGAGCTACTCCAAGATAAAGTGCTATGTTGTTTTTCCCTTGGAAATGCCTTGGCTCAAATTTGAACTTGGGGTAGAAAGTGTAAAAGATTCTACCAGGGGTAGTCCAGTTCTGACATGCACTGTTAGATGAACTACTTCCCAGCGGTCACGGGGGAGATGGGAGAGGAGACACAGGCAGGGAAGGGGTGGGCTTTATTCCAGGGTGGCCAAATTACCATCATACCCAGAAACGGTTCCAGTTCTCCCCCTCTCCTTCCCTTTCTCATTTCATTCTTTTTCAAGTTTCCAGTTCTTTTTCTCTCACCACCTCTCCTCCCTTCCTGCCTTCCTTCTAACCACAAAGCACTGTTCTTGAATCTGGAAAGCAAACAAACAAAACAATGTGCCCTCGTGAACCCACAGGCTAGTGGAAGCAACACTCAATTCTTTTTCTTTCTTTTTTTTTTTTTTTTTTAACAGAGACAGGGAGTCAGAGAGAGGGATAGATAGGGACAGACAAACAGGAACAAAGAGAGATGAGAAGCATCAATCGTTAGTTTTTTGTTGCTACACCTTAGTTGTCATTGATTGCTTTCTCATATGTTCCTTGACCAGGGGCCTTCAGCAGACCGAGTGACCCCTTGCTCAAGGCAGCAACCTTGGGTCCAAGCTGGTGAGCTTTGCTCAAACCAGATGAGCCTGCGCTCAAGCTGGCGACCTTGGGGTCTCGAACCTGGGTCCTCCACATCCCAGTCTGACACTCTATCCACTGCGCCACCACCTGGTCAGGCGTGATAGTCAATTCTTGAAAAACAACAACAACACACAAATAGTCATAGAAGTAAAAATAAAATAAAGTAGAAAAGGGCGTAGGAAATATGGAAGAGGATGGGGAAAGTTTGGTCAGGCTAGCCAGGGAGGACTCCCTGAGAAGATCAATTTTTAGCTAAGAGGTAAGCCCAGTGGGGAGTTAGTCTTGTGGCTTCCCAGGGAAGGGGGTCCTGGGGAGCCAGCTGCGACTCCACAGGCTCTGACATGACAGTGTGTCTGGGAGAGGCATGACTACAGAGGCAAGTGTTGCTGGGACAGAGAGAAGGAAAGGAAGCAGCTAGAAAGGATGTTAAAGAGGATGGGTACTGGTGAGCAAGGCCTTGTGAGTCAGAGAAAGGACTTTAAGTACCATCCTGGATGAGATGAGAGCCACTAGAAGAGCTGAAAGATAATGACATTTTGGCTTATTATGACTTAGCAAGATCTCCCAGTTGAAAACAGAGAAGGTAAAGGCTAAAATGGGTTTTTGCAACCATGTAGGACAGAGATCATGGCGGCTTGGATCTGGGTGCTGGTGGTGGTAAATGGGAAGGGAAAGGTTGAATTCTGGGTTTATTTTGAAAGTGTAGGTGGTGACAGACTGAATTTGGGTTGAGAGAGAAAGAGAGGAATCAAGAATGATACCAAGATCTAAGCCACTAGAGGGATGGGGAAGATGGCGATGGAGTAGGTGGAAGTACCAACTTCCAACTCCCAGAACCAAAGTGTATTATAACTCAATTTTAAGAACCATCATCTGGATAAACCAACTTTGAACTAAACTAAGTGGACTCTTCAACCAAGGAACACTACAGAAGCCACATTGAGACTGGTAGGAATAGTGAAAACGCGAAGAGGGCTGCCCAGCTCCCCGGAGCAAATGGCAGCCCAGAGAGACCCGCGTGGCGGGAGGAGAGTTTGGTGGAGAGGGAGGGACCTGGGTCCCAGGAACCAAGCCCCAGACTGCAGTCCCAGAGCCTAGAAGAGGCGTATGGACAGTATTGAGCTGTGAAGCAAGTGAGGATACTGTTGTGAAAAAGAGAGAGTTTTCTCAGACCCAAGAATCTTTTCAAAGGGACAGCGCAGAAACCCTCTCTCACAACCACGCACCCGGGGCTCCGGGGAACAGGGACAGAGGAGAGGAACAGAGCAGCGGGAACAGAGAGTGGACTGAAGGCACGAGGACACTCTGAGGGACAGCCATCCTGACCCCTGGGCTAAGTCATTTCCCTAATCGAAAACGAATATTTCCCCTGGAACTAGCAATACCAGCAAAGGGAGACAGAACACTAGCCAAACAAGCTCTCCCGCGGCAATTAGAGCAGAGCTGCTTAGAAGGAGGGAGCTCCCAAACCTACAGTGTGGAGACTTAAGACACTGCCATCTCTCTGAGGGTTGCTGAAGGGATGTTGGCAGCAGGACGCTGAAAAGCGGTCCTGTCAGCTTGGGCGGAGGCACAACTGATGTGAGCTCAGTCTAGCCCAGCAGGGGCGGAAGGGACGCGCGAAAGCGGTCCGACAGCTGCGGGCCTGCCTGTGACCCCACTTGTGGGGAAAAATATGGGCAGAGATAAGCTCTGTGACCCTGCACAAGCCGGCCCTGACCACGGGGACGGGGCTAGGACCAGGGACAGGCGAGGGGCTCGCGGCTGAGCTCACTCTGCCAACCCCGCCCAGATGGAGAAACCGCGGTGGTTTGAAATCCTTTGTGTGCGCGAGCTGGCTTTCGCAGCTGAGCTCATGCTACTAGCCTCGACCGGCCAGAGAAACCCTGGTGGTTTGCAAAACTACGTGCGCGCAGCTGGCTTTCGTGGCTGAGCTCACGCTACTAGCACTGCCTGGCCAGAGAAATCCTAGCGGCTGGCCAACCTACCTGCGCGAGCTGGTGCCGAACGTGGGGGCGTGGTAGAGTCCTGATCAATCGGAAGCTAGCAGCTGAGCTAACGCCAGCAAACACGCCCGGCCAATAAACGGCAGTTTGTGACCCTATGCAGGAGGGCCCCAGACTCAACGGTGGGGCTAAATTCTGGACGGGCAAAGGCTCACAGCTGAGAGCACGTCAAAAGCCCCGCCCAACCCGCAAAACTGTGGCGAGCAGGCTCTGACTGTGGGGGCTGGGCGTAAGCCTTCCAGAAAAAGGCTGCTTCCGCAGCTGAGCAAAGGTGCTCACCTCTGCCCTTGGTACTAAGGCTTGTGGCTTGAGTGACAGCCCCTCCCGCAGAGGAGAGGTAGAAATCACAGCAACAGCCGCAGTAGGCTGTCGCTGGCAACACCCATACCCAACCACCCTAGGCAGCAGCAGAGGGGGTGGCAGGCCTGCAGACAGACCACACCTGGAGAACAAAAAGGGAATACCTACTGGACTCCAGTGCCCACAACTTGCTTATACACAGATAAAATGGGCAGGCAGAGGAATGCAAACCAAATGAATCAAGAGAAATCCCCAGAGAAGGACCTGAATGAACCAGATATAACCAAATTACCAGAAGCAGAATTTAGAATAATGATAGTTACAATGTTCAAAGAGCTTAGAGCAACAATGGATAGTCACTATGAACACCTAAATAAAGACAAAACAAGTATAAAGAACGAAATTGAAATAATAAAAAAGAATAAGACAGAAATGAGAAATACAGTATCAGAAATGAAGACCACAATGGAAGGAATTAAAAGCAGGATGAATCACGCTGAGGATCGAATCAGCGAGTTAGAAGACACAATAAACAAAGGCACAGAAGCAAAGAAAAAGGAAAAGACACTCAAAAAATGTGAGGAAACTCTAAGGGAGCTCTGTGACAACATGAAGAGAAACAACATTCGCATCATAGGGGTGCCTGAAGAAGAGGAAAGAGGACAGGAAATGAAAACTTTGTTCAATCAAATCATAGCAGAAAACTTCCCTAAATTAAGGCTGGGAAACATTCCACACGTTCAAGAGCACACAGAACTCCATTAAAGAAAAACCAAAAAAGATCTACACCAAGACACATCATAGTTAAAATACCAAAGCTAATGGATAAAGAAAAAATCTTAAAAGCTGCTAGAGAAAAAAAGACTATCACCTACAAAGGAGCCCCCATAAGGATGACATCGGACTTCTCAACAGAAACACTTGAGGCCAGAAGGGAATGGCAAGATATAATCAAAGTAATGCAGAACAAGAACCTACAACCAAGACTACTCTATCCAGCAAGGCTAATGTTTAAAATTGAAGGAGAAATAAAGAGCTTCCCAGACAAAGAAAGCCTCAAGGAATTCATTAAAACCAAACCAATTCTGCAAGAGATACTACGGGACCTGTTGTGAACAGTTCAAAGGGAGGAAAGAATATAGCAAAAGAAGAATACAGCTTTAAAGAATAAAATGGCAATAAACAACTACATATCAATAATAACCTTAAATGTAAATGTATTAAATGATCAATCAAAAGACATAGGGTAGCTGCATGGATAAAGAAACAGGACCCATACATATGCTGTCTACAAGAGACACACCTTAAAACAAAAGATGCACATAGACTGAAGGTAAAAGGATGGAAAAAAATATTTTATGCAAGTGGAATGAAAAAAAAAGCCGGGGTAGCAGTACTTATATCAGACAAAATGGACTTTAAAACAAAGGCTGTAGTAAGAGATAAAGAAGGACACTACATTATGATAAAGGGAACAATTCAACAGGAAGATATAACTATTATAAATATCTAAGCACCAAATATAGGAGCCCCGACATACATAAAGCAGAATTTGATGGACATAAAGGGCGAGATTAACAGCAATACTATCATAGTAGGGGATTTCAATACCCCACTAACAACACTGGATAGATCCTCAAGAAAGAAAATCAATAAAGAAACAGCAGACTTAAAGGAGACACTAGATCAACTTGATTTAATAGATATCTTCAGAACTTTTCACCCTAAAGCAGTAGAATATACATTCTTCTCAAGCGCTCATGGTATGTTTTCTAGGATAGACCACATGTTAGGACACAAAAATGGTCTCAATAAATTTAAGAAGATTGAAATCATATCAAGCATTTTCTCTGATCACAATGCCATGAAACTAGAAATTAACCACAAAAGAAAAACTGAAAAATACTCAAACACTTGGAAACTAAATAGCATGATATTAAATAATGAATGGATTAACAATGAGATCAAAGAAGAAATAAAAAAGTTTCTAGAAACAAATGATAATGAGCATACATCAACTCAAAATTTATGGGACACAACAAAAGCAGTTCTGAGAGGGAAGTTTGTTGCACTACAGGCATATCATAAGAAGCTAGAAAAAGCTCAAATAAGCAACCTGACCCTGCATCTAAAAGAACTAGAAAAACAACAACAAATAAAACCCCAGACAAGTAGAAGGAAGGAAATAATAAAGGTCAGAGCAGAAATAAATGACATAGAGGCTAAGGAAACAATACAGAGGATCAATGAAACAAGAAGCTGGTTCTTTGAAAAGGTAAACAAGATTGATGAAGCTTTAACTAGACTCACCAAGAAAAAAAGAGAGAGGACTCAAATAAATAAAATTAGAAAGGACAGTGGAGAAATAACAACTGATACAACAGAAATACAAAGCATTGTAAGAAAATACTATGAAGAACTATATGCCAAAAAATTAGACAATCTTGGTGAAATGGACAAATTTCTTGAATCATATAACCTTCCAAAAATCAACCTGGAAGAATCAGAACACCTAAACAGACCAATTATAGCAAATGAGATCGAAACAGTTATCAAAAAACTCCCAAAAAAGAAAAGTCCTGGGCCTGATGGCTTCACAAGTGAATTCTATCAAAAATTCAAAGAAGAACTAACTCCTATTCTCCTCAAGCTATTTCAAAAAGTTCAAGAGGAAAGAAGACTTCCAAACTCCTTTTATGAGGCGAGCATAATTCTGATCCCAAAACCGGGCAAAGACAACACAAAGAAAGAAAATTATAGGCCTATATCCCTGATGAATTTAGACGCTAAAATTCTCAACAAAATATTAGCCAACCGGATCCAGCAATATATGAAAAAAATCATACACCACGATCAAGTGGGATTTATTCTGGAGAGGCAAGGCTGGTTCAATATTCGCAAATCAATCAATGTGATTCACCACATAAACAAAAGGAAGGACAAAAATCACATGATAATTTCAATAGATGCAGAAAAGGCATTTGATAAAATCCAGCACCCATTCATGCTCAAAACTCTCAGTAAAGTGGGAATACAGGGATCATTCCTTAACATGATAAAGGCCATCTATGATAAACCGACAGCAAACATCATACTAAATGGATAAAGATTAAAAGCAATCCCCTTAAGATCAGGAACCAGGCAGGGTTGCCCACTTTCACCACTCTTTTTCAACATAGTTCTGGAAGTCCTAGCTACAGCAATCAGACAAGAAGAAGAAATAAAAGGCATACAGATTGGAAAAGAAGAAGTAAAACTGTCATTATTTGCAGATGATATGATATTGTATATTGAAAACCCTAAAGTCTCAGTCAAAAAACTACAGGACCTTATAAATGATTTCAGCAAGGTGGCAGGATATAAAATTAATACTCAGAAATCAGAGGCATTTCTATACACCAACAATGAACTGTCAGCAAAAGAAATTAAGGAAACAATCCCCTTCACTATAGCAGCCAAAAAAATAAAGTACCTAGGAGTAAATTTAACCAAGGAGGTTAAGGACTTGTACTCGAAAAATTATAGAACATTGATAAAAGAAATCAAGGAAGATACAAACAAGTGGAAGCACATACTGTGCTCATGGCTAGGAAGAATAAACATCATTAAAATGTCTATATTACCCAAAGCAATTTATAAATTCAATGCAATACCAATTAAAATACCAATGACATACTTCAAAGATATAGAACACATATTCCAAAAATTTATATGGAACCAAAAAAGAACACGAATAGCCTCAGCAATCTTAAAAAGAAAAAATAAAGCAGGAGGTATCACTCTTCCTGATATGAAGGTTTACTACAAGGCCATTATACTCAAGACAGCCTGGTACTGGCATAAGAACAGGCACATAGATCAATGGAACAGAACAGAGAACCCAGAAATAAACCCACATCTTTATGGACAACTGATATTTGACAAAGGAGGAAAGAACATACAATGGAGTAAAGACAGCCTTTTTAACAAATGGTGTTGGGACAATTGGACATCTACCTGCAAAAAAATGAAACTAGACCATCAACTTACACCATTCACAAAAACAAACTCAAAATGGATAAAAGACTTAAATGTAAGCCGTGAAACCATAAGCATCTTAGAAGAAAACATAGGCAGCAAGCTCTCCGACATCTGTAGCAGCGGTATATTTGCCGATTTATCTTCATGGGCAACTGAAATAAAAGGCAAGATAAACAAATGGGACTATATCAAACTAAAAAGTTTTTGCACAGCTAAAGACAAGAGGAACAGAATAAAAAGACAAACCACACAATGGGAGAACATATTCGACAGCACATCTGATAAGGGGTTAATAACTAAAATTTATAAAGAACTTATAAAACGCAACACCAGGAAGACAAACAACCCAATCAAAAAATGGGCAAAAGAAATGAATAGAAATTTCTCCAAAGAGGACATACAGATGGCCAATAGGCAATTGAAAAAATGCTCAACATCACTAATCATTAGAGAAATGCAAATTAAAACCACAATGAGATATCACCTCACACCAGTCAGAATGGCACTTATCAGCAAAACAACACAGAATAAGTGCTGGCGAGGATGTGGAGAAAAGGGAACCCTTTTGCACTGCTGGTGGGAATGCAGACTGGTGCAGCCACTGTGGAAAACAGTTTGGAGATTCCTCAGAAAATTAAAAATCAAACTGCCTTTTGCACCAGCTATCCCACTTTTAGGAATATACCCTAAGAACACCATAGCACTGTTCGAAAAGAAGAAATGGGCCCCCATGTTCGTGGCAGCATTGTTCACAATAGCGAAGATCTGGAACCAGCCCAAGTGTCCGTCAGAAGACGAGTGGATTAAAAAGCTTTGGTACATATATACTATGGAATACTACTCAGCCATAAGAAATGATGACATCGGATCATTTATAACAAAATGGATGTACCTTGATAACATTATACGGAGTGAAATAAGTAAATCAGAAATAAAGAAAAACTGAGAACAGCACGATTACATACATAGGTGGGACATGAAAGTGAGGGTATGAGACATGGACAAGAGAGTGGTGGTTATGGGATGGGGGGAGGGAGGGAAGAGTGGGATAGGGAGGAGGGGAGGGACGCAGGGAAAACTAGATTGTAGGTGACAGAGGACAATTTGACGTTTGGTGATAGGTATGCAACACAATTGAATGATAAGATAACCTGGAGATGTTTTCATTGTACATATGTACCCTGATTTATTGATGTCACCCCATTAGAATTAATAATAATAAAATATATATATAAAAAAAATTAAAAAAAAAAAACCAGGACAAGTAGAAAGAAGGAAATAATAAAGATTAGAGCAGAAATAAATGACATAGAGGCTAAGGAAACAATACAGAGGATCAATGAAACCAGAAGCTGGTTCTTTGAAAAGGTAAATAAGATTGATGAAGCTTTAACTAGACTCACCAAGAAAAAAAGAGAGAGGTTTCAAATAAATAAAATTAAAAAGAACAGTGGAGAAATAACAACTGATACAACAGAAATACAAAGCATTGTAAGAAAATACTATGAAGAACTCTATGCCAAAAAATTAGACAATCTAGATGAAATGGACAAATTTCTTGCATCATATAATCTTCCAAAAATCAATCTGGAAGAATCAGAACACCTAAACAGACCAATTACAACAAATGAGATCGAAACAGTTATCAAAAAACTCCCAAAGAAGAAAAGTCCTGGGCCTGATGGCTTCACAAGTGAAATCTATCAAAAATTCAAAGAAGAACTAACTCCTATCCTCCTCAAGCTATTTCAAAAAATTCAAGAGGAAGGAAGACTTCCAAACTCCTTTTATGAGGCAAGCATAATTCTGATCCCAAAACTGGGCAAAGACAACACAAAGAAAGAAAATTATAGGCCTATATCCCTGATGAATTTAGACGCTAAAATTTTCAACAAAATATTAGCCAACCGGATCCAGCAATATATGAAAAAAATCATACACCATGATCAAGTGGGATTTATTCTGGAGAGGCAAGGCTGGTTCAATATTCGCAAATCAATCAATGTGATTCATCACATAAACAAAAGGAAGGACAAAAATCACATGATAATTTCAATAGATGCAGAAAAGGCATTTAATAAAATCCAGCACACATT
Organism: Rhynchonycteris naso; assembly: GCA_037038555.1. Classification (NCBI taxonomy): domain Eukaryota; kingdom Metazoa; phylum Chordata; class Mammalia; order Chiroptera; family Emballonuridae; genus Rhynchonycteris; species Rhynchonycteris naso. Next base: position 131,897,245 of record CM072998.1, read on the forward strand.
CATGCTCAAAACTCTCAGTAAAGTGGGAATACAAGGAACATTCCTTAACATGATAAAGGCCATCTACGACAAACCCACAGCAAACATCATACTAAATGGATAAAGATTAAAAGCAATCCCCTTAAGATCAGGAACCAGGCAGGGTTGCCCACTTTCACCACTCTTATTCAACATAGTTCTGGAAGTCCTAGCTACAGCAATCAGACAAGAAGAAGAAATAAAAGGCATCCAAATTGGAAAAGAAGAAGTAAAACTGTCACTATTTGCAGATGATATGATATTGTATATAGAAAACCCTAAAGTCTCAGTCAAAAAACTACTGGACCTTATAAATGAATTCAGCAAGGTGGCAGGATATAAAATTAATACTCAGAAATCAGAGGCATTTCTGTATACAAACAATGAACTGTCAGCAAAAGAACTTAAGGAAACAATCCCCTTCACTATTGCAGCCAAAAAAATAAAATACCTAGGAGTAAATTTAACCAAGGAGGTTAAGGACTTGTACTCAGAAAATTATAAAACATTGATAAAGGAAATCAAGGAAGATACAAACAAGTGGAAGCATATACCGTGCTCATGGCTAGGAAGAATAAACATCATTAAAATGTCTATACTACCCAGAGCAATTTATAAATTCAATGCAATACCAATTAAAATACCAATGACATACTTCAAAGATATAGAACACATATTCCAAAAATTTATATGGAACCAAAAAAGAACACGAATAGCCTCAGCAATCCTAGAAAGAAAAAATAAGGCAGGAGGTATCACTCTTCCTGATATCAAGGTCTACTACAAGGCCATTATACTCAAGACAACCTGGTACTGGCATAAGAACAGACACATTGATCAATGGAACAGAACAGAGAACCCAGAAATAAACCCGCCGCTTTATGGACAACTGATATTTGACAAAGGAGGAAAGAACATACAATGAAGAAAAGACAGCCTCTTTAACAAATGGTGTTGGGAAAATTGGACATCTACCTGCAAAAAAATGAAACTAGACCATCAACTTACACCATTCACAAAAAACAAATTCAAAATGGGTAAAAGACTTAAACATAAGCCGTGAAACTATAAGCATCTTAGAAGAAAACATAGGCAGCAAGCTTTCCGACATCTGTAGCAGCAATATATTTGCTGATTTATCTCCATCGGCAAATGAAATAAAAGGCAAGATAAACAAATGGGACTATATCAAACTAAAAAGGTTTTGCACAGCTAAAGACAATAAGAACAGAAAAAAAGACAAACCACACAATGGGAGAACATATTCGACAGCACGTCGGATAAGGGGTTAATAACCAAAACTGATAAAGAACTTATAAAACTCAACACCAGGAAGACAAACAATCCAATCAAAAAATGGGCAAAAGAAATGAATAGAAATTTCTCCAAAGAAGACATACAGATGGCCAAAAGACATATGAAAAAATGCTCAACATCACTAATTATTAGAGAAATGCAAATTAAAACCACAATGAGGTATCACTTCACACCAGTCAGAATGGCACTCATCAGCAAAACAACACAGAATAAGTGCTGGCGAGGATGCGGAGAAAAGGGAACCCTTCTGCACTTCTGGTGGGAATGCAGACTGGTGCAGTCACTGTGGAAAACAGTATAGAGATTCCTCAAAAAATTAAAAATCGAACTGTCTTTTGACCCGGCTATCCCACTTTTAGGAATATACCCTAAGAACACCACAACACTGTTTGAATAGAAGAAATGCACCCCCATGTTTGTGGCAGCATTGTTCACAATAGCAAAGAAATCATGAATTGAGATGGAGGATACTATAGAAGGAATAATCTGAGGAGAATTTTTGGTACTCCTTTCTAATTTCCTTCCTTCCTTCCTTCCTTTTTTCCTTCCTTCCTTCCTTCCTTCCTTCCTTCCTTCCTTCCTTCCTTCCTTCCTTCCTTCCTTCTCTCCCTCTCTCCCTCACTTTCTCCCTTCTGTCCTTCTTATTAAAGAAGATGTCTCTCTACTTAGTTGAAGATTCAATTAAAGGGCCCAGTTATTTCCCAAAGGGCATCATCACTCAGGACCCCATAAGTTGGTAATAGCTGAAAGTCCAAAGGGAGAATCTGTAACCAACATTTTATGTCAGGGGTCCCAGAGTGCAAACAACTGTTCAGGCCTGCTCAGTCCTCTCTTAGTATGTTTACTGGGCAGAGAGATGCTTTTCGAGCCAATGTGGGTCATACTCAAAACATGTAAGTTGTGTAGTCTCCTCCGCTTATAACAGCAACAGGTCCTAGGATGGCCTGCCTTGTCTTATGATAGCATCTTCCTGAGGGTTGGCTTACTCATCACAATTATGCTCAACGATGGATACTCTAAACCCAATGACCAGGGCTGCTCAAATCTGCTAGGATCCCTCAATTCTGTTGCTTCCTCAAGGAGTGATAGGCATCTCAGGGACACACAACAGCAAATATTTGGGTTGACAAATAATACTGCCTCAAGATGACTTAGAAACTTGGTAGAAGAAAAAGATGGATCAAAAACCTCGTAGCATCACAGTCATTTTGGTGGAAGTTAAGAATTTCAGGAAATTGAAGCAATTTCAGAATCATTCAAACCTGGAGAATTGAGGTGGTCCTGAGTCTACTACTCCAGATCCTTAAGTGTGTGCTCCGTCATGAGGACCTCACCGCCTAACTGCTCTCAGCCAGGAGAGAGGGAATGAAAGAGTAAGCCTCTAGGGTTTGTTAGGGGTGTGCTGCAGAATGTTTAATCACTGGCTCCCCTGGAGTGTTATGGGCTTGGAGGGAAGCTCTGATTGTTTTCCACTTCCCATAATATAAATGCTCCTTCCATGAGAGATTTCAAGTTCGCAGTGTGGCATCACCTAAGTAGAATTAGGAATGCACAATAGCTTACTTTTATGTATGAAGTTTCCACCATGCAGATACAATGGATGTAAATACCTCAAGAGCAGGGACAATAGTAAAATGTGATAAAATAATTAGTAAGTGGTGATTTTTGATTACTTTTGTTTTAATAAAATTATTTAATTGAAAGTTTATAAAATTTAATATTTAAAAATAGCTCTACTTAACAACTGGTTTGCAAAGATCCTCAAAAGTTAACCATCAGGAGAGGGCAAGATGGAGATGAAGTAAGCGGACATACCAACTTCCAACTCCCAGAACCAAAGTGGATTATAATTTGATTTTAAAAACCATAATCTGGATAAACCAACGTTGAACTGAACTGAGAGGACTCTTCAACCGGGGAACACTGAAGAAGCAACATTGAGATTGGTCGGAAAAGCGAAAATGTGGAAAGGGCTGCCCAGCTCCCTGGAGCAAAAGGCAACCTGGAGAGGCCCCTGTGGTGGGAAGAGAGGCTAGCGGAGAGGGAGGGACCTGGGTCCCAGGAACAAAGCCCCAGCCTGCAGCCCGAGAGCCTAGAAAAGGTTTATGGAGAGTATTTAGCTGTGAAACAGGTTAGGATACTGTTTGTGAGAAAGAGACAGTTGTCTCAGACCCAGGATTCTTCTTAAAGGGACGGCGCAGAAAACCTCTCTCAAAAACACTCACCCGGGACTCCGGGAGACAGGGAGAGAGGACAGGACCGGAGCATCAGGAAGAGAGTGCGGTCTGAAAGGCACAGGGAGAAAAGCTTTGAGGGACAGCCATCCTAAACCCTGGGCTGAGTCACTCCACAAATCTGAAACAATATTTCCCCTGGAACCAGCAAGGGGAAGCAGGACACCAGCCAAACAAGCTCTCCTGTGGCAACTAGAGCACAGTCGCTTAGAAGGAAGGAGCTTTCAGTACTACAATATGGAGTGTTAGGGTCTGAGCTGCAGTGCCCACACCCACATTGCTAAGGGCCTTCCGGAGGGCCAGTGGCGGTGGGACGCGGAAGCACGGTTCTATAGGCGGGGGGCAGAGGCTGAGCTGGCAGGTGAGAATTTGGTCTAGCCCAGCAGGGGCGAAGGGGACCCACGTGGTCCAGCGGCTGTGGGCCTGCCTGCGATCCCACCTGTGGGGAAAAAGTGGAAGCCTGAAATGGGCAGAGATCCGCCACTGGGCAGGGGAAAGCAGGCACGCAGCCTCACCCAGCCTCTGAGGCTTGAAGCTCGGCACAAACCGGCTTTGCCCGCGGAGGTGGGGTGGAAGGCCGGGCTTGCAGTTGAGCACACACCAGCAGCCTGGTCGAGAAGCCGAGGTTGGCAGGGGCGGGGCAGAAGCCCAGCTCGCGGCTGAGCACGTAGCAACAGCCCCGCACAGCCAAGGAGCGAAGGAGCTGAGGTTGGCGGGGGTGGGGTGGAAGCCTGGCTTGCAGCTGAGCACGCACCAAAAGCCCCTCCCGGCCAGAGGAACAGGCTGACAGGGACCTACAGCTGAGCAAAAGTGCTTACCCTTGCACTTGTGCCCAGGCTTGTGGCCCAAGTGTGGTGTGTGGTCCCACCTGTGGGTGAGGGGCGAAGGCCGAGACCAGCTGAGGCTTATAGAGCCTGGCACGAGAACATAGCCCCTCCTGCAGAGGTGAGGCGGAGACCACAGCAGCAGCCCCAGTGGCCGATGCCGACAACACCCATACCCAACCACCCTAGGCACAGCAGCAGAGGGGGTGGCAGACCTGCAGACAGACCACACCTAGGGAACACAGAGGCAACACCCATTGGACTCCAGTATTCAAACCCTTCTTACACACAGACAAAATGGGCAGGCAGAGGAATGCAACCCAAATGAATCAAGGGAAATCCCTAGAGAAGGACCTGAATAAATCAGATATAACCAAACTACCTGATGCAGAGTTTAAAATAATGATAGTTAGGATGTTCAAAGAGCTTAGAGCAACAATGGAAGTCAATACGAACACCTAAATAGATAGCAAGTATAAAAAAGGAAATTGAAATAATAAAAAGGAATCTGACAGAAATGACAAATACAGTATCAAAACTGAAGATCACAATGGAAGGAAATAGAAGCAGGATGGATAATGCTGAGGATCGAATCAGCAAGTTAGAGGACAAAATAAACAAAGGCACAGAAGCAGAGCAGAAAAAAGAAAAGAGACTCAAAAAATGTGAGGAAACTCTAAGGGAGCTCTGTGACAACATGAAGAGAAATAACATCCGCATCATAGGGGTTCCTAAAGAAGAAGAGAAAGAACAAGTGATAGAAATTTTGTTCAATCAAATCATAGCTGAAAACTTCCCTAAATTAAGACTAGAAAACCGTTTCACATATTCAAGAAGCAGTGAGAACTTCATTAAAGAGCAACCCAAAGAAATCTACAATAGTTAAATCTACAAGACACATAATAGTTAAAATACCAAAGCTAAGGGATAAAGAGAAAATTTTAAAAGCTGCTAGAGAAAAAGAGGCTATCACCTACAAAGGAGCCCCCATAAGGATGACATCGGACTTCTCAACAGAAACATTTAAAGCCAGAAGGGAAAGGCAAGATATATTCAAAGTAATGCAGAACAAGAACCTACAACCAAGACTACTTTATCCAGCAAGGCTAATGTTTAAAATTGAAGGAGAAATAAAGAGCTTCCCAGACCAAAAAAAAAAAGACCCTCAAGGAATTCATTAAAACCAAACCAACTCTGCAAGAGATGCTAAGAGGCTTGTTGTGAACAGTTCAAAGGGGGAAAAGAATATAGCAAAAGAAGAATACAGCTTTAAAAAATAAAATGGCAATAAACAACTACATATCAATAATAACCTTACTGACCAGGCGGTGGTGCAGTGGATAGAGCGTTGGACTGTGATGTGGAAGACCCAGGTTCGAGACCCCAGCTCACCAGTTTGAGTGGGGGCCCATCTGGCTTGAGCAAAAGCTCGCCAGCTTGGACCCAAGGTCGCTGACTCCAGCAAGAGGTTGCTCGGTCTGCTGAAGGCCCGCGGTCAGGGTACATGTGAGAAAGCAATCAATGAACAACTAAGGTATTGCGACGGCAACAAAAAACTGATGATTGGTGCTTCTCACCTCTCTCTGTTCCTGTCTGTCTGTCCCTATCTATCCCTCTCTCTGACTCTCTCTCTGTCCAGGTAAATAATAATAATAATAATAATAACTTTAAATGTAAATGGATTAAATGATCCAATCAAAAGACATAGGGTAGCTGCGTGGATAAGAAACAGGACCCATACATATGCTGTCTGCAAGAGATGCACCTTAAAACAAAAGATGCACATAGAAGGACGAAGATGGCAATGGAGTAGGCGGATGTACCAACGTCCAACTCCCAGAACCAAAGTGGATTATAACTCAATTTTAAGAACCATCATCTGGATAAACCAACTTTGAATTAAACTAAGTGGGCTCTTCAACCAAGGAACACAGAAGAAGCCACATTGAGACTGGTAGGAATAGCAAAAAAGTGAAGAGGGCTGCCCAGCTCCCTGGAGCAAACGGCAGCCCGGAAAGACCCGCGTGGCGGAAGGAGAGTTTGGCGGAGAGGGAGGGACCTGGGTCCCAGGAACAAAGCCCCAGACTGCAGTCCCAGAGCCTAGAAGAGCCGTTTGGACAGTATTGAGCAGGGAAACAAGTGAGGATACTGTTTGTGAGAAAGAGAGAGTTTTCTCAGACCCAAGACTCTTTTTAAAGGGACAGCGCAGAAAACCTCTCTCACAACCACGCACCCGGAGCTCCGGAGAACGGGGACAGAGGACAGGACCAGAGTAGCAGGAAGAGAGTATGGACTAAAGGCACAGGGACAAACACTCTGAGGGACAGCCACCCTAACCCCTGGACTAAGTCACTTCCCTAATCAAAAACGAATATTTCCCTTGGAACTAGCAATACAAGCAAAGGGAGACAGGACACCAGCCAAACAAGCTCTCCCGCGGCAATTAAAGCAGAGCTGCTTAGAAGGAGGGAGCTCCCAGGTCTACAGTATGGATTGTTAGGGCCCTTCCCACTCTGCTGAGAGTTGCTGGAGGGATGGTGGCAGCAGGATGCTGAAGCACGGTTCTGTCGGCAGGGGCAGAGGCTGAGTCGGTGTGATCTCGATCTAGCCCAGCAGGGGCGGAGGGGACCTGCGAAAGTGGTCCAGCAGTGCAGGCCTGCCTGTAACCCAACCTGCGGGGGAAAAGTGGGAGGCCAGAAACGGGCAGCGATCTGCTCTGCGACCCTGCGCAAGCCAGCTCTGACTGAGGGGACGGGGCTAGGACCAGGGACTGGCGGGGGCTCACGGCTGAGCTCACGCCAGCAGGCCCAACCGACCAGAGAAACCACGGTTTGCCATCCTGCGTGTGCGAGTTGGCTCTGAACGCGGGGGCAGGGTAGAGCCCAGGACGAGCAGAAGTCCCCAGCTGAGCGCAGCCAGCAGCCACGCCCAGCCCAATAAACCTTGGTTTGCGACCCTGCGCAGGAGGGCCCTGACCTCGAGAATGGGGCTAAAGCTCTGGACAGGAAAAGGCTCACAGCTGAGAGCACGTCAGAAGCCCCATCCAACCCGCGAAACTGTGGCGAACAGGCTCTGACTGCGGGTGCTGGGCGGATCCCCGGAAACAGGCTGGGTCCACAGCTGAGCAAAGGTGCTCACCTCTAACCTTGGTGCTGAGGCTTGTGGCTTGAGTGACAGCCCCTCCTGCAGAGGAGAGGTGGAAATCACAGCAACAGTCGCAGTGGGCAGGCGCTGGCAATGCCCATAACCAACCGCCTTAGGCAGCGGCAGATGGGGTGCCAGGCCTGCAGACACCACACCTAGAGAACACAAAGGGAACACCTACTGGACTCCAGTGCCCACAACTTGCTTATACACAGACAAAATGGGCATGCGGAGGAATGAAAACCAAACGAATCAAGAGAAATCCCCAGAGAAGGACCTGAATGAACCAGATATAACCAAATTACCAGAAGCAAAATTTAGAATAATGATAGTTAGGATTTTCAAAGAAATTAGAGCAACAATGGATAGTCACGATGAACACCTAAATAAAGAGATAACAAGTATAAAAAACAAAATTGAAATAATAAAAAAGAATCTGACAGAAATGACACAGTATCAGAACTGACGACCACAATGGAAGGAATTAAAAGCAGGATGAATCACGCTGAGGATCGAATCAGCGAGTTAGAAGACACAATAAACAAAGGCACAGAAGCAGAGTAGAAAAAGTAAAAGAGACTCAAAAAATGTGAGGAAACTCTAAGGGAGTTCTGTGACAACATGAAGAGAAACAACATTCGCATCATAGGGGTTCCTGAAGAAGAGGAGAAAGAACAAGAAATAGAAACTTTGTTCAATCAAATCATAGCTGAAAACTTCCCTAAATTAAGGCTGGGAAACATTCCACACGTTCAAGAGCACACAGAACTCCATTAAAGAAAAACCCAAAGAAATCTACACCAAGACACATCATAGTTAAAATACCAAAGCTAAGTGATAAAGAGAAAATTTTAAAAGCTGCTAGAGAAAAAAAGGCTATCACCTACAAAGGAGCCCCATAAGGAAGACATCGGACTTCTCAACAGAAACACTTGAGGCCAGAAGGGAATGGCAAGATATAATCAAAGTAATGCAGAACAAGAACCTACAACCAAGACTACTCTATCCAGCAAGGCTAATGTTTAAAATTGAAGGAGAAATAAATAGCTTCCCAGACAAAGAAACCCTCAAGGAATTTATTAAAACCAAACCAATTCTGCAAGAGATTCTAACGGGCCTGTTGTGAACAGTTCAAAGGGTGGAAAAAATATAGTAAAAGAAGAATACAGCTATAAAGAATAAAATGGCAATAAACAACTACATATCAATATTAACCTTAAATGTAAATGGATTAAATGATCCAATCAAAACACATAGGGTAGCTGCGTGGATAAAGAAACAGGACCCATACATGTGCTGTCTTCAAGAGAAACACCTTAAAACAAAAAATGTACATAGACTGAAGGTAAAGAGATGGAAAAAAATATTTCATGCAATGAAATATTAAATGGAAATGAAAAAAAATCCAGAGTAGCAGTACTTATATCTGACAAAATGGACTTTAAAACAAAGGCTGTAGTAAGTGATAAAGAAGGACACTACATAATGATAAAGGGAACAATTCAACAGGAAGATATAACTATTATAAATATCTATGCACCTAATATAGGAGCCCCAACATACATAAAGCAGACTTTGATGGATATAAAGGGTGAGATTAACAGCAATACTATCATAGTAGGGGATTTCAATACCCCACTAACAACTCTGGATAGATCCACAAGAAAGAAAATTAATAAAGAAACAGCAGACTTAAAGGATACACTAGATCAACTTGATTTAATAGATATCTTCAGAACTTTTCACCCTAAAGCAGTAGAATATACATTCTTCTCAAGCGCTCATGGTACGTTTTCTAGGATAGACCACATGTTAGGACACAAAAATGGTCTCATTAAATTTAAGAAGATTGAAATCATATCAAGCATTTTCTCTGATCACAATGCCATAAAACTAGAAATTAACCACAAAAGAAAAACTGAAAAACACTCAAACACTTGGAAACTAAATAGCATGATATTAAATAATGAATGGATTAACAATGAGATCAAAGAAGAAATAAAAAAGTTTCTAGAATCAAATGATAATGAGCATATATCACCTCAAAATTTATGGGACCCTGCAAAAGCAGTACTGATTGGGAAGTTCATTGCTCTACAGGCATACCAAAAGAAGCTAGAAAAAGCTCAAATAAGCAACCTGATCCTGCATCTAAAAGATCTAGAAAAACAGCAGCAAATAAAGCCCAGGACCAGTAGAAGGAAGGAAATAATAAAGATCAGAGCAGAAATAAATGACATAGAGGCTAAGGAAACAATACAGAGGATCAATGAAAACAGGAGCTGGTTCTTTGAAAAGGTAAACAAGATTGATGAACTTTTAACTAGACTCATCAAGAAAAAAAGAGAGAGGACTCAAATAAATAAAATTAGAAATGAGAGTGGAAAAATAACAACAGACACAACAGAAATACAAAGCATTGTAAGAAAATACTATGAAGAACTCTATGCCAAAAAATTAGACAACCTAGGTGAAATGGACAAATTTCTTGAATCATATAATCTTCCAAAAATCAATCTGGAAGAATCAGAACACCTAAACAGACCAATTACAACAAATGAGATCGAAACAGTTATCAAAAAACTCCCAAAAAAGAAAAGTCCTGGGCCTGATGGCTTCACAAGTGAATTCTATCAAAAATTCAAAGAAGAACTAATTTCTATCCTCCTCAAACTATTTCAAAAATTTCAAGAGGAAGGAAGACTTCCAAACTTCTTTTATGAGGCGAGCATAATTCTGATCCCAAAACTGGGCAAAGACAACACAAAGAAAGAAAATTATAGGCCTATATCCCTGATGAATTTAGACGCTAAAATTTTCAACAAAATATTAGCCAACCGGATCCAGCAATATATGAAAAAAATCAAACACCATGATCAAGTGGGATTTATTCTGGAGAGGAAAGGCTGGCTCAATATTCACAAATCAATCAATGTGATTCATCCTATAAACAAAAGGAAGGTCAAAAATCACATAATAATTTCAATAGATGCAGAAAAGGCATTTAATAAAATCCAGCACACATTCAAGCTCAAAATTGTCAGTAAAGTGGGAATATAGGAAACATTCCTTAACATGATAAAGGCCATCTACGACAAACCCACAGCAAACATCATAATAAATGGGCATAATTTAAAAGCAATCCCCTTAAGATCAGGAACCAGTCAGGGGTGCCCCATTTCACCACTTTTATTCAACATAGTTCTGGAAGTCCTAGCTATAGCAATTAGACAAGAAGAAGAAATAAAAGGCATCCATATTGGAAAAGAAGAAGTAAAACTGTCATTATTTGCAGATGATATGATATTGTATATAGAAAACCCTAAAGTCTCAGACAAAAGACTACTGGACTTGATAAATGAATTCAGCAAGGTGGCAGGATATAAAATTAATACTCAGAAATCAGAGGCAGTTTTATGCACCAACAATGAACTGTCAGCAAAAGAAATTAAGGAAACAATCCCCTTCACTATTGCAGTCAAAAAAATAAAGTACCTAGGAGTAAATTTAACCAAGGAGGTTAAAGTTTTGTACTCAGAAAATTATAAAACATTGATTAAAAAAATCAAGGAAGATACAAACAAGTGGAAGCATATACCGTGCTCATGGTTACGAAGAATAAACATCATTAAAATGTCTATATTACCCAAAGCAATTTATGAATTCAATGCAATACCAATTAAAATACCAATGACATTCTTCAGAGACATAGAACACATATTCCAAATATTTATACGGAACCAAAAAAGAACATAAATAGCCTCAGCAATCTTATAAAGAAAAAATAAAACAGGAGGTATCACTCTTCTGGATATCAAGGTTTACTACAAGGCCATTATACTCAAGACAGCCTCTTTAACAAATGGTGTTGGGATAATTGGACATCTACCTGCAAAAAAATGAAACTGGACCAGGGGTGCTCGATATGTTGATCGCGATCTACTGGTCGATCCCGAAGTAAGTGTGGGTAGATCGCATGACATTAAAAAGGCATTTATCTTTTGATTGGCATACAGGGTAGCCAATCTGACGTCTGAACTTTTGACACCCTATGCATGTGCGTTAAACTGCGCTAACTTGTTCAGTTACATTGCTGCGTAGTTAGCCTTCAATATATTTAAACTAAATACAACAAAGGGTATAAAATGAGTGCCATAGCTGGTCCGAGTAAAAAGCCTTAAACCTACCACTTTCATAGAGAATGGGAGGGGATTTTTTTCACTATGTCATATTCTAAGTGCGTTTGCCTCATCTGTCTGTGTGCTGTTGCTATTCCAAAGAAGAGAAATGTGGAGTGACTTTTTTGGACTGTTCATAAAAACTATGACATTGACTTTCCTCCGAAAAGAGAGCTGAGAAGGAGAAAGGTAAAAGAAGAATGCACAATATTTAATAGAAACTTAAATGATGACAATATAGAAGAAATAAATTTATGTTTTGCATTTTTATTGTAGGTAGATTATTTTGACTTGGTCATCTTATAAGTAGCTCACAAGCTGAAAAAGTGTGGGCACCCCTGAACTAGACCATCAATGTACACCATTAACAAAAACAAACTCAAAATGGATAAAAGAATTAAATTTAAGCCGTGAAACCATAAGCATCCTAGAAGAAAACATAGGCAGTAAGCTCTCTGACATCTGTCGCAGCAATATATTTGCTGATTTTTCTCCACAGGCAAATGTAATGAAAGGCAGAATAAACAAATGGTACTATATCAAACTAAAAAGTTTTTGCACAGCTAAAGACAATAAGAACAAAATAAAAAGACAAACCACATAATGGGAGAACATATTCGACAGCACCTCTGATAAGGGGTTAATAACCAAAATTTATAAAGAATTTATAAAACTCAACACCAGGAAGACAACAATCCAATCAAAAAATGGGCAAAAGAAATGAATAGAAATTTCTCCAAAGAGGACATACAGATGGCCAATAGGCATATGAAAAAAATGCTCAACATCACTAATCATTAGAGAAATGCAAATTAAAATCTCAATGAGATATCACCTCACACCAGTCAGAATGGAGCTCATCAGCAAAACAACACAGAATAAGTGCTGGTGAGGATGTGGAGAAAAGGGAACCCTCCTGCACTGCTGGTGGGAATGCAGACTGGTGCAGTCACTGTGGAAAACAGTATGGAGATTCCTCAAAAAATTAAAAATCGAACTGCCTTTTGACCCAGCTATCCCACTTTTAGGAATATACTCTAAGAACAACACCATAGCACTGTTCGAAAAGAAGAAATGCACCCCCAATTTCGTGGCTGCATTGTTCTCAAGAGCAAAGATCTGGAAACAGCCCAAGTGTCCATCAGAGGACGAGTGGATTAAAAAGCTTTGGTACATATATACTATGGAATACTACTCAGCCATAAAAAATGACATTGGATCATTTGCAACAAAATGGATGGACCTTGATAATATTATACGGAGTGAAATAAGTAAAACAAAAAAACTGAGAACTGCATGATTTCATACATAGGTGGGACATAAAAACGAGACTATGAGACATGGACAAGAGTGTGGTGGTTATGGGGTGAGGGAGCGAGGAGAGGGAGGGGCACAAAGAAAACCAGATAGAAGGTGACAGAGGACAATTTAACTTTGGGTGATGGGTATGCAACATAATTGAATGACAAGATAACCTGGAGATGTTTTCTTTGAACATATGTACCCTGATTTATTAATGTCACCCCATTAAAATTAATAAAAGAAAAAAATGCAAATCAAAAGATAACCCAATTTTCTTTCTCCTTTTCTCCCCTTCCTTCCCATTCCCTTCTTTTCTCTTACTATCTTTGAAATATATTTTTCGGCTTCCCTGCTTTCTTTTTTCATTAAAAAAACCTGGGTGAGGTAAGTGGTCCATTCAGAGGACATAAACTAAGGGAGGAATGAGCCAGGGGTTATGACCCAATGGTGTCAGGGGACTGGCTACATACAGGTATATTGAGAAAATGGGAGCCAGGTTTACCATTGCTGAAGCAGGGGGCACATATATAACAAGGGGGAAACAAAAACAAACCTCATGAATTGGATTGAAACTGGAGCTATCAGTGTCAACTATGGTTTAGACTGATGATAGATAGATGATAGATAGATAGATAGATAGATAGATAGATAGATAGATAGATAGATGATAGATAGGTATAAAAATGCAAAGAGATGTGTGTGTGCATGCACTCACATATATCTTCTAGCTCTGTGCAGTGAGAAAACCTAGGAGGACTGACATCCCTAATAGCAATGAGTACACTTAGTGCTCAGATCTTGGTTCCCTGCACTATTCTCCACTGTAGAGAGCCTTGAAGGAATTGCTGATTCCAGAGATGAGGCAGGGAAAGAACAAGGTGGGTCTGGAACATCTTATTGTACAAAAATGTAAAGAATTTCCCCAACAACAATGAAGCTTTGTCAAAAGGACACAGAAACTGTCTTGAAGTAGCTTCTATGACCAAATCTGGGACAATTTGGGGGTCAAAACAAATAATGATAAACCATTGAGTAAAGATATAGCCATATAAACAAATAAATGTGAAGAAAATTATTGCTTGTAGTAAAAAGTCAACCAATAAATGCAGAAGAAAAAATGATATTAGAAAGTCACCATTTGGCAATCATCAGTGTAATAATTTAGGCAAGAAACATCAGTAGGTGATGGTGAATATGGTTCACGGTGGAGTAGAGTGAGGGAAGGGCCCTAGGCACCCCTCCTATCTTGGAACATTCCTGGATCAGGGTGGCTGACAGTGTTCAGGCTGGTGTCCCTCAGCATCGCACCTATGTTCATATGGTTGACCTGAGCGCACACCTCTGTTTATCTCCTGTGCTCTGTCTCTTTCCTTATCACTCACAATCTTTCTAATTTATGCACTTCAACTAAATTATATGGAAAAAATTTAAAATTTTTCCTTGGAATTTTGCATTATATTATATCTTCTAATAAAATAATGATACAACAACAGCTAATATGTATTGAGTGCTTATTATGTGCCGGGTGCTTTACATGCATTCTTCCTTTTTAAAAAAAATTTTTTTTTTTGAGAAGAGAAGAGGAAAGGGAAAGGAAGTGAAGTGAAGGGAAGGCTCTTCCATTTAATGTTTAAAACAGTCCTTCTAGGAAAGCTTCTTCTTATCCATGCTCTACACATGAGGACACTTGGGTCCAAATCATGAAATAATAACTTAGTGAGAAAAAGGAGCTGGCTTATAAATGCCAATACTGTGATTGATTCAAGGGATGGGGTGGGGGAGTGCTTCAGGCAGGCCCCACAGAGATTAAGTCCAAACATTGGAACTCAGGCCCACTCAGCTACAAGCACTTGTCTTCTGGTGACATTTACATCTTCAAATACAGTTTTCTTCTCCTGCACCTGCTCAGTGCCTATGATGGCCTGAATTGGGCGGAGTGGTTGGGAGTAGAGAAGTTGGATGAGGGGGACAGTGGGAGAAGTCAGTCCACGTGCGGTCAATAGGTATATTCATCTATAGAAAGTTTAAAAATAATAATAATAAAACCAACTGAAAGCCATCTGGTTTGTATTTTCACCATCGCCATGGCAATTCTAAACAGCATCAGTGAGGAAATGCTCTTCTCAGCCAATGACTGACTCTTGTACCCTTCACCACCTCGGAATGCCACAGGTTGGCTGAAATCCCTCTCACTAGATAGTGAGCCTACCCTACTCTTTTTTTTTTTTTTTTTAAGAAAGAGAGAGAGACAGAAAGGGAGAGAGGGGGTGAGAAGAGAAATGAGAAGCATCAACTCATAATTGTGTGTCACGTTAGTCGTTTTTATTGATTGCTTCTCATACGTGCCTTTACTGGAGGGGGCGGGGTCAGGTTGAACCAGTGACCTCTTGCTCAAGCCAACAATCTCGGTTCGAGCCAGCCACCTTGAATCATGTTGATGATCCTGCTCTTAAGCCAGTGACCCTGATGAGCCTGTGCTATCTCGAGGTTTGGAACCAGGACCCTCAGCATCCTGGGTCGATGCTCTATCCACTGTGCCACCACCAGTCAGGTCCCAGTTTTGAATTTAGAATTTTCAATGCCTTCACATAATAGATGCTTAATAAACATTTAATTGGAAAACAAACTTGAAATCAGGTAAGTGTGTGGCCCTTTAAAACTGGGCTGGAGCTCCCCCCACAACTTGCCTGGGTGTCACCTATCACAAAGAAAACTTGCAGCAACACAGGCTCACTCTGTTAAAACAGAAAAATGGGGGCAATCACCCAAGATATATGTAGGCAAAGTTGGAGCTGCGCCTGAATGACATAGACAGCTGCCCTCATTTTTCACTCTGCGTTGGCAGTGGTTATCAGGCACGCCACCAAGTGATTTTATTTATATATATTATTTCTTTTTTCTGGAAAAACAGCAGAAATCACCTCATAACTCAGTGTACTAAAGGATCCATCAGTTCTAGTTGGGCCAGGGATCCTAAAGGAAGTTAAGCACTTAGAAACCCTGCTGCACAGACACTGGCCATGCTCTCAGATTCCCCAGACCAGCTTCGAACCGAACCGAACAGGGGCCAGCCTGCAGGATAACAGCCGCCTCTGCACCAAGCCAGGAGTCATGTTACAAATTCAGGTTAGGAAGTAGCTGTTCCTGTTTTATTAAAGGTTAAGACTTGAGAGGTAAAAGGAATACTGGTTAGAAGCTGGGATTTAAATTGGCTACATAGAACCTGAAAACAAAGAGTGTTCACAATAGCAACTGCAGCTCCGAGTTTTAGGGCAGAGTATGCATGAAATAACTCAGTCGACTGTACAGAGCTGTAGCACCAGCTACCTTTTACCTTGTCTTTCTGGGATGGGCATAATTGATTGTGTACTTCCCGATAGCTTTCCTTTTCCCCAAATTATTCCCTCTTGGAAGTATAGACTTCCCTATCTGTGCAACAGGAGTAAGGTGGTCTTGAAATGAATGGTGTCTGTGACTCGTGGTATTTCCTCATCTCAAGTATTTCTTGAGCACTGCTCTCTTTCTCCTGCTTGCTAGATAGACTGCTCAACCCTCCCCCAGTCTGGAGCCTGAACCGAGGCTGCGCACTTGGAGAGCAGGCGATGAGTCTGCCCTGGGATCGGGAGGCAATGAAACATACCCTAGGAACGACTGCACGCCTTGTCAGTAGAGCCAAGTGGCTGCGGGGGCTGTTGGTGGCTGGTGGCTATGGTGCCAGTCACACACCTGAGTGGCTCTCAGTGGTGTGACCTTGGCTGTCTTCGCGAGTGCCAGTCTCCTTGGGTTCCTGTCTGTTGGCCGAGCCAGATTCCAGGCTTCCTGTCAAGTCTGTGAACTACTTGATTGCTTTCCAATAATTATTTTCTTTTTTGCTTAACAGAGTCAATTTCTGGTGTAAGAAACCAAGAACCCTGACTGGTATAGCATCTGTCCCTCTAAGACCTAGGAAACCAACTCCAGTACTTAAAGGGGAGAAAGAGAGGTAAAAGAGAACAGGAGAAGCAGAGAAAGGAAAGGAATGAGACAGCAGACATGGGGAAGCATTGTGGAAGTGTGGGGTTAAGAAGGCGAGGACAGCCACCATGGAGGGAGCAGTAGTGGGGGCGGGGGCACTAACCAAATAGGCCAGGTAAGGTGGGAACAGCGCAGAATAGGTCTCTGGCCATGTTAATGCCTGTAATAGAAGCCTCGGAAGAAATTGCCAAAGTGGCCTCCCTGAGGTATTTCTACATTTCTGTTTGTGGCAGACACTGTGGTTTGATTGGTTTTATGTGACTGTTTCAAGAACAACAATTCCTTGATCTGGATTTGCTTCTGGACATAACTGAAGATGTTGGCTGTTACTCATACATTCATCAAATGTGCTGCATGCTTGGAAGCACACAGATATATGTGCATGCATACGCATGCCGTGATAAATACGTGCAGGAGAAAAATGTGTCTCGGGCTAGTCTTATGAGGGGGAAATTTTATGTAACAAGCCTATTTAATATCTCAAAGGGAAAACATTACTTACTATGCCATATTACCATATTTGTTTTATTGGGAAGACAGCATGAAGAATATTTAACAATTAATAGAAATCATAGGAAAATTATGATTAAGTGCCATCTGCTGGCTTCTGTGAGTTTTATTTTTATGCGGTCTCAAGCCTTTCCTCATAATGACCAAGTCTCTCTACTGCTGAGCGTGAACCTGCTGGTTCTATAAGTGGAGGCTGCATTTTGTGGACATGAATGTGTGTGTGTGTGTGCATGGGTCTGGGTCTGGGTGAATGACATTAATTTGGGAGGACAAATTCACCTTACATAAATTCATTTCCCTCTAAATTCTGATTTGAGAGAGCAAACTAGGGTTTATTTTAAAATTCTGTTTTAAAAAAAATTCTGTTTTCATAGCAGATTGCAAAATCTCTGTGTGCTTAGCATGTGTAGGGGGGGGGGCAGCGGGACGATTCTGTGAAAGTGACTTTCATTTCCATTTCAGTCCCCACCTCTGAGAATGTGTATGGTTTGCATCGCAAAAGCTCCATTTAGCTTATGGCAGGTGAGGACTTTCCACGTCTCATTTTGATGACATTGCAGCAAGCCTCTAATGGTTCAGAAGTCAGTGAAAAGGGAAACATTACATGTGAGCATATTTGACCTCTTCCCTTGTGTCTCGCTGGAACCTGAGCTGGAAGTGCTCAGCAGAAAATATATCTTTTTTTTTTTTAAATAGATCTTGCTGTTAGTAAATTACCATGACTTATGTTTACATGGTCAGTCAATGGGCGTGGGCCATCTCTCCTCTCCAAGCAGACCCATGAGCTGATGGTTTTCTGGGTGACTCACATTCCAAATTCATTGTTTGTCTTTGATTAATGAGATTGATTGTCAGTCGTTTACAAGTAATAAAATAATATGCTGCTCACAAATATTAGGGGATATTTTATAGCTTCATATTCATTTTTGAAATATCCCCTAATTTTGTGAGCAGTATAGTTAGCATTTATTAATTTCCAAATATGTACCAGAAACTGAATAGACTATTTAGAAATACATGAATGTTTAAAAATATTTATATATTTGAAATAGTCTTAGAATTTCACAATACATAATATCAAGGAAATATCCTTTATTATTTTAATGTTATATTTGATACATATAAAAATATAGGTAATATATTTGTGTTATAAAGTATAATAATAAAAATGAATCGATCATGTGACTGAAGATTAGCACCAGAATCTTACCAGGACTATTGCCTTGGGGTAGATTCCTTTTTGTGCATTAGTTTTATTTCTTATGCTTTTATGACATAAGTGTTATTCTCCCCATTTTACAGATTAGTAGATTGAGGCTCAGAAAGAGAAAGCAACTATTCAATCACACACAGCTTATAGGTGGGCCAGGTGGTGTAATAAAGCTTATCAGGGCTCAGCAATATCCACCTTCCTTCTCTCCCTGGGGCCAGGCTGACTCTGTCCCAACCCCATTAAGGGTGGGCCACAGAACTGGCTCTGCTCATGGATGTGTGAATGTGTCACTTCTGAGCTGAGGCCATGCAATCTCTCTCCTCCTTGGTGTGGCAGACACCAGGGGGATATGTTCAGCCCACAGTCCCCTGGTGCTTACCATTCCAGTGGCTCCTTCCTGCAGTTACCTGTGACACTTTGCTCAGTGGGCTGGGCAAGTTGAAACTGCCAGGAAGTGACTGCCACCAGGAGTGGCCTTGAGTGACAGACAGGACTTGGTGGATAAATACCAGTTCTTTGCTTCCCCCTGTATGGGACAACTATGGCCTGTTCTCTCCTGTCTCCCAGAGCCCCCAGCAGCATCCTGTGCTTTAGAGCACACTGTGTTGATGGCCTTCCCACTCCTCTCACCACCACATTCCCCAACAAGCTGCTTTCTCTATTTCTGGAGAGAATTCAAGTTGAGATACCTTGGCATGCATTCCAAGGGGGCAGCTAATACACAATCTTCTGCTTGGTGGGTTCTGCCAGGCATTGTTCATGTCCCCTTCCATGAAAGTCTTATTGTCCTGGAAGCTAAGAATGCTGTCCTCCTCAGGTGGCCTTCAGTAGTCAGTGCCTGTCGGGATTGCCTCAGCTTCACATAGCCACCTAGCATGCTCCCCCCATGACTGAGATGAAGGTATAAGGATCTAGCCATCTTGACCCAGCTGGGACAGTTCTGAAGGGCTATTCAACCTGCAAAGACTTGAGGGTTAGGCCAGGGTTGTCTCTGGGCCTGCACTGCAGCTCATCTCTGCCCTCTGCATGATCCTGTTCCCTTCTGCCCTTTTCTCAGGTGTGGATTCTAAGAGCGCTGCCTAACAACCCCTGCATGTTCATTTCCTTTCAGAGTCTGCTCTGTGGGGACCCCAACCTGCCACATGACATCAGTGTGGGTCTCTAGGCCTGAGAAGAGCAGGAGCCCATCCCAGTGGTAGACCTGGTGGACATGGGCTGTAGTACAACTACCCTTTAATTGTGATAAGTCAAAGATGTTTCAGGGTTTGTTTCCACTGGATAACACAGTGAATTTAAGTTGATCTGACTCCAATGTTGGTATTTCTTCCAGGTGTCATTTCATTTCTTGAAATGATTATTCCTCCCCTAGATTTGGCTACTAATACCAACATCAACTTGCATATTGACAACATTCTGCCTTCCTCGTGTTCTTAATTGACTGCTGGGGCAGACTACACAGATATAAATGGGAGGTTTCAGAGGGTCTGAGAGATAGCTAGCTTCCTGCCTCAGGGCTGGTACTGAGAGGCTGGACCATCTGCAATGCACTTTCATAATGCTGCCTGACTTTTATGCCTTTTCCTCATGACTCTAGCTTCAGACAAAGGGAGACTATGCTGGGTGCTTTTTAACACATGGAACATGTTAATTCCACGCACTTTTTAAAGCACGTTCTGTGGCCCAGCCAGTTGTGGCGCAGTGTATAGAGCTGGGATCCCCAAACTTTTTACACAGGGGGCCAGTTCACTGTCCCTCAGACCATTGGAGGGCTGAACTATAAAAAAAACTATGAACAAATCCCTATGCACACTGCACATATCTTATTTTAAAGTAAAAAAACAAAACGGGAACAAATACAATATTTAAAATAAAGAACAAGTAAATTTAAATCAACAAACTGACCAGTATTTCAGTGGGAACTATGGCTGTGGATGCATCCTGTGCTCCTCTCACTGACCACCAATGAAAGAGGTGCCCCTTCCGGAAGTGCAGCGGGGGGCCGGATAAATGGCCTCAGGGGGCCGAATGCGGCCCGTGGGCCATAGTTTGGGGACCCCTGGGATAGAGCATCAATTCAGAATGCTGAGGTCCCTGGTTTGAAACCCCAAGGTTGTCAGCTTGAGTGTGGGCATGCCACCTTGAGCATGGGGTTGCTGGATTAAGCGCAGGATCATCAATGGGATCCTAAGTTTGGTGGCTTGAGGAAGGGGTCACTGGCTTGGTTGGAGTCCCCTGGTCAAGGCACACATGAGAAGCAATCAATAAACAACTAAAGTGAAGCAACTATGAGTTGATGTTTCTCATCTCTCTCTTCCCTTTCTCTCCCCTTCCTGTCTCTATATATAATCAATAAAAAGAAAATAAAGTACCTTCTGTGTACCACACACAGAGGACATAACAATGGGAAAGAACCAGCCCTTGTTCTCAGCCTTCTTTCTAAGATAGGCAGGTAAATTAGTATATAATTGCAGTGCAGTGTTGTAATTAAATTAAATAAAAGGGCACCGAGAAGAGGTCCAAGAATCTGACCAGAGGAATTCAGGGCCCTAACAGCATAGGAAAAGTGCTGTTCAAGCTAGATCTTAAGGAATAAAATGAGCTCACTAGTGAAGTAAGTCTGAAGAAGGAAATTCCAAGCAGAGGGAACAGTCTATGCAAAGGCACAGAGTCATGAAAAGTGAGGAGTTTAGTCGACTAGCGCAGAGAGTGTGAGACCACAGTGGGGAAGGTAGGGCAGGCTTTTAAAGCCTTGTTAGATAAAGAGCATTATCATCATTTACGAATTGTTGTACTTGTTGGAGAAGTTACCTCTGGCAGCAGAGTGAGGGACAAACTAGAATGCACAGAGCCCGGTGGCAGGAGAACAGTGTGGGAAACGTGTGGCATTCTGGGTGAGAAATGACAAGGTCATGAGCCAAGGCACAACAAGGGGAAGGAGAGAGAAGTTCAGATGTCTGACCTGTTTCTATGGGACTTGGTGTCTGATTGGCTGAGGCTGAGAGGCTGGAAGTTCCCAATAACCAAAAAAGGGACCACTAGATGGGCAGTTTCATGGGAGCAGGCTGTATGTGAGGTTCCCGCCGAAGTCCTGGTAGATTTCTATTGAGGACTTGGGTATATGGGTTTGGAGACCAGGGACAAGGTCTGAAGTGGTCATATAGATTTGGAATTCTTTTGCTGTGGGTGGTAAATGAGAACATGGCAAGGTGAATTAGAGAAATGGGCCCTGGCTGGGTAGCTCAGTTGGTTGGAGCATTGTCCCAATACGCCGAAGGTGTAGGTTTTATTCCTGGTCAGGACACATGCAAGAGTCAACCAATGCATGCATAAATAGGTGGAACAACAAATTGATGTTTCTCTCCTTCCCCCCCTTTAAAACCAATAAATAAATTCTAGGAAAAAGAAATAGCTTGGTAACCAGAAAGCAACAGCTCTGGTAACAAATCGCGATTGCACCAGTTACTAGGGGTACGACCTTAAGTGAGGTCATCGGTGACCTCGGTTTCCCCATTGGTAAATTTGGGGATCATAATGCGGACCTCATAGAGTTTGCATACTTAGTACATAATACATGGTCAGCAGGAGGTAACTAGCATTGGATGAGAAGATGAAAGCACAGGGAGAGCATGCATGATGGGAAGGAAGCAGGGTGAGGTGGGAAGCCTGGAGAACAGAAGCATTACAGAGGCAGGAATGAAAAGGCAGCCAGCCAAGGGAAAAGGGTGAAGTACCAAAGACTCAAAAGATGGGAGTGTCCTGGAAGCAAAGGGGAAAAAAAAATCATTTTTAAGAAGAGGTAGTTTTTCCTGTATCAATACTGAGATGATTTGTAGAAAAAAATAATCAATGGCAAGTATGAAAAGATACTTATCTTTTTTGTTACAGCAGTGCAGATTAAAATAATAATGAGGTACTGGTTTTTTTTGCTATTATATTAGTAAAAACGATGAAGTTTAGTAATATTCGGTGTTAGCCAAGGTGTGGGAAGCAGATGCTCCCAGACACTACGGGAACACACATTTATGGACATTCATGTTATTTAAAAAGAATTTTATAACTTATTGGTTGCTTTTAGAGACAGAGGAAGGAGAGAGAAAAAGAGAGTGAGAGAGAGAGAGAGAGAGAGAGAGAGAGAGATTCTTGTATGTGCTCTGACTAGGGATTGAACCCACAACCCTGGCATATTGGGACAATGCCCTAACCAAGTGAGCTACCTGGCCA
Source organism: Rhynchonycteris naso (assembly GCA_037038555.1). Taxonomy (NCBI): domain Eukaryota; kingdom Metazoa; phylum Chordata; class Mammalia; order Chiroptera; family Emballonuridae; genus Rhynchonycteris; species Rhynchonycteris naso. The sequence continues at coordinate 131,920,220 of CM072998.1, forward strand.
GAGCCATATCATTTTTTAATGAGCAACTTGTCAAGATATATCCAAATTGTGAATGCATATGTCCTTGACGAAGACATTGCACTTCTAAGAGTTTACAATGAACTCACAAGTATACAAAAATAGATCTTCAGTGACATTAATGATGACTTTGTTTATTTAGTACTGCAAGAGACACTAGAAGCAACCTAAAAGTCCATCAAAAAGAGACTGGTTAAATACACTTTAACTAAGGTGGTTGTAAGATGATAGGGTTGGGATGGGGGGATGACTGGGGATAAACTAGGAGGCACAGAGTCTGATGGCAGGGAGAATATTTTTAAAAATAGGTGATATTCCGGGTGAAAAATGACGAGGACACACTAAAGCAGGGGACAGTAATCTATGGCTCGCGAGCCAGATGTAGCTCTTTTGATGGCTGCATCTGGCTCGCAGACAAATCGTTAATAAAAAAAAATAATAACTTTGAAAATATAAAACATTCTTATCTATTACAATCCATTCATTTCCTACCGCTCATGTCCATGGTTGAGGGTGGCTGGAGCCAATCACAGCTGTCCTCCAAATTTTTATTGGATAATGTGTAACGTACATGGGTCGTTGTGAGGTCAGGAAGTAAACTTCCCTCCTTTTAATCAAATAGTCAGCTAGCTAATTGCAGAAACCCTTTTTCTTAACAGTTTCTTTCTTTCTTTCTTTTTTTTACAGAAACAGAGAGAGAGAGAGTCAGAAAGAGGGATAGATAGGGACAGACAGACAGGAATGGAGAGAAATGAGAAGCATCAATCATTAGTTTTTTGTTGCCGCTGCGACACCATAATTGTTTATTGATTGCTTTCTCATACGTGCCTTGACCGCGGGCCGTCAGCAGACCAAGCAACCCCTTGCTGGAGCCAGCGACCTTGGGTCCAAGCTGGTGAGTTTTGCTTAAGCCAGATGGGCCCGCACTTAAGCCAGATGGTCCCGCGCTCAAGCTGGCGACCTCAGGGTCTCGAACTTGGGTCTTCTGCATCCCAGTCCGATGCTCTATCCACTGTGCCACCGCCTGGTCAGGCTTGCAGAAACCCTTTTGATGAAGAAGATGGCTATAAGAAAAAAAGATGAGCCTGACCTGTGGTGGCGCAATGGATAAAGCGTCGACCTGGGAATACTGAGGTCGCCAGTTCAAAACCCTGCACTGGTCTGGTCAAGACACATATGGGAGTTGATGCTTCCAGCTCCTCCCCCCTTTCTCTCTTTCTCTCTATCTCTCTCTCACTCTGTGTCTCCTCTTTAAAATGAATAAATAAATATATTTTAAAAAAAAGAAAAAAAGATGGGGAGTATCGTACTTTTCAGCAGGAATGGACAGAGGAATTCGCCTTTGTGGAGAGAGCAGGTTCTGCCATGTGTCTAATATGCAATGATAAAATTGCATCGATGAAACAGTAAAATATAAAGCAGCACTTTGACACACACCATACTACATTTGCATCAAAATATCCAGTGGGGGACAGCAGGAAGAAAGCATGTCAAGAGCTACTGTGCGGAGTGCAAGCTAGTCTGCAGTAACTCTGTGTTTGGACCCAACGAGGTGACTGGAATTCAGCTAGCTTTGCTGGTGCTTTAGCAATTGTGAGAAACGGAAAGCCATTCACAGATGGGAAGTATGCCAAAACATTCATGCTTGATGTTGCCAATGAACTTTTTGATGACTTTTCGGATAAAGACAAGATAATCAAACGAATAAAAGACATGCCTCTGTCGGCAAGAACTATTCACGATCGTACCATGATGATGGCAAATCAAATTGAGGCAACACAAGTGAAGGACATAAATGCAGCACCATTCTTTTCTCTCGCTTTGGATGAGTCAACAGACTCAGTTCAGCGTGATTGCAAGGTATTCTGTTGGTGACACACTACGTGAGGAAAGTCTTGCTGTTTTGCCTATGAAAGAGACAACAAGAGGGGAGGATTTATTCCAGTCTTTCACTGAGTTCACTAAAGAAAAATATCTACTGATGGATAAACTTATTTAGGTGTGTACTGATGGTGCTCCATGCACGGTGGGGAAATACAGAGAATTCGTAGTGCTTCTTCATGAACATGAAAAGATACCATCCTAAGTTTTCACTGCATTCTACATCAGGAGGCACTTTTTGCTCAGATGTGTGGCAAGCAGCTTGGTGAGGTGATGTTGCTGGTCATTCGGGTGGTCAACTTTATTGTTGCCCGAGCTTTAAATGATCTCCAGTTTAAAACACTGCTGGATGAAGTTGGGAATAATTATCCTGGTCTGCTTCTGCACAGCAATGTGCATTGGTTGTCAAGAGGGAAGGTGCTCAGCCGTTTTGCGGCTTGTTTGAGCGAAATTCAGACTTTTCTTGAAATGAAAAATGTCAAGCATCCTGAGTTAGCTAATACTGAGTGGCTCTTGAAGTTCTACTATCTCATGGACATGACTGAACATCTGAACCAGCTCAATGTGAAAATGCAAGGCATTGGAAATACAGTCTTCTCTCTTCAACAAGCAGTGTTTGCATTTGAAAACAAGCTGGAACTCTTCATGCTGACATTGAAACAGGTCATTTACTACACTTTGAAAAACTGGGAGAGTTTAAAGATGCATGAACAGCAAGTGACCCTGCTCAACATCTTGATCTCCAGTAGCTAGCGAGCTTCACATCTAATCTCCTACAATCATTCAAAGCATGCTTTGGAGAATTTCGTGAGTGCACTCATCTTTTTAAGTTCATCACCCATCCACACGAGTGTGCAGTGGACAGTGCTGACCTGAGTTACATCCCCAGTGTCTCCATCAGAGATTTTGAGCTACAAGCTGCTGACCTGAAGGCCTCAGACATGTGAGTAAATAAGTTCAAGTCACTGAATGAAGATTTGGAAAGACTTGCATGACAGCAAGCAGAGTTGGCAAACAAACACAAGTGGAGAGAAATGATAAAACTTCAACCCGCGGACCAGCTGATTGTCAAAACTTGGAACGCACTTCCTGTCACATACCACACACTGTAGCATGTGAGTATTGCTGTACTGACAATGTTTGTGTTGGGCAGATATATTATGCTCACTTTGTTAAAGATGGTGCTGCCCACATGAAATTCGTTGATATTAATGTGTGTTCTGGGACAGGCTGTGGGCAGGACGGGTCGTTATAGCCTAAGGCTTAGTTTTAAGAGTAAGCTCTTCTCCACACCCTTGACTGATTGGATGATGTAGGGTGGTGCACTCTCATGATGAATCCCATTGTGCCTCAGTGGATTTGTATCAGACACTTCCTTGTTTGTATAATTGGATTAAAGGTTTTGATTCTACGGTATAAAGTGGGAGAGACCAGTAGCTTGATCTCTCTCTTGGTTCCTGAGTTCCTGAGGTTAGTATTAGAGAGTAGACAGGGTAAGGCCACATGGAGGCCAGGAGAAGCAGTCAAGATGGCAGAATGCTGAGGGAGAAGCCAGTTTGTTAAGAGTTTGTGCTGGAGGAGATGGGGAACAGAGGTGAATAAGTCTGGTGAGCTAGAAACCTTTGATTCTAGGAAACTTGGATAAGTCAGTAGCTTTGTGAGCACTGAATGTGTGGGTTTTGGAGCCCAGTGTGTGTTTTTGCTTGCCCGCCGGGTGCAAGCTAGAATTAAAGCTGATGGCTCACCAGTTCTTGGCTCCAGTGTTTCATTACCGACTGTTCGAATCTAATGCGAACCTGCACGGGTCGGGCTGCTGTGATGGTGGCCGTAACTACTGGCTTTACAGTTTGGCTCTACGTATGCATGTGAGCAGTCTTTCTCACATCTACAGAAAGTTAAGACCAACCTACGATCACGTTTAACGGATGGAAGCCTCAATGCCTGCATGAAGCATAACCTCACCACGTATCAACCAGACTACAAAACCATTAACAAAATCATGCAGCACCAGAAATCGCATTAATGGTAAGAAGTACTTTATTCATCATTGGTTAGCAACAGCATAACAATGTTATTTAAAAAAATTTAGAGACTTATAGTACTTTAAAAGTGTTGGTCTTACATAATATGCACACATTTACTTGTATTTAGTGTTAAACATACTGTATGGCTCTCATGGAATTACATTTTAAAATATGTTGTGTTCATGGCTCTCTCAGCCATAATGTTTCCCGACCCCTGCACTAAAGTGTGAGTCCTGGTGTGCCTGGAGCAAACTGTACCCGAAGAAGTGGGCTTGAAAATAAGGACAAAATGTTGACACTGGCAGAAGGGACCCATGAAGATTCTTGGAATGGGCATGACCAGAATTACTGATGCTGTGTGTGTCTGTGTGTGTGTGAGTGCGTGTTGGCTGGGTACAGTGAACAGGTGCCAAAGAATGCCTAGTATTCACTGGCAAGACTGTGGAAGAGATGCACGTTGAACATAGTTTAGTTTAAGAGAGAGATGCTGATGCCAAACAATGGAACCCTTCTCCCAACCACACCAATTTCAATAACACTTAAAACATTGGAATTTTCTCGGTATGATTCAGTTTCTTATAAATGCTGATCAAGGAACTGAGTCTTATGTCAGACATGGCATGGCACCTGTTGGGCAGATAAAATGTAATATGCTCACTTTGTTAAAGATGGCGCTGCCCACATGAAAGCCCATCACCCAGGTGATACTATTTGCCCTTATGCTTGGGATGGCTGTGGGGGAAAAGCTGTAATGTAAGCAGGCTGGGTCGTTATAGCTTAAGGCTTTGTTTTAAGAGTAAGCTTTTCCCCACACCCTTGACTGATTGGATGATGTAGGGTGGTGCAGTCTCCTGAGGAATCCCATTATGCCTCAGATGGGTGACTTTGTATCAGAGACTTCCTTGTTTGTAGATTAGATTAAAGGTTTGGATTTTCTATGCTATAAACTGGGGCCGACCGGGAGCTTGCTCTCGGTTCCTGGGATTAGTATAGAGAGTAGAGCACAGTAAGGCCACATGGAGGCCAGGAGAAGCAGCCAAGATGGCAGAGTGCTGAGGGAGAAGCCAGTTTGTGCATAGTTTGTGCTGGAGAAGGAGATGGGAAACAGGTGAATAAGTCTGGTGAGCTAGAAACCTTTTGATTATAGGAAACTCGGATAAGTCAGTAGCTTTGTGAGCACTGAATGTGTGGGTTTTGGAGCCCAGTGTGTGTTTTTGCTTGCCCGCCGGGTGCAAGCTAGAATTAAAGCTGATGGCTCACCAGTTTTTGGCTCCATTGTTTCATTACCGACTGTTGGGCAGATAAAATATAATATGCTCACTTTGTTAAAGATGGCACTGTCCACATGGAAGTTTGTCACCCAGGTGATATTATTTGCCCTTATGCTTGGGATGGGTGTGGGGGAAAGTCTGTAATGTAGAATGTAAAGCCAGTAGTGCGGCCACTATCACAGCCACCTGGCCAATGCAGGTTCACATTAGATTCGTACAGTCGGTAATGAAACAACGGAGCCAAGAACTGGTGAGCCATCAGCTTTAATTCTAGCTTGCACCTGGCGGGCAAGCAAAAACACACACTAGGCTCCAAAACCCACTCATTCCGTGCTTACAAAGCTACTGACTTATCCGAGTTTCCTAGAATCAAAGGTTTCTAGCTCACCAGACTTATTCACCTCTGTTTCCCATCTCCTCCAGCACAAACTCTTAACAAACTGGCTTCTCCCTCAGCACTCTGCCATCTTGGCTGCCTCCTCTCCTCCACGTGGCCTTAATCTGCTCTCCTCTCTAATACTAACATCAGGAACTCAGGATCCAAGAGAGAAAAAGCTCCTGGCCTGCCCCACTTTATAGTGTAGAATCCAAACCTTTACTTTAATTATACAAACAAGAAAGTCTCTGATACAAAGTCACCCATCTGAGGCATAATGGGAGGATTCCTCATGAGAGTGCACCACCCTACATCATCCAATCAGTCAAGGGTGGGGGGAAAAGCTTACTCCTAAAACCAAGCCTTAGGCTATAATGACCTGGCCTGCCTACATTACAGACTTTCCCCCACACCCATCCCAAGCATAAGGGCAAATAATATCACCTGGGTGACAAACTTCCATGTGGGTAGCGCCATCTTTAACAAAGTGAGCATATTATATTTTATCTGCCCAACACCGACTGTTCGAATCTAATATGAACCTGCACTGGCCAGGCGACCCTGATGGTGGCCCTGACTATTGGCTTACAGCACCACAGGAGCATCAGCCGTGCAGACAAGGTGGGCAGCCAACATTTGGGCCACGTGTACACTGCGTATGTGTCAAGTTTCTAGAAGTGTATGCAAAATCTGTTATCAGGGTGACCTCTGGGGAGTGAGGCAGGAAGTGTGGTTGGAGGTGAACTTTATTTTCAGTTTATAGCCTTCTAAACCACTGGCATTTCCCATTTAAACACATTTTAAAAAATAGTGATTACTCCTAATCGGCTGGATATAGAACCTCAGTTCTGCTCCTGATTTAATATTTGCGTCACTATGATGGCTACAGAGATTCTCATGGACAAGTACTGGTGTAGAGACTGCTTACAGAAGGCTTACGTATAACACATTCCTGCGGTTACATAATTCATATATTATAGAAAAATAGTATTTTCTGTACTTCAGAATACTCACGTGGTAAAGAGTAGATGCTCAATATCTGTTTATTGGTTTAAAAAATATTTAAACCTTTGTACAGAGTGATGTATACGTACACTTGCATTTGACTGAATTTTGAGGGAACTATAACTCAGTGATTGTAAACTGTAGATAGCAACCCCCTGTTGGGAACCGAAATATAAACAGGGTGTTTTTATTATCTGGATATCCAAGAAACAGAGGTGCTAGGCCTAACCCCCCCATCTCACCTGCCCAGTTAACAAATAGGTATACCTGATTCTCGCTTGTCCCACCCATGTTCTCCGGAAGAGGCTGGAAGCTGGTTTCTTATTGGTGTAAAGTTAGATCTAAATGGTATATTGGGGGTTGTCTTTGAAACAATTGAATTGCTAATAGACCATGTTTTTTTCCCTGAATAAAGACGAATGTGCTTCTGGGGCCGCCATTGCATCAGCTTAGGAACACAAGTGGCTGTTTGTCGTGCTGTCCTCCTGAACTCATCTTTATGTATATATCTTTAATTCTCTATCATTCATTTAATTCCATACCTTTTCCTGTTTGAGGACCCTATAATAGACTTGTCGTGGTTGGACCATGACAATTGGCGCCCAAACGTGTGGCCAATGAAAAAGGGAAAGCGGATAAGTAATGGAACTCCCCCAGAAATGAGCACATGAAGTAAGTTAAAGCTTTTAGAGTGAAGCTTTTAAGTAGAATGTGGGGGGAGAGTATAATAATAAAGTAATTTGGGAGTAAATAACCATGGGACAAATAGGTTCAAAAGTGAGGGACCTTTTTCTTTTCGTACAAACCTGCCTTTCGGCTGGGGTTGAAATGGAAAGATTTCTGCTGCCAGTTGTAGGCAGCTATTAGAATTTAAGAATGATTAGAAGACTGAGATGCTTTTTAAAGTTGTGTTATTATCTGATTTTCTTTAGTAAATGAAAAGACTTAAGGGTTCGGGAAAATTACAGCTTTTTCCTGTTATTCTCTTTCTCTAAACTCATTTTATTTCTTTTCTGTTTTATGCCTGAAAAGAGGGTGAAGGGAACACCTGTTTGGATGTGGCTAAACAGAATTTTATATACGGCTGTTCTCGAAACTTTTCGAGAGAGAGTTCTGTTTAGTTTCTATCCTTTATGTTCCCATCAAAATAGCCCTGCGTAAAGATCAAGCAGGCCACGTTCTAATCTCTAAAATCCCGGGTTTCTCTCTAATTTGTCTACTTTGTCTGATTCTTGTTTGTGTTTGGTCTTTGTTTAATGTTATCTAAATGTGATTTTTTAGGTTCTTGCATGCAAAAATTGGAAATGCCGGCTTTAATATTGAAAAAATAAAGTATCATTTCTACAAATTGTTAATTTTAATTGGAACAAGTATAGTGCACTCATTTAAATTTAAATAGATTGGAATGTGGATCCTAAAGACTTACTAATTTTGGCTAAACTGTTTCAAACTTCAGGCTGCTGGCTGCAGCTGCAAAGCTTGAGGCAGAGTAGATTTACCTAACAAAGGTGTAGATTTTTTTAAATATAGGGAAATAATGAAAGCCACACTGGAATTTTTCAGCTTTAATGTGTTCTTTGAATTGCCTATTAATTAATGGGGTAGGAATGTTTTTTATAAGTATGGGAATGTTACTTGAATGCATTTGCCATATTTTGTTACAAGTTAACAAAAACAAATATTTCTTACAATCTTTGAAGTCAAGGTATTTTAAAATATGCTCAACAATTCTTAAAGGTCAATTGTAAATAATATAAAAACGGGGGGAGTCATATCCTGGAACTTCTGCAAATCTATTTTATCATGCTTTTTACTTTAAAATTTTTCTTTTGAATGCTGATGTACAGGGTTATTCATAAGCTGAGAGACTCTGGAATCCTACAAGAGATGCCAAACCTGTTTCTTCTGCAAACTTTTACCCTCTTTTATTTGATACAGCTAATAATGCTGTTTTGTCTTTTTTCAATTAGCTCCAAATATACAAAAAATGTTTATATAGGCAGATGGGGACCCTCAAACCTCTCAGTGAGATCTTCTGAGCATGGCTTTTAAGGTTTATAATGACCAAGAAAGGAAAAGAAAAGGCAGACAGAGCCCAAAAAGAGATCAGGCAAAATACCAGCTCTTGGCATACACCCATAAAGGCTCCAATGTCCCAAAGGGGATTTATAGGACTTCATCAGGGCCCTGCTTCAAGAGTAGAAAGGAAGGTCATTGAGCTAAAGCCTGCCAGGCATCTCTGCCCCTACCAGGGATATGCCTTTCCTGTGGGAAAAAGGGACACTGGAGGATGAAAGATTGCCGGGTGCCGCTGATGAACGAATGAAGAGCCGAAACAGCCAGATGAGCAAAAGTCAGGCTTTATTGGGAGGACTCTGGGTGAGTTCACTGACCCTCGGATGTGAGTCTGTGAAGGCGTGCCCGGGAAAGGATTCCTGAGTTTTTTTATATTTGCAGGGAGGGGGTTTTGACAAAGATCAGCAGGATGTGTGTTTAGTGAAGCGCGCAGTTTCTGGAACAGCTTTGGGGGCAAATAGTTTCGAGACCTAGGGTATGTGTGACCTCAGCAAGATTGACAATCGCCGGAAAGCTCAGGGTAAGGGAGGGTTTCACAACCCAACCCCAAGGCAACTACCGGACAGAGGGTAAGCTGCACTTTCGCTCTGGAGGGTTCAGTCTCTTCCAGCCCTGCTCCAGCCACCTGTGGCCTGACCTTGCCTAGCCTGCTGGGACTTGCCACTGAAGATTAAAGGTACCCAGGGCCATCAGCCCCATCTCACGTCACTGTGGATGAACCTAGGGTATTTCTTCCAAGTAGCAGGTAAACTGATCTCATTTCTTATGGACACAAGGGCCACTTACTATGCCTTGCCTGAATATTCAAGTTTTTATTCACCCTTCCAAGATCTTTATTGTGGGTGTTGATAGTCTTATTTTCTGTTGCTTTGTTTAATATATAGTGTTTCCTTTATTCCTCTTGCCTCAATGTCCCATGCCTATTTTAGGCTGAAACTTGCTCCTAATTTAGACAAGTTTACCTCTGCCACCCAGCATAGTATATCCCAAGGTTCTCTTCACCATGTCACTGTTGCAGAGTTCCAGGGAAAGGCACCCTGGGTTCATCTCTCCAATTTAAAGAAAATGGAGACTCCATCTCCATACATGCTGCAGATGGCTTTTCCAGTCTATCTGAATCATTGCCAGCTAGAAGCAGTGGTCATTGGAACTTGGACTCTAACAGTAAAGTGTGGAAATGTGACCACCAGTCCAGTGTCTTGTGGACTTTTCCTGAATGTGTGTGACTCCTGCTCCTTGGGACAGCTCTCATACTGAAGTGGGTTGGGTTACATTTACAAATAATATGAAGTGGTGATGGGGTCAACATGGACTTGGTGAAAGTACATTAACATGTCAAGGACATTTAATACTGTAAGAATTTTATTTTAGATCCTGCTGTATTAGTTAAGACTTTGCTTGATAATCTAATAGGCCTTAATCACTTCACTGTATTAGGACACTTGTTATAGTATCTGTTAGCATTGGCTATTTTAATTTTATTGTTTATTTTATATTTTTCCAGTCTGCTTCCAAATTGGAACATGGGAATTCAAATGAGTATGAATTACAACACACAAATTAAAGGTTTAATAAATACAAAAGGGAGATCTGTTGGGGACCGAAATATAAACAGGGTGTTTTTATTATCTGAATATCCAGGGCACAGAGGTGCTGGGCCTAAACCCCCACCTCACCTGCTCAGTTAACAAATAGGTATACCTGATTCTCGCTTGTCCCACCCATGTTCTCCAGAAGAGGCTGGAAGCTGGTTTCTAATTGGTGTAAAGTTAGATCTAAATGGTATAGTGGGGGTTGTCTTTGAGTTGTCTTGGAAACAATTGAATTGCTGATAGACCATGTTTTTTCCCTGAGTAAAGACGGATGTGCTTCTGGGGCTGCCATCGCATCGGCTTAGGAACAGTAGTGACTGTTTGCCGTGCTGTCCTCCTGAACCCATCTTTATGTATATATCTTTAATTCTCTATCATTTATTTAATTCCATACCTTTTCCCGTTTGAGGACCCTGTAATAGACTTGTCGTGGCTGGACCATGAAAACCCCCTGCTGTGTTTGGCATTACCTTGTACCATACACTCCTAAGCCATGTCCTGTGTGATCCATTAAACGGAAACAAGACACTAGAGTTCCAATGAATCACCTGCACATGATATGTTCAGGGCATTTGAGGCTGATTTTCACAGCAATTCGGAAATTTTATCATTTAGTTCAGCTCTTGAATAGCAAGGTACCTTTCACAAGCTCTAGAAGTTCCTGTTGAAATCTGGGGGCTGAAATTTTCCATTTTGAAAGCAGAGTAATTGTTTGAAACATTGCTCTTCCAGGCTGGCTGGAAGCAGACCTGGAAATGATCATGGCTTGTCTAGCAGGAGAAGGCCCACAGCTGTTGCAAGTGATGCAAACTTTCCTGGATGCACAGTCTGACTCTCCTGAGCTGAGGCTCCAGCACTGTGTCCTCCCATCAGTAAAGCAATACCTCCTTGTCCTGCCCCAGAGTACCCCTGCTGTCATGCTCCCTCCCTGCTGCCCATTTAGTGGATTCACAGATCTGGACAGCTGATTTCCCTTTACTCCACTGAGGCTCCTCGTGGCCATGACAGCTTGGAGGGGTCACCAGATTTTTTTTCCCTCCTTTTCCAAGTGGAAGGAGAAGAGATAGAAAGACAGATTCTTGCATGTGCCTTGACCAGAATCTACCTGACAACTCCCATCTGGGGCTGATGCTCTGCCCCCATCTGGGACCATGCTCATAAACAAGCTATTTTTAGCACCTGAAGTGGAGGCTCCATGGAGCTATCCTCAAAGCCTGGGGCCAATGCACTTGAACCAATGGAGTCATGGCTGAGGGAGGGGAAGAGAGAGAAAGGGAAGAAAGAGGGTTGGAGAAGCAGAATGCCACTTCTCCTGTGTGCCCTGATGGAATCAAACCTGGGACTTCCACACACTGGGCTGACGCTCTACCACTGAGCCAACCGGCCAGGGCTGGGTCGCCAGATTTTATTTTAAACTTCATCTCCTAACATTTTATTATAATGATTTTATAGCATTTTTAAAAATGTGCTGTAAACAGCCATATACTCAGTACCAAGATTCTAAAATTGATATTCTACCCTGTTTAGTCACATGGCCAAGTCCCTTGTTTTCAGTATCACTGGTGCTCAGCTACCACTGTTGCAATGGTTGGCATCACAGTGTCCATAAACTTCTCCTTGCTGAGCTCCTATGACAATTTTAGGCAGAAATGCACTGTTTAATAAGCGCTTATATTCAAAGAGACGCTAACGTTTAGCACCTGTTTTGTGCCAGGCCCTGAGCAAGACACAGGGTACTTTCACATATCTGATCTCATTTAATTTTAACTCGAGATAAATACAATATTATCATTGTTTCTAGCTTATGACTAAGAAAATTGAGACCCAGTGAGGTAACAGGATTTCCAAAGTTATTCATGGCTAAAACTATTATAAAAGAAACAGTTATGAAGGGAACAGCTTATCTAAGATGTAAGCGTTGCATTTTAGTACCCTGGTTAGTATTTATATTTAAATACTGGAAGAACTGCCTTGCAATTGTGTGTGTTTCAGAGGAAGAGTCTTAAAGTGGTTGTTTGGAAACTGCCGTCAGACATGGCATGCCGTTAGACACAGTTTGGATGTGTCTAACCAGGTCCCTAGAGAGGCTTTGTTTTTGTTTTTGTAGTAGTGGTTGTTTAATATCAGCCATTTCAATTGCCACTAGATTTTTCTGCCCCTTGAAGAATTAGAATTGTTTCACTCGTTATCCAGTGTTGTTTGATGAAACTTCATGGGTAGCAATGACTTAGTGTAAAGAATCTAACACTGAATTCTGTGGAACAGCAGAAAATACCATGCAGTACTCATTTTAATAGCCTAAAAACAAGCCAGTAAACTTTCAACTATAAACAGCTGTTTTGGAGTCTCTGTTCCTACAAGCAATATAACACAGTACACCAGGGACAATGGCAAGCATTCAAATGAACCACAAGGAGAAACATCCTAACCATTATCAGTAACTGTTGATGTAAGGAATGGATTTGGGAATGTGAAGAGGTCTACAGCAAGGGGACATAGAGGTTGCCCAGGGCCCACTTTGTACTGCCTATGGTCAGCCCCTAGAGAGCTCCATTTTAATCCATTTTTATAGAGAAAACTAAGCTCTATATGATGATTTAAATCAGTGGTTCTTAACCTTTTTTGAGGTACCGAACCTATCAGTTTTATATGTGCATTCACCGAACCCTTCTTTAGTGATAAATAAAATATGATTTTTTTTCCAAATCAAGACATAGGTATATGTTTTTTTACTGATGCACAGAATGAGTCATGCATGAACATCACCTTGCTCAAAGAACAAAACCAACAAAGTGCATGAACTCACAACAAATTATGGTATTACTTTATTCTGGCCTCTGTGGCAGAGGCTTCTCCGAACCCCTGAGAGCGACTCATCGAACCCCTAGGATTCGATAGAACCCAGGTTAAGAACCACTGATCTAAATGTATAAGGCATGTTACAATTTACAAAGCATTTTTTTAGAAACCATCAGACTAAAATTTCCGAACCCCTGAGAAGAAGGCAGGCTAAATACAGTGTGTCCGTAAAATCATGGTGCACTTGTTCAGAGTCTCCTAAGACTGAGAAGTGAAGTGACTTCACCTGAATCGTCCAGCTTTCCTTTCACCTCCCCAGGTAGAGCAGGGGGATTCGGAATCAAAGCCTAGCCTGAATTCCTTTCTGCCTCCTCAGAGCTCCAGGCTTCTGGGCCACTCAATTAACCTCTCTGAAATTGTTCCCTTTGAAACAAAGACAGTAAAACCTATTGTAATCCTGAGGTTAGGATTACATTTAATTTTATGTAAAAAGTGCTCTGTAAAAACAGCAATATACAATATTAATTTGGTTATTAATATGCAGGTAGTATGCCATTTGTGGCAGCATACATTTTATTTCATTAAATGTTTTATGATGACATTTTCAAACATACACTAAAGTGAGTTTGAATATAATTAATTATAAATAAATCTCCGTGTACCCATCACCTCACTTCATTAAGCAATAGAAGACTGACTGCACTTTATGTATAATCTCTATTATCCAATCCTTCGTTAGATTACTTTTTAAAACAATGCCAGACTTTATATCACTTCTTTCAAAAATACTTAAACATGGCCCTGGCTGGTTGGCTCAGTGGTAGAGTGGAATTCCCAGGTTCGATTCCTGGCCAAAGAGCACAGAAGTGCCCATCTGCTTCCCACCCTTCCTCCTTTCCTTTCTCTTCCTCTCCCACAGCTAAGGCTCCATTGGAGCAAAGTTGGCTCAGGCGCTGAGGACGGCTCCATGGCCTCCACCTCAGGCACTGGAATGGCTCCAGTTGCAGCAGAGCAACGCCCCATATGGGCCGAGCATCGCCTCCTGGTGGGCTTGCTGGGTGGATCCAAGTCAGGTGCATGTGGGAGTCTGTGTCTACCTCCCCCAACTTCTCACTTCAGAAAAATACAAAACAAACAATCCCAAAAACTTAAACATGTATCTCTAAGAGACAAGAACTCTTTAAAAATATATATCCATAACACCATTACCACATCTAAAACAAATTAACAATAATTCCTTAATAACACTAAGATCTAGTCAGCATAGAAATATTGATGATCTCATAAGTGGTTATTTGATTTAAATCAGGATCCAAAAAAGGCACACATGTTGCTTATGGTGATAGTTCTCCAAAAGTTTTTTAAAATCTGGCAGTCTGCTGGGGAAACAGCTGTGTTAGGTTTGCTCACTGGTGTACCAGCTGCAAGCACTGTGAGCATGTAGCAGAGGCACGTGTATATACCTTTTATAAGACTATGGGTGCTTTCGCTGGAGAGTGATTGGGGATTGTGGTTGGCAGACTGCCTGCCCACCACTGTGAGGGGCCATTTTGCTGTTTCTTTGCCTGAGAGATGGTTTCCCCTGCCTGTGTGCTTGTCCACTGTTGTGAGACTTTATTAAATGAAATGGCCCAACCCTTTCCAGCACTGCAGTTTCTCTACGATCTGCCTGAATCCAGTGTGGACCTGCTTGGCCTCGGACACCAGCATTACAGTCTCCCTCCATGTTATTTATTTATTTACTTAACTTGTTCTTTATTTGTTGGAGAAACTGGGTAATTTGTTCTATAACTCTTCCTATACTCTGGACTTGGCTATTGTATTGTGGTGGTGTCTTTAACAAGTCCTTCTATTCCAAGTGTTTGTATAAATGAGTGATTATATTTGAAGGCTTGATCAGTCTGATGTTAAACTTTTGGCAAAGGTATTCCATGGGTGGTGCTGTTCCTTGTTCCACCACATTCAGAGGCATATCATGTTTGGTTGTTTCAGCTTTTGTGATATTAAGTAGAGGCAGATTTAATGAAAGGTGCACCAGTCCTGCACCCTGGGCCCCAACTTCTGAAGGGTCCTACAAAATTCCAACTTTACACTTTTTTCTTTTTGACAGAGAGAGAGTCAGAGAGAGGGACAGACAGGGACAGACAGACAGGAAGGGAGATGAGAAGCATCAGTTCTTCATTGTGGCATCTTAGTTGTTCGTTGATTGCTTCTTCATTGCTTTCTCATATGTACCTTGATCAGGGGGCTACAGCAGAGCAAGTGACCCCCTTGCTCAAACCAGTGACCTTGGGTTTAAGCCAGTGACCCCGGGCTTTAAGCCAGCGACCTTTGAACTCAAGCTAGCAACATTGGGGTCATGTCCATAATCCCACACTCAAGCTGGTGAGCCCACACTCAAGCCAGCAACCTTGGGATTTTGAACCTGGGTCCTCTGTGTCCTAGTCTGACGCTCTATCCACTGCTCTACCACCTAGTCAGTTTACACTTTTTTTCTAATGACAAGTTTGGTTTCATATGTACAATTTTAACATTAATAGTACATATTTTTTTATTTATTTAAAAATATGGATAACATATTTTTATTTTCCCTGTCTCTCTCTCTTTTTTAAGGGGCCCAATATTTTCTTCTCTACCTGGGGCCTCAACTGAATTTAATCTGCCTCTGACCTTAAGGTTGATCAGTGGGTTCACACAGTGATCCAATTATGTGGACAATGAAGTTTCCAGTTTGTGGAGCTTTCTTTAAACAAAAGAAAATCAAAATTACAAGTACAAAATTAGGTTCTACGTCCTGACAGGGGACCATGCAAGCTTGAGCACTGAAGCTTACACTGTATTAGCTCATTGCCAATCCGCCTCTGGGTGGTTCAGGTAGAATCAGGCTGATCCATCTGTTACTTGTTTCTTCATAAGCCTTCCACCAAATGGCTGCAGCATCCATTGAGGACTATTGCCTAGTTTTTTTCATTGTAAAATATTCCAATTATGTAATTCCTTGAACATTCATTAGCTGGTCTTCTTGTATGTAGGAGAACTTTCTTTTGTCAACTGTTTGAATAGCAATCAGGGTCTAGACAAGAGACAGAAACTGTACAGTGATTTGAACAGAAATATTTTAATATAAGAAATCATTAGATAGTAATATTAAGTTAGCCAATAGGAGTGTAAGAAACTCTAAGGCATACAGGAATAGCAGATACAGAGAATAGCCATACCTTTGGAGCCAAGCCAGAGAACACAAGGGCGTGACAAACTGGCAGAGACTCTCCCCCACCCACAATGATGGAGAGAGTGTGGCTGTGCCCACCGGATAGTGGGCAGTTTGCTGAAGTGCTTTGGGCTAGGCCTGGCAAGGAGGAAAGTGGGGTGCTGACAGAGCTCAATAGAAAGCTGTATGGGTTGGAGTGCTGCTAACACTCTCTAGGCTTTCCTCCACATTCTTGGTCATGGAACAAGGAATAAGCAGGAAAGTGCACTAAACCAGAAAGAAACTCCTTCTTCCCTCCACATCCTTCCAGCATCCTTTACTGACAAAAACTGAACACTCCTCCAGGTGACAACAGGAGAAATGTTCACAGGACCCAACTCCAGGATGGCAACACAGAGGCAAGAGGTGTGGACTGGGAGCTGAGAGGCAATGTGTTAATATCATGAAATATATCAGCATGCCATGAGTTACTGCTTGTATAGGAAAGGCAGGATGAGAACTTGGTCTTTTCCCTTTGTAACTTGATACTAGTAACTAATTAAGGCCTTGAACAGAATTGGAATCTAAAGTCAAAAGACCTGGTTCAAGTTCAGACTCACTCATGTATTAATTGTGATCCTGAGAAAATTATTGAACAGCATGAATCTCAGTTTTTCCATCTAAAAATGGAAAAAATAACACTGGGGAACAAAATTTTTGTTGCATCCACAAAAACACTTGTTCTTACCTAATTCGAGTGTGCTGATCTCAAATCTGACATTAGTTTTTCTCTGTAGGCTATAGTTTTCTTGCAGTGCAAGATTTTAGGTTTTCATCTTATTGTAAAATTTTCAACATTTAGTTTAACATAATAAAGTAGAATGTCTTCTTGGGCATCATCTTTGTGAAAATATAATAATTTATATAATGCAGTAAATACACTAATACACTAAAAGATATGATTGCATCAGAATTTGTCTACAATTTCAAAATAGAACATATTAAAACACTTATTTTAACCATAAAATTTGCGCAAAACTTATTTAAATTCTATTCAGGCAAAAATTTGCGTTTGTGGCTCTTGTGTTTGTGTACTTATTGAGGACAATCTCATTTGATGCTCCAGCAGTAGTCTGCCATCATATTTCTGTCCCATTGCCCCTGATAACGCTCTTTCATCGTCTTCAGATCTTGATGAAAGCGTTCTCCCTGCTTATCACTAACAGCTCCAAGATTTTCGGGAAACTTATCAAGGTGACTGTTCAGGAACTGAATCTTAATGCTCATGTTACATTCAATGTCACGGAAAGACAACTGCATCCTTTGAACCAGAAGTTCATAGTTTTCTGCTTTTTTGTTGCCAAGGAAGTTCTTTGTAACTGCCACAAAAGACTGCCATGCTGCTTTCTCCTCCTTATTCATCTTCCTGGCAAATTCTTCGTCACTTATGAGGGTTCAAATTTGAGGTCCATCAAAATACAGTTGCTTTTATCTTCTCAAAAGACAAGACGGGAAAAGCAGAAAGAATATGTTGAAAGCATTCACTTTCTCTATTCAAAGCTTGAACAAACTGCTTCATTAAGCCGAGTTTGATGTGAAGTGGGGGAAAAATGATCCTGTCTCGATTAACTACAGGTTCATTCACAATATTTTGCATACCTACTTCCAGAGCTTCACGTTTCAGCCACTCATTCTGTGTCCAGTGTTTCTCCCGAGCTCGACTGTCCCACAAACACAGAAAGCAAGGATACTTCGTGAAACCTCTCTGATGTCCTAGCAGGAAAGTTACCATTTTAAGATCCACACAAATAATCCAGTTATGCTCCTCATACTTTAGTAATTCGTGGACAATTTTTATGTCATTATAATCTTCTCGCTTGAATAACCAATTGGAACCGCTGCATAAACATTACTGTTGTGTAGGAGAACACATTTCAGACTTCGTTTAGAGCTGTCCAGATATAGTCGTCATTCTGTTGGACTGTAAGTGGTAACACGTAGCTAGCTGAGAAGACTACTGATATCATGACAGTAAACAAAGTGTTTGTCTTGGGAAAAATCCACAAAAATTTGTTCATGCTTCCTGAAATGGGATACTTTAGCTGACTGGTGAAGTACATTCTTTTCTTGAAGCATGGAGGCTAATAACTCAGCTGCTTTCTTTTATAGGCCCAAATCTCTTACTGAGTCATTCACTTCGGGTTGGCTAAACTGCTGAGGGGTTAATGACTGCTTGGCTTAAGAAGAAGACCCTTCAGATTCTACAACCATTTCCTCATGCCTCTTATCAAAATACACTTGATCACCATGTTCACTTTCTTCGTCCTTAGAAGAAATAAAACCATTGAAAACTGGAACCGGGAGTGTCTCAGTGTGGGGTAGGTCATATTGCTGAAAGAATTTTAGAATATATGATCAGATGCTGTTTTTTCTTGCTGATGCCCTTTGTATGGATCAGACAGAAATAACAGTCACTGTTGTGGTCCTTAGGTTCACGCCATACCATGGGAATACCAAAAGGCATTCTTTTGGGTTTTCCTTTTGTCCAGTCATGAAGCATTTCCTCACAATTATGACACATATAAGGAGCCCAATTCTTGTCTTGATCGCCAAGGGAAACTTGAAAATAGGCAACATATGCACTTATCACAAATGATGAAATATGGTGCCTTTGACGTTGAAGTGTGTAACAGCCACATATATAACAGAAGGTGTAAATTTACGCCTACTCGAAGAAGCCATGATGCAATCTTAAGACAAAGTAAAAAGGTGTTTTTATCAGTTAATATTTTTTTACATTTAAAAACAACTACAATTATGTAAAAGTGATGTTTGTAAAACATTAATTGCCTTGTGGTTATGTTCAATCCAAGAGTCGTTGCCCTTTAACTCCAATTTAAAACCCAATGCATGCCATTAACTGTAACAAAAAAAATTAAAATTGCATAAAAACTAGAGCATGCATCAAAAAATAGGTTTTAGATTTGGAATCAGTGATGCAGATATATATAGAAAAAGTTCTAAAACCTCATGCAGCAGAAACTGGGAAAGAAAATTGTTGCCCAGTGTAATCTGTGTCGTATAGAGATGTTGGAAGGATTAGGTAAAATTGCACCTATGATAATCTAGGAGTTGTAACCTATTTTTTAAGCTTCTTAGAATTATTTTTATACCTTTGCACTTTATTTTTATGAAATTTATAAATATAGACAAAACAAGCACAAGAGCATGGTTTATATTCTCACAACTGGAGATTACCATCACTAGCATCTTCATTTACTTTTAGTCTTTTTTTAAATCACGCTGCTGTCTGTGTTGGGAAAACTGAGAAATATTATGTATTTAGTACTACGTCTGTCATATACAAAAGTACCCCAAATATGGAGTGCTTCATGAAGGTGTTTTTCATTTGGTGCAGGGCCCATGCTAAGCTCTGTATCATCCCATTGTTCTCATTTCTGGAATGCCCAAGTCTGCATCCTGACAATTTTAAAATATTAGGACTTATATTTGGTCCATATGAAGAAATTCAATTGTATCTACTGTCACTCTTCTGGTCCTCTGGTGTCCTTTAACTTTGGGTAACTATTTAAGTACAGCTGTTTACTGTCCTGACTGGAGCCTACTCTCCTCAGGAGCTCACACGCTCTACAGTGTGTCCATAAAGTCATGGTGCACTTTTGACCGTCACAGAAAAGCAACAAAAGACGATAGAAATGTGAAATCTGCACCAAAAAAAGGGAAAACTCTACCAGTTTCAAACCTATTCAGTGTAGTTTGATGTGGGCTCCATTTGTTGCCCTACACACATCCAAACGATAATGAAGTTATTGCCACACACGGATAAAGATGTCTGCTGTAACAAAGTGAATAACGTCTGTGATTCTGTTTTAAGTGATTAATGTTCATATGTTCAATGTACACTTGTTGCATCACATAACCCCAAAAGTAAAAGTCTAAGGGCGTCATATCCGGGAATCGTGGTGGCCATGGCTTGACAGAACCCCTGCTATCCACCGCCGGGGGAATGTTCTATCCAGAAACTCACAAACAATGGTGGCGTAGTGTGGAGGAGTGCTGTCCTGTTGAAGGATGACACCTTCTGGGAATTGTGGCACTGCATATAATTCCAACATGTAAAGATAGGTGTTTGCCGTCACAGATTGCTCCGTGAAAAAAAATAGGCCTATCACCTTATCATGCATCAGGCCACACCACACGTTCACTTTAGGGGTGTTACGTTCATACTCAAAGTAGGCATGAGGATGTTCAGCAGCCCATATTTGGACGTTATGGCGATGAACATGTCCACAGATATGGAAAGTCGCCTCATCACTAAACACAATCTTCTGCAAAAATCTTGCATCATTGTCAGTCTCATGAAGCAAATCTGTAGCAAATGCGCATCGTGTGGGACTATTTGCCGGTTTGATAGCGTGCAACAACCGCAATTTGTACCCCATAAAACAGACGTTTCTTTAACACCTTATGAACTGTAGTCTTGCTTAGGTGTAATTGTCGAGCACACACATGCACAGATTTTTTTAGGGCTCCTTAGGTAGCTATCCTGTATAGCCTCTACAGACTCGTCACTGACTGATGGCCTACCAGAACAGGGTTTCTCCAATAAACTGCCGGTTTTCTTCAACTGCTTATCCCATCAAATAATGTTATTCCTATGTGGTGGCACTTCATTATAAACGCTCTGATATTCACATTGCACTTTGGTCATGCATTCGAATTTAGCGAGCCACAGAACACACTGAACTTTCCTCTGTACCTTCCACATCTCGACTGGCATGGCTGTTGGCTGCTCCACTGTATACACGGTATTACGTCATCATCTGCACATACACACATGCTACAGAAACTGGGAGGGTTTTCCTTTTATTTGGTGCAGATTTCACATTTCTATCATCTTTTGTTGCTTTCCTGTGACCGGTCAAAAGTGCACCATAACTTTACAGACCCACTGTATTTGTAGGCAGAAAGAGAACTGTCTTTACCACCACCTGGCCCTCTGCTCCTTTTGCAGCAAATTGTACTCAACTCTACTCCACATCCTGATGCCTGCTCAGCTCAGAACTCTTTCTGATGGGTAGTTGCTGTTCCAGCACATATCCTCAGTTGTACCAGAACCAAATCTGCATTTGGTGGCCCAGCTATGAAGGGTGGTGGCACACCAGTGTTTGTGGCATGCTGGTAGGAACCCCGGTTCTGCTCTTTGTGAGCCACACAGCAGTCATGTCCACAGTCAACTCTGCACCTGTTTTGGCATAAGTCTCTCCAACATCTGTGACCTCCCAGCCAGAGGTGGATTTAATGGCAAAAACTCTAGGTGTGCACACTGAGCCCCAACTTCCGAAGGGCCCCACAAAACCCCAACTTTACACTTTTTTCTAATGACAAGGGACCCAATATATTCTTCTGCTCCTGGGGCCTCAACCGACCTTAATCCGCCTCTGCTCTCAGCCTCCCTGCAAAGTTGGCCCTCTCTGTGGTGACTGTGTTTGTTCCTCCTGGCTCCAGAAGCTGGGGAGGCAGTGCTAGTGTCCTTTCGGTATATATGCCGAGGTTCTCTTGGTGGGCACAACAAAGCACCTGAGACTCAGGAACATGTACACCATTAGCCGGCTTCCTCAGAGAGGACCTACTTTGAGATCTTCTGCATATTCCCTGGGAAAGCTTCAGCGGTCTTGCATGTGAGCTCTTGGGTATAAGATGATAAACAGAAAACATTACTCTAACTCTTAAATGAAGAGTTATTCATGACACTTTTTAAAGCATGCTAAGACAAACTTCATTCAGGGGATTATCATGATAGGTGTGGGGACTACTGTAGGGGGCTTTTGCAGTGGATGTGAGAGCTTAGACTCAGCTCTGAATTCAACAAGATAAAGTGGGAATTGATAGTCAAGGCTCAGGGTGGTGGTGGCATCAGTGGATGAAAATCGCTGTGAGGGAACATCAAGGGTAAAGGATGGTTCTGGCTAAACTGACCTATCAGGTTCTTTAGAAATAAAAAAAAATTCAATTATAGTTGGTATACAATATATTATTTCAGGTGTAAACCACAGTGATTAGATATTTAAATACCAATATATGGTTTGTGTGTGTGTGTGTGTATGCATTTATATATTGGGAAGTGATTATCCCATAAGTCTTGTATCCTTCTGGCACCATATAATGATAATAATACTATTGACCATAATCCCTGTGCTGTTCTTTTTTAAAATTTTTTATTTTTATTTTTAAGGTTTACCACATTCTTTTTTAAAATTTAATTAATTGTTTTTACATAGATTCTAGGGTGACCCCGACTGCATCCTCTCCCCCCCCCCCCGCCCCGTGCTGTTCTTTATATTCCTGTGACTATTATTGTAACTGGCAGTTTCCCCATCTTAATCCCTTTATCCCTTTTTTCATGATTCCTCTATCCCCCTCCCATCTGACAACCATCAGTTTATTCACTGTATCGATGAGTTTGTTTCTGTTTTATTTGTCTTATATTTTTAGATTCTATATATAAGTGAAATCAAACAATACTTGTCTTTGTCTGAGTTATTTCACTTAGCGTAATTAAAAATACAGTGTGTCTGTAAAGTCATGGTGCACTTTTGACCGGTCACAGGACAAAAGTGCACCATGACTTTATGGACACACTGTAGAACTAACAGATGACCTAGCAATTCAACTTCTAGGTATTTATTCAAACAAATGCAAAACACTAATCAAAAAGATATATGCACTCTTTGTTCACTGCAGCATTTTTTACAATAGCCAAGATATGGAAACAACCTTAGTATCCATCAATGGATGAATGGATAAAGATGTGGTACAAATATACAATGGACTAATACTCAGTCATAAAAAAGAATGATATCTTGCCATTTGTGACAACAAGGATGGACATAGTATTATGCTAAGTGAAATATGTCAGGATTCTTACTGAGGTCAGGACAGGATGCTCAGATATCCTTTGGGGCCGTGGTTGGCAAATTCATTAGTCAACAGAACCAAATATCAACAGTACAACGATTGAAATTTCTTTTGAGAGCCAAATTTTTTAAACTGAAACTATATAGGTAGGTACATTCCTTATCGAGGTAGCGCCTGCACGTGGTATTTTGTGGAAGAGCCACACTCAAGGGGCCAAAGAGTCGCATGTGGCTTGAGAGCCACGGTTTGCTGACCAGGGCTCTGGGGGGATGATGGAGGGTGAAAAAGTTGATCAGATATTGAAATGATCAGATGTAAAGGGTGAGGTTTTTTATTAAACTGACTAAGCAGGATTCTTGCTAGAATTGGACAATGCAGAGACAAAGATGGAAGCCCAAAAGTTAAAGCCTAGTTGAGCATTTTTTGGGCAAAGGAGTTTATAAAATTTGTGATTTTTGAGTTTGCTCACTTTTATTGTTAAAAATGATGCTGGGTAGCGTCAGGTATGTGATCTGTGAAACTGCTAATTACCTTCCTGGATGGGAAGGGCCATTGTCTTACTAATGATTGCTGGAGGAGACGTTTTCAAACAGAAAATTTTTTAAAAAGAGAGGAAAGAGGAGAAGGAAAAAGGAGCCAACCAAAATGGCAGGGAAAGAGAAAGGAGCTAGTTTTGTAGAGTAAGCAGCCATGTTTTTGCAGCGTTTGTGCAGAGAGAGAAGAAGCAGACAGGGAACCAGAGGTTAAGGACTTTTGCAAGCTCCGCTGAGACTGGTGGAACCTTAGATTCTAGGAGAAACTGGAGAAGATTCTCCAGTTGTGGAACTGAAGAATGTGTCAGTGACTTTGTGAGCTCTGAATGAAAGGGTGTCTTTCCCTGTGTGTGTTGCTTGTCAGCCAGTACAAGTCTTGAATAAAGGAACGGCTCACCATTATTTGGCTCCACTGTTTCTTTACCGTCTGCCTGAATCTAATGGGGACCTGCATGTGAATGGCCATGATGGCGGCAGCCCTTGGCCTTACAGCATTAAAGAAGCCTGAATAAAGTTTGGTCCAGGGGAGTCTTTGTCGGGGAGCAGGTGTTGATCAGTGATCAGAAATTTGGATATCATCAGTGAACCAACACTTCTTCCAGGCTGGTGCCTGAGACCTGGTGGGTGTATAAGGACAGGCTGATGCTGTTGTGTCATTCTCAGCATTTCCTGCTGCCTGGGCTTCCTCTACCCAACAGCCATGCCCCATCAAGATTAAGGAAGAAGACCAGGAGGGTAGGACTGGAGGAAGAAGTCTGGCTAGTGTTTCATTAAACTGGGGAGCTGAGGCAAGACCTGGGACTGAAGAAAAGAATTTTCCAGATAAAAATGGCCCAGAGGAATTAGCACTTCTCATCTCCCCACACAGGGCATTTTCAGAGTTACTGCTTACTTCCTCCCTTGTCTTCTCCAAACACCCCAGCCCCAGCCCCATTGGTCTACAATAGGATGATACAAATAACCCAGAATGCCCACTTCGAAGCTGCACTTTTGGAATAAATCCTCTCTCTCTCTCAAAAGTGACTTTTAGCCTAATTGCTGCCCTTAAGTCACTGAACCCATTTACCCATGTCAGTACACAGCAGGACTTTGTTTTCCTCCTCCAACACATTGAGATATGAGGCTGCCCTTTGCCCCAGATGGCAGGCGGATTAGATCTATGGAAAGGGTACCAATTTCTGACTTCAGGGTTCAAAAGTCACCATCTCCAGTGAGACCAGAGAGACTTGAGAGGAAGCACAAACAAGCAGAACAGGTTTCTGCCAGGAGTGTGCCCCTGCCCTAGACACACACCTGAAGAAAGGGCACTGGCAGAAGAGGAGAGGGAGGGAGTTCTGGAAGTGCTGGTAACAGTGCAGGAGCTCTAAGGTCTGCCCCATCCTTATCCCCACCTGAAGAAGTTGGGGGGCTGGAGGTGGCACAGGTGTGCCTGAGCCACATGCGCATAAGCAGCAGAGAGGGCCAGAGCTGCTGGGACATGTGGCACCCTGGTGGCTGAGTGATGAGGGAGGGACTAACCCAGTTTATCTGGGCTCAGTGGGAGGGCAGTGCCTGTCAGGAAAGCCCAGAAGAGATGTAGGTCCAGGGCAGTGATGGGCAATCTTTTGAGTTTGGTGTGTCAAAATCTGCCAAAACACCGAGCATAACTTGGGTGGTGTGTCATTTCGAGAAAAACAGCGTAACCCAAAGTCCCAGAACTAGATGCTCTGTGCCAGAGTTCTGTTGTTTTGCAGACCTCCAGCACAGAGTGTCTACACTCCAGCAAATGTTTTATCCTCGGCTACTGTACCTGGCCGTGCAGGAGCCGAGGATGAAGCGTCCTTCTTGGCATGTGGTCCCTTACTTCTCTGGTATGTGGCTGTGTGTCATCGAAAATGGCTACGCATGTCAGTGCTGACACGTGTGTCATAGGTTTGCCATCATGGGTCTACAGGTATGATAGGGTTTACTTCCTACTGGGAGTTAGACTCAAAAGTAGCTATTCTTCCATTAATCATTTTCAAGAAAGAGAGGTAAACACTGCCAGGTGGATACAGGGACAAGCTGTTGAGATCTATCCTGGGGAGGGTCATATGTTGTCTGAACTGAATAGAAAGAGGTCATAGACATAACCATAATTCTGAGACAGTCACAGACTGAGAAGTCACAACCAGTTTCAGAGCCCCTAACATGGGTCCCTTCAAATTGATTGAACCTGGAGAAGGTAAAAAAGTGATCAAGGATACTTTGACCCTGAATATGAAATGTTTGGGAAGGCAAAAAATTACTGCATGTCCTTTTAATGTCATACTGTAGTGTTGTGAAATCAGCCCACCTAAGGGTCATCTCATGTCCTGGGCAGAGATCTTTGAAGGCCCCTGAGACCCTTTCAGAAGTCCATGAAGTCAAAACAATTTTTAAATAAATATTAAGATGTTATATTCCACCCATACTGAACCTCACATTGGATTGTTAAAAGACAAGAAATATATTATTTTTTAAAATTTTTTATTGATTTTATTTTATTGTGTTTACATAGATTCAAGTGTCCCACCGAATATATCTCCCTCTCCCCCACCCCTGTGTTCCCCAAAATACCTCTTTTAACCTCTTTCCCTCATGCCTTCCCCCTTTCCCTCCAGGATTAGCTTTCCTGCTCTCTATAATGCTGTGTTATGTGTATAATTTCACCAATCTCTTTCCCTTCTCTGATCCCATCCTCTCATCCCCTTTCCCTCTGACTGCTTTTCCTCTGGTCCCTTTGATTTTACCTCTGCCTCTATTCTGTTCCTTAGTTCACCTTGTTCATTAGATTCCTCATATACTGAGGTTATATATTTTTCTTTTTCTGCCTGGCTTATTTCACTTAGTATAATAGTCTCCAGGTCCATCCATGTTGTCGCAAAAGGTAAGAGTTCCTTCTTTTTCATGGCCGTGTATTATTCCATTGAGTATGTGTACCAAGGCTTTTTAATCCACTTGTCCACTTACAGACACTTGAGCTATTTACAGAACTTGACTATTGTAAACAATGCTGCAATAAACATGGGGGTTCTTTTCTTCTTTTGAATCAGTGATGTGGTGTTCTTGGGGTATATTCCTAAAAGCGGATAGCTGGGTCAAAAGACAGTTCGATTTTTAATTTTGAGGAATCTCCATACCATTTTCCACAGTGGCTGCACCAGTCTGCATTCCCACCAGCAGTTCAGGAGGGTTCCCTCTTCTCCATATCCTTGCCAGCACTTATTCTGTGTTGTTTTGTTAATGAGTGCCATTCTGACAGGTGTGAGGTGGTATCTCATTGTGGTTTTAATTTGCATTTCTCTAATGATTAGTGATGTTGAACATTTTTTCATATGCCTGTTGGCCATCTGTATGTCTATTCAGTTCTTTTGCCCATTTCTTTTTGATCGTTTACCTTCCTGGTGTTGAGTTTTACAAGTTCTTTATAAATTTTGGTTATTAATGCCTTATCAGACGTATTGTCAAATATGTTCTCCCATTGTGTGGTTTGTCTTTTTATTTTGTTCATACTGTCTTTAGCTGTGCCAAAGCTTTTTAGTTTGATATAGTCCCATTTGTTCATTCTGTCTTTTATTTCCCTTGCCTGTGGAGATAAATCAGCAAATATATTGCTGCGAGAGATGTCGGAGAACTTACTGCCTATGTTTTCTTCAGGATGCTTATGGTTTCACAATTTACATTTAAGTCTTTTATCCATTTTGAGTTTATTTTTGTGAATGATGTAAGTTGGTGGTCTAATTTCATTTTTTTGCAAATACCTGTCCAATTTTTCCAACACCATTTGTTAAAGAGGCTGTCTTTACTCCATTGTATGCTATTACCCCCCTTGTCAAATATCAATTGTTTATATAGGTGTGAGTTTATTTCTGGGTTCTCTGTTCTGTATGCCTGTTCTTATGCCAATACCAAGTTGTTTTGAGTACAATGGCCTTGTAGTATAACTTGATATCAGAAAGTGTGATACTACCCATTTTATTCTTCATTTTCAAGATTACTGAGGCTATTCGTGTTCTTTTTGGTTCCATATAAAATTTTGAAATATTTGTTCTATATCATTGGTATTTTAATAGCAATTGCATTGAATTTATAGATTGCTTTGGGTAATATAGAAATCTTAATGATGTTTATTTTTCCTATCCATGAACACGGTATATGCTTCCACTTGTTTGTATCTTCCTTGATTTCTTTTATCAATGTTTTATCATTTTCCGAGTACAAGTCTTAAACATCCTTAGTTAAATTAATTCCTAGGTACTTTATTATTATTATTTTTTGCAATAGTGAAGGGGATTGTTTCCTTAATTTCTCTCTTTGCAAGTTTATTGTTGGTGTATAAAAATGCTTCTGATTTCTGAGTATTAATTTTATATCCTGCCACCTTGCTGAATTCATTTATCAGTTTTTGACTTTAGGGTTTTCTATATATAGTATCATAACATCTGCAAATAATGACAGTTTTACTTCTTCTTTTCCAATTTGGATGCCTTTTATTTTTTCTTCTGTCTGATTGCTGTGGCTAGGACTCTCAGAACTATGTTGAATAAGAGTGGTGAAAGGGGGCACCCCTGCCTTGTTCCTGATCTTAAGAGATTGCTTTTAATTTTTGCACATTGAGGATGATGTTGGCTGTGGGTTTGTCATAGATGGCCTTTATCATGTTGAGGTATGTTCCCTGTATTCCCACTTTGCTGAGAGTTTTGATCATAAATGGGTGCTGGATTTTATCAAATGCTTTTTCTGCATCTATTGATATTATCATGTGTTTTTTCTCCTTCCTTTTGTTTATCTGATGAATCACATTGATTGACTTGCGAATATTGTACCAGCCTTGACTCCCCAGAATAAATTCCACTTGATCATGATGTATGATTTTTTTTCCATGTATTACTGGATCTGGTTTGCTAGTATTTTGTTGAGAATTTTAGCATCTAAGTTCATCAGGGATATAGGCCTATAGTTTTCTTTCTTTGTAGTGTCTTTGCCTGGTTTTGCAATGAGAATTATGCTTGCCTCATAAAAGGAGCTTGGAAGTTTTTCTTCCTCTTGAATTTTTTGAAATAGCTTAAGAAGGATAGGAGTTAGTTCTTCTTTGAATATTTGATGAAGCTATCTGACCCAGGACTTTCGTTGGTTGGAAGTTTTTTGATAACTATTTTTATCTCATTTGTTGTAATCAGTCTGTTTAGGTTTTCTGATTCTTCCAGATTGATTTTGAAAGATTATATGTTTCAAGGAATTTGTCCATTTCACCTAAGTTGCCTAACTTTTTGGCATAAAGTTCTTTATAGTATTTTCTTACAATTCTTTGTATTTCTGTTGTGTCAGTTATTATTTCTCCACTCTTATTTCTAATTTTATTTATTTGAGTCCTCTCTCTTTCTTTCTTTGTGAGTCTGATTAAAGGTTCATTAACCTTGTTTATATTTTCAAAGAACCAACTCTTGGTTTCATTGATTTTCAGTATTCTTTTTTTTTTTTTTTTAGCTTCTATGCCATTTATTTTTGCTCTGATCTCTTTCATTTCCTTCCTTCTACTTTGTCTGGGCTTTACTTGCTGTTCTTTTTCTATTTCTTTTAGATGCAGGGTTAAGTTGTTTACTTGAGCTTTTTCTAGCTTCTTAAGGTA
The DNA here is from genome assembly GCA_037038555.1 of Rhynchonycteris naso. Classification (NCBI taxonomy): domain Eukaryota; kingdom Metazoa; phylum Chordata; class Mammalia; order Chiroptera; family Emballonuridae; genus Rhynchonycteris; species Rhynchonycteris naso. Next base: position 131,949,553 of record CM072998.1, read on the forward strand.
TGCCTTTAATGCTATAAACTTCCCTGCTTTTGCTGTGTCCCATAACTTTTGAGTTGTATGTTCATTTTCATTTGTTTCAAGGAAAATTTTTATTTCTTCCTTGATATCATTGTTAACCCATTCTTTATTTAATAACATGCTATTTAGTCTCCAAGTGTTTACATGTTTTCAGGTTTTTCTATTGTAGTTAATTTCTAGTTTCCTGGCATTGTGATTAGAGAAGATGCTTGATATAATTTCAATCTTCTTAAATTTACTGAGACTCATTTTGTGTCCTAACATGTGGTCTATCCTAGAGAATGTACCATGAGCACTTGAAAAGAATGTATATTCTCCTGCTTTAGGGTGAAAGGTTCTGAAGATACCTATTAAATCCCGTTGATCTAATATATTCTTTAAGTCTGCTGTTTCTTTGTTAATTTTCATTTGTGAGGATCTATCTAGTAATGTTAGTGGGATATTAAAATCCCCTACTATTAAATAAATAAATAAATAAAATCCCCTACTATTATAGTATTGCTATTGATCTCACCCTTTATGTCCATCAAAATCTGCTTTATATACTTAGGTGTTCTTATATTAGGTGCATAGATACTTATAATGGCTATATTTTCCTGTTAGATTGCTCCCGTTATCATTATGTAGTGACCTTCTTTATCCCTTACACAGCAGAAATACAAAGAATTATAAGAAAATACTATGAAGAACTGTATGCCAAAACGTTAGACAACCTAGGTGAAATGGACAAATTCCTTGAAACAGAAAATCTTTCAAAAACCTACAACTCAAAAGTTATGGGACATAGCAAAAGCAGGGAAGTTTATAGCATTATAGGCATACCTTAAGAAGCTAGAAAAAGTTCAAGTAAACAACTTAACCCTGCCTTTGTTTTAAAGTCTATTTTGTCAGATATAAGTATTGCTACCCTAGCTTTCTTTTTTCCTTTCCATTTGCATGAAATACATTTTTCCATCCTTTCATGTTCAGTCTATGTGTATCTTTTGTTCTGAGGTGAGTCTTTTGTAGGCAGCATATGTATGGGTCCTGTTTTCTTATCCATTCAGCTACCCTATGTCTTTTGATTGGGCATTTAATTCATTTACATTTAAGGACCCCTACTTCAGGGTTCTTTTCTTTTGGGCACTAACTCAGTATAGAGATTGTGGCCCCTATTCTAGGGCCTATTCCCTAAGCCTCTGCTGGAAACCTGAGTTTTTGTTGTTGTTGTTGTTTTGGAAACTTGAGTTTTATTTCACCCCAACAAGGTGAGCCTCAGAAAAGTCTGAATTTTCTTGAATTTCTCTTTCTGCTGCCTCTTACTGCTGGCTGTTTTCTGGGCCCAGCAGGGATCCAAGGGTTATGGCAGGTAGTGGCAGTTGACTGCTCCTTGGCCCCAGTTGTCACTCTATCCAGACGTTTTTTGAGAAACCTTCAGCCGGTGTGGCTATAGGAGTGCAGTGGTTATTACATTTAAGGTTATTATTGATATGTAGTTGTTTATTCCCATTTTATTCTTTAAATCTACAATCCTTTTTCTTGATTTTTTTCCCCTTTATTCTGTTTATAGTAGGCCCCTTAACATTTCTTGCAGCATTGGTTTAGTTGTAATGAATTTCATTAGCTTTTTCTTCTCTTTTTTTTCTGGGAATCTTTTTATTTCTCCTTCAGTTTTAAATAAAAACCTTGCTGGATAAAAATGTCTTGACTGTAGGCTCTTGTTTTGCATTACTTTGAATGTTTTTTGTCATTCCCTTTTGGCCTCAAGTGTTTCTGTTGAAAAGTCGGATGTCATCTTTATGGGGTTCCTCTGTAGGTAATTGACTTCTTTTCTCTTGCAGCTTTTAGTATTCTTTCTTTATCTCTTAACTTTGGTATTTTAATTATGATGTGTCTTGGTGTAGGCCTCCTTTGTTCCTCTTTAATGAGAAGCTTTTTGCTTCTTGAACTTGTGTTACTTTTTACTTCATCAATATAGGGAAGTTTTCAGCTATGATTTCTTCAATCAAGTTCTCTATCCCTTGTTCTTTCTCTTCTCTTTCAGGAACCCCTATGATGCATATGTTCTTTCTCTTCATGTTGTCACAGAGCTCTCTTAGAGTTTCCTCTGACTTTTTGAGCCTCTTTTCTCTTTGCTGCTCTGCTTCTTCGCTTTTGTTTATCTTGTTCTCTAAATCACTGATTTGATCCTCTGCTTCATCCAGCCTACTGTTAATTCCTTTTAGTGTAGTCTTCATTTCTGATATTGTATTTGTCATTTCTGACTGATTATTTTTTATGATTTCAATGTCCTTTGTGATGCTTGCTATCTCTTTATTTAGGTGCTCATTATGTTCATCCATTGTTACTCTAAGATCCTTTAGCATCCTAACAATCATTATTTTAAACTCTGCATCTGGTAATTTGGTTACTTCCATCTCATTCAGTTCTTTTTCTGGGGATTTCTCTTGTTAATTCATTTGGATTTCATTTCTATGTCTTCCCATTTTTTCTGTGTATAGACTCCTCCTTTGGGTGTGCTGTTTGACTAGCTAGCTGGGTTTAAGTTGTTTGCCTCCAGCTATCAGTTTTGTTCGTTCTAGATATTCTTGGGTTGGCATCATCTGTTTTTTGTAATCTGTTGTGGGCTACTTGTCAGCAGCTACTGCTCTTTTTGCTGTTTGTGTTGGTAATTTCTGTGCCTAGGTAGTGTGGGAGGAGTCAAACTGTCTATGAGGATCAAATTCCTCCTGCTTAGCTGTCAGCAACTCTGTAAAAGCTGCAAACTCTGAAGATTTGCCTCTGCTTTTCAGTTTTTCCACCTCCTCTTGCAGCTGCCTCATCTTTCCAGAGTCTTCTGTTGAAAGACTATCATGTGTGCTCAACTGGCCTCACCTAACAAACCCCTGTACAGATTGCAAACTTATTGGGTTAAGGCAGCTGAAGTTGGGAATACAACTTTAGTGGGACCCCTACTTCAGGGTTCTTTTCTTTTGGGCACTAACTCAGTATAGAGATTGTGGCCCCTATTCTAGGGCCTATTCCCTAAGCCTCTGCTGGAAACCTGAGTTTTTGTTGTTGTTGTTGTTTTGGAAACTTGAGTTTTATTTCACCCCAACAAGGTGAGCCTCAGAAAAGTCTGAATTTTCTTGAATTTCTCTTTCTGCTGCCTCTTACTGCTGGCTGTTTTCTGGGCCCAGCAGGGATCCAAGGGTTATGGCAGGTAGTGGCAGTTGACTGCTCCTTGGCCCCAGTTGTCACTCTATCCAGACGTTTTTTGAGAAACCTTCAGCAAGTGTGGCTATAGGAGTGCAGTGGGTGTGGCCTCTGAGAGTCGTAGGTATGGTGTTCCCACTGGCTCTCCTGGAGGCAGGGTGCATTCTCAGCAGTGGAGCGGGGAGGTGTAGCTCTGGTCTCACAGGAAACCTGAATCACAGACCCACCCCCTGCTTCTGAATGACCCTTTTTCCTGGCTGGAGCTGGCGATATTTATGGGGGTAGGGCAGCTGCTTCCTCCTACCCCCGCTGGTGTGGGACAAAGGGAGTGCCCCTCCCATGAAAATGTCCACCTCAGTATTAGAGAATGACTCAGTAAAGGTGTTCTGGTCACCGTCACCATGTTTCTCCCTATGCCTCCAACTTTATACTTTCTTCATGTAACTCCAATCCTCTCAGCTCTCCTGACCCCAGAGTCCTGGGTAAGTGGCTGTGGATGAAGTTTTCTGCACGGGCCTTTTAAAACAGAATCTGCATCCGAGAGGCATGTCTCTTTCTCGTGGACAGAAACCAAGCTCTTTTCACAGCTAAATGCTGTCTGGTTGCCTCTTCTAGGCTCTGGGGCTCTGGGCCTGGGGCTGCAGACACACACTTCTCAGTACAATGCACCCATGGTGAAAGTCCCTCCAGGCTGCTGCTCGCTCCTGGGAGCAAAACAGCCCTTTCCGCATCTTCGCACTTCCTACCAGACTTGGTGTGGCTTCTTGATTATAAAGTCCTCTTCGTTTAGTCCAAAGTTGGTTTTTCACAATGATTGTTTTTAATTTGAGTTGTAATCCAATTTGGTCCTGGGAGGTAGCAGTTGAAAATTGGCCTACTTCGTTGCCATCTTGGAATCTCTCCAAAATAAATTCTTCTTAGGTACATATATAGCTATATTTTCTAGCCTTCCTGTTATTAGGTTGGCCTAGTGACTGAGTTCTAGCCAATATCTTATATTTATTTTATTTTCTTATTTATTTTTAGTGAAGGAGACAGACAGATAGGGACAAAAAGCCAAGAAGGGAGAGAAATGAGAAACATTAACTCATAGTGTGGCACCTTAGTTGTTCATTGATTTCTTTCTCATACCTGCCTTGACCAAGGTCAGGGGCTGCTGAGCTAGTGACCTCTTGTTCAAGCAGGCAACCTTGGGCTTCAAGCCAGCAACCTTGGACTTCAAGCCAGCAACCTTTGGGCCCAAGCCAGCAACCATGAGGTCATGTCTATAATCCCACACTCTAGCCAGCAACCCCCTGTTCAAGCTGGATGAGCCTGTGCTTAAACCGGTGACCTCAAGGTTTTGAACCTGAATCCTCAGTGTTCTGGGTCAACACCCTATTCACTGTGCCACCACCTGGTCAGGCTATCCAATAGTTTTTAGGCACCAGTGATACCCTTTGCTCTCACCTGGCCCTAAGAGTAACCATGAATGACCATGCCTGTTCTTTCTCCCTCTGTCTGGTTGGGATAAAATCGGCTCCCTTCTCCTAGCCTATCAACCCCAGGACAATCTCAGAAACGGCCTGTTGACAATGGCAGAGGAGGCAGCTGCATTCCTAAATCTCTAATTAGGAGAGAGCTATCTATATAGGAGCTGCACATTAGATATAAAGAGATAAGAAATAAACTTTTATTCTGTTAAATCACTGAGCCTTTAGGATTTATATGCTGCTAATACAATGAGCTCTGCACTACGAAGACTGGGGCCATTTATCTGGAGTTAACTGCTGTCTTCCAATTTAATGCATGACAAATGTAATCTGAAAAATCTCTTATTTGTTTGGTAACCCTTCAGGTTCTAACATCAGCTGGTATTGTGCTGCATGACAACTAGGAATCAATAATAAACATTTCACAAACATTGTTGTGATAGTTTCTCCTTTTAAAAAGACAAACTAGCCTTACCAGGCGGTGGCGCAGTAGATAGAGCGTTGGACTGGGATGCGGAGAACCCAGGTTTGAGACCCCAAGGTCGCCAGCTTGAGCGTGGGCCCATCTGGCTTGAGCAAAAGCTTGCCAGCTTGGACCCAAGGTCACTTGCTTGAGCAAAGGGTTGCTCGGTCTGCTGAAGGCCTGCAGTCAAGGCACATATGAGAAAGCAATCAATGAACAACTAAGATGTCACAATGAAAAACTGATGATTGATGCTTCTCATCTCTCTCCATTCCTGTCTGTCTGTCCCTATCTATCCCTTTCTCTGACGCTCTCTCTGTCCCTTGCTATCAGTCAAAACTTACTTCTGTTAACATGCACATTATCAGCCTTAAAACTGTGGCAATAATAGGCATAAAATGTGTAGTATATGAGAGTTGATAACACCACTGCAATCTAGACTGGTAATATTACACCTGTGACAGGTAGCAGAATATGATGATTTGGCACAAGGATTATTTTGAGCTAAAGCACTTGAGAAGAAGAAGGTATAAGAAAAACTTCCTTTCCTCTTCCTATTTGCCTAAAAGCAGGACATAAATCTGTAAAGGTGTCCCTCTTCCCCGCTTTACCAGGAAAGACAGAAGTTAATCATCAGAGACAGTTTGAGACCTTTATCGACCCAGAGAGCAGCATTCAAGGAATCTAAATAACTTTGCTAAAATTACCTCTCATGTACCATTAGTTTTCCTGCATATTTTCTTTTCCACTATATGCCACATTAGAAACTCAATGTTATTTCCCTTTGTCTTGTTGCATCTCTAAAACTTTATTGTTCTTTTGTTAAGATGCTATATAAGCCTGAGTTCTAACCACTCCTCTGAGTTACTCATCACTGAGTATGCCCATGTGTATGCAGGATGTACATATTAACAAACTTCTGTTTGTTTTTTCTTGTTACTCTCTGTCTTTTGTCAGTCTACACTGCAGAGCCCCATGCCCATATCTATAAGATAGGTAGAGGGAAAACAGCTTCTCCTTTCTTACAACTGGAACTTAGCTTCAGGTCTAGGCTCCCCTCTTTATGTTGGGGAGAGACAAAGTAGAGCCTAAAAACATAAGAAAAGAAGGGGTTCAAAATTGCCATTATGGATCCAGAGACTGAGAACAAAAGAACATTAATGGATGGTGTGGTAACTGTCTTAATTTATTAGAAAGGCTTTCATGTTGAAAATGCATTAGAATTATACCCTGGCCCCAAGAAGTAGAAAACAGAACCAACTGGATAAAAGCTCTGGGTGAGAAATATTTTAATCAAGGAAGAACTTTTTAATAAGGCAATTCCACAAATGGAATGGACTCTGGTGTGTAAAAGGAAGTCATTGCTGATTTAAAGGAAGAAAAGGAAGGGAGAGAGGAAGGAAGAAAGGAGAAAGAAGGTGAGAAAGAAAGAAGAAAGAAGAGAAAATAAAAGAGAAAGAAGGAGAGAAAGAAAGGAGAAAGAAAGAAAAAGAATAAAACAAAGAAGAAAGGAGAGAAAGAAAGAAAAAGAAGGAAGGAAGGAAAGAAAGAAAAAGAAAGAAAGAGAAAGAAAGATGGAAAAAACAGAGGCTTCTATACAGCAGTAACAACATACTCTGGTTTCATCTGAAGGTTGGAAGCAGTTTTCTGCTGTCGATTAATTTTGCAGCAGGCTGCTTTATTGTAAAAAAATATAATAAAAAAAAACACACCCTTAAAAAACCTTTGGTTATACAAATATGGATCAATGACCCTTTTCTACAATGACAGGTTTGAGAACCTGGCTCTCAGGAACTAAAAGTATGATACATAATAATGAAAACTATTTTTCATTTTCCATGGGCAAAGTCTCATCTTTACTGAGTTTCTGGGAGAAAAATGTTTCTTTCCTTAAGTGCGTCTGGACTATGTACTACGTACACTATTTATATATGATGACTTGTTATTGTGGAGGCATGAATGTGGTTTTTTTTAGCAGTTACTCGGGGGAGAAGCAGAAGGTGATGGGAGGACCAGGCCAGCCTGCTTTCACCCTGAGCTGGAGACAGGGCTTAGACTATTTGTGTCCCACTCACTTCCCAGGAATGAGAAAACCAGATGTGGGGAAGTACTGGTATAAAATTTTTTAGCTTTTGATGGATCTATTTGGAAGCTCTAGGATAGTGTTCCTCAGAGTCTGGGTCCAAGGATAGATATATTCAGCTTAAAGAATAATTATAAAACAAACGTTTATGTAATCAATCACTAGTCAGAATAAAAAACTGATTTCAAGATCAAATACCCTGGGTGTCGTCTAATCATAGCTCCTTCCTCCCCAGAGACAAGAACCACCATGATGAATTTGTGACTATGGTTCCATTACCTGTCTTTGTAATTTTAACATCTGTGTCCCGAAAGACCATTTTTTGTTTGTTTGTTTTACCTGGTTTTGAAAGTTAATTAAGTTGAATTATATTCTATGTATCTTATTTGATTGGCAATTTTTACTCATGATTAATCCATGTTGATGTCTGTGGCTGTGTTTTATTATTTGTGGTGCTGATTAGTATTTCATACACCACAATTTATTTGTTCAATTTACAGTTGATGAGCATTTGGGATAGTTCTAATTTTATTTGTTATTAAGATACTGGCGCTATGGACTTCATTGTACATGTTTCCTGGTGCAGATTTGCAAAAATTTTTCTAGGGCAGCAGTTTTCAAAATGTGGTCTCACTATCAGATCACCTGGGAACTTGTTAGAAATGCAATCTCAACTCCACCTCCAGACCCACTGAATCAGAGATGTGGGGAGAAGGATCTAGCAATCTGTTTTAACAAGATTCCCCTCTCCTAGGTGTGCTAATGGCAGAGTGAATTTGAAAACCATGCTCTAAGGTTTGCATCTCGGAGTGAAATTGCTGGGCTCTTATTGAAGTTAGTTAAATAAAGTCCATCTGTTTTCCAAAGTGTTTATGCTAATTGGCACTTTACCAGTGCTGTATGAGAGTCCTTGTGTTTTCATAACCTGTGTCTACACTTAGTTTTGTCAGTTTTTTTACTTTAGTGATAACTTTTTAGATATGAAGTGGTGTGAGGGACTCCACACCACATACCCACATTACTTTTTAGATATGCAGTGGTATTTTGCTATGGATTTAATTTGTGTTTTACTTTTTTTTATTAAGAATATTTCAATGGTGTATAATTTATATACAATATCCTGTCAGTTTCAGTTGTACAACATAGTGATCTGATGTTTATATACATTACAAAATGATCATCACAATGAGTAAGTACAAGTCTTCCATCACCATATCATGGCTCACTTTTTGTAGTCTTATTGTATCACGGATTTTAAAATTGCATATATTTAAATTTTATTGAGAATTTTTCACTTATATCACAGGATTTTGCAGCATATAGGTATTTTTATATATTTATTATTTTAATTATTTTTGTGGTAACATAAGCAAAATAAGTGTGGAAAAGGTTTATAAGAGTGTGGGGAAGGTTTATAAAACCTTAAAATATATATAAATAATAAAATAAAGTTGTGACTTCACGGATTTTCACCTATCATGAGTGGTTCTGGAACCTAACCCCCATGATAGACGAAGGACCACTGTAGTTATTATCTGTCTCCATTTATAGTTATTACAATATTATCAACTATATCCCCCATACGTACTTATTTTACACCTGAATATTTGTGCCTCTTATTTCTCTTCACCCTGGCAATCCCTGATAAGGTAACCAGATGTCCTGCTTTTGGTGGGACAGTCCCGATTTTTAACAATTTGTCCCGCATCCCTCGGTGTTTTAAAAAAGACCCGATTTAAAAAATATATATTACAGCCTGACCTGTGATGGTGCAGTGGATAAAGCGTCGACCTGGGAACACTGAGGTCGCCAGTTCAAAACCCTGCACTGGTGTGGTCAAGGCACATATGGGAGTTGATGCTTCCAGCTTCTCCCCCTTTCTCTCTCTCTCTCTCTCCTCTCTAAAAATGAATAATATATATATATATATATATATATATATATATATATATATATTACAATACTATTTTTGCATTCTGTGAAATTATTTTTTTGCTCCATATAGACCAAATTTTTAATCGAGAACCCCCCGTCAATGGTGTCCCGCTTTACCAATTTTGAAATCTGGTCACCTTATTTATTATCTATAGTCTTACCTTTTCCAGAATATCATAGAGTTGGGATCATACTTCAGGCTTAGTGAAGGGTTAAAGGGTAAGTGACTTCAAAGATCAGATAGGGAGAGAAAGGTTGGTTTCTTCCCAATTGAATTGGGCTGGAAGGTAGGCAGAGTGACATCCAGTAAGGATACCCTACATCCATTGTGGAGGTTTATCTTAGTTTTGTGGATGGGCTATGATGCCCTTAGCCTCATCTTTAGGCAATAATCTTAAGTGTGACAGTCTGCTTTCTGCCTGTTGTTGTAGAGAATTGAGGGAAAGGCCTGAACCCAGCATGACGGGACATGTCCCTCAGTGGGACAAGTATGGTTGGAGGCAAAATAGGGAAGGATTCTTGTGGGGCTCTCAGGCATTGATAGGGAGCATGTGGGAGGGAAAAATGAGTTTCAGAAGAAGTTATGATAGGTCCCAAAGCCTGTTTTTAAATAGAAATATGACATTTTGTATAAACAAAGGCTGGCATAGCATACATTTTTGTTACCCTGACATACACTTAGTCCATCTACCACCACAAACCCCTGCCCCTCCCTCCCTCCCTGCCTCTCTTATTTTGTGGCTTTTTCTCCACTAGTCTGTTCTTGAAGTTTATTAGCACACTACTTCCCCAGTAGATAAAATGGGGGTTGGGGGACTCCACATCCTTTCCTGATGGCCCACCTTTAATACTGCTTTAGGTGATTAGTCTGTGACTCTCTGTCCAGGGTGTTATATCTGACAGCCTGGTGTATAAGAAGCCGGGTATGTGAACAACTGGATGTGCATGAACCCAGGTGTGTAAGGACAAGGGTGTGCAAGGCCCAGGTATGGGAGGACCTGGACGTGTTACATGCTTCACAATTGCGGTCCAGCAACACACGCGGGTGACCCTGTTAGAAGACAGATGGGGTTGCTCCGTGCTGAGGGAGCAGATCCTGGGCCAGAAGGCCGTTTCTGCCCTTCACCTTAAACTTTCAAACTGCGCTTTGAACAAAGTTTATGGCCTTCCTTGACTTGGTTCCAGCCTTCTGAGGTCTCAGGCTATAAATTATCCCAAAGCTATAGATCCTGCTGGCTGGGCCAGGCTGCCCTTGGAGGTGGGCGGGGGACGGGACGCACTGCACCGCGGGCCCGCCTCCGCCTGCTCTTTGTTTCTGTCAAAATGTAATTAAGATGAATATCCCGAGTAGCTTTGCCGGGAAGAGAAGCCACACGGGCTGTGTGATTTGCAGTTCAGCTGTTTGGGAGTGAAGGCAGGAATGGAGAAGGGCGGAAGAGGGGCGTAATCTCTGGAACCTTCGCTTTGGAAGTGGCCAAGTCTGCTTTTAACCTTTGCTGGTGGGGCTGCCTCATTCTTCCCTCTTCTACTTTCTGCTAAGTATTTCGCCAGCTGGTCCCAGGTGTGTGGGGCGGGGGGGGGGGGGGGCTTTCCTGTCCCCTGGGCCAAGGACTGTCCTGTGGTTACCTCATTCGGCTTCCCCCTCCAAGCTGGGAGAGAGGGTCTGAGACTAGTTTGGAGAAGAACTGCTCGGAGATGAGTTGAGAGACCGGAAACGTTGGATATTAGCATAGCAGGGAAGGTGGTGGAGGGCCGAGAGGAGAGCTGCATAAATCTGCATGGCTAATGAGGTCAGGACAGAGCCCGCAGAGAGCCCTGGGACTGAAGGTCCAGGACGATGGGGAGTTGTGAACTTGAGGAGAGGCGAGCATAGCCAGGGAAATACTCTGTCATTTTGGAGCAAGAGGGATGGGGAAAGGAGGGATAGGCAGAGAGGGCAAATGTGATTTTCTGACAAGTGCGGGGGAACAATGAAGTAATTGTCAGCCAATCAGAGTGAAGGATGGAACTTGAACTGAGGAAAGAGTACAGAAAAGACCCCCGGGAAGTTGAGAGTGCCACATTCTTGTGCCCTGCTGGAGACCTGCGAGGGGACAGTGAAGAGCAGGAAGGGCAGTTGGAAGCCGGGTGTTAATATTTGTGTTCTGGATTTCCCTTTGTGCGCTTTCCAGTATGCTTGGGAGATGTCCCCGCACAGCTGTCCTTGGGAAGTGGCATCTCTCCCTACAGGCCCTGGACCCCGAATCCTGTCCCACAAGTGCAAGGCTCTTATTGAGCCCCATCCCTTGGCAGGTAGCTTCCTCCTTCTCACCTCGACTTCTGTTTCACAAAACGCTGACTGCCTGGCAGGTGGACTTCCCAGACCCTTTGGAACACTATCCTTCACATCGTAGACAGGTGGCCGCCCAGCCTCAATGTGAGCACTTCCTCATGGGAACGACATGTACCCATGACCTCACAGGACAGCCATTCTCATTTTGGGCAGCTTAAGGTTTATTTTATACTTTTATACTGAGAAAAAAAAATTGTCTCCTTTTAACTTTCTCTGATTTTACTCTCTTTGAGTCAAAGAGAATAAATCCAACTGCTTTTCAATATGATAGGCCCATAAACATTTTCAGGGTTTCTCTTATTTCCCAATAAGTTTTCTGCTTTCCAAGAAGTTCCAGTCCCTTCTCTCCTAACATTCGGGAACAATTTTCTCATCACTGTCTTCCCAGCAGCTCTCCTCTGAATATGCATCTGTTTTTCACACAGTTATTTTGGTATTTATTCATTCGTAACCCCAATTTATTCTGAAAGAGACTTGAAGGAATTTGCAAAGCATGAATGATATGACAGGTTTATAAAAGTAAAGGAGGAAATGTTAGTGAAGGGAAAAGAACTGCAGGAAATATTAGCCAAAGGTAAATGTAGTACACAGTATTATGCCACACAGTTCCCCGAACTTGCCTAGATATAGGGCCCTAAATTTGCCTTTTTGAACTTACTGGCAATGAATGCAAAAAGGGAGACATGGGCAGTCATACAATTTGGCGTCCAGAAAAGCAAACCAGAAACACAGCTGTTTCTGGGTCTGGAAATGAAAGAAAATTTTCTGAGTCTTCATAAAGAAGAATGCACCCAATGATTTTGTTACGATAAGTTCAATAACACATTTACTCAAGCTGTTTCTTATAAAGTCATCTCTCCCAACACCAATCTAGGTCTTTACTCCAAAGCACAATTTCAATAAAAGCATGCACTCCAGTTGGTTAATGTGCCTCTTAAAATACAGCAATAAAATATTTCCAACTCAAGTTGACTAGAGAAAATTATGGGATATTTCTGGCTGTTTTAGGACGCTATATTTCTATTAACGTAGTCTATAATTGCATGAGGTTTTTAAGCAGACTTTGCTATTGACTCTTCCTTAGCTGTCTGCTCAAACCTATTCCTACTGCTATGACAGAAACAATTGAAGCCAAGTTGTCCTCATATTTCACTTGTGTGGCTGATTTTTTTTAACTTAAGTGGAGGGCTGTATTGTTTATTACTACAAATTCCATCTTGTTAGAGCCCTGTCCTGTTGATAGTCTTTGATGTGGATTATTATATCAACCACAATACCATATTCCATCAAATACGAGACTCTTAATGATAAGACGTGCCATTAAAAAGTTACCATGAGGAAAAAGAAATACTGTCAATGAAATTAGGACATGCAATTGATTGTGGGATGCATCTGAGTGTAGATGTGCTAAAATACGCATTTTAGAATTAGTGAAATATGGTATTAATGAACTCTCACATTCTGTCCTTTGTGACTTATAATTATATCCTCCATAGAACCATTTATTGGGTGTTCATGGTATGCAGCCACTGATGAAAACATTGAACTAGACAGGGTCAAGGAGAAAGAGTCCAGTTGACTTCAATGGGGAGCTTCTCCAGGTCTGCTTGTTCATTTGTTTTTATGCACACTCATCAAATAAACTTTAGTTTATCCAGTGAATGAACAAAAGACACAGGTTACAAAGATAAAAACCTGGTCCTTTCAGTCACAAGCTGGTTTCACATGTTAACCTGGTGTGGCATTCTCTCTGGGCCTGATTATTCTAGCCCCTTAGAATCCCCTTAACTGAATTATTGTCTACATCAGAACTGAGGCTCAGTCAGGAAGGCCAACTGGAGGAAGATGGGACAGAGCAGGGAAGAGGCCAGGACCTGGTACCAGCGTGCAGGAAATGGCCTGGTCACAGGGATAAGTTAGTAAACAAGGAGGTCCCAATGTCTGAAGGATCGGGTGAGTTCAGGCTTGACCAGGAAATAGTTAAACAGAATTTCCATTAAGAAAATTGGGCAGCTGACCTGAGATGACAGAGTTGTCAATCCTCAGGGTCAGGGAGATGGGCAGGTGACATCCAGAGATCTGAGCATACATGAGCAGTAGGACAAGGATCCAGGCAACAGTAACTAGGGCACTGAGGACTCCCAGCCCATGCTTTGCTCTAAACAGGGATCAGGGCACCAATAGGCATAAACAGTCGAATCTAAGAATCAGGTTCTAAGTCTATAGAGACTAGTTAGTTCTGGTCCCTGAGATTGCACGAGGTGGGGACGTGGAGAGGTGCACAAGTGGAGGGAGAAACTTTGTCCTCAGTGACAGTGAGAGCTCAGGTCTGGTCTCAATGTGGATGAAGGGAGCTGGCCCCTTAGGCTGCTGACGTGCAGGAGGACCTGGAGGCAGTGCCAAGGAAAAAGTGGAGAAGAACACAGGGGCCATTGCCTGCTCAAGAGATGAAGTCTGAGAAGGTGGGTAAGTTTCCAACAATTTGCACAAAGAGTGTTGAGGTCTCTGACACACAAAAATCTCAGTCAGGATCTGGCTCAGACTGAAAGGTTTGATGAGTGGCAACATGAGTGCCATCTTGGGTACACCCAACTGTGAGGACCTGGGAAAGGCAGAGGCAGAGGGAACGAGCTGGTGAGATCTCATTATTTAGGTACGGGATTTAATTAGTATGGGAGAATCTTTACTTAGGAAAAGTAGATTAAGAACTTGACCCTGTCCTCTACCCAGAAGCACATTTAATGGTGGGCACACTGGACACACGCCCTGGGCTCTGACTTCTGAAATGCCCCACAAAACCTCAACTTTACACTTTTTTCTAATGTAAGGGGCCCAATATTTTCTTCTGCACCCGGGGCCTCAACCGACCTTAATCCACCTCTGCCTCTACCCCACCTACCCCACTGTGAAATTCAAAAGTATAAGCATGTGTCGAGGGACTTGAGTGTGTCTGACTGAGGCCAGAGCGAAGGAATTAACTGGTAGCTCCTGAGGGTAAATTTACACTCAAGGAGGAAAGAAAACTGCACCTAGACGCTACCTACTCTGCCCAAGTTGGCCTGGGAGGAAATGACTACAGCAGTGGTTTTTAACCTGGGTTCTATCAAACCCTAGGGGTTCGATGAGTCGGTCTCAGAGGTTCAGAGAAGCCTCTGCCGCGGAGGCCAGAATAAAGTAATACTGTAATTTGTTGTGAGTTCATGTACTTTGTTGGTTTTGTTCTTTGAGCAAGGTGATGTTCATGCACGGCTCATTTTGTGCACCATTAAAAAGTATATACCTATGTCTTGATTTGGAAAAAAAATTATATTTTATTTATCACTAAAGAAGGGTTCGGTGAATGCGCATATGAAACTGGTGGGTTTGGTACCTCAAAAAAGGTTAAGAACCACTGGACTACAGTATGTGCACATTGAAAAAAAGAAATACCTTAGTCATGCCTTGGCTGGATGGCTCAGTTGACTAGAGCCTCATCCTGAAGTGCAGAGGTTGCCAGTTTGATCCCCAGTCAGGACATTTATAGGAACAGATTGATGTTCCTCTCTTTCTCCCTTCCTTCCTCTCTCTCTAAAATTAATGAATAAAAATTAATAAAAGAAATCTTTGCTTATTCCAAGGTTATGAAAAAGAAAGAGAGAGAGAGAGAGAGAAAGAGAAAGAAAGAAAGAAAGAAAGGAAGGAAGAAAGAAAGAAAGCTCTTAGTTCTGCAGAATGTAGGCATTGAAGACTAACAAGTCTAAGTTTGATTCGTGGTTCTATCTCCTTTGGCAAATTGCTTACCTCTGCCTGAGCCTCAACTATTAATGGGAATTGTAATAATAAAGTGCCTAAGTTCTAAATTATTGTGAGGAATAAATATAAAATAATTCATGTAAAGTATTAAGCACCATATCTGCTACATAGTAAGTGTTCAAAGAATGTTATGTATAAAACCACTGAGGATACATATATCCCTAAAGAGCTAACGCACTTGGGCTTTTGGCAGTTTCATTGTGGGGCACTCCTCATTGGCTTGAATACTAAGGCCTTCATCCTATCTTGTAGATCCATCTCCACCTGGGGAGAAGTTTGGCCAATGCCACACCAGAGGCAGTAAAAGAAGACGGTCCTAGGAGAGGCCCAGGAAGGTGCCTGGCAGGCCTGTAGGGATTCATCATGTCCGACACACCAGTGACCACCACTGGGGGTGAAATAGTGGCATGGGAGTCATGTGAAATAAGCTGGTGGGGCCATCAGAAGGCTGGGCAGAGATGATAGCTCCTGCCAACCACACAGTGCAGCCCTTCTGTGTGAGGTGAATGCAAGTTCATGCCTTCCCAGCAGGGGGCAGTAAGTGATGAGGACAGGCATTTCAATAACTCAGGAGACTGGGTAATACTTGGGCAGAGCAACCCCCCCCCCCAAAAAAAGTGAATTTCTTACTAATTTGAGATGTAGTGATTCAAAGTGATAATTTAAAGTACAGTAAGTCCCTCGGTTACAAACATCCGAATTACCTAAAACTTGTACTTACAAACAAAGCACCATAAGGGCTATTGGTAATCAACTGCAGTTGGACATCAGTGAAAATGATATCACAGAGTTACTCAACTCCCATGGTAAAGAACTAATCAATGAAGATCTTGTGGAACTACTGCAGCAGATGAAAGCATTTAGGAAGAAAACAGGGACCTAGAAATTCCAAAACTGAAAAAGTTTTCTATAAAAAGTTAGCTGATGCTTATCATCTCATTGAAGCAGGAATGGCAGTTAGAGAAGTAAGATCCTGATACAGAGAGGTTCACCAGAGTTTACTGTACAGTTACTGAGGGTCTGGGGGGCTACAGGGCCATTCATGCTGAGAGAAAGAAAAGCTTTGTACAAACCTCCCCTGATGCCGACTTCTGGAAACTGACTCCAGCAGCAAAAGCAAACCCTGGCTCTCCAACACCAGTCCCGTCCTCGGCAGCAAGTCCACCATCTTCTGCATCAGCCAAGGTTGTTTCAGGTTGTATTTGACAATGCTTGAGTAGTTATATACACAGAAAGGTAAAAATAAGTACCATGTTAAAACAAACATCTATCTAAGTTACGTTTAATAGGTAAATAAGTGTACCTGTTCCAACTTACAGACAAATTGAACTTAAGCTCAAACCTACAGAACCTATCTCGTTTATAACCTAGGGACTGCCTGTAAGTGTGACTTAATTTTACAGTCATAAGCTGTGGGGCCAGAGCCCTTGAGTTATAATAAACCTAGAATGTCAGTTAGTTTTAATAAAGAATTTAAACCAACCAATCACAGCAGAATGAATACATATTGCAAAATTAGCTGATGAAAATATTTTAGCCTCCCCAGGACAAAGATATAAAAATTTAAGTAAGATAGCATTTGCAAATCTGTCACGCTATCAATCATTTTTTAAAAGTTATAACTTCTGACTAGTTTTGAAGAATTTTTATGCTTTGGACCCTGTTTACACATCACCTCATTTAGTCCTAATATCGCTAAAATAGTCCCAAGTATCAATCTCATTTTATGAATGAAGAAACAGTCTCCAAGAGATTTAGTGATGTAAAGATGGCAATTTGAATATAAATTGATGTCCTCTCCCTCTTGAGATGCCACTAAAATGGTAATTAATTCTTTGCTGTGGGAGCTGTCCTGTGCACTATTTAGTGGCCTCCCTGGTCTCAACCCACGAGATGCCAGTTGTAGTTGTGACAACCAGCACTGTCAGCAGACTCTGTCATACGTTCTCTGTGGGGAACACTGAAAATGCCTTGGGTTAAGAGCTGGTGAGGCAGAGCACTAAGTGTGAGGAATTCCAACAGGACTCTTGAAGAATGGTTTTGGCTATGGTGGAAGCCAGGGCCAAAACAGGCTCTTGAAGAATGGTTTTGGCCTGGAGGAAGCCAGGCCTAGGGCACCCTTGGAGCCATCACGGGACACAGGACTGATGAAAACTGGCTGGTCCTGAGGCACCTCTTGGCTTAGAAACTCCAATCACCAAAAAAAAAAAAAAAAAGGCAGAAGAAACTTGGAGAATTAAAAACCAGAGGATTAATTAGAAGTATTTTAATAGAATAGTTTGATTCTTGATCCATCTTAACTCAGAAACATGAACTTGGCAGGGAGATTGTTAGGAAAATAGGGAACTCAGTAGAATATATGATAAAATGATGCATTTTAAAAAATGTTAACAGCTTAACTAGTGGTAGTGCAGTGGATACAGCATCATCCTATAACGCTGAGGTCCCCAGTTTGAAACCCTGCGGTCACAAACTTGAGCACAGGCTCACCTACTTGAGCCTGAGATCATCAACATGATTCAAAGTTTGTTAGCTTTAAGCTCTAATTTGCTGGCTTGAGCCCAAAGTCACTGACTTGAACAAGGGGTCACTGGCTTGGCTAGAGCCCCTAGATCAAGGCACATAGGAGAAGCAATCAATGAGCAACTAAAGTGAAGCAACTACAAGCTGATGCTCCTCATCTCTCTCCCTTCCTGTCTCTCTCTCAAGTTTTATTTAATTAAAAAATATGAACAGTGGTAAGACAATGCAAAAAGAAAACAACAATTAGAAACGCCAGCCCAAACGAAAGGGGAAAATAAAGTAAATGTAATGTTAATACAGAATAAGGGTCTGTTTAGTAGTGTTTATGCAATTATATTAATCATAACATTACAATTATGTTTAATTATATTAATGACAATCACAATGAGATATTATTGTATTACTTAATAATTAATTGTTGATTTTTTACTGTCTAAACTAAACATAGCCATATAAGTATGTTGGTAGTTTATGGGAATAAAAAGTGGGGGAAGCTGGTGTAAATGAGTTACATCCTAATCTGTTGTGGCAGGAAATGAATAGATAATAGCCAAAATTTTGAAATTGTAGAATAAACATATTATTAGCAGTAATCGCCTAAAACAATAGCTAAAAAAGTTAAGAGTGGGTTGCCCCTGAGCTGGGGACAATAGGGCAAAGCACAATGGATCAGGGGACTAGTGTTTTTTATTATTTTTTTATAGTACTTACTTTTAAACAATATGCACATATCATTTTGGTTACAAATATTTATACTAGCCAGACCTGTTATAACTGCAGTGAGAGGAACATTCTTATTCCATGCTGGTGGTGGTATATACTGAGATAACTTTGTGGGAAAATAGGTTTACACTTATCAAAAACCTTCAAAAGCCTATAACCTTGGCCCTGGCCAGTTGGCTCAGCAGTAGAGCGTTGGCCCAGAGTGGAAGTCCTGGGTTCGATTCCTGGCCAGGCCACACAGGAGAAGTGACCATTTTCTTCTCCGCCCTTTCCCTTCTCCTTCCTCTCTATCTCTCTCTTCCCCTCCCATAGCCAAGGCTCCATTGGAGCAAAGTTGGCCCCCACAGCGCTGAGGACAGCTCCATGGCCTCTGCCTCAGGCACTAGAATGGCTCCAGCTGCAACGGAGCAACACCCCTGGTGGGCATGTCGGATGGATCTCGGTAGGGCGCATGCAGGAGTCTCTCTGACTGCCTCCCCGCTTCTAACTTGGAAAAAATACAAAAATAAAAATTAAAAAAAGCCTATAACCTCTAGGGACATATCCTTAGGAAGAAGCTAGAAATGTGGACCAAAATTTACATACAAATTCTCATGTCATTTATAGCAGCAAGAAGTTGGAATTGATGTAAATATCCAGCAATTGAAAAGTGGCTAAATGAATGTACACTTGTACAATTAATGGTCCAGAAGGTTTAAAAGTGTTTATAAAGAACTTTAATTATGTGGAGATGCATTTACAATGTTAAGTGAAAAAACCAGGGTATGGGGTACACAACCAGCCAAAAGGCCTTATCTCAACTGAGTCAAAATACATAAAATCAGGAAAAGAACTTGAGAGAAATATATGAACATATTAACGCTGATTATCTCTGGAATAATAGTAAATTTTATTTTCTCAGTGTTCTAATTTTTCTTCAATTAGTGTGCATTACTTTCATAAGCAGAAAGAACATTGATGTTACTATTTTAAAAGAAAAGGAAATCATCTAGACTGCGAAATATCTTGATACAGGGCAAAACCTGCCCCTGTGCCACCAAGGTCTGGAAAAGGGAGGGTGGCCATTGCTGGTGGCTCATTGCTCATCGTTGGTGCCTGCTCAGGCCTTCCTGGAACTGCTAAAGGTTGATTTCCCACTTTACAGTCAGCTAGAGATTAGGCATGGAACAAAAGACTAATATAGAGTTTCACTTTGCATAATTAGTTTAGCTCATTAAGGCCTTAGAACGCACGTTCATTTTTATACCCAGTCGAATGGAAGCAGTGCCCCCACAGCAGTTGTTGTCACTTCCATATGTCTGCAGCTGTGAAGCTGGCCCACAGTGATCTAGGGGTTCTTAGACTATTTTTTGAACTTCAGGGAGCAAGCCAATCAGCTAGGCTTAACCAGGTATGGCTAGAAAGCAAGCAAACAAGACATTACTCATTTGAGTCATTTTTTATGGTCTTTTTCCTAATGCAACTTTTCACCAGAATGCCAAATCAAAATATTCTGTCACTCATTAACCATACAAAATAGAACAGTGGTTCTTAAACTTGAGAGTTGTTAATCATCTGAGAAATGTGTTGAAAATGCAGACCAGCTGCCTCAATTCTCAGACCCTGTTGCATAAAATCTCGGGTGGGCTCAAGAATGTGTGTTTTCAGAAAATACTATAAGCTGATTTTGATGCTTCTGTTTCTGGGGTTGATCTTTGACAGTTTAGAGTGAGGTTTGAAGGAATACCGGTACATAGGCATGAGTGTAAATTAAATACTTTCCAAACTAAAAGTTATTTGTCATTAGTCATTGCTTAATCTAGTTTTCTTTAATTTGTAAATAAATATTTAAACTTTCCCTGAAAGATTGGTGAGTAAACACTTGGAATTTCAGTTAAAGACAGTAAGTGGACTTTTGTAAAAAGTCATCAATCCGCAAGAATCAAAAATAAGGGAGCCCTGGCCAGATAGCTTGGCTGGTTAGAACATTGTCCTAATATGCAAAGGTTGCTGGTTCTATCCCTGGTCAGGGTACATACAGGAGCAGAGCAATGTTTCTGTCTCTCTCTCTTTCTCTTCCTCTAAAATTAATAAATAAATAATAAAAGAAAGAAAAATAGGACAAAAGATGGTACTAGAAGAGAGAAGTCAATGAAATCTAGGGAGTCATAAGGTGGAGAGACAAGTAGTAAATGATGTAGCAGTATGGAGGAAGTGGAAGTCTGTGTGATGGAGGAAGTGAGAATGAGAACCATTTTGCTCATATCAGCCTCATAGAAGTTTGTTGCTCAGAGGTACCAGAAACCTCTGAACTTAGGGATGAGGGGTGGGGCTCATTTATCATAATCTATATAAGTAGCAATCAAATCGCAGATGTTTTACCCTACCCCACAAGTAGACAGAAGATTTATACTCTAGAAATTGACAAAGACTTAGAAATACCTGGCCCCTGAAGGGTGAGTGTGCCTATTAACAGTTTGTCTCTCACTTCTAAATCTACCCTACTTTGCCCTGATTTGTGATCCTAGAGCTGGGTCCTGTGAACATTTCTTTTTGCTGACTGGCTTGATATTAAGCATTGTCAATAGAAGGTACTAGAGTGACACTACAAGTTGATAGCAGGAGGGTGCTTGCTTCCCTCCTGGCTCAGCTTCTCCTGCTGTTGTATTGAGTGAGGGAGCCAATGGATTGATGGGTGAGTACTCACTGCAGTGACCCTCATAGACCAGCTCTAGCCACACTCAGGCTATGATCTGTCTGCTCTGTCTTCCATGACAGCTCCTGCTAAGCCCTTAGAAAACTGTCTCCCCTCCTGCCAGCCTTTCAGCCTATTCACATGCTCTGCAGTGATAGGCCACTTCCACAGATCATCTCTGGTAGGTGTCTTCCAGCAGATCTTTTTGCCACAGGTGGGCTATGTGCCTCTGGGGTAGCTATGCTGTCTTTTGAAAAGAGTAGCCTCAGCCCTGGGGCGTGGGGTGGGGAGTGATGTGCCTATCCAAGTTCCTGGTCCCATTTCCTTTATTGCCTACTCGCCCTTAGTCTAAACAATCTAAAGTTTATTTTTATTTTGAGAGACAGAGAGAGAGGCAGTGAGTGAGAGAGAGAGAGAGAGAGAGAAAGGGAGAGTGAGAAGTATCAAGACACAGTTGCTTTTACTTTAATTGTGCCTTGACTGGGGATCAGAGAGCTCAAGCCCAGTCAGCGTATCCTTGTTCAAGTTGATGAGCCCAGACTCAAGCTGATGAGTCTGTACTCAAGTCGGCGACCTCAGGGTTTCAAACCGGAGACCTCAGTGGCCTGGGTGGATGCTCCACCCACTGTGCTACCACTAATCAGGCTAAAGTCTATTATTTCTTCTTCTTCTTCTTCTTTTTTGCTTTCTTCTCCTCCCCCTCTTCTTCTTTCCTGTTAATCTATAGCTTTTAGAGGCCTTTTAAAAGTAGGTAACAATTTTTTACTAGTTAACATTTCTTTACATTAAATTTTTCTCTGTTCAAATTATTAGTGTGATGTCTAGCTTTTGATATAGTGCAAGGGTTTGAAAAAGGGGGTTAAGAGAAGATCTTAATTTTTGAAGGTGAGATTTATAGTTTCCTTCCTTCCTCAACTCCTATAACACTAGTATCCCTCAGGCAGAAAGGTTCCTCCCTGGAGAAACTGACTGACCCAGAGAAAGGACCTACAACATTGTTGCCTCAACACAATGGCCAAGCCCCACCTCGTAGCTCTGCAGTGTAGCCCGCTGGTCAGCAAACTCTGCCTATGGAAAAAACCAACTTTTTATTTCTTTCTCAGAAATATGAATATATAGTGAAGAATCAGCAGACATCTGAGGAACATTTTCATCACAAAAGATAATTTTAGTAACAAAATTTTAGAAAGAAGGAAGCAGGAAAAAGTAAAATAAAATATTCTGGACTTAATATTACCGGAGGCATGAGATGTTATACCTATAAGGGAAAAGAAACCAACAACTATAAAACAAGACGTCAAAAAATGGAAAAGACCTCCTAGAAATTAAAAATAGGATGATCAAATTAAAGGCTGAACATAAGATTGAAAGACAAAGTGGAGGAAATACCCTAGAAATAATCAAAAGACAAAGATACAGAAAAATACAAAAATTGGAACATCAGTCCAAGAAGTATATTAATAAGCATTCTTATTAATAAGAAATTAATTCTTATTAATTCTTGTTGATAAGAAAAAAACAACAGAAAAAAATGAAAACTTTCAAGAAAGTCATACAAGAAAATCCTTTGGGCCTGAAGGACATGAGGTTCCCTGTTGAAAAGGCCCCTTTGGATTCCCAGAACAATGACATAGAGACACATAATAGTGACATTTTAGACCATTGGATAAAATATAAGATCCTAAATCAGAAAGCCAGTAGATTTCTAATCAGCAATGCTAGAGACTGGAATACAACAAAGGAATGCCTTCACAATTCTAAGGGAAAGTGATTACCAACTTGGAATTCTGTAACCAGTCATACTATCAATCAAGTGTGCAGAAAGGAAAAAGACATTTCCAGACAAGCAGGTCTCAAGCATTTTACTCCCTTATGCCGTTTCTAGGAGGCTACTGGAGAATGTGCCTTATCAAACCAAGACACAGGAAAATATGGGAGCTGTGAAACAGGTCATCCAATAGAGAGAAACTGAATGCTCAGGTTCACATCTACTTCAAGAGACAAGGATAAAGAGCTCTAAAGCTATAGCTAAAAAAAAAGAAGAAGAAGAAAGAAAAATGATAGATTTTCTAATGTGTTTGCCTTGCTGAGAGGAGTTTTAAAACTTTGACAGAGTTTAGTAGAAGAGTTTGTCATAGAGCAATTTAAAATATAAAGTAATTACCTCCAGGACAATTTTTTTTTCAGTTATATAAGAATGGAAATTGATCACACTGCTGTTTGTGGCTCAGCTGTGAATAATAGGTAGTCATAATACAAACACCGAGTATTCATTTTTTTAACCAAAAATCATAGTGCAAGGATAGAGGAAGAGTAAAGGTTGTGTCGGTGTGTTAGGTAGCGGTGGCTGTCAGATAAAGCCCCCATTCTTCATAGCAGGAAGGCAACAGATAATACCTAACTGGAAAAAATTAAGAAATATTAAGTATAAGCATATATATCAATATAGGTAGAAATATCAAGAGAACTGTCTGAAGGAGTTGGAAATGGTTCCCTGCAGGTCGTAAAAGTTGGGGGACAGGGAAGACACGAGCAAGAGACTGACCTTTATTGTAAGCCTTATAGTCCTTATGCAAGTACATGTATTATGTAAATCAATAATTACATCTGAGAAATTAAATTCCAATGATTTGAAACCCATCAAGATTATTTTTGCTATTTTTGAGGCATTGTGTTGGGGGTACCCCAGAGCATGCCCAGGTTCAGTGATTTGCTACAAGGCCTCGTAGGACTAAGCACATAGCCATACTCATGGCTGTGCTTTCTCACAGCTAAAGGAGACAAAGTAAAATGAACAAAGGGAAAGGAATGAGGGACAAAGTCCAGGGGAATGAGACACAAGCTTCTGGGAGTTCTCCAAGTAGAGTCACACAAAATACACATTGAGTTCCTCCAGCCAATGACCTTGACGACACAGGGAAACGGGTTCTACTAAGAAAGCTCATTAGAGACTCTGTTCAAGCTACTTCTTGAGGGTTGGCCACATAGATACCCTCTGCCCAGCACATAGCAAAATTCCAGAGTCCCAAAAGGAAGACAGGTGTTCAGCACAAGCCACATTGTTTACCCAACAGTGTAGGCACAGTAAGCCACTTTCAGCATTTAGAGAGTTTTAGATCAGTCTAGGGAACTGTTTATCATTCACATTCCAACGGGTCTTTCCAAGGATGCCAGTCTTCAGCTGCTATGTGAATTCTTTTCTGCACAAAAATTAAAAGTCTTTACAAACATTCTTATAGTATATATCAGAAAAATGCTGAGTGAACTGGAAAAACCCATATCCAGACTTGCAGTTAGTAATAAGGTCCAAGTCCAAATCTCACATGGTGCACTGTAATGATTACATGATTTTGGAAGAGGAACTGAGGTTATTTGACTTACTTTTTCCCTAAGGCTAATGGAAAGTTTGAAGGATATTATATACAAAAACACATGCTCAGGAAATGTTGATTGTTTAAAATTGTGTAATTTTTTGTCTACTGAGTTTTCTCCCTTTAAGACTTTAACCTTTCTTCTGTCCTACTTCAAGGTATTTTTTTATATTTCTTCCATATAGTTTGACTTAACTACATAGAAATTCCTGCCATAGTCTTCATGCGTGCATGTCAGCAAGAAGTCATGCAGCATCCCTGCTCTCAGTAAAATCCTTTGATGGCTCCCTTTACCAAGAGAAACCACATCAATGTAACCAGCTTTGAGTGGGTTCCCCAGTGGGCTTCCATTTATGAGTCTCTGCTTTGCTCTCATTCACAGATTCCCTCCAGGACTGAAGGATGCAGAATGATTCCCTTCATTTCATTTTTTCCTTCCTATGACCACATTGCAGCTCTCAAGAATGATTCTATATAAAAGTCAGGGAGCTCACTGACTCAGTAACAACTGTCCACTCTCCATTTGTCCCTGTCTTGCCTCCCAATTCACTGATTTATCTCCATTGGCTATGAAGTAATTCAGAACAAATCCTTGGTCCTGTGGCACAATGCCCACTGAGCAGGCCATTTTTTATACCATAGGATCATTCTGAAGATGACACAAGATTACAAAAATGAAAGTGTCCTAACAAATGTAATTTTTGATGCAGTTCTAGAATTCTTGAGATCAGCCTATTATTAAGTGACAATTATTGGCCTTGACTGGATAGCTCAGTTGGTTGAGTGTTGTCTCAACCGGCCAAGGTTTTGGGTTCAATCCCCAGTCAAGGCCCATACGGGAATCAACCAATGAATGTATAGATAATTAGAACAACAAATTGATGTTTCTCTCTTTCTTTCTCTGTCTCTGTCTCTCTTCCTCTCTCTCTCTCTAAAAATCAACCAATAAAAAAATTTTAATGACAATTATTTATACAAAAAGTACTCCAGGCCTGACCTGTGGTGGCACAGTGGATAAAAGTGTCGACCTGGGAACACTGAGGTCGCCAGTTCAAAACCCTGCACTGGTCTGGTCAAGGCACATATGGGAGTTGATGCTTCCAGCTCCTCCCCCCTTTCTCTCTCTCTCTCTCTCTCTCTCTCTGTGTGTGTGTCTCCTCTCTAAAATGAGTAAAAATAAAAAGAAATTTAAAGAAAAAAGTACTCCAATATAATATTGTCAGGGTCCTAGAACCCTAAAGACTTTATAACTAAGGTTTATTTCACAATTTTAATATTATTTATGTTTGCAATAATCACTTTTTATTGGGGTGCACGTGGGTCCGGTCGCAAAGGTGGGAGCTGTGTCGAATGCTGTGGAGGTCTGAACCGATGCTAAACGCCCCCACCAGCCACATAGACCCGCCCTCGGCACTAGCAGAGGCCAAGGGAGCCCTGAAATAGGCCTGAGTGGGCGTGCGTGAGGCCACCCATGGAGGCAGAAGCTGCAGTGGAAGCTGCGGAAGCCCAAGCCTGTGTGTAAACTTGCTGGCATACGCTGGCCCTCAGGGGCACAGGAGGCTGAGGTCCTTGGAAGCAGTCCAAATGGGCATGCACAGGTGCATTAGCCCACTGGGGGCAGCAGAGGCCACAGTGGCCATGGAGGTGGGCTGGTGCCTGCAGCACCTGAGCCCAAATGCCCCAGGCAGCAACAGCATCACTGGCCTGTTGGACAGATCACACAAAGGGAGCGCAGAGGCCACATCCAGTGAACCCCTGTGACTACATTCTACTGACTGCTGAAAAAGAAGAAAAAAACAAAATAAAAGTAAAATAAGTAAAATGTCTGGATAGAATGACACCTGAGGCTAAGGAATAGGCCATATCTAATACTGTACCTAATCACTGAATAACAGTACTGAGGCCAACAAGTAGCCAGCAATAAAAGGCACCAGAAAGCAGATCTCAGGAGAATTGGAACTTTTAAAGAAAATCCCCCCAGGCCAAGAGTAGATAAAAGCAAACCTAGGAGTACAGTTGATAATTACAACAGCACCTGGGCCCAGCAGAGGCAGCCACAAGATCTGGATTGCCCATAGATCCAAAGAGGTTGATAAGAGCCAGTCATAGTCAGTGACCCCACTGATCTGCACCAGCCCCTAGACAGGGAAGTCCAGGGCAGGCACATTCAGTGGCCAGATATGGAAAGCTCCAGTTCAGGAACTAACAACCCTTGTTAGAGTGGAAGCATAAAGAAGAAGGCCTCCTCACACCTGACCCCACTAAGACATAGAAAATGCCAACACAAACAGCAAAAAGAACAGTGATAGAAGATAAGTAGCCCACAGCAGATTACAAACAACAGCTGATGCCAACCCAAGAAGACCTAGAAATAACATAACAGAAAATTGGAGACAGACAATACCAACCTTAGACTTAGCTAGCTTCACAAACAACACAGCCAAATGAAGAGTGTATACACAGACAAAATGGGAAGACAGAGAAATGCAATCCAAATGAATCAACAAGAGAAAACCCCAGAAAAAAAAACTGAGATGAAAATAACCAAACTACCAGATGCAAAGTTTAAAATAATGATTATTAGCATGCTCAAAGATCTTAGAGCAACAATGGATGGACACAATGAGCACCTAAATAAAGAGATAACAAGCATTAAAAAAGACATTGAAATAATAAGGAAGAACCAGTCAGAAATGACAAATACAATATCAGAAATGAAGACTACACTAGAAAGAATTAAAAGCAGGCTGGATGAAGCAGAAGATCAAATCAGTGATTTAGAAGACAAGATAAACAAAAGCATGAAAGTGGAGCAGCAAAAAGAAAAGGGGCTCAAAAATTCTGAAGAAATTCTAAGAGAGCTCTGTGACATCATAAAGAGAAACAACATCCACATCATAGGGGTTTCTGAAGAAAAAGAAGAGAAAGAACAAGGGATAGAGAGCCTGTTTGAAGAAATCATAGCTGAAAACTTCCCTAAATTGATGCAGGAAAAAGTCACACACACAAGTTCAAGAAACACAGAGAATTCCATTAAAGAGAAACCCAAAGAAACCTACACCAAGAGAAATCATAATTAAAATTCCAAAGCTAAGAGATAAAGAAACAATACTAAAAGCTGCAAGTTAAGAAAAATGTTAATCACCTACAAAGAAGCCTCGATAAGGATGACATTCAACTTCTCAACAGAGACAATTGAGGCCAGAAGGGAATGGCAAGAAATATTCAAAGTAATGCAGAACAAGAGCCTACAACCAAGACTTCTTTATCCAGCAAGGCTATCGTTTAAAATTGAAGGAGAAATAAAAAGCTTCCCCCCCCCAAAAAAAAAGAAAAGAAAGAAAAAACCACTTAAGGAATTCATTACAACCAAACCAATGCTGCAAGAAATGTTAAGGGGCCTGTTGAACAAAGGGGGAAAATATAGTAAAAGAGAAATGTAGATTTAAAGAATAAAATGGCAATAAACAACTATCTATCAATAACCTTAAATGTAAATGGATTAAATGATCCAATCAAAAGACATAGAGTAGCTCCATGGATAAAAAAAACATGACCCATACATATGCTGTCTATAAGAGACACACCTCAAAACAAAAGATACACATAGACTGAAAGTAAAAGGTTGGAAAAAATATTTCACGCAAATGGAAATGAAAAAAGAAGCTGCAGTAGCAATACTTATATCTGACAAAATGGACTTTAAAACAAAAACTAAAGTAAGGGATAAAGAAGGACACTACATAATGATAAAGGGAGCAATCCAACAGAAAGATACAACCATTATAAATATCTATGCACCTAATATAGGAACATCTAAATATATAAAGCAGACTTTGATGGACATAAAGGGCGATATCAACAGCAATACTATCATAGTAGGGGATTTCAATACCCCACTAATAACACTGGATAGATCCTCAAGAAAGAAAATCAATAAAGAAACAGCAGACTTAAAGGATACACTAGATCAATGGATTTCATAGATATTTTCAGAACCTTTCACCCTAAAGCAGCAGAATATACATTCTTTTCAAGTGTTTATGGTACTTTCTCTAGGATAAACCACATGTTAGGGCACAAAAGGGGTCTCAACAAATTTAAGAAGATTGAAATCATATCAAGCATCTTCTCTGATCACAATGCCATGAAACTGGAAATCTATCTACAACAAAAAAACTGAAAAATACTCAAACACTTGGAAACTAAATAGCATGTTATTAAATAATGAATGGGTTAACAGATCAAAGAAGAAATAAAAAAATTTCTAGAAACAAATGATAATGAGCATACATCAACTCAAAATTTATGGGACACAGCAAAAGCAGTACTGAGAGGGAAGTTCATAGCATTACAGGTATACCTTAAGAAGCTATAAAAAAGCCTGACCAGGTGGTGGCACAGTGGGTGGAGCATCAGACTGGGATGTGGAAGGACCCAGCCAGGGTCGAGACCCCAAGCTTGCCAGCTTGAGCGCAAGCCCTTCTGCCTTGAGCAAAAATCTCCCCAGCTTGGACCCAAGGTCGCTGACTCCAGTAAGGGGGGCTTGGTCTGCTGAAGGCCTGCAGTCAAGGCACATGTGAGAAAGCAATCAATCAATGAACAACTATGGTGTCGCAACGGCAGTGAAAAACTAATGATTGATGCTTCTCATCTCTCTCCGTTCCTGTCTGTCTATCCCTCAGACTCTCTCTCTGTCCCTGTAAAAAAAAAAAAAAGAAGCTAGAAAAGCTCAAATAAACAACTTAAGCCTGCATCTAAAAGAAATAGAAAAAAAAGCAGCAAGTAAAGCACAGAGGAAGTAGAAGGAAGAAAATAAAGATCGGAGTGGAAATAAATGACATAGAGACTGAAAAAACAATACAGAGCATCAATGATTCCAAGAGCTGGTTCTTTGGAAAGGTAAACAAGATCGATGAACCTTTAACCAGACTCACAAAGAAAGAAAGAGAGAGGACTCAAATAAATAAAATTAGAAATGAGAGTGGAAACGTAACAACTGACACAGCAGAAATACAAAAGATTGTAAAAAAATACTATGAAAAACTGTATGCCAAAAAATTTGACAACCTAGGTGAAATGGACAAATTCCTTGAAACATAATCTTTCAAAAATCAATCTGGAAGAATCAGGAAACCTAAACAGACTGATCACAACAAATGAGATCAAAACAGTTATCAAAAAACTCCCAACAAACAAAAACCCTGGGCCAGATGGTTTCACAGTCTAATTCTACCAAATATTCAAAGAAGAACTAACTCCTATACTTATCAAACTATTGCAAAAAATTTAAGAGGAGAAAAGACTTCCAACCTCCTTTTATGAATCTTGCATAAATCTCATTCCAAAACCAGGCAAAGACAATATAAAGAAAAGAAAATTATAGGTCCAATATTCTTGATGAATTTAGATGCTAAAATCCTCAACAAAATATTAACAAACCGGATCCAGCAATACATGAAAAAAATCATACATCATGATCAAGGAGGATTTATTCTGGGGAGGCAAGGCTGATACAATATTTGCAAATCAATCAATGTGATTCATCACATAAGCAAAAGGAAGGAGTAAAACCACATTATAATATCAATAGACATAGAAAAAGCATTTGATAAAATTCAGCACCCATTTATGATCAAAACTATCAGCAAGGTGGAAATTTGACTCAAGCCAGTGACCTTGGGCTTTAAGCCAGTGACCTTTTGGCTCAAGCCAGCAACCCCAGGATCATGTTGATGACCCCAAACTCAAGCCAGCAAGCCTGCGCTTAAGACATCAACCTCGGGGTCATGAACCAGGATCCTCAGCCAACTATTGCACCACCACCAGTTAGGCAAATGCATTAACTTTAAGTCAGAAGTTATGGATAACAGTTTGAACCTTATATTAGCCAATTGATTCTGTGTCTTGTTTTGAAGGTATAACATTGAGAAAATCCCAATTACACAGAATAAAAATCATAAAACAGAAGTTATTTAACAATAGCTTGCCTTAAATCTAACAATGTGTTGTAATTGAATGTTCTAGAAGAGCTTGGAAAGGGATAGAGTGTCTCGCGACTGTTTCGACGTTGAATCATTAACAATGTCTTATATGCACTGTCATTCCTTAATTGGTTATTTTTCTGTGCAGAGAGCACAAATAAATGGATTCCTCAGATACTCTAAGTCTCCGCTATTAGAAAGAAAATATGTTTTAATTGTATGACAACTTTTGATATTAGAATATTTTGACTTAGGACCTTTTATAAAGTTTTATATAGTTCAGTTCTTTTCTCTGATAGTGGTGCAATCTGATTCAAAACAGTGAGCCTAATTTTTTTATATTAATGTCACATGTGTTTCAGTTTCATTTCTGACTCTCTTTGCAGTTATAAGCATAGTGACATTGTGGCTGTACACCACCACAATGCTTTTATTGAATTTATTTAAAATATTGTAAGATATACAAGCTTGTACAACTATGTGTATTGCAAAGAAATTCCTAATGTAATCTCTTCATTAGTTTCTCCCAAAGTAATTTCCCATCTCATCTGCATTAGTTGTACAAATATCCTGTCTCAAATTTTACTATGAAAAAACAAAATTTGGTTCTGACATTCCACAGCATTACGAATAATGTTGAAAAGTCCACTGTTTAAAGAGCATAACTTAATCGGGTCAATTTGTGTGGAATTACCCCACCGTGGGAAGAGGCTAGCATCCCTGCAGACGTCCCTTCGTGTCTGTGCAGCATGTAGTAATTCACTGAACACAGTTCAGCAGCAGTGTTTATTATGTTGTGACTTGTGCTGTTTTCCTGTTCCTTTTCTGCTCTCTGTACATATGGCATTGTGGTTTTGCCAGTTTATTTGAAAGAGTACTAAAATTGTTCCCAACAATTAAAAGTGTCTTCTGCTATGTAATAAATCTTTCTTGTTTGTACCTGCATGATTGCATTATGAAAGAACAAGCAGCAAAAATGTTAGACCCCTAGCATTACTCCTGTCCACTTAATTAGAAACAAACTGTGACAATGTTTAAGTATCACACACCAGCAAGTCTTAGAGAGTTGTAGAGTTATAATAATGGAGGCATTGTCACTCTTGTGAGCATCTGAAAGAAGTGCTTAGTGGAGAAATAGCTGAGGGTGTTCTCAGAACTCTTGAGGTTTACTTCAAGAAGTCAGAGAGACAGGATGCAGTGGACTTTCAATGAGTCATTAATTTGACCTTTGTTAGCCCTTTTGTTGACAGAATTTAGAAAAAAAGGTGAGTCTATTTTCGTGGCTGCCACTACGACTAATTCTAGGGAAGGCATAAAACTGCAGGGCAGCTGCCTAGAAATCCTGAGGGCTAATCCTGGACCTCCGATTTACCAGTAGGGAAATGGACGGTGCCATGCAACTGTAAACCCACCAGGATTTGAGGAGCTTTTAATTGATCCTCAGTCCTGGAGTCTGGAAATCCATCATTCTACATTGACACAGGGACTTGAGCTGAATGAATAACAGTAGGGAACAAAATTTTTGTTGCATCCACAAAAACACTTATTCTTACCTAATTCGAGTGTGCTGATCTCAAATCAGACATTAGTTTTTCTCTGTAAGCTACAGGGGATTTTTTGCAATTCAAGATTTTAGGTTCTCATCTTATTGTAAAATTTTCAACATTTAGTTTAACATAATGAAGTAGAATGTCTTCTTGGGCATTATCTTTGTGAAAATATAATAATTTATATAATGCAGTAAATACACTAAAAGATATGATTGCAATTTCAAAATAGAAGATATTAAAACACTTATTTTAATCATAAAATTTGTGTAAAACTTATTTAAATTCTATTCAGGCAAAAATTTCTGTTTGTAGCTCTTGCATTTGTGTACTTGTTTAGGACAATCTCATTTGATACTCTAACAGTAGTCTGCTCATCACTAATAGCTCCAAGATTTTCGGGAAACTTATCAAGGTGACTGTACAGGAAGTGAATCGTTTTTCTTTCTTTTTTTTTTTTTTCAGGAAGTGAATCTTTTTTTTTTCTTTTTTTTTAATTCATTTTAGAGAGGAGACACAGAGTGAGAGAGAGGGAGAGAGAAAGAGAGAAACGGGGGAGGAGCTGGAAGCATCAACTCCCATATGTGCCTTGACCAGACCAGTGCAGGGTTTTGAACTGGCGACCTCAGTGTTCCCAGGTCGACACTTTATCCACTGCGCCACCACAGGTCAGGCAGGAAGTGAATCTTAACGCTCATGTTACATCCAATGTTGCGGAAAGCCAACACTATCCTTTGAACTAGAAGTTCATAGTTTTCTGCTTTTTTGTTGCCAAGGAAGTTCTTTGTAACTGCCACAAAAGACTGCCACGCTGCTTTCTCCTCCTTATTCATCTTCCTGGCAAATTCTTTGTCATATATGAGGGTTCGAATTTGAGGTCTATCGAATACAGCTGCTTTTATCTTCTTGAAAGACAAGGCAAGAAAAGCAGAAAGAATATGTTGAAAGCATTCACTTTCTCTATTCAAAGCCTGAACAAACTAGTTCATTAAGCCAAGTTTGATGTGAAGTTGGGGAAAAATGATCCTGTCTCGATTAATTACAGGTTCATTCACAATATTTTGCATCCCTACTTCCAGAGCTTCACATTTCGGCCACTCCTTCTGTGTCCAGTGTTTCTCCTAAGCTCGGCTGTCCCACAAACACAGAAAGCAAGGATACTTCGTGAAACCTCTCTGTTGTCCTAGCAGGAAAGTTACCATTTTAAGATCCACACAAATGATCCAGTTATGCTCCTCATAATTCATAAAGTCAAGGACAATTTTTATGTCATTATAATCTCCCAGATGAGTTGAATAACCAATTGGAACCACTGCCTAAACATTACCATTGTGTAGGAGAACACATTTCAGACTCCATTTAGAGCTGTCAAGATATAGCCACCATTCTGTTGGACTGTAAGTGGTAACACGTAGCTGGCTGAAAAGACTACTGATATCATGACAGTAAACAAAGTGTTTGTCTTCGGAAAAAAAAGTCCACAAAAATTTGTTCATGCTTCCTGTAATGAGATACTTTAGCTGACTGGTGAAGTACATTCTTTTCTTGAAGCATGGAGGCTAATAACTCAGCTACTTTCTTTGATAGGCCCAAATCTCTTACTAATTCATTTAGTTTGGGTTGGCTAAACAGTTGACGGTTTAATGACTGCTTGGCATAAGAAGAAGATCCTTCAGATTCTACTACCATTTCCTCATGCATCTTATCAAAATACATTTGATCACCATGTTCACTTTCTTCGTTCTTAGAAGAAATAACCATTGAAAGCTGGAACCGGGAGTGTCTCAGAGTGTGGTATAGGTCGTATTGCTGAAGAAATTTTAGGATATGAGATCATATGCCGTTTTTTCTTGCCAATGCCCTTTGTATGGATCAGACAGAAATAACAGTCACTGCTGTGGTCCTTAGGTTCACGCCAAACCATGGGAATACCAATAGGCATTCCTTTGAGTTGTCCTCTTGTCCAGTCACGAAGCATTTCCTCACAATCATGACACACAATGTGAGAAGCCCAATTCTTGTCTTGATTGCCAAGGGGAACTTGAAAATAGGCAATTATGCATGTGTCACAAATGATGAAATATTGCACCTTTGATGTTGAAGTGTGTAACAGCCACATATATAACTGAAGTTGTCAGGATTATTCTTAAATTTACGCCTACTCGAAGAAGCCATGATTCAATCTTAAAACAAAATAAGAGGGTGTTTTTATCAGATAATAATTTTTTACATTTAAAAACAACTACAGTTATGTAAAAGTGATGTTTGTAAAACATTAATTGCCTTGTGGCTATGTTCAATCCAAGAGTTGTTGCCCTTTAACTCCAATTTAAAAACCAATGCATGCCATTAACTAACAAAAGGAAATTAAAAGTGCATAAAACCTAGCACATGCACCAGGAAATGGATTTCAGATTTGGAATCAGTGATGCAGAAATATATAGAAAAAGTTCTAAAACCTCATGCAACAGAAAATAGAAAAAGAAAATTGTTCCCCAATGTAATTAGTATGATTTAGAGAATTCAATTCAGCCAGTATTTATTGAATGCACTATGAACATACAGTGTTCTGGGCCAGGTGCTAGAGAAAGCAGGAAACAAGGATGGGAGAAAAACACAATATATGAAATGGTTCCAATCCACAGGAGCTTTCAGTATTGATGGACAAAATATGATTAGGAAATGATGAGAAAGGCTTGGAGACAATGTCTGATATTTAAAACCATGTGCTGACTACAGCCTCAGCACAGGACATGGTTGAACGGGGATTGGGGTGGCGAGGGGATGGTCAAGGTGCAGTTAACTGGGACAGGGGGAGATGATGAGTCCACATCAAGGACAAGACTCTGGAGGACAGCATGAGGACGCTGCAGAAGTGCTTGGGTGTGGGAGGAGGATTAACTGACATTAATATCAAATCTGATTTTTTTTTTGGTATTTTTTTAAGTGGGAAACGGAGAGGCAGAGAGACAGACTACTGCATGCACCTGACCGGGATCTACCCATCAAATCTACCAGGGGGCAATGCTCTGCCCATCTGGGGCATTGCTCCAGTGCAACTGGAGCCATTCTAGTGCCTGAGGCGGAGGCCATGAAGCGATCCTCAGTGCCCAGGCCAACTTTGTTTCAATGGAGCCTTGGCTGCGGGAGGGGAAGAGAGAGTAGAGAGAAAGGAGAGGGGGAAGTGTCGAGAAGCAGATGGGCACTTCTCCTGTGTGCCCTGACCAGGAATCAAACCTTGGGACATGCACACACCAGGCCGAAGCTCCACCATCGAGCCAACTGGCCCAGCCTCAACCTCTGATTTCGATAAAGATTTCTGCCAATCCTCCAGAAAACATTTTCAGTTCTTTTCCGTTCTGAATCTATTTGTTCTAAGCCAACTTCAATTCTACCGACTATTAAAACTTTCTCTAAGAAAAAAATAACTAGAGAACTTCTAGTTAGAATAGCTCTGGAAATGATGAAATTATCAGAATAAATTTAAATCTTCCTAAAATTTATACTTAAGCTGAATACAGTTAGTATACAGAATAGGAGAATGAGGGAGAATAAGAATAATGAGGGAGATTATATTTTAGTGATTAAAATAATCTTCTGAACACATATTCTATTTTAAGAAAATGTTTGTGGTAACACCTGGCCTGTTGGCTCAGTCTATTAAGAATGTTGTTCCAAAACAACAAGGTGGCCGGTTGGATCCCCGGTTAGGGGACACATAGGAAGCAACCAAAAAATGCACAACTGAGTGGAACAGCAAATTCTTCCCTTCCTCCTCTCTTCTCTCTCCCTTCTTCTCTCTATCTCTAAAAATCAATAAAAAAAATTAAGCCCTGGCTGGATAGCTTGGTTGGTTGAAGCATCGTCCCAGAGCATGGAGGCTGCTGGTTCAATTACCCAGTCAGAGCACACACAGGAGCAGTTTGATGTTCCTGTCTCTCTCTCTCCCTGCCTCTCTCAAACAAAACAAAGCAAAACAAAACAACAACAAATGTTTGTGGTAGACATTGCTTGTGTTCTCCAAGGGGTCTCCTCCCCTTTCAGACACATGGAATCACACTTTCCCATGTCTTTGAAGTTAGAGCAATGTGACTAACTTTGATCAATGCTGTCAGCCAACAACATGATGTGTATCACTTGTGGAAGGGAGCTTTTAAGAGCAGGGGCACGATTCCCCATGGTCCTCTTCTTCTGCCACACTTTACAAGTAGGTCACAAGCGCAGATAGAGCAGCAAAGTATGGCAGAGCCTCTATCAGCTGGGAACCCTGAGGCATCTCATACAGGACAATTGCCCTGAAGAGGGCAACAGATGTGTGAATGATGAATAAACCTTTGCTGTGTTATACCATAAGATTTGGGGATGTTTGTTATCCTAGCGTAATGACCCTATCCTGATTGGGGTTGGGTTTTTCCTTTAATTTTCAGTTTAAAATATTTGAATCTGGCTTGGTTATGGTAGGTCCCTGGTTAGAGAATAGTTCTAATAAGACCAAAGACATGATTTCATCTCTATGCAAGCCAGTTAACTTCTTGGAGAAAAAGACTGTTTCAGGAATCTACAGGACTCAAACTTTTTGTGCCTTCTCCAATTCTATTGATTGCACCTTTATTTCCAAAGGCACTCTTGCCTCTCCAACTGGTACCCTGTCAAGATTTCTGAGCTGCCTAGAGATTAAGACCAGCAGGTCTAGGTTAAGACCAGCATAGTTCTTACATCTCATTCAGCAAGTTTTATTGGCACCATCACATTTCTATATCTGGAACTTGAATGGAATGATACACCACAAAGCATGGAACCTGGCTTTCTGAGCAGCCAAGGGATGGCACCCATAAGTGCCTGGGAGTGAGTTCTGCTTGGGGTAAACTCGACCAGTGGGAAGCAGGAGATGACAAGAGACAAGCAGATAAAAATTTTTCATGGAGGTATGGATTTTTCTTGCAATATTTCCAGAAGAAATTCTACCTGAGCAATGTTTCTTTGTGGCCCCTTGTGCAGAGTAGGCCGCCTCGGTAATGCATCACATCACAGGGCTCCGCGTTGTTCCTTGCCTCGTTTTCCCTTTCCTCTCCACCTTCAACTTCACGGGCTTGCACCTTCTGAGAAGGTGCAGCACTTGCATCCTTGTTTAGGGTCTGTACTAGAGAACCTGGACTAATGATGAGTCATAGATCTCACTCCAAAGCCCAGACAACAAATTCACAAAAGGAAGCCAGGGAACCTTCATGAGGTGAAAGATGGACCTTGATGATGATGCTTATGCTTGGATTAATCTTGTGTCTCTGACTTCCCATCTAGTGTACTTTTTATTTCTTCCTAAAATGTACACATTTGAGAAGTTTTTCTAGTAAGGAGCTCATTGGATTTTTCCCTTTCAGGGGGAAGAAGGGGTTCTGAAAATATTTTTATTTTATGCTTGTTCTTGAAAAGTAATTTTTGCTGGGTACATTTCTAATTGATTGTAGGGAGAGAGAGAGAAACATACATTTTTGTTGTTCCACTTATTTATGCACTCATTGGTTGACTCGTATTGTGCCCTGACCAGGGATGGAACCTGCAATCTTGGCATAGCAGATGACACTAACCAACTGAGCTACCTGGCCAGGGCCTGATCCATCCTTTTTTGATGACAGCTTTTCCTTGCTCATGTTTCCAATTCCCTGTTCTCTCTTTCTTTCAGCATTTTTAACTGTACCATAATTGGAGTATCTGAAATCCTAGATGATCTAATTTAACTCTTATTTTAGTGACTTGCTTATTTCTATAATTGCTTGTGCATCTTCTATAATTCAGTATGCAGTCTTGTGTTTGACTGAACTGTATTTGGGGGAGAGACATGAATTGAGGCTATGTCTTCTGGAGACAGTTAGTGCTGGCTTCTGCCTTTCACTGTGCACATGATACCAGCCTGGAGGCTCTTTCTGAATCTCTCAGTTGTGTCTTTTGGGGCTACACAAGTAATGTCAAACTCAGAGTTTTAAGAGAAACTTGTTTCCCTGGCCAGCTTCTGTGCAGACTGAAAAATTTCCTCAGCAATTCCCTTTGCCTTTGAGCAATTCTTCTGTAGAAACCGTGTACTGAGGTTCTTTGACTGGGTCAACATTATATGGTGAGCTCTCTTCCAACTCGCACCTTGGATGGGCCCAAGCTTTCAACTTCAGTTTTTATGCAATCATTAAACTCAGCACTTGGGGTTACAAAATCAGTAGGCCTCCAGAGGTAGCCACAGCTTCAGTCAGGTTTCCACTTTCACCTTCATTTTGGTACATAGCTTACCACTTCTTTTTTTTGTGTGTCAAGATTAGTGATGCCTTTCAGAAGAGGTTTTTTATGTTGTTTTGTTTGTTTTTGTGAGAGAGAGACAGACAGATAGGGATAGACAGACAGGAAGAGGAGAGATGAGAAGCATCAACTCGTAGTTGCAGCACTTTAGTTCATTGATTGCTTTTTCATATGTGCCTTGATCAGGGCTCCAGCTGAGCCTGTGATCCCTTGCTCAAGCCAGTGACCTTGGGCTCAATCCAGCAACCATGGGATCATGTCTATGACCCTACACTCAAGCCGGTGACCATGTGCTCAAGCTAGTGAGTCCACCATCCTCAAGCTAGCAACCTAGAGTTTCGAACCTGGGTCCTCAGTGTTCCTGGTTGACTCTTTTTCCACTATGCCACCACCTTGTCAGGCCAGAAGAGGTTTGATAGATGTTATCTAGATGTTTTGTAGTGGGATGTTTTCGCAGGCAATTTTATTCATATGACCGACAGAAACAGAAATCTCCAGAATGCTAAGCAAGTTGAACAAATAAAATTGATTGAAGTGGTACAATAACACTTGATAATATATCCATGTGTAATGGGCATAGCCATGCTTTTTGACCATCCCAGTTTATTTGAACAGCTTCCTATGTTTAGAGAGCTCCCCATAGTTAGGATGTTCACTTCGTATGGTGGGAGCCAGAATTTATCCCCCTTCTTCCCATGCGGGTGCAAGGAGCAGACATGCTGCGTGGACTCTGCCCATCTGGTAACCCAGGGCAAGAGTTAGATCTGGGAAAGGGCAATGTGAAAGAGCAGGAGCACAGAGGGGTATCTTTTGGTAAAAGAACAATAGAATGTCTGCTTTGGGGGGGACAGTGGCAGAACTTCTGACATATAGTGAGCGCCTGGCATCACCAGTGGGCACTGTAGTGCTGCCCTTAGTGGTCTTTCCAATAGGGTCCTGTGATGGGTCATATGCTTATCTGTGTAGTTTCCAAGCCCAACTCTCTAGCCCTCTCAAACAGTGTGTGATACCTGATAGCCTGTAATAAATCCCCTTGCTGCTTTAGCTAAGAGGGTGACAAATTTTTCAATTAAGGACCCCCACTGATAGCCTGTGGATATAACAGTGTACACAGGGTTAATTATGGAGACAAATTCTGCAAGCTACAAGCAGAAATCAATATCATTACACATTGTCCCACCTCACTGAATTCTGTGGGCTAATAAAGAGGGTTATAAACTTAGATGATCAGAATAAACTTGATATTTAGAAAAAATAATTTAAAACTTAAAAATATGCCATTCTTATCAACAATTTTGGTTCAATGGCTTTTTAAAATATGCAGAATCCTGTTTGGTTCAAACTTGAGGGTATATGTGTTTGTATGTGTGGTATGTCTGCGTGTATGCATGTGTGTTTCAAGTTTGGTTTGATCTATGGTTTAGTTAAAAATAAGAAAAGAATATTTGGTTCCAGCTGGGATTTTATGTAACTTCCTGCCAAGGTTATTATGACAAAGACGCGAAGAGGTCAGCATCACAGAGATAAATAATCACAATGATTTTCCGCATGATGTGCCACAATAGCCCTGATAAATAAAGGCTACACATCTCATTCCACAGACCTTGATTACACTTGTCCTTTAAAGCTTTCTTCTAACACTGCTTCTTTATCATACTTCCTTCTAGCACAGTAGGAGGGATGCCTTGGCATCTCCCTTCTCTAAACTCACAAAGCACTCTGAGTTCTACGTGGTGTCTGTGTCTATGTCTGTGGCCTGGGCCCAGATCTTCCCCGGCGGAGGTGGTGGAGCCCAGCGAGTGGCCTCTCAGTCACGGGCCAGTTGGTTGAAGAGTGGTCATCTTCGCTTCACCATCTTTAGTCTCCTGAGAGCGTCTGGGGAAGGCAGGATGAAAATGAAAGGATGACTTTGCACAGGTTTCGCCTCCTCAGACGCACAGACTGAACCACATAGAGTGCAAAACCGTCTCTTTTTTCCTGTCAAACCATATAATTCAAAGCATTCATAATCTCAATGGTTAGTCTACTTCGTCTCCTTGTTTGTTCCCGCTTCAGTTCATGGGCACAGTACTTCCCTGTTCCACCTTCAGACCCAGAGTGACTGAGTGACTCCTGTGGGGTCAAAGTTCATTCCCTGGAGCTTCCTGCTGCTGCCCCTACCTTCCCAGGAAGTTACTTAACCCTTTCCCTCCACTGCACCCTCAGCTCTGCCTCTTCTGTGTCTAAGCTTCTGGATACCCCTTAGGTCATCCTCTGATTGATCCCCTTCTGCTCTTAGACAGGGAAGAGGGCGAGTTTAGATGCTGAAGTAAAAGAAGAAACAGAAAGAAGCCTTTGTGGAAGGCTGACCCTCAGATGGAATATTTAAAATTAATATAAGATCTCTCAGAAGGCAAAGTTTCACTCCTAAGCAAAAATCTCTTATATTTTAGTATATGAGAAGACTCTATTTCCAAGAACTGGATTTCACAACAACCTCGAAGGTTTACTCTCCAGGAAGGAGAGGGGTTGGTGAGGAAAAGGGGAGTAAGCCCATCTCTCCTTGCATCCCTTTCTGCTAGGAAATAAGCACTTTAAGAGAATGGGATGTTTCTTACACATTTCTCAGCCCTTGACAGTCAATCAACATGTGTGTTTGATGGATGGACGGAATATGGAGCTAATATAGCAGAGAGAATTTCGTGTTATAACATTTGATGATACATCTGATGTCTTAGAATGACTGGGCCTTTTTTTAAGGACAGGTAAGTTCTGGCATGACTTAAATAATCAAAACCTTTATCCTCCCTAAGGCACTTCCTGCTGCCTCATGAGACATAGCATGCCCGCAGCCTTTGTCCACTATAGCCCAGTAGGGCGGGCCTGGTCAGGGTGTGATGACAGGAAGTGCGGCCATGGCTCTCCCACTCTCTTTCGGGGTCTTCCAGCCCCCAGAAATCTTCCCTCCCCTTCTACCCAGCCATCTCTTTCCTACTCTCAACCTACTTGCAGAATAGGAAAGGATCTGATATTATATATATTTAGACTAAAATTGCTTCAGATAAGATAACTAGATGGTTCAAACAATTGTAGCTGTTGTCTTTGAGATATCAGGTGAGAGTAACAGCCTAGACGAAAAGAGATTCAAGGGCAATAGGGCTTTAACCTGTGAGCCTGCAGTCTTCATGGAAACAGGAGGTTCAATGGAACCTGCTCAAAGAACCCCAAAGGGGCAGAGGCAGGGACAGGGGCAGGGGCTGAGAGGCAGGCCAGGCAGGGGTAGGGGCTGGGGCAGGGCTGGCAGGGACAGGGCAGGACAGGGTGGTGGACTCTGTCTGGGACACGGAGATAACGGTGCGGAAATCACTGTTACTCCCGAGCGTGTTTGCTGTGGGACTCGGAGTGAGGTTAGAGTTTAGTAGTTGCTTGGGCTGCTCTGAATCAAACACCGTGGCACTTGTCACTGCTGCCCTTGTTTATTCCCAAGGCTGATGAGACATGGCGAGTAAACATGTATACCTCACCTGGATGGTGAATTTTCCAGGCCAGCTATAATTTTTTATCCTAATCCCAGTGCCTAATGCAGAGCCTGGCATGACAGACATTCACCATAAACATTTTACTGATGGGATGGATGGATAAATGAATGACTAAACAAGTAGCACCGCTTTCGCTTTCCTGGCCTCTGAACTGAAAAAATGTAAAGCCAGTAGTCGCGGACAGGATCACAGCCGCCTGACCCGTACAGGTTCGCATTAGATTCAAACAGTCGGTAATAAAACACCGGAGCCAAAAACTGGTGAGCCATCAGCTTTAATTCTAGCTTGCACCCGGCGGGCAAGCAAAGACACACACTGGGCTCCAAAACCCACTCATTCAGTGCTCACAAAGCTACTGACTTATCTGAGTTTCCTAGAATCAAAGGCTTCTAGCTCACCAGACTTATTCACCTCTGTTCCCCATCTCCTCCTGCACAAACTCTTCCTCAGCACTCTGCCATCTTGGCTGCTTCCTCTCCTCCATGTGGCCTTAATCTGCTCTCCTCTCTAATACCTCAGGAACCAAGAGAGAGAGATCAAGCTACTGGTCTCTTCCATTTTATACCATAGAATCAAAACCTTTAATCCAATTATACAAACAAGGAAGTCTCTGTATTATGGGATTCCTCAGGAGAGTGCACCACCCTACTTCATCCAATCAGTCAAGGGTATGGAGAAGAGCTTACTCTTAAAACTAAGCCTTAGGCTACAACGACCCGGCCTGCCCACAGCCTGTTCCAGAACACACATTAATATCAACAAACTTCCATGTGGGCAGCACCATCTTTAACAAAGTGAGCATAATATATTTTATCTGCCCAACAAAAAACAAACAGCAAATGAAGTTGAAGAGGAAGGAGCCAAGGCAGCCTTTGGAGGGCTGGAGCAGTTTCCTGGAGTCTCTAAGAGTTGACATGCTTACTAATGCCAACAACAGTCCAGAGTCGCTTCGTGTTGCCTTCCTTCCCCCTGGTTCCAGGTCTGGGTCGCAGCTACGTGGTCACAGGAATGCCCCTTTACCGTTTTTGCAAGCCCACAAGAGAGGCTGTGACCAGTGGCAGGGGGCAGCAGGAAGGTCTGAGGGAGAGATGGGCACATGCTCTCTCCAATCCTCTTCCTTCACTATTAGTCTCCCAACTTCTGCGGGCAGGGAGAAAAGAAGTCTGTGTCTTATATGTATATGTGGCTGGCTCAGTGTGCCCTTCCTGACTCTTGGAGATAAGTGTGTTTCCTAATAAGTATTGCTGGTGGGATAGTGGGAGGCATTAAGAGTGAGAATACTGTCCTCTGTAACACATTCAGAATCATGCTGTACTGAAGAATGTATACACACCCAGCCTAGGAACAATTATCGCGGTTATTCTCTGCCCCGCCCCCACCCCAACTCCATCTCCCGCCATCTGCCTCTCCCTGTATTAGGAAGTTCATCCCTGTGGGGCTGTGTCACCTGGGCTCCCTCACCACTTGGCTGCTGGTGGCATTGGTCAATGGGCAACAGCAACTAGAGGGAGAAGGTTTGGGTTTCTTCCCTCGTCCTTCCCTGCCTGTGTGTTGTGTCTCTGCCTGCAGTTGTGTCTTTCCATGACGACTGTTCCTTCAAGTGACCCCTTCAACAACCCCAGCTTTCACTGAATCTGGGGGTCCCCTCAGGTCTGGGGGAACAGCTTCCTACAGTTCCTAGTCTCTGGGCACCTCCCACCCATGCGAAATCTCTGGACCTTGCCCCCACGTTGTAAGTGGACCCTGCCCTGGAGTCTTCTGTGTTGAGCCATCTGAGGGAAATTCTGCTCCCTACCAGTGCCCTGACTTGGACAGAGGACAGTGAGGAAACTTGGCATGGCTCTTTAATCACTAAAAAGTTAGTGTCTAGGAATTCATCCCAAAACCATAGGCCAGTCTGATGGTTCTCACGTCTAGCTCTCGATCCTCAGGTTGCTCCATGCTGTAAAAACACGAGTTCTAATAGCGGTTTTCAGTTATCGGCTAGAGATATGGAAACCCCCAGGGGAGCTGCAGGGTTTGCTGGCCTCCCAGAAATCACAGGTGTGAAAAAGTAACAAATCACACCTGTGGGATCTCCCTGGCTCTGGCCCAAAGATCTGA
Organism: Rhynchonycteris naso; assembly: GCA_037038555.1. Lineage (NCBI taxonomy): Eukaryota > Metazoa > Chordata > Mammalia > Chiroptera > Emballonuridae > Rhynchonycteris > Rhynchonycteris naso. The sequence continues at coordinate 131,993,547 of CM072998.1, forward strand.
TCTCTGTGGAGCACAGAAGGGACTTTCCTCTTCCTTCTTAAAGCTTTGTGGAAGACCTCTGTGCCAAAGAGGTGAGTGAGGGACATGACACATAATCACAGGACTGCCCCCTAAGGAATAGTACTTTCCACTGCTACTTGTCCCCAACGCCTTCTTAGGGAAACATGTTTCTACAGTGTAGCCAACAGCCATGCGTGAATCCCTTTAGGAAGTGAGATTGCAGCAGAGAACAGAGCTAAGGGTTATTGTCCACAACAGCCCTGGTACCTCTGCCCCTAGTTCTGCAGCTGTTCCCAGCCTGACTGAACGGCATTACGTGGATGGTGTTTGCTGACCTGACTCGTGGTTTTCCTTTAGATTTCAAATTGTCTGCAAAAATGTCTCATTGTTCTGGAAGAGTTAATAGACTTATCCACCCAATTCTTTTTCTAGGTTTTTTTTTGTATTTTATAAATTGTAGGACCCATGGGAAGTTGCAAAAATAATACCTAGAGTTCAGTAAACCTGGCTTTCTCCAATGGTGACATCGTATATAACTATTACAACATCAAAACTAGGGAATAGATATTGGTACAATACTGTTAATGAAATCACAGATTTTATTTGTTTACACATGAACTCTGTGTGTGTGTGTGTGTGTGTGTGTGTGTGTGTGTGTGTGTGTAGCTCTGTGCAATGTCCCATGTATAGATCTGCATAACCACCATGATAAAGATACTGAGCTGTTCTATCAGCAGAAGGAACTCCCATGTCTACCCCTTTGTAATCACCTTCCCTAGGCAAATCCTAATTAGTTAGTAGTACATTTCCAAGGTTTCAGTTACCTGCAATCAACTGTGGTCTGAAAATACTATATGGAAAATTCCAGAAATAAACAATTCATTAGATTTAAATTGCAAGCCATTTCTGAGATGAAATCTTGCATTGTCCCACTCAGACCTACCCAGAACATGACTCATCCCTTGGTCCAACATATCCATGCAGTACATGCTACCTGCCTGTTAGTCATTTAGTATCATTGACTGTCTCAGTATTTTAGTGCTTGTGTTCAAATGACCCTTTTTTGTTTAATAAGGTCACACTCATATAACTTTTTCTACAACATATTTTAATAATTTTCTATTTTATCATTAGTTATTATTAATCTCTTACTGTACCTAATTTATAAATTAAGCTTTTTCATAGCTATGTATGTATATGTATATAGAGTTCAGTACAATCTGTATAATCAGGCATCCACTATGAGGTCTTGGAACGTAAATTCTTTATATAAGGGGATACTATTGTACTGTTTTTAATATTTCTCTTTGTTACTAGATACTCATTCTGTTGTTTTTAATTGCTGCATAAAAGTCTACATTAAGTACCATGTTTTACTTATCCATTCTCCTGGATTACCTATAGTTCTTTAGAAGAAGACATAATGGGCCTGTGCAGAATTATCTTTAAGATGTATACATTTGGGGAGGGGGGGAGAATTTGTCAAGTCAAATAGTATATGAAGTCCTGATTTTTTCCAGCACTGCCAGATGGCTCAGAACAAATCCTTTTTACCAGACCCTAAATACTTGACCACATCTGGTAGCAACGCTGGATGGGACACAGTTTGGCAACCATGTGCCTAAGTAGATTTTTATCATTAGAAGAGGACCAATTAACAGTCATAGCCAGACCTTCTAGTCCTACCATGCTAAGACTTTTAATCATGTGCTTTTTTTCATACACTAATAATGTCATAATTTTCTTATTTTGACTATTGTTCTAGTTTTATTGATAAATTATTTGTATGTTGATGTTTTCCTGCATTTATTGAATAAGCTCTACTTGATCGTAATGTATTTTATTAAAACATAATGTTGACTTTGTTAATATTCCACCTAGGATTTTTTCATCTATGTTCATAAGTGAAGTACACTTATATTTTTATTATTTTTATATTATTCAGTTTTGGAATCAGAATTATATTAGCGTCATAAATTGAGCTGGACAGTTTTCAGTCTTCTATTTTCTGAAATTACTTGTATATGATAGAAATCAACTGCTTCATGGACAATTCATAGAAATCACCCATAAAAATGCCCTGAGACTTTTTTTAAGGGAGCTCTCTGATAATCACATCAATTTCTTTAAGACCTAATAATTTACTTTGGTTTTGTATTTCTTCTTGTGCCAGTTGTGTCTTTTGTGTTATTCAAGAAAGATATCAAATTTCCTTTGTCTTAAAAAATGTACTAGTGTATAGTTAGTTGTTCCTATTACTATTTTATTAATTTTTGAATCTCTGATATATCTGTAATTATTATCTCTTCTGTGTTCTGTATTATTATTATTTTTGACACAGACAGAAAGAAAGTCAGAAACAGACAGAGACAGAAAGGACGGAAGAGAGATGAGAAGCATCAATTCTTTGTTGCAGCTCTTTAGTTGTTCAGTGATTGCTTTCTCATATGTGCCTTCTCTTATCAGCATATATGAGATGTGCTTTCTCTTATGGCTACAGCAGAGTGAGTGATCCTTGGCTCAAACCAGTGACCTTGTGCTCAAGCCAGCAACCCTGGGTTTCAAGCCAGCGGCCTTTGGACTCAAGCCAGTGACGATGGGTCATGTTTATGATCCCACGCTCAAACCAGTGACCCCTCACTCAAGCTGATGAGCCCATGTTCAAGCCCGATGAGCCCACACTCAAACCAGCAACCTCGGGGTTTCAAACATGGGTCCTCCACATCCCAGTCTGACACTGTATCCACTGTGCCACCGCCTGGTCAGGCTGTATTATTTTCTTATTGTTATCTTCTAGTTTTTTTTATCTGAAGTAGTCTTCTTGTCACAAGCTTATTTATTAATCTTTCAAAACACTAGTTTATGGTTTTATTAATCTTCTCTAGTTTTGTTATTATTTACTATTTAATTGACTTCTACTTTTATTATTATAATAATTATTATAATCTTTGCTTATAATATTATTATAATCTTTGCTTATTCTTTTGCAACCTTTCTGAGTATTTTCCTGTGTTTGTTTTCAACCTGTCTTATATCTTGATAAATGTATTTAAAATTATGCATTTGTCTCTAAATACTGCTGTAGATGTGGTCTTAAAATTTTGACATATAGCACTTTCATTTTCATGTGGTTTTATGTCTTTAATAACTTTCTTTGTGATTTTATTGTTAACTCAAGTATTAATAAATAGATTTTCTATTTTTTATGGATAATGGGTTTCTAGAAAATAATATTTTCTAGTAATGTAACATTGATATTTTTCCCACTAATTTTAATTCATTGTGATTGAAAATGTAATCTAAATAAGTCATCATCAGACTTTTCTATAACTTCCTTTGTGGCCCGGTATATGGATAATTTTTAGAATTTTATGTGTACTCAAAAAAATGTATTCTCCATTGGGCATAGATATATTAAATGTATTAATTGAAATATTCAGATCCTCTATTATTACTACTTATATTTTTCTTTGCTTAAGCTATTTATTTTTAGAGCTTTTATATTTTCCTCTATAATATTTTGTGATAAAATTTCCAACTAAAACTACTATTTTTTATTGAGTTCTATCAAGTATTTTATATCTCTTTAGATGATCTTGTTAGGTACATACGTGTTTGCCTTACTAGTCTTTTTTACCAGGGTATGAGTTCCTTCTTTGTCCTGAAATTTTCTTTTATCAGATACCAAGATTGCTGCCTCAGCTTTCTTTCAGATCATAGTTGCTTGATATCCTTTCATTTTCAATCTTTCTTTTTCTTTTCTTTTTTTTTACAGGGACAGAGAGAGAGTCAGAGAGAGGGATAGATAGGGACAGACAGACAGAAACAGAGAGAGGTGAGAATCATCAATCATTAGTTTTTCGTTGCCGTCACAACACCTTAGTTGTTCATTGATTGCTTTCTCACATGTGCCTTGATCACGGGCCTTCAGCAGACCAAGCCACCTCTTGCTGGAGCCAGCGACCTTGGGTCCAAGCTGGTGAGCTTTTGCTCAAGCCATATATGGGCCCACGCTCAAGCGGGCGAGCTCGGGGTCTCGAACCTGGGTCTTCCGCATCCCAGTTGAATACTCTATCCACTGCACCACTGCCTGGTTAGGCTCAATCTTTCTTTTTTTGTTGTTGTAAGTGTATCCTCTGTAAATAATACACTGCTCACAAAAATTAGGGGATGTTTTAGCGCTTCATATTCATTTTGAAATATCCCCTAATTATTGTGAGCAGTATATATCGTTGGGTTTTTTTAATGTCCAATTTGAAATGTTGTGCCTTTTGATTGGTCATTTAACTTATTTACTTTTATTATAATCACTTTATATTGGACATATTTTTTCCATCTGATTTTATATTTCTCATTACTGATAACCTTTTTTCCTTCTCTTTTGACTTTCTTACTCTTCCCTGATTTAAAAGAACATGTTTTATTTTTTCGTATGGTGTTTGCTCTTAAGACATATGTTTACTTATTCACCTGAGTTATTAAACTTATCAGTAAGTATCTCTTCCCTACAATAAGACAAATAGCTTATTGTAGGGAAGAGATACTCTCTCACCTCTTTGGGCTCCAGTTCTCCACTCCTACTCCAATACATACAACAACACATATACAGACACACAGTATTGATGTTGTCTAGATCAAGTTTAATTTTGGAATCTTATGAATATAGTTTTCTTTTGATTTTATTTAACCTTTGCATTTTTTACATGACAATCAATTTTGCCAGATTATTTGATCACCTAACTTCTCATTTCTCTGCAGAATCTATTGTATTTTTTCCCCTCTTTTTTGACTATTTCTTCTACAGTTTTTCAAAATAAATCTGTGTGGCACAGTTTCTGAAGTTTATATGTTAGAAAATATATTTGTTATATCCAGAACATTTTGTATTATATCCTCACATTTCAGTGTCAATTTGGCTGAATATAAAATTCTATGTACGACACTTTAAAAATACTATATATTTTTAATCTTCTTGCATTCAGCAACTGAGAAGTCTGAAATAAATCTGATGCTTATTATTTTGTATGTGAGCTGCTTTTTCTATCTGGAAACATTTGGAATTTGTCCTTAGTTTTTAATGATTTTAATCATAGTAATGTGTCTGATTTGGGGAGTTTTATCCCTTCTGTTTGGCTCCATATCAGAGACTCCATTTTCTTTTCCATGATTTTCCCCTCTCCCATGGGATCCCTATTAACTAAATGTTGTATTTTTGTCTCTTAGACCCCTTAGTATCATTTTATTTTTAAAAATAGCTGTACTTTCTCTTGCCTTCTGTAATCTTCAGGAGGATTTTGCAACTCCTTTAACTCATTCTTTCGCTATGTTCTGCTGCTTAGCCCAGCTATTATATCTTTTGTTTCTATCATTCTATTTTATTTCTTTGCCATTTCACTTGGTTATTCTTGCCTTACGTTACCAATACCCTTCCTGATCAAGCTTCTGAAAGCCAACAACCAGTCTGTGCTGCTGGCCCCTGCCTCCAAAAATAACTCTCTGCAAACGACAGAATTCAAGGAGAGAAAAGAAAAATGAGTATGAAAAACAAACACAAAACTGAGAACACCCTGAGAAGACAGAGAAGGCTCTTATAAACTGGATTGTGACCAAGGGGACATGAAGGCGTGGATATCCATAAACTGAGGCAGAGAAGGGTAGGTCGGGGAGAATTTATAAACTCCATACTTTCTCTTCCCTTCCCTGCCTGCAGCCATCTTCTGACTCATCAGAGAAATCATGGGAAACAGTTAAGCCGGCCTGGTGGTGGCAGAGAAACGGCCAGAGGAGCTAATCTGAAGGCAGTGCTAAATGTAAAAAGAAACAAATATGCAACCAAATTCTCATTATTTGTAGTAATGATCTATAGAGTCACCAAGAACACTGAATTGCAAATACTGAACCATTGTTCCCAGGGGAAATATATAGGGTTATGTTCCTGTGAGCCCGTGGTCAAAATATTTTCATCAACTGATCAATATGTAACCTTGTTTTATGTGTATTGGTGTTTAAAGATACCTTAAGATAAATTGCTAATGCGCTAGCATTGAGCTCATGGCCAACAGCACTATGTAGCTCATGTCTCAGTGAAGCTTATCTAACACATGTGTTTCCACATATGGCACATTGGAACCTTCCTCCCCTTAGAGACCTGGACAGGACTTTAAACACTGTTATGGACTAAATTACGTCCACCAAAAGTTCATGATGTTGAAGCTCTAATCACTCATGTGAATATTGAAGATTGGGCCATTAAAGAGGCAATTATGGTAAAATGATGTCATAAGGGAGGGGCTAACAGGACTAGTGCTCTTAGAAGAAGAGGACAAGAGATTAGGAGCACAGACACCAGAGAAAGGGCTATGTGAGGACACACTGAGGAGGCAGCTGTGTGAAAGCTGGGCAGAGAGTTTCTATACCCAGAAGTCAATCCTGCTGGTGCATTGGTGGTGCATTGGTCTTGGACTTCCAGAACATGGGAGAAAATACTTACTGTTATTTAAGCTTCCAAGTCTGCGGCATCTTGTTATGGCAGCTTGAACTGACTAATAATACCAACACTAAGATAGAGTCATTTTAAATGAAGAAATCACTAAGAGAAAAGCACAAAAGAGGCGTCAAGCAGAGGAAATGGAGAAAGGCTCACCTGATAGGACACACCCTATGCCAGTCATAGTTCTCTCACTCCACACTATCGTGACACCTTGCTCTTGATGCTGCTCTGATTCGGGTTGTGGTATCCTGGGGTTGACTTCTGAAATCTTTCTTCCCAAGTCATAGTTAAAGCCCCAGTCAATCACATCTCTGTTCTAATAGAGTCCAACTTCCCAGCTTGAGGGCCTCTTGAGTTCCAGTTTATATATTTCATCATCTCACTTCTTTTAAGAAATTAGCCTTAATATTTTTTCTTCTTTTTTATGGTAGATTTTATTTTTATTTTAATAAAGTTGAAAAAATAATAATACTATTAATAGTTGACCTCCCTTCCCCCACATTTCCCATTCTCCTGGAAGAACTACCTTCAAATTTATAAATTGATTCTTTTGGTACTTATATCCCTGACTCTAAATTATAGGATTATATAGTTACTTCTTGATTTTTCTGTCCATTTTAGGCATTATATATAAACTCCTCATTCTTAATCCTCCCCATAAGTGATCATATAATTTTGAATAGATCAATACTCAGTGTTATATTATTAATGGTCATATAACTGATAAATGACTTAGTATACAATAACACTGGGGAACAAAATTTTTGTTGCATCCACAAAAACACTTATTCTTACCTAATTCGAGTGTGCTGATCTCAAATCTGACATTAGTTTTTCTCATGTAAGCTAGTTTTTTTTTTGCATTTCAAGATTTTAGGTTCTCATCTTATTGTAAAATATTCAACATTTAGTTTAACATAATGAAGTAGAATGTCTTCTTGGGCATCATCTTTGTAAAAATATAATAATTTATATAATGCAGTAAATACACTAAAAGATATGATTGCAATGTCAATAGAAGATATTAAAACACTTATTTTAATCATAAAATTTGTGTAAAACTTATTTAAATTCTATTCAGGCAAAAATTTCTGTTTGTAGCTCTTGTATTTGTGTACTTGTTGAAGATAATCTCGTTTGATGCTCTAGCAGTAGTCTCTGTTAATCACTAACAGCTCCAAGATTTTCGGGAAACTTATCAAGGTGAATGTACAGGAAGTGAATCTTAACGTTCATGTTACATCCAATGTCACAGAAAGCCAACAGCATCCTTTGAACCAGAGGTTCATAGTTTTCTGCTTTTTTGTTGCCAAGGAAGTTCTTTGTAACTGCCACAAAAGACTGCCATGCTGCTTTCTCCTCCTTATTCATCTTCCGGGCAAATTCTTCGTCACATATGAGGGTTCGAATTTCAGGTCTATCGAATACAGCTGCTTTTATCTTCTCGAAAGAAAAGCAGAAATATGTTGAAAGCATTCACTTTCTCTATTCAAAGCCTGAACAAACTGGTTCATTAAGCCAAGTTTGATGTGAAGTGGGGGAAAAAATGATCCTGTCTTGATTAACTACAGGTTCATTCACAATATTTTGCATCCCTACTTCCAGAGCTTCATGTTTCAGCCACTCCTTCTGTGTCCAGTGTTTCTCCTGAGACAGCTGTCCCACAAACACAGAAAGCAAGGATACTTAGTGAAACCTCTCTGTTGTCCTAGCAGGAAAGTTACCTTTTTTTTTTTTTTTTAATTTTATTCATTTTAGAGATAAGACACAGAGTGAGAGAGAGAGAGAGAGAAAGAGAGAAAGGGGGGAGGAGCTGGAAGCATCAACTCCCATATGTGCCTTGACCACACCAGTGCAGGGTTTTGAACTGGCGACCTCAGTGTTCCCAGGTCGACGCTTTATCCACTATGCCACCACAGGTCAGGCCAGAAAGTTACCATTTTAAGATCTACACAAATGATCTAGTTATGCTCCTCATAATTCAAAAAGTCAAGAACAGTTTTTATGTCATTATAATCTTCTCACAGATGAGTTGAATAACCAATTGGAACCGCTGCATAAACTTTACCGTTGTGTAGGAGAACACATTGCAGATTGCGTTTAGAGCTATCAAGATACAGCCGCCATTCTGTTGGACTGTAAGTGGTAACACGTAGCTGGCTGAGAAGACTACTGATATCATGACAGTAAACAAAGTGTTTGTCTTGGGAAAAAAAAAGTCCACAAAAATTTGTTCACGCTTCCTGAAATGGGATACTTTAGCTGATCAGTGAAGTACTTTTCTTGAAGCCTGAAGGCTAATAACTCAGCTGCTTTTTTTGATAGGCCCAAATCTCTTACTAAGTCATTCAATTCTGGTTGGCTAAACTACTGAGGGGTTAATGACTGCTTGACATAATAAGAAGACCCTTCAGATTCTACTACCATTTCCTCGTGTGTCTTATCAAAATACACTTGATCACCATGTTCACTTTCTTCGTCCTTAGAAGAAATAAAACCATTGAAAACTGGAACCGGGAGTGTCTTAGAGTGTGGGATAGATCGTATTGCTGAAGAAATTTTAGGATATGCGATTAGATGCCGTTTTTCTTGCCGATGCCCTTTGTATGGATCAGACAGAAATAACAGTCATTGCTGTGGTACTTAGGTTCACACCAAACCATGGGAATACCAAAAGGCATTCCTTTGTGTTTTCCTTTTGTCCAGTCACGAAGCATTTCCTCACAGTTACGACAAACAATATGAGGATTCCAATTCTTGTCTTGATTGCCAAGGGGAACTTGAAAATAGGCAATATATGCACGTGTTACAAATGATGAAATATTGCGCCTTTGACGTTGAAGTGTATAACAGCCACATATATAACAGAAGGTGTCAGGACTATTCTTACACTTATGCCTACTCAAAGAAGCCATGATTCAATCTTAAAACAAAATAAGAGGGTGTTTATATCAGATAATAATTTTTTACATTTAAAAACAACTACAATTATGTTAAAATGATGTTTGTAAAACATTAATTGCCTTGTGGTTATGTTCAATCCAAGAGTTGTTGCCCTTTAACTCCAATTTAAAAACCAATGCATGCCATTAACTGTAACAAAAAGAAATTAAAATCACATAAAAACTACAGCATGCACCAAAAACAGATTTCAGATTTGGAATCGGCAATTCAGAAATATATAGAATAAATTCTAAAACCTCATGCAACAGAAAATGAAAAATAAGTTGTTCCCCAGTGAATTGGCTTTCCTATAAATTTATTATTTTTCCTACAATTAATTATTGTCTTTTGTTTGTTGAGTAATGTTCTCTGTATTTATTTCTAATTTATTTCCAAGCTCTCCCTTATGTATATCAATTTCTTCTTAATATGCTGACACACCAGATTTATCAGTTTCATCTCGAATAATCCTCTCCAAGTTCCAGTCAGGGTCAGTTGACCTTCAAGCTGGCTGTGCAGTGTTTTGATGCTCTCTCTTGGTTTATACCTTCATTTTGACCAAGCATGGTCCTCTACTATCTTCTAGAAGAGGGGAATAAATTAGAGGTAAATCTTGTTAAAGCTGTACATATGTCTGAAAATACCATTAGTCTACCCTCACGCCTAGTTGAAAGTTTGCCTTGTGGAAATTCCTCAAAATTCAAAGGCATTGCTTGGCCATCTTTTAGCTTCCTGAACAGTTGTAAGAAGTCCATTGTCATTTGAATATTTTCTTATTCTTGATCCTTGATGTCCTCTCTTTCTCTCAATGCCTTTTTCTCTCTTTTTCTCACTCTGTCCCTTTTATTATTGTCCCAGTGCTCTGAAGTTTTACAATGATACATTTTCTTTCATGGTGCTAGGTCCTTAATGTGTCTTTTTAATATGGGAAAATGTGTCTTTCCATTTGGGAAATGTTCTGGAATTATTTCCTGGACAATAAACTCCCTGTGCTTCTACTATTCTCTTTCTGGAATGCCCATTATTAAATTTTGAACCAATTAGACCTGCTTTCTAATTAAAAAAATTTTTATTACCATTTTTCTTTCTCTTCTTCCTCTATCTTCTCCACTTAGCAGCCCTTTTGTTGAGTTTTCCATTTCTGCCCTTATATTTGTATTTCCCCAAAACACTCTTTGTTCTTCAATATTTTTTTTTTTTGGTTGCGCTCTGTTCTTTCTTCATGAATGCAATGTTTTCTCATCCCTTGAGCACATTAAGAGTAGTGTGCTTTTAAGTTTTCCTCCCTTGCCTCTAATATTTATGTTTATTTGTGTGAGTCCCTTTCTTTCATGCTAGAGACTTTCCTCATTTCCATGGAGATCCTTGACTGTTGATATTTAGGAAGTGAATAGCCCTGGCTGGATATCTTGTTTAGTTAGAGCATTGTACTGAAGCATAAAGATTGCCAGTTCGATCTCCGATCAGGGCACATATAGGAACAGATTGATGTTCCTGTCTTTCCTTCTCTCTCCCTTCCTCCCTCTAAAATCAATAAAACATAAACTTTTTTCTTTTTTAAAGAGGGGAATAGTAAAGGCTGAACTCTCTGTGTGGGTGGGAGGTCTTTATTGATTGTAGTCTCTACTCTAGATATATTGTTAGATTGGTGGTTTCATTGGAAAACCCTGAATTTGATTAGGACATTTTCCTTGAATTGGTAAGATTTTTTCAAGATGATAGGTCTTTTCTAGCATCCTGCCTTTAAAATATCATGAATATTCTGCTTTCTGCAAGCTGGGTGGAGTGGGAGCTCAGAGTCCCACCTTCAGTAGAAATTTTTTTTTTTTTTTTACTGTATTACTTTATTCTGGCCTCCGCGGCAGAGGCGTCTCCAAACCCCTGAGACCGACTCATCGAACCCCTAGGGTTCGATAGAACCCAGGTTAAGAACCACTGAATTAGAAGAACATTGACCTATGTCAGACTTTGCATGAATGAGAAATAAACTCTGATTGGGTTAAGCCTCTGAGATTTTTGGTTTGTTCCAGCAGTTAATTACACTGAATTAAAAAAAAAATTAACTGTGTTTCAGTTATTAATTGCCACAGCAATGCTGCATAACAAATTGCCCCAAAACTTAGTACCTTAAAACATTAACCATTTAGTTAGCCCTTGATTTCATAGACTGGCAATTTGGGCTGGGCTCAGCTAAAGGTTCTTCTGGTCTCGGTTGGGCTTATTCATCTGTGGTCAACTATTGGATCATCTGGTGACTGACCAGTACAGCTTTATCTAGGACAGCTCATTCCTGTTCTCCCATCCTTGAGCAGCACAGCCCAGGTTTGTTCACATGACAGCAGGAGGGTTCCAAGAGATGAGCAGAAGCTACAAGACATCTTAAGGTCCAGACTCAGAACTGGCAATGTCATCTCCGCTGCATTTTATCAGTAGAAAATTTTAATTTCTGTTTTTAGTAGAGTCTTCTAACCACTGTGCATGGTCTCTCCCAATCCAGAAACCCCTTGTTTTACCATCTCCAGAGATTTAACCCGGGCAATAACTGATCTGCGTGATAGAGGGGACAGAATCTGGGATCTACTCCTGCATATGCAGATTTTTAAGCCTTCTTTGTGTTTTAGCATCATCACCATTCCTACCTCTAGAGATACTCTTGCCTTTTGAGTATTTAATACGTATAGTAAATGAATTTGCATCATGCTTTCTCCACTGCAACCTTCAGATCGGTTCAACTTTTGAAGTTCTCATAGGCAGTTACCACCCTTCACTCTGCCTTTTCCAAGCTCCCACATGTGCTTCTGGGTTGTTTTGTTTTTGTTTTTAATTTGTCCTTGTGGTTTGTCTTTTGTTTCTGTTAAATTTAAGGTTATTTTCTCTTTTTGGCTCCAAAAAGGAGTAAAGGCGTTAGTTAGGCTGTTATCTTCAACTAGAAATTCCCCTGCCTCTATTACCCCTGCCCTGCTCCCCCTCCCAACCACAGCTCCCTGCAATTGAGGTTTTGCCTCCCAATCTCTGTGGCTGGGCTCTGTGGCACCAGTTCACCTGGTGTACCAGTTCACTGGTTGACTGTTTGCTTAAATCCCAGGAGACTGATTGTCCCAAACATTTGCTGTAAGCACCTCCCCTATGCCAGCCCTGACCAGTGGGTAGAGCTCGTGCAGACTAATAGGATAGTCTCTGTTCTGTGTTACTGTGAATAAATCACCAGGCTGTCTTGTGGAGTGATTGCCAGATGTGTCATCAGAGTGATCCTGCTTATGGGGCCAGGCTGGTGGCTCAATCGAGGCTTTGTGGAATGGTCTCACAGGTCTATTAGTTTGAGTCATGTTAGTTTTCTAACATTGGCCATAAAGGAAAACTAACATGACTCAAACTAATAGTACACTATTCACCTTATAGAGTGCTTACTTATTAATTTCTGATAGGCTGTGTCTCTTTCCAATAACTAAGTCATGTATGTGTGCTCTCCAAGGTATTCTTTCTCAGGTATCAAGCTAGAAGGAAAGCTCACAGTCATCAGATGTCTTCTGCACTCCTGGGTATATACTAGTTAATTTTTCATACATCACTTCCAGTTAATCCACACTCTAATCCTGTGAGGTGTTAACCGCATTTTACACATGAGGAAACACATTGTTCAAAGAAGCTGAGTAAATTTCTCAGCTTGAAAAACCAATGAGAGAGTCAGAACTGCTGGCTGTGGTATTTCTGGGCCTCCTTCTACTCTGACCTGGATGACCACAGAATTCAGGAGTCAGGAAAGGCCCCTCTGTTGGCTTGTGATCTGAGTCTTGAAAAAGGAGTACGGACAAGTGAAGAGTGTGGCAGGGCCCCTGGATGAGTTTGAGGAACCATGGGACTTCAGCCCGGAGAGCATGGGTGAGCCCCCAGGGCCCTCATAGAGACCACATGGGTGAAGACTAAGATGAAATGGCCAGTCCACAGCCCAGGTCCTCTGCAGCTGGGCTGATGCAGTTGCTAGGCTCAGACTGCTCTATAGGAGGGCAGGCAGGCTGTCAAAAAAACTAGACATTTCTGTCTTCATATGACACTTCAGGATGTGCCAGTCCCTCAAATTACCTGCATACTTTTTCCAATATGGCTGACTTCCTTGTGTTGGTGATTGCCCACAGAAGATCTGTTAATTGGACTGCCACTGTGTTCCTTACAATGCTGTATTATCTATAAAGTCGTCAAGTTTAACCAGTCACTAATGATCAATAATTTGAGGACCAGTAGACCTGTGGCTCCCCAACATGAATGCCTGTTGGAATCACCTAGGGAGGTTATTAAAAATACAGAGGTTAGAGGTCCAACTTGACCTACTAAATCATTGCTATATTTTTACAAGCTCCACAAGCTCTCTTTATACAGATGATCTGACCACTTCTCAGAAAGTCCATGCTCTGGAACAAGGTCAGTGGGAGGTCACACAATGTCAGACAGATGGATGATGGCAGCAAAAATCCTGGGCAAGGCCCATGTTTTCTGTCTCCTGGTGAAGAGTCCAGCAGCGTGGGTCTCATGTATGTAGATGCAAGCTGTGTTCACGTACCTTTCTTTCATAAAGGCTGGACTCGCCCATTCAATCAATAGTTAATGACATTTCTATCAAATGCTATGGGCAATAATGGGAAATGGTCATTGTCCTCAAGAAGTTTAATAATTACGCATTTCATCAATTCTAAAATGCATGTCTATTCACATTTTAACATCTCAGAAATGGGTTGTGCCTAACAGTTGATTGTATTTTAACTTTGTTGTAATGCAGCTGATAGGTTTTTTTTCATGGTATGTAAAATAATGGTGCCATCTAAAATCAGTAGTATCTTCAAATGGATGAAACACAGTAGTGGAGAAGAAACAACATGCTTATATAAAGAGATACTGCATGAGTTTTGTTTCTGCTAGTCCCTCTACATGGATAACTCTGCACCTCTATGGCACCAGTTCTACTAATCTATTACAACTTAATTCAAATGCTACCTCCTCCAGGGAGCCTTCTGTTTCACCACAGCCCACCCTCAATCTGTAGTCCAAATCTTCCTTCTGGCCTCCTGGACTTGCCTCCGACCTACACTTAATCACTGTTATGTTTATCCTGTTATTGCCTCCCCTACAACTAGATTATGTGGTCCGTGAAAGCAAAGATACAGTAGTATGCCTGTGTATTCCTAGTACCTAGTACAGAGCCTGAGATTCATAGAAGTTCAATACATGTTTGCTGAATGAATGAAGGAATGAATGATGAAAAATTGAATAGCTACAGGCAATATCTGATCTGGATTCTCTGTAATGCCATAGAATTGCAGAAGAAATGCAGAGCACAGGGCTGGAAGGCAGGGCTGGCTTCATGAAGGGAATGGATTGGAGGCCATTCTAGCAGAATAGCTGATGGAATGGCTCAGACTGAAGAGAAGAATAGAAAGGGGAAGTAATCAGACTTTTCTCTCTCTTACTAGTAGATCTTGCTGTGATTGTTACTTGGTTGGATTTTGTGTGTGCATTTCAGGAGACTAAAGGGTTTCACTCACTATCCTTAATACTTAACTCTGGGTGCTAAGGAATAAACAGTTCAACCCACAGTAAGCTGTCACAGGAAGTCCTGAATGTACACGCGGGCTTTGTGGGTTAGACCTCAGAGCTTCCTGCCAGAGCCTGATAAGATTTAGCAAGTGCAAGAGGCCAGGAGAAGGTGGCAGATGGGACCACAACCATGGCACTGACATTTCAAAGCAGGTGCTTCTAACCACCTATTGTTTTAGAACCTTAACTGAAAACTGTTTTGTTCTCCCCACTTCCCTCAAAGTATAACTAGCATGACTATAGCTGGGGATGGGGTCTGACCTTTTAGTAATGGTCACTGAAAACACTTGGAATTTCGACTGAACTGAGCTGTTTCTTATACAAGTCATCTGATGGGCTCATGGCACCTCCAGTATTCATGGATTCCTGTTTTCCAAAATTACTCTATAGATCCTTCTGACCACATCTGAATAGTTAAAGAAGTGAGACCTAAAGAAGTGTGTTTTCTGGCACCTCTTGTTGAAGTTTGTGCATAGAGATTTCAATTTATTATACAAATGTACAAGTAGGCTGTCAGGCCAGCTTTGCAGCTGAGACCTGGGGAGCATGATCTGGCTGTGCTGGTAGGGTAAGGGGGCCTAGGTGGATTGCGGTGACCAATCTGCTCCTCCTGCAACACCAAAACAGCCTTTATTATGCAGCAGCTTGATGGCTCCTTTCCATAATGAGTAGACACTGGGGTCAAGTCAAAGTTTATTTCACATCTATTCCTGAGCTGGTGGGCAAGTGCCCACCAGGCACATAAGAAACCCAAGGTTCTCTTGGACAGACAGACAACTTGTAGCAAGACACAGGCACAGCGGCCACTTGGTGCCACACAGAGAGTCAAGAACAACTCTAGGGTTTTGTGCTCGGTCACCCATCATCCCAGTAATCACCTTTGTACTGTCTCTCCCTTCCCGGTGTGGTGGAGCTTTAGGAGGAGGCCAGAGATTCCAGATGTTAGACCACGTGGCTGAGACAGGTGTGAAGGTGTGGCTGTGGCCCATGAGCTCGAGTGGGGATGATGTCCTACTTGTAGGGGATAGTTCATGGAAATGCAGGTGTCCACACCGGAGCGTGGGAATTCCACAGTGCCTTTCTGGGAAGGGACAGTTTTTATCTCTTTTAATTATAGAAAGGGAACAACTCTGCCAGAAGACAGTTACAAGTTTTCTGTGGCCCCATGGGGAGATTTCTGTTGAACTCGAGGCCTGGGTAGAGGAGGGCCTTTCTGCTGGTGACCTTTTGTGCCAGGGGGGGGAAGAGGCCTCTTCTGATGCTGGTGATGGACATGGTGCCCAGGAGGTGGGGGACGCTGACCATGTGTGTGGGGACGGTGACCAAGTGGTGGAAGAGTTTGGGATGAGGCTGAATTTTGAGGTCCTGGGGCCAGAATTTGGTGGGGCTTCTGGCCCTTTTCCTCACAGGTTGTTCTGTGTGCTCGGATTTCCAGCTCCTCACCTGCAACAATGAATCCTCTGAGTAGTTCATCTTGGCAAGATATGACCAATGCAACTGTTTATTCAGTATACCTTCTATGCATAACAGCATCATGCTAGCTACTTTCAGGATGTGATGAGAAAGAAGAAGCTGTCCCTTCCCCCTGAGGGTCCCCAGTCTTTTAGGGGAGACAGAAATGCCCACTAGCAAGGTAAAAAAAAAAGGGCTTTAAGAACTCTGGGAACCAGGAGCTAGGAGACAGGTGGGGGCTTAGTGCCTGGGTCTCCCAGGAGCAAGGAAGGCACTCAGACCTCACAGCCCTGCCTCTGTGGTGTTCTAGAGATGGCACACTGCAAGCACTGCATGGTTAGAGCTCTTGTCATGGGTTCCGAATAGGCAAAGAGGACATATCTCAGTAACGACCTTCCTTCAGATTGTGTTCTCTGTTAGACCTGCCTTTCACTCAGTTTGGCTCCAATGCAACCCACATTCTTGTGATGGTTGGAGGATATACCAGGGATTTTTTTAGTCCATAGAAGTTTACTAGTTTCTCAGAAATTCAAAAGTGAGCCCCATCCTCTTGCATTTAGGAAGAAAATAATTTCTTCTTTGGTCACCCCTCTGGGATGTTCTGCTTTTTGTGACTGTCATTCATGAAGACAGGCCTTTGGTAATGTAGACTCATGGTGATGTAGTTTTCCTTATGCTGTTTCAAAATCCCGCAACAGAAAATGTGTGAGGATGCTCAGCTGCCAGAGATCTGGAGGACACCGCTGGCTTCTCTGGCCTCCTATGGGATAGTTAGGTGCTCCAGTCCCCGTGCCCAAAGACATCCTTGCAGGCCCCAGAGGAAACGGGGAGAGGACATTCTCTCTGAGGTCAGTGAATGACCTCTCACACATTGCAAGGATAGGGCTCAGCAAGCACAGGCCCTCTGCACTGAGCGTCACCCTGCATCTTTGGGTGGTGATGCCAGTCTAAAAGTTTCCCCTACTGCTGGAAATCCAGGCCTCGGGCAGCTTTCAATATGAGGACTAAAGGCAGCAATACAGTTAGGACACGTGAGAGGCCAGTGTGCTCCTAAGCACACAAAGAAAAGGGTATAGAAGGGGAAAAACACATCCTCTGTGCCATCCTTGGTGCCACAAGGTCATGCCCAAGAGGACAAGTAGAGGACTGTGACCTCTGGTCGCACTCCCAGCTATGGGACAATGGAGGTTCATTTTCATCCCCTATGTGGCAGGCTTGGCTGGCCATTTATTTGTTTACTAGTCTGTTCACCACTGTTCTGTTCATTAGCTTTTTGGACATTTATTTTCCTTCCTCTAGGTGTTAGGTGCCATTGCTAAGTGGCAATGATTGCCCAGACACAAACACTGTCCTCAGGAAGCCTAAGCTTAAGTCAGTGGGACTACAAATCACAATGTTAGTCTCCAGTGAGAGCCCAGGGGTCCCACAGGGGTGCAGACTGAGACTCTCATGAGTCCAGGCGGAAGAGGGTCTGGCCGAGTGACTGAGACCTCCAGCCCACTTGGACAGACCAGGCTAGCCATGGGTCTGTGCAGCCCGTCTGGTAAGAGCAGGATGGTGGCCCCAGCATGCCCACACCCAGAGTGGTCCTGCCCAACATCCACCCTAAGGAGCTCCTCCAGGCTTGGCGCCCCTCTCTCACTCCCTCTCCTGATTACTCAGCAGGGCACCTGGCCCACGCTCAAGGTTGTGCGAGAACAGGGTCAAGGATGAGGGTCTCAACTCCTTGCTCGCCTCACCCTAATCCTGACTCAGCCTACTGGCTATGGATTTGGGGCAGATCTTTTAATCTTGTTTGTGTGAGTATTGCTGATTTCATAAGGGCCCTTGGAAAGTTGGATAAGGTGACAAACATGAAGCATTACAGAGATTAGTTCCTGGCACAAGCAACTATTTTGTCACCGTAAGGTAGTCATCATGCTGTCATTTCATCCTGGTGAAAGCAGAGATTGCCCTGTGTGGGTGACATGTGAGGTCTGCTTTGGGAGAATAAGTAGTCTTTGATCATTAGGCCATGGAGAAGGGTCCTCTGCAGGGAAGGGGGCAGAGGGCAGTCTGCGTGAGGCACAGAAGTGCGGACCTCACGGACACCTATGGGACTCAGCAAGCGATTCTGTCCTCTGGGGTGAAGGGAGTGGGGAGGATGGGGATGGAAATAGGCAGTGGGGGACGGGACTTAGGGCGGAGGGCCAGTGGCCTGAAGGAGACCCGAGGAGAGAAGTCTGAAGGAAGTCAAATCTGAAGGTAGCCAAGGCCACCACTGCCTGCGGGGGTGGGGGGGGGGGGTTCAGACCAGGTCCTTCTTTAGGTGGTGCCCATTCTAGGAAAAACCCAGAATGAGGGGACACAGTCTTACAGTGAATGTGAGATTGCATAGGACCTGAGGGACCTGCCCACCTGGCTGCATGTCCTGCTGATGGTTGGATGCCCCCTGCTGCACATGGGGTCCTAATAGCCTCCTACCAGCACCTGTGCAGACACCTGGTGCGCCCTTGGAGTCCTCCTCCCTTATCCACAGTTTCACTTTCTACGGTTTCAGTTACCAGCAGTCAACTGCAGGGCAAAAATATTAAATGGAAAATTCTAGAAATAAACAATTCATAAGTTTTAAATTGCACACTGTTCTCAATAGCATGATGAAATCTTTCTCCCTCCCATCCAGATGTGAATCATCCCTTTGTCCAGTGTCTCCATGCCATACACGTTCTGCACCCATTAGTCACTTAGTAGCCATCTAGGTATCAGATCGACTGCCGAAGCATCGCAGTGCTTATGTTCACATCACCCTTACTTGACTTAATAATGTCCCCAAAGCCATTCACATAACTTTTATCACAGTATATTATCATTTTTCTATTTTGTTGTTAATTATTCTTGGTAATCTCTTATGGTGCCTAAAGTTATAAATTAAACTTTAATATAAGTACATATTTGTAGGGAAAACATAGCATTTATAGAGTTAAGTACTATCCATGGTTTCAGGCATCCACTGGGGTCTTGGAAAGTAAATACCTGCAGGTTGGGTGGGGGGGGACTACTGTATCTGAACACACTGCCTTGGGTAGCCGGAATGCCCCTTGAGCCAGCTCTCCACTTATGAGCATAACCTTTATTCTCGGTGGGTCATCAGACAGGCCTGACTCAAGGAAGAAACACCCAAAGCCCTAACACATCCCCTCTGGACAGCGAATTGGAAAAGGAGGTATAAACACCTGGCTCTAGAACAGGGTGTTCCTGTGGGTTTCTTATGCTCTGAAATTCAACCTGTGTCCTAGGAACATGGCCACCCCTCAGGAAAGGACAAGATGTTTGCTCACAGAAATGGAGTTTCGAAGCTAATCTGTCTATCCATGTAGAGATGTGTGGCTTTTCCAAACTATGTTCACACAGCCTGACATGAAGTCAGCCTCAGTGGTGGATTCCAATGGGGCCAACCTGGATTCAGCTTCTTAAAGCCTCTACATTGTCGCCACTGAAAATGTGTTTTTCAGATATCAAGCAAACCACAAAATGGAAAGAACTGTAACCACCGGTTACAGCCCTGACGTTCTGAAACTACCCGTCTTCATTGCTTTCTCCTCACCCCTGTGAGCTGTTTCCATGGGGTCTTGCCCAGGCCTGTGGTGGGGCAGCAGAGGAGCTTACTTACCATCTCTCCTTCTGTGCTGTCTTTTCTTCTTGCTGATGACAACAATGAGCAGTACCACAAAGAGGAAGAGCAGAACTCCTCCTGCACATATCCCAGTGATGAGGTAGATATCCAGACCTTTCTCTGCAAGGGAGACAGAAGGAGGGACGGAGGGGAGTGGTCCTGGACAGAGAAGCCATCATTGCTCTGGTTAAGGTGGAATGCTTAATTCCTCCCTCTTGCGTTAAACAGATAATAGAGCTTAATAGATGGGGACTTTTCACAAAAAGCCAAACTCATGGAGGGGGGTGGATTGTGCCAATCCCTGAAAGGGTGGGGCCAGCCCCATCAGAAGGCTCCTTGGGGAGCTGCCCTCCTAGACTAGAATGTCTAATCATCACATGCCAGGGCATCCTCCATTCTCCCTAATGAAGGAGACCATCCCAGAAGTTTAGATCTGAGAAGGAGTTTAGAGACAAATGTTTTATCACCTCTAGTTTTACAGACAAGGCCCAGAGAGGCGGGGTGAGCTGCCCACAGCCACACAGTATCTTCCTGAGTGGCTCCTTCTAGCAGCTCCTTGTCTCGGAGTTTCTGCACCCTGTGCCCGGTTGCGTCTCTGACTGCCCTCCTACTCCACTGGTTTTTTTTTTTTTTTTTTCACCCTCTTGACCAGACAATGTCCAAGGACTAAGAGTAAATGTGTTCTGTGTATAGCCCAGCCCTCTGACCGCACAGCCAGTGCCCCGTCCCAGACTTCCCCTGGCCTGTAAGAGAAACTGACACCGTGACATGGCAGCAGCGGTGGACTTGATCTTCAGCTCCCAGTTGCTGTAATGCAGTGAGGATAACTCGAGTGGGTTGTTTAGAGAAAAGAGTTTGAGTTCCAGGCTCTTCTACACAAGAGCTGAGTGACCTTTGTTAAGTTACTCCACCTTTCTGAACCTATTCTTTTCTTTATAAAATGGAGATAATGAAACTTGCATCACAGGGAGGCGGCTGGAATCCAATCAGATAATGGATGTAAGAGTGCTTTGAAAACTGTAAAACAACACACAAAGGCGAGGAGGTCCTATTCTTAGCAGAGTTCTGTACACTGGCATTTCTAGGAGCTGTTCTGTGGGAAGGCTTTGGGCCATGTGCCCTCTGTGAGTCACTGGCAATTAGAGAGGCAGCACCTGGACCATGGGTCAGGGGACTTCACCAGAGAACAAACGGGAGCTCAGCCCAGCATCACCAAGATCCCCGCTACAGCCGATATTTCTAGGAAGACACTCTTGTGTACACAAGCCAGGAGGGGCCCCAGGAGAAAGCCAGAGGCCCAGCCGCCAAACCAATAGCCTGCAGTTGTCTGCTGATTCTTGCTTTCTTTCTTCAAGTCTCTCTGACTGTGTCTTTGCCTGCCAGTTGCACAACCCTTCTGGTCTGCAGATGAAGGGGCTTCCTTTAGAAAAGTAGACATAATCCTAAACTGCTACGAAGCCAGAGATTATCCAGGGTTCTTTGGAATCTGCTGGCTGAGAGGTAGGGCTGGGCTGGGCTGCTGGAGTCTTCCTCAGGCTGATGAGAGAGGCTCACGCTCTGACCCTAGTGGACCTGAAGGAGCATGGAGCTAGGTGGGGGTATGGGGCTCAGCCATGTAGCCACCAGCTTGTCTTCTCTCAGACTGCTCACATGGGCGGCCATTCCCTTATTTGGGGCACACTTAGAGTCTGTTTGCAGGTTTGCACAGCACAGCCCTCTGGGGCACCTGGGTGCCCCGTGGGGGCAATATTCCAGTTTGTGTCCGAGGCATTCAAAGCTACCTGCTCATGGTGTCTAAAGCTGATCACCCACCTCTTGCACTCCTTCCTGGAGAGAACATGCCCAGAAGTTTATGTGGTGGGTCCTTTGTCCTGTGTTCTGGTTTTATATACATACTCACCTTTTCTGAGCCAAATGGTTAGTTTGATCATCGCTCCTCTCTGTCTTGGCCTCTCAGGAGGAAATAGGCATCTTTTTTAGGTTGTTGAAGAGCAGCCTCCCCCTCCCCAGCTGCCCCCTACCCTGTGTTCCTCCCATCTCTTTCAGGGCCCTTCCCAGGCAAGCTTCTGCTCTGCGCCACAGAGTGAGGGGCGGGAAGGGTTCAGTCTGTGGACCTCAGCTTCCCCCAGTGCCCTCCCTCCATCCCTAACACACACACATTTTTATTCTGGTGTGATCTAGTTAAAATTTTTTTAATGGTATAGGGTGGTCAGATAAAATACAGGATGCCAGTGAAAGTTTAATTAAACAATAAATAACTTAGTTTAAGTATGTCCCATGCAACATTTGGAACATATTTATGCTGGTTTTCTTTTATTTGCTAAATCTGGCAAGTCTTAATCAAGGGCCTCCTGAAAGGGGAAGAGGGGTCATGAAGTCAAGGAGGGACTGCTCGATTCACTGTGCCACAGTGATGGGCAGATACAGGGGGTAAAGCGATGATGATCTATGTCCCCTCCGATTGAATGTGGGCTGGACTTGTTGGTTGCTTTTAATCACTAGAATACAGCAAAAGTTCTGGGATACCTATTATTCCTGAGGCTGTTATAAAATGTTCATGGTTTCTGTCTAGAGCTCTTGTTCTTGGTCTTGCTTAGATTGCTCAGAGGGAAGCTGGGTGCCATATTGTGAGGAAGCCCAATGGTCTACAGGACTGAGCTTGGAAGGGGACCCCTCATAGAGCCTGGACATATTTGACATGACATACTTCCAGTATCTGGAGTGTGGCTTCACGAAAGAGGCTTAGCTAGGACCACTGGGTCATTCCCAGATTCAGGACTCACAGGATCTGTGGGATAATAACTGCTCATTGTTTTAAGCCACAAAATGTGGGATAATTTGTTATACAGCAACAAATAACTAATTCAAAGAATATACATGAAAAATCCTTCCTTCTGACTTCACACCAACCCAGGGCTGCTTCCTAGGGTCACTGACTAGCCGTAGGCACTGTGGAAACTCAGGACTTCTGAACAAATAACTAGTTTTAGTGTTCAGTTCCCCTTTGGGGTGTTGAGCAGAGAGCACTGGGGAGATAATCATGGAGCTATGGATCCCAGAGCTGAACACTATAGCAGACTGCCTCTCAAAATTTACTCGTGGCGCCTGACCTGCGGTGGCGCAGTGGGTAAAAGCATCAACCTGGAAAGCTGAGGTCACCGGTTCAAAACCCTGGGCTTCCCTGGTCAAGGCACATATGGGAGTTGATGCTTACTGTTCCTCCCTCCCTTCTCTCTCTGTCTGTCTGTCTCTCTCTGTCTCCACTCTCTAAAATGAATAAATAAAATGTAAAAAAAAAATGTACTCGTGGGGGTGATGTCAGGCTGGGGCAGCAAGCAAGAGCTGAGGCTCTTAGAGTGTTGGAACTTCCTGGTGCTGGTGTCAATACAGGCTGTATGCTCTAAGGCAGAAAGAGCACTTCTTATGTCTATGGTCCTCCCTGACCTCACGCTCTTCTTCCCCCAGCCCCCTCACTCCATGTTTTTCCTGCAGCCTCTGATAGGAGGTGTTGGCCATCTCCCCTCCAGAGAAGAATCGTCTTTGCTCTCTTCTCCATCATTACTCTAGGAGTCAGCATTGCAGTGACTGACTAGTCAAGGGACCTTGAGCAAGTAAGTTTGTCTCTCTGGGAAGTGGGGGTTGCATAGATAGCCTCTACTGCTTCTCCTATATCTTCATCTTGGCAATTCTTTCTCCCCAAAGATCTTTTCAATTGCCTGAGGCTACATCCTGCTCTGTGGGAGGATGTGGTGGTGGTGGTGGGGGGGTAAACATAGAACACCACCTCCTCTCTCCTCTGAGTCTTCCCTTGAAGGTTTTCAGAGGGAAGGGGTCGGTTTTCAGTTCTCATCTGGAGTCAAGGCTGCCTCCAAGCCCGGGCACCTGGGCACTGAAGCAGGCCTTCCCTAGGGGCTGGCAGGCCATGCTTGTGAAGTGAACTTGGGGTATCTGACCAGGGTCTACCACATACCTAGACAGCTGGCGGTCATCACGCTGGTCTCCTTACTGATTTTGTTAGTTGCCGTGCACTTGAATACTGCAGGTTGTTTGCTGTCCCACTTGTATGTGATGACATTCAGACTGTCTGTGATATGATTCTCATTTCGAAACAGTTTTAATTTAGGGTCAGTTCCTCCTTTTGCCTCACAGGTCAGGGTTGCGTTGGTACAACTCCAAAAGATCAAAGGTTTTGAGACCCTCTCTGCAAAGCAAATAAAGATCCAATTTATATGAGGAAACTTTCTGATTATGATATGATTAACAAAAATACCTATTTATAGAGGGGGAAATAGAGTCAGTTTTGGACCAGGGAACAATTTCAAAGACCCCTAACTGTTTTTGAAATCTATTTTATTTATACAGCACATTTAGAATAAATGTATGGTAAAGTTCATCCATATATCAGTAAAAAAAAAGTCATATCAAATGTTTAAGTGCGGCCCTGGTTGGTTAGCTCAGTGGATAGAGCATCAGCTCAATATGTGGACATTTCAGGTTCCATTCCCGGTCAGGGCACACAGGAGAAGCATCCATCTGCTTCTCTTCTCCTATTCCCGTCCCACAGCCAGTGGCTCGATTGGTTTGAGCATCAGCCCTGGGTCTTGAGGGTGGCTTGGTTGGTCCAAGTGCATCAGCCTCAGGCACTGAGAATGACACTGGCCCCAGATGAGGGTTGCCTGGTGGATCCCGGTCGGAGTACATGTGGGAGTCTGTCTTGCTATGTCCCCTCCTCTCACTTAAAAAAATATGTTTAAGTACTGTTTTGTACCTTAAAATGTTTTCACATATCATAATCCTAACAAACAGAGTAGCTGATGTTTTCCTTCCTATTGACATGAAATGTCCAAGGCCCTAAAAGGTTAAAATGGATGGATTTTTGCCCAGAGATGCTTGGCCACTCGTTGTGTTGTGCCTCATTGGACCTCATCTAGAAGAGAAGGATCAGAAAGACATGCCCCACCTGTCATAATAGGCACGACATGTGACAAAGCCCTGGGCAAAGCATTAGGCACTGACCTTTTTGTTGGTAGTTGATACATTCATAATCATAAATCCCTTGCCTCTGATTTTCTGACATGAGACTACGCTAAGGGCCGAGCCTTGGCCTCCCAGGGTCCAGGAGCAAATCCTGCTCCACGTGGCCTCCTCCCGTGTCTTTATCTCATACTAGACTCTCTTTCTCCAGGCTTGCCGCCTTCCTCACCCAGTTTCTCTCCATTTGCTATGCAGATGGACAGCTCCTTGTCCCATGACTCCCCTCCCTCACTCCCAGGCAACAACATCTTGTCCCTGAACTTTCCCATCACATTGCATTTCTGTCTCAATGTATAGCATGCAGAAATTGAGCTCTTCTCCCATTGTTGGCTTCTGTGGGACCAAGAAAGAGGAGGATGAAGAAACACCATCACATAGCAAGGCAGGGTCAGTGAGTAGTCTGGGGCTTGGGTCAAAGCATTTACTTAACTTTTCAAAACAGAAATACTCTTTTTTCTATTTGTAACATCCAATCATTGTAAAAATTGATTTTAAAAGTTTGAAGATTAAAAATCACTTGTAGTTCTACTACCTAGAGTCAATTAGTGCTTTGATGTATCTCTCTTTAACAGATGCTTTCTATACAATACATGCATGCACAGATAAATAATGTTTTAAAAACTAAAACTGTATCATATGATGTTGTAGTCTGCTTTTTTTCATTTTCTGACCCTTTATTAAATTCTTCCCCTTAAGAATATCAAATACATCACCACAATCTTTTTAAATGATGTATACTTCATTTAATGAATAACTTTCTAACTGCTAGGGACTTTGAAGTCCTTTCCAATACTTCGCTCCTATAAGCCACTTGGTCTTATTTTTGTATATATCCTCTCCATCATACAGCTTCCTAGCAAAAGACTGGCCAACTCACCTCATGCTCATCTCACAGAGGAGAACTCTTTAATTCTAGGTTATAAGGATTAATTCTTTCTCCACTAATACCTGCTTTTAAGGGGCTTTCCATTCCCTCTTCAGCCAGCGGCAGCAGCCCACTCATTCACAGGCTTTGGGTGCCAAGATTGTAGCCAGGAGAAGACTGACAAAACAGTGAGACAGGGAGGGCATTGAGCCAACAGATATGTCCTAGGCACTGGTGGGCACCTTTGCATGGCTGTCTCCTTGAAGCCATGTCTCACTGAATACCTGGTGCAATTATTATTATAAAAATCAGGCTCAGAGCAGATGGAGAATTTACTAAAGGCGAAGGCCACGTGTCAAGTAATGGTGACCAGTCCACAAACAAAGTTAAGATGCTGTGTCATTCACACACACACACACACACACACACACACACACACACACAGCAAGGTGGCTGTTGTATCATGGAAAGATCTCTGTCTTTTGGCTGGGGAATGTGGGGTTTATTTTGGGGGTACTCAAAATGTTCTAAAATTGATTGTGGTGATGGTTGCACAACTCTGAGTGTGCTAGACACTTCTGAATTGTGTGCTTTAAGGGATCAACTTGTGGTGTGTGAACTGTGTCTCAATAAAGCTTTCTGGAAAGAAAAACATGTTACCATCCTTGGTGAAAGAAGCACTGGGTTTGAATCCTGACTTTGCAGCAAACTGTGAGATGTCAGACAAGTAGCTGCTGCTTCCTTAAAGATAAGAAGGGGATAATAAGAGCTGCCTCTTAGGATTGTTGGGAACCTTCCATAAGATTGTGTAAGCAAAGCACTCAACACCCAGCAGGTAGATACTGTGACTACTACAATACTAAGAAGACAGAAATGTGAGGCTTGTGTTCAAAGCAGACACCCAAGCCCATGTTGGCAGGAGTCTGGAGATCTGGGGCTTTCAGAGCTCACAAGCAGAGGTCCCTTCTGGCTCCATTCTCCACCCCAACCTATCTCCAGCCAAGGTTGAGGACTAGGGTGTGGAAAGTTGTCATTTGTAGGGAGCTGGCAGTGCCTAGGGTTTTTGGAGAAGAGTGGGTGCCAGGTACACTAAGAACAGGGATGGAGGGTGACCCTAAGTAGAAGAAGGGGGCCCTGCTCCTGGTGGCATTTCCTGTGTGAAGCACAGAAATGTAAATTTGCTTGCTGAATTGCTGACTCGGGTTCATGCTGGAGCTCCTGTCTTTCTCTCCAGGCCAAGTGCAGCTTCCTCTTCTCACTTCTTGTCCCCACCTTTAAAACAGCTCCTGGACTTTCAAATTCAAAATAATTTCAATTCCACTTTCTCTTCCATCTGTCCCATACCCATGCCACCCAGCCCAGGCTGGGTCTCCACATATGATGCTCCATATATTCATTCTCTCTCATTTTACAAGAACCCTTTAGTCTAGGCCAGTGGGTATCAGCCTTCGCTGCAGGTTAGAATCCCCTGATGACCTTCAGACCCTACTGATGGCCAGGTTCCAGGCTAAAGTATACTGACCTAATTGGTCTGGGATGGAACCTGGACACTGGTAACTTATAATAGCATATCAGTTGATTCTAACATGCATCCAGGACTAAGAACACAAACCAGCCCTTCCCCCCTTCACAGCAGCTTCCTGGTTAGTCTTCTTGCCACCATCTTCAGTACACCCTCCTGCCTTCCCTGCAAAGCACAGACACACAGAGCCACACTGTATGCGCTCTCTACAGAGGTCAGCAGAAATTGTCTCCCTCCTCGGGCCACTCTGATATAGAGCGGATCAGAAACACAGGCTTTTCACCCTAAATTCACTATTCCCAGCCCTTTCCTACCATGTAACTACTCCCTCAGGGCACCTTGGCTTGAAACTGTCTCTCTAATTGGAAGACCCATTGCTCTCCAGAGAGTCTCGCCTTTCCTGCTCTGCAACGAGTTTGCCCATCCATCATCCACCTGGAATGCCTTCCTTTCTCTTCTGCCCCACCTGTTCCCTCCTCCTGATTAATGCCACCTTCAACCAGGTTCTTCACTCAGTCCCACATTCCCAGAACCACTGAAGAGACAGTTTTAGGCAGATAGACTGTCAGCTGTGCATGTCCACGTGTGGGTTCCCTCTCTCCCACAGGACGGGAGCCTCTACTGAGGCAGGAGGGATACATTACATTTCCTTTCGGGCTCCCCGAGATTGAGGTTAGGGCTGGGGACACTCTACAAATGCCATTCCCAACTTGCTAAATAGCATCTATAGTGAGTTGGAGGAATTTAAGAAACAAAGACTTACCTAGAATCCTCAAATCAAACATATGTTCCAACACATTTTTTCCAAGTGTGTCATACACAAGTACGTTGTAGATGCCACTGTCATTTCTCTGCAGGTGTTTAATCTTCAGAGTTCCATTTCCTAATAGTGCATAGGTCTCCCTTTTCAGGTAACTTATGTTTCCTCCCTTGAGTCGTGCAAGCCTGTTGCTGCTGTTATATTTGTTCCACTGTATATCATCTATATGGCCATTCATTAGAAAATCAGGAATGTCCAGGTTGATGTCATAATTCAGAGTACCGTGGACCTTGATGGTTTTAGGAGGTGCACCTATAAAAAGCAAATCAGTTACTGAGGCCTTGAGACTCGCCACCAGGGAACTCTGGGTTGCAACCTCTTTAACTTGACTCTCTTCAGAGTCTGCGAAGAAACTTCTAATGCTGACATTGGAGACCCACACACCAACTTACCTTTGGTAAAAAAGATGAAAATCAGAAGGAAGCTGGTTAAGATTTTACATGCGAGGCTCATCTTTGGGGTTAGTTTCCTTATTGTGATTCTGAGCTTCTGCAAAAGGAACTAAAAAGTAAGACCAGTGGAACCAACCCCCGAGAACTTAACCACGTGTCTCTCTTCTTTTGCTTCTTTTACAGTAGCATAGAAGGTGCGTCTACATGCATGCACACACACACACACACACACACACACACACAGAGCAAACCAACCCTGCTAACGTGTTCCTTTGCCAAGTAAATATACTTAGGAGTGTGTATTTTTTAATTCTTTTGTTTTTAATTTTATTTTTATTTATTCATTTTAGAGAGGAGACACAGAGTGAGAGAGAGAGAGAGAGAGAGAGAGAGAGAGAGAGAAAGGGGGGAGGAGCTAGAAGCATCAACTCCCATATGTGCCTTGACCAGACCAGTGCAGGGTTTTGAACTGGCGACCTCAGTGTTCCCAGGTCGACGCTTTATCCACTGCGCCACCACAGGTCAGGCCGGAGTGTGTATTTTTTAATTCTCACACCCACCTTGGGTGGATTTTATTACCCCCATCAAAATGACAGAAACTGAGAAGCTAAATAAATCACTCAGGATTATCCTTTAGTTAACAAGGAGCTAAATTCTACCACATAGCCCATATTTTCTGCATTTGTCTGCAGTGTCTCCGACAAGACCACATAGGAATGTAGCTAAATATCCAAATGCAAATAGCAGAATGCAGCTATTTATTTTATGATTATAAATATTGGGAAATGAATACATATGAAATAATTATAAAAGTGAATTTTGCTCTTTCTCAAAAGGTGTTCTTAAGGTTCTAAAATTATTTTGTAATAAAAAAACAAATACAAGTCGAGTCTCAGCTATAAAAGCTAGATATACCCAAATCTTATATTTAGCATACATTTTTATAACTCTATTGAAAATTAAGTTAGGTAAGTAAAAACTTGTTCCAAAACAAACAAAAATGCATAAAGACCATGAAATACAACCATAACAAATCATTCAAAACACATTTAAGATGGTTAACATGATTGACGGGAAAGGAAAAAAACAGATGAGAGAAAAAGAATGGAGGTAATGGAGGGAGGACTTGGAAAGAGAAAGAACAAGGACTTTTGTGATAGGGAAGAAACTGTGATGCCCAGGTGGACGTCCAGAGAGATCTGGTCACAGAAAAAAGAGGCACCAAAAACAGAGCCCCAAAGTCAACTTGGTTTATGATTCTTTAGAATAGAATAAGTAAAAATGTTAAAAATTGTGTTTGTTTTCTGTCTCAATTTTAGGTAGAAATGTAGGTATTATCTCCAAAACGTTGCTCAGGAAATGAACTTAAGTCAAACAATGGATGTCAGCCACTGGGTCAAAGGAAGCCTAAATAGAAATTTACCTTGTGATTGGGTGACAAACTCCCTCGCTCACACATACACAAAAATAAGCTATAATTGGAAAACTGTTTAGACATCAAGAAAACCTACAATAGTGTTAAAAAAAGATAGAAAGGCATTTCCATACCTTTGAGTAAGGGAGGCCTACCTACATATACTATATGATCCAAAAGTAAAAAAGAAAAGATGAACACAATTGACTACATAAAAATGTAACATATATGTATAGGTGAATATATAATGAACAAAATGAAAAGAAATGGTAGAAAATAGTTAAAATAAACTTGAGAAATCATTCATATCCAAGATACATATTATTTCTATCAATCAATAAGAAAAATAAAACTCAGCTTTTAAGGTAAAGAATATAAACAAACAGTATATAGAAGAAACACTTTATAGAAGAAATATCAATAAACATCCGAGAAGCATCTAATGCCACCAAAATATATATATACGCACACATACATATATATCACAGCCACAAAATGTCATTTTCACCATCAGATTGGCAAAATGATACTAATAACATCATTGGCAAAAATGTAGGAAGAAACAGGGACTTTTATACAATATTGGAAGGATTGTAAATTTATATGTCTGGAGAGGGATGAAATTTAACAGTTTCCACCAGGCTTTAAAATATATGTATACATATATTTTATTTTTATTTATTTTTTATTTTTTTACAGGGACAGAGAGAGAGTCAGACAAAGGGACAGATAGGGACAGACAGACAGGAACAGAGAGAGGTGAGAAGCATCAATCATTAGTTTCTCGTTGCCCTTGTGACATCTTAGTTGTTCATTGATTGCTTTCTCACATATGCCTTGACTGTGGCCCTTCAGCAGATGGGCCCGCTCTCAAGCTGGCAAGCTCAGAGTCTCGAACCTGGGTCTTCCGCATCCCAGTCCGACGCTCTATCCACTGTGCCACCGCCTGGTCAGGCTGTATACATATATTTTAAAGGATTTTATTTATTAATTTTAGAGAGAGGATAGATAGAGAAATGGGGGTGGAGGGAGGAACAGGAAACATCAACTCATAATATGTGTTTTGACCGGACCAGCCTGGGGTTTCAAACCTCAGCGCTCCAGGCTGATGCTTTACCCACTGCACCACAACAGGTCAGGCTAAAATATATGTATATTTTTGACCTCATAATTTTGATTTGAGAAATTTATCCTATTCAGTTATTTGCACAAATGTATAAAAATTCTGTTCAACGGCATTTGATGTAGCCTTTCTTTGTAATAAAAAATTGAAAAGAACTAGCATAGTATATTCATATTATGAAATACTCTATAATAGTTAAAATAGAATAAAGTAGACCTAAGAGTAAGAATATGATATGATATATAATATGATGATATGATATAATATATTTAGTGTTTGCATGGAAAAAAGTCTGTAAGGATTTATGCCAAAATTTGAACAGTGTTCTCCTTTCAGGGCTTAGATTTCCAGGTGGCTAAAAGGAAACTTTCACTTCAACTTTATCAGCTTCTGTGAAGTTAGAAATTTTGGATAATGAGCACATATTACTTTTATATTGAAAAGAGTTGTTTTGTTTTGTTTTGTTTTTTTAGTTAAGACACACATGTTTTTTCAAATGTAAATGCAGATCGTGAAACACCATCATGATGCATCTAGCATCCCTGCTTGTGAGTGACTAATTTTCCAGCCAGCTGTCCACCCTTTCCTGTCATGGCCTGACCCAGACTACATGGTGATGGCCATCACGAAACTGGCCTCAGAGGTTAAGGGAAGTTGCTTCCTATTCCTCCCACTTTTCTGAGAGTTTTTTAAGTTCTCATGGAGCAAGTGGAGAACAGCTTTCTATTCTTCTTTTTGAAACATTAGCTCTTCTTTCCTCACATCTCATCCAATTCTGAGTGTTGAACAAGGCTTCTAGGGTAGAACCCATGAAAAAGAAAGGAGTTGATAGATCTTATGAGGTAGCATTTAAAACAATGGTTCTTAACCTTTTTTGAGGTACCGAACCCACCAGTTTCATATGCCCATTCACCGAACCCTTCTTTAGTGATAAATAAAATATGATTTTTTTTTCCAAATTCAAGACATAGATATATGTTTTTTACTGGTGCACAAAATGAGCCGTGCATGAACTCACAACAAATTACGGTATTACTTTATTCTGGCCTCCGTGGCAGAGGCTTCTCTGAACCCCTGAGACCGACTCATCGAACCCCTAGGGTTCGATAGAACCCTGGTTAAGAACCACTGATTTAAAAGTTTGTATGGCCTGACCAGGTGGTGGCGCAGTAGATAGAGCATCAGACTAGAATGCGGAAGACTCCGGTTCGAGACCCCGAGGTCGCCAGCTTGAGCATGGGCCCATCTGGCTAGAGCAAAAGTTCGCCAGCTTGGACCCAAGGTCACTGGCTCCAGCAAGGAGTTGCTCGGTCTGCTGAAGGCCCGCGGTCAAGGCACATGTGAGAAAGCAATCAATGAACAACTATGGTGTTGCAAGGGCAATGAGAAATTAATGATTGATGCTTCTCACCTCTCTGTTCCTGTCCGTCTGTCCCTATCTATCCCTCTCTCTGAGTCTCTCTCTGTTCCTGTAAAAAAAAAAAAAAAATGTTTGTATGTAAAAGCCATTAAAAAGAAGATGAAAAAGGTCCTGGCCGACTGGCTCAGTGGTAAAGCATTGGCCCAGCATGTGGATGTCCTTGGGTTCGATTCCCAGTCAGGGCACACAAGAGAAGCAACCATCTGCTTCGCTACCCCTCCCTTTCTTCCTTCTTTTTCTCTCTCTCTCTCTCTTCCCCTCCATAGCCATGGCTTTATTGGTTGGGGTACATCAGCCCCAGGTGCTGAGGCTGCCTCCCTGGAGCCTCCTCATCAGGTGCTAAAAATAACTCAGTTGCAAGCATGGCCCCAGATGGGCGGAGTATCTACCCCAGATAGGGGTTGCTGGGTGGATCCCGGTTGCATGCGGGATTCTGTCTCTCTATCTCCCCCTCCTCTCACTTGGAAAAGAAGGGGAAAAAAGGAAGCATGAAAAGACAGGGTACTAAAACAGGGAAATTATTGTCCCTTTTGTCACACAAATATAATATAATGATATAATATAATAATACTATTATATTATTATATGTGACAAAGGTTAATGTCCTAAAAATTAATATTTTTGTAAATCTAAAAACAAGGTAGACACTTTGATATTAAAACAGGTCAAGATCAGAAAAGAGAATTCACAAATGGAAATACAGTTGAACAAAGCTTATGAAAATGTGGTCAATTTATTAATAATGAAAATGTCAATTTTAATATAAATTCATTTTTCATCCTTTATTTTAAAAATAAAAATATATAGCATTGATGATCGTGAAAAGAGACATTCTTGGTCATTCTATAGTCAGTAGAAATGCAAATAGGTCTAGAGCTTCTGGTAGACAGTTTGTCAGTGTGAATTAGAAGCATTAAAGATACCAATATTTTGACCTAACAAGTTAACATCAATATATTTTTTTTTACTTTTATTTTTAATTTTTTTAATTCCTTTTTATTTTATTCATTTTAGAGAGGAGACAGAGTGAGAAAGAGAGAAAGGGGGAGGAGCTGGAAGCATCAACTCCCATATGTGTCTTGACCAGACCAGTGCAGGGTTTTGAACTGGCGACCTCAGTGTTCCCAGGTCGACGCTTTATCCACTGCGCCACCACAGGTCAGGCTTAACATCAATATGTTGAAGAAATAATGAGGGACTGGTAAGACTTGTCTGTACGTTTATATACTTGTCTTTTTTACAAGTCAAAAGTAGAAACAATTTAAAATCCAAGAGAAAGAAATTGGTTAGGCAAATCGTGTTACAACAAACTGAATATGGGAGAAAGCTCAAGCAAACATAGTTTCGTTTTTGTTTTTCCAAAAATGTATGTTGGGTGTGTGTCTTGTAAAAATGAAGATGTCCACAAGAGTGCTGTTGGCTCTGTGGGGTAGGATAGTGGCTATTGTTCTGTTGTCCTTGGTCCTTGCTGCTATTCTCTTATTTCTATACTGAACATAACATGTATTGCCTTTTAATGGATTTATTTTTCTTTTTTTTTTTACAATTTTTTTTATTTTATTCATTTTTTTTTTTAGAGAGGAGACACAGAGTGAGAGAAAGAGGGAGAAAGAGAGAAAGAGGGGAGGAGCTGGAAGCATCAACTCCCATATGTGCCTTGACCAGACCAGTGCAGGGTTTTGAACTGGCGACCTCAGTGTTCCCAGGTCGACGCTTTATCCACTGCACCACCACAGGTCAGGCTATTTTTCATTCTAAGTGGTTCTCCTACTTAGGCAAAAGCTCCCAGAACTGAGGGTAGATGTGGTTCTGCCTTCCTGTGTGAGTTTCCGTGGAAAATCTGGTGGATGACTCATTCCCGTTTCTCCCTCACCAGCCTTGCTGCAGGCTGGGGGTCGTCTCCTGCTCTATCTTCATCCACTCGTTTTCTTACCCAAACTAACACTCCTGAGAAATAAACTAAAGGGAAGCTAGTAGGAGGCGGCGGAGGAGGAAGACCACATTCTCAGAGGTCTGACTTTAGAACCAGTTCTATCCCTGACTAGGTGCTAACGCTCTCCTCCCTCCCTCCGTGTTAGGGTAAAGCACTAGTGAGGATCAGGTCGCAGTAACTGCAGCAGTTCACACCTTGCTGAATGTCTTGAATTGTTAAATTTCAGAACAGAAAAAAGTCAAAAAGTGACCTGGTCTTTCCTCCACATTTCAGTTGAGGGTCCTGAACCCAGGGAGGTTCTGCGGTGTGCCTACCCCCTCGTCCAGTCAGCAGCCTAATGCCCAACTCTGGGGCATGGGCTGCTTCTTACTGAGACCTCCCAGTCGTCTAGCCTCGCACCCTCTTGTGCCCCTTCCACTGAGGAGTCGCCGAGTCCAGCCCTCCTGCCTACGCAACATCCCTCTCCTCTCTCTGGGGCCTCATGAGACCTTCCCACAACTCAGATGAGAAACGTGCGAAGGAGGTAGGCACGGAACATTGTGTAAAACTAAAAATCGAGTGTGCCGTGGCTTCAGCGAAGATCAACAAGGCCACGCCGTCTGTCTGCAGGCTGATTCCACTGCTGTTCCGCGTGGTTGTGCTGGGCAGTCACATCAGCATCAGCTCAAGGTCTCAGCCATTTTCATTTCCGGGTGATGAAGGGGGTGTTCTCTTGAACAGGATCTCAGGCAAGCAGCCACCAATCAATGTCACACGATGGGAGACTGGTCTGACGGCCCACTCCTTGCGAGGTGCTCACTCCGCCAGGGCAAAAACTGAGTTTTCCTGTTGTGTTTCCCACCCACACAGCGGGGAAGACAGACTCAACCCACAGAAACAGTTCCTGTGTAAAGTCTGGGTTCTCAACATGAGAGTCACCCAGCTGGAAGTCCTCTGCATTAACGTCTCTGAGAGAAGAAACAGATGTAAGTGACTGTAATCAGCTGTATAATCATGTGATTATAGAGAAGAGAGCTTTGAGCCCAGTAGGCACAGCCCCACTGTGCGCTAGATATACGGATAGTGGCATGCATTCTCTGAGTCCCATTTTCCATTTTTGTAAAAGACAAATACTTCATTTTTAAGCTCATAGTGAGAGTCACAGGAGGTGACATGTGCTCAGTGTCTAGGGCACCTGGGAGACCCTCAACAAACATCAATTTTCTCCCCTGTTTACCACTACTGTCAAGTGTCCCTTAAGGACAAGGATCTGTTCTAAGAAATGTAGCATTAGGTAGTTCTGCCATCATGTGAACATTACAGAGTGCACTGACCAACCCTTGGTGGTATAGCCCTCTACGCACCCAGGCGGTCTGGTCTAGCCTACTGTTTGCTCCTAGGATACATGCCTGCACAGCACGTTACTGTGCTGAATACTGTAGGTAATTGTAACACATGGTAACTATTTGTGTATCTAAACATATCTACGCACACAAAGGGTACAGAAAAAATAAAAGATAAAAAATGGTGTCCCTGGATAGAGCACTTGCTGTGAATGGAGCTGCAGCACTGCAAGGTGCTGTGAGTGGGTCAGCGAGTGAGTGGGAAGTGATTGCAGGCCTGGGACATCGCTGCGCACACCGTGGGCTTTGTAAACACTGTACAGGTAGGTTACACTGAATTTATAAAACAACTCAGACACAATCAAGCCCAAGAGAAAATGATGCAATGAAGAGATGCGGTAAACACAAGATATATGAGGCCGCCACTGGGGAAACACTGCCTCCCGTCTTAACAGCACACTTTCTTTCTTACAAGCAGAAAGAGTAATTAGCGAGCAGGGAGGGGACAAAACTCAGAAGCCAGTAAGCTGAGGCTCTCAGGGTCTCTGAACACTTTTCAGCCAGAAAGTCAGGGACTTTAGACCGACAAGAACTAGGACACTTCCTAAGGTTTCTTAGGCATGCATTACTTTCCTCTGCTTTTTCTTTTTGTAAGCTTCCTCCCCCTCTTATTCTTCAGGATGGTTAGCTAGGAGGCCCCAGGACCTGTGAGTTTGTGATCTAAGATGTGATGCAAGGGACACAGGGAAACAGGGTGTCTCAGCTGCCAGGCTATGGCACATGAGCCCAGGACATAAGGAGATGGTGCCAGCTGCCCAGAGTAGAGTGTAAAGCCAGTAGCCAGGGCCACCATCACTGTAGCCTGGCCCATGCAAGTTCACATTAGATTCGGACAGATGGCAATGAAACACAGGAGCCACAAACTGGTGAGCCATCAGCTTTAATTCTAGCTTGCACCCGGCGAGCAAGCAAAAACACACACTGGGCTCCAAAACCCACACATTCACTGCTCACAAAGCTACTGACTTATCCGAGTTTCCTAGAATCAAAGGTTTCTAGCTCACCAGACTTATTTACCTCTGTTTCCCATCTCCTCCAGCACAAACTCTTAACAAACTGGCTTCTCCCTCAGCATTCAGCCATCTTGACTGCTTCTCCTGGCCTCCATGTGGCCTTAATCTGCTCTCCTCTCTTCTACCTCAGGAACCAAGTGAGAGATCCAAGCTATTGGTCTCTTCCACTTTATATTGTAAAAATCCAAACCCTTAATCCAATTTACAAACAAGGAAGTCTCTGATACAAAGTCACCCATCTGAGGCATAATGGGATTCCTCAGGAGAGCGCACCACCCTACATCATCCAACCAGTCAAAGCTTACTCTTAAAACTAAGCCTTAAGCTATAACGACCCAGCCTGCTTACATTACAGCCTTTCCCCCACACCCATTCCAAGCATAAGGGCAAATAATATCACCTTGGTTCCTGAGATTAGTATAGAGAGGAGAGCAGAGTAAGGCCACGTGAAGACCAGGAGAAGCAGCCAAGATGGCAGAGTGCTGATGAAGAAGCCAGTTTGTTAAGAGTTTGTGCTGGAGGAGATGGGGAACAGAGGTGAATAAGTCTGGTGAGCTAGAAACCTTTGATTCTAAGAAACTCGGATAAGTCAGTAGCTTTGTGAGCAGTGAATGTGTGGGTTTTGGAGCCCAGTGTGTGTTTTTGCTTGCTCGCCGGGTGCAAGCTAGAATTAAAGCTGATGGCTCACCAGTTTGTGGCTCCTGTGTTTCATTGCCATCTGTCCGAATCCAATTCAAACCTGCGTGGGTCGGGCGGCTGTGATAATGGCCTTGGCTACTGGCTTTACATTTGGCGTAGTCTGTTGCAGGATTTGATACAGTTCAGCATGGAGCCACCACCACCTTTGAGCGGTGGAGTAGAGGACTGGTTGCTGTTTTGGTTTCCCATAGCTGTTTTTTGGGGGACTGTAGGCTGGCTGACTTTTACAGCCATGTGTGAGGAAACTGAGAGCTCTATGGAAGAGGCTGCCTGGGACCTGCAAACCGAGCAGTGGAAAGAGCTGGAGGAAACGTGGGAGAAAGAGATGTCGACCCTGGAGCTGAAGGAAGCGCTGGAGGAGGAGGCTGACCAGGTTTGCCAGATTCACCTGGAAATGGAGCCGACGCTGGATAAGGGATCACAGGTTCGTGAGTTGGAGATTGCCCTGGATGTTGTGGAGAGCCAGCAGCAGCATGAGGCCGAGCCTGAGGCCGGGGCCAGAGCTGAAGCCAGGACCAGGCCTGAGGCCGGGGCTGGAGCTGCAAGGCCTATGGAGCAGAAGGCAGCGGTGGCCCGGAGCTCGAGCCCAGCAGCAGGAGCTGATGTTTTCATTTCCTCTTTGGAGGATGAGGAGAATCTGGCTGGAGTTGAAATCCGCAGTCTCCAGAAGGTGAGAGCCCAGCAGCAAGGAGTAGCTATGCTCCTGGTAGGTCTGCAATTTTGGGACATAGGGGTGGATGCCATCATGCTCCCCAGAGCAGAGATGGAAATTCTGACTGCCATGGCCACGTGCTCCTTTTTGATACAGTGTACGAGCTGCCAGGATGGCAGAGATGAGGGGGGAGGCTAACACCCCATGTGTGTGGACTGATTTCCTGGACTACGACCCGAGTGAGCACTGGCTCTTTTGTTGAATGGACTTACGTATTTTGGACAATGTGAAATACCCTGATGGGGGTGGGGGTGGCTTTGCTGGAGGCCCTCCTGCCCCGGGAAGCTTTTCCCATGGCTAGAAAGAAGGCTGAGGACATTTTGCACTTTTGGCAAAGTGCTTAGAGACTGGTGAAATGTGTGTACCTTTGTAATTTTTGAAATTGTATGATTTGTCATGTTGTAATTTGTGTAATGTGCCTAATTTCCTTGTATAGGGATGACAGTGGTGTAGATTGTGGGTAGTAAAGTGAGCATAAGGGTGGATTGTTGGGCAGATAAAATATATTATGCTCACTTTGTTAAAGATGGCCCTGCCCACATGGAAGTTTGTTGATATTAATGTGTGTTCTGGAACAGGCTGTGGGCAGGCCGGGTCGTCATAGCCTAAGGCTTAGTTTAAGAGTAAACTCTTCTCCACACCCTTGACTGATTGGATGATGTAGGGTGGTGATGTAGGGAGGTTCTTTGTTTGTATATTTGGATTAAAGGTTTTGAGTCTATGCTATAAAATGGAAGAGAGCAGTAGCTTGATCACTCTCTGGTTCCTGGGTTCCTGAGATTGGTATTAGAGAGAAGAGCAGAGTAAGGCCACGTGGAGGAGGGAAAGAAGCCAAGATGGTGGAGTGCTGAGTGAGAAGCCAGTTTGTTAAGAGTTTGTGCTGGAGGAGATGGGGAACAGAGGTGAATAAGTCTGGTGAGCTAGAAACCTTTGATTCTAAGAAACTCGGATAAGTCAGTAGCTTTGTGAGCACTGAATGTGTGGGTTTTGGAGCCCAGTGTGTGTTTTTGCTTGCTCGCCGGGTGCAAGCTAGAATTAAAGCTGATGGCTCACCAGTTTGTGGCTCCTGTGTTTCATTGCCATCTGTCCGAATCCAATTCAAACCTGCGTGGGTCGGGCGGCTGTGATAATGGCTGTGACTACTGGCATTACACTGCCCAACATAGAGTAAAACAGAGGCTCCATGAAGAGGAGAGCAGGGTGGGCTTCCAGCTGGCCCAGGCCAGAGAAGGAGTCCACGTGGCTCACAGGGCTAGCAGTCCATGCACCTCCCTGACAAACAGCAAGAGCCCAATAAATAAATTCTGGCTGCATGAACGACAGAACAGAAAAGGTGAAAGGAGAGGTGGTGTGATGAATCCACTAGAAGGCCCAGGTTCACAGTGTAGACTCTTCCTTGCCCTGCTAGCTGTGTGATCTTCAGGTCTCATTGGGCTATTTCATCATGTCTAAAATGGTGAGGTAGGGGAGGAGGGAATCATTCTACCTGCTCAATTTAGCTCAGAAAGTTGTGATGAGGGCTAGATTAGATAAGGTCACTGATAAAAAACACTGCACACTGGAAACTGAGCAGTGATGTGAGGATGAAAAGGGCTGTGAAAAATGTATGCAGGAATTATCAGGGGGAGGTTTGTGGGGTTTAGTTCAGCCGCCGCCAGTCCCACACCAGGAGAGAGGGTCAGGGGAGCTGGGCAGGAAGAGTGATCACAATGATCAATCACTATTATCATCCCAGTAAATCTATCCCCTTCCTGCAGCCTCGAGGTTCTGCTTTATTTCAGAGGACCGTGGGGCAAAGCCCCTGCCCGCTGCTGCCACGCTCTTGCTACAACCTGAACTGCACCCTTGCTAATTTCATTACCCATGGTTAGAAACCCTAAGCTTTGTGTATAAACTGTATTTACAGTGTTTTCAGTTTACACTTTTTCCCCTCAAAAATGACATTCTTTCATCCACGCAATATCCTTGCAGCATAATCATTTCTGTGAGATGAAGAAACCAAAGCTTGGATAAATTAAATGGGTGTCTGTGGAGACTTAGCCAGATGAGCGCAGATTCTGACTCCAAGATTTGTGTTTCTTTCAGTGATCACTGATCATGACACTCCCCTGACCTCTTCTCCTATCCACAGCCCAACTCTCCACACGCCACCTGTACCTGGCTGCCCAGGAGGCAAGGGGTGGGAGTTGGGGGGGGGGACTACAAAGATGAGCAAGGCACACAGGGCCCTTGTTCTCCCAGGGATCTCAGACTGATTGGGGCAGTGAGCCCGGCACTCAGGGACCATAGTATCTTTGAAAAGCACATGAGTCAGGGTCAGATGGAGAGCTAGGTGGTGCCTGAGCTTGACCTTAAAAGACCAACAGGAGGCAAGTCCATGAAGAGGTTGATGGAGGACTTCCTGGGCAGTGGGCCTGACGGGTAAAGCTCAGACTCAGGTGAGCCTCAGTGCGGAGGGGACGGGGGCGAGTGGAAGGATGGTGCTCTTTGGCAGAGGAGAGAGGCAGGTGGGGAAGCTGATTGAGTGGGTGGAGGATGAATTAATACTCTTTCCTAAAGGTCGTCCATTCTTCATGCCTTCCACTTATTTCAGTGGTTCTCAAAGTGTGTGCCAGGGTGCACTGGTGCGCCCTAGAAGATTTCCAGGTGTGCCCTATGGTACTCCAGAGAAATATGTGCCTGTTGGGGACCAAAAAGCCAACAGGGTTTTTGGAGTTCAGATTTTTGGGGACAGGTGTGGGGAATTGTTGTAAGCTAACAAACAGTCTGCCCAACCCCCACCTCACTTGCCTGATTAGGTTGCAAAAGGCTGTTAAGTTGTGGTGCTGGATAGTTTACATTACCCCTATGTTCCCCGGAAAGACTGGAGGCAAGTTTCTTCTATCCTTTGTTTGGTGTAAAGTTAAGATTTGCTAATGGCCTCACTTTGCCCTATAAATAAAGCAAGATGCAATTTTTGGGTGTGCTTTGTTCTTACCAGCCGCAATTACAGGGCTCTCCCGACCCCCTATTTTCTTAAATTCTGTGTGGGTAGTAAATTCTGTGTGTGTATTTTCTTAATTCTGCACTGTTCCCACTTGGGACCTGGAATTCCTAGCTGTGTTAGTTCATGGCAGTGCCCAGATATAAAAATAAATATAGTTACTCTATTATACCATTTCATTACGGAAATACCACCCTTTTTGTTAACACATCATTATTATATTTATTATTAACACATTATTATATTATTTTTAGATGAATACTCCCAAATAAAATGAATAAATTTCTCAGAAAGAAGCATGATATTGAAGAATCTGATTCTGGAAGTGAGCAAAAGTTAAGTGCAAGTAAGAAAGCAAAATCGCGACCTACTCGCAAATATAATGAAAGTTATTTAAGCTTTGGTTTTACTTGGACCGGAAGTAAAGATCATCCTTTACCACTATGTTTAGTATGTGGATGTGAAATGGCAAATGAATCATTGCTTCCTAGTAAATTGAGTAAGCACTTTAAAACTATACACTCTAATTTACAAGAGAAATCTGTAAGTTTTTTCAAGAGATTGTCTGAACAGCAAATAAAAGCGGCAAATTCTTTTAAAAGTATAATGACTTTCTGATAAAGCTCAAATCACTTCTTATCAAGTCTCAGAACTAATAGCAAAAACTATGAAAGCTCAGACTTTAGGGGAGTCTCTTATTTTGCCGGCATGCAAAAAAAAAAAAAAAATGGTCGTGACAATGCTAGGAAATAAAGCTGCAAAGAAAATAAGCAAGATTCCTCTGTCCAACGATACAGCTCATAGGCGTATTATAGAAATGTCTTCTGATATCAATAAAAATGTATGCAGTAATAAGCTTCAGTATTCAAATTTTGCGTTGCAAGTTGATGAGTCAACAGACATTACCAACACGCCGCAGCTCTTAGCATTAGTCCATTTTATTAATGAAGATCAAATAGTAAATTCGTTTCGTTTTTGCAAAGAATTAGGTGTGTCTACAAAAGGTGAAGACGTTTTTAACATTTTGAATAACTATCTTGATAAATGGCAGTTAACATGGAAGTCGTGTGTAGGCATTTGTACAGATGACAATATCTAAAAAGCTTTGAACATTTTACTACATTTTCAACATCCTATTTATGTGAATTAGGATTTTCTACTCAACACAATTAAGAGTAAAAAGAGAGGAGTTCTTCAATGTATTGACAAGGAAATGAGAGTTTGCCTTTCAAATATATGCCCAAACATTGAAGAAATCGCTAGGACACATCAGGCTCATGTTTCTCACAAACACAAGAATGAAAAACCTTAACAAATTCATGCCAGGACCTGCTGAATTTACTAAATCTTACTAAGAATGTATCTATACATATAAAAAGATAAGTTCTTTGTCGTTTTTTTTATTTTTTAACTTCTCTTTTTGTGAATTCTAAAAAGCATAACTCAAAAAATGTAACATAAAAATGTTTTTTAATGTCAGAATAAATTTAATTTTGTTGTATTTATTTTGTTTAATTACCTTGAAAACACTCTTGGACTTTATTTTTTTTCTTTAATATTTGACTTAATTATTATAACATATTTTTCAGAAAATTGTATATAGTGAGCCTACAATTATCTGTCGGATTTTAAATTTGCCCCAACTTCAGAAAGTTTGAGAACCACTGACTTACTCATTTATCAAACACTCATTGTCACGAGCATGTATTTGGCTTGCTTCTCAGGATAATAGCCAAACAAGACTTTCTTTGTGTAGCATCAT
Organism: Rhynchonycteris naso; assembly: GCA_037038555.1. Lineage (NCBI taxonomy): Eukaryota > Metazoa > Chordata > Mammalia > Chiroptera > Emballonuridae > Rhynchonycteris > Rhynchonycteris naso. Next base: position 132,036,744 of record CM072998.1, read on the forward strand.
TTATTTATTCAATATCCACTCTTCTCCAGCGAGGCACTCTCCTAGGCCCTGGGATGTGTTCCTGCCCACACTGAACTTACAGTCTAGTGGGGAAACAGAGAATAACAGAAACAAATAACATACATATTCAGATAGTGAAAATTCATAAGAAAAAAGGGTAGATGCAAAGGGGAAGGTACTTACACTTTTAGAGAGATGGGTGTTAAGGGCTCACCAAAGAGGCGGCTCTGAGTAAAGACCCAAAGGAACCGAGGGACAGAGTCGGATAAGTATATGGGGGAGGAGCACTCCAGGCAGGGGAATGGCCTGAGCAAAGGCCCTGAGGGGAGGCTCTCTGCTGTGTCTGAGGGCAGGGGCCAGTGAAGGGGGTGGCAGGAAACGAGGTCAGAGAGGCAGAGCAGGGGCAGGTAGCTGAGGAGGAAGTCACAGAAGGTTTTGTTCCAAGCAAGAGCAACTCAGTGCTGACTGCCGTGAAGTCTGGTTTCTCCTGCAGAGTTCAGAGCAATGGAAAAAGAGACTTTTCTACAGTCTGACTCTATAGATTTGACTGAGGTGTGAGGAGGTGAGGCCAGCGGGGCCCAGGAGGTCCAGCTCTTAGAAAGCACAACAAACCACCACAAATTTAGTAGCATAAAGTGACCACCACGTCATTATGCTCACGGAATATGTGGCCACAGAGCTTACCTGCCTTGCCACGTTGCAGGTCGATCCACCCTCCCCACCCAGCCCCACCCCTACCATGGAAGACTAAAGTGGCTGGAGTGATGCTGGGCTTTGGAAGAGTGGGGCTGGCTTAGAGGATGCACAGCTAAGACTGGGACTGGGCTCCTCACCGTGTGGGGCTTCCTGGTGAGAGGGCAGCTCCCCAGAAGTGGCCACCAGTGAACCAGTGTTCCTTGAGGAGCAGGCACAGCTGCCTGGCTAGTTATGACCTAGCCTCAGAGCCCCACTCACTCAACTTGCTGAGTGAGTCACAGAGCCCAGATTCAGGGGATGGCATGAGACTCCACTTCTTGATGACAAGTATGTCAAAAAATTGGCAGCATTTTAAAACACCATAATGATGTGCCTATCTAGTTCCTATAGACACTAGTTTTCAGTAGGAAAACTCATGGGGCAGGTCAAGATGTTCCATGATGGACATGAGTTTTTAATTTAAAAAGACCCAAGGCACCTTGAATATTGTGCTCCCATGAAGAGGTCTACTGCCTTTGTGTTTCTGGGCCTCGTAAAATAATGGGCTCCAGAGGACACGAGAGTTCATAGTTCACAATAGCCAAGTTATGGACACAACCCAAATGTCCATCAAATATGAATAGGTAAATGAAAAGGCAAAGGAAGTGGGGTATATGCACACAGTGAAGCCTTTAAAAAGAAGGAGATCCTACTATTTTGACAAGATTTATGAGCCTGGTGGGAACTAAGTGACAGGACAAATACTGCACAATTCCACTCGTGTGAAGTATCTAAAATAGACTCATGGCAGTGAAGAATACAACGTAGTTGATGGACTGGAGAAGGGAGTTATTGTTTAATGTGTGGAAAGTTTCAGCTATGCCAGATGAATAATACATTCTAGACACCCTATACTCAACAATATGGTATTTGTGCACTTCAAAATTTAAGATGGAAGGTCTTGTGCGAAGTGCTCTTTCTCCCTGCTTTATTGAGATATAATTAACGCTTAATGTTGTGTAAGTTTAAGGTCTACAATATGATGATTTGATATATGTACATAGTGTAAAATGATTACCACAATAAGGTAAGTTAATACCTCCATCATTTCACATACTCACCTATTTTTGCACTTGTGGGGTGAGAGCATTTAAGATCTACTCTCTTAGCAACTTTCAAGTATATAATACATTATTGTTAACTATAGTCACTGTGCTGTACAAGAAGCTCTCACTTAATGTTGTCCATAGGTTCTGTGACTTCATGCAAAACTACATGTAACAAAACCAATTTTACCACAGGCTAATCGATATAAACCAAAGTCAAATTCCTATAGCATCTCATCAACGTTATAACAAAGCAACGTTGAACAAAATATTATTCAAGGACTGGTGTACATTAAATAAACCCCAGAATTTATTCATATTATGACTGGAAGTTTGTACCCTTTGACCCACATCTTCCCATTTTCCCCACCCCCTTCCTGCCCCTGGTAAACCACCATTCTGCTCTTTGTTTCTATGGGTTTCATGTTTCAGGTTCCACATATAAGTGTTATCAACTTACTGATTGAATGATGAATGAATGAATGAGCTAATCATGTCCCTATTTTGAGTAACATATTTTTTCAGTTGGCTTTATGCCATCTATAGACGAAGTATTCTAACACAGCATTCAATTAATATGTGCCTAACAAGTAAGCAAATGAATAATACCTAAGCTTTGGTCAGATTGTAAGTTACATCCTCCTATAGTAACAATAACTGACCTGTGACTCCACCATTTGAGTCCCAAAGCAATGTCACATACAGTGGTCCATTAGATACTCACATTGGCTTTGCCAGGTAAATGAGACAAATTATGCCCTGCCCCCATGTTACAGGGAAAGCGGGGTTTGGAGAGCAAGCTGAGCCCACGTTTCTTGGCTTCTGCCCACAGTGCTCCCACTTATCAGCCTGGTCTTTCTTTCTTTATTTTTTTCCCCTTCTTTTCCAAGTGAGAGGAGGGGAGAGAGAGACAGACTCCTGTGTGTGCCCTGACAGATCCACCCGCAGCCGCCCCTAGGGCGGATGCTCCGCCCATCTGAGGCTATGCTGCAACGGAGCTATTTTTAGCTCCTAAGGCAGAGGCTCCACAAGCCATCCTCAGCACCAGGCTGATGCTCTTGAACCAGTGGAGCCATGGCTGCAGGAGGAGGAAAGAGAGAGAGACAAGGGGAGAGAGTGGGGTGGAGAAGCAGATGGTCATTTCTCCTGTGTGTCCTGACCTGGGAATCAAACCTGGGACAACCACATGCCAGGCCAATGCTCTACCACTGAGCACACCAGCCAGGACCAGCCTTGCATTTCTGTCCACGACTTTGCCACTTCCCAGCACCAGCCACAGCCCTAGGGAAGTGCCACGAAATTCTAGTCCATGTGGTCTCTATTTATCTAACATTTCCAATTCCCTCTTCTCTGAAAGCCAATAAAACCCTGAATTTTACCCACATGAGATTGTGGGCTCTTTGGGAAAAAGAAAAGTGGGCATATGACTCTTAGGAAGTCAAATCTGCCTGGAGAGAATTCCCCTGTGAGTTAGTACATAGTAACATTCTTCTCAGCTGCGTTTTTCATGTTGGGGGTGCGGACAACAGACATTTGCTCCTGTCCTGAGTGGCCGTAATAATACACAGTAGAAAAGCCTTCTGGCAGCCCTTCTATTCCAGAGCAGTCTCCCTTCCACAGCTATTCCCCCTGGACGACATTAGCTCTCTTTTTAATTCCTTTCCCCTCGCTGCATGCTCTGATGTTACTCACCAACCCCAGTGGACATGTAGAAACTTATTCGGTTTCACATGTAATAGATAAAACAGCGGGGTCTTCTAATCAGAAAATATTGCCAGTTGCTGTTCTAAGAATTAGATATATAGCAACAAACAGAAAGTCCAAGTTTTTCATGAGATGTATATACTAATGGGAGATACAGAAAATAGTCACACAAATATATAAGTGCAATAAAGGAAATACAGGTGACAAGGAAGTGCCATTTTAGAGAAGAATGATCAGGGTTGGCCTCATGGAAAAGGCAGCAGTTAAACAGAACCCTGAAGGAAAGAGGAAGCAAGCCATGCAGCTCTCTGATGGAAGAGCATTCTAGAAAGAGGGAACAGCAAGTGCAAAGGGCCTGCAGTGGAGGTTAAAGGCCAGTAAGGATGGGGTGGGCTGAGCAGTAAGAGGTGAGGTCAGAGGGTAGCAGAGAGGCCGTGCAGGGCCTGAGAATCAAGATGAGGATCTTGGAGTTAAACAAAGAGCTTGTAGAGGGTCTTGACAGCAGTGGTTTCATTTGACTTAGGTCTTAAAGGGATCCTTCAGTTTTCTCTGTGGAGAACAGCACATAAGGTATCAGAGTAGAGGCAGGGAGGCCAGTGTGAAGGTTCCTGCAGTGGTAGGAGCCAGAGGACAAGGGGTTAAGCAGCAGACCTACTAGAAGGGGTTGCAATATGGACACATTTCAAAGGCAGTGCTGGTGGGATGCCTATGAATTGGATGGAGGGTGCGGTGGATGACAAAGGTCTAAGAGTGGTTCAGGCACAACTGGACCCGTGGGTGAAATAATAAAATCAAGGCTCTTTCTACGTCTCTTGGCTTTTCTTTCTACTGTATTGGCTTTGTTTTTGGGTGGGCTCTTCCCCATGGTGGTAAAGATGACCACCAGCAACTTATGAGCCACACTTCAAGAAGCTCTCTCAGAAGAGCAGGAAGCTTTTCTTCCAAAAAGTCTTCAATTATTCTTTAATCTCATTGGTTTGAATAGGGTTACATGCTCAGCCCTAACCCAATGAGAAAAGCCAGGGATGAGTCGCATTGACAGAATCTGGGGTAATCCACAGGCTCCCCTACCAGAGGGATGGAAAGACTTAGCTTCCCTTCACTGTGTGGGAAGAGGCAGGTAATGGAAAGATAAGGATGATGGAAAGAAAAGCAAGCATGGTGATTGAGAGTGGGGGATGGATGTGGGCTGGCTACCACAGTACTTACCGCAGGCAGGGAAAGTTTAAACAAGGGCATCCAGTGCAAATAGAAGTTTGTATACATCAAAGAAGCAAATTGGGGAACTATTATGTGTGGAGGCTGAGGGACAAGGGAGCCTGGAGAAATTTCTAGGACAACTAGGCAATGATGCTAATAAAAATGGGGACTGTGGGACCCAAGGTATGTTTAGGTGGCAAATGAGTGAGGATGACTTAGGTTTTGGACCCATGAGAGAGAGAAACACGTAAATGACTAACCACAAGTGAAGGCAGAACAAAATGGATGGTAAATGAGAAAAATAAGCAAAATACACAGGGAAAGTGATCACTGTGGTGCCTGCAGGTCAGAAATAGAGTGATGGACAGCAGTCAGGTAGACGTGCAGATCTGGCTCTCAACAGACCAGGAGTGGAGTGTCTCTGTCATTGGTAACAAGCACTTAATTACCCATGCCACTGACCCCACTAGGTGGGGGGTGTGTCTTCAGCAGTTAGCTTCACCTTCTGTGTGCCTGAGCCGCTAATGGGCAGCCTGTCTGGCTGCATAGTTTCCCTCTCCCTCTTGCCCCGGGGCACAGCCTTCTGTTGGAGCCAGGAAACAGAAGAATTAACCTGCAGTCGAAGGGCAAAGAGCACTTTGGCTGCAGATGGAAGACTGGATACACCTGGGTTGCAGTCAGTGGGGAAGCATGTGGAGGAGGAGGGCGTCTGCCCCTAATTAAAGCCCAACCCAGCAGTTCTTATAAAGAAGAAGCAAAACGCAATCTGTGCAGCCTCCCCCAAGACTGACGAGAGAGAGAGAGAGAGAGAGAGAGAGAGAGAGAGAGAGAGAGGAGAAAGAAACACGCTCCTGTCTGCGGAGAGAAAGAGCGAGCATTAAACAAAACGCCACATCAGTTAAAGCTTCCTGGGAAAAGATAAGAGTAGTGGACAATCAGAATGAGATCACACCAGCCAGAGCAATTAAGGAGAGAATAAGATGTCTTTTTACAAAGATTAGGGAAGAGGAGATTATGGGAAGGAAATAAGACTTAATAAATGCAGAGGACCATGAAATTAATGACCACAAATGGCTGGGACACCGAATTCATTCTTGTTAGCCTTTAACTAGGAACACAAAGAAAAGACATTGAGCAATTAAAGAGTAAGGACAACTTGAGAATAGTCATGCTGACGGGAAAAGGTGTCTACCCCCGTGGTTTTCAAACTGCAGGCACTTTCTGGGACCTGACCCACCAAGGTCCGTGAAGCGGCCCCAGCCCTGCATTCACTCTGGGCTGGGGAGCATGGAGCTCTCTGTTTCCTGAGTGTAATGAGGAAAGAAGAAGAGAGTGAAGAGGGTAATGGGAAGGGAAGACCCAGACCAGGCACTCCTAATTAGTGGTGAGTCTGGAACCATCCCGATAGCCCCAGACTAAGCAGTGAGCACAGTCAGAGGCCTTCAGCATCACCCTCCCTTCTGTTCTCTGCCCTCTGTCTTGTCCCCCTCCCGCTCTCTTTTCTTCTCCAGTGTTTACCGTCCAGTGTTTAATGCATATATACTGGCTTATTCCCTGCAAAGAGCCCACTCATAAGATTGTTCTGTTTGTGGGAAATGGAAGGAAGTCCTGTGAACCTGGGGTGAGCTGAGTTAACGAGAGTGGCTTGTCCTTTTAGCCTAAGTGAGGAGATCAAATTGATTTCTATAACTTGCAGCTAAGAGCCCTGACTAATACTCCAGACACTGTATCAGGCCCTGGGATTACAAAGGCATGAAGGTCAGGGTGCTGCTCTCAGCTCACGGCCTGTGAAGGAGACAGCATGGAACCCATCTTTGCACTATGGGGTGATGAACACAATAATGGTGGACATGTGGGCAAGGTGCCCTGCTGGTTCAGAGCAGAAGGAAGTATCTCTGCTCAGGTAGACAAGTGAAGGCTTCTGAAGGTCTCTTTTTTTTTGCCTTTGACGCATGACTAGGATTTTGACGGGGCCAAGGAACACTTTTCAGGCAGCAGGAAGCTCGTACGCAGAGGTCAAGATGCACCAACAGTGTGTGGTATCAGTATATAAGTCATTCCCTGTTCTTTCTAAATCTCAATATCACCACCCTCTAGCTGCCCAATATTCTCTGGTAACTCAAATATTTCTTGCTAGAGAGAGAGAGTTCTGGGAATAGATTAAGCTGCTGGCTAACCTCAAGTGTCAGGGATACCCTCAGCTCCCTTAATTGAAATACAAAGAAGACAAATGTGTGAGGACAGGCCTGACCAGGCAGTGGTGCACTGGATAGAGCATCGGACTGGGATGCGGAAGACCCAGGTTCAAGACCCCGAGCTCGCCAGCTTGAGCGCGAGCCCATCTGGCTTGAGCAAAAACTTGCCAGCTTGGACCCAAGGTCGCTGGCTCCAGCAAGAGGTTGCTCGGTCTGCTGAAGGCCCATGGTCAAGACACATGTGAGAAAGCAATCAATGAACAACTAAGGTGTTACAACGGCAACGAAAAACTAATAATTGATGCTTCTCACCTCTCTCTGTTCCTATCTGTCTATCCCTATCTATCCCTCTCTCTGACTCTCTCTCTGTCCCTGTTTTTTTTTTTTTTTTTAAAAAGTGTGAGGACAGTGCTTAACAAGGCAATAGACTTTCTGACTTGTTGGTGATAGAGAGTTGGGGGAGATGGTAAAGGACCAGAGAGTACTGTATCAATGACCACCTCCTGTGTTTAGATGGCTTGTGGGCCCTTAGAAACTACTGGAAGCACAGAGCACTGCAAACAGCTTCTTCTCTTCATTCATTTGTTCTGGGAGCTCCCCTAGCATGGTTCCCACCCTCCCAGACATGGAATCATCACAGAACTGGAGCTACAACTTCCAATGGGAAATGTGATCTGGCAGGAAGGTCCGGGAGGCATCCTTGAGGAAGCATCATGGACTATTGGTGTGAAGGACATGTAAGCCTTTACTAGGTCATGAGGAGCAGTGGGAAGAGCATTTGTCCACAGTATTTGGAAGGTCAGGGACGGAGGCCCCTGGGGAAGAAGATGTGGGTGGAAAGAAGGTTGGTGATACTGGGATGGGGACATGAAGTAAGACAGAATAGGTGAGGTGTGCAGGTGCCAGAGCTGGAAGGGCAGGGCCAAGACTATCCCAACAGCACTGGGAGCCACTGAAAAGTGTCAGCAGTGGGGAACAGGATGGGTTTCAATCTGTGTTAAATAAGTTGGAGTGAGCCCCCATGACATGAGTCATGTTTGAATAACAGATGAGGGAGGGGCTTGGGTTGGTGCAGAGGGAGTGAAGATGGATGGAGAGTGGACCGGATGCAGTGATGGACTGAAAACGTGGTGTGGGGTCGGGGTGTGAAGAGGATGGTACCACATACCTGGATGTGAGAGGTACCATTGACCATGATGGGGACTCTAGGAGAGGACATACGGTCCCTTCTGCCTCGGTTCCCCCTGTTGGATCAGCCCAAGGGTCGTTTAGACGTGCCAGCACTGTCACCATCACCCTGAGTGTAGACCTGTATTTTGATAATCAGCAGATAATCCACTGGGGTGAACATGGCACAGTGGGTCACAACAGGACACTGACGTTGTAACTGTTATTGTCATTCTATATTGTTTTTGCCAACTTTCTTTTTTGTGTGTGTGGGAAGAGAAAAAGCTAATGATCAAGACAAAAAGGAAACTAAAAAGGAGCTATATTGACTTGAAAACATACTGAATAGTTAGATGATCAATCAATCATACAGTGTTGGAATTGAAAGGAAACTTAAAGAAAGAAAGAAAAATCTCTACCAAGCAACTTTGACAGCTGTTAAAACACCCCCTACTTCAGCGTTTCCAATTCCTGGGAACACACTGTCTCAGAAAGCAGCGGTTCCATTGTCAGAGGGCTCTGATAGCAGGAGAGAGGGTTTTCTTGCATGGAGCTGGAATTGATCTCTGAGCAACTTCCACCCATTTGTCTTGATTCCATTCCCTGGAGGCAGAGCAGGTCAATGTCCCTTTTAAAGGTGGTACCCAGGCCTGACCTGTGGTGGCGCAGTGGATAAAGCGTCGACCTGGGAACACTGAGGTCTCCAGTTCAAAACCCTGCACTGGTTCGGTCAAGGCACATATGGGAGTTGATGCTTCCAGCTCCTCCCCGCTTTCTCTCTCTCTTTCTCACTCTGTGTCTCCTCTCTAAACTGAATAAAGTAAAAATAAAATAAATTAAAGGTGGTACCCAGAAAATGACTCGGACTCCAAATGTGGTCTGAGTTAGCCAAAGCCCTGTGGGAAATTTAGATGGGAAAAAAATAAAGCCACTGAGTTAATCAGCTATAAAAAATGACAGTCATAGAAAGTGCCCATAAATAGAACCTTAGAATCATAAACTAAAGGGAACTTTTGAAGATACCCAGCTGGTCCCTTTCTCCCAAAGAGGAAAATCACAACTAAATAAATATGTTCAAACCAGAGATGCTGACCTATTTTTTAAGCTTTCTATAAGCAAGGGTTCCATGGATGTTTATTACCAAGAGATTTATTACAAATCAATCATTATAAAATTTTTTCAGATCCATGTTTTCTACTAGACTAATTTGTTTTTGCATTTTCCTCTCTCTTGCTATTATCTCTCTTACCACATGCATTGTCTTTCTAATGAAGCTGCTTATTGTATCATATTTCGGGAGTGCTGCTCTCAGCTCCTGGAGCTCCTGAAGCAGTTCAGCTCCTACTGCATTAATTAACCACACTTCCTCTACTATTTCCTTCGCTTTTGTATGGGATCCATATTTATCCTTATATTGTTACATAATGCTTTGTGTGATGGATGTTTTCTCAAAATTGCGTGCAAATCTAATCTTTGTTAATTGAGTCTCTTCAACGAGAAGTGCCTTCCAAATGCATTTCGAGAGTCATTATTTAAAGGCACTCTGTGGGAGGCGGTCTGGTAGAATGGGAAACACTGAGCCTTTGGAGTCAGATGACACCACCCAGATCTGGGTCCGCCTCTTACAAACTGTGTAACCATGACTGGTTACTTAATCTGTAGGAGCCCTGGTTTTTAATCCGTGAAATGGGGATAATGACAGCGCCTGAAGATGCTGTAGAAAATAAATAAGGAAAGTAAAATTTCTGCAACAGAGAAAATAGATGTACCTTCCTCTCTCTAAAGCAGTGGTTCTTAACCTGGGTTCTATTGAACCCTAGGGGTTCAATGAGTCGGTCTCAGGGGTTCGGAGAAGCCTCTGCCACGGAGGCCAGAATAAAGTAATACTGTAATTTGTTGTGAGTTCATGCACTTTGTTGGTTTTGTTCTTTGAGCAAGGTGATGTTCATGCACGGCTCATTTTGTGCACCAGTAAAAAAACATATACCTATGTCTTGAATTTGGGGGAAAAAATCATATTTTATTTATCACTAAAGAAGGGTTCAGTGAATGCGCATATGAAACTGGTGGGTTCAGTACCTCAAAAAAGGTTAAGAACCACTGCTCTAAAGTGAAGAATCACTTTTTTAAAGTGAGTAATCTCAAAAATCTATTTTGCAGGTTCAGACAGTTCTACTCACACATTCTTACAGAAGGACACAGCAAATATCAATTTCACTCTCTGAATTTGGAAGCTTTCTCCGAGCCTTCTTCTTGGGCTCTGCCCTCTGGAATCACATCTGTCTGGGTAGACTTTCTCATCTTGGTCCATAACTGAGGTTAACATCCGCTGCTTTGTCAGGGCTCTGCTTGAAATCACACTCCTTCTGTCCTCACTCTCATTGACGTGTCTCCTTCTGAGTCTCTTCACTTGCCCTTTCTTTGTGTTATTTAGGTCTTTTTGCTTCCCCAAAGCTGTTCTCCTGAAGGGTGGGATTTTGCATCCACTCGAATTACCCATCTCTACTACCTGACAGCAAGCTCCTCGAGAAGCCACGTCCGCAGGCCAAGCACAGTGCAGCCCTGACATTTGGAGCAGGTCACTTCAACTCTGGAGTTTCATTTATTATCTGTAAAATGAGTGAATACAATGATATCAGTGGTTTCCAGGTTATAGTTTCTCATCCTTAGGGATCCACAGTGGGAGAAATGGAGAAAACTAGTCTGAATGTTTTAAAAGCTCAAAAGAAAGTGCGCCCTTACCCAGTTAAAACTGCACTGGCTGATGTAAGTTGTCTCACAACCTGGTTGTTATTATGTCAGTAACGTGTGGCACCACGGGAAGTTCGTGTTGCTCAGCTGTGCATCAGGCAGGGTTCCTGGCTGCAAGAACAGAAACCAAGTCTGATTAGCTCTAGGAAATAATAAGTGCATTGGAAAGGCATCAGCTAGCTCCAGAACAAACAGAAAACAGGGAAAATTGAGCGATAAGGCGCTTGGCCAAGGTCATGCCACAGGATAGGCCTGGTTGGGGTGCCACTGGACAATAGAAACTGACCCACTGGGGACATAGGATGCATGCTGCTCAGTGGAATGAATTCCAAACCATGGCTGCTGCTTTGTGTCACTGACTCCAGATGCAAAGCCCCAGGAGAGGTCATCTAGTTAGCTCATCTTAAGCTTTCCCTGCTCACATCCAGCTGCCGGGGAGCAGAGATACGTGTTAGTACCAGGTCTTCAGGAACTCTATTCTATTAGAATTATTCCCCAAATATAGGAAGAGGATCAGATGCTGGATTGTCCTCAAAGGACAGATATCCCCTTTAATTGTTAAATGTTTGTATGATGAGTAAACGAATTAGAAATTATTGGGGGAGGGCTTATTTTGAAATCAGTGGAAGAAAAAACATAATGAATAGGTCTTGATGATTTTCTAAAAATATATATATATATTTTTTACCAGAAGATCAAAATAGATGATTTGTAATGTATTCCTAGGCTTAGGTGCCCCCCCTGCAGACGGGATGGAGAAACAAGAAAGGCGCTGATCTTCTCAAGCTCTGTATGTGCCATAAAAACCTGGGTGTGAAGAGTTCATCACTGCTCAGAAATTATCCACCAGCGATATTAGGGTTTGATACCCATAAGAGAAAACAGAAGGAATAATGGCTTAAACATGATATGGAGTTTTCTTTTACATTAAAGAAATCTGTCCTGACCAGGTGGTGGCAAAGTGGATAGAGCATAGGCCTAGGACACTGAGATCCCAGGTTCAAAACCCCAAGGTCGCTGCCTTGAGCGTGGGCTCATTCTGCTTGAGCATCGGGTCATCAGCTTGAGCATGGGATCATAGACATGACCCAATGCTCACTGGCTTGAGCCCAAAGGTCGCTGGCTTAAAGCCTAAGTATGCTGGCTTGAGCTCCAGGGTCATTGGCTTGAGCAAGGGGTCACTTGCTCTGCTGAGCCCCCCGCTCGGTCAAGGCACATATGAGAAAATTATGAATAAACAACTAAGGTGTGCAATGAGGAATTGATGCTTCTCATCTCTCTCCCTGTTGTCTGTCGGAAAAAGAAGGAAGAGGAGGAGGAGGAGAAGGAGGAAGAGGAAGAGGAGGAGGAAGAGAAATCTGGAGGTAGAGAATTTGGGCTGGTATGGTGGTATTCACTAACCTAGGCATCTTTTATTTTTTCTCTCCTGTCTGTAAGAGTGCAGGGCTTTCATCCATATGGACACCTCCTCAAGGCTGCTGGAGCTCCAGCCATTGTGTCTGCATTCCAGATAGGCAGTAGGAAGAATGGTGAAGGGAAAAGAGGCAAAAGGGCACATACAAACTGTCTGATTCCAGTTAAGACTTTCTGTTTACATCCTATTGACCACCTCTAACTTCAGGGCAGCCTGGAAAATATGGTCTTTTTAACTGGGCACATTGCTATTTAAATATTGAGTGGACAACTGCAGTTTTTGTCTCCTCAAGGAAGTCTCAAAGGTGATCAGAGGCAGCTGAAGGTCTGGTTTGGTGGCTGTTGGCTCAGTTTCTTCAGTCGACCTTATGTGCTATCACTTAAGACCCAAGGGAGCCTCAGTGGGACAGACCAGTGCCTGAGGAACCACCTCTCTGAACCACCTAGATGGTGGTTGGGGTCCTTCTAGGAGCTTCCTAGAGAATAACAAAAACAGTGAGCATTTACTGAGTATCACCTTCTGCCAAGCACTGTGGGAAGTGCTTTGTTTCCACTCTCACTGCATTCTCACAACCACTCCACATGGCAGACACAGTTCTACTCAGCCTGCAAATGACAGAAACAAGCACTGTTAGTCACAGTAAGTATCCTGCCTGATCACAGTGTGTGGGAAGCCAGGATGGAGATCTGGGTCTGTCTGACTCCTGAGCCTGAGTCTGTAATCAACACACTGCAGCTGTGGTCAGTGATCACAAAGAGCTACGTACATTTTGATTAAAATTAATGAAAACAAAATTGAATTTAAAACTCCAGTTCTCAGTCCTACTTGCCCCATCCCAAGGACTCAGCAGCCACGCAGGACTAGCAGCCAGCCCCTGGATGTGATGAGATAGACCATGTTGGACATCACAGGAAGCTCTGTTGGCAGCGCTACCAGAACAGATCACTTTTGGCTTCCATTCTCCTCATGGACGAGGTCATGACATAGCCTATTACTTTCTTCAGCATCCTTTCCTGTTTTCTGGTTGCCCTGTCTTGTCACAGTGAAAAGAAAGGGAAGAAATTCTGAAGGAAAAAAAAGAAGAATAGCCATGGAAGTTGAAAAAGCGGCAGCTTGTAATAACTCTGCTGCTGTGGCGGTTGACATCGGGGCCAGGGAGCCACTGTGCGGCAGAGCTGCGGTTGTCCGGTTGTCCTTGGTGTCCAGGGCGAGGGTCCTCCTGTCGTTTGTCGTTTGGGTCCTCCTGTCGTTTGCTGCCACCTTGGCTCACGGGGTGACCACTAGACGGACACAAATTCCTGAACACTAAGCAGCAGCGCCCCTTATCTTTTAATTCTTTAGCTTTTTTTTTTTTTTTTTTTTTACAGGGACAGAGACAGGAAAAAGATAGGGACAGACAGACAGGAACGGAGAGAGGTGAGAAGCATCAATCATTAGTTTTTCCTTGCTGTTGCGACACCATAGTGTTTCATTGATTGCTTTCTCACACGTGCCTTGACCGCGGGCCTTCAGCAGACCGAGCAACCCCTTCCTCAACCCCTTGCGTGACCCCTTGCTGGAGCCAGCGACTTTGGGTCCAAGCTGGCAAGCTTTGGCTCAAGCCAGATGGTCCCGCGCTCAAGCTGGCGACCTCGGGGTCTCGAACCTGGGTCTTCCACATCCCAGTCCGACGCTCTATCCACTGCACCCCCGCCTGGTCAGGCTCCTTTCTTTAGCTTTTATTCTTTCCTTTCCCCATCTTAGCCCATGCCAAATGTGATACAGTTTAAACTTGCTCTTTTAAAAGGCTGCAAAGCTCCCAGCTGCTGTGAAGTTAGGTTTTTAAGAACACATTTGCATCTTTTCTCAGTTGCTGCCTTAATTACACATAATAAAGGTATCTGGTTATAGAAGGATGGCTGATGAGCCTGAACCATAATAAAAAGGTCTTGCCAAGAGCCATTTCCTCTGTCAAGAGAGAACTTGCTCAAAGACAGTGGGAAGCCGTGATTCATTATTATGCCACAAGTGTTACTTACTACAAGAAATTCAGTTCCTTGAGAGTGACTGTCGCCACAAACTTGAAGCAGTGACAGTGTCTCGTCTCAGCTGTATTCTGCAACCACTGCTGCTGCCTCAGCTAGAAATGTATGACAAGAGATGACTGACTCTGTAACTGGTTCATCAGGGTCAGCGGGCCTTACAGGCTGACCTCCTGTTTTTGTAAGTAAAACTTTATTGGGACATAACCATTCTCTCATTTACAAATTGTTGTGGTTGCTCTCAACTGACTTGAGCAGTTGCGGCAGACGTGATATGGCCTGTAAAGCTGGAAATACTGTCTGACCCTTTCCCAGCCCCTGGCCAGAGGGCAGGAGTTGAAGCAGAGAGCTCTCAGTCCTGTCCTGTTTGGGAGTCTCTCTGGGAGGGTTTGCATTGACCCTACCCTCTGCCTGATCCAGGACATGGTCATCTCACCACTGCACGCTTGCTCAAGTCTACTTCCTGCCCACCTATGTAACCCCTGGCCCACCGGCAGTCTATTCTCCATACTGCAGCCTGAAGGCTCCTTGACACAAAAGCTGTTTCACATCATTGCCTTACTCCAAACCTTCCAAGGGCTTCCATTTCACAGAGTATACTCCGAAGTCCTTAAAGTGACCTGCAGGGCCTGAGAGCGTCTGCTCACCAACCACTATGTTACCTCTCTGAGCTGTTGCTCCACCTGCTCCCTCTCCCCCAGCCACACTAGCATCTTCACTTAACCTTGAATTGCCAGGCTGTCGGTTCACAGGGAAAGGTAGCTAGCTGGCCCTCAAAATGCCTGTCCATAGTGTGGCTTTGGTGCTGGTTCTCACCAATGGAATATAGTAGGATGTAGTTCCTGTCACTTCCAACTGGGGGGTGGTGGGGAGAGGTGCAGGTCTGTGCCTTCTCCAGTCCCATCTGCCGACTTAAGGGGGGAAGTCTTTGAGGTCCTTGGAAATGGGAAAGGCACACGATAGAAGGCCTGAGAGTCCCTAGACCCAAGTGAAGAATGCTGCCCATCAACCAGCAAGATGACATTGGACTGGAACATGAGCAAGATTAAACAGTTATTAGACCATATTTGTATTGAGATTTGGGGATTTGTTTGCCCAGTTGTATCACCCTAACGAATCCAGGGCCTTTGTACTTGCTGTTCACTCTGCCTAGAATACTCTTCCACAAACATCAGCATGACTTTTCACTCAGGTCTCTGTTCAAAAGCTGTCTTATCCAGGAGGCTTTCCTAGATGAACCTAAATAAAAGAGCTGATCAGTTGCCAGCCCAGCACTATAGTCCCTGGACTGTTTTATTTTTCTCCATAACACACATTGTCACATGACATAGTCTTTATTTACTAGCTTATTATTGCTCAGTGCCTGAGTCGTTTGCTGTCTTTCTCACTCAACTACAATGTAAGGTCCCACGTGTCCCCATCACTTGGCATAGTGCCTGCCATAGTGTACTGTAGAGGCTCAGTAGATGTTTGATGAATGAGTGAATAAACCGACTGGCAATCCCGAGGACTGTCTTCCTGATAATATACCCAATTTTTTTTTTTTTACAGAGACAGAGAGAAAGTCAGAGAGAGAGAGAGAGATAGGGACAGACAGGAAGGGAGAGAGGTGAGAAGCATCAATCATCAGTTTTTTGTTGCCACACTTAAGTTGTTCATTGATTGCTTTCTCATATGTGCCTTCTTGACTGCGGGCCTTCAGCAGACTGAGTAACCCCTTATTCGAGCCAGTGACCTTGAGTTCAAGCTGGCGAGCTTTTTTTTTTTTTTTTTTTTCTCAAACCAGGTGAACCTGCGCTCAAGCTGGAGACCTCGGGGTCTCGAACCTGGGTCCTCCGCATCCCAGTCCGATGCTCTATCCACTGTGCCACCACCTGGTCAGGCTGTACACAAGGATTAATGGGGAAAATAATAAGGTTTAGAGTAGATCATGGGGTGGTGAGAGAAAGAAAAGATGATACAAGAGGAATGATTCTCTTTAAAATTTTTGACGTTAATTAAAGTATTATTTGATGCCAGAGACAATACATACACCAGGCACATGGAGTCCTGCTCTGGGTGGGGTGAGGGGTGCACAGGTGCTAATCCCGTCACAGTGTGCTCAGAACATCAGGGGGTAAGCATCAGAATTGGCCTGAGGGGTCGGCGGAAGCTTGCCAAAGGAGGCAACTCCCAGGAGGAAGTGGCTGGGAGAAGAAGCCAAAAGCCATGTTCCTGGCATGAGGGAGATGAGGGGACAAGCCACAACCTGGTGGATTTGAGGAACCCTGGGCAGTTTGACAAGGCATGCACTCAGGGCAGGTAGGGTGTGGAGTATGGAGGGCAGGAAGCCCTGTGGGGCCAGATCATGAACAGACCTGCTTGTAATGTAAAAAGCTTGCAAGTGACAAGAACCAGGCAAGAGAGGACTGAGCAGAGAATGACTAATTGGAGGTACATTTATGAGGCTCCTTCTGGCCGCAGCCTGCACACGGATTGAAGTGGCATGAGAATAGAGGTCAGAAGCCAAAGAATGGAGATGTCCTGGGGTAGCTCCAGGTTCCCCGCAACTAACTGTTGGAAGACAGCATGAACCCCATGGCATGGCTCTACCCAATGGGAGCCTGTCCCAGGTGAGAGGCAGGTGCCCTCCAGGTCTGGTTTCATAAAACCGTGGACTCCAGGAGAAGGCAGTGGTTTCAAGCAGTGGCACCTCTGAGTCCTGACTGAGCGCTGCCTGCCACCGTCCCTCTCTCCTCAGCAGCGACCCTCCAGGCATGATAGACCCTGATGAATCAATGCCACACAAACGGGTGTCTATGAATATGCCAAAGGTCTTGGGGTCCAGCTAAAGGAAGGATATTTGAAAGAACCAGGCACCCAGGTCTGTCATGTTTTAACCAAAGTGATTAGGGTCTTGGCACCTGAGGGTGCCCAGTGAGGGAACATTTGGGTGTATTGACTATGCAGCTGCATTTAAGATGAGTGGGGTTGGCATTCTCCAGTTGGGAGAAGCCAAGGATGATGTAGAGATGTCATCAAGGGGTAATGTGGCCACCCAAATGTCAGTAGTAGATCTGAGACTCTCAATTTGCACCCAGATGCAGTGACTTCTGTAGGACAGCATCCGAACAATGGACCTCGTGGTGCTTCCCGCCGTTTCCTACGCTCACCCTCCCATGGAGCACTCGCTGAGGATTCCAGGGTGATAGGAGGGTGCAGTGGAGCCCCTTGAGGTGTGTACATAATGTGGAGCTGAGCAGTGGGGAGCTCCAGGGGTCTGGCTTCTAGCAATGAGTCATGATAGCTGGGAGAGGGCACAGCCCCTGTTTTGCATAGGGTTGTGCTGTAGCGGACCTCCTGCATTCAAGGAGCTTACAGAAGCTCCGAGGCAGGCATGAGGAGTCCAGGCAGCGAGTGTGTGAGTGAGGCTGGAAGCAGAGTAATCCCCAAGGAGGATTTGACAAATGCCTGAAACAGGGCATGATTGCTCATGACTGGCTTTCTGGGGCTCCCGTTATATATGGGTGGCCTGGGACTCTAAGCTAGAAGCTTAGAAGGGCTAACAAGCCATGCAGATGAGTAAAGTGGGCAGGTACAGACTGGTCTCCAGCCAACGGGGGAACTATCCTTCATCTCCAGCCATTTATTGGCGACCTGGGGACCAGGTCATCAGATCTAACTCTTGAAGAGAAATGGAAGACCCAGATTCTTATGAGATCTCTTCTCTATCGGTCAATTATTTTAGGTTAGGCTGTAGTAACAAACAGCCCCAAAATGTCAGTGGCCTATAATAGTAAAGGCTCTTTTCTGTTCCTGTTACACATTGGTGGCCATGGCTATGCTCTGTGTGTCTTCTCATTTGATCCAGGCTGGAAGCAGCCACCATGTCCGGTGGCATGGGCCACTTCTGCTCACAATCATCAGCCAAAGCATGGGATGTGGCCTGACCAAGCCTGAGATAGGAGAGGATGAACACTCCCCTCTCCCTCACCTCCCCAGGGACACACTGCTGCTCACATGGCTGCTGGTGGGAGGCAGAGCATCATAAGGGCAAGAATATGACCTGTCACACTCCTTCTTTTTAAATGTTGGCAACGGAATCAAAAGCATCATAAATGTTGGGCAGAGCCAAACAAAAATAGGGAACCACAGGATTCCAATTTGCAACCTCTAATTTTCAGGGTCAGAGATGGATTGAACAGTCTTGCTCTCTTCCTACAACACAGACACAGTCCCAGTTTCCTGAGCATAAGGACCTCTCAAAAAGGGAAAGCAGTTACTGTGCCTTAACATTAGGGGTGACTCTACCTGGGCTCTGAGTAAACACTACTTCCCTGTTGCAGGTGCCCAGAAATTCTTTTTAAACAACTTTGTTCATACATATTCCTCAAAATCTAGGTTGTTTGCCATTCTGTGGTTTTCAGAATTCACCTTCTCCTATGTGCTGCATTCAGGATATCCACCTGGGCAGTCTCATGGCCCCAGTCTCGTTCCCACAATCCCTAGATGATTACTCATGGAAATCAGCAAGGATATTTGCGAGATCTTGTCACATGCAAGGGTCCATAGTGTCAGGCCAAGAAACTTAACACCACTTGGGACAGTAAGAAGCTCTTTTTCATTCCCATAGTTACTTCTTTGTAACCAGTATGCCCCGGACAAAGCTGGCTCCTATGTTTTCTTTGAGAACCATATTGTAGACTGCTAGAAACTTGCCATTCAAACCTGCATCGATCTTTTTCCCAGAAGAAAGATGAGTTGAATTCATCTGGACAATCAACCCTTGGACTACACTTTGTGGGTCATTGTGTTACGTACATGCACCGTGAAGCAGAGGCCGAGAATGTGCTCTTTGTAATAAATATGAAGTCATCATTAATCTGGATGGTGACTGGAGGTTTGGATGAGAAATGTTTTGTTTTGGCAGTGTGTTTTTGTATGTGATCAAGCCCATGCTAAGGCTCTGAGTGTTTCTTCCTTTTAGAGAAAAGGACAAATATTTCTTAACTCTGTATGAATGTGCTGAATTACAGTGTTTGCTTATGCTTGCAGAGTTGAGAGTATTTTTTGTCTGAACCATTGTTTGTAGAAGGTGAGAGCTCAGGGACTGTGAGGGACGTTCAGGCAGAGTATTCACTTCCCCCCAGAAGAGAGACTATGAAAGAGAACTAAAGATGCTCCGAGCAGAGTAACTGGGGTAGACACTGTCTTTCATGTGGCATTTTTGGAGACCAATGGCCCCAAAGCACTTTGGACTGTTGTGTTCTGAGGGGACTGTTCCACTGTACATAGCAGGATGTGATCACAGGTCTGGGTTTCTCGTGGAATAGACGTCCATTCCCAATAACCAGGATGAGTAGGTGCTGGGCAGGAAATGCGTGCAGGAAAGCAGGCCTGGGAAACTTTGTCCTTTCCAGGCCTGGTGGGGAGAGGAGTGGACTCCAGTCAGGGCTGACCTGACTCCAGGGTGCTAGCAAAAGGGCAATTGTACTGGCTATGCCACATGCTGTCAGGATGGGAGCCCTGCAGGGAGAGTGCAGCTGGTCCATGAAACAAGGGCTAACACCAAGCCGTGCATCCAAGAACGGGGCTGTGTCGACCCCACTGGGACGCCCCCTCTGGGAGGAAGGCATGCTTTGTCTTCATACAAAGATACCACCTACTAACCAAGCCCCTGACCCACAGGGTCGTTCCCACCAAGTGGGGTCCCCTTCTGATGTTTCTCCCTGAGGGAGAAAAGATGCATTTTCCTACTTTGCCAACCCAGTGAACCCTTTACAAGGCCTCTTCTGCTTATAAAGCTGTGGGTTTACTCAATGGAGTACTTTCTGTAATTTGTACAAAGGTTTTCCTAAATCTGGACCTGAGAACCCCTAAATTAGCAATTACTGTTAATTATTCTCTGTCCTGTTTTCCTTTTATTTTGGAATGTTTAGAAAAGACATGTTGAGAGTTATAGATTTACAGAGCTCCTGCCAGGTACTGTTCTAGGCCCTGGATTGTATAAATGGGGGCGGGGAGGAACAGACTGACTGGTCTCAGCTGTTCCCTGGGGGAGTCAGAGGGAAGGCAGAGGCGGCTGCCATTGCTCACCCCAAGGTTCACTAGAGGCACAGGCCGTGGAACTGCTGGCTCTGTCCCGCAGGAGGCCGGTCTGTTCAGTCTCATTAGCAGCAGGGGCAAGTTTGGGGTGGTGAAAAGACATTAGAGCCTGGCACCCTGGGCACTTCAGAAATATCTGAGGAACACTTTGAGGGAGGCAAAATCCTGCTGGGGCTGTTAAGTATTTAATGGGTATGTGACATCTGCTTATAGAAATAATATGTGGCTTCATTCCTTCTAACCAGCATTAATTCTGCCTTTTCCATCCTGAACATCAGTGTTCTTGACAGAGAGTTTGGAAGTAAAGTACAATTTGTGGAGTTCTGCTTTCTTGCTATCATATGTTAACAAAATACAATTAGCCTCAATTAACTTCTGTTTCCTCTTGAGCTGTCTGCTTACTGAAAGTCTTGCTCACAGAGACCCACCTAACCTGTCTCTGGATGTTTCTAAAACCTGCTTTCGTAATGGGTATAGGGTCCTCATCAGGCCAGGCCTCGGATGTCCCCAGCTTTGTGAAGGCTGACCCCTCTTGGCATTCCTGTGACTTCCCCTCTGTGAGCAGGATACCTTGAGGTTCAAGGGAGCAGTTCCTCTCATTTCTTTCTTTAATTTATGAAAGATGAAAGGTGTCAGAGGCATGAGAATTTACCAGACACCTTTGTCTAATAGGATGGGAGTCTTAGCTATCTCCACTCTATCCAGCTGCTTTCACATTGTCTCACGCACCATCAGAAGGCCCGCTGGTGCCTTTACACCCTGAGGGGAGAGCCACCCACATGCGGACAAGCATAAAAGGGAGGGCTCAGCAGCAGATGGCCATCTGGTGGAATTCCACAGGAGCCTTTGCATGTGCGGACTCCACACCCCCCAGCGGAGCCACTTCTAGCTTCCAGCCTTGGCTCCTGGGTCCCTCCCTCTGCCTGTGTCTGACTCTCTGCATAAATCTGACTCACTCCTGTCACCGGCCTTCTGCCCTTAGATTGACCTTGAGCCGTATCTGTCTGCTCTTGAGTGGATCCGCTTTGCACTGAGTGTATTTTCTGTTCCTCGTGTGCCCATTCCGGCTGCCAGCTGCCTGCTGCCCAGCTGGTCGCTGTGGCTTCCTGGCCTGGCTTGTGTGCTGTCAAGTCCTTGCTCCTTGTTCCCAGTGGCCAGAAAGGCCCCTTGGCCCTAAACCAGTAGGCGAACAGTGATACTTCTCGGGAGTCTGTCATCCTTTTCTTCTGTCTGGGTGCACAACCCAAGCCCATCCATGCCTGTCTCACTCCCTGTGTCTCTGCAGCTTCTTCACTACTCTCCCTTCCCTGTGGTTCGTGGATTCTTGTGCAGACACTCTGTGCATGTGGTCACTCCCCACTCCCCTTCCTACCGGCCTCCCTTCATTAGAGAGAGACACATCCACAACTGCTGTCTCATCCCACCCTCCAAGGGTAAGGGAACCAGCAGTCACACTTGTCAGGGAGTTCAAAGCCCAGGTAATTTCTATCATTACCTACACTATGTACTCTGTAGACTTCTAAGACTGCAATCCTGTTCTTTTTAGTTATTTTGTCCCTGGGAATTACCAGGCATCCTCCATGTTTCTTGTTATCATTGCTTTTATTTTATCAAGCTTTATAATTGCACTGCCTTAGCTTATGTTTATTTTAAATGTTTCTGTTTTAAAGAATGGCACATATTCAATTCTAATTAGCTCAAGCAATAGAGTTTATGGACTCAGGTAACCCAGACAAGAGGGGCAGGAACGAGGTTGGGATCAGCAGTGATGGGACCTGGGACCTGGAATCTGGAGGATCCCGGGACACTCCTCAGCCCCCATGCCTGCCTGCAGCATGCGGTTCTATCTCCCCAGGGGCTATCCTCTCAAGATGGATGCAAGGTCTCCAGCAGCTCCACAGTCACCTCAGACAGGGCAAGGCTCGTTTCTCAGTTCAGAAACCAACGGAAGTACCAGGTTGTTGTCTTAGGTAATTACATCATCCCTGAAACCAAGGGCAAAAGTGATGAAGGTTAAGTACATCCTGATGCTGACCATCCCTACCTCTACCCTTATAAACCCTCAGCGCAAAGTTGGGAGAAGTTTTCTAGTCCAGAAGTCTTTCTCTCTTGGTATATTAGGGTTATCCAGAGAAACAGAATCAATAAGAGATAAGTAGATTGGTATCTAGACAGGCAGATGATGATGATAGATAGATAGATAGATAGATAGATAGATAGATAGATAGATAGATAGATAGATAGATGGATGCTAGGTAACTTTTTTTTTCTAAGAGAGAGAGATTTACTCTAAGGAACTGGCTCACACATAGTGGAGGCTGAGGAGAGCCTCAGTCTGTTACTTGCAAGCCAGAGGCCCGGGCGCCAGTGATATAGTCCCAATCCGAGTCTGAAGGCCCAAGAGCCATGGGAGCTGAGTCCTGGGGTCAGAGAAGAGCGATGTCCCAGCTCGGCAATCAAGCAGAGAGAGGAAGGATTCCTGCTACCTCTGCCTTTTTGTTCTATTCAGGCCATCAGTGGATTGAACAATCCACACACCCGTGAGGAGAGTGATTGATTTACTGAGTCCATTGATACAAATGTGAACCTCTTTCAGAAACACCCTCACAGACACACAGAAAGAACATTTAGATAAATATCTGGGTACCCTGTGGCCCACTCAAGTTGACATAGAAAATAAGCCATCTCATCTGGCAACTTGGTATTATTTGGATCTCAGTACAAAAGGCTTTTTGTGTATAAAACGTGGTAGGGACTGTGAACAAAAAAGGAGCTGAATGCAAACCTGACAAGCTCAGGAGAAGGCCTGCACAGCAGGTTCACAAACGCCGAGACCAACAGTGACCGCATAAGATGGTCTGAAATGAACTAAAAGTGAGTCATGGCGGTTAGTTACATCCTAGGCCAGTATCTTCCTTGACAAAGGTCAATCATTACCTTAACTGAGCCTGTCTATTGTCTTTTTGCAACTAAGATAACATAGCAGTGTAATCTCCTTTTTTAAACTCTTCAGGGCACAATCACTGCACCAGAGCACTAATAGTTCATTGTTAACTATCCTGTACCTACTACAGTACTGTGAAAGAAGTTTTAGTCACTTCATTTTACTCTTTATCCAATCCCAGTGATTTCTCCACTTTGCTGCCTTCTGTCTCCCTGCACTATCACCAATGGGTTTCATGTAAGCCTCCTTACACATCCTCCTTTAATTCTAATGTATAAAATAAACTGCAAAACTGCCATTCTCCAGAGTATTTTCTTAATCCGTTGAGATTTTTCTTGCTAGCAATCGTCATCAGTTTGGCTCGAATAAACTCATAACAATTCTCTCCAGGTTTGGATGTTTCTTACGTCAATGGAATACATATTAGAAACAGTGGTGGTGGGAGTGGAGAAGGGAGAGGAAGATCAGATGACTTTACAGTTTTTACATCAGCTCAGCAGGCCTGGACCAAGTTTCCAGCAACATGCTCACTGGCATGAACCAGCTCAAGCACAACTTGGGCCTTCCACATAGCAACAAGTGGCACTGGATGAGAAGAGGGGTTCTGTGCTACAGCAGTGGTTTTCAGAGCTTCAAACGCAGCCAAGCTCCCTCTATTCATCACAAAGGACATGGCATGCAGAGCCCCCACAGGTGAGACAGACAAAGGCACCCTTGCTGTCACGAAAGCTTTCCTGTGACGCCCTCCAGAGAAGCCCCGGGCTCCTCCAGACAGTGGGCAAGCCACCAAAACAGGAGAAACATCTCTGTTCTCTGGGGTCTCCTCGGAAACACCTCAGCATTGATAGCGTGATGTGTGTGTGTGATTTAGATTTAATCTGCACCTGAGGATGGTTACTTCTCTAATTGGAAATGCACATTGGGGATGGTTAGTGTTGGGCAGATAAAATATATTATGCTCACTTTGTTAAAGATGGCGCTGCCCACATGGAAGTTTGCTGATATTAATGTGTGTTCTGGAACAGGCTGTGGGCAGGCCGGGTTGTTGTAGCCTAAGGCTTAGTTTTAAGAGTAAGCTCTTCCCAACACCCTTAACTGATTGGATGATTAGGGTGGTGATGTAGGGAGGAATCCCATTATGCCTCAGATGGGTGACTTTGTATCAGAGATTTCCTTGTTTGTATAATTGGATTAAAGGTTTTGAGTCTATGCTATAAAGTGGGAGGGACCAGTAGCTTGATCTCTCTCTTGGTTCCTGAGTTCCTGAGGTTAGTATTAGAGAGCAGAGCAGATTAAGGCCATGTGGAGAAGTAGCCAAGATGGCAGAGTGCTGAGGAAGAAGCCAGTTTGTTAAGAGTTTGTGCTGGAGGAGATGGGAAACAGAGGTGAATAAGTTTGGTGAGCTAGAAACCTTTGATTCCAGGAAACTCGGATAAGTCAGTAGCTTTGTGAGCACTGAATGTATGGGTTTTGGAGCCCAGTGTGTGTTTTTGCTTGCCCGCCGGTTGCAAGCTAGAATTAAAGCTGATGGCTCACCAGTTCGTGGCTCCGGTGTTTCATTGCCATCTGTTCGAATCTAATGCGAACCTGCATGGGTCAGGTGGCTGTGATCCTGACCCCGGCTACTGGCTTTACAGTTAGCTAATATTTACCCAAAAAAAAACCCAAAAACCCATAGTCTAGACAGAACTCTGAGTTCTTCAGTTATCATCATGTCCAGTAATCAACAAGGCTTACTAATTAACATAGTAGATCATAGAAGTGCTTTTATTGGTGACAGAAGTGGTGGTCCAGAGAAGGTGATTAAGTAGAGCTGCTCCTCACCACATAAGAACAGGCTGCAAGAATCCATGAAGTACTTACCTTTCACCTGGGTGCTATTCTGGAACATTCCTGGGTAAAGGTGCTGTTTCAGTGGGTCCCTGTTCACCTGACCCCATTAATGGGCTAGCAGAATTCAGCCTTTAGAGGACTGTTGTTTGCCTCATACAAGCCTGACATGTCCCGTCAGAGCACCTTAAAGGACACAGAACTAGCTCGTCGTTGAGATTACAGAACAGGTTTGGGAACCGTCCTCAGCAGGCTTGGTAACACATGTTTGTTTTGTTATTTGAAGCAGAATTTAATCGACACTTGCCTTTGCTGTAATATGGTTGCAAGATTATGAAGGGGAGAACAAACACCGTTCCCTATTTAAGTTTGGATCCAACTTAAGTGAGGCCTGAGACGTATACATTTCAAGGGCCTTCTTTCAGAAAAAGCATTAAAAACTTACAAATACAAAACTAGGTACAAAAGTAAACATTTATATAGAATGATAAAAGACATTATAACATATTTAGAGTTTTAAAAAGTTAATAAATGCCACGAAGATCTAGAGAACAGCGTATTTTAATTAATTAATGGCTGGCATATAGCTCTATAATACATATTCCTACATTTAAAAAAAAAAGATTTTATTTATTGATTTTAGAAAGAGGAGAGAGAGAGAGAGAAAGGTAAGAATGGAGTGGGAAACATAACTCATAGTTTCTTCTTGTATGTGCCTTGACCAGGCAAGGCAGGGGTTTTGAACCAGCAACCTCAGAATTCCAAGTCAACATCTTATTCACCGCAACACCACAGGTCAAGCCATATTCCTACATTTTGGGCTGCAGACTCTTTGATGGCTTCTTCATGTGACAACTCTGTAATATCTTCTATAGAGAGAATAAAATAATTCAGCCCTTGTTCTAACTTGATGGATCAAAATTTTTTTGTTATTAATTTTTAAAACTCATAAAATATGCAACTTCAGTGGACATGTTCCCTGTAGTTCTTCCACAAGACTTTTATCCTAGAAACAGAAGCATTCTGATCAATTTGATTTTGCACAGTCCCTTTAAAAAAATAACACCGTGGATTGTTTATAATTGCTGACACTATATGTAGAGTATATTTCTGACAGTTTCCTTTGCTAAGAACTGTTCAGAACTGAATCTTCCAATTACAACTTTATGTGCCTTAATTGGAAGTATTTTTCACACAGAGTGTAGAGTTCATGGACAGAGAGGGGCAGAAGGTAAATAAAGTAACATATTTATTTCTATGTTGTGGTTAAAAAGCTCATTATTTTCAACCATTATCTTATTTAAAAGAATCAACACTTTAAAAAAACAAAAAGTTCTGCAGATTAGCTTCTGGTTTTGCACAATTAAAACCTTGTTTCTCTTCCTCTCCTCACAGAGTTCCAGTGTGGGATGCCTTAGAACATGTTCATAGTGAGTCGTCTTTCTGGTCCTGAATCTTCCTACCTCATCAGTGGTAGGTGCAAGAATATTCCTGCAAAGGGCATACATGGCATGTCTGAAAACTACACAAATATGTCCTACCAAGTCAAAACTGAGTGTATTACCAACTCACCATTCTTAGCTAGGTGCCTGAATGCCTATGGCTACTCAACACTGCCTGACAGGAGGGGAGATTGGCTGGAAGAAATTCTGAAAGGAAAGGGAGAGTACTGTAATTGATTGTAATTCAATAGCTGTCTTTTTAAAAACTTATAAAATCATCTACCATGTTGACGGATTGCTAGGGACCCAGGTCCTTGGAGAAGACCCACCAGAGGAGAGCTTTCATATCAAGACTCATCTGTCACACAGCATGTTGCTTCGGAATCAAGCTATGGAGGCCACCAGTGTTTATCTCACTGGGAACAGCCAACTTGTCCTAAGTGGGTCTGCAACACAGAAAGTAAGTAGAAAATAAGTTCTCCCCACTTATAATCTTCTTATAATCATCAGAGAAAGTCACATATAACTGCCAATTTTTTAACTTTTTTTTTTTTTTACAAAACTTCATGGCTATAAGTGCAATAGTACAATTTAATGTAGTAGAAACTACTACAAATCACAACACAAGGTTGGTGAGTAAGGAGGACTGGACAGATTAATCACTGGAGGCTTTCTGGAAAGGGTTAGGTTTGAGATAACTTTTGTAAGAGATGAGGCATCAAAAAGGAAGGGGAGCCTGGCCTGTGGTGGTGCAGTGGGCAGAGCTCCCACTTGGAATACTGAGGTCACCAGTTCAAACTCCAGGGCTTGCCTGGTCAAAGCACACACGGACAAGCAAGACAAGCTATAGTGAAGCAACTATTTCTCATTTCCTTCCCATTCCTCTCTCTGTAAAATCAATATATAAAATTTTAAAGAAAGAAAGAAGGAAGGAAGGAAGGAAGGAAGGAAGGAAGGAAGGAAGGAAGGAAAAGAAAGAGGAAGATACAGTCTAGGAAGACACATAAGGTCTTAATACACTGAAAAACACCCAGCTGTTGATAGGAAATAGATTCAAATTGGATGGAACAGATTGCTTGTGAAAGCATAAAATTAAATTTTTTTAAATTTATTTATTTATTCATTTTAGAGAGGAGACACAGAGTGAGAGAGAGAGATAGAGAAAGAGAGAAAGGGGGGAGGAGCTGGAAGCATCAACTCCCATATGTGCCTTGACCAGACCAGTGCAGGGTTTTGAACTGGCGACCTCAGTATTCCCAGGTCGACGCTTTATCCACTGCGCCACCACAGGTCAGGCCTAAAATTAAATTTTTATAGGACTGTTTCTTGCCTGACCTGTGGTGGTGGTGCAGTGGATAAGGTGTCAGCTGGGAACCCTGAGGTCACTGGTTTGAAACCCCAAGGTCTCTGGCTCTGAGCAAGGGCTTGTCAGCGTGGGGTTACTGGCTTGAGTGGGGAACTATCCACAGGATCCCAAAGCTTACCAGCTTGAGCCCAAAGGTCACTGGCATGAAGAGCCCAAGGTCTCTGGCTTGAGTAAGGGGTCACTGGCTCGGCCCTAGTCAAGGCACATATGAGAAGCAATCAATGTACAACTAAAGTAAAAGCAACTTCAAGTTGATGCTTCTTACCCTCTCTCTCCTCTCCCTTCTTTCTTTCACTCTCTCTCTCTCTCTCTCTCTAAAAAAAAAAAAAAAAAATACAGTTCTGGACATAATGGAGTAACTGGTCCCTGACTAGTATAAACAGCTAGAAAACTATACAAAATGCATGAAATAGTTATTTTCAGATATTGAACATCAGACATGTTAGGACTGTGACTCCTGAGAGAAAAGAGTTGAGTGTGGTGAGCCCTACCATGACCTTGGCACTTTGCTTTAGTATATTTTCTGGACTGGGTTCAGGAAGGAAGAATTCAGCCCTCTCTTGGCTGTAGTAGATGGTTTTTGGATTGTGTGTCCAAAGCGTCCCCACCCTTTTTTTTTAGAAAGACCTCTCCTTATCAACATGACAACCATCAGAGCTGCCTTGTTTTTATATGACCTCCATCCCCACTCCTTAGAGCTGATTAGTCCAGGCATGGACACCTTATCCCAACTAGACCTGAGATTATTATTATCTTTTGTCCCGGAAATTATTCAAAATAGAACTTGATAGTGCAAAAATCATTTGGTGCAAATAGTCTCCACAATGGTAAAAGGCATGGGGTACAGAATCTGTTAGTTGTTTCCAGCCATGTTAGAAACCAGCAGAGACAAATTCAAGACAGGTGATGGAAGAGAGCCTGGGCAGAGTTCCAGTGCATCCCAGCTGTTCCCAAGCTCAACTGCATCTCTTCCTCTCCCATGATTTTGTTGTTCAATGCTCTGTTCCCATCACCCAGAAAATTCCTCTGTTGCCTAAGTGAGCCTGAGTCACTTGCAGCAGAATCCTGACTAATACCCAGCAAACCTTCCCCCCACCACATTTCTTCTGACACACCACTGGGCCTCTGCACCTGTCTATTGTAACCCTCCCCAAATCCTTCCATAGGATGACACCAGGCCAGAACCAGCTGCCAGCCAAAGACCATAAACCGTGGCATTGGTCCTGGTGGATTGTAAAGCCAGTAGTCGAGGGAGGCCATTATCACAGCAGCCTGACCAGTGAAGGTTCACATTAGATTCGTACAGTCGGTAATGAAACAACAGAGCCAAGAACTGGTGAGCCATCAGCTTTAATTCTAGCTTGCACCCGGCGGGCAAGCAAAAACACACACTGGGCTCCAAAACCCACACATTCACTGCTCACAAAGCTACTGACTTATCCGAGTTTCCTAGAATCAAAGGTTTCTAGCTCACCAGACTTATTCACCTCTGTTTCCCATGTCCTCTCTACACAAACTGGCTTCTTCCTCAGCACTCCGCCATCTTTGCTGCTTCTCCTGGCCTCCATGTGGCCTTCATCTGCTCTCTTTCTAATACTTCAGAAACCGAGAGAGAGATCAAGCTACTGGTCTCTCCCACTTTATACCGTAGAATCAAAACCTTTAATCCAATTATACAAACAAGGAAGTCTCTGTATAATGGGATTCCTCAGGAGAGTGCACCACCCTACATCATCCAATCAGTCAAGGGTGTGGAGAAGAACTTACTCTTAAAACCAAGCCTTAGGCCATAACGACCTGGCCTGCTCTCATTACAGCCTTTCCCCCACACCCATCCCAAGCATAAGGGCAAATAATATCACCTGGGTGATAGGCTTCCATGTGGGCAGCACCATCTTTAACAAAGTGAGTATAATATATATTATCTGCCCAACAATTCACCCCTATGCTCACTTTACTACCCACAAACTACACCACCAGCATCCCTGTACAAGGAAATTAGGTACATTACACAAATTACAACAGCATGACAAATCATACAATTTCAACAATTACAAAGGTACACACATTTCACCAGTCTCTGAGCACTCTGCCAAAAGCGCAAAATATCCTCAGCCTTCTTTCTTGCCATTTGAAAGGCTTCCTGGGGCAGGAGGGCCTCCAGCAAAGCCATCCTGTAAGGCCAGGAGCCGCCATCGTGGCCATTCACATGCAGGTTCCCATTGGATTCGGGCTGACGGTGAAGAAATGGCAGAGTCGGAGGATGGTAGGCCATTCTGTTTATTGGTGTCTCACCAATACAGGCAAGCCACAAGAGAAGACAAGGGAGAAGCAGAAAACCAGCTTTTCCCATGGGGGTCAAGGGATCAGGGAGGCCCCTGCAATGGCAATAGCAGGAACCGAGAGAGCTCAAGCTACTGGTCTCTCCCACTTTATACCGTAGAATCAAAACTTTAATCCAATTATACAAACAAGGAAGTCTCTGTATAATGGGATTCCTCAGGAGAGTGCACCACACAACATTATCCAATCAGTCAAGGGTGTGGAGAAGAGCTTACTCTTAAAACTAAGCCTTAGGCTACAACCACCCGGCCTGCCCACAGCCTGTTCCAGAACACACATTAATATCAACGAACTTTCATGTGGTCAGCGCCATCTTTAACAAAGTGAGCATAATATATTTTATCTGCCCAACACATCCCCACCCCCATCAGGGTATTTGACATTGTCCAAAATTCGTAAGTCCATTCAACAAAGGAGTTTGTGCCCATCCGGTCATAGTCCAGGAAATCAGTCCACACACATGGGGCGTTAGCCTCCCCCCTCATTTCTGCCATCATGGCAATTCTCACACTGTCCCAAGAAAGAGCACATGGCAATGGCAGTCAGCATTTCCATTTCTGCTCTGGGGAACATGATGGCATCCACCTCTATGTTCCAAAATTGCAGACCTACCAGCAGCTTAGCAGGCACTCCCTGCCATTTCAGCTGGGCTCTCATCTTCTGGAGACTGCGGATTGCAACTCCAGCTGGATTCTCCTCATCCTCCAAAGAGGAACTGGACACATCAGCTCCCAACGCAGGGCTCGAGCCCCCTGCTACCGCTGCTTTCTGCTCCATGGACCTTATAGCCCCTGCCTCAGCCTCAACCTCAGCCTACCACCACTGCTGGCTCTCCACAACACCAGGGCAATCTCCAACTCACAAATCTGTGATTCCTTCTCCAGCATC
The DNA here is from genome assembly GCA_037038555.1 of Rhynchonycteris naso. NCBI lineage: Eukaryota > Metazoa > Chordata > Mammalia > Chiroptera > Emballonuridae > Rhynchonycteris > Rhynchonycteris naso. The sequence goes on from CM072998.1 coordinate 132,067,874, forward strand.
TGCTCCATTTCCAGGCGAATTTCACAAACCTGGTCGGCCTCCTCCTCCAGCGCTTCCTCCAGCTCCAGGGTCAGCATCTCTTTCTCCCACGTTTCCTCCAGCTCCTTCCACTGCTCGGTTTGCAGGTCCTGGGCAGCCTCCTCCATAGACCTCTTGGTTTCCTCACACATGGCTGTAACAGCAACCAGTCCTCTACTCCACCGCTCAAAGGTGGTGGTAGCTCCATGCCGATCTGTATCGAATCCTGCCACAGACTACGCCAAATGTAAAGCCAGTAGCCAGGGCCGCCATCATAGCAGCTTGACCCGTGCAGGTTCGCATTAGATTCGTACAGTCGGTAATGAAACAACAGAGCCAAGAACTGGTGAGCCATCAGCTTTAATTCTAGCTTGCAACCGGCGGGCAAGCAAAAATACACACTGGGCTCCAAAACCCACACATTCACTGCTCACAAAGCTACTGACTTATCTGAGTTTCCTAGAATCAAAGGTTTCTAGCTCACCAAACTTATTCACCTGTTTCCCATGTCCTCTCTACACAAACTCTTCACAAACTGGCTTCTCCCTCAGCATTCTGTCATCTTGGCTGCTTCTCCTGGCCTCCATGTGGCCTTAATCTGCTCTCCTCTCTAATACTTCAGAAACCGAGAGAGAGATCAAGCTACTGGTCTCTCCCACTTTATACCATAGAATCAAAACCTTTAATCCAATTATACAAACAAGGAAGTCTCTGTATAATGGGATTCCTCAGGAGAGTACACCACCCTACATCATCCAAACAGTCAAGGGTGTGGAGAAGAATTTACTCTTAAAACCAAGCCTTAGGCCATAACGACCTGGCCTGCTCTCATTACAGCCTTTCCCCCACACCCATCCCAAGCATAAGGGCAAATAATATCACCTGGGTGATGGGCTTCCATTTGGGCAGCGCCATCTTTAACAAAGTGAGCATAATATATATTATCTGCCCAACATGGATGTAATGTGTCACTGAACACCAGGGTACCAAATTCATGTGTTCGTGGTAACAGCTGAAAAGAGCACACAAAAGTCTAATCTTCAGGGTCCAGGGCCTTCACTACCAGATTGTTAGGACCCCCGGGGCAGGGCTTAATATGATAACTATTTGCAAAGCACAATTTCCTTTTTACTCATTTAGACAAAATTAAATTCATTTTTGAATCCTCAGAGTTATTGCCTATTGACTTTACCCCACATTACTTTGTGTTCTAGGTACATTCTCCTCCAAACTGAAAGCCCCACCCTGTCTCTGCTCCCTGGAGGCCTCAGAAGCCTAGAAAGGTTCTAACCCTTCTTAGTCTTTAGGATTAGCAGAATAAATTAACTCTTTAACTGCTGAGACATTACAAAAACAAAAAAGAAAATCTGTTCTGCTAAAAGGGAAACAGTGTTAAAACTTCCCACTCTCTTCCCCATCTCCAAACACACATATACACACACATACCCCAGGCCTGACTGAGAGCAATAAGCCTACCTCCCACAGCCCCTCGTGCGGACAGAAATGCTGGCACTCATAAGCCATCACTCTGAGGAGGAAAGCAGCTGTGTTATTCTATGATTTACAGAGCAGATTTGCATTTCCTTGCCTTTGAAGCTTGCATGTAATCTGTCACATAAATATTTGAAAGACAGGGCAGTGGAAACAGATCGAAGCAGCTTAATCGAATACTTGGCGGGCAGAGGACTTGGTCTGGTGTTCATTTCAAACAGGCCCGTTGCCCCGGGGCCTCTTGGTGTGTGTATAAAATCGAAATTTAGTGTTTAAACGCAATTCTGCAGACAAAAATCCCACTTGAAAGGAAAATCAGAAGAATGCCCATCAGAAGACAGGCTTCGTCTCATGTTTGATCTTTTAGGCCAAAAGCCGACTGGCTTTCCAAACCCTTCTCCAGGAAGCAGGGAACAGGGCGTAGAAGTGTCTCAGCCACTTCAGAGACCCAGCCCGTGCTAATAGTGACCTGCGCTCCTCCTACTCCCTGACACCCTGAGGACACAGACAGGCAGCTTCAGCAGGCAGTGCAAACACAGCTCCCTGAGACAATTGACGCCTAGAGCGGTGGTTCTTAACCTGGGTTCTATCCAACCCTAGGGGTTCGATGAGTTGGTCTCAGGGGTTTGGAGAAGACTCTGCTGCGGAGGCCAGAGTAAAGTAATACCGTAATTTGTTGTGAGTTCATGCACTTAGTTGGTTTTGTTCTTTGAGCAAGGTGATGTTCATGCACGGCTCATTTTGTGCACCAGTAAAAAAACATACCTGCCTGACCTGTGGTGGCACAGTGGATGAAGCGTGGACCTGCAATGCTTGAGGTTGCCAGTTCAAGACCCTGCACTTGTCTGGTCAAGGCACATATGGGAATTGATGCTTCCTGCTCCTCACCCCTTTCTCTCTCTCTTTCTCTTTCTCTCTCTCTCTGTCACTCTCTCTCCTCTCTAAAAAATGAATAAATAAATAAATAAAACAAAAAAACATATACCTATGTCTTGAATTTGGAAAATAAATCATATTTTATTTATCACTAAAGAAGGGTTCTGTGAATGCGCATATGAAACTGGTGGGTTCAGTACCTCAAGAAAGGTTAAGAACCACTGGCCTAGAGCATTAGCTATTCCAGGGAACCCAGAGGCCATGGCAGGGAAGCAGGGGACCATCAGATTTTCTGTGTGGTACAGAGAGTTCTGTCTGGAGGTGCTATGGTTTCATATTAGGTGGTCACAGTCACAATGCATTGTAGCCTGTTTAGCTCTAAGTTCTGCAGTAAAAACAACTTTTTGCAGAACAGTTTGTTTGACTTAATTGTTTGAACAGGAAATAAGCACTTTCATTGTCACAGTACTCTTGTTAATACACTATGAAATAAGCAGAATGGAAACTTATGCCCTGCTTGGGTTCAATAAGTATATGCCGATTTCCCTAAGTGTTAAAGGAGAGCGTGCCAAAGGTGGTCTTCTCCCTCAATACAAACCAGGAATGCCTCTCATGGCCCTTTCTCAGTGGTTGGACAAGATTGGTGCGGGAGGAGGAAACGCTGAAGGATGGGATGCTCCAATCTGAAAGGACCTCTTTATAAAGGACCTCTTACAAAAGGACCTCTTGTAGCTTGGAATAGACATGCTATATTGCTGATTCACTGGTATTGGTCTGACTAGCCATCAAGCAGAGCCAAGTACCAGATAGCTCAGTTGGTTAGAGCATTGTCTGGAAGCATAGAGGTTGCCGGTTCAATCCTCAGTCAGGGCACACATAGGAGTGGATTGATGTTTCTGTCTCTTTCTCCCTTCCTCTCTCTCTCTAAAATCAATATAATAAACATTAAAAAAAACTTTTTTAAAGAATGTGCTAACAAATTCTCATGCAGTTAAAAGGTCTGCTCACCATTGGCTGACAAACATCAAGGCTTAACATCCAGGCAAGAACAAATATAAAAGCAGTAGCTACACCTCAGCCTCCTCCTCCTTCTACTTCACCCACCTTGCTGAAGCTTGCAGTTCTGATTCTTGCTCAAGATCAAGAATACAACTCTTTTTCATCCTGGTACAAGGAACAATAATACTGGTGATAAATCACAGATATCCAACTGACACATATCAAGAGTTAACATCAGGATGAAAAAAATGAATCCTCAGACCCCTCCTCTCCCACCACACTGCTGATAAGGCCAAGAGGACCACAGAAGTCCAATCAGCCATGAAGATAAGAACTTCTTTCCCTTGAGAGAAACTGCACGTACACCTTCCTCCTAAGCATTCTCCTGCTCCTGAATTCCCCCATCCCCTATACAATCTGGCCAAGGTGTCTTGCCTGGGAAGATGAGTTTTTTGAGAACAGGAGACCCCATCTTTTTAGGTAGCTAGCACTTGAATAAACTTCTTTCCTTTGCATCAGCACCTGTGTCATGTAATTCATTTTCATGGTGACAGGCAGCTGGATCTGAAGGTAATTTTTCTGGTTACACTCTGAAGGGGAGAGGGCAGTAAACAGAAACCTAGGTTGAAAGTCAGAAGATGTGGTTAGGCCCACCCTGCCATGAGTTCTGTGAGCCATGGCCTGAGTCGGGCACTTCACCTGTCTGGAACTCTGTATGCCCATTGGCAAAATCATCTTAATGACACTTTCACGTTAACCCTTTGAGTAGTATGAATGTTTATGTACACTCTCGTGCCTCCTGACCATACAGATCATTCATTTTTTGAAAAAAAAAATCACTCCCAGGGGTCAGCAAGCATGAAAAACTCACTACTCAAAGGGTTAATGTTGTGGAGCAAGCTGGGCTAGAGCCACAATTCAGTTACACCAGGGTGGTGGAATGACCTCTTCTCTGACATCCAGCTGGATTTCTGGAGCTCCAGGGTTAGGATCTCACCATGTCCACACCAGGTGTTACCTGCAGAAACTGAAGAAAGGAGAGGAGGAAGCAGGGAGACTGGTGACAAAAGTCAGACGTGAAGCCCCTAAAGATAGTTCGACCTCAAGGAGAAAGGAGCCTGGCAGAATCAGCAGCACAGCTTCAAGTCAGAAGGAAGCAGTTTGCTAGGCCTGTGTGCAACCTCTACTACAACCATCTACCCTGGAGGCAAGCACACAGCTGGGCAGCTCACCAGCCACTCAGTCCCCAGAGGCCAGGTAACCCTACTCTAGGGCCCTGTAATATTGTCACACTGGGGGCAAAGAGCCCTTCTTCTTCTCCTCTTCCTCCTCCTCCTTCTTCCCCCTCCTTTTCTTCCTTCCTTCCTTCCTTCCTTCCTTCCTTCCTTCCTTCCTTCCTTCCTTCACTACTTCTTCTTCTTCTTCTTCTTCTTCTTCTTCTTCTTCTTCTTCTTCTTCTTCTTCTTCTTCTTCACAAGAGAGACAGGAAAGGAAAGAGATGAGAAACATCAACTCATAGTTGTGGCACTTTCATTGTTCAGCCAATGACCCCTTGCTCAAGCCAGCTATCTTGGACTCAAGCCAATGACCTCTGAGCTCAAGCCAGTGACTATGGGATCATGTCGATGACATCATGTTCATGCTGGCAACCTTGCACTCAAGCTGGTAAGTCTATGGTCAAGCCGGTGATCTCAGAGTTTGGAACCTGGGATCTCAGCATCCCATGTGAACACTCTATCCACTGTGCCAGTACTGGTCAGGTGAGCTGTTCTAATCCCAAGCAGACTGTCAAAAGTCAAAGACCCAGGAAGGCCAAGCAATTTGCAGACATGAATAAGACATCCCAGGGACTTCGAGAGAAACTGAGTGAATAAGAAACACTGGACAGGTTGATGTCCTGAGGCAGTGAGCCAGCGACACAGTACTGATGTTAATGTGGCTTCACTGGGATAGCCCATGAGCCTACATTAGTTTCCCAAAAATCTTTAAAGAAACCAAAACTTAACATGGACCTGGTGACTGCATTCTGGGGGAGTGGTTGCCTGAAAGAGGGACCAAAGAGACCTGTTTCTAGAAGAAGCCAGTGAGATGTCACAGCTGCTGGAGAAGGGAAGGAGGAGGACCTTGTTGCCCTCTGGCCTGATCAGGCTATGACAGGCATAACTGGCATGAACCTGGCAGGACCAAGTGAAGATCCTGGGAGAAGCTGTAGGCAGAGGAGGAAAGGAGAACACCCAGTCTCTGAAATAAAATGAGACTTGGGGACCCAGTGCATCAGTCGATACTTATGTCTGCCCAGAAATGGGTTATAGAAACGGGTTACTGCACCAAGAGTCCAGACCAGCAGCCCCTGCCTCCCTAGATCTCTATGGAGCTGCCACCTACAACAGTGCCATTGCCCCCACCCCTGCCACATGAAGCAGGAGCAGCTGCCCATCTCATAGTGGAGGAGCTGTGAGCCATGCAAGACCATGGGGGACACATAAGGACACACACAGAAAGTCATGCCATTAATTCCCTTGTGCCTGTCCTTTTATACTCCCAGTAGATGTGACTGAAGAAATCTCTGCTACGTAATTTAGGCAGTGCCCAAAATTCCAAGTCTTTGATCCCCACAAGTTCTTTGTCAAAGCTATGTCAGCTTTTCCTTTTTTCCTGGGTTGAGCCCACAGCCAAGCCCATTGTCCTGTGACCTCTGACCTGGGTGGAGTTGGAAGTCTGAGCAGGAGAGGCTCAGGAAGCTGGAGTTGCTGCCAGAGATCTGTTCCCAGACTGAGGGCTTGGTGCCAGGAGCAACTATGGATCAGTCATTAAGCACAGACTTTGCTCCAGCAAGCAGTCACCTCATTCCTGCTTTAAGGCCTTTGTACTTGCTGGTCCTTCTATTGGAATGTCCTTCTTCCTGATCTTTACTTGACTTGTGCTCCCTCCTCCATCGAATGTTGCCTGCTTAGGGAAGCTGTCCCTGACCAGCCAGGGTCGTGTAACTTCTGTTCACTCTCTGCTATGCTGACCTGTTGATTCCTCTGAACACTCACAACAGTCTGCAATGACCTTACCTGTTTACATGTCCACTCTCTCTTTCCCCACTGGAGAGGGTCTCCCCTTCAGGAGAGGGTCTTTTGTTTCTTGTTCACACTGTCCACAGCATCTCGCACATCTGGGCATGACAGGTACTCATTAAGCGTCTGCTGAGTGAATAAATGAAAGCATGAATGGCTGCCGCTGTAAGCTGCATGGTCGCTTATCCAAAATAGCCTTCCCTCATGCTACCCCCTTTCCAACAGAAGCCCGAATTGTGTTTGACAACCTGTGTTACTCAAGACCGTGGGTTCCACTGAGCGGTTGTGGTTGCCCTGTCTTAGTAACTGCTTTCTGAAAAGACACGTGACATCATTCTGGCAGAATCGTGAGCACAAATCTATTGAGTCAGGGTAGAGGGTTCTAAAAGGGTTTTTTTCTTTTATCAAAAAAGAAGAAGACTCTGGCCTGACCAGGTGGTGGCGCAGTGGATAGAGCATCAGACTGGGATGCGGAAGACCCAGGTTCAAGACCCTGAGGTCACCAGCTGGAACGAGGACCCATGTGGCTTGAGCAAAAGCACCAGCTTGGACCCAATGTCGTTGGCTCCAGCAACGGGTGGCTAAGTCTGCTGAAGGCCTGTGGTCAAGGCACATGTGAGAAAGCAATCAATGAACAACTATGGTGTCCCAACAGCAATGAAAAACTAATGATTGATGCTTTTCATCTCTCTCCATTTCTGTCTGTCTGTCCCTATCTATCTCTCTCTCTGACTTTCTTTCTCTGTCCCTGTAAAAAAAAAAAAAAAAAAAAGACAACCAAAAAAAGAAGAAGACTCTGTCTTTTGATCTGAATATAATGCCTAGTACCACTGAAGAACCTGGCTCTTTGACAACAATACTGAGAAGTGAGACTTTGACCTGGGATGTGATAAATTTCTTGCGCTCTCTCTCTCTCTCTTTCTTTTTTTTAAATTAAGTGAGAGGCAGGGAGGCAGAGACAGACTCTCGCATGATGTACCCTGACTGGGCTTCACTCAGCAAGTTCCCTACTGAGCGATGCTCTGCCCACCTGGGGCTGCTTCTTTGTTGCTTGGCAACCAAGCTATTTTAGTGTCTGTGGCAAGGCCATGGAGCCATGCTTAGTGCCTGGAACCAACTTGCTCAAACCGTTTGAGCCATGACTGCGGGAGGAGAAGAAAGAGAGAGAAGGGAGAGTATGAGAGAAGGGGAAGGTGTGGAGAAGCAGATGATTGCTTCTCCTGTGTGCCCTGACCAGGAATTGAACCCAGGACTTCCACACGGCAGGCCAGTACTCTACCACTGAACCAAATGGTTAGGGCCAAATTTCTCATTATTAAGTCATTGTGAGATGCATCTCGTGTTACTTGCAGCCAAAGGCATGTGAACCACAGAGTCTGTGGCAAATACTGTCCCTTAGTCCTAGTGACTGCCACTGGTCTATAGATTGGAGCACTGGCTTTTATACCCTGGGTATAGTGTCAGGTCGACAGGAATTGATGAACTAGTTTCTTCCTTACTTTATTCATATACCCAACAATCTCACTGAACCTCTGTGTGCCAGGTACTGTGCTAGAGGGATTCACAAGGCAAGGTCCCTGCCCTGAAGGGACCCAGAGCCCATGGGAGGAAGAGTTGTAAACAGAGACTGACAGGGCACCTACAACGAGAAAGGGGTACACAAGGTGCCACAGCAGAGCTGAGAACAGGGGGGATAGCACTTGAACACGTGGAGCTGGGAGAGTGACTGAGCAGCTTCACAAACGATGCTCTATCTGAACTGAGTCTTGAACAAAAAGCATGAGTCGCCCAGATGGATGTCAGGCAGAGGGAACAACAACGTCCTGCCTTCCAGAGAAATAGCTGAATCACTTTGTAAGCACTGACAGTGAGCCAGGTACTGGGCTACGTGATATCACATACATTTTACCTCTCTAATCTTTAAGATATGTACGCAAGGTAAATACTGTTATTCTATTTTACAATACACATGCGGAAGCTCCAAATAGTTGTGACTTGCTCTAAGTCATACAGTCAGAAAGTGGTAGAATCAGATCTTGAACACAAACCATCAGGTCCCAGAATCCATATTCTTTCTCCCATCCCAACGCTGCTCCTACAGAAGTGGACCTTGTTTGGGAAACACACACTGACCTGATGACCTACAGAGAAAAGGAGCACAGCTCTGTGAGCAAACGGGAAGTGTGAATGAGTAGACAGTCTGCTCATCCCCACGGGTAGGGTAGTGGTGAGATGTGTGGTGATGGAGACAGTGCACAGAAAAGAGAATGTAGGTCACCTAAAAATACCAGTCTCTTTTTCTCAGGGCTGGGCGAAAAGGTGAAGGGTTTAAGCCAGTGGTTCTTAACCTGGGTTCTATCGAACCCTAGGGGTTCGATGAGTAGGTCTCAGGGGCTCGGAGAAGCCTCTGCCATGGAGGCCAGAATAAAGTAATACCGTAATTTGTTGTGAGTTCCTGCACTTAGTTGGTTTTGTTCTTTGAGCAAGGTGATGTTCATGCACGGCTCATTTTGTGCACCAGTAAAAAAACATATACCTATGTCTTGAATTTGGAAAAAAGAATCATATTTTATTTATCACTAAAGAAGGGTTCGGTGAATGCGCATATGAAACTGGTGGGTTCAGTACCTCAATAAATGTTAAGAACCACTGGTTTAAGCAAAACAAACAAACAAAAATCCCTCATAGACACAGAAAACAGCAGAGGCGAAGGGAGTGGAGGGACGCAGAAGAGGATCTAGGGGAGAGAGACTAAACTTGGGGTAGGAAACACACAAAACAATATACAGGTGAGGTATTTAGAGTTGTGCACGTGAAACCTATATACTTTTATTAACCAATGTCACCCCAATAAATTCAGTTAAAAAATAAATTAAAAATAAATAAATAAAAACGCCAGTCTCTCTAGCATTATATATTTATATATTGTATAAATATATTTTATATAAATATATAAAATGCGTTTTACTTTTATAAGTTGAACGACTATACTCAGGCTTAAAATCTCTCCATTTCCTTTTAAATCATGTTTGCAACTAATTATTATCCTAGAAATTTACCAGGTCACACAGTTTTGTTAATCAACTTGCTGCTATTGTTATACAGATAGCAAAATAAATGAAACTCATCAGTAGTTACAACTAGCCTCCCTGAAATGGTAACTGACCTCAGGCTCCCAGGGACGTGGCTTCAAGAAGATAGTCTTAAATAGTGACCAGAAAGATGAAAGAAACATTTGGTCTCCGGCACCGCGGGGCAGTGCAAGTTGGCACCCCAGACCCTGCAGACACCCTTGGCTTGCAAGCTCTCTTTCCTAATAGTAGGGGTATGATGGACACCCATTGTCATAATAAAATAACGGCACCAGCTAATTTCCCGAGACTTCGGTCTCAGCAGTGAAGGAGAGAATATTGTAAGCCAGAAGAAGCCAATCAAGTGGTGATAGAGTAGTCCTGTTTTGCATTACATTAAATGTTACTATTTCTGAAGGGAATATCTGCGAGCACTGGTGTAACCCATAGCAACCCGCTAATAAATTGTAACTTACACTGCCTCAGCTGATTGGAGGGGTATAGAACAGCAGGGGAAAAAAGGCCAAAAAAATTTTAAAAAGGCAAATCTAGCAAAAATGCCACATGCATCCCCCACACTATCTCCACACTCCCCCCCCCCCCAAACACACACAAATACAGGCTGCATCAGCACTCTCTAGCAAGATTACTTAAGGTGACATGGGACAATTAGCAGCTAAGGGTTTAGAATTCTTGGCCTTCGTGTTTATATATATGACACTTTTCTGAAAGCTCAGACAGTGCACTTAAATGTTCCTGACTCTGGGCCCTGCCCTCTGCCAGGATGACCCTCTGTATCATTCTCCAGCCTCCATGGAGGGGGACACTTCTCGGCATCAAGCTTACACAGAGGACTGAGCGCTTAGCTCACCTTTTTTTCCCTTCTGTCTGCAAATAGCTCATGCCTAATGGCCCTCATACTTCAAACTCACAGAGGCCCAGCGAGCCTGGTGATGCTGAGCTTACTCTCTGGCCTCTCCTCCCATGGAGTCCTCCCATCCATTAACTTCTGTTCCCTGAGCTATTCAGTCTTTTATGTCCTCAATCAGTCGCCCTAAAACTTGGACAATGTATCCATGTTTTCAGGGAATTATTCATGAAGCACTCTGTGTCCTTCGGACAGTATGCTCACCTGTTAGGGCTGATTAAGTGTGTACTCGCCCTATCTGTCCCTGTGAACAGTGCTGACCTTATTGGAATAAGTCTTTATTCTGAAAAGCCCATCACTCAGCCAACTGGGAGAAAGTGACCAAGGCCCATACCACCTGAATGAGTGTCACTGGGCATCTTTCTCCTGTCCAGCCACCTGTGCTCTGTCTATTAGAGGAGGGCAGTGCACCTGGGCTCGGGCTAGCAAGGCTCTCCTTGTCTCTGACTCTAGGACACCAGCACAGGGCACAGGGACAAGTGTGGGACTGGCATCGGGCACTCAGGATCATGAACCATCTCGGGTGTCTTTTGGCAAAATCATTTTGCTTCTGGGGACTTAACTTCCACATTTGCAAGTGAGGACACCGTCTCAGTTAGTAAGCTTTTTCCTGCAATAACAGAAAGCCCAACTCAGAGAGGAGGGATATATTTTCCCCCAGGACAGTGGGGAGCGCTGGCTAAAGGATCAGCTTCCACTCCCCATGATTCTCCCCTGGGCAGGCTCCTTTCATCCCAAGTTCCTGACATGGAGCTTGTCTCCCTGTTCCTGGACATGTTATGCTGTGCTGCATTTTGTGTGTTTGTCTCCTCACCTGGACCTCATCCCATCACTCATCTCTGAAAGCCCCCACCTCTAGCTCACAACCCAGCATATGTGTGGTCCAGATGAATGGATGGGTGAATGAATGAGTAAATGATTAAGCAGTTTCATTTCTTCTAAAAGGAAAAGGAAATTTGGGGGAAGTAAAAAGCTGTAAAATGTGTGAAAATGCTCTGTAAACTGTGAGATGCTGCAGAAACATTAGGAGATGTTATGATCATTAGTTATTACACTCACGGAGATTCCTTGGATGCTGGGGTGAGCTCTGAGATGCACCATACAGCATGTGGTTTTTATGTGACCATGGAAGAAAGATGGTTTTGCCAAGGAGAGTAGATGGCTTTTGTCCTCTATAAAAAGAGAGACAACACAGGAAGAACACCACATGAAGATACAGAAACATAAAGACATAGAGGAAATGTGTCATGCGAAGATGGAGACAGAGAATGAGGTTATGTTCCCACAAACCAAGGAATACCTGGGACCAGCAGAAGCTGGAAGAGGCAGAAAGGACCCTCCCCTGGTGGAGCATAGCCACACTGTGATTTGGGGTCTCTGCATTATGGCAGCCTAAGGAAACACACACACGGGTTCTCTTGTATACCAGCAGAAACTGACTTCATTCTCTTTCCTCCATGGCCCTTCCATCCCCACACCATCAGGCCATTTGTCCCTACATGAAATTGCAGGTAGATCCCATAGTATTGTGGTCATTTTGAAATAGTGAAAGTCCAAGTCTGTCTAAAATCAAAACTTCAGTCCTTATCCCACTTAAAGTTCCTTCTCATTCCAATTGTAGGGTTAACTTGAGCTCAGGAAAGGTGGAACATAGGAAATATTCAGGTTGTAAACTACTCTGTATGAAACTGTAATGGTGGCTACATGACATAGACGTTTGTCTAACCCATAGAATGTACTGCACAAAGAGTGAATCTTAATGTAAACTGTGGACCTTAATTAACATACTCATTCAAATATATACTAGATAACAACAACAAAGAAAGACTTTAACATCCACAGTGTAATTAATTACAAAGGTCAAAGGTGTCTTTACCATAAAGAGAGCTAATGCAACTCCCTTAGCCAAATAAACGTGGCATCACAAACAAGGAGGGCTGGTGACCAATGTTCTCTTGCTACATGCAGTAGGGAGTACACACATCACCTGTGTAGTATTTTTGCCCCAAACATTCAGCCTGACTATAAACATGAAGGAGAGGATCAGCAAAACCCACATCATAGCACATTCAACAGGGCAACCATCTGAACTCTCCTATAACATCAGTGTCATTAAGACCAGGAAGTCAAAAGTCAGGGGACTCTTCTCGATTAATGGAGACTAAGAATATATAAGAACCAAACTGCAATGACTGAACTTAATTAGACCCTGAATTATAAAAATTCTGTAAAATACATTTTTTTAGATCATTGGACTACATATTGGATTATACTATTGCATTAATGTTAAATTTCTTCAGTATGATGACATTTTAGGAGAGTGTTTTATTCTTAGTAGTTATATAGCAAAGTGTCATTATGTCTGAGATTTATTTTGAAATGGTTTAGGAAAAAAAAAAATACTCTCACAAAAATGTACTCATGTAAACATGCACTACACAGAAAAAGCAAATGTGGCAAAATACTAACTAGTAAATGTGAGGGAGAGGTACATAACTATTCATCACACTATTCTTTCAAGTTTTCTGTAGCTTTGAATTTTTTCACTATAAAATAAAAGGGGGAAAGACAGCAGAGTGCATGGAAATCCTATTTACTCAATTAGACATTGTTCCAGTTAGATGTTTACTTTGTGTCCGTTTGGATTCTCTCAATTAATTCATTATTAATCATCTGTCTTTTGACTTCTTTCACCCAGGCTACACTGGAAAACTCAGGGCAATCTTTAGAGTACACAGATTAGTAAAGATGCATCATACTTTTTTATTTATTTATTTATTTATTTTATTCATTTTAGAGAGGAGACACAGAGTGAAAGAGAGAGAGAGAAAGAGAGAGAAAGGGGGGAGGAGCTGGAAGCTCAACTCCCATATGTGCCTTGACCAGACCAGTGCAGGGTTTTGAACTGGCGACCTCAGTGTTCCCAGGTCGACGCTTTATCCACTGCGCCACCACAGGTCAGGCTTTTTTTATTTTTATTTATTTATTTTTTTATTTAAGATGCATCATACTTTCAAAAACAGCAACTGGAGTCCTAGTGGGGTCCTACTCTCCTCCCTCTCTCTCTCTCTCTCTCCTCCCCTCTCTTTTCTTCCCGCCAGTGATCTCAAGCTCCTCAGGCACTTAAATGACCTTGGTCCCTGCCCTATGGCAGTGCATCGCCTAGGTGACATTTCCTTTAAAAAGAAGCAAGGGAAAAGCACCAGTCACAGTCCGCCAATGCCTGCTTCCCACTTGGACAAGAAAGAACAGGGAACTAAAATCTAACTTTCGTTTATGACACCCACAGCAGAGGTGGTATTTGAACAGGGATTTGGTGGAGGAGGGTTCTGAGCTGTGAAAGGCTCAGTCTGGCCCTGGCCACTGAAATGGAGAGAAGGCCGAGCCCAGGATGCCAGACCACCTGGCAGAGATTCTACAAAGGACAGGTCCCTGCTGCTTCTTGTCCCTGAAGCCAAAGAAGCCAACCTGTCCCACTGGCCACTGGATCTCGAACCAGCAACCTCAGCATTCCAGGTCAATACTTTATCCACTCTGCGCCACCACAGGTCAGGTCACTTTTGTTTTTTACTGAAATTATGTACTTATTTATTTTCCTTTCTTTTGTTTTGGAGGGGGTACCAAAATGTTCTTTCGTCTATAACATTATGGTAATGGCAGATGATAGTTGATGAAATAATAAATGACCATTATTTCACAAAATGTAAAGGTTAACCCAGCCAACCTCTGCCCTCAGTTCTGTGGGCATTGTGCTGCTCTGTGACATCCTACACTCTGACAAGCATTGGCTTAGACCATTTGAGTTTATTTTCAAGACATAGCTCATCCTTCCTAAAGCCTTCTCTGGCCCAGGCTCTAGGCCACACAGGGCAAGTCCCTGAACTTACTCTTTTCCTCACTTCTCTTGTCTTGTTAGCATTTTTTCCTCCATCTCCCCTACCAGCCATCTCCTCCTCTTGGCACACTGCCTGGCACATGGTAACTGCTCAATCAATCTTTGTTGAATGAACAAAGAAACGCACTGATTCCCAGAAAAATTAAGTTAATGGATAGAATTTCTCCAGTTTTTAGTCATTTTCTCTCTACATTTTTATTAAATCTTTGGCAGCTGTTATTGCTTGTCCCCTGGCCAATGCTACCAGATGACAGAAAGAATTAGCAAATAGCAAATGAATATTAATGGACCCAGCCATCATGCTAAGTTTGACAGCTTGTATTTTTCTATGGACAGGTGTTTGGGCTTATGGTTGTGGTTTTGAATTGTGTGTCAGTGTCTACAAATTTAATTAAATTGAACATTTTTAAGCAACTTAAGCACACAGTAGCTAAATATGTAATTTTGTGCTAAATCGGAGGCTGTAGTTTGATCTTAAATTTATTGGTTTTTCATGGTGCTCTGCAAAGGGTACCATGACTGATAGGAACTCTGCTGTATAAAAATGTTAGAGACTAGAACATAGAGAACCACTGTGTAGTATAAAATTGGACTCTGGGGGCAGATTTGAAATGGAAAACGGACTCTCTTCGGTGATGGGAGCCTAAAAGGAGGTGGGCTACAGGAAGAAAGACTGGCGAGATTTGTACAAAGCCAAGGCAAATGATCCGTCTGTTTCCTCCCTCTCATACTAGGGTCTGAGAATGCCGTTCTCTCATGTTCATTCTTGCTGAGGCTTCAGGTGAACCTTTATTAATGTCTGTGGATACTGAGGTCATGGCAAATAACTAAAACAGTTATTATTGGGTGACAAGGAAATGCCTTCGGTCCTACTGCTAAAGATGAATCATCCCATATTTGGCATTGATGGTGTTAATTGTCTATTGAGAAAATCTCCAGGAGCCACCATTTCCAAACTAGTCAACCCTAATTTCTTGGCCTGGTACTTAAGGACTCTCAAATCCTGACCCAATGTAACTTTCCAACATTGTTTGCATTTCTCTTCCACACACACTCCATAAACCAGCTGAGTAAGCTTACCACGTGGCTTTCTACATTATCCACGTTCTGGCCTCTCCCTTTGCTAGTGCAGTTCCCTATGTTCTGGACCTAGGCAGTCTTCTCTCCATCTCTAAAAATTCTACCTGCTTTTCAAGACCCAGCTTACATTCTACCTCCTTAATGGAGATTGCTCCACTTTCCCCAAATGGAAGTTATCACTGTCTTCTTTGACTTCCTATGTCTTTTTCCAGGTACTTACCAGATTGTGTTTTCTAGGAGAGTGATTTTTATATTTTTTCTCCCATCCACAATACAGATAGATTTGTCAGAAGACATTCAGAGTAAGGAGTTTTATTAATCTGTGTCTAATACCATGCCAGGCATATTGTTCTCATTTTATTTGAGTTGAATTTGTGTCCTCAAGAAGGCCAAGCTGAATTCTGCATCTATTTTGCTGATGCTCTGTGTATCAAAATTTTCCCAGTTTGCCAATCAGAGATGCCTCAACACAAAGGGCATTGTCAATGAGGAAAACATGTCACAGTATCTCACATACTAAGGTGTCTGGAGCTAGGGAGGCTCCAGGATTGAATTCAGTGAGTGGTTCAGTGATATCATTAAAGACCTGCTCTCTTCAGCGTGTGGCCACTAAGACCTGGTCACATTGCGGGTGCTGCGTGTCCAAGTTGTACACACACACACACACACACACGGCACTAGGGAGCAAAGAAAAGCAATCCTTCCTTCTATGATTATTTATTTATCATAAGGAGAAACCTTTTCGAAGACTTAGCCAGCTGACCTCCTCTCACACATTATTGATCAGAATTGGGATGCACAGCAATGCCTAAAACACTTGCTGGCAACAGGGACAAAATTATCCTTTCTGTTTTCCAACCCACAGTATTCAGATGTCACCCATTGTCCTGCTTGTCCTCTGTAATAAGAATTTCTCAGGCCTAGGATCCAACCCAAGGTCAGCTTTTGCATTTTGCGTGTCATGTCTCTTTAGCTTTCCTTCATCAGGATCAGTCTTAGTCTTTCTTTGTCCCTTCCACTTTGACATTTTGAAGAGGGGGGGCCAGTTATTTTGTGGAATGTCCCTTGATTTGGGTTTGTCTGCCATGTCACTAGATTCAGGCAGGGACACCCCAGAAGTGACGCTGTGTTCTCCTCACTGACCCTTTCAAGTAGCAGGCAACAGTGACTTGCTCCTGTTGGTGATATTAACTTTGATCACCAAGTCCTGGACATGTCCTCCAAGTTTCTCTCCTGTAAAAAGTTACTATTTCCCCCCTTTTAATAACTAACGAACCTGTGAGGAGATTATGTGAAGTTATGTGAATATCTTGGGAACAGAATTATCTTGATTGGCTCGGACTAATCAAGGTTCATAGCCTTGGTCAGAACAAAGGCTCAGACTCCACTGAGCACATGGCCACCACATATCTGAACAAAACTGAATCCTGTGTCAAGCAGAAAGTAACAATTGTGCCAGCCAAAGTCACTCTATAGTATAGGCTATATAAAGCCTGGGCCTACCAGAACATGAATCCTGAACTCTTAATAGTAATAGGTAGGATGGGAGCCCTAACCTCTCACAGGGAAGTTATAACAATAGCTACCATTCATTTCTATCTCTTTCCTCCTTCACCTACTCCCCTATTCTCAAGCTCAGCCAATGACCCTGCTGAGAAAACGTAATCAAAGAAGTTCCATATTCTTCTCCCTGCATCTACCAACTTACATCATTGCCCACATAGTCTGCCTTTCCTCCCATATTACGTGTGCTCCATCTTGCTTCCAGTTTAGACCAGTACCTCCACTTGCACCCTGGGTCCCATTTCCACTCAAGTACTCAGGGACATCACCCCACACATCTTCTACCTCCCACATCACTTGATTCTCTTCTCTCTACCAGATCATTTCCATCCATAACTACTGCTCCCAACCTTAAAGCACTCTCTCTTCACTGCTCATCTTTCTACCACTATCAACCTATTTCTCCACTTGCCTCTATATTAGAATTCCTTGCAAGGGTTACCTATAGCCATGGCTCCAATTCCTCTCTTCCTAATCTCTCTTTGACTCCTTCTAAACAGGCTTTCACACTTATTGCTCCATTAAAACTGTTCTTCTCAAAGTAACTAAAGATAATCATTGGTTAAGTCCAGTGATCAATTCTCAGTCCTCAGCTTATTGATGGCCAGTTAGCAGTATTTGGCATCACTGGGTCCTGCTTTCTCCCAAAAACACTCTGTTTCTTGCTTTCCAGGATACCACATGTGCCTAGTTTTTCTCCATTGGCCTGGCTGGTCCTGCTCGGTCACATTTGCAACTCTTCTTCCTTTCTAAATGCTGTGGCATCCCAGAGCTCAGTCCTTGGACTTTTCTTGCCCTACCTACTACACTCACTCTCCAGGTGCTCTAATCAGTCTCCCATGGCTTTAACTATCATCTATACGCTGATGGCTCTCAAGATGTGTTTCAGCCTGGACATCTCCCCTAGAATTCTAGGCTCAGACATCCACCTGCCTACTTGACCCCCTAATTTGAATGTTCTGTAGACATCTGACATTTAACCTGCTTTATCTATTGCTACATAACAAACCTTAAAGTTTAGTGGCAATTTGGGCTGGCCTCAACTGGTCTTGCCTGGGGTCACTCATGCAACTGAAGTCTTTACTGGGACTAGATGGGTTAAGATGCCCACATGTATGTGTCTGACCATTAGCTAGAGCAATTGACCAGGACACTTTGGTTGTCCTCCATATGACTCCCCAGCAGGTAAGCCTGAGTTTCTTACAAGGCTGAGGCAGCATTCTAAAAAGGCTAGCCACAATGCGTGACTCATGGGGCTAATAAGGTAATCATCTGGCAAAGTCAAACAGAATTTATAGCATCTCCTAGCCCCACCCAATCAGCTCCACCTACAGTCTTTCCCGACACGGTGGGTGAATGGCCACTCCGTCCTCTTGGTTGCTCAGGCCAAAAGCCCTAGAGGTATTCTAGAGCTCTTCTCTCGTTTTCACAGTCCTTGGATCACATCCACCATCAAATTCTGCTGGTTCATCCTTAAAAAACATATTATGACTCCAACCACTTCTCATCACTCCAGGAGTGTGTCCCTCCTGGAGTATCACACCGGACTTTAACTGGTTTAAGGCAGCTGCTCTTGACCCCCGCAGTCTATTTCCATACGTCGGCGGGAGCCGTCCCTGTTAAAATACTGATCAGATTGAATCAAGTCCTCTCCCGAAAACTCTCCCAGGTTTTTACAATGGCCAACAAGTACATACACGATTGCATTCTCTGGTGCCCCTCCCACGCACACGCCATTACCTCTCTGACCTCATTTCCAGCTGTTCTCCCTCTAGTTTTAGCTCCAGCCACAAGGGCCTCAGAGACGTTTCTCAATCGTACCTGGTGCACTACTGGCTCAGGGCTTCCCTACTGCCATTCCTGCTGCCCAGAATGTTCTTCCCGCAGACACCTGCCTGAGAGGTTCTGGGGATCCTTCACCTCCCTCTGCTTTTTATTCAAATGACACTTTCACTGGGAGTTTCTTATTGCTCTAGTTGAAGTTGTAGGTCCTCCTCCTCTAGCTTTCATCCCCTTCCTGGGTTTAGTTTGCTCGAAGTGTGCTAGGCAGTTAGACAGACATGAGCAGAGCAAGGCCGATAGGCCACACACAGAGGGTCAGCAGGGCAGAAAGCCTTGGGTGCCTAGCAACGGGCAAAACTGGGAAAACAATCAACTCGCCCCAGGGTAACCTTTCCTCCTCTAGTGTGTCACTGATTAGTCATGTGGTTTAGACAAACAGTTCAGACCCTCCCCTGTTCTTTCTTTTCTTGGTAGAAGAGCAGCCTCCTGTGACTCCCATGCGGTCCTTGTCCAACCACCCCCTTAAGCATCAACCCATAGAGATAACATCTAGGCCTCAGTTGTGTTTCAGCTCCAGAACCAGAAAAGCAGCAATACCAGATAAGTGATGCCATAGCTGACCTCAGGACCAGCTGCAATGACTGAGGACCCCCTGGCCTGGAGCTGAAAGGGAACACCTGGAAAACTGAGGAATATTCTTTTGGGATCCTCTCCTAAGACCTCCCTTAAAACTACCACCCTTAAAATCCCTTAGGATGGAAGACATAGCTCTATGGAACACCTTCCCCACCCCAACCCCTAGGTACTTTTTCCTTGCCTCTCCTAAGCTCCAAGGACCCTTCTTTCACCTGTTTTCTGAGCCCGTTTCTTCTACAGCTCACTTCTTCTACCTTGGTGACTTGTATGTATGTATGTATGTCTATATTTGAGAGAGAGAGAGACATCAATTTATTGTTCCACTTATTTATGCATTCATTGGTTGATTCCTATATGTACCCTGACAGTGGATTGAACCCACAACCTTGGCATATAGGGACAACACTCTAACCAACTGAGCTACCTCTGTGAATTTCTAAATAAACTTCCTCTTAGAGTTTGAGTCTTGACTCTGAATTCTTTCTTAGCTCAAACTCAATTACTGAAGTTGGTGAACCGAGGTTCTGTCTGATTGCTCTGATCTAAAACCTGGTGCCATTTTGCTGCCATCAATAATAGTATAACCAGGAATAAATATGCTGTTACTGGTTTACTGATCTTAGTCTGACTAGCCATAAATTAGAGCTAAATAAGAATGTACTTACAAAGTAAGTTTATAAAAGAATTTCTATAAAATGTTAAATCCAATTTATTGCTCTTATAATCATGATTCAATATCACCAGTTTAGTGATCACTGTTATGTATCCTGTAACCAATGAATAGTATGTAGTCAATCCTGTGCTTTCACATCTGATCATGTCCTCATTGCAGTTAAGGTCTGTTAGCCTCTGGCGAGTGAACATCAAGATTTAACATTAGAATGAGAAGAATGAATCCTCAGACCCCCTTCTCTTTCTTACCATGCTGAAACTTGCAGTTCTGATTCTTGCTCAAGGCCAAGAGGACAACCTGCTCCCCTCCAGAATAAGGAACAACAATGCTGGCAGTGAATCACAGACATCTAGCTGATGTTCATCAAGAGTCAACATCAGAATGAGAAGAATAAATCCTCAGGCCCCCTTCTCTCTCCTACCATGCTGAAGCTTGCAGTTCTGATTCTTGCTCAAGGCCAAGAGGACAACCTGCTCCCCTCCAGAATAAGGAACAACAACGCTGGCAGTGAATCACAGACATCTAGCTGATGTTCATCAAGAGTCAACATCAGAATGAGAAGAATAAATCCTCAGGCCCCCTTCTCTCTCCTACCATGCTGAAGCTTGCAGTTCTGATTCTTGCTCAAGGCCAAGAGGACAACCTGCTCCCCTCCAGAATAAGGAACAACAACGCTGGCAGTGAATCACAGACATCTAGCTGATGTTCATCAAGAGTCAACATCAGAATGAGAAGAATAAATTCTCAGGCCCCCTCCTCTCCCACTACACTGCTCTAAGGCCAAGAGGATCACAGAAGTCCAGCCAGCCATGAAGATAAGAAGTTCCCTCCCTCAAGAGAAACTGCACATCTGCCTTCTCCCTAGGAGTTCTCCCCTCCCAAATTCCCCTGATTCCCTATAGAATCTGGCCACGATTTCTGTGCCATGGAGATTTTGAGGATAGGAGCCCCCCCATCTTCCTAGGTGGCTGGCACTTGAATAAACCTCTTTCTTTTGCACCAGCATCTGGCCTACAATTATTGACTGTTCATTGTGAGAGGTAGGCAGACCTGCAGGTTGTTTTCTAATGACAATAGCACTTTTCATCATCTGACACACTATATATTTTACTTATTTAATTGTTTATTGTCCTTGCCTCCTCCCAGGAGATTAACTCTTCTAGAGCGGTGTTGGGCAGATAAAATATATTATGCTCACTTTGTTAAAGATGGCGCTGCCCACATGGAAGTTTGTTGATATTAATGTGTGTTCTGGAACAGGCTGTGGGTAGGCCGGGTCGTTATAGCCTAAGCCTTAGTTTAAGAGTAAGCTCTTCCCCACACCCTTGACTGATTGGATGATGTAGGGTGGTGCACTCTCCTGAGGAATCCCATTATACAGAGACTTCCTTGTTTGTATAATTGGATTAAAGGTTTTGATTCTACGGTATAAAGTGGGAGAGACCAGTAGCTTGATCTCTCTCTTGGTTCCTGAGTTCCTGAGGTTAGTATTAGAGAGCAGAGCAGATTAAGGCCATGTGGAAGAGAAGTAGCCAAGATGGCAGAGTGCTGAGGAAGAAGCCAGTTTGTTAAGAGTTTGTGCAGGAGGAGATGGGAAACAGAGGTGAATAAGTCTGGTGAGCTAGAAACCTTTGATTCTAGGAAACTCGGATAAGTCAGTAGCTTTGTGAGCACTGAATGTGTGGGTTTTGGAGCCCAGTGTGTGTTTTTGCTTGCCCGCCGGGTGCAAGCTAGAATTAAAGCTGATGGCTCACCAGTTTTTGGCTCCTGTGTTTCATTACCGACTGTCCAAATCCAATGCGAACCTGCATGGGTCAGGCGGCTGTGATTGTGGACCCTGGCTACTGGTTTTACAAGCGGGATTTCCCTTTTATCTCTTTTTTTCTGGAATAAAGCCTGATATTTAGTAGATGTTTAATCATATTTGTTAAATGACTGAATTCATTGAGCATTTACTATTTACTAAAAGAAAAAGAAGAAAAAAGCATTACTATATCTTCATATACAAAGCAAGTGCTAATCTCCTCATTTTACAGGTGAGGAAACTGAAGCTGGTGTATTAAATACATTATTAGAGGTCACAGAATCAGTGAAAGAGAAAGTACGGAATTCGAGCTTTTAACTTGCAAGCTACACTGTCATTTGCCTTCCCTACATTCTCTTGTGACCCTGGGTGTGGGGCCTAGCAGCTTGGTAGCCTTTGGTCAACATCTTTGTGGCATGACTTCTGACTGCCTTGCACTACTGATCCAAATCCACAGTTATGAAAAAAAAGGAGAAGGGAGATGTAAAGCCAATAGCCGCGGCCACCATCACAGCAGCCTGACCCGTGCAGGTTCGCATTGCATTCGAACAGTCGGTAATGAAACACAGGAGCCAAAAACTGGTGAGCCATCAGCTTTAATTCTAGCTTGCACCCAGCGTGCAAGCAAAAACACACACTGGGCTCCAAAACCCACACATTCAGTGCTCACAAAACTACTGACTTATCCGAGTTTCCTAGCATCAAAGCTTTCTAGCTCACCAGACTTATTCACCACTGTTTCCCATCTCCTCCAGCACAAACTCTTAACAAACTGGCTTCTCCCTCAGCACTCTGCCATCTCGGCTGCTTCTCCTGGCCTTCACGTGGCCTTACTCTGCTCTCCTCTCTAATACTAATCTCAGGAACCCAGGAACCAAAGAGAGAGAGATCAAGCTACTGGTCTCTCTCACTTTATAGCATAGATTCAAAACCTTTAATCCAATTATACAAACAAGAAAGTCTCTGATACAAAGCCACTCATGTGAGGCAAAATGGGATTCATCATGAGAGTGCACCACCCTACATCATTCAATCAGTCAAGGGTGTGGGGAAGAGCTTACTCTTAAACTAAGCCTTAGGCTATAACGACCCGGCCTGCCCACAGCCTGTTCCAGAACACACATTAATATCAACAAACTTCCATGTGGGCAGCGCCATCTTTAACAAAGTGAGCATACTATATTTTATCTGTCCAACAGGGGAGAAGGAAGAGGAGGAATAAGAGTGGGACTAGAAAAAGATAAAGGTCCAGGAACCATGAGACTGCCTCCTGAATCTACAGTGAACTGAATATAGAACCACCAGGGAAGTGCCTGAAAAACAATAAAGACGAAGCCATTTAAAAACAGACTGCCACCCCAGAGGAGTGCCTTGCATGTCTCACTCCTCAAACCTCTGCAGTGTTAAAACGGGGCATAATAAACTTTACACAGGGCCAAAAGCCACATTGTGTCCCAAACTACTATTTGCAAAGATAACAAGAAAGTGGATATTGTGACTCCTGGGGTGAATGTTAAAAACATTCTTTAGAATTAGCATCGCTAATTAGCTGATCTGCACCTATAGAAATGCCTCCCTTCTATTGATGTGATGGCTCCCCTTCCCTTTCTCAGAAATACCCTTTGCCTTTGTTTCCTAATGGGAATACCATTTAGATTCCTGCCTGAGTTGGTTCTTCCAGAATAGTAATTCTTTGGATCTCTAATACATAAATGCATGTTGTCTCTCACTGTGGCTTTTATTCTTAGGTTAGCACACCCATGGGAGGACACACCCAGCTCATGGTACTCCTTTTAAACCCTGGTGTTAGGTCTGTCCTGTGTTTCCCTCATGGTAAGGACTGACTGCCCAGGTTGAAAACAAGCCTTTTAATAAAGCAGTGGAACTTTGGAAACAAATCTCACCCCACCCCATCTGCACTCCCAGGTCGCTTTGCTCACTCCACTCCTCACCCTCCCCTGTGACTGGCCTCAGGCAAGATTAGGCCTCATTCAGATCTGGGGTGGGATTCAGAAAGGGTTGTGAATTCCCACCACCAGATAGGGTGACAGGGCTCTGAAGTGGGTGGGAATGAAAAGGAAGCACTGATTGTCTGACATCTGGCTGCCAGGCGGGGCTCAGGCTCTGTGCGGAATTCCACAGTTCTGCCATTGTTACAAGAGAGGCTGCTTTGGTTTTGTGACTGATATACACATACACATAATTATTTTAAGTTTTGTTTGTTTGTTTGTTTTTTAAGTAGTCTAGGACCAAGACAGATGGCTGTGGTTGATAGGGTCGGGAGAAAAATAGCAACCACTGTGTTTGGGTTATCATGTGATAGCTCAGCAAGAAAAGGGGCTTTGTTCTATATTGGTTTCTTTAGTCAATTAAATATTTAATATCTGCCACAAGGTTCCTGCTGTTTAAGTAGAGATATTTCAGATATATTTCATAGCCACATGTGTGGTTACTTCATTTAAGGGTTTTTTCTCTCTCTCTCTCTTTCTTTATCTTTCTCTCTTTCTTTCTTTCTCTGTCTCTCTTGCTTTCTCTCTCTCATTTCCTCTCTTTTTCCTCTGCTTTCTCTCTCCCCTTTTTCTTTTCTTTCTCTTCTGCTCCTTTCTATTCCTTTTCCCAACATCTTGGGGGCTGGGTAGCACCAGTTATATGCAGGTCTGTGAAATTGCAAATTACCTTCCTGCTTGGGAAGGGCTATTGTTTTGCTGTTTGCTGGAGGAGAGGTTTTCATGCCAGAAAGTTTTGAAAAGAGAGAAGAAGGAGAAGGGGCAGAAAGAAAAAGAAGCCATGTTTGAAGAGTGAGAGAAGAGGGAATGCAGAGTGCTAAAGAAGAAGCCATGTGCAGAGAAAGAGAATGTGTGCAGATGGGGAACCAGAGGCTAAGGACTTTTGCGAGCTCCACTGAGACTGGTGGGACCTTAGATTCTAGAAGAAACCGGAGAAGATTCTCCTGGTTGTGGAAATGGAGAATGTGTCAGTGGCTTTGGGAGCCCTTAGTGAAAGAAAAGTGTTTTCCTGTGTGTGTTGCTCGTTGGCTGGTGCGAGACTTTAATAAAAGAATGGCCCACAATTTTTTGGCTCCATTTGTTTCTTAACCATTTGTCCAAATCTAATGTGAACCTGCATGTGTATGGCCACGACGGCCGTGACTCCTGGTCATACAAGGGCGTAAGTTGTAGAAATTATAAGTGATTATGAAAGAAGTTTATGTCTATGTGTAATAATTTGTGTTGTGAACTTAAGGCACATGTGTGGGTTCCTAAACACTGTTAGCTTCATGTAAAACCTCACTGGAGATGCTGTCCCTGTTTAAGTTTCAAGGGCCAGGAGTCTGGGCTGGGATGGAACTTGGAGCTTCCAGGGAGATGGGCAGTGATAGTGGAGGGCTGATGACCCTTGCCAAGGATTTTTGTAGATGGAACTGAAGAGGGTGATCAGTAATGAAGGCTTTGGGGGTGTTGGGCAGATAAAATATAATATGCTCTCTTTGTTAAAGATGGCGCTGCCCACATGGAAGCCCGTCACCCAGGTGATATTATTTGCCCTTATGCTTGGGATGGGAGTGCGGGAAAGACTGTAATGTAAGCAGGCCGGGTCATTATAGCCTAAGGCTTAGTTGTAAGAGTAAGCTTTTCCAAACACCCTTGACTGATTAGATGATGTAGGGTGGTGCACTCTCCTCAGGAATCCCGTTGTGCTTCGGATGGGTGGCTTTGTATTGGAGACTTCCTTGTTTGTGTAATTGGATTGGAGGTTTTGATTCTAACTATAGTGGGACAGACCAGTAGCTTGCTCGCTCTTGGTTCCTGAGATATTAGAGAGGAGAGCAGATTAAGACCAGGTGGAGGAGAGGAAGCAGCCAAGATGGCAGAGTGCTGAGGGAGAAGCCAGTTTGTGCAGAGTTTGTGCTAGAGAAGGAGATGGGAAACAGAGGTGAATAAGTCTGGTGAGCTAGAAAGCTTTGATGCTAGGAAACTCGGATAAGTCAGTAGCTTTGTGAGCACTGAATGTGTGGGTTTTGGAGCCCAGTGTGTGTTTTTGCTTGCCCGCCGGGTGCAAGCTAGAATTAAAGCTGATGGCTCACCAGTTCTTGGCTCCGGTGTTTCATTACCGACTGTTGGGCAGATAAAATATAATATGCTCACTTTGTTAAAGATGGCGCTGCCCACATGGAAGCCCGTCATCCAGGTGATATTATTTGCCCTTATGCTTAAGATGGCTGTGGGGGAAAAGCTGTAATGTAGGCAGGCCAGGTCATTATAGCCTAAGGCTTAGTTTAAGCATAAACTCTTCCCCACACCCTTGACTGATTGGATTATGTAGAGTGGTGATGTAGGGAGGAATCCCATTATGCCTCATATGGGTGGCTTTGTATCAGAGACTTTCTTTATGTATAATTGGATTAAAGGTTTGGATTATCTATGCTATAAAGTGGGCGGACTGGTAGCTCTCTCTCTCTCTTGGTTCCTGAGTTCCTGAGGTTGGTATTAGAGAGCAGAGCAGATTAAGGCCAGGTGGAGAAGTAGCCAAGATGGCAGAGTGCTGAGGAAGAAGCCAGTTTGTTAAGAGTTTGTGCAGGAGGAGATGGGAAACAGAGGTGAATAAGTCTGGTGAGCTGGAAAGCTTTGATGCTAGGAAACTCGGATAAGTCAGTAGCTTTGTGAGCACTGAATGTGTGGGTTTTGGAGCCCAGTGTGTGTTTTTGCTTGCCCGCCGGGTGCAAGCTAGAATTAAAGCTGATGGCTCACCAGTTCTTGGCTCCCGTGTTTCATTGTCGACTGTTCGAATCTAATGTGAACCTGCGTGGGTCGGGCTGCTGTGATAGTGGCCTCGGCCACAGGCTTTACACCGACTGTTCGAATCTAATGTGAACCTGCACTGGTCAGGCGGCTGTAATCCTGACCCCGGCTACTGGCTTTACAGGGGTGCAAGTAGAAACAAAAAATGTGATCTCCGACTTTTTTGTATAAACTATCTGTACAAAGCAGTTTGGTATCTGCTACACCGAAGACTAATATACACTCAAAAGAAGCTCATGAGCCTGACCAGGTGGTGGCGCAGTGGATAGAGTGTCAGAATGGGATGCGGAGGACCCAGGTTCGAGACCCCAAGGTCGCCAGCTTGAGCGTGGGCCCATCTGGCTTGAGCAAAAGCTCGCCAGCTTGGACCCAAGGTCGCTGGCTCCAGCAAGGGGTTACTTGGTCTGCTGAAGGCCCGTGGTCAAGGCACATGAGAAAGCAATCAATGAACAATGAAGGTATCAAAACGAAAAACTGATGATTGATGCTTCTCACCTCTCTTTGTTCCTGTCTGTCTGTCCCTATCTATCCCTCTCTCTGAGTCTCTCTCTGTCCCTGTAAAAAAAAAAAAAAAAAAAAAAAAAAAAAAAAAAAAGAAGCTCATGAAATGCCCTCAAGACCTGGATGCTGCAGCTTCCTCAGTTCGTCAGTCCTGGAAATGGTGGTCCCGCTGTTGACTTAAGTGCCTGCTGGGTACCAGGTAGAATGTGGGGAGCAGAGGCCTGGTTATATCGGTTACATCAGTAAGTCTGACTTTGAGAAACTCACCGGGTAATACATCATGTAAACAAACTACCTAAATCAGTGGAAAAGCACCACCTTGGATGTCTAGACTCAGATGATTAATTAACTAAATGCTGGGAGTGGGCAAGCAAGGCGAGGAGAGGAGGAGGGTTCTCCATAGAAAAGCTGATGTGATTCTTCCGTTATTCCTATAAGAAAGGTGGGAGTTGCCAAGTTGATGGGCAAGGGATGGAGAAAAGGCAGGCCTAGCAGAATAATAGCGTATAAAAGGCATGTCCAGGAAACCATCATCAACTGGGTAAGACCAGGTCAAAGTGGGAAGAATCAAGAGCATGGAAAAGTTGGAGAAAGATCAAGAGCACTTGGAGCAGAGGGGTGTGCTTATAACCCATTGAAGGAATCTGACTCTTCTGGAAAGATGTGCACTTTAGAAGGATAGATGAGCGGGGCATAAGACCACCCCCTGGGAAATTAGATGGTCTAGAAATAGGCAATGAAGCCTGCATTGGGACAGAAGCCACAAAAACACAACAGATCAGGCAGCTTCAAAAGATGTTAAGGAGATAGAATTGGCAGTCCCATTTAGCAACTGCACATGGAAAGCAAGAAATCTAAAATTAACCCAAAGGTTCTAGCTTATATGATTGAGTGGAAAGTGGTATTATTCACTGAGATAGGAAGGCGAGGAGGAAAAAAATAGTTTAGAGAGAAGAACACTGAGCTGAGTTTTGGGCATGTTCAGTGTATGGTCTGGTGACATCCAGGTAGAACATTCCAAAAGGCAGTAGGCTTTGTAGGTATAAAGCTCAGAAAAAGGGACTGGGCTGAAAATGCCAATTAAAAAGTTGTTTTCTGAGAGAAAGGAGAGACCATGGGGTTAGAGAAGAAGGGGGTCACAGATAGGGTACACTGGGATGGGGAACTGTTCTTTTTTTTTTTTTAAGATTTTATTTATTGCTTTTATAGAGAGAGAAGAGAGAGGGACTGGAAATGAGAAATATCATAATTGCTTCATTTTAGTTGTTCACTGTTTGATTGCTTGTTGGATGTGTCTTGACCAAGCAAGCCCAGGGTTTTGAACTGGCAACTTCAGCATTCCAGGTCGATGCTCTATCCACTGCACCAGCACAGGCCAGGCTGGGGTGGGGAGCCATTCTGACCTGTTTCTCATATCCCAAGTTTAACTTAACAAGAAGAACTGTCAGCTCTCCCTTCAAAGTATATCCTGAACTCAGTTCTCACTTCTTCCATCACCTCCACCCTCATCTAAGCCTCCATCATCTCTCACCTGGACCATACTACAACCTACTAATTGGTCTCCTTGCTGCTATTTCTGCTTCCCTATAGTCTGTTTCCTGTACAACAGTCAGATTGGCCTTTGAAAAATGTAAAGTAAGTCCTACCACTTTTTTTTTTCAATTTTTTTTAATTGATTTGAGAGAGAGAGAAAGATATCAGTTTGTTGTTTCACCTACTTAAGCATTCATTGATTGATTATTGCATGTGCCCTGACCAGGGCCCACAGCCTTGGTGTTTCAGGACAATCTAACCAGCTGAGCTAACCAGCTAGGGTCAAGGCCTGCCACTTTTTTAAAAAAAAACTTTATTTATTCATTTTAGAGAGGAGAGAGAGAGAGAGAGAGAAGGGAGGAGCAGGAAGCGTCAACTCCCATATGTGCCTTGACCAGGCAAGCCTAGGGTTTTGAAACAGCGACCTCAGCATTCCAAGTTGATGCTTTATCCACTGTGCCACCACATGTCAGAAGGACTGCCACTTTTAATCCTCTTAGCCATCCAGTGGTTTCCTTTGACTCGGAATAAAACCCAAAACCCCAAATGTATTTGCCTTCCTTTCTCAAGTTGTTCTCTACTGACCTCTCTCCGATGCTCTCTGCTCCCGCCACACTGACTTTGTCTCTTAAACATGCCAGGCTTGCTCCTGCCTTAAGGACTTGGCACTTATTTTTTTATTTTTCTCAGAGCCTGGAACGCTCTCCCCCAGATCTCTCTGTAGTTTCTACTTCTCTAACGAAATCTCCAAGTTTTAATTGTATTTGTCTGAACGTAATAAACATAGTTGCTCTGTGGGCTGTGTTGGACACCAATACCTCAAGGTTTTGTGGGCCTATTTCAGTTTTTGGTTGTTTCTGCTGGTTCTTACTCATATTGTCTTGTTTTCTGGTTATATCAAATTATATGCTGAAATTTTCAATTTGGGATCATTTGAGGGCCAGGATGATAGGCTTTTCTTCCTGAGAAAGTTTCCAATTGCTTCTGGAAGGTACATGGTGCTACTCCCAGTCTGGAACCACTTTAACGCGAGTCCTGGGGTTAAACGTCCCTTTGCCTTCTTCTTCTCTTTTTGTAATTAAAATTTTTTCTTGCTTGACTTGTGGTGGTGCAGTAGATAAAGCAGCGGTCGGGAACCTATGGCTCATGAGCCAGATGTGGCTCTTTTGATGGCTGCATCTGGCCCTCAGACAAATCTTTAATAAAAAAATAATAATAATGTTAAAAATATAAAACATTTTCATGTATTACAATCCATTCATTTTCTACCGCTCATGTTCATGGTTGTGGGTGGCTGGAGCCAATCACAGCTGTCCTCTGGGACAACACCAAATTTTTATTGGATAATGCCTAACATACACAGGTTGTTGTGAGGTCAGGAAGTAAACTTCCCTCCTTTTAATCAAGTAGTCAGCTAGCTAATTGCAGAAACCATTTTGACGAAGAAGATGGCTAAAAAAAAAAAAAGATGAGAAGTATCGTACTTTTCAGCAGGAATGGACAGAGGAATTCACCTTTGTGGAGAGAGCAGTGTGTCTAATATGCAATGATAAAATTGCATCGATGAAACGGTCAAATATAAAGCGGCACTTCAACACACTCCATACTACATTTGCATCAAAATATCCAGTGGGAAACAGCAGGGAAAAAAGCATGTCAAGAGCTACTGTGCAGAGTGAAAGCTAGTCAGCAGCAACTCCGTGTTTGGACCCAACAAGGTGACTGGAATTCAGCTAGCTTTGCTGATGCTTTAGCACTTGTGAGAAACGGAAAGCCATTCACAGATGGGGAGTATGCCAAAACATTTACGCTTGATGTTGCCAATGAACTTTCTGACGACTTTTCGGATAAAGACAATATAATCAAATGAATAAAAGCCATGCCTCTGTCGGCAAGAACTGTTCACAATCGTACCATCATGATGGCAAATCAAATTGAGCAACACAAATGAAGGACATAAATGCAGCACCATTCTTTTCTCTCGCTTTGGATGAGTCAACAGACGAAAGCCATTTATCCCAGTTCAGCGTGATTGCAAGGTATGCTGTCGGTGACACAATACATGAGGAAAGTCTTGCTGTTTTGCCTATGAAAGAGACAATAAAAGGGGAGGATTTATTCCAGTCTTTCGCTGAATTTGCTAAAGAAAAGAAGCTACCGATAGATTAAACTTATTTCGGTGTGTACTGATGGTGCTCCGTGCATGGTGGGGAAAAACAGAGGATTCGTAGCGCTTCTTCGTGAACATGAAAAGAGACCCATCCTAAGTTTTCACTGCATCCTACATCAGGAGGCGCTTTGCGCTCAGATGTGTGGTGAGTAGCTTGGTGAGGTGATGTCTCTGGTCATTCAGGTGGTCAACTTTATTGTTGCCCAAGCTTTAAATGATCGCCAGTTTAAAACACTGCTGGATGAAGTTGGGAATAATTATCCTGGTCTGCTTCTGCACAGCTATGTGTGTTGGTTGCCAAGAGGGAAGGTGCTCAGCTGTTTCGTGGCTTGTCTGAGCGAAATCCAGACTTTCTTGAAATGAAAAATGTCGAGCATCCTGAGTTAGCTAACACTGAGTGGCTCCTGAAGTTCTACTATCTCATGGGCATGACTGAACATCTGAACCAGCTCATTGTGAAAATGCAAGGCATTGGAAATACAGTCTTATCCCTTCAACAAGCAGTGTTTACATTTGAAAACAAGCTGGAACTCTTCATCGCTGAGATTGAAACAGGTTGTTCACTACACTTTGAAAAACTGGGAGAGTTTAAAGATGCATGCACAGCAAGTGACCCTGCTCAACGTCTTGATCTCCAGCAGCTAGCGGGCTTCACATCTAATCTCCTGCAGTCATTCTAAGTGCGCTTTGGCGAATTTCGTGAGAGCACTAGTCTTTTTAAGTTCATCACCCATTCACATGAGTGTGCAGTGGACAGCGCCGACCTGAGTTACATCCCTGGTGTCTCCGTCAGAGATTTTGAGCTACAAGCTGCTGACCTGAAGGCCTCAGACATGTGGGTGAATAAGTTCAAGTCACTGAATGAATATTTGGAAAGACTTGTGCGACAGAAAGCAGAGTTGGCGAGCAAACACAAGTGGGAGAAATGAAAAAACTTCAACCTGCAGACCAGCTGATTGTCGAAACTTGGAACGCGCTTTCCATTGCATACCACACACTGCAGCGTGTGAGTATGGCTGTACTGACAATGTTTGGCTCTATGTATGCATGTGAGCAGTCTTTCTCACATCTAAAGAACGTTAAGACCAACCTACGATCACGTTTAACAGATGGAAGTCTCAACACCTGCATGAAGCTTAACCTCACTACATATCAACCAGACTACAAAGCCATCAGCAAAACCATGCAGCACCAGAAGTCGCATTAATGGTAAGAAGTACTTTATTGGTTAGCAATAGCATGACAACATTATTAAAAAGAATTCAGAGACTTATTGTACTTTAAAAGTGTTGGTCTTATATAAAATGCACACATTTACTTGTGTTTAGTGTTGTATGGCTCTCACAGAATTACATTTTAAAATATGTGGTCTTCATGGCTCTCTCAGCCAAAAGGTTCCCAACCCCTAGGATAAAGTGTCAATATGGAATGCTGAGGTTGCTGATTCGACACCCTGGGCTTGCCCTGTCAAAGCACATGCAAGAAGCAACTACTATGAGTTGATGCTTCTCGTTCATCCCCTCCTCTTTCTCTCTATCTCACCTCTCTTTAAATTCAATCAATAAAAGGCTTAAAATTTATTTTTCTTTTTCATTGATTAGAGAAAGAGAGAAAGGGAGAGGAAGAGAAAGAAACATCAACTCGTTTCACTTAGTTTTATTTAGTGTGCTCACTAATTGGTTCTTGTGTCTTGATCAGATGGTTGAACCAGCAACCTCTGGTGTACCGGGTCAGTGCTTCCTCACTGAGCCCCCTAACCAGGGCTTCCCCTTTCCTTTTAAGGCCACCAAATCTCAGTTGAGTTTTGTGAATACATATTACATATCTATAGATGTCCTCAGGGTAACAGTGGCTCTGAGCAATGGTCCTCTCCTCCTAGCTATTGCCTGAAAATTCCTCGCCACCTTACTAACTCTATTTTGGATATTATTTAAATTTTCTCCAAGTATTTTAGTTGACAGTGGGAAAATGGGTCTAAATTTCCTGGTCTGATACTACCAAAAGCAGCAGTCTTCCTTCCCCCATTTCTTCCGTGACTCACGTTCTCATCCAGACCTCTGTGCAAATATCACTACATTGGGGAAGCCTTTCGTGACTGCCCCATCAGAAACAGCCACCTCCACCCCTGCCTGCATTCTTGCTTTTTTTTTTCTTTATAGTACTTACCACCATTTGATATTTAGTGGTATATTTATTTGTCTGCTTGTTAATTGTCTGTCTCCCCACCTAGAATTTATTTACTCATTTATTTGACAAATATTTTTTGAGCACATCCTATGTACAAGGCATTATTCTAAGTGTAAGCACACAGTAGAGAACAAAGACCAGATTCTGGCCCATGGGGAAAACACATGTTCATTGGGAGAAACAATAAACAGAGAAATAAATACAGAATTCAACTCCATGAGGCCAGGAGCAAGCACCTTAGGGTACAGAACAGTGCTTTATGTTAATTTTTTTTTTTTTTTTTTTTTTTTTTACAGGAACAGAGAGAGAGTCAGAGAGAGGGATAGATAGAGACAGACAGACAGGAACGGAGAGAGGTGAGAAGCATCAATCATTACTTTTTTTTTGTTGCCATCGCAACACCTTAGTTGTTCATTGATTGTTTTCTCACATGTGCCTTGACCACGGGCCTTCAGCAGACCGAGCAACCCGTTGCTGGAGCCAGTGACCTTCGGTCCAAGCTGACGAGCTTTTACTCAAGCCAGATGGGCTCCGCGCTCAAGCTGGCAAGCTCGGGGTTTCGAACCTGGGTCTTCCGCATCCCAGTCCAAAGCTCTATCCACTGTGCCACCGCCTGGTCAGGCTATGTTAAATTTTTGTTAATTTCTTTTTTAAAGAAAAAATTGTTGTCCTGATATTCTTTTCCAGTATTATTTCATCACTGGTGCTTCAACTGTACAGTGGCTTATTGTGTTTCTCTTCCTAAGCTTATCAAGGGTTAAACAGACTTGTGTCAGCTTGGAAATATAATCAGTGTTTATTACATGACGTTATGGGAAAATATGTTCTGAGTTCCAGTTAATTAACTTCTAAGTGAACTTTCGGAAACTGTCAGCCGGGCTCATATATTTGGGTGAGATTTGCCAATGTCTTTGCATTCTTTTACAGAAAGAGGCAACATGCCAGCCAGATCAGGCCAGATAGCCCTGGTGACCAGTGAGATAGGAGATGTCTCAGAAAGGGGGCCCTCTCATCCAGAAGGCTTAGTTCTGCTGTACACTCATGGTTGTTTGGATTCTTAGAACATCAGCTCTATGGGGATACACCTTCTCCCATGTGAGGACAGAAGCTCTATGATCAAACTAACACTTTTTTTTTTTTTAACCAAAGGGGCCAAGCAAAATTCTTGAGTCCTCCACCTGGACAACAGCCTGGTTGAAAGTGTCAGCTAGTCTTGGCAGCCAGCCCAGCTGCCCTGGGACATTGAGATAGAGTGAGGGAGAGATTGGGGGGTCAGCCAATCTAGACAAGAAAAGTCACTCCAATGTGACAAGCGTTATGGCATCCAGCCTGAGCCCAAATCCTTGCCTACCCACAGGCTCTGGGTCATGTGTACTCTTTAACAAAGGGAGGGAAGACATGAGGGAGGATCATAGGTGGTCAGCAAGGGCTGGGCATGAGAAGAAAGAGATCTAAGGCTGCAATTGGTTGAAAATAAAAACAAAACAAAACAGGATTTGCTGAGATTTGGGAAAATAAGAACAGAGAGCAATAAAACACTTAAGGTTTTTTGCGGTCAGGATGTAGAGCCTCTTGAATGGAATATTGATGAAAAGGTGAGCTCTTTTGATTAAGGTGACAAGCTACGTAGTTGAGGGACCTATCAATCAAAATTAGAAGTGGACTTGGACAGAGAAGATGGGATCATAAATTTATGAAAAGCCATCATATAATTATGAGCTGAAGAGCCCACTTAGTTTAGTCTCACACTGATGTTTGGATGGGGCCTGGGAATCTGTATTTTTAATGCTTCTGGAGTAATTCATGCACAGCCCATTTGAAACCTTCTGACTAGTCTAACCAACTTCATATTACAAAGGAGAACAGTGGGATCTAGTGAAGTCAAAAGATAGCAAAACAGTGGAGCCTGGACTGAAAGACAGAATTTTGGCTCCTGGTTCCCTGCTCCCTGGACTGTGTGAGATTCATAATTAGTAAAGAGACTAGCTAATGAGGACTGACTACTAGTAGGAGGTATTTTGCTAAATTCTTTCTTTATATGAGCTTATTTAATCCTACAGTCTCGCTGGGAAGGCAGGCGCTATGGTCACGTCTTTTACGAAGGATGAACGGATGGTGAGGGAGGTGAAGTAACCTGACCAGAGTTAAGTGACAGTAAAGGCAGTCTAGGACACAAATCCAGCTTTCTTCTCCAGACCCGCGCTGTTCTGTCAGCCACAGAATAAGCGAGCACAGCTCTGGGGGGTTGTGCAGGGAGGACAGAATCTTCTGTCCCCCTCTGGGATAAACCAGTCTTCAGAGTTGCATGGGGACAAATTTAGCCCCTTCTGCGATGCTAAATGGCGCACCTCAGGCTCTGTGCACCCACCTGTGGGAAAAGCCTTAGGGGCCTACTACTCCCTTGCCACCCTGATCTCCAGATATAATAGTCAACTCGATTTTTTTTTTTTTTTTTTAAAGACAGACGGCATCCTGTGTGAACTATTTCTAATCTTCAGCTTCGGGGATCCTTGCCTGTGTAGGAGGGTAATCACCAGGAAGAAAGCCTGCTATCAGAATTGTTTAGAGGCTGTTTTGTGAGGTGGGGAGACTTGTTCTTTCCACTTGGCATTTCAAAGTGCAGTAGAGCAATTAACATCCACACTGTAAGCCCCAAGTGTCAGCCTGCTTTACACAAAATGCCTTTCCCTCACTTTCTTTCAGTTGACAAAAGAGAACTTGGCTAACGCCCAACACCCCCCCCTCCCCCCGCCTGTATCTGCATGTCACTTATGGTCTTATATTAGCCTTTGAATACAGCTGCAGTAAGTCTGGAGACCTCAAACTGACAGAATCACTGGGTGTTCCCCCACAGGGTTTCATTTATTTTGAAACACTAGCTTCCAATGAAAAAAATTAGAAAGAATTCATCGAAAATCTGGATTTCCTCCTTTTCTTGAAAAATAAGAAAATCAGGCAACCGTGGACCTTTGTTCCCAACTGTGACACTCTGCAGAAGCTGAGTCATTCTGGCTCCTGTAGGCTCCTGAGTTTAACTCTCTGGGGGAGAGGATTAAAGAAGGAGTCTTCCAAAATACTCCCAATATCCACTTGATTCCAGATTGATCTGGGAGATACCTCAGCATTCCAGTGAGAGATGTCCTGAAGAAAGCTACTAGTGTTCTGACCAGGCACCAGACACACTGGCTGACAGTGGACTCTGTCCCCCTCATCTCCTTTGACACTTCTTCCCACCTGGCTTTCTCTGCCTGCCTGCTGATGACTTCCTGAAAGGTCTATCATCGTGCCACTCTTTGGCTCTTACTCATTTGTCTCTATGATTTGTTTCTATGTGTGGAGGGCAGAGGCATTCTTTTTCATTTATTTTTATTCTTTTGCATTTTTCTGAAGTTAGAAGCGAGGAGGCAGTCAGACTCTGCATGTGCCTGACCAAGATTTGCCTGAGGTGGAGGCCATGGAGCCGTCCTCAGCACCTGGGCCAACTTTGCTCCAATGGAACCTTGGCTGCGGGCGGGGAAGAGAGAGATAGAGAGGAAGTAGAGGGGGAAGGGTGGAGAAGCAGATGGATACTTCTCCTGTATGCCCTGACCAGGAATCAAACCCGGGACTTCCATATACAAGGCCGAGGCTCTACCGCTGAGCCAACCGGCCAGGGCCGGCAGAGGCATTCTTTTAATTGAATTTCCTCTCCCTGCCCTACAGTTAGCATAGTCCTTTGAATATCTTAGATGGTTCACCAATATGGAAATTAGAAAGATGCTATGCTAGGACCAGCCTAGGGCTGACAGGTTATTTAGACAGATGCAAGGAGGTACAGTAGGTTGAGAAGAAACCACTGAGAAGGAATAATTGAGTACAGGTTCAAGGACAGAAGAAGTGGCCCAGGCAGAGGCCTAGAGAGAGAATGCTTGGGAACT
Organism: Rhynchonycteris naso; assembly: GCA_037038555.1. Lineage (NCBI taxonomy): Eukaryota > Metazoa > Chordata > Mammalia > Chiroptera > Emballonuridae > Rhynchonycteris > Rhynchonycteris naso. The sequence goes on from CM072998.1 coordinate 132,104,859, forward strand.
GTGGGCTTGGAAAATGGGCTGGGCAGCTTGGTGGGGTCAGAGAACTACAAGGAAGACTTAGGTAGATCTTTTGGGAGATTCCCTCTCTTCTTTCTCTCCCCCTCCAGAACATTCCATTGTGTCTACTTTGAAAATGCTTCCAGATGCCACATATTTCTCATAACCCAGTAATGGGCAATCTTTTGAGCTTGGTGTGTCAAAATTCACCAAAAAATTGAGCATAACCCGGGTGGTGTGTCACTTTGAGAAAAACGGCCTAACCGGAAGTCCCTCAACTAGACGCTCTGTGCCAGAGTTCTGTTGTTTTGGCCTACAGACCTCAGGCACAGAGTGTCTACACTACAGCAAATGTTTTATCCTCGGCTACTGCACCTGGCCGTGCAGGAGCTGAGGATGAAACGTCCTTCTTAGCATGCGGCTGCACACTTCTCTGGTATGCGGCCGCATGTGGCCATGTGTTATCAAAAATGGCTACGCGTGTCATGGGTTTGCCATCGCGGTCATAACCTATATCTCTACCACCTTACTCCTGGCCGAGGTCCTCTTTCACCATGGTGACTAGAAGACCCTCCTTTAAGTGTCTGTCCTCCCCTCCAAAGCACTATCCTTTCTCTGAAGCCAGAGCTATCCAAACTGTCTGCCTGGCCTGTGAGGTCCTGCAGGATTTGGCCTCTGTGACTGTAAAGCCAGTAGTCGCGGCCATTATCACAGCCGCCTGGCCAATGCAGGTTCACATTAGATTCGAACAGTCGGTAATGAAACAACGGAGCCAAAAACTGGTGAGCCATCAGCTTTAATTCTAGCTTGCACCCGGCAGGCAAGCAAAAACACACACTGGGCTCCAAAACCCACACATTCGGTGCTCACAAAGCTACTGACTTATCCGAGTTTCCTAGAATCAAAGGTTTCTAGCTCACCAGACTTATTCACCTCTGTTTCCCATCTCCTCCTGCACAAACTCTGCACAAACTGGCTTCTCCCTCAGTATTCTGCCATCTTGGCTGCTTCTCTACCTGGCCTTAATCTGCTCTCCTCTCTAATACTAATCTCAGGAACCCAGAAACCGAGAGAGAGATCAAGCTACTGGTCTCTCCCACTTTATACCGTAGAATCAAAACCTTTAATCCAATTATACAAACAAGGAAGTCTCTGTATAATGAGATTCCTCAGGAGAGTGCACCACCCTACATCATCCAATCAGTCAAGGGTGTGGGGAAGAGCTTACTCTCTTTTTTTTAAATTTCTTTTTATTTTATTCATTTTAGAGAGGAGACACAGAGTGAGAGAGAGGGAGAGAGAGAGAGAGAGAGAGAAAGAGAGAAAGGGGGGAGGAGCTGGAAGCATCAACTCCCATATGTGCCTTGACCGAACCAGTGCAGGGTTTTGAACTGGTGACCTCAGTGTTCCCAGGTCGACACTTTATCCACTGCACCACCACAGGTCAAGCCTAGAGCTTACTCTTAAACTAAGCCTTAGGCTATAACGACCTGGCCTGCCCACAGCCTGTTCCAGAACACACATTAATATCAATGAACTTCCACGTGGGCAGCGCCATCTTTAACAAAGTGAGCATAATATATTTTATCTGCCCAACAGTGACCTTTTTGAAAACATTCCTTCCTCTTCTCTCTTGGGCCCTTTCAGGCACGCCTTTTAGTTTCTGAGCATGTTAAGGGGTTTTGGATTTGGAAAAGCTTAGAATGTTCATCCTTCAGAAATCCCCAAGGCTCCCTTTCTTCCTCGAATCAGATCTCTGCTCAAATGTCACCACCACACCTAGAGCCAAGCCCTCCTCTGCACCTCCCACATGCATGCACAATTCTCTTATCCCATCTTTTCTCAGAACACATCGTATTATGGTATGTATTTATCTGTGTTTTCCCCTAGAATGTAAGCGCCAAGAGAGCAGAGACTTTTCTTGGCACATATATAGCTGCTCAATAAATAAACGAAGGCGTCTAGCAGAGGCGGAGAAGTGAGAGATGCCAGACAGGATGGTCTTTGGGGGAAAGAGATAATATTTAACACACAAGAGGAGGTTTTCAATACAATACTTGGCTTATGCGATAAATATTTAATCCAATTCAATTTAATTCAAGTATTTATAGCACAATTACTATATGCAGGTCACAATGCCAAGAGTTGTTTGCGATAAATGATATTTAAGATCCTGCTGGCAAGTAATATACAGCTAAGGGAGAGGAGTAGGGGCAAAAAAGACCCCTTAGTTATTTTTGTATTTTGTTCTTCATTGCCCTGAGTAGTGGGGGTCTTAATTTCTTTTTTTTTTTTTACATAAGTGAATTATTTGTGTTTCTCTCTCTCTCTTTTTTAAAAAACGATTTGATTTATTGATTTTACAGGGGAGTATGGAGTGAGAAATATCAACTCATAGTTGCTTCACTTTAGTTGTTTATTGCTTGCTTGTCATCTGTGCCTTGAGTGGGCAAGCCTAGGGTTTTAAACCAGTAACCTAAGCATTCCAGGCCAATGCTCTATCCTGCACCACCACAGGTCAGGAGTTCTTTCTGTTTCTTCACTAAATCTTTTCACTGTCATACTGTCCTGTAGGGTGAAAAAAAGGTCTTACAAACCCCATTGTTCCTTTGTGTGTTCTAAATTCCACTCCCCCATCCCAATTGCTTTTTGAACATCACTTGTATGCCTCTGGGCATCTCAAACTCAGTCCATTCAGCCTTATCCTAAATATCCTGATCTCAGCCTTTGAGGCTGAACTGGTTTTTCTGGCCCATCCTCACCCTCAAATCCATGGAGCCTACCTCTGCACATCAAGGGGAACTGCTTTCTCCTCTCCCTCCGTGTTGCCACTTTTGTGGTTCTGTTCACAATCACTTTTTGTCTGGATTTTCAGCAACATTCCCAGACTCCTCTAGCACTTCCCTTTCAAACATCCCCCACACCTAGGTCAGAGTGGTCTTCCAACAATGGGCATCTGATAACAATACTGTCTTATCAAAACCTCCTTTGGCTAACGCCCTAGGTTAAGGTCCAAATCCCTTAACACACTATACTAAGCCCTCCTTGGTCAGGCACTGGATTTCTTCTCTGCTCATTCTTACAGCATAGTTGGGCCCGTTGGTCAAATAAGTTTGTGAATAAGATATATATGTTTGCTCCCTTATAGTTTGTATTGGGTGTGGGAGACGGGCTATAAGTAGGCCAGGTCGTTATAGCCCAAGGCTTAGTTTTAAGACTAAGCCTTTCCCACCCTTTTTGATGTAGGGTGGTGCACTCTCAGGAGGAATCCCATTGTGCCTCAGATGAGTGACTTCGTATCAGAGACTTTCTTGTTTGTAGATTGGATTAAAGGTTTTTATTTTACACTATAAAGTGGGGCAGACCCTGAGCTTGCTCTCTCGGTTCCTGCTATCACCATTGCAGGGGCCTCCCTGATCCATTGCCCTCCATGGGAAAAGCAGGTTTTCTGCTTTTCCCTTATCTTCTCTTGTGGCTTGCCTGTCTTGGTGAATGTTGGGCAGATAAAATATAATATGCTCACCTTGTTAAAAGTGGCGCTGCCCACATGGAAGTCCTTCACCCAGGTGATATTATTTGCCCTTATGCTTGGGATGGGTGTGGGGGAAAGGCTGTAATGTAAGCAGGCCAGGTCGTTATGGCCTAAGGCTTGGTTTTAGGAATAAACTCTTCTCCACACACTTGACTGATTGGATGATGTAGGGTGGTGCACTCTTCTGAGGAATCCCATTATGCCTCAGATGGGTGACTTTGTATCAGAGACATCCTTGTTTGTAAATTGGATTAAGGGTTTGGATTTTTACAATATAAAGTGGAAGAAACCAGTAGCTTGGATCTCTCACTTGGTTCCTGAGGTAGAAGAGAGGAGAGCAGATTAAGGCCACATGGAGGCCAGGAGAAGCAGTCAAGATGGCTGAATGCTGAGGGAGAAGCCAGTTTGTTAAGAGTTTGTGCTGGAGGAGATGGGAAACAGAGGTGAATAAGTCTGGTGAGCTAGAAACCTTTGATTCTAGGAAACTTGGATAAGTCAGTAGCTTTGTGAGCACTGAATGTGTGTTTTTTTGCTTGCCCGCTGGATGCAAGCTAGAATTAAAGCTGATGGTTCACCAGTTTTTGGCTCTGTTGTTTCATTACCGACTGTTCGAATCAAATGCGAACTTGCATGGGTCAGGCTGCTGTGATGGTGCCCTGGCTACTGGCTTTACAGTGAGACACCAATAAACAGAATGGCCCACTGTTGGGCAGATAAAATATATTATGCTCACTTTGTTAAAAATGGCGCTGCCCACATGGAAGTTCGTTGATATTAATGTGTGTTCTGGAACAGGCTGTGGGCAGGCTGGGTCATTATAGCCTAAGGCTTCGTTTAAGAGTAAGCTCTTCCCCACACCCTTGACTGATTGGATGATGTAGGGTGGTGATGTAGGGAGGAATCCCATTATGCCTCAGATGGGTGACTTTGTATCAGAGACTTCCTTGTTTGTATAATTGGATTAAAGGTTTTGAGTCTGCTATAAAATGGGAGAGAGCAGTAGCTTGATCTCTCTCTCTTGGTTCCTGAGTTCCTGATGTTGGTATTAGAGAGCAGAGCAGATTAAGGCCATGTGGAGAAGTAGCCAAGATGGCAGAATGCTGAGGAAGAAGCCAGTTTGTTAAGAGTTTGTGCAGGAGGAGATGGGAAATAGGTGAATAAGTCTGGTGAGCTGGAAAGCTTTGATGCTAGGAAACTGGGATAAGTCAGTAGCTTTGTGAGCACTGAATGTGTGGGTTTTGGAGCCCAGTGTGTGTTTTTGCTTGCCCGCCGAGTGCAAGCTAGAATTAAAGCTGATGGCTCACCAGTTCTTGGCTCCTGTGTTTCATTACCGACTGTTCGAATCTAATGTGAACCTGCGTGGGACTGGCTGCTGTGATGGCGGCCTCGGCCACAGGCTTTACATTTGGCGTAGTCTGTGGCAGGATTCGATACAGATTGGCATGGAGCCACCACCACCTTTGAGCGGTGGAGTAGAGGACTGGTTGCTGTTATGGTTTCCCATAGCTGTTTTTTGGGGGACTGTAGGCTGGCTGACTTTTACAGCCATGTGTGAGGAAACTGAGAGCTCTATGAATGAGGCTGCCCAGGACCTGCAAACTGAGCAGTAGAAGGAGCTGGAGGAAACGTGGGAGAAACAGATGCTGACCCTGGAGTTGAAGGAAGCACTGGAGGAGGAGGCTGACCAGGTTTGCGAGATTCACCTGGAAATGGAGCAGACACTGGAGAAGGAATCACAGGTTCATGAGTTGGAGATTGCCCTGGATGTAGTGGAGAGCCAGCAGCGGCATGAGGCCGGGCCGGAGCTGAGGCCAGGACCGGGGCTGAGGCCAGGGTTGGAGCTGCAAAGCCTGCTGAGCAGAAGGAAGCGGTGGCCCGGGGCTCAAGCCCAGCAGCCGGAGCTGGTGTTTTCAGTTCCTCTTTGGAGGATGAGGAGAATTTGTCTGGAATCGTGATCCGCAGTCTCCAGAAGGTGAGAGCCCAGCAGCAAGGAGTAGCTACGCTGCCGGTAGGTCTGCGATTTTGGGACATAGGGGTGGATGCCATCATGCTCCCAGAGCAGAGATGGAAATGCTGACTGCCATTGCCACATGCTTTCCTTTAGGACAGTGTGAGACTTGCCATGATGGCAGGAATGAGGGGGGAGGCTAAAGCCCTATGTGCGTGGACTGATTTCCTGGACTATGACCGGAGTGAGCACTAGCTCCTTTGTTGAATGGACTTATGGATTTTGGACAATGTGAAATACCCTGATGGGGGTGGGGATGGCTTTGCTGGAGGCCCTCCTACCCCGGGAAGCTTTTCCCATGGCTAGAAAGAAGGCTGAGGACATTTTGCACTTTTGGCAAAGTGCATAGAGACTGGTGAAATGTGTGTACCTTTGTAATTTTTGAAATTGTATGATTTGTCATGTTGTAATTTGTGTAATGTGCCTAATTTCCTTGTATAAGAATGCCGGTGGTGTAGATTGTGGGTAGTAAAGTGAGCATAAGGGTGGATTGTTGGGCAGATAAAATATATTATGCTCACTTTGTTAAAAATGGCGCTGCCCACATGGAAGTTCGTTGATATTAATGTGTGTTCTGGAACAGGCTGTGGGCAGGCTGGGTCATTATAGCCTAAGGCTTAGTTTAAGAGTAAGCTTTTAACCACACCCTTGGCTGATTGGATGATGTAGGGTGGTGATGTAGGGAGGAATCCCATTATGCCTCAGATGGGTGACTTTGTATCAGAGACTTCCTTGTTTGTATAATTGGATTAAAGGTTTTGAGTCTGCTATAAAATGGGAGAGAGCAGTAGCTTGATCTCTCTCTCTTGGTTCCTGAGTTCCTGATGTTAGTATTAGAGAGCAGAGCAGATTAAGGCCACGTGGAGGAGAAGTAGCCAAGATGGCAGAATGCTGAGGAAGAAGCCAGTTTGTTAAGAGTTTGTGCAGGAGGAGATGGGAAACAGGTGAATAAGTCCGGTGAGCTGGAAAGCTTTGATTCTAGGAAACTGGGTGTTCGGCAGATAAAATATAATATGCTCACTTTGTTAAAGATGGCGCTGCCCACATGGAAGCCCGTCATCCAGGTGATATTATTTGCCCTTATGCTTGAGATGGCTGTGGGGGAAAAGCTGTAATGTAGGCAGGCCAGGTCATTATAGCCTAAGGCTTAGTTTAAGAGTAAGCTCTTCCCCACACCCTTGACTGATTGGATTATGTAGGGTGGTGATGTAGGGAGGAATCCCATTATGCCTCATATGGGTGGCTTTGTATCAGAGACTTTCTTTATGTATAATTGGATTTAAGGTTTGGATTATCTATGCTATAAAGTGGGCGGACTGGTAGCTCTCTCTCTCTCTTGGTTCCTGAGTTCCTGAGGTTGGTATTAGAGAGCAGAGCAGATTAAGGCCAGGTGGAGGAGAAGTAGCCAAGATGGCAGAGTGCTGAGGAAGAAGCCAGTTTGTTAAGAGTTTGTGCAGGAGGAGATGGGAAACAGAGGTGAATAAGTCTGGTGAGCTAGAAAGCTTTGATGCTAGGAAACTCGGATAAGTCAGTAGCTTTGTGAGCACTGAATGTGTGGGTTTTGGAGCCCAGTGTGTGTTTTTGCTTGCCCGCCGGGTGCAAGCTAGAATTAAAGCTGATGGCTCACCAGTTTGTGGCTCTTGTGTTTCATTGCCATCTGTCCGAATCCAATGCGAACCTGCGTGGGTCAGGCTGCTGTGATGGTGGCAGCGGCTACTGGCTTTACACTGGGATAAGTCAGTAGCTTTGTGAGCACTGAATGTGTGGGTTTTGGAGCCCAGTGTGTGTTTTTGCTTGCCCACCGAGTGCAAGCTAGAATTAAAGCTGATGGCTCACCAGTTCTTGGCTCCTGTGTTTCATTACCGACTGTTCGAATCTAATGTGAACCTGCATGGGTCAGGCTGCTGTGATAGTAGCCTCGACTACTGGCTTTACACCCACCATCCTCCGACTCCGCCATTTCTTCACCGTCTGCCCGAATCCAATGGGAACCTGCATGTGAATGGCCACGATGGCGGCTCCTGGCCTTACAGGGCCGAACAGAGATTTCTGGTTGTTGGGCAGATAAAATATATTATGCTCACTTTGTTAAAGATGGCTGTTGGGCAGATAAAATATATTATGCTCACTTTGTTAAAAATGGTGCTGCCCACATGGAAGTTCGTTGATATCAATGTGTGCTCTGGAACAGGCTGTGGGCAGGCCGGGTCGTTATAGCCTAAGGCTTAGTTTAAGAGTAAGCTCTTCCCCACACCCTTGACTGATTGGATGATGTATGGTGGTGCACTCTCCTGAAGAATCCCATTATGCAGAGACTTCCTTGTTTGTATAATTGGATTAAAGGTTTTGAGTCTATGCTATAAAATGGGAGAGAGCAGTAGTTTGATCTCTCTCTTGGTTCCTGAGTTCCTAAGGTTTGTATTTGTTTGGCAGATAAAATATAATATGCTCACTTTGTTAAAGATGGCGCTGCCCACATGGAAGTTTGTTGATATTAATGTGTGTTCTGGAACAGGCTGTGGGCAGGCCGGGTCATTATAGCCTAAGGCTTAGTTTTAAGAGTAAGCTCTTCTCCACACCCTTGACTGATTGATGTAGGGTGGTGCACTCTCATGATGAATCCCATTGTGCCTCAGATGAGTGGCTTTGTATCAGAGACTTTCTTGTTTGTATAATTGGATTAAAGGTTTTGAGTCTGCTATAAAATGGGAGAGAGCAGTAGCTTGATCTCTCTCTTGGTTCCTGAGATTAGTATAGAGAGGAGAGCAGAGTAAGGCCACGTGAAGACCAGGAGAAGCAGCCAAGATGGCAGAGTGCTGATGAAGAAGCCAGTTTGTTAAGAGTTTGTGCTGGAGGAGATAGGGAACAGAGGTGAATAAGTCTGGTGAGCTAGAAACCTTTGATTCTAGGAAACTCGGATAAGTCAGTAGCTTTGTGAGCACTGAATGTATGGGTTTTGGAGCCCAGTGTGTGTTTTTGCTTGCCCGCCGGGTGCAAGCTAGAATTAAAGCTGATAGCTCACCAGTTCATGGCTCCTGTGTTTCGTTGCCATCTGTTCGAATCCAATGCGAACCTGCATGGGTCGGGCGGCTGTGATCCTGACCGCGACTACTGGCTTTACAGTATTAGAGAGGAGAGCAGATTAAGGCCATGTGGAGAAGTAGCCAAGATGGCAGAGTGCTGAGGAAGAAACCAGTTTGTTAAGAGTTTGTGCAGGAGGAGATGTGAAACAGAGGTGAATAAGTCTGGTGAGCTAGAAACCTTTACACCTATGCAGGTTCGCCTTAGATTCTAACAGGAAGTAATGAAACACAGGAGCCACAAACTGGTGAGCCATCAGCTTTAATTCTAGCTTGCACCCGGCTGGCAAGCAAAAACACACACTGGGCTCCAAAACCATACATTCAGTGCTCACAAAGCTACTGACTTATTCGAGTTTCCTAGCATCAAAGGTTTCTAGCTCACCAGACTTATTCACCTCTGTTTCCCATCTCCTCCTGCACAAACTCTTAACAAAGTGGCTTCTTCCTCAGCACTCTGCCATCTTGGCTACTTCTCCTCCACATGGCCTTAATCTGCTCTCCTCTCTAATACCTCAGGAACCAAGAACCAAGAGAGAGCAAGCTCCCCGACTGCCCCAGTTTATAGCATAGAAAATCCAAACCCTTAATCTTGCTACAGACAAGAAAGTCTCTGATACAAAGCCACCCATCTGAGGCATAATGGGATTCCTCAGGAGAGTGCACCACCCTACATCATCCAATCAGTCAATGGTGTGGGGAAAAGCTTACTCTTAAACTAAGCCTTAGGCTATAATGACCTGGCCTGCCCACAGCCTGTTCCAGAACACACATTAATATCAACGAACTTCTATGTGGGCAGCGCCATCTTTAACAAAGTGAGCATAATATATTTTATCTGCCCAACAACGGGTCAGGCGGCTGTGATAGTGTCCTTTACTACTGGCTTTACACATACCTATTTTATGTCTCCGCGGGCAGGACTGCCCTAGTCTACCTTGGTCACCTTGTGAGGGTGCCTACCCCAGTACTCATGTGTTGGGTAAGTACTGAATAGATGAATATGCAGTTGCTGGAACAGGACTTCTCCAGAAAGTTATAGCTGACATTTACCTAGTGCTTAAGCTGTGGCAGGTATCATTCTGTTTCACAAGTGTGTCATGGACACCTCACACAACCCTAATAAGTATAGACCAAATCACAGATATTTCAAAGTCCAATTCGGTCCCAACTTCTAGGAAATTCGGTCCTACAGTGAAGCGCATTCAGAGATTCCACTATATGAAGAGATTCAAGTCTGGGGCAAGGGTCTTGTTTTCCTGTCGCGGAAAGAGGCCGCGCTCCTGTGCCGCCCTCCTCGAGGCCTGTGGGTCCTTCGCTGGGCTCTATGAAGGGCTTGTGCATCTAGCCAGAGACCTGGGAGGCTGCGTGTGAACCCCCGGTTAACTTTTGGGGCTGCTGGCCCACACGCCAGATGTGTCCAGGTGCTCGGGTGGCCCTCCCCACCCGCAGGCGGCGTGCCCCCCCCACCCCTGCCCCGTCCCGGTCCCTACCAGCCAAGTTCGGACCAGGCCCCCAGCCCCGCTCGCGTCTTCGGTCTGCGGGAAGGGGAGGGCCGGGGGCGGTGCCTCTGTTCCAGGCCGCCTCGCTCGCCCTGCCTGCCGCTCTGCCCGCCCTGGTGCAGCGGCGGGAGCTGGATGGGGCGGGGACACGGGAGGGGCCGAGCGCGGCGGCCGGTGCGGTAGCGGGTGGAGAGGGAGGAGGCGGCGCGTCCCCAGAGGCGTGTGCTGAGCCGGTGGACCGACAGACAGACGGACGCGCAGAGGGAGAGGGCCGCGGTGAGGCGAGTCTCCGGGGAAGCACGGGCAGTGCCCAGAGGGGCAGGAGCGAGGGGAGCGAGGTCCGGGAGAGCGCGGGGAGGGGCGGTGGCGGGCCGGGCGCCGGCTGCGCTCGGGGGCCGGGCCTGAGACCCTCCCCTGCCTGGTCAGGCGCACAGCGAGCGCGCCCCGGCAGCGGAAAGCTGAGCCTCGGCTCCCGTCTCCCTCCGTCTCTCTTTCCACTCAGCGAAAAATAAACACCCGGGAAGGTAAAACAATAGCGGGCCACCTGGAACGAGGCGCGCTCCGAGCTCCGACTGCAGGGGCGAGGGCAGGGACTGGGGGTGGAACCGGGAGTGGCGGCCCCACCTCGTAGCCCCTTCTGGATTTGCCCCGGCGAACGGTGGGGTTGCCCGCAGTGCCGGGCTTGATGGGAACCGAAGGGAATTACCAGGAGTGAAGCATTTGGCCAAAGTGTCGTAGGCACGATCGAGCTTCCCACAATTGCCTTGTTTGGGGCGGGGAAACTGAGGCGGAGGCAAACGTAGCGACTTGCTCAAGGTCAGAATGCGGAGGTTGACCATCCTGATCAGGCAACAGGAGCCAGGTGTTCGGACCCGCTCAGGCCCTCTCGGTTTTGCGGAGGTCGTGTTGGCTTTTGATAAATCGCTGTTGTGTTTGTTTTAGGAATCTGCTGGCCTTGTAGGACCGCCTCAGGGCTCCGAAACGTCAACTTGCTTCGTGTGTTCCAGGCAGGTCTGGGGCAGGTGACAACTCCGTGACCTGCCATCATGGATAGGGACGGACTTTTGGATGAGGAAACCCAAGCAGTCGATGCTGGCCAGGGCGATTTGGCTGTCAAAGGCTTTGACAAAACCTACCTTATTCCCTTTGGGGAATCCGAATGAGGGAGCGTGCAGACAGACACCTTCACTGGGAAGCCAAGGACATTTCTGTATAATCAGTGGATGAAAGGATTTTCTCAGACTCTTTTCTCCTTTTCCTTGAGGATTAACCCACCGCAGTCTACAATTCCAGTGGAAACCGCAAGGCACGCGATGTGGCAGAAGCCTAGAGCGTCTGCAGGATTGTTCTGGACTCTTCCTTTGCGTTAGGGAGTTTAACACGCGCTGCCCTTCCCGATGACCTCCTGCTGATCTATTCTCTCTACCCTATTCTTATTTTTTTAGTTAAGTTCTGTTTCCAAAACTGTCTCCTGGTGCTCAAAGTGGATTGCCAGAAACGAGAGATCAAGTCCTGGGAGAGGAGGAAGTGCCTGGTGCTGTGTCTTCCCTCCTCTGCCGACATGAAGTGCTTTTTCCAAGTGCTGAGCTGTCTGGCCCTGCTGGGTAAGTGGCGCTGCTATCAATGCGATCGATGGGAAAGTTTAGCCTGCTGTTGTTTCCTGTAATTCCTTGTGGTTCTTTCCTGTCAACACTCGGCTTTTGATACACAAGGAGGCAGCTAGCGTGTGATACAGGTTGGAATGTAGTACCAAGAGACCCATTTCTGACCCAGGAGGAACGGTGGAATAGTGTTTGTTCTTTAAGAAGGAACATTTGCCGTCCGTTAAGTGTCTGTCCCAGGTCTCATAGTGGCGAGGTCCCCCACCTGCACGTTGGTGGTTTAGGGACTCCATGTGGATTATGGGCTTGTTCTTTGCAGTATCACAAATGTCATGCTTGAGTGGCTTCACCTCTTGGATGGTTCGTAGAAATTCCTAACCCAGCCTGGCAACACAATTCCCACAGTGTCGGGAAAGTTGGTTTGGTGATGACAATGGTGCTTTTTCGTGAGGGGAGGTGGGCATGGTTGGAAAAGGGGTGGACGTAATGTTCTGCCCTACATAAGTGGTGTGGATACAAAAACTGTTTGAGGGTACTAGTCATTTGTCCCACATCTTGAAGGAAGCTCAGATCACTGCTCTGGCAGGAAGAGAGACCCTAGGAATTGAAGCTGCCTGGTTGAGGATGTGGTGGGGTTGGGTTTTGTGCCCCATGGGTGATCAGAATACTTAGAGCTGGACCAAGAAACTGGCCATGAGAGGCAAACCTTTGACACCTCTCTCAGAGATTCTCCTCCCAATGAAGAGCACCCCGTTTTCCCGACAATTGTTTATTCTTAAATTCAAAACTACTTTCCATGCCATTGAGTGTGGTACCTTAGGACACATATTGGGTTTAGGACAGTGATGGGCAATCTTTTGAGCTTGGTGTGTCTAAATTCGCCAAAATGCAGCATAACTCGGGTGGTGTGTTACTCCAAGAAAAACGGCCTAACCGGAAGTCACAGAACTAGACGCTCTATGACGAGTTCAGTTGTTTTGGCCTACAGACCTCCGGCACAGAGTGTCTACACTACAGCACATGTTTTATCCTCGGCTACTGCACCTGGCCGTGCAGGAGCCGAGGATGAAACGTCCTTCTCGGCATGCGGCCCCATACTTTTCTGTTATGTGGCCGTGTGTCATCGAAAATGGCTACGTGTGTCATAGGTTTGCCATCACGGGTCTAGGATAAGCTCTTTGGCCAGGATCTCTCTCTCTCTTTCTCTCTCTGCATTGCCTCAGACCTCCCACATGAGCATGCCTTCTGCCCTCTCTGTGTGCCTGGGTCCCCTGCATTCAGAACAGGTCATCACTGCTGCTTAGGTGTCTCGTGTTTACAGAATTTATTCATGACCCGTGCCAGCGGAGATTGCTTTTATGCATTGTCTACACCCTAGCAAGAGTTCACAGATGGGTGGAAAGCAAATGGACTCTAGAGTTAAGGAACCTGAGTTCCAATCTCAGCCCCACAGGGACTGACATCTGAGTTTCAGTGAAATGGGACAATGCATCCAAGGGTTATCTTGACATTAAAAGGCTAGAAGGTATTCTAAACATTTTGACTGCTATGAAAAATGTCTGAACACCTAATACATGTGTGCAGTCCGTGGTTCTCCAACTTGGATGCATGTTGGAATCACTGGGGGAGTGAGCTTTTATAAGTCCAGGCGGTAACCCCAGACCAATTGAACCAGATTCTCTGGGAGGGTAACCCAGGCTTCGATCTTTCAGCTCTCCTAGGTAATTCCAAGGTATAGCTGAGTTAAGAGACCAGCATGGTTCATTTGTGCTGTCCCTCACCGTCCCAATGCACGCACAGATACCTGGTCTGTGCGGGTTTAGTTTATTTTCTGCCCAGGTGTGGGTTAGAATATAGTGTCTCGATGTCGCCTGTGTGCTTAGGCAGACACAAGAAGGCAGGAAGCTCTCTGCTCACCAGTCCTAAATATCGTATTGGTATTTTTATATTTGTCATTCACTTAGTGTCTGTGTTTAAATTAGTAATAAGTGATTCATGTGGATTGAAGAGGACAAACAAGGAAAGACCTCTGGGAAGTTTGGGTGTGGGGTGGATTGTGTGGCTAGGGTGGAAGAAGGGCTGAGTGGTCGGGTGGGGCAGAAGGAACCACCAATGGGAATACCAGGGAATGTGATATTTGTGCCTTTTGTTTCTTCTGGCTGCTCGAGAAATGTAAGGCTGCTGGCTGGTTCCTCTGCTGGGCCACTCTGTGGAGTGTAAGCTTGGGACCTGGTACCTGGCACCTGGTGCTGTAATCTTCCCTTCACTCCCAGCCTCGTATATAAACAGGTGCCATGGAGGAAAATGAGTGTCAAGGTGGTATTGAAGGGGAACAGTGGCAGAAGACCAAACATGGTGAGAGTGGGAAGGTCTGAAACTGTGGACATGCATACTAATCTCTGCCTGGGATTCTGAGCCCCATTGGTGAAATCTGTTCTTTTCTTATACCTCAGTGACTCTTGGCATGGTGGGAGGGGGCTTTGCTACTGCTCTGTTAACCTTGGAGAGCAGAAGGTATTTTGAGAGGGGGCTAAACCCATGTTAGGGTCTTATTTCCTGCTTGCAGTCTGGTGTAGTCTGATTTATGTGGCAGCAATCTTGCTGTGTAATGCAAATTAATGTGTAATGTGAATTTAAAACAGCAAAGAATCCCAAGGTTTTATGCCCATGTGAGTCACACCCCTGAAGTAAAAAAAAAAAAAAGAAAAATTATTATTTTGTTAAAAGTAGTCTAAGGCCAAGTGCTCTGCAAAGTGAGACTGATCCATGTGCAGCCAGCCTGCAGAAGCCCTGTGGCAATGTGCGAAGGGGAGCAGCTTCCAGTGTTTCTCTCCAGGCTGTGCTTCCTGCTCCCGTCCTGTGCTGTGTCTGGGGTCGGGTTCCTCTTTTTCTCCCTGTCTGGGAACGGATCCCTGCCCTCTTGACCACTGTCCCATTCTTCCTGTTGTAGCTCTGTGTCCCCCACACAACAGGGAGAGCCATTGGCTCCCACAGCCACCTTTGTTCCAATTCTAAAGCCTGGACGTGTTTGAACAACGAGAAAGACAGTAAAGTTCTACTAGTGAGAATAAGTGAAGCCAAGAGGGGCAGAAGCTGAGAGGGGGAAAGAGAGCAGGGAGTGATGTGAATGTGGTATCCGTGTGAAGAAGAGGGAATGAAGAGAGAAGGAGAGGTCATTGTGACTGTACCTGTGCCTGGGAGCAGTCTGCGTGAGTGACAGTGACACGGGAACGTTACAGCTATGTGGAAGAGACAGACTAGGATTTGTCTGAGGAACAGGAAGGGAACCATCAGGAAAGATGAATGTGAGCTTTAGGCGCATAAAGCAAAATTTGATTTTGTATTGCTGTGAAGAGTTATGCCTCCCAGATCAGTGCTGATGTTGCAAATAAGATGAAATAGCTTTAAGAGTGTTAGCTATGAGAAATGGAGGCGATTGGGGCTTCTCTGATCAGTGCAGGAGAACCTGTCCATGGCCAGTGATGTTACGCGTTCTTCTCCAGTGGGAGAGAATTTCATTGGGAGAGTTTAGGAAGCCTCTAACTCACTTAGGAAGTGATCACTGACTTCCCAGTTAGTTAGGGAAGCCTTCTTAGGGAAGAGGCCAGAGGGTGCTTCCAAAAGAGATTGAAAGGAAATTTGATGTCCTGGTGGGAATGAGCCCAGAGGCAAGATTGAAGTGATCAAAGGCAGAGAAAAGGAGGAGGCAGAGGAGAGAAGGGAGGCAGATTGGAAGGGATAGATGAGGATAGTGATTTATGAATGAGTGAACAGCCCTATCCCAACCATTGTCCAGGGGATAGTGCACTTCCTTTTCCTGGGGGGCCTTTAAACAGTGGTACTAGAGGAGGGAGTTCTTGCCTGAAGCACTAGAGCGGCTAGGGTGCCTTTCAACTGTGTGGCTCTGAACATTGGGGCTGTGTTAAGATGTCTCAATATCCAACATTTTTCACTGCAGAAAGAGAAGAACAGTAGAAGTGTAGCCTCTCCTAACTCTAGCCCTTACTGTGATCCAAGCCCTATCTCATTAAGTCCTCAAAACATCCTTGCTGGGTAGATACCTTGTATTATCGCCGTTTTATAGATGGGTATCTGGAGGTCCAGGGAAGTTAAGGAACTTGCCCAAAGGAGAATACTGTAGCAGCTAGAAATGGTGCTCCACAATGGGAGGGACCCAGGCCCCTTCTGTCTTGTTCTGTGTGCGTGCCTCCATTCCCAAGGTCATCTCATGTCCAAGGTGGCTGTGCTAGGAAAAGGGTGGGTGAAGGGCAGGCCCTCTTAATTTAAGGACACTTCTTAGAAGTTGTACACATCACTTCTGCTTACATCCCTTGGCTAGAACTTGATCACATGGCTCTACTTTGCTGTAAGGGAGGCTGGGAAATAGTTTTCTTAATTCTGAGTGTTCATGTCCCCAGCTAAAATCTAGGAGTTCTATTACTGTAAAGGAAGGAGAGAACAGATTTGGAGGACACCCAGTGGTCTCTGGTATAGTCACAGAACTAGCAAGTGGCAGAGAAGGGTTGAAGCTAGGACCATTTGTTTCTTCCATCTAATGAGCTGCCTGATCTGTGAGTGTGACACCCAGCTCCTAGCCTCTGAGAAGCTTTGTTGGAAGGGCAGGAGCTAGATGAATCAGCAATTGATACACGGGAGGCAACATGAATCAGCATAGAATGAAACACTAAGTGTTGGGTTTAGCAGTAGTACTATGTAGTGTTTATAGGACCCTTGTGTGCCAGTCACTGCTAAACACTTGCTGTAGCGTGACTTTCTGTATAAAGTATTGACGGAACATCTCTGTCATGTCATTACTGTAGTCCCAGAACTAGATTTTGTGCTAGCACAAAGCAGGTAGGTGTTCCTGAAGTTGTTGAGGGATGGATAGTTTCACAGGGTGGGCGTTGTTTCTATTTTTGCTCTCTTAACTGAGATGGAGCACCTGCAAGGCTCAGAGAGTGTAAATTATTTTGCTCAAATGAAAAGAACTAGGAATTGGCAGAGCCTGGATTTGAATCCAGGTTTTTCTAGCAATAGTGTTCATGCTTTTACTTCACCAGAGGTTCTTAACCAGTGGTGGAATTCAAATAATTTAACAACCAGTTCTCTGCCCTAATGATCGTATTAAGTATAAAGAAAGTTATATTGAAAGGTAGTTCATTATTTCATGCATTTAATACTTAAATAAGAACAACCTGACCTGTAGTGGCACAGAAGATAAAGCGTCTACCTGGAACACTGAGGTGACTGGTATGAAACCCTAGGCTTACCTGGTCAAGGCACATATGGGAGTTGATGCTTCCTGCTCCTCCTCCCCCTTCTCTCTCTCTCTTTCTTTCTCATTTCTCTAAAATTCATTTTATAAATCTTAAAAAATTTCTTAAATAAGAACAATAAAAGAGGTACACAAAACTAGATTATAAGTAGTTTTAGAATATTAATGAAAAAATATTAAATAATACCTGACAAAAACAGTAAAACTGTTACTTAAGATATTTCCTTATAGCTTTTTGATTGTTATCCTCATTTGCCATTTTTTTTCACCTATGGACGGAATGAACATTACTACGGGCACTTAGAATACATTGTTGTGCAGATGAACATTAAAAAAGAGTAAAGAATGTAAATTTGTGATTCCCACATTGGGCAGCAGCCCAGGCACCCAACTTAGAGAAAATCCTGATTACAAGTGCCATTTTAACAACTAGTTTGCCGGATTAAACAAAAAATTTAGGTATGGTTCTGCTGAACCAGTGCGAATGGGCTGAATCGCACCGCTGTTCTTAACCTTCTTTGTGCCGTAGAGCCTCTTGGCAGTCTGGTGAAGCCTCTGAAACCCTTCTTAGGATAACATTTTAAAAGATGTAAATTAAAATGCATAGGATAACAAAGGAAATCAATTACACTGAAATATAAGTCATTAAAATATTAAAAAACAAGTTTATGATATAGCATTAAATAACATCAAATAACAAGATCTAACAATTCTTATAATTTTGGCATAGTAAAGAGTGAAAGGCTATTTTGAGGTGTCTGCATCAACTGTGATGTGATATGTATGTTATCTATTGTGACAAAGTCACAGGTTCTGGAGACTTGACCGTGAAGGTCACCTACATTCATAATCACTGCATTCACTGAGAGGTTAGCAGAGATAACTGTGTAGTTTTGTTTTTTTTTTTCCCATTCAAGTTCACATACATTGTGAATTCTATCCATAGACCCCAGTGAAGTTCAGTGTTCAGTGTTGGCAGTGGTTGTTGAGGAAGACACTGTAGGAGAGGACTTGGGCTGGGCTTTCAGAATGGCAGGGTTTGGAGGGGAGGGTAGTCACTTCTCAGCAGAGTTCTGATAATTCTGAGAGCCGGACATCCTAATGGTGGCAGAGAAATGACTGTCGTGGTTTTAGGTACCAGTTCACATGGGACATTGTGGACACGGTGAATTGGTTTGGATTTGGGCTTAGACTGGGTCCCTAGAGCCTGGGCCTGGGAACTGGATGGAGTGGCTCCAGGTGCTGGCCTCCTTTGGTTCCAGGTCTTGTGAGTCCTGAGTTATGGCACTGTCATCCATATTTTCAAGTTCCTTTGGGAGTTCCTCATTCATGATTGGACACCTGTTTCTTTGCTATTTCAAAGTGAGTAAACCTTTTTTCATAAAGGGCTGGTTTTTTTTTACTTGAAGGAAATTTAAGACACCTGTGTGTGAATTCTCCCTGATTTTCAGAGAATAAATGGTTGCATCAAAATCAAGCTTATATTTGTAAAAAATCTCGTTGCCAAATTCCCTCATCAAGAACCCTTTATTAAGGGGCCACAGGGGCAGACACTTAACAAAAACCATAGCAATGGACCTCCCTTACCTAGAATCCTCAATTAAGTGGGATTTTGTTTTTATTTGGGAGCTCTACTTTCAGAAAGGTGAAAATCACAAGATGTGGTAGCGAGGGCCTCTTCTAGAAACTAGCTTCCAGGCCATTGGTGTCCCAGTCTCTCCATCACTCGCATCTATAATTATAGCAGCAGAAGAGACTGATGAGCCTTGGGTGCTGCAAAATCTTCAATCAAAGATCGAGTTATGTTAGCTCTACCCAGGCTGGAACGTGGTCACGTGTACTTTAAAAAGCTTTGTAATAGGCTTTATAATAATGAGAGGAGAAGCAAAGTTTCTGCCTAGCCCTCTTTTAACTCTCTAATTAAATTCACTCAAATATCCTATCCCTCACCATCCAGGCGACCCAGGCTTTGCTGGACACAGCCCAGTCCTGCCTTCTAGGAAATGATAATCTAAGGTCGAGGTAAAGCAAACGGTGAATCTCTTTGCAAATGGCCAGGAAGACATTGATATCTTATATTGTCCAAAAAGGGGGCATTTCTTGTGGAAGGACAAGTGTGTTCTTGTTTTCAGTGGGAGGCGTAAGGGAGTTCTCTGTCCAGAAGAGGGATGAGGCTGGACGAGGTCAGGGGTGGTCCCTCCGGAAAGGCTTTCAGAGGAGCTGGAATGTAAGACGTTTCTTGAGTAATAGAAGAGTGAGGTGCTAGCCATATTCTGGGGTGGAGGACACCCTGGGCATGCGGGGCTTTTCAAGGGTGGGGAAGCCCAAGCGTCCACGGGCCAGGGCCCTAAAGATGTTGCTTAGTAAGAATTGGAGAAGTCATTTGGCGTGAGGTCTGGGTATTTGGGCCAGAGACAGATGGAAGATAACCAGAGAGCTGTGGGTATCCTGGAGGACCACAAGGAGGAGAGGCCAGGTCCAGAGTGGGAGCGAAGGGGCCTGTTGTACCTAAGGATGAGCTTTTGTGTGTCCATCAAAACATCATCTGAGCAAAGACATTGAAACAAAACCGTGAACTCAAAGAGATTGTTGTCCCCGCTTCCCCTCAGACAAGGTTCCAGGGCCTGCCCTTTGTTGAGATGGGAAAGGAGTCTGATACCAGTTGTGTGCTTGTTCCAGGAACGATTCTTAGATGTAGTCAAGTATGGTCAGTGCTGCCTTAAGTCAGTAACGTTCGTGTATTTAATTCTGCCTTTGTTTGTAACACATATTTTCCCATAGCCCAGAGTGCAGTCTGCTCCTCCTTTTTTGTGGTAACTTCTGAGAACACTGTCTCTACTCTCAGCAGGGCACTGGATCCTACCTTGGTGAGTTGGTGACAGAGCCTTGTCATGAAGGGGGCTGCCAGTCTCCTTCTCAAGGATTTCTTTTTTTCATTCCTCTTCCCCCAGGAGCCCCATAAACTTGAAATCCTTTGTCTGTCAGATAGACAGCATTTATTATTATCAATCTGTTTTTCCTGTGTAATAATCAATATGATCACTCGCCTTTGATATAATCTAGCTCTAAAGCAAAATTAGTCTTAATGTTCTGGGTTGCTGATGACCAAAGAACACACACAAGCCTGGCCTGTTAGATACCTTAGCCTTAGCCCTGTATCTTAGCAGTTTAGGGGAAGTGGTGTTATTGTTAGGTGTTTTTGAAATCTCTAAAGGTGGCAAGCTTCTGGACCCCAAGTATTACTGTGAGAACTTAGGCAACTAGGTTTTTGTTTGCTTTTGGCATGGAAACAGAGCCTGCTGATCATTTGCCATGTTGAGAGGTCTCTTTTTTAATTAATTAATTAATTAATTAATTTACAGGAACAGAGAGAGTCAGAGAGAGGGATAGACAGGGACAGACAGGAATGGAGAGAGATGAGAGCATCAATCATCAGTTTCTCGTTGCCCTTGCGACACCTTAGTTGTTCATTGATTGCTTTCTCACATGTGCCTTGACCGCGGGCCTTCAGCAGACTGAGCAACCCCTTGCTGGAGCCAGCGACCTTGGGTCCAAGCTGATGAGCTTTGACTCAAGCCAGAAGGGCCCGCGCTCAAGCTGGCGAGCTCGGGGTCTCGAACCTGGGTCTACCGCATCCCAGTCTGACGCTCTATCCACTGCACCACCGTCTGGTCAGTCTGCCATGTAGAGAGTTTGAAATGCTCATGAGTGTGACCAGTGTGCTGGTACCGAGAACATGACAGGTCAAACACTCACGAGGATACTGTCCAGGCTCGTTGGTGTCTGTGCAGTGCGTTGCATCGGTGACTTTGATTAGCTTTCAGTAGCAAGAGGAACAGGAGACCTGGAGTTGAGTAACCATTCATTGGTTTAGGTCACACCACATCTATCTTGTCCTGGCCAGATACAACCTACACCCATTTTTTTAAAAAAATTTTATTTATTCATTTTAGAGAGGAGAGAGAGAAGGGGGGAGCAGGAAGCATCAACTCCCATACGTGCCTTGACCAAGCAATCCCAGGTTCCGAACCAGAGACCTCAGCATTCCAGGTCAACACTTTATACACTGCGCCACCACAGGTCAGGCACACCCATTTTTTGATATTTGTTTTTAATTTCTTTTTATTTATTCATTTTAGAGAGGAGACACAGAGTGAGAGAGAGGGAGAGAGAGAGAGAGAGAGAGAGAGAAAGAGAGAAAGGGGGGAGGAGCTGGAAGCATCAACTCCCATATGTGCCTTGACCAGACCAGTGCAGGGTTTTGAACTGGCAACCTCAGTGTTCCCAGGTCGGCGCTTTATCCACTGCGCCACCACAGGTCAGGCTTGATATTTGTTTTAAAAGACTTCAAAAGAATGAAGCTTCATAACATCTTAGGTATGACAACCCCATCAGGAAACCTTCATTTTCACTGAAGATTTGATTTGAATTAAATCATAATTTAAAACAGCATGACTTGAATGGGTTGCTCATTGGCTAGAGCATTGTTCTGGAGTGCTAAGGTTGTGAGTTTGATCCTTGGTCAGGGCACATACGAGAAGCAAGCAACAAGTGCACAACTAGATGGAACAACCAAGTGGAACAAGGAGTTAATACTTTTTTCCCCCAGAGATGACAGTTGAATTTATATAGTTCTGTTGTTAAAAAATCCAAGCAGTACACATTAAGTAGAATGTGCAAGTTTTCCTGTCTACCCCATACCTCATGCCCATTATTGAGTCTGGTATGTAGTTTTTACAGTTTGATATACAATCTTCTAGACCTTATCTATAGGTTCCATACATATAGTCACAGGGATATAGATGTTTTTCTGACATAAATGGAACCATATAAAATACATTGTTCAACAACTTGATTTTAAAGAGGTGACTTCCCTGTTTCTCAGGCTTAATTTAATGGCCAGATCAGAACTGATTTGGTTATCTTTTTTTTTTTTTTAAATCCCCTCCCATTCTGTATGAGAGTGGTAGGTTTTTTTTGTTTGTTTTGTTTTTATTCATTTTAGAGAGGAGACACAGAGTGAGAGAGAGAAAGAGAGAAAGGGGGGAGGAGCTGGAAGCATCAACTCCCATATGTGCCTTGACCAGACCAGTGCAGGGTTTTGAACTGGCGACCTCAGTGTTTCCAGGTCAACGCTTTATCCACTGCGCCACCACAGGTCAGGCTGATTTGGTTATCTTATAGCTAGTTGAAACTGTAATTTGTGCAATCATTGAGGAATAGTGAGTTTCATTCAATAGCTATATAATGGGATAATTTTATCTTGCTTTATCTAGAGCAAGAGTCATAATAAAAGCACTACTTTTAAATTTTAAAGTATTTTATGAAAATAATTGACTTGTTCTGAATATTTTTTCCAAAAACACATTTAATAAATTAAGCACACATATTTTATTGACTATTTTAGTTATAATTTTGAAACTATATTGAATTAAAAGGAAGCCTGTTGAACACTTGTTAAGAGGAAAACAACCACTCATGCTGGGTTTTGTGTTTAATTCAGTTGAATGTTCTTGTTTGTTCATAGACTGAAACAAAAATGAGAGACATTTTCCTGCTGTTTCAATTCCCAAATGATTCTTCCATTTAGAATGAGCTGGACCAGAGTCACCCCCAAGGTTGCTGGCTACCAAACAGCAAAGACCTTCACCCAAAGTCGGAGAACTTTTCTTTTCTAGCCCTGGAGAAACAGCTCTTGCTATAAAAAATGATCATTTTCAAAGTGTTGGTTGCTTCTTAGGGTCATGGGTATGGCTTTCTTGAATGCTTCACCTTTAGACCTGATTTTTTAAATCATTGCTATTTTGGAGGGAGGGTTTTTGGATTCACATAGTATAGTCAGACCTTCTAACATATCCCTTTGACCTGCTACCAGCCATCCAGAGACCCCTGTTGCCTTAGAATCTTCTGACAACACTTTCCTAAGAAGACTTCCTCCGTTTATTTACCAAATATTTGCGTGCCCCCTCTGAGCACTCATTGTTCTCTCTCGCATACCTAGAATTAGAAGGTCAGATTATAGATGAACATTGTAGGTAGTCATTTGATACGAGTTTTAATCTTGAATAAATAGTTTAATTAAGAACACTGCATTAGGGAACACTTCTCTATCCCTATGGTAAGTCATTTTTCTTATTATTACTTAACATCTTTTCTTCCTGTTTTGTTCTCACTCTTCTTTAGCAGCTGTGAGTTCCGATACCACAGCAGCCCTAACGAGGGTCCTCCAGAAGTGAGAGATGAATACCAGTCATGGGGCAGTAGGGTGGAGGGTCCATAGGGCAAATTCTTTGAAAATATGCAAGTATATTGAGTCCTGGATATGCGGAGTATTCTTATTAACTGCCGGGGATATTGTCTTATCTCTGAGAATTAGGAATTTCATACTTAGCCCTGAATTTCTAGGAAGCGAAAACAAATGAGAAACAGAACCATCCCATACCCCCCATCAGGTAGGAGATAGCATGCTGATGCTGGGGTGGGGGAGATGCGGTTAATCTCCTGCTGTGACTGTACTAGCTCCCTGACTCCCTGCAGAGTGACCCCCCTCAGGAATCCATGGGAGGGGGGCTGAAGGGCAGCTCAGGATTCTCACCAAAGGGAGGCTTTTTTCCAGAAGCTGTTGTGTCAGCTCAGTGGGGTGCAGGCTCTTCTAGGGCGGCACCTTGCCAGGTAGCCCTCCCTTTCTCTGCAGGTCCCAGGAAGGTTGTGTGCTGGACCTGGTAGAGATTGCCTTATCCCCCAAGCAGGTGGGGGCTGCTTCCGGAGCTGGTGTAGGACCACCCCTCCACCCATAGGTACTGCCCTCCAAGGCCTTTCTGGTTTTCATCATTGGTTTTGTGCGCAGTGGTTTTTTGCTGGTTTGGAGATGGATGGCCTCTTGGGAATTCTGCCTCACAGATGGACATGTGTGTTAGTTTATTAGAGGAGTGACTGTGTAGGTAGAGGAGTGACAGTGTGGTGTGTCCAGGGCAGGCTCTCAGGGAGACTAGAGCCGGGCTAGGCTCCCCCAGAAACAGCCATCCCCTTTAGGGATGATTTGCTGAACAGTTTCTGAATGTCTCCTGATGTTTCGGTGCGAACGATAGCTTGCCAAACAGTTTTGCAATCTGCCTTCTGGCGTTTCATTACCAAAGATGAAGCCCTCATTCCCAGCACCCTGCCCACTCTTCTTTCCTCTGTCACAGTGGGTGATGGCCTGGAGCTGGGAGCAGTGCTACTGTCATCTCTTTATCACACTCTTCTCTCGGATCCAGCCCTTCAGGGTAGCTACACTGGGCGGCAGTGGACTTCTGGAAGGGAGAAAGTGGAGCGAGAGCTACTATGTCTCTAAACTTGTATCTGTTTAGGAGGAATCTTTATGGATGTTGTGCGTAACTTGTTATTTTAAAGGGGACTTATTCTGGAGGTGAGGAGAAGGCAGTGTTGGC
The DNA here is from genome assembly GCA_037038555.1 of Rhynchonycteris naso. Lineage (NCBI taxonomy): Eukaryota > Metazoa > Chordata > Mammalia > Chiroptera > Emballonuridae > Rhynchonycteris > Rhynchonycteris naso. The sequence continues at coordinate 132,129,284 of CM072998.1, forward strand.
CTTGATGGGAGGAGAATGGATGGAGGACTGGACACCCCTTAATAGAAGAGAAGCAGACTGGTGTACGTCGTCTTTGTTTTAATTAAAACATTACACAGCATAGACATTTGTGCTCCTACTCTTAATCTCACCCCAGAAGAGCTGTAATTTCCCATATTTGGAATCTGGGGAGAGCCAGGCCTCATTTGAGGACCAGGCCAGATTTAATCTATGCTTCTGGGGAAAGTAAATACGAGCCCTGAGGGCTGTGGTATTTATGGCGAATTTATGATTACTGTGTTTGTCTCTTTGTCATGATTTATTCAGCAGCCCCGATGTCCTGGCATGGGTGCCGTGCCCATCAGTAATCTGACTCTGTTTTCTCCTGCATGTTTTTCCTTTTGCAGATGTATAGGCATTCAGCTTTAATCAAGAAGGCTTTTCCTCTGTCATCAGTAACCAGAATGATTCAAGTCATGTGTAGGGTTTTAAATGACTCATCTTTTAAGACATTCTGAGCATAATCTCCACGGGCTCCTAATCATACTGTCCGCATCCCAGAGACTACAAGGTTCTGCAAAGGAGTCTGGTCGGGGACATTGGCGTCCTTTGGGAAGACTGGGTGTCTGTCCTCCTTGCTGGTGATAGGTTTTTGTTTGCTTTTAGCATGGGGATGGGGTCTGATTATCGTTTTGCCATGTCAAGAGCATTTAGGATGCTCCGTGAATATGACCAGTGTGCGTATACAGAGAACAGTGGCCAATTCATTGGGGTCAGTGTGGTGTGTCCAGGGCAGGCTCTCAGGGAGACTCTGCAAAGCAGTTGATAGGCCTGCAGGTCTGTGGTGTCCACTGACACCTTTGCTAAATTACGTCAGTTAAAAAATATCAGGAATGCAGGATCTAAAATTTTCACATCTTACTTAAAATTTGAATGTGGCTTTGTATGTATGGCATTTACAGAACTACATTGGATTATAGTTGCTCTTTAAATGGTCTTTCTTTATTTTCTGTTTCCACCCACTTTCTGATGGTAGCTCAGGTTCCTACTACCATAGTGTCTTGCAAAATTATTTGGTGACTGTTACTCCAAATGCAGTCTTTGATACTTTCTCTTAATAGTCCAGACTCCTAACAACATAGACTAATGAAGAAGGTGAGTTTGAATTAGTACAATGTCTGAATTACAGAATATGTTTCAAGAACTTCATTGTTACTACTTTTAAGTAAATATTGTAACTCAAATGAGGCTATGGAGGTCTAATTAAGGTCCTTGGGGTCCTGCTTTAGGAGACAAACAAGAATGATTTGCAATTAGCATGCCAATTGTTTATGTAAATAGTGTTTCTGAAATATTAGATTGTGTTAGAAAACAGTTTGTTCACATATGTATTTTAAATGGTCCCTTGGAAACCCCACCTTCAGGTCCTGCTGGTAGGTTATACATAGTATAAAGATCTGATTTTTGAAGACCTAATTCAATCCTATCAGCAATACCAGAAATTACAAGTTAAGGAAGTCCCTGATCCGTATATCCCAAGATTAGGTTGCTCACTCTACCAAATGCTTCCCAGCACCTGCACTTCCTTGTCTCCTGTAACAGGAATTAATAAATTAACAAATATCTAACGTGCTCTGCTGTGTGCTTGGCAGTGTGTTGTATGGAGACACAACCATCATTCTTGTGTAGTTCATTGGTTAGCAAAGAAGTCAAGCAGCAACAAATAAATAAATACACATATAATTAACTACAGTTGTTAAACTAGACTGTGTATTACCTTTTTTCTTTTAATTTGAGATTGCTTTTTAGCTAATGGTTTGGTGTACTAGACTATCAGTTGCATCAGGACAAGGGTTATGTTGCTGGTCTTGGTGCCCCAGCCCCTCTTTACCTAGTTGCTTGGCATGGGTATTAGTTGAACTGGACAACATTGCCATGTTTGTAGATCAAATGTAGTAATGTCATACGGTTCAACCAAATAGTTGCTCAGTTAATATGTTATATAGAATGCTGAATGTCCTAATCAATGGACTCTTGATAGTAGGAGGTGCTTAACACACTTTTCTTTAGCCCAGGTAAATGCCAGCTACAGTTTGAGAAAAGGAAACCCAAAACTTGAAATAGCTAAGACTTGTGGACATCCGGGTTCGATGGGGATTTGGAGCCTTGTGTTCGGTCTGTGATCTGTGCAGTGCTGGGCGCATTCCCAGTGGGGTGGAAGCATGTGTATTTTCGGGCCTCTACTGCTGTCAGTAGCCCAAAAAATCTGGGGGACTGTGCTGGGAAGCCAAGATGGAGGGTTCAGATGGAGCAGGAGGAAGGAGAGAGACCTACCAGCTCGGCTCAAGGAGTGACTCTGTAGACCTGATGTGGTCAGGTTTTCAGTGGATTTGTGGGTACCTGTGACATGCTCAGTTACATGCCAGGCACCAGCTGTCCTCTGTGAGCCTCCATGGTGCCTGAAAGGTGTGGGTGGGGCAAAGACCACCGGCCCTTTGGAGGCAAGGGGTGAACTGAGGAGAAGCCCAGCTGGGCCCTGTTGGGAGAAGCCCAGCACGATGCCTGGTCCTGTTCCCTGTCTGTGGAACTGGGAACTGGGCCCAGTCTAGGACTTGGACCAGAGCTTTCCAAACCTCTTTTGCTAAGTACTTTTTTTTGCATCTGTTTGAATCTCTTGGCCCTCTGTCCAGTTTCTAAGCACACATGTCCAATTGTGCCACTCTATTCTAATGCTCGCTGTTTCTTCACACCCACAGGGTAATTTCCGGTTCAGCTCAATGCTCCGGCTATTGGTTGAGCATACCTGTGCCAGCACAGGGTGGGGGAGGCACGTAAGGGCAAACACAAATGTATGGCATCAGGCCGGCCCATGAGGACACTGTTAGTTGCCTACAAAATAGCCATTCTTTTCTCTTCTTGATGACAAGGCCCTGATTTGCTTTGAATGCCATGCCGCCCCCTCAGGAAAAGCTGACCTGCTTCCAGCTCTGGGTGAAGGCTGACCCATCTACACTAGTCATGGAGGCCCCCAAAGTTTAGACATGGGCGTGTGACACAGTTTTGGCCAGGGAGATAGGAGTAGTCTGCTGGGGGAATTCTGAGAAAGATGTCTTCTCTTTTTAAAAGAAACATAGAAGAAGGGATAGAATCCTCCGGATTCTTGGTAATGAGGCAGCCATCTTGTCACCATGAAGAAAACAGGCTGTCAGAAGGGAAGAGTCGGGAGGAATAGGGTCCTCGATGACAGAGCTGCTGCAGACCGACTGGCCAACCGCACACTTTCTGTCCTTGCTGTTTCAGCCAGCTGTTGGGGTTTTCTACACCTCGTAGTTGGAGACAGCCTATGTTAGACACTACCTCCAAGGAGCAGGCAATGAGATTTATTCTTTTTTTTTTTAAGATTTTATTTACTGCCTGGTCTGGCGGTGGCGCAGTGGATAGAGCATTGGACTGGGATGCGGAAGACCCAGATTCGAGACCCCGAGGTCTCCAGCTTGAGTGCGGGCTCATCTGGCTTGAGCAAAAGCTCGCCAGCTTGGACTCAAGGTCGCTGGCTCCAGCAAGGGGTTACTTGGTCTGCTGAACACCCATGGTCAAGGAACATATAGAAAGCAGTCAATGAACAACTAAGGTGTTGCAACGAAAAACTGATTATTGATGTTTCTCATCTCTCTCCTTTCCTGTCTGTCTGTCCCTGTCTATCCCTCTTTCTGTCTCTGTAAAAAAAAAAAAAAAAAAAAAAAAGATTTTATTTACTTATTTTACAGAGAGAGGAGAGAGAGGGAGAGGGTGGGGAGTGAGAAGTATCAACTGATAGTTGCTTCACTTTAGTTGTTCATTGCTTGTTTGTTGTATGTGCCTTGATGGGGGAAGCCCAGGGATTCAAACCAGGGACCTCAACATACCAGGTTGATGTTGATGCTCTGCCCACTGCACCACAGGCCAGGCAGATTGAACGGAGAGAGATGAGAAGCATCAATCATTAGTTTTTCATTGCCATTGCGACACCATAGTTGTTCATTGATTGCTTTCTCACATGTGCCTTAACCGCGGGCCTTCAGCAGACCGAGCAACCCCTTGCTGGAGCCAGCGACCTTGGGTCCAAGCTGGCGAGCTTTTGCTCAAACCAGATGGGCCCGCACTCAAGCTGGCGACCTCAGGGTCTCAAACCTGGGTCTTCCGCATCCCAGTCTGACACACTATTCACTGCGGCATCGCCTGGTCAAGCAGGATTTATTCTTATAAAACAGTACAGTTGACATCCTCATCACAAGGCCTACCGTTCAGAGCTTGTGCTCAGCCCTGTGGTGAGGCAGCAGGAGAGAGGTACGGATGTTGGTGGGAGCAACCCGAGTGAGGAGATTGTGTTTGAAATGGACCCTGGGGTAGGATTAGGGTCTGTGTAAGAGGAGCAGGAGGCATCGAGGAGCAATGGTGTGAGCAGACCTGTGGAGACAGGAGTGGAAGAGATCGTGGCCCTGTCAGAGGACTGTAGAATTATGTCCTAATTCCACAGGCCGAGTCTGGAAGGCTGCAGCCTGCAGGCTTACATGGTGACCCCTGATCACGCAGCAGGGAGCCATCATGGGCCCTTGAGCAGGGCAGAAACTGAGAAAGGGAGCCTTGGGAGAGAAGATTAGGCAACAGTGTACCAACCAGATCAGTGATTCTTAACCTTTTTTGAGGTACTAAACCCACCAGTTTCATATGCGCATTCACCGAACCCTTCTTTAGTGATAAATAAAATGTGATTTTTCCCCTCAAATTCAAGACATAGGTATATGTTTTTTTTTACTGGTGCACAAAATGAGCCGTGCACGAACATCACCTTGCTCAAAGAACAAAACCAACAAAGTGCATGAACTCACAACAAATTACGGTATTACTTTATTCTGGCCTCTGCGGCAGAGGCTTCTCCGAACCCCTGAGACCGACTCATCGAACCCCTAGAGTTCGATAGAACCCAGGTTAAGAACCACTGAACCAGATCAATTGGAAGGGAAGAAAGGAGAAGCTGAGAGAGCAGTTCTAGATCCTGATATAATTCAGTTGCAGGTGCTGAGATTTGAGTAGAAAGCAGTAAGAATTAGAGGATGACATCAAAGGACAATGGTAAAGGAATAAATAGCTATTAGAACACGCTTTAGTGAAATGTTGAGGTTGGGGAAGACTAAAAGAATACTCCAGGAGTTCAAGCATGGTGATTTGAGAAATGGCATAAAATGGAAATTTGGAAGAGGGAATTGATTTTAGGAAGATGTTGTTGGGTTTTGCCATTGGGGTTTTGTGGCAATGAGGGAAGGTCTTGAAAATGGCACCTTGAGGTCATCTGAATACATGGGATAGTCCTTGGGCATGAGAGGTCAGTTTAAGATGATGTGGCAGAGGTGAGAGCTCTCTGGTATGTACACACACACTTTCAATTTTCCAGCCTCCTTCACAGATTGGTTGGGGCCCTGTGACTAGTGGTAGTCAATAACATAGGAGAGGAAGTGGTGGGTGTCATTTCCTGGGCTGGCTGCTGAGAGCCCTGTGGGTATTTCTCCATCTCTTCCTTCCGTGTCACAGTGATCTTGGGGCCAGGGACTGGAAAGGCGGCTCTTGGGGAGGAAGGCCATCTCCTCCCATCAGACCTCGATTGATCCACCATTAGCCAGGAAATCCTTGTGGGAGCCAGGTCTGAAGCTGTGACAGGGTGGCACTGCAACTGCTATTTGGGAAGGACCCAGGTGATGTGAGGTCTTCAGGTTATAGCTTTCTACCTGCTTCTGATTTGACTGGCTTGTGGGGCTGCAGTGAACGGCCTAGAGCTTGCTGGCTGGCTTTGACAATTCCACTTCTGGGGCCCTCGGTGACTTTGAGGGCAGGTTGACTTCTTGCCCCTTCCCCCAAGGCCCTTTAGCTTTCCAGGGAACGGGATCCCTGTTCATGAGCAGTGCTAGCGAGGCGGTTGCTCTCACCACTGGTCACCAGAATGTCAAATGGCTTGCAGAGGGGAATGTTTTGGTGGCTTGTTGTTCCACTGGTTGACCAGCTTGAGCATCTCAATCATCTGGTTAAAAGACTAGACTGAGCCCAATGTTGTAATCTTTCCTACTCTCAAAAGATTCCAAATGTGCCCTTTCTTAAAGGCTGAGTGGTGTGGGCCTGGTGCTTGGAGTGTCCCGCTCTCTCTCTCTGCTGCAGCTCCGTGTTCATTGTGCCCAGCTGACTCATTATTTTCCTAAGGGCAGAGGCCCCAGTGCAGTGCTGGGAGGCACTTGGCATCTGGTTTATGTCAGGTGGTGAATAAAAGTGCGGAAGTCAAATTTGATTTTGCTTTAAACAGAACAGAGCTGGGCGCGGGGAAAGGGCAGCGCCGACTGTCCTGCCCCAAGGGGGAGCCGCTGTGTCCTGTTTCTCCTCTCACTGAAAACTTGGCCCCATAACATGTGGGAGACATCCCTTCAGGCCTGGGAGGCTGGCCATTCTGGGGATTTTTTATTTTTCTTTATGAGTTTGAAAATGTGAAGAGAAGGGACCATATCTTTGTCCGATTATTTTTTTCTTTTTTATAAAGAGAGACAGAGGAACAGACAGGGACAGACAGGAAAGGAGAGATGAGAAGCATCAGTTCTTTATTGCGACACCTTAGTTGTTCATTGATTGCTTTCTCATATGTGCCTTGACTGGGGGCTCCTTGCTCAAGCCAGAGACCTTGGGCTCAAGCCAGTGACCCCTTGGGCTTCAAGTCAGCGACCATGGGGTCATGCCTGTGATCCCATGCTCAAGCCAGCAACCCCGCACTCAAGCTGGTGACCTCAGGGTTTCAAACCTGGGTCCTCTATGTTACAGGCCAATGCTCTATCCAATGCACTACTGCCTGGTCAGGCAGAGAGTTGGTGTTTTCTTTTTTTTTGTTTGTTTTGAAGTGAGAAGCTGGGGAGGGGCAAATAGACTCTTGCATGCGCCTGACCAGGTTCTACCTGGTATGCCCACTAAGGGCCGATGCTATGCCCATCTGGGGCGTTGCTCTGTTGTAACTAGAGCCATTCCAGTGCCTGAGGCAGAGGCCATGGAGCCATTTTCAGGGCCCGGGCCAACTGTTCTCCAATGGAGCCTTGGCTGCAGGAGGGGAAGAGAGAGACAGAGAGGAAGAAGAAGGGGAAGGGTGGAGAAGCAGATGGGCGCTTCTCCTGTGTGTCCTGGCTGGGAATCAAACCCAGGACTTCCACGTACCAGGCCAATGCTCTACCATTGAGCCAACTTGCCAGGGTTGAGAGTTGATGTTTTTATTTTTCCTCTACTTTCACCAAAATGGGGGGTGCTGTAAATATTTGTCAGTGCAATTCTGTTCATAGGTATCCCCTTACCCAAAGTGCTCCCTGCTTCCTCCACCAGGTCTAGAAGGCCCAAGTCTAGACTTGGAGGAGGAGGATGACACTGGAGTCATCTGTCCTTCTAGTCATCCATCCATCTGTTCACTCAGTCAGCATTTGCTAGGCCTTTGTTATTGAGCTAGCAGTAGAATTTGGGTCAAGCTACTTAACTACATGAACCTCCCATTTTCTCATCTGTAAAATGGTAGGAGGTCCTCACTTGGGTTACTGTGACCCAAGATGGGGTCGTGGGAGCAGAGTGCTCTGTGGCACTCCTGGTACGTGGTAAAAGCTCAGTAAATGGGCCTTGTCATTATTGTTGTCCAGGGCCAGGGGTGCCACCTGGTCAGCTCACTGGCCACAGGTTGCCTTAGACAGGTGTGGCCATTTGAAGGTTGGATTTAGGCCATAGTACATAGTTGCCAAGCCATAAAGGTACGGCCTTTGGACCACACTGTCACCTCCCTCAGGCTATCTCGCTGTTCTTGTTCCAATCTTGGTGAGGCCATTATAGCTGGGCTCCAGCACTCTGAGCCATTGATGGTATACACGGGTCCCCAACTGAGTGTTCACCAGCCCTGTGTGGTCTGATGTTGAGAGTCATGTGAGCCCTGAGGCAGCTCTGTACCCCATGATTTGGGTGGACATGGTGGCCTGGGTCTCCCCTGCCCTTCACCTTCACCCTCTGGCCACCTGACATCTCGCTTCCTCTACATGTCCCACTGCTATGTAAGCCCTTGTCACTTCCAGTCGTCTCTGTCTGCTTAGCTCCCGTCTGAGAGCACTGCTGCTGTCCTGTCCGAACTTTAGCCTTTCCTTGTGTTGACATCCTGTGTGCCGTGCTGCTTTTCACAGAAAGAGCCTGCATCCGAGCACCCAGGAATGGCAGAGTAGCTAATGAGAGTGTCATGGGGACAGTGCATGATTGTCCCTGATGGCACGTCAGCGGGTCTGGGGAGAAATCTGCGTTCCTGGAGTTAGCATTGCCTGACACACAGGCATCCCAGAGGGAGGGGTACGCTGGTCAGCCACCAGGCTTGCCTGCTGGTGGTAGTAGCCCATGGCCTGAGGGGCCCACAGTTTGTCCCTCCAGCTTCTGCTGTCCCAGCATGGCTACCCCCTGTCATGGTGTTTCTCCACTGACAGCTCACATGCCTCTGTCTCCGGCCGTCTTAGTTTCCTGTGACCACTAGTCACTGGACACTTTCTGCTGCATTCCACCTCTCCACCAGTGATTTGAGGAAATTCTCACCTTCTCACCTTCCCTGTTTCAGAGCCAAAAACTAACCCTGTCTCGGCTGGTACGTGTCTTGTGCTAAGAGGAACTTCTGAGTAAAGTTGGACATAATAGAGAGCTGGCACCATTCACCTCTAAGCCTTTGAATGTTCCTAGAAGTCTCCGGATTCATCTTTTTTTAAACCTCCTCCCCTCCCTCTAGTTACCAACTTCCTTTTAAAGATAATGATAGTGGCATTTAACCAGAGCCAGGCAGAGGAACGCTCTGTCCTGGCGCCTGTGGGAAGTGATGAGAACTGCTGCAGCTTGTGTTGCGTGTCACAGAGCCCGAGGGTTCAGGGCACTGGGAGCCATCACAGTGTGCTTGCTACAAAGGAGACTTTGTCCGCTCCAGCCCTGCAGGCTCTGGGCAGGGAGATGGTACAGTTATGGGAAGGCAATTACGAGAACCCTCCTTAAGGTAGAGGAAATGAAAGACCTGGAGGCCGCAGCCAGGCTGGCCTGGGGCAAAGTGGTCAAGTCAGCAGCGGTCACCACCCTCAGCACCCCCCACCCTCCGTGCTGTTCCACACTGCCCCCACCCCCAGCAGCCACGTGGGTGGGCCGCCCTCCCCCTAGCCCTGGCCCCACCCAGCCTGCAGCCTTTGTCCCTCACTTTCCCCACTGGTTCCTACTTCACTGACCTGGGGGCGGGAGAGGTTTGCAGATTAGCCAGGCTGCCCATTGACGCCGTTTATTGACCCTGGTGTTGCCTCAGGCTCTGTGTCGCACCCACTCTCTGACTCCTCATTATGTGAGTGTCTTGGCTAGGGGACTGTCATGCAGCCCCCTGTACAGAGGAGGCACTGGAGACACAGCAAAGTTATGGGACTTCTCTAAGCCAAGGCCAACATAGGCCACTTCTTTGAGCTCTAGTTAGGGAAAAGGAACCCGTATTGTTTTAAACCTCTTTATTGTGGAGTAATTTACACAGAACAGAATTCATCAGCTTAAGTCTCCAGTTCTTTGAGTGTTGATAAATAGAAACAGTATGTAGCCATCACAGTTAAATATAGAAAACACTCCCATCACCGTGAAAGACCCCCCCTTCCCACCTTAGGCCTCACAAGCACAGATCTGATTTCAGTTACTACAGTTTGGCGCTAGCCAGAACCTGGTCCACATAGAAGCTGCAGTATGACGCCCTCTGACCCTGGCTTCTCTCCCTCACATCATGCTTTGGTTGCTTGTCTGTACTTCCTTTCTTTTTATTGCTGAGTAGTAGTGTTCTATCATATGTATCTATCCCATTTTGCTTATCCGTTCCCCAGCTGATAGACATTTGGGGTTGTTTCCAGGTTGGGGCTATTATGAATATAGCTGCTATTCGGTGTCTATGTCTTCAAAGGTTTTCATTTCACTTGAGTAAATACCAGGTGAGTCATGTGGCCAATATATGTTTAACTTTATAAGAAAACTGCCAGTGTTTCGCGAAGTGACACCATCCCACATTGCCACTTGCTGAGTATGAAGGGGCCTGGACCATTTGACTTCTAATCTAGGACCTTTCCGGTCGTGCAGCAGAGTCACTAACTGCCGAGTGTGGTTAGTGGCTGGTAACCCTGTTAGCATGTCCGAGGCTGCCCTTCCAGCAGGGGACTTCAGTGTTTGGGGCCAGCTGGTCCTGGAACAGCCCTCTCTCTGGGAGCGCTTCGTCCCCCGTGACAGCCTCCGCTCTCACGGCTACCACCTGCAGACACCAGCCTATGCCAGCTTTCTCCTCTGCCGTCACTTGAGTGAATCATGAAGATTCACCTCCGGAATTCCCGCTGCTGTAACTGAGACCCACTTGCAACTGTGGGCTCTGGGACTTTCCGCACCTGTGGGCTCTGAGACCTTCTGCACCTGTGCTGCTCACCTCCCCTGTGATGCTGGCTCCTTGCCAGAGCTGGTGTGAGAGACACCCTCTCCCCAAGGAAATTGAGCACAGAAGCCACTGGGAGCCGGAGGGAGCACTTGGGTTACTTGTGCTTTGGCCTCCTTGTGCTGGGGGACAGTTTGCTGGTGGGTGGCCTCTGCTTTCTGAGACATCCCAGGCCAGGGCCTCTCCACTCAGGGCTCTTCTTGACAGACACCTCATGACCACAGTGTCCTGCATTGCTCTCCCGTGACGTCCCTGAGGTTTTGACAGAGTCCACACCAGATGGGGTACTCTCCCCTTAGGTTTGCTCTGGTGTGTCATGTTGGGGAAGGGGAGAGAAGTTTGAAGAACATGTAGTTGGGTTTTACTTCTTTGGTAGAGTCCAGAGGCAGGAAGCGTGGGTCCTCCTTTCTACAGGACCGATGTCACCGACTGAGCGCTGAGCAGACGTTAGTTCTGCAGCTCATGGGTGAACCCCCCTATTGGGTTGAAAAGACTCCTGCCCTTTCCCTGACTCCTACTAACCTTATGACCTTGGATGAGCCACCTGTCCTTTATGGACTTCAGCATCCTCACTGGAATAGGAATAGTTGCATGGGGGGTTGGACGGTCAGCCACTGTGCACAGGAGAGCCCTCCTTACATGGCCACTGGAGGCCGTGACTTACCTCCCTAAATGTGCTGTGGCAGTTTAGGCTCACACCAGGATGCCACCTCCTCATCCTTGCCTCTGCCATCACTGTGCCTGACCCTGCTGGAGGACAGGGAGTGATTGGGTGTCACTGGGGCAGACTGGCCCCAGGCGATGTCAACTGAGAATGTGCCTCGCCTGGAAACTTCCTGCTTGCTCCCTCAAACTGACAGTAATGAATGCACAAAAGAGGACAGAGCAGTCAGGAGGCAGGACAGGGGACTGCCATCGAGTGAGTTAGGCTCCTGAAGGTCACTTGAAGAGTGCCTGTCTGAAATGGGGCTTCTCAGTGATCCAGCAGTCTGGATAGAAAAAGGACTGGGTTTCCACACTGAAGAGGCTGGGTCTTTAGACAAGGGACGATGGACGTGGTGTGGGAGGGACAAGAGCACTGATCCATCTGAGAAGATAGCGACCTGGGTTCTTGAAGCCACTTTGTCAGGAACTAATCATGTGCCCTTGGGCAGGCTGACCTCAGTTTCCATTTTTGGAAGTGAGGAGATAGAACCCGTGATTCGCTCTGGGACCCTTGGCAGCTTTCACGTTGTGTTTGCTGAATGAGGCCCGGAGGAAGAGTGGGCACCACAACCCAGCACCTCCCACTGTTCCCAGTGTGCTGTTCAGATCTAGATGCTCTGGCAGCCTCTTTGTTATGGATGATAAATCCCTGTGGTTAATGAATAATTGCTTCAGGGGCAGAGGTGGGGGTCCTGGAGACTGCCCATAAAGAGTAAAGACGGGTGGGACACCAGAGTTCCACCCTGCTAAGATCATTTCAAGCAACAATATGCAGAAGAACCTGAAAATGACTTTGATAAACGATTTTTCAGTTTTTGCGGAGGAACGGGGGGGGGGGGGGGGGGGCTCCCTGGCAGGTGGCTCTAGTGGCCCTCTGCTGACATCTGTCCCAAGGCCCAGCCTTTCAGTGGCAGCTCTGCCCAGAGCAGCTCTGTGCCCGCCACTGCCACACCCTTTGGTTCAGGACACTTCCTTTTCTTATTCTTTTTTTAATATTTTCAATTAAAATGCATTTTTCCATCACCATTTATCCCCCTATGCCCTCCTCCACCCCGTCCCCTTTGCAGTCACCATCACTGTTTATGTATTCATTTTAGAGTGGAAGGGAGAGGGACAGACAATTTCAGTGGGCAGCGCCAGAGTCCCCAGTTCTGAAGCACTGGCTTCAATTCTAATTGAGGCTTTATCTTTTCCACATGTTCTTACCCCATTGAGCAAGTCTTCTTCCCACTGGTGCGACATGAGGGAATGAATACCTTCTTCCCAGGTCAAATTTTGCTCTGTCCAAAATCCCAGTCAACATGTTGTTTCTCTGACACTTATTTTTCACATCCTGGAAGTCCTGGATGTCATGTCCCATGAATCCAGCCCTCACGCATGGGGACTCAGACCCTTCCTGCTCTAGCTGCTTGGAAGCATCCAGGATTCTCATAGTATTCATCATGATTGATTGCAACAGTCCAAAGTATGCAGTATGACCTCTTTATCCTTGAAGTCATCCTGAATTTTAAACAAAAAAAACATAAGGATCAATTTTTTTTCACCTAATTTTTTTGGTAATAGATAATTTTTGCACATATTTAAAAAAATCTGGGAATATGAAAAGAAATGGTTTTCTGTATTTCAGAGTAAAATTTTATGGAACAAACCCTAGAGTGATTTTCAATGGTGATCATTCTCTCAGTCGCACTCTAAGACTCTGATAACGTTTATTAGCTGTTGCGGGGTTGTGAAGGGCTATCAGAAACACTATGTTAATAGCTGATCCTCCTCACTCTTCTGACTTAAATCACAGTGCCATTGTACGGCTCTTCCCCGGCTTCCTTTGTCCTTGCCTGCCTGCCAGCCCTCTAGCTTTGTCCCTTCTGAAGGCTGCTTCCACTGTGATCAGTGCTCTTTGGGCGTGGGTTTTTGCTCTGGATGCTGCTACCACTTTTCCTCATTATGTGACATTTCAGATACATACTAATATGGAGAGAACAGGGTAATGCACCCGGTGCACCCGCACCCCGTTCCGACAGTCATCAGCTCCTGATCAGTCTCGTCTGTTTCTGCATCCTCCCTCACTCCCTGCCCTTGCTGTATGATTGTCAAGAAAATCCAAGGAACACTTCATACATTCCCATGTGTTGTGGAAAGCTCTCGTCTACCATACTGCTTGTATTAGCGTACTTTTTTCACTTAAAATTAGTTTTCAGAATAATGGGAAGGTAACAGTTTGTCCCTATCAGATTGTTAAAAATGTAATTGTCACACAATACCAGGAGTTGATGAGGACATGGAACAAAACGAACACTTAACCACTGGCCTTGGGAGTGTAAATGGGTGTGGCGGTATTGCTGCCCGATTTGGGTAGGTGCCTAGTGTGACTGGGGAGACTCCTTGGTGAGCATTTACAGGGTGTTTCCCATAGTGGGTAGTTGGACACCACTTAAAAATTCATCAACAGGAAAGTGAATAAATACATTGCGGTGTGTGTGTGTGTGTGGGTGTGTGTGTATAGTGAATACAGTGGACTATGATCTACAGCAGTTGAAATGATTGCACTGGAGTGGCGTGTCAATATGGTGACACTCAAAAATGTTTTGTCAGAGGCAAAAGAATGCATATAGTGTGATGCTATTTAAACAGTTTTAAAACATATAAAAACTCGCCTGACCAGGCGGTGGTGCAGTGGATAGAGCATCGGACTGGGATGCGGAGGACCCAGGTTCGAGTCCCGAGGTGCCAGCTTGAGCGTGAGCCCATCTGGCTTGAGCAAAAGCTCGCCAGCTTGGACCCATGGTCGCTGGCTCCAGCAAGGGGTTGTTCGGTCTGCTGAAGGCCCGTGGTCAAGGCACATATGAGAAAGCAATCAATGAACAACTAAGGTGTCGCAACGAAAAACTGATGATTGATGCTTCTCATCTCTCTCTGTTTCTGTCTGTCCCTATCTATCCCTCTCTCTGACTCTCTCTCTGTCCCTGTAAAACGAACAAACAAAAAACACATATAAAAACTCTATATCGTTTTTGGATTCATACAGTAAAAGCATAAAAATGCACGAAGTGATAAATACCAAATTCAGGATGTTATTTCTGGGATGGGGGAGGGGTGACGCAGTTGGGAAGGGAGTGAAACAGGGACTTGAGCAGTGTCTGGAATGCTTGCTTTCTTGGAAAAAAGAAATCTAAATCAAATGTGGCAAAATACCAGGATTTGACACCTGTGAGTGAGCATAGGTATACTTTTCGGTATGTATTCAATACTTCCTCTTTCACAAATTAAAGAACTGTGTAACTGTTTTCTATCTTCTCATGAACTTGACTTGGCTGTTGTCATGTGATGTTGTTAGCATCTAGACTAAAGCTAAGAAACTTGTTCAATACTGAGGAAATACATATTTTCTTTGTCATCTAATGACAGCAGATCGTGTATCCCCCTAAATGTAATGGATTCCGAGAGGCCCATGATTTCATTTATTTTCCTGACACAGTGAAAGAAAAAGCCAAGTAATGAAACCCTAGTGATTTGACTGTAACAAGATTACCCAAGAAGCAAGTTATAGTGTTTTCTTTTTCTTTTGGAGAACTTAATTGTGATAGGAGGAGGCAGAGGAGGGGCATCTTTCCTTCCATGTGTGTGGATTGGTCCTAGAGGCAGCTTCCCTCTGTTCATTAACACCTGTCCCCACACCTGGGGGCTGCACTGCTGTAGGCAGAAGAGCCGCACAGGAAGTAGGATCTAGATAATGAGGAATGGTTGACAAGATGTGTCTTGGGATTAAGAGCCCATCTTTATCAGGATGCCAACCCATGAAGACCAGTCCCTGCCTGTCCATCTTCACCTCTGCTCACTGTCCACCTCCAGGTACCCTTCCAGCCACAGACTACTCTGGTCCTGTCTGTAGACTCACACTTTGTCCCTGAGCCTCTGGCTTTGCATGTGTCTGTCCTCTTACGTGGAATGACTCCCTGTCCATCCCTGTGGGCTGCCTGCCCGACTCCTTCTTACTTCTCAAGATTTAGGTCAAGGTGATCTCCGTGTGACGCCCTCTCTGACTCCCCAGGCCGACCCCACCCTCCCTGTACAGTCAGCTATTTGATTGATACTTAATTCCATGCTTGTCTCCGCCCTTATGATCTTATATCTTATCCTGGGCAGTGACACAGGTGCAATATTTCATGGTTCAGACTCCACATGTGGCGCTGGGCTGATTACCTAACCTCTCAGGGCCACACTTATCTGCAGATGGGGGTAAGTATAACACCCATCTTATGTTGCTGCGAGAGTTAAAATGTGTGTGTGTGTGTGTGTGTGTGTGTGTGTGGCATTTAGACCAGGGCCTGGTGAGATTCAGTGCCCCAAGGTTGTGCTGCTGTTACTGTTATTTTCTTTGGTTCTTCACTTTCTCCTTTCTCTTTGTTGTCTTCTTCCTCTTCATTTTTCTTTCTTGATTTTAGCTCAGTGCCACAGACAGATGGAAAACATTATCAGCAAAACCTATGCGTGTGAATGATTAATGGAGGGTTTAGGGGGAGAAAGACAAATTTTGGAAGGATGAATGGGAGTCAGATTGGATAGATGGGGAATGGGGCCAGAATCTGTTAGCCTTGAATACCAACAGGAAGACTCTACACTTGAAGGGAGTGGCTGAGTGGAGTCCCTGGGTTGTGGTTTGTATGCCCAGGAGACATGCCTGGCAGTGATTCACGGGGTGGGCTGGCCAGGGTTCAGGGAGTGGCAGGAAGGGCACCAGTTTTAAAATAGGTGGAACACCTTCCATATTGAGCAGAAGAGCACCTGGATAGGGCAGGGATGGTGGCTGTGGGACAGGAGGTTCTGGGAGGAGGGAGCAGAGTGCGCAGACTGGTTGGGAGGGTGTGGGATGGGGAGCTTCAATGTTTGGGTCTAAGGTTTCTGGCCAGTTCAACTGCAGGAAGTCACAGAAAGAGGGAAGAAACATTCATTTTTTAATTTTTTTTTTTTTTTTTTTTTTTTTTTTTTACAGGGACACAGAGAGAGTCAGAGAGAGGGATAGATAGGGACAGACAGACAGGAACAGAGAGAGGTGAGAAGTATCAATCATTAGTTTTTTGTTGCCGTTGCGACACCTTAATTGTTCATTGATTGCTTTCTCTCATGTGTCTTGAACGCGGGCCTTCAGCAGACCGAGTAGCCCCTTGCTGGAGCCAGCGACCTTGGGTCCAAGCTGGCGAGCTTTTGCTCAAGCCAGATGGGCTCGTGCTCAAGCTGGCGAGCTCAGGGTCTCGAACCTGGGTCCTCCGCATCCCAGTTCGACACTCTATCCACTGCACCACCACCTGGTCAGGCTTAATAAATTATTTTTAACGCATGTGGAATGGCTGAGTCTTGGCATCAACTCGGTGTGTTTTTGAGAAAACTTACTGTGGACTCCAGCAAGAGGCACTGTGGCTGGAAGCATCTGCAGCAGGACAAGAGCAGGGGATGCTGTGCCCAGCCACTGTCCTCTGACTGGATTTGGGGGTTGCAGGACCCTGGCTTTGACATTGCTGCATTTTTCTAGTGAGTTTTTAATTAATTAATTAATTTTTTTGTGGCAGAGACAGAGTCAGAGAGAGGGACAGACAGACAGGAAGGGAGGTGAGAAACATCAATTCTTCGTTGTGGTTTCTTAGTTCATTGATTTTCTCATATGTGCCTTAACCAGGGGGCTACAGCAGACCGAGTAACCCCTTCCTCGAGCCAGCGACCTTGGGCTCAAGCTGGTGAGCCTTGCTCAAACCAGATGAGCCCGTGCTCAAGCTGGCAACCTCGGGGTCTCAAACCTGTGTCTTCTGTGTCCCAGTCCAATCAATGCTCTATCCACTGCGCCACTGCCTGGTCAGGTTCTAGTGAGTTTTGATGAAGGTTGAAGTCATACTCATCCAGATCATTTGAAGTCATTCACGTAACTTTAAAACAAGAAGGACAGCAAGTATATTGGTTGACCAGGAAAATAAAAAATGAGATAGGCTAAAGGAACAGGGATAACTGCAAGGTTCTACATCCAGTGCACAGCAGAGGAGGGAGAGGCTTTGGGAAGGAGGGACAGTTTGTTTTTTTTTAAAACTTTTTAAATTTCTTTTTATTTTATTCATTGTAGAGAGGAGACACAGAGTGAGAGAGAGAGAAAGAGAGAAAGGGGGGAGGAGCTGGAAGCATCAACTCCCATATGTGCCTTGACCAGACCAGTGCAGGGTTTTGAACTGGTGACCTCAGTGTTCCCAGGTCAACGCTTTTATCCACAGCTCCACCACAGGTCAGGACGAGGGACAGTTTTGATGGCAGGTGTCAGCCATGTGATTGTGGCCACCAAACAAAGCTCTCTTGTCTGTACTGAGAGAAATGTCATGTCTAGAACCAGGGGGTGATGGTCTGTTTGATCCATGCTGGTCAGACCACATGTGGGGCACTGCACACCATTCTGGGCAACCCACTTGGAGGGACAGAGGCAAACTGCAGCCCGTTTGTCAGAACCAGGGGCAGGAGCTGAACCATGTCATACACACAGCTGTGAAAGGTCTTGGGCTGTCCAGCCTGGAGAGGGGAAGCTTCGGAACCTCCGATGGGAAACTTCCTGAGAGCCAGGAAGGACTGTGCCCAGGCATCTTGCTCCAGCTTCGGAGCCTGCTTCAGTGTTCAGTGCCTAGAACATGCTCAGTTATTGCCCACTGAATGGGTGAGTAAGACTAGGCTTGTCCTGTGTCCAGGACGCCTGGGCCCAACTTCAGTTCGAAGTAAAGAGGAACTTTCTCATAGAGGTTCTCCACCTGGGCTGCCATCAGTGGAGACATGCATGGTTGGGAATGTCCCCAGGTACAGTGGGTTGTTAGAACAGAGGGCCCAAGCATCAATAATTTTTACATGAGTAAGGAGTTTTCGTGAATGGGGGGTTGGGGGTTCAGAATCTGTGATCACTCAGGGTGGCCAAAAACAGTAGATTTGTAAATGAATCTTCTGGCAAACTTACTGACAAGTGCACCCTTACCCGCAACAGTGCTTTTTATAATTTCTAGATAAAATGACCTAATTTGAAATAGCATCAAGTAGAATTTAAGTTAATAGTGTGAATTGCAGTCCCATCTGCTCAGCCTTCACGGCCCAGCAGATCTATGGAGCTATTTGTCACAATTTGTTTTAAAGCCAGGAAGAAAAATACTCCTGGATGGTGTCCAGACCTCGTGGGGATGCTATCTTTGGAACACGGAAGGGGTGGGTGGTGAGAAAGCCGGGGTTGGGCAGAAGGAGGGCCGTGTGCTGGAAACAAGGGATGAGGTTCCACTTTCCTGCACTGGCTTGCTGGTGACCTTAGTCAGGCCACCTCTCAGTCCTCGGTGCCTGCTATAGCGGGGCTTGGCAGACCAGGGCTTCTCCCAGTCAGGGCCAGGCCGGATGCCTTCCATTCATTCATTCAGCGAATATTTTTGAGCTCCTGTTGTGTACCAGGCACCATTCTAGAAGCTGGGGACCCAGCAGTGCCAATAGTTTTTCTAGTTGGGGAACCGAGGATACTAAGAACACCATCATCAATTTCATTGGCATTACTGGGGAGCAGCATTTCTTCTGGGCTTAAGAACCACGTGCCAAAAACTGTTCTGAGCTCAGGAGAGGTTGTCACCAGCCTTCCTCCTAATGTGGTCGAGACCTAAAAGGAAACTGGGGGCTTCTGAGAAGTGCATGAGCATCAGGCTAGGGAGACTTGGAAAGCTGACTAGATGCTTCTCACAGCACCTTTGAGGGTGGAAAGAACGTCACCTGGCTGTGGGAAACACTTCCCAGGGAAGGTGATCATGGAGTGGGGTTCTCAAAGGGACAAGGGGCCTGCTTTGTTCCAGGAGAGGTTGATGGAGGTGGGTGGGGGTGACGTGAGGCACCTGTGAGGATAGAGAGTTGTTCTGTGGGGTGGAGGGGCCCTGAGAAGGGTGTACAAACATTTATTGGGCACCTGCTGTCTAAAGTGCAGAAGGTCATAGAGCTGAATTAAGATAAGGCTTTGACTTCAGGTGCCTGAAGTTAGTGAGGTAGATGAGTGTGCAGATGAGTTTCAGTGCAGTGCAATGGGTACAAGACACGAGGACAGAGTGACTGACTGCCTAAGGGGGAGAGGAAGACTTCTTGGGAGAAGTGACAAATGAACTGGGCCTAGAATGTGACTTGCAGGTGGAGGGCTTTGGGATCCTTCTGAGTTTCCCTTGATATTGTGGGTAGAGGCCAGTCACCCCATAACCAGGTGTTGTTCATTTGGTTCTTGGAATGATGGGAGATATACTTCACTGCCCCCCAAAAAGAGGTTGGTCATCACATGTTTGAGGATGAGAATTCTTTGTGCTTAAGCTGCCTCTGGCTTTTCTGGAATGTCACGGGTATAAAACAAAACAAGTCCTTGCTGCTCTGTGTTGGAGAGGACGTTGGAAAGGTGAGGGGCTGGAGGTGCAAGTGCAGCCCCACTGCAGGGGTGGGAGGTGGGTGGAGATAGCACTGCAGGAAGTGGAGGAGGCGGGGCCCAGAGTCACTGTGAAGGAGCAGAATTTAGGGACAGTTCCATGAGTGAGGGTGAAATAAAGAAAGGAGAGAAGGAGAGCTTGGCCCACTCTGTGCCAGGAAGAGGACTGAGGAAGGGAGAACCCAGTTTACTGAGAAAGGGAGAACCCGGTGGACTGAGGAAGGGAGAACCCGGTGGACTGAGGAAGGGAGAACCCGGTGGACTGAGGAAGGGAGAACACAGTGGGGGTTGTTTTGGGAGGAGCAGGCAGTATAGGCAGTTACATGAATTGATTTAAACAAATTCTGGATTAAACAGACTGCACGTAAGGGCTTGGTCAAGCTCATTGACTGAATCTCTAAGGTTAGTGGGAACCTGCAGTGAGTTTTGAGATGGGGCCTAGACATTTGAGATTCTCCTGTTCAGAAGGACGTGATCAGTTATGTAGAACTGCATAGCCTATCATCCCTAAATGTAGTGGCTTAAAGCTAGAGTCATTTTATTCTCTTTCAAGAACTCTTCGCCAGGACTCAGGCAGGGCTTGGCTGGTGGGCATTGCTCAGTAGCCTACATCGGGTGGCCGGGACACTAGGGGCCTGCATCTCACTCTTGCGGGGCTGGTCGCTCCTGCATGCTGGCCTGGGCTTCCACTCAGTGTGTTGGCTCAGAGCAGTCAGGCCTCTTACGTGGCAGCTCGGACCTTGAAGTGGACATTCAAGGGAGCCAGGTAGAAGCCTTTTATGATTTGGCCTTGAAGTTACAGTGTCACTCTGCCATAATCATAAGCCACCCAGATTCAAGGGGAGGGAACACAGATCCCATCTCTTAGTAGGAACACTGTCGGAGTCACATTGTGAGCAGAGCACGTGGGGTGGGAGACTGTGTTGCAGCTAGCCAACTTTGGGAAACATACTTTGGCTCAGGGCGAACTCGCAGGAGCAGATGAACTGCCTAGTAGTGTGGTTGCAGGCAGAGGAGAGGGAGGGGCGCACTGCATGAGGTTGGTGGGAAACCCCAGGCCAGAGGCAGGGGAGAAAGCAAGTGATCAGGACGAGGTGAGGCAGGCCAGAGATGGAAGAGAAAGGTCTGGAGCTGAGGGGAGCATAGCCAGGCTTGCAGGGGTGGGGGTTGGGGGTGGGTGGGGCCTGGAGGCAGGTGTGAGGACAGGAAAGGGTGGTTTGCCAGGACCACATGGCTCTTGTGTTTTAATGGTTTTCTCCACTAGCTTGAGCCTCCCCCCTCCCCCCCCCTCCCAGTTTTCCCCTTAGATTTCTTTCTTTCTTTTTTTTTTGCAGGGACAGAGAGAGAGAGAGAGAGTCACAGAGAGGGATAGATAGGGACAGACAGACAGGAACAGAGAGAGGTGAGAAGCATCAATTATTAGTTTTTCATTGCTGTTGCAACACCTTAGTTGTTCATTGATTGCTTTCTCACATGTGCCTTGACCGCGGGCCTTCAGCAGACCGAGCAACCCCTTGCTGGAGCCAGTGACCTTGGGTCCAAGCTGATGAGCTTTTGCTCAAGCCAGATGGGCACGCACTCAAGCTGGAGAGCTCGGGGTCTCGAACCTGGGTCTTCCACATCCCAGTCCGACGCTCCATCCACTGCACCACCGCCTGATCAGGCTTCCCCTTAGATTTCTAAGTGACTTCTCATTAGGAAAAATTTCAAATCATCTTTGATTATATTGTCTTCCTGTTTTACTTTGGCATGGCATGTCTTTTTATTCAAATAGGTAATGCAGGCACGTGCTTAATTAAAAAAGGTACAAAAGGATGTAGACGGGAAAATTAAGTCTATTTCTCACCCCATCCCCAGAGGCCATCGCATTAGCAGGCTCACGTGAATCCTCCAAAAAAATGGTCTCTGGTTTCTCTCACCATTACCTTGCCTCTGTGCTGCTGGCTGCAGCCCTGCTCTCCCGCCTCCTGCATGAACCTCCATGGCAGCCAGCCGGCAGGGGGCTCCTTCTCTGGCCTCCTCCCTCTCCAGGCCAATTTTGCACCCCTCGCAGGAAGAGGGGGTGGCTGTGGACACAGGGCTGACCTCAGCCTGGGATTCCATCCAAGCTCTCCTGAACCTGTCATTTTGTTGCTTCTATTTCAAGTCAGACCCTTTGCATGTTGGTTGTGCTTTGTGTGGTTTCTGAGTATTTGTTTACTCTCCAGGCCCAGATTCTAATGCTCTTTGTTCTGTCGTTTACAGGTCCATTTACCTGGCAGAGGGAAGTGGATGCAGTTAGGGGAGGCCAGGGGCCTTGAGTTTTGGTATCACAGATTCACATAATCTTGGAGCTAAAGAGGAACTTTAAGGATTGTCTAGGACTAGGTTTATTCTCTTTGGTTTGGTTTAAAAAAACACAATTTATTATTTACTTTTGCACATAAAGAATTCAGCCCTAGAGAAGAGACTAAACTATTGTCTAAGGCCACCAACACCACCAACCTACCCCATCTCACCACCTCCCTCCAAGTCCCCAGATCAACCCTGCAACACTTTCTGGGGTGGGTGGTGGCCTACTGAGACCCCTGTCCCCTGAAGCGGGCAGTGGGAAACACGTGATCCAGCTGTGGACATGAGTGCTGAACCCCGGCTACACCAAATGGTTGCAGTGTGGGGATGCTGGCACCGTGCCCAGGTCTGGGGCTGGCTCCTTCGCTGGCCTTCCCAGGGACAGGTTGCAGCTAAACTCGGTGCAGTCCCCAGATGCAGCTGGTTGGAAGGAGAAGTGGTGTCTGCAGTGTGCACCATCAATCCATGGTGCTTTTTTTTTTTTTAATTTCTCAGTGTCCACAAAACTCATGACTTTGCTGTGAGCCTGCCAGGGACAGCTGCATTGAGGGGCTCTCCCCTCTGGGCCCAGGGTCTCAGACTGCTGGAGTTTTGCCTTAGAAAGTAAATGAAATGTTTTGTAAACACACTGATGTCACCATCTCTACCCCTGTGGTTTTAAAACATTTTCTAAATTCCTGATGCCTCACCTGTTCCTCCCTGCAGCTCTTTATTTTCCTGGACTTGGCTGTGAGTCCCTATAAAAAGAATCCACACAGCAGCTCCTGTTCCCGTAGAAAGTTCCCAGTGCACTGGGGTCTGTTCTGTTGGCTATACAGGTATAGTGAGTTAATCCTGTCAGACAAGGGTGGCTCTGAGTTAATGAGCATGGTCTCCTTTTGCCCCCTAGAGCATGGATTTCCTTAAAAGTGCTTCCTAAATCTGGGGAGACAGAAATATATGGCTGAAGAAAGAATTACTGGGCAGGATTAAAATCTAATCCCTCAGCAGCCCTGTGCCTGTCAGGTTGCCTGCTGGGTTTGCTTTCTTTTTCACTTCAGAGTGCTCCTTGTTCAGCATATCATGTGGTTAGTTATTCCCTGGTTATCTTGAGAGTTTTTCCTGAGATGCTTTTAAGTCCTAGATCGTTTCAGCACTGGATGACAGCCTGCTGTGGCAAGAGTTGCTGGCTGCCACCTGCCACCTGCACAGATCATGTCCCCAGCTGGACACATAGGTGGCTGATGAGAACTCCGGACATCTGCACTGGGGGTGAGGGGGGTGAGGGAGGTTGGAGAGCTTTGGGGATGGTTAACGCATTCTGGTTTCAATGACCCCGAGAGTATCTTAAATGTGCAGCTTTAGCAACGTTGTAACCTTCACACCCTTATCATCAGAGTCCTCATGAATGTGATCATGTCCTGTTTGGAACATCTTGGTCCTCTTCCCTCTTTTTTCTCAATGAAGCCTTCATTGATTGAGTGCCCTCAGTCTGAAGGCCCTGCGTGCGTGCTTTCTAGGAACAGGCTCTGCCCTGGTGACTCCTGCTCTGTCTTGACCTTTGTGGCGATGACATCCATTTGGGAGCTGTGGAGTCTGCAGCAGATGGAGACTGGGAGGACTGAACGCCAGGTATTTGTCAGCAGCCTTGAGTTAATGGTTGTCTGGCATCTTTCCCAAATTGATCAGTGGGTTCTCATGGCCTAGGTGGCACTTCCCATCTGAATGCTGGCCATCCATCAGCTGTTTGCCTCTCCTCACTTCCTCTGTCTAGCTGAGGGCTGGCTGCGGAGATGGTTTCTAGAGAGTTGGATAGGCCCAAGGAATAGGTTCTTAGTCCAATGATGACCTCATTGTCTTCCCTTCCCCTCCCCTTCCCTCCTCTGCCTTCGTTATCACACCTACCCAGATGCCCAGATCTGGAAGCTGTTCTAGAGAGCTCCCTGGACAGCCCCATTGGCTCTTGACTCTTGATTGCGTTTCTCAGCATTTCTCCTTTCTGCCTCCACCCCTGGTGGTCTGCTCTAGTGGGAGTCCCCTGGCTCCCATCTGGATCAATGCAGGCATCTTCTGCCGGGGCCCCTTTCTCATCATTCCTGTCAGAACTATCCTCCCAAGACATGATTAAGAATATATATCCCCTAATTATGCTCCTCAGTGGCTTCCCTGCTGCTCATGAGTGAAGCCGCTTTCAGCGTGGCAATGAACCCACCATGACCCATCCCCCTCCACTGCTTCTTCCCCATCCTCCTTTACCCGTGCTGTTCCCCACACATAGTGATGGAAACTGCTACAGCCCTCTAGTCCTCCTGGTGCTCTCATTTGGCTCTGCATGTACTCGGTCTGCTCTCCTGAGATCTTGGTCTTGGCACCCTGCCCTCACCAAGCAGGAATGCCCGCGTATTCTAATTATGACCTGGTGTGAAGACGCTCTCTTCTCCACAGCCTTTCTTGACTCCCCGTGGTTAGGAGGGGCCCCTTGCCCTATGTCCTCCATGTGTCCTTCACAGCACATGAGCACTTGGCAGCCTCTGTTTGTACATTCATCTCACATGCTGTGAGGCTTTGGGTCTTGGAGCTCCTCAGCCTAGTACAGTGGCTGGCAGGCACCCTCACTGTTTGTGGAATGAATGGGAAAGGAGCTTGGAGCCAGACTGGGCCGTGGTGCTGCCCGTGCGGCTGCTGGGACAGGTTTGTTCATCTGATCTATGACATGAGGACAGTGCACTTCCCACACAAGATGGTCATGAAGTTCAAATGAGAAGACACTTGTGAAAACGCTGTATGTATGGTGCAGATTTGGCTAAGTGCCTAGAATATAGCAGGTCCTCAGTCTTTATTTCCCTTTTCTGATTAGAACTGGTGAAAGCCTCCATTTCAAAATAAGCATTTTATTACCTTATATCTCTGCATCTGGAGGGTTTCTCACCTGGTCCATAACAGGAGGGTGTACCTGGGAGTGTCCCACAGCAGCTGGCTGGGTTGCCACCAGGGGACAGAGGCTTTTGAACTTGTCTACTCTGTGGGCCATTTAGCAAATGTTTAGAACCCAGATCCTGAAATCACTGTTCCTCAAGGTCTCTCCAGGGCCTTGGGTGGTGCAGCCTGCCCTCGCATTCAGCAGAGATTTATAAACAGCCTGTGCCATGTGTCATGTCCTTGGCCCCGTGTAAATCAGTGGCAGCCTGCACGTTAATGTCCAAACTGTTTTCTCAGGATCCCTCCTGCCATCTGTCGTTCAGGCGCCTTCTTTGTGCCCTGGAAGGATGGTTTTCATCAGGGCTTTCTGGGTCCGTCAAGGCCCACTGAGGCTTCGGGTGGAGGGGAGCAAGATAGAGACGCGTCACAGGGCTCAGAAGGATGGAATGCAAAGTTTAATAACTCAGAAAATGAGGATTGCAGGAAAACGACAAACAGCTCTTAAAAAAAGAATAAAAGGAGATGAGGCTAAACCTGTCCAACCAGGCCCTTGAGCAGTGCCAAGTACAAGTAGAGGGCGACTGGTTAACCCTGATATGGCCCTGATATGGCCTCGCATGCTGGCCCCAGCAGGTGTTGCCATCATGTTTTCCTTCAACCACTCCCAATTTCATTAACCCCTCTGCACCCACCATACCCCCCTTGGCTACCTACACCCTCCCAACTTACATAACCTTTGATTTATCTGCATAAAAGTAGTCCCTCTCCTTGACTTCTTTTTTGGGGGCGGAGGGAAAGGTGGTCTGAGAAATGACTTCTGACTGCTTGTTCTCATTTCAAGAGCATGTGTTCAGAGTGCAGGATGTCAGAAGACACAAAGTGCAAACTGACCCCTGCCTCTTCCAGCAGTTTCCTGGGTGTTAGCCCAGTACTTTCCCGCACATATGAAGAGGTGGGGTGTTTTCCTTTACAAAAACAGTTACAGCCCTCTTAGAGCCAGCCCCTTTCTTCTTTAACCTAGTTATGGACTTTCAACATTCATAATATTCATAATATTTTTTTAACAGCTATATAACATTTCATCACATGGGGCAGTGCTATAATTTATGTAACTGACCTCCTCCTGCTTCTGGAACACCCCCGACTGCGCCTGTGTGTGGCTCACTCTTCCCCCTCTGGACGGTGGCTCTGCCATAGGCCAGCGCAGCCGACACACCCAGGGCTGGGTTCAGACTCCTCCTCCTCCATTCTCCTCTCCAGCATGCCACAGGGTTCTCCACCGCCATGGTTCTGTCCTATGCGTCTGCACCCCCAATAACAATGAGCAGGGGCCCTGCACTCACTACCTTTCCTCAGTCATACTCAAAGCATGTGCCTTGAGTTTAATTGGAAAATTATGCAACCCAAGGGTTGCCCACAGAAGAAGACAAGAGACTGAACCACCAACAGTGAGAGTCAAAGCTGAGAGAGAAGCAGTGGCCGTGGACTGTTATGATTAAGTAACTGACACTGGGCACAGTCTCCAGAAGCAGCCAGTGCACTTCACTAGTGGTGCTTATATGAGTGTAGACATTGGTGCTTAGTGTGCTGGATATATTTCAGGGTTTCTGTCACCTACACTTGAAATAGAGGTGACCCCTCCCACCATGGCCCCCACTGCCTTGAGTGCTTGTACGCCAGGTACTGGACTACAGACGCCCCCCAGTCAAGTCTGGTTGGACCTGGGTGAGGTGTAGTATGCATCCACAGTGTCAGAGGCCTCGTTAAAAAAGGACTTGCTGGGCCATTGAGCTTGCTGTCTGGGGACTTTGCACTGAGACCTGTTATGGGGAGCAGACTGTAGGCGTAAGTGAGCTGAATTTTTGGAGCACAGAAACTGGTCAAGCACAGGAAGCTCTTCCCTGAAGAGTGGTGTGGAGTTGGTTTCTGGGGCTCAACTTCTGGTGATTTTCTAGCTAATAGCCAGGAGATCGGCCAACATGTGTGTGGGGACATTCATGGTCAAGGGAGACGGTCCTCTGCCACCAGCTCAGTTGCAAGCCGCCTGCCTTGGCCCACAGGTACCTCTAGAACCAAGTATGTGTGTTCACAGCTCTTCCTCATCTTAAAGAAGTGGACACTTGGAGCCACTTTCCTCCTGGACTTTATGGCTCATTCACTTAACACCAGTACCATTTGCTGAAGTATCTGATAGCTCCCAGCACCGACCTCTGCTCAGGGTTTGCAGATAGCAAACACAGTTGCTCATTGTCTAGTGCAGAGGTCCCCAAACTACGGCCTGTGGGCCAAATTGCGGCCATCTGAGGCCGTTTATCCGCCCCCGCTGCACTTCCAGAAGGGGCACCTCTTTCATTGATGGTCAGTGTATGGAGTACTGTATGTGGCGGCCCTTCAACAGTCTGAGGGACAGTGAACTGGCCCCCTGTGTAAAAAGTTTGGGGACCCCCAAAGTGATTCCACCCCTAGGAAAGTCAAGGCAGCCTTGGAGGCCAAGGGAACACGGGGACAGACTTGGTGGCGTTGGCAGAAGAGCAGCCTTAGTGTTTACAGCAGGAGGCTTACTGAGGGGGCAATCTGAGAGGCTGTACCTAGAGTGCCAACTGCTCTGAGGTCCCTCTGAAGACCACCCACTCAAAACCTGCCCACCTCAGCAGCAAGGCAGCCCCATTTGCTAGCTCTGTATCTGACCCGGGCAGAGAGAGACATGTGAGCAGACTGACCTCTTGTGAGCTTCTCAAAGCCATGGCCAACCCTCCACATCAGGCCTCACTCCCGGCGTCCCTAGATAAACCCCTCAAGGTCTTCTGCATCCCCAGCTGCCCCGCCAGCCGACAACCTGATGCTGCCTGGAGGAGACCTCCAGCATTTTCCAGGAAGCACCTGGCCCTAGTGCCCTCTTCCTGGGGATGTGAAGGCATCGAGGGGGACAGATGGAGCCCTGCCAGCTTTCAGGAGGAACAGGACCAAGCGTTTTGTAGGCTGGGGAGGAGTTGTTCTGCTCCTCGGGCAGGGAGGGTGGTGGAGGAAAGAGACAGCTATGAAAACAGTGGATACCTTTCAACCAGACTGAGAATTGGGAGAAACTGGGGCATCTGAGGTCCAGACACATAGCCTAAAATAGCAGCAGCAGCAGCAGCAGTTCTGACAAGCGTGCTTTTGAGAAGGAACGAGGCATTGTCTGGTTCTGACTAATGCTCCTTTTACTGTAACTCACTCACAGTTTGTGGTTGTTGGGCCACTGGCTTGGCTGGGGAGCTGTGCCAGGAGGCTGCCCTCGGGGCAGAGTCTGCCTGACAGCCTATTTCTGTTATCTTTGAGATGGGATGGAAGGAAACAATGGCCAGTGGATCTGGGGTAATTATAAGTTATAGGCAAGTCATCTGATCTCATCTTCTAATTTTTTTTCCTCCAGAAAATAGGAGGCAAACACTGGCACTTATATTTAGTTACAAGCGTTTTCCACTGGACTTGCTGCTGTGAAGCCTGGTGGAGTTGGGAGCAGGGTCCATTGAGGTGCCATGCGTACAGGCTGGCTGCAGGCTCCCTCCTCGCGCCTTTTCTTCCAGGTGCTGCTTCCTTGCCACCCTTGGATGGGGACCAGGAATATGACTCTGGGGCATTATCCCTGCTTTTTCTGGGAAAATGTGGAGGGTGGTGGTGATAGGGGAGTGGCTGGAGGGAGAGGCTGGGACAGAAGAGCAGGGAGGTGTGGTCTTTGGGCTGGTCCTAGTGCCCAGAGTATCATGGGCTGAAAGAGCCAGGAACATCCCGGCTCCCCTGCGGCTTTCATGGTCAAGGCAAGAGCGGCTGGGGGATTGGGATTGTGTAAATTCAGGTAAGTAAAGGAGAGAGGTAGGAGGCATGTGAAAAGAGAAAGGTTTCTTGGTTATAGGAAACAAATTAGGAATAATCTACCATATTTACCCATGTCTAAGATGCTCCCATGTATAGGGCGCACTTTAATTTTGGGCCCAAAATTTGAAAAAATATATATTGGGGAGTAGGATTAGGATTGGTAGCCAGAAGAGATTGAAGGCTTATAATATTTTAATTAACATTTTTATAATGAATACTCCAGTTTATTAAATACAGGTATTGATCGATTTACAACCTATGCAATTTACGACCATTTGACTTTATGACCACAATCGCTAGCCACGACTGCTTCGCGTCTGGAGCAGTTTTTGTATACACCTGTATTTTGTAATTTTGTATGTTTTGCAAATATTAAACCAGTTATACTGGTAATGCAGTGTTTTACTTAAACCTGACGAATGTAAAAATAAGAAACAAAATGGTGTAGAGATGATACAAATGGCATAAAACGAACAAAGAAAATTACGATGTATAACAATAATGAAAGAAAATTATGATAAAATATGACTTTTTATTTTATTTTATTTTATTTTTATTTTATTTTATTCATTTTAGAGAGGAGAGAGGGGAGCAGGAAGCATCAACTCCCATATGTGCCTTGACCAGGCAAGCCCAGGGTTTTGAACCAGTGACTTCAGCATTCCAGGTCAATGTTTTATCCACTGTGCCACCACAGGTCAGGCATGACTTAAAGATTTTTATGACATCATTTCACAGTACTGTACAGATAGCCTACTCAATTTACGATCGAATCATGTTACGACCGGTCTGTTGGAACCTGTCGTGGCCGTAAGTCGAGCACTGGCTGTGTCAGAATGTTTGCAATAATTTTGAGGCCATAGTTCAGTACTCCCCTAGGTGGCAGCTTCAACATTTAGTAATGAGTGACTTAGGCACCAGCTCGTGGGCAGGGAGCCAGCCTAGGGCTTGGCAGCGAAGTGTCCTGACAGAGGACAATGAGGCAGCCCGTGACTCAGCGGTGCTGACATCAGGAGGTCAGAGTCGCTTTGGGAAGAAGTGAATTACTGAGCTAGCAGAGTCCTCTTGGCTGGTTCTGCGGCTCTGGGAGTCACACCTTTTTAGAAGTGGTATCAATAATTTAACATTTATTGATCATTGTCTTTTGACCAGTTCTATTTAAAGTACTATTAGGGATTCAAATGAAGGAATGAAGGTGTGATATTTTTGTCCTTGAACTTAAAACCCGGCCAGGCCCTCCTGACCTCACCTGACTATGAATTTGGCCTGCCTGCCTGCAGTCTTGCCCTCTGCTCTGTCCTCCACTGCCCCCGATGGTGATGCAGAAATGCAGATCTGATTTGTGTCCTCGCTCTCTAAGCTAGCTTTTTCCTCCCATCCTTTGATACCCAATTCAGATGTCTCTACTTTTGTGATGCCCTTTTGGGCCTGCTTTCTCCTTCTGAGTCAGAGGCAAATTAAGGTTGGTTGAGGTCCTGGGTGCAGAAGAAAATATTGGGCCCCTTGTCATTAGAAAAAAAGTGTAAAGTTGGCATTTTGCAGGGCTCTTCAGAAGTCAGGGCCCAAGGCACGCACCCATTGTGTTTGTCGTAAAATCTGCCTCTGTTCTGAGTGGTCAAATTTTGCACTTTGCATGTGCTATTGTCTAATAATAACTAGTTATGTGTATTTCCTTTGGGATTACCAGCTTAGGATAAAAATATGCCTTATTTATTTCTTCCTCACCGTTTCTGTCCTGGTACCTTTCATATAATATATACTCAAAATATGTTGATGGAAAGTATAGTGTATGTCCCAGTTATCTTTGCTGTGTAACAAATTACTCCAAAATTCAGTGGCCTGAAACAACCATTTAGTTAAGCTCCTGGAATCTGTGGTCAGGAGTTCATGTGGGCACAGTAGGGGTGGCTTCTCTGTGCTCCACAATGTGTGGGGCCTTAGTTGGGGACATTCCAAGTCTGGGAGGCGGCTCGCAGCTGAGGCCTGGGAGTGTATAAAGGCCCTGGTATGCACAAGCCGGCTGCTGGAGCCGACTGTTGATTGTGTGATCCGCCAGGCTCCACATGTGGCACTCCATGGAACTTGGGCTCCCTCACGGCATGGCCATCTCAGGAAACGATGGTACAGGGCACCAGGTCATAGTGTGGAAGCTGTCTCATTTTTTATGACCTAGCCTTGAAAGTCATAATGTCACAAGCCTACCCAGATTCACAGGGAGGGGAAGAAGCACCACCTCTTCTTGATGGTATAATCATATTAGGGGAGAATTTATGGGACAGGAGACATTGTTGCTTATTCAGTATTTATTATGGGCCAGGTTTTAAATGTAGCAACTCATTTACTCCTTCAACAAAGCTGTGAGGATTATGTTACTTTACAGATGAGGACACTGAGGCATAGAGCCCTTAAGAAACTCACCATGCCCTCACAGTGACCGCCTATGCTGCAAGAGGTCAGGGAAGGGAAAGATTCCAGAATTGTCTCTGTCCCTCAGCTCTGCTGCGGGGTTGTGGCATCGCACTTACACATGGGTGTACAGTGGCTGCTTCAAGGGATGGCTTTGATGAAAGTAAGGACCCAGATGCATGTTTTATGCCCGTGGTCTTGGGAAGCTGAGCTGTGAGTTATCCTGGCTCTCTGGCTCCCCTGTGTGTACGGACCTTGGTTAGGCTGCTCCTGGAGGCATTGACATTGACCTTTGTTAAGGTGCTTTTCGTAGTGCCAGTGTCTCATTGACAGCCCCACTCCTCACCTCAGGTCCTGCGGCTGACCGCATGGGGTTGCTGTGGGCATTAACATTGACTAAAACACGTAAGGACCTCATCGGCCCAGCAAGTGCTGTCATTGTTGGTCAGGGCCAACTTCTTTGAGTCTGTCTGTCCCCTGGTCCAGAAAGTTTTTTTTAGCTCCCGCTACTTCTTGTCTGTCCTTCACTGGCCGAAAGCTGAAGAGTAGGAATTCCCAGCCCTTGTCACCAGAGTGGCCGTCCTTGCTGCTCTTTCGGGAGCCTTTATGTGCTGGGAAGCCCTGCTTGCCTGGTCTATTTGGCACTTTTCACTTGAGGTTCTGCAGACCCGTGTCACCGTCTTCAGGACAGGTAGGCAAGGAAACCCCGCTGGTCACCCATCCTCACTTATCACTGGTTCTCACGGACCACAGTCAGTACCAGCCACAGACTAAGAAGACTGTTATCTATGTTCTTTGTCATGGAGAGTGATTTAACCTCGTCTGCTAAGTGTGACTGTGATGAAATGACCCCATGAGGTAGTTGTAGGATTAAATGAGATTATGTACACAGGGCAGTTAGGACAGTGCCAGGCATGCTGCAGTGCTGGTCATTAATAGGAAAATAGAGAAAAAGAAAAAGGGGGAATCACACATATTCCCAACACGCAGAGATTTAACCCCAATTTCATTAGTGTTTTGTTTGGTTATTTTTCAGGTACAGTATTTTTTTAACATAATTTTACTGCAGATGCAGTTTTGCATTTGAACTGAAATTTGAATATTGTTTTTTTTTTAATGATTTTGTACTTACTGAAGTTTTTCCTATTTTGGGATTACTGTCTCACATTGATAGAAATAAAATGAAATTTAAAAATATTCATTTGGGCTCTGGCCGGATAGCTCAGTTGGTTAGCATGGTTCTGAAGCACAGAAGTTGCTGTTTTGATCCCCAGTCGGGGCACATACAGGAACAAATGTTCCTGTTTCTCTCCCGTTCTCTCCTGCTCTCTCCTTTCCTCTCTCTCCTAAATCAATAAAATAAACATTTAAAAAATATTTATTGGTGACTTTCACAGTATTATTTGATCTCTATGGTTACCTATAAGATTGGCAAATGGTGCATTACATTATTCTCATTTTACAGATGAAAAAATATACTAGTGTGGCCGAGTCCCTTGCAGAAGTTGTAATGACTGGCTGCTGATTGAGCTCTGGTGACTGTGAAGTCCACAAGAGAAGAGTAGGTGCAGAATGGTGAGGTGGCTCCTTCTGACACCTCGACATGCTCTGTCACGCACCTTGAACATAGAAATTGGATTCTATACCTAGAGATGTGGGTCCTGAGCCAAGACATGTTCCAAAAAATACATGAGAGGCTGGCTTTCACAGGTGCAGCAACCTCTCCCTGCTCACTGACTCCTGAATCAGAGTGTCCGTAGCCAGCTTCATCTAGGACTTAGCACAAGGGAGAAAGTAGAAGCAGACTTGGGCAGGCAAGATCTTGAAAAGCCAGTTAAGTGATATCATGTGTTTATGTGACCAGGGACTCTCAAAACTAAATCTGAAAGGCTGTAGCCTGTCTCACTAACCACTTATTGTCTAAAGCAATGGTTTTTAATCTTCTTTCATGGCCTCAAATCTCTGAGAATCTTTTGAAATTAATGGACCTTTTTCTAGAAGAACACACACATGAACATGTAATCCAATTTTTAATTTAATCTCGGGATCCACAGGTATCTATGTTAGTCAGATATTGGAATAAAACAAATTTCCTAAAAATTAAGGCTTCAAACAACAGTAAATCCTTCTCAACTTTATTGTTCACCTAAAACTGCTCTAAAGAAAAGTTGATGGGAGAAACTGTGCTCTACTAAGTGGAGAGGAAGACCTAGAGGTATCCCGTACACACCAGCCCCTGCACATGCAAGGCCTCCCTCATCATCAATATCACTCACCAGAGTGGTGCCTTTTTTTTTTTTTCAAATAAAGGATAAACCTACACTGACACATCATAATCACCCCAGAGTCTATACTTTACCTTAGGGTTCACTCTTGATGTTGTACGTCTGTAAATTTGTGCAAATGTGTAATAATAATATGTGTCCATAATATCATAGAGAGTATTTGAACTATCCTAAAAATCCTCTGTGCTTTGCCTGTTTATGTCTTTGAACCCTTTAATTACTGATTTTCTTATTGTCTCTATAGTTTTACCTTTTCCAGAATTTTGGACTTAGGCAGTGTGGAACCTTTTCTGATTGAGTTTTTTCATTTAGTAACATGCATTTAAGTGTTCTCCATGTCTTTTCATGGCTTGATAGCTCATTTCTGTTTAGTGCTGAGCAATGATTTCATTGTATGGACATGCCAGTTTATTCATTCACCTACTGAAAGACAACTTGATGCTTCTAGGTTTTGGCAAATATGCATAGAGCTGCATAAACATCCATGTGCAGGTTTTTGTATAAACAGAAAATTTGAACTTCTCTGGGTAAAAACCAAGGAGTGCAATTGCAGAATTGTTTGGTAAGAATATGTTTAGTTTTGTAAGATACTGTGAAACTGTCTTCCAGAGTGTCTATGCCCTTCTAATTCCCACAAGCAATGAATGAGTGTTCCTCTTGCTCCACATCCTCATGAGCATTTGGTGTTGTCAGTGTTCTGGCAATTCTAATAGATGTGTAGTGGTAGCTCATTGTTTTAATTTGCACTTACCTGATGACATATGATGTAGAGCAGCAATTTTCAACCACTCCAATGGTACACTGGCGTGCTGCAAGAATTTTTAGAACATTTAATATCTGAATATTTGGTCAGGGGCACTGACCTCTTTTCGATTGTCAAATAAAATATATGAAAACAGCCAACACAACGATAGCTGTCTGGCCTGACAAGGCAGTGACACAGTGGATAGAGCATCAGACTGGGGTGCAGGGAACCCAGGGGACCTAGGTTCAAAACCCTGAGGTTGCCAGCTTGAGCACGGGCTCATCTGCTTGAGCCCTGGATTGATGACTTGAGTGTGAGATCATAGACATGATCCCTGGTCGCTGGCTTTACCCCATGGTCACTGGCTTGAACCCAAGGTTGCTGGCTTGAAGCCCAAGGTGGCTGGCTTGAATCCAACGTCACTGGCTTGCGCAAGGGGTCACTCTCTCTGCTGTAACCTCCTCGCCCCCCGTCAAGACACATATGAAAAAGCAATCAATGAACAACTAAGGTGTCACAACAAATAATTGATGCATCTCATCTCTCTCCCTTCCTTGCTGTCTGTCCCTATCTGTCCCTCTCTGTCTGTCTCTGTCACACACACACACACACACACACACACACACACACACACAAGCAGTCTGGTGAGAATAAATCAAAATTATATTTATTTTTTTGTCAGATCAGCAAAAAATAATAAATTTTTAGTGTGTTGCAGATGAAAAAGGTTGAAAATCACTGATATAGAGTAACTTTCATATGCTTACTTGCCATCTGTATATCTTTTTTGGTGAGGTGTCTGTTAAGTTCTTTGCTCATTTTTTATTCTATTTTTATTTTCTTATTGTTGAGTTTTAAGAGTCCATTGTATATTTAGACAAATTGTACAAATATTTTACTCCAGTCTATGCCTTATCTTCTAATTCTCTTGATATGTCTTTTGCAGAGCAAAAGTTTTGAATTTTAATAAAGCACAATTAATCAATTATTTCTTTTGTAGATTGTGACTTTGGTGTTGGGTCTAAAAAGGCATCCCCATACCCCATTTGGGTTTTCTCCTGTGTTATCTTCCAGGAGTTCTATAGTTTTTCATATTATATTTAGGTCTGTGATCTATTTTGAGTTAAATTTTATGAATTGTGTAAGGTCTGTGTCTAGATTTATTTTTATATACATAAGTGAGTGCCTTGTTTTTAGAACAGCATTTGTTGAAACTCTGCTACACTGGAAGCCTTGAAGTTGGGTAGCGTCAGTCCTCCAACTTTGTTCCTCCTTTAGTATTGTGTTGCTTATTCTGGGTCTTGTGCCTCTCTATATGAACTTAAGAATGAGTTTGTAGATAAAATACCTTGCTGGAATTTTGATTGGAATGTCAAGTTGGGAAGAACTGACATGTTGATAATATTGAGTCTTCTTATTCATGAACATGGACTGTCTTCATTTATTTAGTTCTTATTTGATTTTGCTGGCTTGCCTCAGATTGATTTTGTATCTATTTTGTTGTAGTTATACCTAACCATTTCTATTTAAAGGTGCTAATGTAAATGGTACTGTGTTTTTAATTTCAGATTCCATTTGTTCATTGTTGGTATATAGGAAAGCAATTGACTTGTATATTAGCGTTGTACCCTGCAATCTTGCTGTAAGCCCTTATTAGTTCCAAGAAATTTTTATGTCAATTCTTTGACATTTTTACATAGGAAATCTGTCATTTGTGAACAAGGACAATTTTTTGTCTTCCATTACAATCTTTTTATTTTTTATTTTTTTTCTTGCCTTATTGTATTAGCTAAGACTTCCAGTTTGACGTTGAAAAGGAGTGGTGAGAGGGGAAGTCCTTGTATTGTACCAATCTTAGTGTGAAAACTTTGAGTTTCTTACCATTAAGTACGATGTTAGCTATAGGGTTTTATCTATCATCTATCTATCTATCTATCTATCTATCTATCTATCTATCTATCTATCCATCTATCTATCTAATCATCTATCTATCTATTGGTAGATAGTCTTGATCAAGTTAAGAAAGTTTCCCTTTATTTCTAGTTTACTGAGAATTTTTATCTCATGAATGTGTTGAATTTTGTTAAATGCTTTTTCTTTTTCTTTACTTTTTTTTTTTTTTGAGACAGAGACAGAGGGACAGATAGGGACAGACGCACAGGAAGGGAGAGAAATGAGAAGCATCAATTCTTTGTTGCGGCACCTTAGTTGTTCATTGACTGCTTTCTCACATTTGCCCTAACTAGGGGGCTACATCAGACTGAGTGACCCCTTGCTCAAGCCAGCGACCTTGGGCTCAAGCTGGTGAATCTTGCTCAACCAGATGAGCCCATGCTCAAGCTGGTGACCTCAGGGCCTCAAACCTGGATCCTTTGCATCCCAGTCCAACGCTCTACCCACTGTGCCACCGCCTGGTCAGGCATTAAATACTTTTTCTATGTTGATTGATAAGATCATGTGATTTTCCTTTTTTAGTCTGTTGATGTGATGGATTACATTAATTGATTTCTGAATGTTGAACCAACCTTGCATACTTGGGATAAATCCCATTTGGTTGTAGTATATAATTCTTTTTACACTTTTTGGATTTTATTTGCTAATCTATTGATGTTTTTTCATCTGTGTTGAAGAGAGATATTGGTCTATAGTATGCTTTTCTTGTAATG
The DNA here is from genome assembly GCA_037038555.1 of Rhynchonycteris naso. Taxonomy (NCBI): domain Eukaryota; kingdom Metazoa; phylum Chordata; class Mammalia; order Chiroptera; family Emballonuridae; genus Rhynchonycteris; species Rhynchonycteris naso. Next base: position 132,166,098 of record CM072998.1, read on the forward strand.
CCTTTGTCTGGATTTGGTAATAAGGGAATGCTGGCTTCATAGCATGAATTAGAAGAAAGTATTCCCTCCACTTCTACAGACTATAAAGAACTGGTATAGTTTCTAAAATATATTCAGTAGAGTTCATCAGGGTGACTCCATCTGGGTCTGCTGCTTTCTGACTTGGAATGTTATTATTGATTCACTGTCTTTAATAGGTATAGGTCTATTGATTATCTTTAATTCTTGTGTGAGTTTTCACAGATTATATCTTTTAAGGAATTGCTCCATTTTTTTTAAAATTTTTTTAAAATTTTATTCGTTTTAGAGAGGAGACACAGAGTGAGAGAGAGAAAGAGAGAAAGGGGGGAGGAGCTGGAAGCATCAACTCCCATATGTGCCTTGACCAGACCAGTTCAGGGTTTTGAACTGGCGACCTCAGTGTTCCCAAATCGACGCTTTATCCACTGTGCCACCACAGGTCAGGCATGAATTGCTCCATTTTTATCTCAGTTATATTTAAGGTCATAAGAGTTATTATCGGATTCCTTTATTATTCTTCTAATTTCTGTGTCATCTGTAGTGATTTCCTCTCATTTTTTATATTTATAACTGGTATCTTCTCTTTTTTTCTTAGCTACTCTGGAGGCTTATTGATTTTATTGATATTTTTCAAAGAACCAGATTTTGGTTTTCCCTATGTTCAATTTCATTGCTTTCTGCTCTGATTCTTATTATTTATTATGCTTACTTTGAATTTAATTTTGCCTTATTTCCTAAGGTGGAAATTTAGATTATCGATTTGAGATCTTGCTTCCCTTCTAATATACGCATTGAATTCCAAAAATTTCCCTCTAAGCACTGGTTTTTCTGCAATAACAATTTTTTTTAAAGATTTTATTTATTGATTTTAGAGAGAGGAGAGAGACAGAGAGAAGGGGGTTGGGAGCAGGAAGCATCAGCTTCTAGTTGTTGCTTCTTATATGTACCTTAACCAGGCAAGCCCGGGTTTTGAACAGGCATTCTCCTCAGCATTCCAGGTGAGTGCTCTATTCACTGCGCCACCATGGGTTAGGCAACTGTTTTTTTGAGAGAGAGAGGAGGAGAGAAAGTGAGACAGACTCCTGCATGTGCCCCGACCTGGATCCACCCAGCAACCCTATCTGGGGCTGATGCTTGAATCAACTGAGTTGTGGGGCTGAATCTCAAACCAGTTGAGCCACTGGCTGCGAGAGGGGAAGAGAGAGAGAAAGGGGAAAGAGAGGAGGGGGAGAAGCAGATGGTTGCTTCTGATGTGTGCTGCCCCGACCGGGGAAGTCTGCATGCCAGGCCAATGCTCTATCCACTGAGCCAATCACCCAGGGCCTATAACAACTTTTGATATGTTGCATTTCAGTTTTCATTTAATTCAAAATATTTTAAAATTTTTATTGAGATTTATTCTGTGACCCATGTGTTATTTAGAAGTGTGTTGCTTAATCTCTAAGAATTTGAGGTATCTTTCTATAATTGATTTCTAGTCTAATTTCATTTTGCTTTGAGAGCAGATATTGTATGATTTCTGTTATTTTAAGTCTGTTAAGGTATGTTTTATGGCCCAGACTGTGGTCTATCTTGGTGAATGTCCCATGTGAGCTTATTGTTGGATGAAGTAGCCTATAGAGATGTCTGTTGTGTCCAGTTGATTGATGGTACTGTTGAGTTCCACTGTGTTGTTACTGAATTTCTGCTTGATGGATTTGTCCTTTTCTGGTAGAGGAGTGTTGAAGTCACCAACTGTGATGGTGGATTCATCTATTTCTCCTGCAGTTCTATCAGTTTTTGTGTCATGTAGTTTGCTTTGTTGTTAGGTGCGGACACATTGAGAATTGTTATGTCTTCTTGGAGACTTGACTCCTTTATCATTATGCAATGTCCTTCTTCATCCCTGATAAATTTCCTTACTTTGAAGTCTTCTCTGTCTGAAATTCATATAACTAACTACTCCTGTTTTCTTCTTCTTCTTTTTTTTACAGAGACAGAGAGAGAGTCAGAGGGATAGATAGGGACAGACTGACAGGAACGGAGAGAGATGAGAAGCATCAATCATCAGTTTTTCATTGCGACACCTTAGTTGTTCATTGATTGCTTTCTCATTTGTGCCTTGACCGGGGGGATACAGCAGACTGAGTAACCCTTTGCTCGAGCCAGCGACCCTGGGTCTAAGCTGGTGAGCTTTGCTAAAAACAGATGAGCCTGCGCTCAAGCTGGCGACCTCAAGGTCTCGAACCTGGGTCCTCCACATCCCAGTCTGATGCTCTATCCACTGTGCCACCACCGAGTCAGGCTTCTGCTTTCTTTTGATTAATGTTAGCATGGTATTTTTTCTTCATTATTTTATTTTTCATTTATATGTGTCTTAATATTTAAAGTGGGTTTCTTGCAGACAAGATATAATTGGATTGTGTTTTTTAATTCACCCTGATAATCTCTGTTTTTTCATTGGTACACTTAAGACCATTTACAGTCAGTGATTATAGATATACGTAGTTAGATTAATATCTATCATATTCATTGCTATTTTTTTGTTTCCGTTGTTTTCTGTTCCTATTTTTATCTGCCACTCTTTTTCAACCGTGAATGTCTAGCCGTTTTTATACAGTTAGAATATTTTGATCTTTTCTTTTTCTTTTTTTGAAATTACAAAAGTGATATTTATTTACTGCAAAGTAATTCAAAGAGTACAGGAATGTCCAAAGTAAAGATTGTTATTTTTTAATAAAATGGTGACCCTGCCCTGAGGATCCTTATGTCCGAGGTTGAGAGGGAAGATAAGAGGGGCCAGGGGGGGCAGGGGATGCCTCAGTCAGGACTGGAGACCAGGGTCTGTTTGGAGGAAGGAGAGGAAGGCCTGCACTGCAGGGGCTGTCCTAGGAGAAGGAATTGGATGGAGTGGGGTGGGGAGGAAGGGGAATTAAGCTGCTGAGGAGGAAAGTTAATTTTTATTTCTGTGTTAAGACCCATTTCCTAAGAGCAGCATTATTTTCAGGGGTCAAAGGCCCTTTGTGAGGTGGGATATAATTTAAGGAGATATTTCATAGGCAGGTGAGGCTGACTGTGGTTAAAGTACAATCCAGTATTTATCTGTCAGGGAAGTTTATAACCTGTTTCCAGCTTGGACAAGTTGTTTTGACCCTGATGCCCTGGCTCATTCAGGCCACTTAACATTGTTTACCTTTCAGGGGGTGAGTGCATGATCCAATGATCAAATGCTCTTGTGTGTGCATCTGAAAGGGAATATACTCTGGGTGAGCTTAGCATTGCATCACAGCGGCCCGAATCTGATGGACCTCTGCTGCTTTCTTCCTCCCCTTTAACTAGAGGAGAAAGGAGCTTTCTTCATCCAAGTCAGTGTAGAGTCTTTGCAGAAGGGAGGAGCTTAAAGGTATTGAGAGTCTTCAATTAGCAGAGGTTCTTTAATTTGGGCACCAGGCTGGCACTAGGCAGGCAGAGACATTGTATGGCAGCCGACTTGACCCAGGTTGCACCCCGGACCAGTGACATCAGATGGGGTTCAGGCAGTGGTATTTTTTTAAAGTTGCAGTATGGGTCCAAGGTTGAGAATGAACCCTTTAAGGAAGATGCTGGCTGGTCCTGGCTTGCCTCCAGCTTTTTCAGCAGCAGGTGGGGAATGGGTGTGGTCACTCAATCACACAACACTGAGATGCAGGGAGACCTAAATGTTAGAAATGTCATTAAATTGTTGCCAACTTTCTGGGATTCTATAATACTGCTACCATTTGTTCAGATGTCACTATATAATTTTTTTAAATTGTCATAAAAACAGTACACAGTCAAAATGTTATAAGGAAGATTTTTATGTACTGAAAATAACTAATGGACTGTCTTCTTGATGACTTTTTCATTTATTTATTTATTTTAACAGGGACAGAGAGAGAGTCAGAGAGATGGACAGATAGGGACAGACAGACAGGAATGGAGAGAGGTGAGAAGCATCAATCATTAGTTTTTTGTTGCCATTGCGACACCTTAGTTGTTCATTGATTGCTTTCTCACATGTGCCTTGACCGCGGGCCTTCAGCAGACCAAAGCATTCCCTTGCTGGAGCCAGCGACCTTGGGTCCAAGCTGGCGAGCCTTTGCTCAAGCCAGATGGGCCCATGCTCAAGCTGGCGAGCTTGGGGTCTCGAACTGGGGCCCTCTGCATCCCAGGCTGACGCTCTATCCACTGCACCACCACCTGACCCACCACCTGGTCAGGCTTGATGACTCTTTTCTTTTTAATTTCTTTATTTATTCATTATAGAGAGGAGAGAGAGAGAGAGAGAAAGAGAGAGAGAAAGGAGGGAGGAGCAGGAAGCATCAACTCCCATATGTGCCTTGACCAGACAAGTGCAGGGTTTTGAACCGGCGACCTCAGCATTCCAGGTCAACGCTTTATCCACTGTGCCACCACAGGTCAGGCACTTGATGACTTTTGATACAGAACTAAGTACTGTCAACCAGAATGTATGAAGTAAATTCACATAGCACTTTGGTCTGTTGATTTGCCATCACCTACCCCCACTTCCATGCTGTTTTAGTTTCCCTGCTTGGGGTCCTAAGGTTTTGTTTGGAAGAAAAGGTTCTGTGCAGATAAGAGTTTATAAGCCACAAGCCTTTCCTTTAGGGTCTAATTGAAGGTTGGTCATTTTGCATATTAGATCAGCGTGCTTTGAGCACAGACACCCCCACCCCCACCCCCACCCCCATCCCCACTAGCACTTGAACTGCTCCTGGCTGCTCACTGGCTGGATTCACTGCAGATAGGTTTCTACTGAAGCAGCTGCGGTTCTGTTTGGGAGGGAGGAGGAGGCTGCAGCTGTGGGTGGAGGTGGGTGGCCTAGAGAATTATCAGTGGCCAAATCCTGAGGCACAGAATGTTCCAGCCAGAAGGAGTCTAAGCTAGAAGCTCTTTATCGAGGACTAAGTATGGGCTAAGTCCTGTTCTGCGGGCTTTATCAGTTTTATCTTATTCGGCTTCTTAGATAACTCTGTAAGACACATTATTATCTCTACCTTACAGATGAGGAAATGGAGGCTCAGAGAGGTTAAGTAACTTGTCCAAGATCACAGCTTGGGGTCTCGTCTAATAAGTGTCTACTAAGTGACAGAGCCAGCCTTGGCACACATACCAGTCTGTTCCAGAGCTTTCTCAGACATCATTTTGTAGACAGGAAGGTCAAGTTCCCAAGGGAAAAAAAGCAACTTGCCCAGAATGACACGCCAGTTCCAATTCCTGGCAAACTACACCTAGACCTTACCTGGCCTTTCTGCCACACTGCTGTGCCCACCTGCTACTCAGGGTGAGGCTGAAAGTGTGGGCCCCTGGGCCCCTCCCACCTTCTCAGTGGCTCAGGCAGAATCAGTGTTGTGCTGGCGTAGAGAGAGAAATTAAATTCACCATAACTTCCTGCCCCCAAGTCTACAAGGGAAACCGTGCTTAGAGGAACGTGGAGAAGGCAGGAAGGAGCCACCCTGGGAAGCATGTCCCAGCCAGAAAGCGGGGCCAGTGGGTGAGTCAGAGCTGTGATCCCAAGGTTCAGCCTTACTTTCCTGCCACCTGTCTGTGCTCAGTTCCCTCTGTGATCAGCATGTGGGCAGCAGGGACCTACTTCAGCCCTTCACATTCAAAGCTGCAGCACCTGTGAGACCTTGGCTCTGTCCTTATTCATGACAGGGTGTAGGGGCAGATGAAATAAGGACTGCTCATCCACAGGGCATCCTGGTAGTAGCTACATTTGAGAATAAAGGGCACAGCACCAAAGAAAGGGCCTATCCCTCCTATCAGCCCTCTAATCAGGGAAGGAGTGCTTCATTTCTGCCAGATTGAAAGAAGGGAGCTTTTATTTGTTTTCATCTGAATTTGTGACAACGATTCAACTTTTCTTGTTCATTTTATTAAAAACCTTATAAACAGCATTAATAAATAGTTATAAAATGCCATATACGTGACAAACAGAGGGACCAAAGGACGTTCCCAAGGGTCAGCTGCTGAATAACCACATCCTTACACAAATTCCCATATACAGGTATTGATCGACTTATGACCTATGCGACTTACGACCATTCGACTTTACGACCGTAGTCACTAGCCACGACTGCTTCGCGTCTGGAGCAGTTTTTGTATGCACCTGTGTTTTTTAATTTTGTATGTTTTGCAAATATTAAACCAGTTGTATTGGTAATGCAGTGTTTTACTTAAACCTGACGAATGTAAAAATAAGAAACAAAATGGTGTAGAGATGATACAAATGACATAAAATGAACAAAGAAAATTATGTATAACAATAATGAAAGAAAATTATGATAAAATATGACAAAGATTTTTATAACATCATTTCACAGTACTCTACATATAACCTACTCAACTTATGACCAAATCATGTTAAAACCAGTCTGTCAGAACTAATTGTGGTCATAAGTTGAGCACTAGCTGTATGCCAGTTAGGGACAGTGTTTTACCGTAGAGTGTTAATTAATATTAATAAATTATGGAGCACCTCAGAAAGGACCCGTGAGCTATCTATATTACTGCCACGTCACACAAGTAGCAAACCCTTTGAAGATCTTCGCGTTCTTTGCATTTTGGTCTCAGAAGTAAGTGAGCCTGTCATGTGTGTGTCCCCCACAGGTGTAGTGAGGGCACAGCGTCAAGTCGCCATCCAGGAAGGACCCTTATACCGCACGGAGGGCTCCCACATCACCATCTGGTGCAACGTGAGTGGCTTCCAGGGACCTTCTGAGCAGAATTTCCAGTGGTCCATTTACCTGCCCACTGCCCCAGAGCGTGAGGTCCAGATCATCAGCACCGTGGACTCTTCTTTCCCTTACGCCATCTACACCCAGCGTGTCCGCAGTGGAAAGATCTATGTGGAGAGAATACAGGGGGACTCGGCCTTACTGCACATCACCGATCTCCAGGCCCGCGATGCTGGGGAGTATGAGTGCTACACGCCCACCACCGATGAGCGGTACTTTGGGAGCTACAGTGCCAAGACGAACCTAATGGGTGAGGAGATGACTGCTTTTATGGGACTGTGTCCTGCCTGAGTGTCACAGTCGGTGCAGGCTGCTGTAACAAAGGTCCGTAGGCTGAGTGGCTTAAACAACAGCATTTATTTCTCACAGTCCTGGAAGCAGGGTGCCAGCCTGGTTCTGGAGGGAGCCCTCTTCCAGCTTACAAACTGCTGGCTTCTCATTGTACCCTCACCTGGTAGGATGGGAATGTGAGCTATCTGAGGTCCCTTTATGAGGGCACTGATCCCATTTATGGAGGTGCCAGCATCACGACCTAATCGTCTCCCACAGGCCTCCTCCCCAGATACTGGCACAGCACGCCAGGGATCAGGTTTCAACGTATGAATTTTGGGGAGACATAAACAAACATTCAGTCCATAACATTGAGTTGCTTCTGTTAGAGTACAAATATGACAAAAATAAAAAATAAAAACCCACATGGAATTCCTGGAAGGCTCCATCTACACTCCTTGGTTAACCCTTAAGTAAGGATGGTGCAGTGCTCCAAGTCCAACTTTCCCCAGGACTTAGTTTTTCAAATGTGGATAAGTCAGTAGAATTAAAAAAAAAAATCCCTAGATATTTTAGAGGTCAACTAGTAACATAACTAGAGTTTGTGTTCCTTTATAAAATAGGCTGAACTTAAAAAAGTCTAAAGCAGAAGTTAAGTATTTCAGAGAAAGTTAATGACTCCTCTAGTTAGTGAAAGGGGATGCGAAATAGGAGGCAAGGATGTTTGTGATTGATGATCTGAAGAATGATGAGGACGGTGAAGCGTATGATGTCAGCTGGGAGACAGGTGAAAGAAACCTCATGGAAATGGGCCTGTGGACAGGCTCTGGGAGACCTGTGGCACCCCGACTCAGGAAGTGAATGCAGCCGCAGGTCCCTGCTCGGACCTGGGTGCCTGGAGGTGTTGATTGCATGAGGGAGGCATGTGCAGCAGCTGGCCTGGTGATCCTCGAATGATGGAGGGATCTCTACATGAAAGGTTTTCAAGGCTGTTCTGCTTTTCTGCCCGGTCCCAATTTCCAGGCTTACTTGTGATAATAAAAACTGGAATAGTTGGTCCTCCCCACCGGCAAACACTGCCATCTCCCCACTATCCTCTCCTCTAGCTCGTTTGGTGATTTTTCTTTTCTCTGACAAGCCTGCACCCAGCAGGAACCCGTGGCCCAGCCCTGAGGTGGGTGCAGCGAGGAAAATACACTCCCTGTCTTTGGAGTGCCTTTAGCAGTCAAGGGGCGGTGTTTAATCCCAGGGTAAAATTCTGACCAGGGGACAACAGGGGAGCTCTCCATTTGCCTGAGTCACCCCCATCCTGTGACTTCATTCCAGTGTAGACCACTTTGGCACATAGTTATAGGAACATTGAAACTATTAAAAAATCAAAAATAATGATGCCTTTCTCTACCAAAAACTTTTATTTTTTTATTTTTAAATAGCCTTCCTAGAGCAATGCATTGGGATGGTGCCTGCAAGGGAGGAAATGAGGAAGTTGTGTAGAAATGGAGACCACCCCAAGTTCCAGGAACGATTCCCACTTGAAGACCAGTTAGAAGTCAATTTCAAGTATTTTGAGGCAATGAATGAACAATAAAATCTAATTTGCCTAAGAAGAAAATGCTTTTTACACAGTATTTTCAGGGAGTTCATTTATTATGTAAAATGAAATACAACCCACCTTTTATTTGAGTGTTATAAAAATAACTGAGCAACTAAGAGTAATTGCCAAAAACTTGCAATCCAAATCCAAACAGAAAACTCCTGTTCTATGCCTGCTGGGGTCCTTCGGGGCTGCAGAGATACATGGGGGGCGGGGAGAGATTTGTTGTTGTTACCTGTTGTTGAGCTGGCTCCGACTCCTGGAGACCTAATGACTAAGTGACGTCCACAATACCCTGTCCTTGACAGGTCTGCTTAGCTCCTGTAGACTCATGCTGTGGCTTCTTTCACAGAGTCAATTCACCTCATATTCAGTCTTCCTCTTTTCCTGCTGATCCCTACTTTTCCCAGCATTATTGTCTTTTGCGAAGAAAGACATGCTGCTTTCCCATGGTGTGCCCAGAGCAGGACAACTTCAGTTTTGTCCCCAAGAATGTTAAGGTTCTGCGGCTCTATTGTGACTGTTCACTTGGGTGTTCCTGTGTTGCAGTGATCCCAGACTCCCTGCAGACCACCGCCATGCCCCAGACTTTGCACAAAGTGGAGCAGGACCCTCTGGAGCTCATGTGCCAGGTGGCCACAGACACGGTCCAGCACAGCCACCTCTCAGTGGCCTGGCTCCAGCAGAGAGGCAGCGAGAAGCCGGTAGAGGTCATTGCCCTGAGTCGAGATTTCGTGCTTCACTCCAGCAGCGAGTATGCCCAGAGGCAGAGCCTAGGGGAGGTGCGGCTGGACAAGCTGGGGAGCACCACCTTCCGCCTCACCGTCTTCCACCTGCAGCCTTCCGACCAGGGCGAGTTCTACTGTGAGGCCTCCGAGTGGATCCAGGATCCTGACGGCTCATGGTATGCCATGACCCAAAAGCGTTCTGAGGGAACCATGGTCACTGTCCAGCCCACAGGTCAGTCTCTCTCTTGTCCTCATTCTCCACCTGGTTGTGAGGGCTGTCACACACAGGGAGGGTGTGCAGACGCCTTCTATAGTGATCTCTGAAAGTACACTAGCTTTTCCTGGGAAGTTAGAGAGGGTCCTTTTGCCTGAGGACCAGAGGAACCTAGGGATGGGTCAGGCCCAGGGCTCCTAAGACCTACCTGCACGTGAGTCTCAGAGAGGAGCTGCATGGAATGAATCCTGTGGACAGACTGACTTCTTCATCCCACGAGGATTCTTACATTTTCTTGAACTACAAATTCGTTTCAAAAATTGGGAGATGCCATAAAAACAAATTGTATCCCATGACTGAGTTTGCGTTAGTCACGTGCCTGCCCCTTCGATGATGTTGCCTACTTCAGTGACCAATCCTGTTTCTTTCTTAGAAGACATTTGAAAGTAGGAGCCTTCCACCATAGGTCTGAAATCCTGAGCTAGAGAAATTTTGGTGTAAAGGGTTACTTTTTTATTACTTCTTTGGTAGTGTTTTATGATTTACAGAATGCTTTGGTGTGGATTCACAGTTCTTCAGAATTTCTAGAGATGAGTAGGTGGGGGGGGGGCGAAGAAGCCGAGTCAAGTGGGTCGATGGCGGGGCCACAGGAGAAATCACAAGGTGAGGACAGCCACAGGAGTACTAGAGTCCACTGTGAGTGTTTTTTCAAGGGAAAGACCTAGAAGGGTTCATTGCCTGAGAAGGTGACTGATGTGTTTAGAGCTGGGTCAGAGGAATGGCAGCGTTGGGTGCTGAGGTCCTCCTGCCCCTCGTGTTATCCTCCCGCAGTGCCAGGCGGCGCTCTGCACGCCCCACATGACCCTGTGCCCTGGATCAGCTCTGAGAGCTGTGCTGGTGGCATCCGTGGGCCGGGGCTGGACTCATTGGCCAGGGCTTCCCTGGCTATGGTTGAGGGCGGTCATTGTGCTGTAATGAGATGTCGTGGGTGGCCTGAGTCTTTCCTTGTATTCTTCTGCGCTCTGGTGAGTGGCTGTAGCTGTCCTGGTGGGTGGAGGGTGGTTTGTGGGAGTCTGAGGGGTAGGTGAGGTCTCCTCGGCAGCACTGTTTAATGACATCCCTGTTCTATTTGGTGTAATCAGTGGTCTTGTTCTTTACATTAAAGTTCTGCCACTTTTTCTTCCGTCATTCTAGAGCAGGGCTTCCGACTTACCCAATAGTGCAGATTTCTGGGCCAGGCTCCTGGGGTGGGACCTGGGGGGCTGTGTGTCCCGTGTCCTTCCCAGGTGATTTCTGCACGGTCTGGGAGCTGTAGCAGGGCAGAAGGATTCTCTGGACAGCAAATAGATGTAAGGGCTTTCATGAGAAGGGTCGGGCTCCTGAGTCAGCAACACCTCATCTGCTCTGGGGGGCCCAGAGCATGTTGCAGCTTCCGGGACTTCCAATTCTAAGAAATCTACAGAAGGCGCTTTAGCTCATATTTATCATTTCCGTTCTTGGATGTTTTTTAAGATCAGCTTCAAAAGTCTGGACCAAATTTTGAGTCTTACTACTTTTAAATTAGGTTGCATCAGCTAACCTTTATTTTCATCTTACCAATTTGGAATTAGGAGGTTTTACATTTGCTCAGCAAATGTTTCCAGACTAAGCCAGCTAAGGGAAAACTCAATGAAATAAAAGTTGGTGACTTCACTCTGCGTCCTTTTGCTGGGCAGGCTTGGTGGCTACAGCCCCAACCTGACGCTCTCGTAGTTCAAGCCAGTAAGCGTCTAGTAAGTCCCCTCGGTACTGAAGGTGTGAGGGTAGCATTGGGGATTCAGAGATGATGAGCACTTGGTCCCCGCACTCAGGGAACTTGCAGATGTCAAAGCCAGTGGCTAAGTGGAATGTGCTAAGTGCTACAGTAGTGTTGAATATAGAATGCTATGGACCGTAGTGAATGTGACATGCTCTAACAACAGTCAGCTTCCCTGGATGGGACAGTTACTAAGGCACATCCAGGAAAACCAGCGAGTTTGAAGCTTGACAAGAGAGCAGGAGGAGAAGCACAAGACTGACATGCTGGGCAGGCAGAGAGAGGTTGAGCATGAATAGATGTTGAGTTCCAGATACGCACAGTGAGAGGAGAAATGAAAGTAGCCTGAAGCCCCACGTGCTGTCAGGTGGACCTTGACCTTAACTCTGTGGACCAGGTATTTTCAGACTGTTCTCCTTGGAACCTTAGAAACCCCTTAGAGGTGTCTGAGAGGCTGCACGCGTGGGAGTGTGCACATTCATGTGTGTGTGCATGTGCCCGGGTGCTAGAGGAGGGCCCGTGATGGCCCTGATTCAGTTCTGCCTTGATTCAACCAAGTGTTTTCTATATTGGGCACAAAAGACTTTGTGAGGAAAAAGAAAGTCCTAACCCCAGAAAGATGGTGTGTGCAGTGCGGGAAAGTGACTCAGCAGAGGGGTCCTTGTGGCTGTCCCCTCACCTTTTTCCCCAGAGCCACAGACCCCAGGCTCTCCTCACACAACTCTAGTCCCCTGCGTCCTCTCTGCTGGAGCCTGGGTCCCCTTGATCAAGCAGTAGAATCCAGTCTCCTGTTTTCACTCCTGTTTTCTGCTGGTGCGTGCTGACTGCTTGCGTTGAGGAACTGAGGCCTCATGCCAACAGCTGCATGAGTGAACTTGGGAGATCCTTTAACCCTAGTCCAGTGTTCTCCTGATTATAACTTCATCTGATATATTTTATTGTTATTATTGTATATGTTGATTCAGTGGTATTAGTGGAAATGAGTATGTTGTACTAATAGAGCTCATTCTAACTTTAATGAAGATTGTTTTAATGTATAGCTGGGAGAATAAAAAATATAGTAAATTAAATGTAGACTTTGAAATACTGGTCACCAAAGATGTTCTAGAATGAAGAATTTGAAGATAAAGGTATGTTATTAGAGTAAAAGAGAGGTCAGCAAACCATGGCCTGTGCCTTGACAACCAGTTGTTTTAAAAAACTCCAGATGTTTTGATATTTAAAGAAAAAAGGAAGTCCCCTTCCAAATAAGTTTGAAAACCACTGCTACAGACACTTGGGGGGGGAGGAGAGACTTTTGAGCAGGGAATGACCCAATCAAAGTCTGGGTTTAGAAGGAAAACATGGAGGCCACGTAGAAGTTGATGAAACAGGTTGGATCTGATTCCAGAGACCACGTCAGAAAGGACTAATAAGACCAGGACAGGTGAGCGGCAGTGGCCTGGGAAGGAGGCAGTGAGTAGGTGCTGGAAGCAGAAGGAGGACACTGTGCAGGGGAGTTCATCTGTCTGGGCACCTGCGGCTGGAACTCAGGGACACCCTGAACAGTAAGGAGGACATGCCAGAGAGTGTCTGCTTCCCCATGAGTGGCAGCGTGGTCTCTTCTTTTCCCTTGAGTAGTAGTCAGGGAGTCCATTCTGCAAGCAGACTTGTTGTGTTCAGCATGTGAAACACCAGCATGTCATCCAACACAGAGCTCAGTCAGATTTGAACTTGGGAATGATGAGGCCCAGGAGAACAGCCTCAGGACAATGTGGTCAGAGGAGCATATCCAGTGAAAGAGAGAAACCAAGTGGTCAGGTAAGGGAGAAGTGGGGGCGGGGGGGGCATGTCATGGAGCTCAAGGGAGAGGCCAGGTCAGAGGCTGAGAGCCGCCTGGGGATGATGGGGGCAGAGGGGCCTCGTTGATGATATTTGCTGGGGAAGTGAAATATAGGAAAAGGGCTGGAAGCCTATTTAAGTGGGCTGAGGAGTGAGGGAGGTATTTGAAAAGGCCTAAATCAATTTCTAGTGGTTTAATTGACTGGGTATAACTAAGCGCAAATTGTCGTGCAGATAAGGGTGATCAGCTATAAATCTCACGTCTGTAACCTCGGGCCGTCAGGGGAGCTGCCTGTGCTCAGTCTTTGGCTGCCAAGTGAAGAAAGCCACAGTTGCAGACAGTCTAACCCCAAGGAAATGGGGGCATCTGAGGTCTAGGCACCTGTTCACATGTCTTCAGGGGCATTTATGTGGAAGGGGTGCTTTTTATCATTGATGTTGAGATATAGATCATTGTAATTGGGTTGACCAGAGAGCTAGGATCAGGCAGACAACATGGGCACAGTCCACATAGGTGCGTTCATCTACACAGAGGATGACAGGAAAACCTGCCTCTCTCAACCTGTCTCTCAGGACTGGTCTTTTGGGAATGGGAAGCTCTCATGTTAGAGGTGAGCCTTGGGAGCTGTTGAGTGGTTTGTGTTGTTAGGAAGTTTAGGTAATGAAGCTGATTCACTGGGAAAAAACGGGGGTTTGGGGCAAGGCGCTGGCCCACATGGGCGGGGAGGAGCTGGGAGCCGGGTACAAAGCCAGGCTGGGTTGGAGACGAGAAATGCGGAAGCAGGCTCTTGTGATTCCTGTGTTTTCTCGGAGGGATTGGAGTTTTACGTGGCGCAGGGCTCTTGCAGATAGTGATAGAGGCTCGGACATGCCAGTGTAGGGAAGGCAATCAGGGTTGGAGCTAGTGAGCCTACGACGAATGCAGAGGTAGGTAGGTCCCTTTAAAGTGATTGCCCCTCTGTGTTCTCTCTGAGAGAGGACTTGGGCAGAGTGGTTGCAGCTACAGCCTTTCCTACCCAAGGTTTTTTGGTTCTGTTGTCTAGAACGGAGTGTTTTCTCCAACCCTTGACTCTTTTGTCTTACCCCATCCCCCACTTCTGCCATGGGTGCCTATGAGCTAAGAGAACTGTCCCACAGAACCCATGGAAGTGACAGTCACCACACACTGTTACACATTGCTAGGACACATTGGTGGTCATGGACTCTTCTTTGATCACCCCTCATGCTTGATTAAACACCCAGCTCCCTGAAGGGGGGTGGGGTTCATCGTCCATTTCACGCCTGTTTTGGTTTTCAGTGTAATAGGCATTTTTGATTATACCTTTTTAAATATTTGACAGGTGGTGACTAGTGAAAAGCCATTCGTTTTCATTTGTCCTGTGCCATTTTGTTAGGGTTGGTCTTACTTGTGTCTTATTTCTAGTATTCCAATGGGGATGAAGAATGTATTTCAATATGTTAATTTTTGAATGTATTAGGATATGGGGGCCAGCACCTAGGCCATTGTATATTTTTGCCTCAAAACCCCCTGTGGGGTAAGCCCTATTATATCTGCTGAATGTGTTTGTAATCCTGTTGTTTAGTGGGTTATTCTGAGTGTAGAAGTCAAGGCTACTAGGCCTTTGCTGTCTGCCATATAGTGATATTTAGAGTTCCTTATTGGCTTTTGGGGGGCGAGTCTAGAGCACTCTAAGCTACAGACAGAGCCCATTGGTCCTGACTGGGATAACAGCCCCTTCAGAATACCTGGGTCTGGCTACCTTGGATTCCCTCTGTGACACTCAAGAATTTTATTTCTCAGGTCACCTGGGTACGAACTGGAGTTTGTTCTCAGGACAGTGTGGTGCTGCCTTCTCTGTAGTTCGCACTGGAGAGAAGGCTTGGGTGGTAGGACTGTGCGGGTACAGTCTGGGTAGCTCGGCTCATCACTCACCCAGAGTGCACCGTTCTGTGGTTTTCTCTTAGACAAAGAGTTCATTGTTCGGCTGGAAACAGAGAAGCGCCTGTACACGATGGGAGAGCCGGTGGAGTTCAGATGCATCCTGGAGGCTCAGAACATTCCCGACCGTTACTTTGCTGTCTCCTGGGCCTTCAACAGCTCGCTCATTGCCAGCATGGGGCCTAACGCTGTGCCTGTCCTCAACAGCGATTTCTCCCATCGGGAAGCCAGGGGGCAGCTGAAAGTGGCCAAAGAGAGTGACAGTGTCTTTGTGCTGAAGATCTACCACCTCCGCCAGGAAGACAGTGGGAAGTACAATTGTCGTGTGACAGAGAGAGAGAAAACGGTCACTGGGGAATTCATCGACAAGGAGAGCAAGCGTCCCAAAAACATCCCCATCATAGTTCTTCCCATCAGTAAGTAGAGACACGCTGCTTCTCGTCCTCCCCCCACCAGTCTGGTCTTATAGCTGCATCACTGAGCGAGGTCAGGGACAGAAGAATGTGTGGGGGTGGGAGGGTAGGACAAGTGGACTCTAGGGTGCAAGCAGGCAGAGAAGCCCAGTTAAGCGCTCCTCTCTCCAACTCACCTGCCCACACTTGGTGACCCTGCTTTCTCTGGTAGCAGAGCAGGAGGGCTGTGTTTGTTCCTGGGGGAAGGGGCCATCACAGACCCCAGCACTAGCAGTTCTGAGTCCATAGCAGCAGTGCCAGCTCAGCTAAGAGGAAAACTAGGAATTCAGGGCAGCTGTTTGCTCCTGTGTGGCAGTCAAGTCCCAGAAGAAGTGGGGAGATGCCTATCTTGACATCTCAAGAGGGTGGGTGGATTTTATGGGAGGATTTTAAATCCTAAAGCTCACTGTTAAGAAGGCTGGGCTGTCTGGATTCAGGGGTAGGAGGGTTGACATTTCATTTCCCTCACTGTATCTTCCCTGTTTAAATTGTGTTTTTAAATGTCAGTGGCTAGGACCTCTCCCATCTTTCTGGGGCATAGACTTTTAAAGCTGAGCTGATTCCCAGGGCTGCTTAGGTGGGCTCCCTGCCCTATGGCGTTGTCTGGGTGGGTCACGGTCATGGCTGGGGACTTGGGGACTGATTTTGCCTGTGTTTAATCATTCATAGTGTCAAGATGTTCTTATTAATGTCTCACTTCTCTCATAGTTCTATTTTTAGTGAAAAGGGAATTGGAAAACTTATAATGTTCTGATTTTAAATAAGATTATGAAGATTTAAACTAACCATTAACCTTTCTCAGCTGCTCCAACTGTTCTTTCTCTTACCCATGATTTCCTTTCCATTTTTATTTATACTTTTCCATTTTTAATCTAGTTCTCTTCAAGTATGAAGAAAAATAAATACAGGGGGGTCTTGCCACTCTTTTCTTTTCTCACCAACAAGATTATTTTCTTTTCATGCCCTTTTTTTTTAAAATCACAACACTCCTAATTATCTTGAAATTCTTTTGTCATTGGACTTTTTCCCCCTGCAATGCCTAGCATGGTGCTTTGCATAGGGTCAGTGCTTGCTGAATATTCGTAGACTTGAAATTGGAGTCGAATGCCCATGTTTGCTTCTTTTCTGTCAGTCAGTGCCTGCCTTAACCACGGACTCTCTGCTTTTAAATGTGCAACTAATCCCTCATGATTTTGTGAGGATCCAGGGAAGGGCAGCCACACTGTTTACTGCCTATGTCTTTTGTACTAAGAGATTGCCCCCAACCCCTTCCGAGAACTTGTTTGATGATCTGTGGCCTGCTATATTGCTTTTCCAGCAGATGAATGGGTAGTTAAAGTCCCCCAGAACCACCAGATCCTGCCCCAAGGCCACTTGGGTAAGTCTACCAAAGAAAATTATCACATCGGTAACAGTGATAATACCTTGGATTTTAATGGCGCTTTTTCTCTTGAGCCCAAAGTGCTTCTGCATCTCTTGTCTTCTTCTCCCCTATCAGCCCTCCAGTCCCTGCGGGGCCAAGCTCATGGCCACCCCACAAGGAAGAAGCCAGAGCACCATCCCGAGACGTGGTTGGGCTTGTGTTGCGTTAGAAATACTTGCTTCTAACTCCACACCCACTGCTCTGTGCTTAGCTTGTGCTGTACCACCAACCTCCCGATTTGAAATTTCATTGTGAACATGCACTCAGATCCTCATTAGTTCTCTCCTGGGGTGCACTTAATCCGGAGTGTTTTAGATTGTCAGTGGCCTTTTCTCAGGCCCAGGAACACTTGTAAATAGCCTTAGCAGGCAAGGTCTGTGTTTACCTTTGCCTGGGCTGCCGGAGTTGCTTGTTCCCTCCCAGCCCCATGTTCTGACTGTGCAGTTTCCCAGGCTTGCTGGGGCAGCAGAACCCCCAGCAGCAGCCCTCACAGTGCACGAGCCTGGGCTCCAGCCCGTGTCCCTCAGGCTGACAGGAGGGGACCGGGGTGATGCCCTGGAAGGGAATTTTTCCCCGTGAGGCTGACATTACCCTCATAGGTTAACACTGAGGAGTGTCTTTAATCTTAGGAGGAATATTGTTACTATTAATGATGAGATGAAAAACAAACGACCCCACCTAACACTCTCAGTGTTGTGACCCTCAGACATAGGAACTGTGAGTATCCCCACTCAGCACATGAGATTCTGAAGTGAGATAGGGTTAGGTAAGAAGCCAAGATTGCAGTGTTGGAGCCCAGGCTTGTCTGCCTTCAAACCTGTATTTTCAGCCACCAATGCTGTATAGACTGCATGCGGCTCATGGGAGCCCGTGGTCTCTGCGAACCCTCTCGGTGCAGCTCCAGGGAGGCTGAGCTCCTCAGAATGTTCCTAGTCCTACCTTGTGAGGACCTGTTTTGTTTTTTGTTTTCATATGAAACGAGCCAGCCCAGGCTGAGGAGCAGGTAGAGTTCATCATAACCAGGGCTCACGCAGGGGTTCAGGGCTCATCTTCGCCTGTTTCTGCCTGTGGGGAAAATACAGGGAGCCAAGATTGACTCCACGCACGGTCCTGGGTGTGGGGGCGTATTCCCTCTGTAATTGGGTGTGCCTCTTAATCTGGGGTTTGATTTTATTGATCGTTTTAGAATTCTTGCATCTGTTTCATGTGAGTGATGCCCAGAAAATTGGAGCCAAATTAGTTAATGGTATTTTGTGTTCTTTTATACTTATGTCTTTTTTAACTCAATACACGTCACTATAAAAAATAATATGCTCATGATTCAGATAGATTAGAATACCCATGATGCTGGTAAAATCAAAGAGTCATTGGAAGTAGTAAAATCAATCATGATTATGGTGACCAATTTTTGAAAACTTTATACTTTAAGTGACTTATGTACATTGCCTCGTGTACTTTTAAATGTTTAGAAAACTGCACGAGATAAATAACACTCTCCCTGTCTTATAGAAGGAAGCATGTAGAGTTTAAATACTTCGACTGATTGAGTTCATATAGCAAACTGAGTAGCAAAGGAGCAAAGGGAGAGGAATCCTCATCCCAAACTCTGATTGGCAGAATGTTTCAAGGTCAAGAGCAATGGAACCACAGGGCTGAGTGTGGACAGGCAGAGGGCGAGCCTGTGCCTTAGGTCTGTTCCTCGGTGTTGATGAAAGTGTGAAAGCTCGCTCCCCACACACACTTTGAAACTGGACCATCTGTGCCCATTACTGTCCACACCCAAGCATGCGTTACTTCCTGTCATTTATTCCCACTCCCCAGTAGTGTCCTGAAAGACTCGAATGGCAC
Organism: Rhynchonycteris naso; assembly: GCA_037038555.1. NCBI lineage: Eukaryota > Metazoa > Chordata > Mammalia > Chiroptera > Emballonuridae > Rhynchonycteris > Rhynchonycteris naso. Next base: position 132,184,961 of record CM072998.1, read on the forward strand.
ATTATGGATGGCAGCTTTTATTTGACTGCTCTAGTATTGAATGGTGGGAGTAGAATTTTCAAGGAATTTAACTTAATAAAAATCCAAATCGAAAATCCTTGAACCCTAGCTGAACAATAACCGAATCAATTGTTTTATGCCCTAAGCATGTGGCAGTGTGTTGTATTTCTGGTTCTGATTCAGTCCCAGGTCTCAGTCCCTCATGACCCTAGTCCTCTGCACACAACATAGGGACTCCTAGGTTATCAGAACCAAAATCATGGGTGTAGTGCTCAGATCCAGCCGGGGCTGCACCTGTGTCCGTGCTTTTATTCTGCAATGTCCACTGCGCCTGAAGAAGATGTCATTGGCACCCATCCTCCTTTTACGTCTGCGGGGAGGGCGCAATTGAGCCCCAGAAGCCCCAGCGTGGCCCTCTCTCCCTGTCCCCAGAGAGCAGCATCTCCGTGGAGGTGGCCAGCAATGCCAGTGTTGTCCTCGAGGGCGAGAACCTGCACTTCTCCTGCAGCATCCGCACGGTGGGCCGGCCGCAGGGCCGCTTCTCTATCATCTGGCAGCTCATGGACAGGCAGAACCGTCACAGCAACATCATGTGGCTGGACCGGGATGGCACCGTGCAGCCGGGCACGTCCTACTGGGAGCGCAGCAACTTTGGTGGCATCCAGATGGAGCAGGTGCAGCCCAACTCCTTCAGCCTGAGCATCTTCAACAGCAGGAAGGAAGACGAGGGCCAGTATGAGTGCCACGTGACCGAGTGGGTGCGGGCAGTGGATGGTGAGTGGCAGGTGGTGGGGGAGCGCCGGGCCAGCGCCCCCGTCTCCATCACAGCTCTCGGTGAGTAAACATCAAGAAGTCTCCTTGGGGAGATGACTTCCATGTCGAGAACCATACCCTGACTTTTGTCAGTCAGAGTCCTGCTGGGAAACAGGGTGCTTTCAGAGGGTTTAGTGGGAGGAACATTATGGAAGCTCAGTCAGGGCTGAAAGAACCAGCCATGCATGGCGGGCCCGTGGGGACTGCTGATGGCTGGGTGCTGGAAGTGAAGTTACAAGAATTCTGAACAGAGGAGCAAGGCCAGTAAGCAGGAAATGGTGACCCCGGGTGGAGGAACGTGGCCACCTTCAAAACAGGCCTAAAGACCGGTAGCAAAGCCACAAAGCTGCTCTCCTGCCCCCAGGCCCTCCGACCCTGCTAGGTCCTCCTGCCCCCACCCCCCAGACCCTTCTCCTCCCCCAGGCACTCCTGCCCTCGCCCCCACCCTTCTACTTGCTGCCCAGGAGTCAGCACTCCTGAAAAGCTCAGAGCAGGGCAGAGGAGGGTAGAGAATCACCTTTAGATATTTATTTAGCATTTACTACATATGTTCCTGGCTGAGTCTAAGCACATAGCCAAGAGGTAGGCACTTTCATCTTACAAGGAGACTGAGTGACTGATTTGCTCAGGGCTATTCCTTTTAAATGATAGACCCACAGTCTGAACCCAGGAAAGCGGCAATCTGTCTTAATTTATTTTCAGAACCTGTGTCTTGTTCCCTTTCCCTCTAAGGCCCCTCCTTAAGAAAGCTATTTCCTCATTAGTGTGAAATTAAAAGATACCTTGAGATTTGCTAAAAACCAAAGAATATTAGATTTGCTTCTCATAGGGTACTTAAAGAGGCTTCTGTCAACATTTATCTACCTAATACATTCAGTGTCTTACATTTTAAAAGGTAGTCTGCTACTTTGTTGGGAAGGTAACTTGTCATGTAAGGTCTTCTGTTTGGAGACTGACATCACCTGTCCCTGTGACTTTGTGTTCCAGCCCCTGAGGCCGTGTCACCCCTTCCCCATGACCTCTGAATACCCTGCAGTAAAGATGGCAGCCCCAAGCGGTTTGCCCACCACAGGGTCCTCCAGTTCTATGCCACCCCCAGATTAGAATGACGTTCTCTTTCTAAAAGCTTAATTCTAAAAAGATTGACCTGCTTTCCATAGTAATCGTCCAGCTCAGATTTCTGCCTCTGAGTCCAGAAATTTCACCCAGTAGTTGAGTTTCCTGATCCACACTGACATGCACCTGTGCAAAAGGAACCTGGGAGGAAGGTTCTGGGTGTCCGACAGTGGTAGCTTTCCTATCCCATGAGGTTAGGAACATCTGAGGAGTGGTTAGTCAGGATTGTTTCTCTGGAAGTAATTTTATAGTTTCAGATTATCCCCTGAATTTTTAAATACTTGACATATGTCTGATGGTTCCCACAGCCAGCATTTACCAGGGGCTCTGACCTGAGAGCTCAGGCACCTGGCTCTGCTCACCTGGTCTCCATCCTTGGGTACTTCCAGCTAAAGCCATAATCATGGCATCCCAAGGGAGTGGAAAAGGGCAAATAGGAGGGCACCCTGGAGTGTGTCACTTTTTCAGCCTAAACAACAGCACACGAACTTTTATATTGGTACAATTGAGATATGGACCACCTCTTAGTGGAGAGGTAACAGAGACAGATGCCCAGGTGAGGTATTAGATGGTTATAGTTCAGCCGCACATGGGCCATTATGACTGTTCAGTTAGGACAGCTCGGGTGCTCTGTGAACTGTGATGGTGGCACGTGCCTGTGCCAGGCTAAGACAGAGTTGCTCAGAGAAGCTCGCTCCCCTGCAGGTGCTATGGCCAGGAACACCAGGGGAGGTCCTGTCCCCAAAGTCCTGTGCTCCGCCATCCTCATGACAACACATTCTGCACACAGGTGCACAAGTGACCATCACTACCATTTCCTGTTTAAGGATGGGCCTCTGTGTTATACCTTTTTTAAAAACAGGAAACAGAAAGATAGCTAATGAAATCCAAACTGAAGACCCAGAGTCTTTAGCAAATCACGCCTCTTTGCTGACTTAACTGCCCCATGTAAAGCCAAAGGATTCCTTCTGTCCCTCCTTTTTTACCTCCAGAATTTAAAGTACTTTTCCTTATGCATCTTTGTTTCTTTAACAAAATACATACTTTAAAAAATATGGTATATACTGTGTGTCAGATCCTATACCAAGTACTTTACAAATATGAACCCCTTTAATCTTTGCATAGACCCGTTTTACAAATAGGGAAGTAGAGGCAGAGAGAAGTTTAGTAACTTGCTTAATGTCACACAGCTAGGAAGTGTCAGGATAGGGCAGCTGGCTCCAGTCTCTGTGCCTTTAACCACTGCCTCATGCTTCCCATGGGTTACGCAGCCTAATAAGTCCCCTGGAATCATCAGCAGATTTGTAGCCTTGCTGCTGTTTATGGGCAGCTCGACATTGGGCAACTTTTTTAACCTATATGTGCCTCAGTGTCCTCACCTGTAAAAAGAGATACCAAATCTACCTGTCCTAGAGGTCATTTTGAGGATGCAGTGAAGTGTGGGGAAAGCAAAGCAGCTGGCACCATGCCCTGCACAGTGATAGTGCCCAAAAAGTAGTGACCACTCAGTTTTATCATCACAACCATTGTATGAGTATTAAGTAGAGTTCAAGGCTGAAGGAATTGGGATTGGTCCTACTGAGGAGTCTGTGTTAGGGACGTGCTGTTTCTCGTTCAGTAAGGACCACACTTCACCCAGGTCCCCACCTGCTGGAGGTCTTTATCCTCTGCCGTGGGCGCCTCACTACCTCTCTTCCCTGGATTTAATGAGGAAAGTGGGAAAGGGACCCGTGGCCATGCCTGCACTGCGCAGCCAGGGAACACCCCCTCCACTTATCCCCCTGCTCTAGCACCAACACGTTGGTGGCCAGGCAGAGGAGGTGTCGGGGCTCAGGTCACGCGGGCACATCACAGGTGATGAAGGAAATTGCTTTGGGCCTTTTTTCTTCTGAGTTAGCATGGAATCCCAGGATTTCTATTAATGGCCCTGCAATGGGGACTGATGGCCCTCTAGCTTCTAAACAGCCACTGAGAGGCCATTGTGAGGGCTTCATCAGGAACAGATGGTAGTGCTGCTCAAGAAGTGCCCGGCCTCTTTCTGTGGGGTCTTGGTGAACCACAGGTTTGTGCCCCGACATGATAGCTAATGGAAACTGGCGCAGGCATCCAAACAGACCTGCGAGCCTTTGCTCGCTCCACTAGCTTTACCAGGAACCCATTGCTGCTTCACAGTGCCCTGAGAAAGCCAGGTGACTCCTCTAGCTTGAGCTGCTCTGCTCTCTCTCCAGAAACGGGCTTCGCGGTCACAGCCATCTCCCGCACGCCGGGGGTGACTTACAGTGATTCCTTCGACCTGCAGTGCATCATCAAACCCCATTACCCAGCCCGGGTCCCTGTGTCAGTGACCTGGCGGTTCCAGCCGGTGGGCACCATTGAGTTCCACAACCTGGTGACCTTCACTCGAGATGGAGGGGTCCAGTGGGGGAATAGGTCCTCCAGCTTTCGAACCCGAACGGCCATTGAGAAGGTCGAGTCCAGCAACAACGTCCGCCTGAGCATCAGCCGAGCCAGTGACACGGAGGCGGGCAAGTACCAGTGTGTGGCAGAGCTGTGGCGGCACAACTACAACAACTCCTGGACGCAGCTGGCCGAGAGGACCTCCAACCTGCTGGAGATCAGGGTGCTGCAGCCAGGTGAGGCTTGAGCTTGGGCTCGGGCTTGTGCTGAATTCTGAGACATGTGGGCGGGGGGTGGGCAGGGTACAGAATGCTTGCATGGAGCCTTCAGTGTGGCCACTTTGACTTCCCAACTTTGATGCTGAGAAATATCAAATCTATAGGAAGTTAAAAGAATTATACTTCCTTTTCTTGATAGCCAGTTTTGAATGTCTTATAGCATTTGTTTTCTCCCTCTGTCGGTATTTTGTTGTAGTTTTTGAACCGTTTGAGCTTCCTCTAAATACTCTAGTGTGTATCTCCTAAGAACAAGGTTGCTCGTGCTGATAGGACCTACGAACATTTTCCTCGTTGTCCCAAATGCCTCATCTAGTTTCTTTCCTTCCAGACCAGATCCAGTCAAGGGTCACACATCATTTTGTTGTCATATCTTTTTAGATCCCTTTCATCTAGAGCAGTTCCCCAGCTGTGTGTGTGTGTGTGTGTGTGTGTGTGTGTGTGTGTGTGTGTGACACTCGCATTTGTGAATGTTTCTGGGCCGACTGTTTTGCAAGAAACTTTGTTTCCTGATGTCACCTCCTGCGATCCTTGCAATAGCGATGTGCAGCACCCAGCAGTTTGGGCAGCAAACTGCAGGAGATGGAGAGGTGACTTTGCCAAGACGTTTTTTGACTTTCTGACCTACCCACTTTGCAAAGATGGTTTGAACACCTTCTAAAAAGGATTTTTCTTTCCACTCACAGACATGGTTAGTGTCCGACCCCATCGGCTAGACCACTTCTGATGGCCACAGTATTGTTTTCAGCAATGTGAGGTTGAGGAATGGCAATGTGTGAGTTTATCCTTCACCTCTGGTAACCCCAGAGCCCTGTTCTGTCCCAGAGTTTGGGACAAATGAGTTGTATGAGGAAAAGGACCGTTTCTTGGCCAATTAGAGCCTAAACCTGGATGATAAGCTGTTCCGGGAAGAAGCTGTTGTGCTTAGATGGATTTTCAGGTTAATGGAGGGTTAAGCAGAGACCCCATTTCCTGTGAGCCCTTGTGGAAGGCATCAAGGAATTAACTTATTGATGGTTTAAGTTATTTTGCGTCTGATCAATTCATGATGTTACTAAGGGAGATAAGGGACAAAAATGTGATAGTAGGTACCTCTTGGGTGCCAGGTTTTGAGTGTAGTACTTATATTTTCTGTTTCAGTTCATTCACTAGTGAAATTGTGGAGATGTTTATATCCCAGTTTGGTTTCCCCAGGAGGAAACCAAGGCCCCCAGGTGTTTGGGAGCCTCGATGGAAGCAAACCAGCTTGGTGAGGGGGAAGCTGACACTGGAACGGAGGTTGGAGCTCAGGTCCCTGTGACGTTCATACAGCTCTGTTTCCATTCTGCCATTTTATTGCCTCCTGAGTAGAGAAAGTAACTGGAGAGTTGGGACCTGGTCTGAGGACTGCCTTTGTGTCTGGTGTGGCTGAGGTTGCAGTTTGTTTTCACTGTGAAGGATGACTATGCGGTGCCATCCTGCCGGGCTGCGTGTGCTGAGGCCTGTGCTCAGAGTGCCCAGTAGTGCCCTTGCCAGGCCCTCTGGAGGCCGCGGAGCAGGTGAGCACTGCGGCCACTCATTCCCAAAGGAGCAGCAGAGGCACTGGCAGAGTGCATCCCATCAGCGTTACTATCTCTCTTTTATTAAATATTGATACATTTAGCACTTTCTATTTTCCTAAGAGCCTCATGTTTGCTTCTGCTTTTCCTCACACACTGTGGTGAGTCCTGGAGCTTTCATCTGGGGGACTCAGAAGAGGAGGGATACCTGGGGGCCGAGCCTGCGTCCAAGATTGAGTTGGACACAGAGTGTGTGGCACACACAGTGTGTGTAATCTCCCGTCCACTTTACTGCAGCCTCCCCCCCCCCCGGGGAGGGGCTGCTTCCACATTGTACACCTGGGGTAACTGTGGTTCAGGGAGGTTTGGCTTGCTGCCGCCAAAGAAACTGTGAGTGGGAAGCTGGGATTTGAACATAGGTGTGCCTTATTAAAGAGCAGCTGGGGTAAGGAAGGAGGACTTTGACCCTTTCTTAAGGCCATATCATCAGAAATTGTTCCTTGGCATCTGTTACCAATCCCATGTACAGAGGAGGCCACTCTAGATGGCCGGTGAGACCTAGCCCTGGTGGCAGGCATTTCTTGTGTGCCCGTCACCATCCCAGTGCTTTACCCGCGAACACTTACAGTGTGTCCAGAAAGTCATAGTGCACTTTTGACCGGTCACAGGAAAGCAACAAAAGATGATAGAAATGTGAAATCTGCACCAAATAAAAGGAAAACCCTCCCAGTTTCTGTAGGATGATGTGGCAGCATGTGCGCATGCGCAGATGATGATGCAACACCGTGTATACAGCGGAGCAACCCACGGCCATGCCAGTCGAGATGTGGACGGTACAGAGGAAAGTTCAGTGTGTTCTGTGGTTCACTAAATTCGAATCCACAACCAAAGTGCAACGTGAATATCGGCACCACCACATAGGAATAACATTACTTGGTGGGATAAGCAGTTGAAGGAAACCGGCAGTTTGTTGGAGAAACCCCGTTCTGGTAGGCCATCAGTCAGTGACGAGTCTGTAGAGGCTATACGGGATAGCTACCTAAGGAGCCCTAAAAAATCTGTGTGTGCGTGTGCTCGACAATTACACCTAAGCAAGACTACAGTTCATAAGGTGTTAAAGAAATGTCTCTGTTTTACGGGGTACAAATTGCGGCTGTTGCATGCTATCAAACTGGCGGATACACCCACATGATGTATTTGCTACAGATGTGCTTCATGAGATCGACAATGATGCAAGATTTTTGCAGAAGATTGTGTATAGCGATGAGGTGACCTTCCATATCTGTGGACATGTTCATCGTCATAGCGTCCAAATATGGCTGCTGAACATCCTCATGCCTACGTTGGGTACGAACATAACACCCCTGAAGTGAACGTGTGGTGTGGCCTGATGCACATCTGTGACGGCAAATACCTTTTTTGACCTGTTGGAATTGTATCCAGTGCCACAATTTCCAGAAGGTGTCATCTTTCAACAGGACGGCACTCCTCCACACTATGTCACCATTGTTTCTGAGTTTCTGGATAGAACATTCCCCCAGTGGTGGATAGGCAGGGGTTCTGTCAAGCCACGGCCACCTCGATCCCCGGATCTGACGCCCTTAGACTTTTACTTTTGGGGTTACGTGAAGCAACATGTGTACATTGAACGTATCAATGACATTAATCACTTAAAACAGAGAATGACAGACGTTATTCACTCTGTTACACCAGACGTCCTTACCCATGTGTGGCAAGAACTTCACTATCTTTTGGATGTGTGTAGGGCAACAAATGGAGCCCACATTGAACTGCATTGAATAGGTGAAACTGGGAGAGTTTTCCTTTTATTTGGTGCAGATTTCACATTTCTATCGTCTTTTGTTGCTTTCCTGTGACTGGTCAAAAGTGCACCATGACTTTACTGTATTTACTTCTTATTTAACCCATGCCATGTCAGGAGGGGGACTGCTTCACCTATTTTGTAGATGCAAACACTGACACAAAGGTGAAAGAAATTATCTAGAGATCTACAGTAAGAGGCAGAGGCTGGGTTCAAATAAAGACAGGCAGTCTGGCTCCGAAGTCCAAGCTCTTAATGTTATTCTATAGCAGATATTTTTCCTTTCTTCTTGGGAATCCTCTTTGGTACAATGCATCTTCTTTTCATTTCTGTTCTGTCTGGTTTACCAGCCCTGAGCGTCTGATTTCCTTTAACAAATACTTACCTTTGTTTTTCTTTAGGTTGGGGTCACAAGGTTCCTGTAGAGGTTCCTCGATGTGCCAGTGGTGTAGGAGTTTAATTTGTCCCTCCTCAAACTCTTCTGTTTCTTCTAATTTCTGCCACAAGATGGCTCTAAGATTTGGGGACACCGAAGCACAAAACCAGTGCTGCCTTCTCTTCTTTCTACTCTCCCTCCATACCTGGTCCCTCAAAGCATGGCTTCGCATCCCTACGCTGGTGTCTTCCATAGGAGGGTCCCCCACTTCCTGTCCCCCACCCCCTTTTAAGAATATTTTTTGAATGTTCTCATTCCAACAGAATCAAATAGGAACCAAGAGACTGTTGGCTCACTGGTCCACTTGTCAGCCTTCCACTTCTGATGTTATCTACTCCTAAGAAGGCTCTGTGTGGTCTGTGCCCCAGATCAGCCCTTGCCAGAGCCACCTGCTGACCTGACCACATCACAGGTGTTTGATTCATTGAAATACATTTGCTTTGGTCTATTACTGACCATTCTGTAGGTGTGCTTCCAATTCAGCACACACATCCCCAAGGAAATCTTCAAGGAATGCCATCAGTCCCATTCCATTGTAGATTTTGCTCAGCCTTACTCTCTCAGTGAGGGCACAGTGTGACCCCAAGGAGCACTGCAGCAAGACTTGAAGCCAGTTCAACATACTTGATTCTTAGTTCTCAATCAATTCTTTTGTCTTTTAATTTTGAAGCATGGCTTTGCTTCCTTCTGGTTTTCTTAAGCTCCAGAAAACACCCTCCAATTACGTATTCCTAAATACAGAGCAGTGGGGGAAATGCCAGCACTTGCTCTCAAATGTCTACAGCCATATCTGGGTTTGGCTATTAAATATTGTACATTAAAATTGACAAAGCAATAAACAAGCTTCCAGGAGGGCAGCCTCCGGTCTAGAAAGCCAACTTGTCAAGGGTTGTATTCTGCTGGGATTTGACTGATGGGTAGTCAGGATGAATATTTAATACCCTCTGGATGCTGCCAAATCTGTTTTCTCTAGTTTCTTACTGCTGACCTAGCAGACTGAGACTGTGGAGGGCTTTTTCTGTGACTTCTATGAGTCCAGGGCAGTTAACAGTGACTCTCCTTGTCAGTCTGGTGAGTGACAGGCTGCCTCATCCTTTACAGGGGTGGCACCTGCTTTCTTTCAGGAGCACATGGGGTTCACCTTCTACCCTGTGTGCATCTGACTTCTGCCTGCTGGTGCTCAGAGATGGTGTGAGCATGAGAGCATGAGCCTTCAGGAGCCCAGCCTCCTACCACCGTCAGGCCTCATTGCATCTGTTCGGAGTCAGTGAGCCAGGGTCCTGCTCTGTCTGCATGTTACTCTTTGTGTGTGTGTGTGTGTGTGTGTGTGTGTTAACTTACTGATTTTAGAGAGAGAGAAAGGGAGGGAGAGATAGATAGAGAGAGAGATACAGAAACATTGATCTGTTCCTGTATGTGCCCTGACCTGGGATCGAACCCACAACTTTTGCATATTGAGACGGCACTCTAATCAACTGAGCTACCTAGCCAGTGCCAGGTTACTCTTAATTAGCTCTTTCTACTTCCAAATTTTTGTTGCTTTCTCCTTGCTCCTCCCTTTTGATACCTTATGCAACCATGTTTGAGCATCTGCTAGTGCCAGTGTCCCTGCTCGGCGCTGTGGCTGCAGAGATGGGTGTGTCACAGTCTTCGCCTCATGGGCTATCCTGGGAAAAGGGCAGTGTGGGGAAGAGTTCCTGGGGGGTAGTGGAGCGGCCTAAGGTATGGGTCGGAGACCTGGGGGAGGTGAGCTTACATAGAGTGGGCGCAGGGAAGGAGCAGTGGGTTTTTTCAGGCCCAGACAGGGTGTGAATGCTTGTTGGATATGACTGAAGTGTGTGTCGAGGAGGGGCTCACCCCTGGCAGTTGACCAGGGCCAGGGAAGCCCCTTTTGTACTGGGAGGCATGGAGAGTCACCATACGTAGTGGTTAACAGCAAGGACAGCCCAGCCTGGGGCTGAATCCCACTTATCGGTAATCTACCACCCATTGGTGGTGTGACCTTCAGCAAGTGTTTTTATAAAACTGGAGATAATATTTACTTCACAAGACTGGGTGAAAACCAAATAGTCCATATTTATAAAGTGCTCAAAATGTTGCTCAGCACATAGGATTATATGTTTGTTAAATAGGAATATTCCAAACTGAGCAATTAGGACTTTATATCATATTCAGATTATGTATTCCTTTTTTTATATACTCCTTTTTAATAATAATTTGTAATAGTCCCTTTACTAGTCTAAAATGAAATTCATAGACAGTTTGACATTTCTACTCACATAACCTTTAAAAATTGTTACAATACCCTAATTGTGGCATAAAGGAGGAATTCTTTTAAAAAGCAGTTCATGATAAAATCATGTGCTTGAACCTGTCAGTGCTCAGGGGCAGCAGATTGGGAAGCGCAGTTCCTTGCGGGGGCCGGTGGGGCAGTGGCAGCTGGGCAGAGGAACTGTACATCTGTTCCTGTGTCACAGACTGCACCAGCTGCTCCACCGCAAGCAGCACTGCCATTCGGACAGGGTTTCTGAAGTCCTGAGCAATCTTGTGACAGTGCTGGACACAGCAGAGAGCAACCTCCTTGTCAACCTGACATATATTAAAACTATGCAGAAAAAGTATTGTGTTGATAGTCAAATGAAAGCAGGTCCCAGGCTCAGAGACAGCTTTCATCCATATGAATGTCATTTGAAAGTCATGTGGGATATGAAGCAGAGGTTCATATCCAGAGGCTTGGAGACACAGATGCAGGTCAATTGTAGGGTCTGAAAAAGAGATTCTTAGGGCCTTAACTAGGGCATGACCCTGGAGAGAAAGAAGAATAGGGGCTGAGGGCCTGAGTTCCCTGAATAGGGTGCACAGAGAAGGTCTCACCATGGCTCACCTATCCTCTCTTTTGGGGGCGCTTTTCACACTCTTCCTCTTCCTGAGGACTACCTACTCATTTTTTTTAAGGGCCTTGCTCAGATGTCACTTTTTGAAAAGGTCTCTCCCTTCTGTCACAGTCAGGATTAAATGCCTTTCCTTTATGTTCTCAAACCTCCAAGAAAAGATTGATTACATATTTATTCAGTTACCCATCTATTAACTTGATTAACAGATGATCGGGTCATAATCTCTGCCCCTCAGATGCTTATAATTTAGTAGAAAAGAGTAGACCTTTAGAAAATTTACTTTGTCAATAAATCAATAAGTGTTGGTGAGAATGTGGAGACAAGGCAACCTTCACACACTGTTGGTGGGAGTAAATTAGTGTAGCCACTATGGAAAACAGTACAGAAATTCCTTAAAAAATTAGAAGTAGAGCTGCCACTTGATCCAGTAGTATGACTTTTATGTTCATTGCATCATTATTTACAATAGCCAAGATATGGAAGCTACCTAAGGTTCACTGATAGATGAATGCATTAAAGAAGAAGTGGTACATATACACAATGGAATATGACTCAGCCACAAAATAGAATGAAATCTTGTCGTTTGCAACAACATAGATAGACCTAGAGGGTATTGTGCTAAGTGAGATAAGTCAGACAGAGAAAGGCAAATACTGTATGAGCTCACTTATATGTGGAATCTGCAAAAACAAAATAGAAACATACAAAGTGTAGAGGGTGACAAGAGAATGGGAATACAGAAAAGTAAAATTTTTAAATTGAAATTTAAATTAAAAATAATTTTAGACCCTGACTAGTTTGCTTGGTTGGTTAGAGCATCTTCCCAAAATACCAAGGTTGTGGGTTCGATCCAAGGTCAGGGCACGTACAGGAAGCAACCAGTGAATGCACAGCTAAGTGGAAGAACAAATGAATGCTTCTCTCTCTCTCTCTCTCTAAAAGCAATCAATGAAAGAAAACATTTTAAGGGGGAAAAAGACTTTGCCTCAGAGCAAAATGGTGCTAAGTAGTAATTCTCAGCTCTGAGACTTGGTAAAGTCAAGATAAGCTTTGGTATGAAATGCACTTGGCCCAGGCCAGGAAAAGGTAGATGCTAAATTAAAGACAAGTGAAAGGAATGCCCTCAACCCATCTAGTCTCCTTTCATGGCTCTGTCACCTGTGGGACCCCCAGACTCCCTGGCATACTGGCAGGAGGGGAGGGAGAAGACAGATATGAAGGCATCAGATGGAAAAAAATGAACTTCAGCATCAGGCATCATGTCACAGGGCTCTAGCAGAGGTTAGGGGAATCCCTTATTGATGGAAGAAGTGCGTTTTGAGTGAGCTGTGCACATACAAGGTGGAATCTGCAGGGTGGGATGTCAGCTAATGAAGCAGTTGTTCTTGGCTGCACATTCCTCCTCCTTCCTGACTCGCCGTCAGACTGCCAAGTCCTTCGTGTGAAACAGCAGCCTCTTCTCTGGTGCAGAACACACTGTTGTCCATGTTTCCATCAGAGGCCCGGGAAGGAAACTCCAGATGCAGACAGAGAGGACCCTTCCCTCCAACAGGGGTCAGCTGGCTGCCCTGGCCTGCCCTCGCCCTCAGAGTCCTGAGTCTGTTTGCAGGAGGGACCTCCCTGCAGCCTGCCTTAGTTCTGACCTTTCTCTTGCCACATCCTCCTGCCGGGTCGCAGCGGGGGGCTAACCAAGCCTCAGCCCTTGGCCTCTTTCTTTTCCCTCTAACTGTATAGCCTCCAAGTCCCTTTACTCACACACAACCAAGTCCATGGTTTCCTAGGCTTTCAAGTGCACACTAGTCACCTAGGGATCTTGTTAAAAAGGCAGGTTCTGATTCAGGGAGCCTGACCTGGGGCTTGCCTGCTGCACCTCTGACACATCCCCAGTGACATGAGGCTATGGTCCATGGATGGCAGTTTTAGTATTAGTAGCAAGTTTGTTACTTAGCGTTTGACAGTTCTCAATTTAATGTGCTCTGAACGTGGGACTGAGCCTGGAAACCAACAAGAAATGGGCACAGTGAAAATGTATTGCATGTTTGTTACACGCCAGGCTCTATACGAAGCTCTTCCTCGACGCTGTTGCTGTTAACCTGCACATACTCCTCTCAGGTAGGTGCTAGGATTGTGCTGATATTACAGAAAAAATACCTGCCAAACTTATGGGGGCTGGGCTCTCCTCACTCTGGAGGGTGACAGCCAGGCTGCACACTGCCCAGGGCAGCCAGGGAAGTATGCAGGAGTGCCTCCTAATTAGTCATGGAGGCTGCAGTCTGGTCTGGGCTTCAGGAAACATCCTCTTTGACCTTAAGATGTGGGAGGGAATTCAGAGCATGGAGTAGGAGCTGACCCCTCACCTCCCTGCCAGGCAGGCATGAAATTTCAAAACTTCCTCTCTTTCAAGCATTTCAACACTTCACAATATTTTGACACAAGAAAGAAAATAAAATGAAAATCCTTTGAAACATTTCCTTGGATTCTTGTCCTCAGACCATGTGACCTAATTGAAGTTTTAGTCATAGGGTTTCAGTTTAACATATGCAGTTACTATAGCAATTGAGGTTTCCTTAGTAACAGTTGCAAAAATAATCTGGCCCCAATTAATAATACATTTTAGAGCTCTTTCTGCCCTACACTGAACAATCCAGTTTTTCTGGCCAAGGACCAGATAGCACTGATGGGGATGTCATTTTCATGCGGTGAATTAGTCTGGGAAGAAATGGAAAGGAGGTGGGTTGTTTCAAGTATCATATGCCCGATCTGAAAAGTCTCACCTGGCAGGGTAATTTGAATCAAGTTTCCAGAGCTTGGGAGCTGACTGGTAAAGCCCGCTCTGGATCCCAGAGTGCCCCGGAGGCCTTTGTGTTTGAAGAAGGAATACGGGCTCGTTTACAGGAAAGATGGACCAACAGGGTGGGGGCATGGGACCTGGAGTTTTCTTCATGTGGGTGCTCAGGAAGTCCTGTCGGTCTGTGAATTCAGTCCTTTGGGAAGAGTGTTGCCTGATTTGCCAGGTGTGTCCTTTATTGAAATGTGTCCTTGGACTTGCTTTTGCAGTCATGGCGCTGGGCGTCAAATCCATGCCTTAGCTTGCTAACTCCTCTCAGCCATTCAGAAGTTTGTCTGTGATGCCAGGATGCCCCAGCAACAACCTGGGGCTTTTGAAGGCTTTTGTTGCCTCAGCACATGTGACTCAGACCTGGGTGCTGTTTGTTCACACCCAGCTCTAAGTGGGGCAGCTGGCCAGCGCTGGCAGAGGAGGCCCAGGCAGGACCAGTGGGTATAGTCCTCGATTGGGACCAAGAGACTGACCAGCAGGGGTGCAGGAGACAGGCCCAGCCAGACCTGCCCTGACTACCCCTCTGGACAGGCCCTGCGGAGGAAGCCCGGCTCCCTCTCTCTGTCGGGGTCTGTGCCTGGCCCTGGGTTTCTTTCTCAGCTGGTGAGTAGTTTGTTCTCTAAGGGCAAAGTGTGAAGAGGGTGGAGGTGTAATGATGCTTTTCCTTTCAGCTTCCCAAGAGGAATTTGGAATTGCGTCTTTTTCAGTGGGGTGAGGGGATGATTGGTAGAGGGGAGTGAGCCAAGTGTAATAATGACGCTGTGGGAATGATCTTAAATTACCTTCATGAGATATATTTCATTAGAAAAGGTGGCTTGTTGCCACCTTAAAAGGGAGTGCAGTCCTTAATTAGCAGGTAGGTTCACTCTGGAGTCTGCCCTCCATCCTGGATTTGAGCAGGATGAGGGGCAGGGGAGGCTGGAGTATCCCTGTTCTGTCCCACTGCTTCTCCTTTTTTCTCCATCTTCTCCTCCCCCTCTCTCCTCCAGAAAGATCAGCCCAGACTGCTGACCATGGCTCTCCCGCCAGCCTTTCTGAAGCCCTGGCCACTGTGCCCCGTTCCAGGGCTACGGTGATGAGACTGCCCCTAGGCAGAACCATCTTATTCCTTACTCATCAGGGCATCTCCAGCCCTTAGCCCCGTGAAGGGACAGAGTGGGCACACTCTAAATATTTACAAGCTGAATGGAAAAAGTTTGCTCTGTATCCTGGGAGCTCACAGACTAGAGCAGAGGAGAGACTTCAGGAAAACAGCCTGAGGCCACGCAGGGAGCAGATGGAAGCACAGAGGCCAGCGTAGCCCCAGGGTGGGAAGCAGGGGTGGGGCCTCTGGGCTGAATGAAGAGAAGGGGCAGGGGTGGAGCTCGAGTCAGGTCCTGGAGGAACTTTGTACTGTGGAAAGGACTGCTTTTTTCTCTGTAACCTAAAAGCAATTGGGAACCATTAAACTTTTCAAGCAGGGACATGATGTGGGCAGATTTGTGTTTCAGCTGGGTTCCCCTGGAGGCCATGTGAGGTGGGGAGAGATGGTGAGGCCTCAGCTGGCCAGGCAAAGAGGCACCATGGGCAGGGGTGTTTGGGGTGAACGCAGCTCCGTTCAGCATTGCCGTCCACGTCTGTCTGCTCGGAACAGGCTGGGAGCCAAGGCGAGGTCTGGGACGCGCCGCAGTTCCATGGGTGTATGGTGACCCTCTGAACTGCCCTTCCCTCCGCAGTGACAAAGCTGCAGGTAAGCAAGTCCAAGAGGACCCTCACCCTGGTGGAGAACAGGCCCATCCAACTGAACTGCTTGGTCAAGTCTCAGACCAGCCAGAACTCCCACTTTGCTGTGCTCTGGTACGTCCACAAGCCCTCGGACGCTGACGGGAAGCTCATCCTCAAGACCACGCACAACTTGGCCTTTGAGTATGGCACCTATGCCGAGGAGGAGAGCCTGCGGCCCCGGCTCCAGTTTGAGAGGCACATGTCTGGGGGCCTCTTCAGCCTCACTGTCCAGAGAGCCGAAGTCAGTGACAGTGGCAGCTATTACTGCCATGTGGAGGAGTGGCTGCTCAGCCCCAACTATGCCTGGTACAAGTTGGCAGAGGAGGTGTCGGGGCGCACAGAAGTCACGGTGAAGCAGCCAGGTGAGCACGGAGGTGGGGGGTATGGCTATCTGGGCCAGTGGGTTTAGGGCAGAGAGACTGCCTGTCGGCACCTGACCAACAAAGCGCACTGCGGGCCTGCCCACGTTGCCTGTCGGGTACTGGCAGTGGTGGTCATGTCAGCATCCTTGACTCCGCCACAGTGGCTACCATCTTCACCAGGGAGAGACCTGGGGGGCCGCGGAGGTTGGTGGGAGCAGTGGGCGAGGCTGTGGCCGCTCAGGCTCCCTTTCCTGGCTTGCATTTCTCACCCTGCACTCAGGTGGTACCAGCTCTAACCCCATGATTCTGACTACAAGGTATCTTCTGGTTTCCCTCTTCTGCTTCCTCTTCTTCCCACTGTCCCCAGCCCAAGAGGAGCACTTCTGTCTCCAAACTGAGTCACCACTCGGCTCCTTTCAGACCCTTTGGTGCAGCCTGACGAGTGGCATTGGACCTCTCCCGAATGCCTCTGGGGACGGAGAGCTTGCTGCCCCCTCAGGCCTGCGCTTCACTTTTGGGAACCCCTCGTGGTTGAAAGTCGCTCTCCCCATATTCTGCCTCTCAGGTTTCAGATCTGTCCCTAGAACAACCCAAGAGAGGTACCGGTCATGTCCATTCCAATAGTCATGCACCACGTAACGATGGTTTGGTCAACAGCAGACTGCATGTATGATGGTGGTGCCCTAAGGTGGTCCATAATGTTATAATGGAGCTGGATTTCCTGTAGAAATGGTGTGTTGTTCAGGAGGGTTTTTTCCCTGACAGGAACAGCTTCTATGGGCTTGGCAATAGATCTCTTCTTGCTCACAGCACCTCAGTTTTCAGTGCACAGATTATATCTACTGACCTCTCTCAGCACAGAGGAGCCTATCAGCCCAGTGCCACTGAATCCTTATTTCTACTGACCTCCCACCACCTCCCTCTCCCTCCTGACGATCCCTGTAAGGCGACCTACACCTCACCCAGCCAGTCTCCTCGATATTTCCAACCAATCCAGCCCGCACCCCTGGTCAGGGAGCAGTGCTGACAGCTCTAATGTTCTGTGTCTGGCCCTGTTGTTAGGAAGCAGGGGAATGCTTGTGGGACAGCGTTACAGAGTCCAAGGTCTCACACAGTAATGTCCCAGCCTTCATAGTCACTCCCCTTGCCCCACCCACTCAGCCAGAGCAGCTTCCAGTCCTGCGAGCTCCAAAACTTCCAGTCCTGCGAGCTCCAGTCACGTCACATACCCCAAACAGGTGCACGTTTTTTAGCTTTTGTTTTTACATAGAAAATTGTACCTTTTCTATGTTGAGATACACAAATACTTACCATTGTGTTGCAGTGGCCAACAGTGTTGAGTACAGGAACATGCTGTACAGGTGTATAACCTGGTAGCAATAGGCTCGAGACCAACTGTAGCCCAGGTGTATAGGAGGCTGGCTCTACCATCTAGGTGCGTGTAAGTGATGTTTGCACAATGACAAAATCACCTAAGGACACATTCTCAGAGTGTATCTCCATTGCTAACTGATGCATGACTGCATGTGAAGGGAGCTCAGTGCCCTGTCAGTCTTCCTTCTTCTTGTTAAAGAAACTCTAGAACTTCTCACACACTGTGGCCCTGGGCTCCTTCTCCATCCCTTATTCCTGTGTGCTCTGCAATTTGGCTCCCTTCCTGTCCTTCCTGAGGGTGGTGGGGAGCTGCATTGCCCGCGTGTCCCATCTCCATGCCTTTTTTTCACTGCCATCTCTGCCTGGAATGCTCTTTTCCTGCTTCTCCCCTGTCTTCACCCCATTCCCAAGACTTTACTCAGCACCACCTCCAGGAAGCCTTCTCAGATATCTCCCATATCACCATAGGTTTCTTATAAAACACATAATAGAAAAATTGTGTGTTTGCATTTTCTCCCCACTATAGGATACCGTATTTCCCCATGTATAAGATGCTCCATGTATAAGATGCACCTTAAATTTTGGGGCCTGAAATTTGAAAAAAGAGTATTACATAAAGTTATTGAACTCAAGTTTTATTCATCATAAAATTCATACAACTCCTCATCACTGTCAAACTCCCATCCATTAGCTTGTCCTCATCTGTGTCTGATGACGAACCACTGTCTTCAACAATGAGCGCAAAAACAAGCACGAAAAAGCGTGAAATGCAAGTAAGAAAACCTACAACCACTGTATAAGATGCACTCAGTTTTTAGACCCCAAATTTTTCAAAAATGGGTGCGTCTTATACATGGGGAAACATGGTAAGCACTTGATATCTGTGTCTGCAGCCATTGGCACAGCCCCCGTGATAAACATTGGTTGAATAAGGATGGAAGGGCTGCTCTTTTTAGAACCCTGGCAGGTCCTTTGCCTGCTTTCTTAGCCTGGATCTTGTGGACCATAAATACTCATTATCTCATTCTTCCTCAGAGAGGCGTTCCTGGCTCTTTTTAAGTAAAGCAGCATTCTAGTGGCTTCGCCCCTTTCCCCAGCCCCTTCATTGCACATAGCACCATATGGCATTTTGTTTATTTACGCACTCTTATACAGGTAATTACGAGCCCTAAAGCCTATTTATACTTAGAGAAATTCACTTATTGTCAGTTATTTTGTATCACTTATTTATTATTTATGGATTTGTTGTCTGTCTCCTCCACTAGACGTGGCACTCCCTGAGTGGCTACAGGTGCTTTCTTTCCTTCATCTCTTGTTCCCACCCGTCGTCTCCCAGGATGCCCCAGTAGGTGTACAGAGCCCACATGTGGCCTGGCCCATGCCGAGCAGCGTGGCTGTTCCCTCCTTTTCCTCAGGATGTTGTATTTCTAAAACTGCCCCATCCTCATTGGCCTCACAGTGACATTTTGTGCTAATCCTTCTGCTGATGCATTAAAAAGGAAGCTCTGGTCTAAATGCATCCTGTTGGTATTTCCAGCGACCTGTGTCCTGCCACCCATAGATGCTTTTTAGGCTCTTGTTCTTCCTTTGTCTTTTCAGTTCTGATCATGTTCCCTACTGAGAACACAGCCACCCTCCTTGAGTTCCTCTTAGTCACCCATCCACCCTTTCCCTTTTTTCATTTGTGCTGAAACTGAGAAATTCTCGGCAGACCCTAAATTTACCGAGGAAGTTCCCCCATCTGCGACTGCAGACTTAGATCAGGCTGACTGGGGCAGTGCAAGCGGCTATAAGGATGCTTGTCAAACACAGTTAGTGACACCCTGTGAATGGGGAATAGCAACACCATCAAGAGAAAACTCACAAGACTCTGATTAAAACAACACATTCCCCCTTTTCTGTTGAGATATATTTGGTTTGTATGTTTTTCTTTTTTTGTTATTTGTTTTCCCCTGATTCTAGTTCTTTTTCTTTTCTTACCCCCTCCCCTTTCTTTCTCTGATGAGAAAGAATATACTTTAGAGTTTTTGGAAAATACGAAAACACAAAGAAGAAAATAATCTTTCAACCCAGAGATAACCTGGGTGTGTGTGTATTTTAGGGAGATTGGTTATTTAAAAAAAATTTTTTTTTGGCTCTGGCCAGTGGCTCAGTGGATAGAGTGTTGACATGGTCTACAGACTTCCTGGGTTCGATTTCCAGTCAGGGTACACAGAAGGAGTACCCATCTGCTTCTCCTCCCCTCCTCCCTCTTCTCTTACTCTTCTTCCCCACCTGCAGCCAGTGGCTCCATTGGTTCAAGCATGGCCCCAGGCACTGAGGATAGCTTAATTGGAGTGCATCCTCCTCAGGTTCTAAAAATAGCTCAGTACTTGAGCATCAGGCCTAGATGGGGTTGCAGGTAGATCCCAGTTGGGGGTGATGTGGGAGTCTGCCTCACTATCTCTTCTCTCACCTTAAAATATGTGTGTTTGTGTGTGTGTGTATCTATATCTCTCTACATAACCATCTATATATAGTTTTTACCCTTTTTACCTTTTAATTACAAAAGTAATCATGTGCATTCTGACAGTTTTGAAGTGTAAAAAGTAAAAAGTTAATTTCACTGCCCTCCCCTTCCTCAGATGTTTGTTACTCAGGAGGTGCCTTTCAAGGGTGCCTCTGTACATTTAGTTTCATAGTTTTTTGATGCCTCTGGTCTAGACATGCTTGTTAGAGCCTTTTATAAAATCATGTGCCTGCCATTAGGCTGGCACATGATTAATGGCATTTTTGATGGGCCAAATTGTAAACCACTGGTTCTATCAATATCAGTCTTTTGTTTATTGCTGTCAGATCAGTTGTGTTTCAAGCTTGAAAGGGAACCGTGTGTTTTTTTTTTTTTTTTTTTTTGTAGGAAAAATAAGAACTACAATTCTTAGGGCCACCATTGTGAACTCAAGAAGCTGGGTTTTCTCTGTAGTTCTTCTGTGGGTGACAGCCCAGCATATTCCCTTCGTGGGGTCAGTTTTTAAAATCTCTTGCTTGGAATGGGGTACTCACCATGCCCTTTCCTGTTCTCTCTGGGCCACTCACACCAGTCAGCCATGTGCTTCATGGTCTGTTGTCGCTGGGATGTGCAGTCGTCTACACAAGTCTCATAGGAAAAGACGGCGTGCTGGTCCTCTGCCGAGCATCTGAACTGATGAAGTTTATGAATTGAGGGACAGCCATGGCTGTCACATTGGATTCTTTAAAACTCACTTGGACACATGATCAAGGACTCAGAATGTGTAGGTTGCCTCACCTGAGAAATGTTTCTGCCAGTTGAGGGTGCTGCCCTCCTGTACTGGGAAGGCACCTGTTCACCTGTGCATGGACAGGGCCTGTGCAGGTGGCTCCTGTTCTCGTGTGTTGCTGACGTGTCTTTCCTTGCCTCTCCAGACAGCCGCTTGAAGCTCAGCCAAGTGCAGGGCAACCTGTCAGTCCTGGAGACGCGGCAGGTGCAGCTGGAGTGCATGGTCCTGAATCGCACCAGTGTGGCCTCCCAGCTTGTGGTAGAGTGGTTTGTGTGGAAGCCCAACCACCCGGAGCGGGAGGCTGTGGCCCGCCTGAGCCGCGAGGCCACCTTCCGCTACGGAGAGCAGGCAGCCAAAAACAACCTGAAGGGGCGGCTGCATTTGGAGAGTCCTTACTCTGGTGTGTACTGGCTATTCATCGAGAACGTGGCAGTACAGGACAGTGGGACCTATAGCTGCCACGTGGAGGAGTGGCTGCCCAGCCCGAGCGGCCTGTGGTATAAACGGGCGGAGGACACTGCTGGGCAGACGGCCGTTACAGTCATGCGACCAGGTGAGGGTTAATGTCCCCAGGCCTCCACGCCCTTCCCTGTTTTCCTTGTGAGTATAATATTTTAGGTGCTGCATAAAATTAGTTTGTTAATTAATAAATTGTCTGCAGTGAAATGTATGTGCATTTAGTTTGCATTTGCATTCATTGTTGCCTCAGTTTTTTTCTCCCCAGTGAATGGAAAATTGCACTTGGCTTTGGCCTCAGGTGATTCTATTTCTTAACTAGAATAACGTTGGTCAGTTAATTATTCCAGAGCATAGACTATCCTCCCTTTAAAGAATACATTCATATTTGGGAAATCTTGAAACAGTAGCCACATGGTTCAAAAAATTAAGTTTATGGCTTTTCATTGGGAAAAAATGGATTCACCTGCTTTAAGGAAAAAAAGATGAAGTGTATGCAGCCTTCACTCTGTCACCCCTAGCAGCTTTGTTGGGTGCTAATGACTAGTCCATGTGGCCTTGTGCTTTTCTTATCTTTATTGCATCTAATGTACCTGAGTAACTTGATTACTGAGTGGAATTATTGTAACACATGTAGATAGACACTCAGAGCAGAGCTGTGCAGGATCCTGTGTCCTCTGCCCATCACATCATCGGCCATCCACATCCAAGCAGAAAGTCAGGGGTCCCTCTGAGGACACGGAGCAGAAATGGACCCGTGACCATTGTCGGTGTGAAGGCCTTGCTCTGTGAGCATCCTGAGGCCCGATACGTGTTGCTGGTGCTGTTGGGAGCTTTCGTAATGTTTTGTGTCTGAGTAGAGTAGCTTTTTCTTTAGAACGCTGGAGCTTCCCAGTCGTGCCAGCCCCACAGGGCAAGAGAGCCCTCTAGAGACTGAATGTACCCTTTGTTAAAAAAGGGGCGTTATCTTATCCCTCTTGAGTTTTCACTGGGGGTAGGTAGGGAAACTACCTCTGCTTTGAGTTAACTCACACCTGCCATGAGCTTCTATTCTTTCTACCTTCTGCTTGGCTTTTTCCAAAGGTGAAATTTTAGAGATTTGGCAGCTGAACACCCGCCTCATCCCCCAGCTCCTGGCCACAGCATGGCTGTTTATGTCCAGTCCTCAGGACAACTCCGACCGGTACATTTTACTCCTGAGGGGACTGAAGCCTGAAGAGAAATGCCACGCAGCTTATAAGAGCCATCTCCGTTTGCTTCCTGTCACACTGTGTGCTCCCAACATGACTCTTACACCTGCAACTCTGCACCTCATGTTCAGCCATGGGTAGCCTGGGTCAACCTTCCTTCCTTCCGTTCTGCCACTTAACAGCGGGGATTTGTTGCTGGGTGACTTCATCATTGTGTGAATATCACAGAGTGCACTTACACAAACCAAGCTGGTACAGCCATGGCAGGGTAGCTCAGTTGATTAAAGCAGTTGTCCAGTGCATAGAAGCTGCCAGGTCAATTCTCGGTCACGGCTGTTTCTGTATCTTTCTCTGTTTCTTCCTTCCTCCCTCTCTAAGTGAATCAATTAAAAAAACAAAACAAAACCTAGATGGTATAGCCTACTACACATCTAAGCTGCATGGCGTAGCCTCTCGATCCTAGTGTGTTTTATATAAAACAACACAAGATTAAATCCAGCTCAAGAGAAAATGATGCACCTAGGAGAGACAGTGAACATGGGGTGTATGAAGTGTAACACGGCACACTGCTTTACTGCAAACTTTCTTTTTCACATAGGTAGAAAGTACAAGAGGTCTTTGGGTTATGGAGTCTTGACACATGAGATATGACACTCACTCCTATAAAAACTTTTAAAGAGTGAGACATGAGTGTTTTGGCTTAAGCCATTCGCGTCTACTTACAGACTACATGGGCAAACTAGGTTTGGGCAAACATGCCAGAAGAATATGCAGTAATGCGGGGTATGAGTGAGAGAGTTGGTGTCCCTAGTACACTTACCTACGCCATTTTAGACTGTTAAAAGTGCAAGTGTTCTGTTTGTGTTAGGCTAGGATGTGTTTCGACTTACACCAAAATTCGGGTTACGTCATAGCAATGGAACTGTGTTGTATCCCAAGGACCCCCTGTACACCCCAATGTAATGATAAAAAGTACAGTATAGTAAATAAACGAACCAGTAACACAGTCATTTGTTATCATTATCAAGTGCTATGAACTGTACATAATTGTATGTACTGTACTTTTATATGCCTGGTTGCACCGTAAGTTTCTTTACACGGCATCACCACAAACATGTGAGTAATGCGATGCAGTACAGCCTTACGGTGGCTGCAATGTTACTAAGCGCTAGGAATTTTTCAGCTCCCCTATTACCATCAACCTAAATGCGGCCCAACATTAACTAAATCTTTGTTATATGATGCATGACTATATATTAGTGGATCGTGCTAGTTACAAAACATTTGGAAAACAGAAAAGTATAGTTTTAAAAACCTATAATCTCACTAGCATTTCATAACCACTGTTTTTACTGGTTGCATAAAATTCATTGTGTAGCTGTGCTTCCAGGATGTTTTCCTGAGGTGTAAGTCAGACATGTAGAAGAGCTAAAACAATGCAACCACAAGAGTCATGCTGAGTCGCCGAACATTGCTTAAGATCAGCCATAGGATGAAATATATAAAATGAAGGGCTCCTGCCCTTGGTGAGATTGTACCTGAGTAGATTTGTAGTTACGTTTGGCTCGGACAACTGGGGAAGAAAGAAAACCACATTCATCAGACAGACAGGTGTCAGTGGTCAAGGCTACAGCGATAGGAGCAGTCAGCATAGTGTAGGGGGGTGGGGTGCATATGAACTTCTTCCTTGTGGCTTATAGCTGAAAAGGAAAGAGTGTAGCCTGACCAGGCGGTGGCACAGTGGATAGAGCGTTGGCCTGGGACATGGAGCACCCAGGTTCGAAACCCCGAGGTTGCCAGCTTAAGCGCGGGCTCATCTGGTTTGAGCAAGACTCACCTCACCAGCTTGAGCCCAAGGTTGCTGACTTGAGTAAGGGGACACTCGCTCTGCTGTAACCCCCCACCCCATCAAGACACTTATGAGAAAGCAATCAATCAACAACCAAGGCGCCACAACAAAGAATTGATGCTTCTTATCTCTCTCCCTTCCTCTTTGTCTGTCCCTCTCTGTCTCTTTGTCCTTGTCATAAAAAAGGAAAAGGAAAGAGTATGAATGCCTGAACAGAGAGATGGTCGGCCTATTCTAGGAGTCAGACATGGGAAACCAAATTGGTAGAGAGATGTGTTAAGTGGGTAGGGGTCAGATGAAGGTGGAAAGTAATTCCATTCAGAAGCCTTATGTTGAGTCACTAATGCAGACCAGGCACTTGAAGGGGCCAGGGACACTTGTGAGCAATTAGAAAAGAAGAAACAGAGAAGAGGAGACGGGGAGCAGGCACTCTGCAGGTGGACCTGCTACAGAGGGTTCATTGCATGAGCCTATCCAGGGCCACCTTCTTTGACACAGTGGCCAGTCTCTAGGGGCGTTAGGATACTGTTAGATTCTGGAGGAAAAAGCATGCTATACTGCCCCTTGCTCTGCAGTATTTCTGTCTCTGGCTTTGGGGTCACACGTTAGTGATGTTCTCTAGAAGAATTAGCCAGTAAGTGAGGGAGTATGAACTGATTTCATATTCTCCATTCTGCCGCTTTCTGCCCCCCAGCTCTTCCCTCTCCCCCAGGGAGGGCTGGGATGCCATGCCATGCCCTGTGGTGGTTCCTAAGCACCTGTGTGCCAGCCATGCACACCAAGATTTCAGATGGGTTGAGGGGATATCCAGGAGCTTGGTGGAGCCCCAAGTGATGGGAATCCCAGCTTTGTGTTCACCTTTGAGCAACATGAAGCCAATTCATCAAAAGCCCAGGACAGTATTCGGGAAGTGCTCTGATTTAGTCTTCATCCAAGTGGAATCCAATTTGGTATCTCTACTTTTGTTGATGCTGCGTTGGCATCTTCCACAAGCATTTCATAAACAGGGCCAAAGGGGTGCCTTTTAGGAGCTAGGGAGTGAATTGTTCGCCTAGAACCTACCCCAGTGAGCTATTAAAAAAAAAAAAAAAGGTAGCAAGATAAAGAAACAGATTATGGCCTGCCTGGTGGCATCTGAGCTGGGACGTACCTGCTCAGGCACCCCTCCAAAGCTGTTCTGTGTCTCCCCCTTGGTTGGGAAGACACTGCCTATGAGTCCATGCTCAGTGTGAGTCCCCTTAAGGTTTGGTGGCTTCAGTCTTTGGAGAATATTGAGCTCCTTGGGTTCACTGTGGCATAGACAACAATCTCCATACACACTGTTTCAATGCAAAAGCTGCTGAAAGGGTCAATTCGTTCCCCAGGACTGCTGTAACAAATGAGCACAAACTTATAGCTTAAAGCCATGGAAGATTATTCTCCCACACCCCTGGAGGCTGGAAGTACGAGATCAAGATGACCACAGGGCTATGCTCTCATGAGGTTTCTAGGGAAGAACCCTTTCTGCTCTCATCCAGCACCTCACAGCCACAGGTGTTCCCTGTTTTGTCGCTGGGTCCCTCCAGTCTCTGCTCCATCTTCACCTGTCCTCTCTGGGTCCTTGTGTGTCCTCTCTTCTTCTTATAAGGACACCAGTCATTGGATTTAGGGCTATTTTAACTTAGTTACATCTGCACAGACCCTACTTCCAGTTAAGGTAACATGCTGAGGTTCCAGGTGAATTTGGGGGAGGGACACTCTTCAATCACGACAAGGGGTCACAGTGTGCCTCCCTCGCCAGCTTCCCACAGGCAGCCACGTAACCAGCTCCTTGTGAATTCTCCCACGCAAATATAAACAGAGGTGCATGTCAGAATAAAACATGTCTTTGTGCACAGCGCTTTGCTCTCTGATACTTCTTCTTGACTCTCCTTTCGCACCTCCACACAGAAGGACCACCTTACTCCTTTCAGCAGGCACAGTGTTCTGTTGTGTGGATATCACTATAATGTAGTCCATGATGGACATTAAAACAGCCTCTTCTCCCTTTTTGTCCCTTGTTCCTCCAGATGCCGCCCTGCAGGTGGACATGGTGGTCCCCAACGCCACGGTGTTTGAGAAGGCTGCTTTTCAGCTGGACTGTAGCATTGTGTCTCGCTCGAGCCAGGACTCCCGCTTTGCTGTGGCCTGGTATTCCTTGAGGACTAAAGCTGGGGCAAATGGGGGAAGCCCAGACCTGGAAGACCAGGAGAATGAGGAGGAGAAAGAGGACCCAACAGAGCGGACGGTCCTGCTGAGGATGGGCCCAGATGCCGTGTTTGGCCCAGAGGGCAGCCCCTGGGAGGGCAGGCTTAGCTTCCAGAGGCTGTCCCCACTGCTCTACAGGCTCACAGTGCTGCAGGCAAACGCTGGAGACACAGGCAACTACTCCTGCTGTGTGGAGGAGTGGCTGCCCAGCCCTCAGAAGGATTGGTACCAGCTGACAGAGGAGGAGTCGGCCCCCATCGGCATCCGAGTCCTGGACACAGGTGAGTTTTTCCAGTTTGCAAAGGAAAGATGTCACACTTGATTGCAGTTGCCTGGGAGATCATCACAGCTTGATTATGGGATAGTAAGCTGCGTCCTCACCTGTCAGGATCTGCACACCAGTTCATATAACTGACCCTCCATTGCCCATGCAAAAAGTAGAGCTAGGAATCAAAGTGATCATTTACCGTATAATCTCTTTATTAAACTTCTTCACCAGATTCTATTTTAGTAAGATTTCCTCTATAAGTATATTGTTGGTGTTATTTTGTTACTCTTTAGAATATCCAGCCTCCTCTTATTTAGTGAATTAGCAAGTGTTTCAGACTTATAAGGGGAAGAATTATAAAAAATGAAGCTTTAATATGCACTTAGACCGGCAGGAGCCCAGCCTCTGGGTGCCTGCGTTTTCTCCGTAAAATAAGGCTGCTGGGTGATCTCTGTGGCCTGTGAAGCTTAATATGCAGGAACATCCACAGTGGGCAGATAAAATGTGGTCTAAACACCTTCCCTTGTACTTTGGGACAGTGGGTTTTAAGTCATTCTATTCTTTTTTTTAAATTTATTGATTTTAGGGAGAGAGAGAGAGAGAAGAGAGAGAGAGAAACACCAATTTGTTGTTCCACTTTTATGAATTTATTTATTGGCCGATTCTTGTCTGTGCCCTGCCTGGGGATCGAACCCTTAGCCTTGGTGTATGGGGCAGTGCTCTAATCAGCTACCTAGCCAGGGCTTAAGTCATTCTTTCTTTTTCTCAAGTTGCCAGGTTTTTTATTTTGCAAGGTGACTTGGAGGTTTGGGGAGGCTTCTGCAGGGTTAGCTGGGAAGAGCAGCCTGGAAAGGCAGTGATATTACAGGGCGTCTGGGGAGCTGCAGCCCTGTTAACCTCAAGCTGTTGCTACGGAAAGGTCCAGAACTCAAAGGTTTCATCATATGGGGGGCTTTATGAGCACAGGCTGGAGGAAATGCCAACCTGAATTATTTGTTCTAACAAAATGCTCTTTCTGTTGGCCTTCTGTCAAAATGTGGACTATATCAGACTGGAAAAGGTGTTTGTAATAGAGTAGAACTATCCTACAATGCAGAAATTAAAAATTGCCTTGAAATTTAACTCCTTTTTCAGTCAAAATATTTTACCAGATAAATCTGACTTTGAGTTTTTTAGTATCTTCTTTTCTTTGATTACTTCCTGTTTATTCTATAGAACCATGTGAAATTGAGAGGTTTTGAAGGTCAAAAGTAGTTGACTGTCAACAATTTTGTGTCCTTTGGAAATGTGAGAAGTGGAAGTGTATGTTCAACTTTCTTAGTAATACTATAAGCAGTGGCTCATCAGCAGTAGGACTGAAAGAAGAAAAAAACCCTAAATTATATTTAGACCCCCCCCTCACACACTCTATTTCACCCACTGCCCAAAGTATAGGAGGGTGTTCAAACCACATTTTATCTGCCCACTGTGGGCATTCGTATGTGTTAAGCGTCACAGAACACAGATGCAGAAGCCTTATTTTACAGAGAAAATGCGGGCTGCCAGGGGCTGGGCTCCGGCTGGGGACTCCTAAGTCATGGAGCAGCTGTAGACTGGATCAGGGACACTGCGTGTCACTCTGTTCCATACCCAGGAGTAACCAGCATTGCATTCTGTGCAGCCACAGTCACACTGCGGACATCTGTGAATGGTCTCTGTGACATCTTTAATTTATAACGTTAATCAAGTGAGCCATAATTTCTAATAAAACTTCTCTCAGAAGCTGGCAGGGAGAGAACGGGTTGTATTCCCAAAGAAGGACGTTTGGAGTAGACCTACGTACAAAGGGGCAGGTCAAACAGAACCAGGCAGGAGGTTCCAGCTGAACTAGAGTTGGCTTCTGTCCTGTCCTAGGCACAGTGAAGCTCACAGTGAACTAGATTCTAGGATGTGGCTTTCCAAGCAGCACCACTGATGCCGTGGGACCTGGAAGCAAGGTTTTGTTTGAACTTCCAGCTGTGACCTGGAAGCGGTACCAGTATGAGCACAAGCACACACAGGTTGTCCCAGGGGGAAGACAGGGTGGGCACACACGGATCCCTCCAAGTGGCTTCCTATGGGTTGGGCGAGGTCACCAGGAATAAGAGCTGATGGTCCAGGTACCCAGCCCCCAGCCCTCACTGTCTTGTCCCCCTCCCTTGCCAGGTTCCACCCTGCAGTCCATCATCTGCTCCAACGATGCCCTTTTCTACTTTGTCTTCTTCTACCCGTTCCCCATCTTTGGCATCCTTGTCATCACCATCCTGCTGGTGCGCTTCAAGAGCCGGAGCTCCAGCAAGAACTCGGACGGGAAGAACGGGGTGCCCCTGCTGTGGATCAAAGAACCACACCTCAACTACTCTCCCACTTGCCTGGAGCCTCCCGTGCTCAGCATCCACCCAGGAGTCATCGACTGAGGGGCCCTAGAGTACCTCAGCCAACGGGGACCGACGCACTTCCATGCTTCCTCTGGCTCTGTGATGGGGCAGCAGACAGCACTCAACCTCTGGAGTGCCCTCCCAGAAAACTGTCAGACTTGAGACGTGGTCACAGTTCCCAGTCAGTCACAGAGACCGACTGCTGCTTCTAGGTGGCAGTCCTGGTGGGTTAGGGACTTCCCAGCTGGCGTCATCATCCTGCGGCACTAGGTGTCTTGTTTTTGTCCTTGTTGATGTGATGAGTAGCTCCAGGTGCCACGTCTGCTCACTGACAGTAACAGGGAGAGGTTACAGGGTCCTCAGTCTTTGTAATGGACTCTTTTTAAGTCCATGTGGTGTACCCTTTTGTATACCATAATGTTGTGGAAGCATTTTTCTTACATGCAACAGATGAGAACAGGACGGACGGACTTTATAGCACAAAGGACTCACTCCAAGACTTTTTTGTTCTTGCATACTTGAAAATGCCACCCATGGAGCAAAGTATACCCAATCATTTTTTACTTTCTTAATGAGACTTAAAAATTATGTGAAGTGTGGGGTCCAATTTGTATCTTATCTTTTCCCTCAGCTGGAGTTGTTGAAACCACTTTGTAGTCAAGGTGAAAGCATTGAAAAAAAATTTTTTTTCTTTAAAGAATCATGTCTGTACAAGAGAAATCCTGCATAACCCCATTAGGAGTAGAGGGTGCCCGGTCAGCCTATCTGTCAGGGAGGCAAAAATAGGTTTCCTCCCAACCTTGCCAAAAGAAATAATAATAAATAAGAAAACTTTGTTGGAGAACAAGTCAAAAGCTCCAGGCAGCTCACACTTTGCAAAGAGGGCAGAGGGCTGCTTTTAGTAGCTACTGACTTGTGGATTGATCAAAGCTCACGCTTCGTGAAGGAGGGAAGGCAGGCTAGTTGTTGGCTTGATCTACTCCATGATGGCAGCCTCTGAGGGGTGGTGGAGCAGGTGGGCCTCTGCTGTAAGGTGCTTTGCCAAACTCTTAAGGGAAGGTGGCCAGTGAGCCTGGGAAGGGGACAGTGCTGAGCTGAACGCACAGGCTGTCACCATAGACAGTGATCGGGCTCTGGGGCCAGGCGGCCCCACAGTTCCTTGAAGAGGGGCACCGTCAGCGGTGGGAGGGGGTTTCCTGTGCCTGACATTGGAAAGCAGGCAGGAATAACTGCCTCCCTGGAGGTATGAAGACTAGGTTTTTCTTTCAATTAGATTTCCCTCAAAGATATGAATGTCTTCCCCACTCCTGTTGATCTCTGTGTGCTTCTCACTGCTGTCAGTATCCAGGGGAGGTCCCCATGCAGCCCTTGGTAACCCTTTTCTTCCCTCATCTCAGCAGAAAGTACCCCATGCTTTTGTTGTGGGCTCTTTATCCTTCCCTTTCTCAGATCTTGTTTGTTGTCTTAGGTGATTTGGGGGTCCACTGTTATGGTGGCTTTTTGTTTCAGTGCCCCTTAAAGTCTAACAAAGGCCAGTGTCACTCTGTCATTTCGCATGATTGGGCCAGAACAGGAGCAGCATCGGCTGCACGTGTTCACATAGGTGTTCCTGCCTGGCTTTCCCATGCTTTGCTGGTCACAGATGCCACTTTCTTTCTCTGGAACATGCACTGCAATCCTAAGGGAGTTCCCAGTGTGGAAAACGTCTAACCAGAGGGGAGGCTGTGGGATTCCCCCGCTGTGTGGGTGCTGATCCTGAGTGGAGTCTGGGGGTGGGACAGATGCTTGACTGCTTCACAGCTGACAGGGAAGCAGGGCAAGGGCTCAGCCATTTTCTGACAGGCTCACACATACCTGCCTTCCTTTCCTCACAGGTATACCAGCGTTCTCCTATGAGAGTGAAGGTACCACCACCTTATTCCTGCCCGTTGCCTCCCATGCCCATTCTCATTTATCATGCTGCATGAATGCTTTAGAGGTGCAGATTCAGCTCAGTGGAGGGGTAGGGGGGAAGAAGGCCGGCTTTTGCTCCCCCTTTGGTGATTTCAGGGGTATGAGCTTTCCGTGGGAAATGGCTGACCCCTAACTTACAGACTGAGTCAATGAGGGAAGAAGACTTACTGTTCCTCTGTTGAATGGGAAGATGCCAGTGGGCTATCTGGGACTGGGACGTGCACCTAAGACTTGTGTTTGAATTGGTTCACAGCTGCAGGAAGGTAGCTTGCTCACGTGATCAAACAGGTAAAGCAGTTGTGGGAAATTTGAAAGAAGAGAAACTGAAGACAGTATTTTAATAATTTTTTTCTGTATATTTTCTATGGGCTTGGGAATACTATCAAAGGGTGAGCTTTTCCAGCTTTCTGTGAAAATCCCCAGGACCGACCTTCGTTGGCCATTTCTATGGAAATGTGATGTTAGATAAATGGTAATAGTGCCCTCCAGTGGCTGGGAGACCTCATTGCACATTGCCAAAGGGAACTTGAGACCAGGAGAGAGAGACTATCTGACTACTTACTCTCTTGTATTATTTCCATCTACAACGTTGCATCAGTGAAACCTACACTGTGCTAGACTGCGACACCCTTCCCAGGACATGAATATGACCACACCCTCTTTCACCTGGGTGTTTCTGTAGCAAGTTTTCGTATTCTTTTCAAACTCTTCGTTAATTGTTGAAGAAAAAAAAAAAAAGAGATGGGGTAAGAAAACTACCCATGCATGATGTAGAGAGATGTTGATTTTTTGTTTGTTTTTTTAAAGGAAAACTATTTGTAAGATGTTGCACTAAAATGTTTTATATACACTTCAGACACCTGTAGTAAATTATGTTGAAAAATGGCTGTTTACATTTTCTGGAGTCCACTGTCCTC
This sequence comes from Rhynchonycteris naso, assembly GCA_037038555.1. NCBI lineage: Eukaryota > Metazoa > Chordata > Mammalia > Chiroptera > Emballonuridae > Rhynchonycteris > Rhynchonycteris naso. The sequence goes on from CM072998.1 coordinate 132,217,124, forward strand.
CTTTTGTCTCAACCAGTCAGTCACCTGCTCCATGGACCTGTGGTCTTGACACAGTGAGTTCTGCCCCCTGCATTGCCTGCTAGGTTCATGTTCATGAATGGCAGCCCATATTATCATGCACTGCTTCCAGCCTAAACCAGTGCCTTTGTACAAGTGATCAAAAACAAAACAGTAACAACAAAACACCCTTTTTGCAAGAAAAGTATCCGCTGAAAATGTACAGTATTATAATAAATATACAGGTCTACCCTGACTGCGACACACAACACACCTGGAGGCGTGCTGGGTCAGTTCAGGATGTAGAGCTTATAACCTCTAGCTGCCCCTTTTTTTGGGGGGGTGTGTGGGTGAGATGGGGTAAGAGGAGACTGATGGAGGGCAGGAGCATGGGACAACCTTCCCTTGGCCACCAAGGTCCTGTGCAGCAAGACTACACCATCTTTCTCACACTACATAGTGTTGCCCTGACTGAAGTATTCAGCAAGCATTTTCCAGGAAGGAGGGAAGACAGGAGCTGTGTGTTCCTGTTCAGTGAGAACGCACAGCACACCAATCTCTGGTTCCCACACAACTGGAATGCTGGGGTGTGGTCTGCACAGTGAGAATAATGACAATGAGTAAGGCCACAGTGGTGATGCATAGGTCTTCAGAACCCTTCTGTAATTGTTTAAAATCCACCCAAAGAATGTGCAAAAGAAACTGGATAGATGATGAAAAGCAAAGGGAGGTGCTTCCTTTTTCTTTCCTTTTAAAATCTGAGACTTTCCAAAGGTTTTAATGTGTGCTTTCCTCTGCTCTGCATCCCCATTTGCTGCATCCTTATCAACTTCTTGCAGCTGCTGGCTTAGCCAGCAGTTGAAATGTGACTGTTTATCTTGTGCGTACCCGGAATGGTTCCATGTTAAGTCTTATGTATTATTTTTGTCTATTTTTTTTTCAAATGCTCTTTTCTTTAGTTTTTTTACTTTTACTTATTGATATTAGAGAGAGTAGACAGAGAAAGAGAGAGAGAGAGGCAGGGAGGAATGGAAAGCACTCATAGTAGTTGCTTCTTGTATGTGCCTTGACCAGGAAGCCCGGGTTTTGAATCAGCGACCTCAGCGTTCCAGGTCAATGCTCTATCACTGCACTACCACAGGTCAGGCTCCTTTTTCCAGTTTTTTAACATCATTTTTTATTTCTCAATTACAATTGATGTGCAATATTATATTAGTTTTAGGTGAACAGCACAGTGATTAGGCATTACGAAACTTACTAAGTGGTCATCCCAATAAATCTTGTGCCCATCTGACACCATCCATGTTTCTTAGAGTATTATTGACTATATTCCCTATGCTGTACTTTCCCCCATGACTATTCTGAATCAACCAATATGTATTTGTTGTTTTTTTTCAAATTTTTATGTATTGATTTTAGAGAGAAAGGGAGAGTGAGAAAGAGAAACATTGATTTGTTGTTCCACTTTAATTTATGCATCCATTTATTGATTCTTGTATGTGCCTGTGCCCTGACTGGGGAGCAAACCTGCAATCTTGGGGTATCAGGCTGACACCAACTGAGCCACCTGGCCAAGGCCCAATATGTGCTTTTTAATCCTTATACCTTTTCCACCCCGTACCCTGCAACCCTCCTCCTATCAGTTAAACAGCAAAACGTTCTCTGTATCTATCAGTTTGTTTCTGTTATGCTTGTTCATTCATTTTGTTTTTTTTAGATTCAATTGCTGATATGTATTTATTGCCATCTTGTTTGCTCATATTTTTAAAATCTTTTTCTTAAAGAAGACAAGAAGACACTTTAATATTTCACGTAATACTGGTTTGGTGGTGATAAGCTCCGTTAGCCTTCTCTTGTCTGGGAAGCTCTTTATATGTTCTTTGATTCTCAATGATAGCTTTTCCGGGTAGAGTAACATTGGTTGTAGGTCCTTGATTTTCATCACTTTCAATATTTGTTGCCAATTCCTTCTGGACTGCAACGTTTCTGTTGAGAAATCAGGTGACAGTCTTATGGGAGCTTATAAGCAACTAACTGCTTTTCTCTTGCTGCTTTTAAGATTCTCTTTGGCCTGACCAGATGGTGGTGCAGTGGATAGAGTGTTGGACTGGGATGCAGAGGACCCAGGTTTGAAAACCCTGAGGTCGCTGGCTTGAATGCGGACTTATCTGGCTTGAGCTGGTCATTCACTCTGCTATAGCCCCTGGACAAGGCACATACGGGAAAGCAATCAATGAACAACTAAGGAGCCGCAACAAAGAGTTGTTTCTCATCTCTCTCCCTTCCCGTTTGTCTGTCTCTGTCTGTCCCTCTCTCTGTCTCTGTCACACAAAGATCCTCTTTGTTGTTAACATTTTTTTATTAATTTTAATGGGGTGACAATAAGTCAGGGTACATATGTTCAAAGAAAACATCTCAGGGTTATCTTGTCATTCAATTATGTTGCATACCCATCACCCAAAGTCAAATTGTCCCCTATCAACTTCTATCTGGTTTTCTTTGTGCCCATCCCCTCCCCCCTCCCTCCCTCTCCTCCTTCCCCCCACCCCGTAACCACCACACTCTTGTCCATGTCTCATAGTCTCGTTTTTATGTCCTACCTATGTATGAAATCATACAGTTCTCAGTTTTTTTTCTGTTTTACTTATTTCACTCCGTATAATGTTATCAAGGTACATCCATTTTGTTGTAAATGATCCGATGTCATCATTTCTTATGGCTGAGTAGTATTCCATAGTATATATGTACCAAAGCTTTTTAATCCACTCGTCCTCTGACGGACACTTGGGCTGGTTCCAGATCTTCGCTATTGTGAACAATACTGCCACGAACATGGGGGGTGCATTTCTTCTTTTCAAACAGTGCTATGGTGTTCTTAGGGTATATTCCTAAAAGTGGGATAGCTGGGTCAAAAGGCAGTTCGATTTTTAATATTTTGAGGAATCTCCATACTGTTTACCACAATGGCTGTACCAGTCTGCATTTCCACCAGCAGTGCAGGAGGGTTCCCTTTTCACCACATCCTCGCCAGCACTTATTCTGTGTTGTTTTGATGAGCTCCATTCTGACTGGAGTGAGGTGATATCTCATTGGGGTTATAATTTGCATTTCTCTAATGATTAGTGATGTTGAGCATCCTTTCATATGCCTATTGGCCATCTGTATGTCCTCTTTGGAGAAATTTCTATTCATTTCTTTTGCCCATTTTTTGATTGGATTGTTTGTCTTCCTGGTGTTGAGTTTTACAAGTTCTTTATAAATTTTGGTTATTAACCCCTTTTCAGATGTATTGTCAAATACATTCTTCCATTATGTGGTTTGTCTTTTTATTCTGTTCTTATTGTCTTTAGCTGTGCAAAAACTTTTTAGTTTGATATAGTCCCATTTGTTTATCCTGCCTTTTATTTCATTTGCCCGTGGAGATAAATCGGCAAATATATTGTTGCGACAGATGTCGGAAAGCTTGCTGCTTATGTTTTCTTCTAAGATGCTTATGGTTTCACGGCTTACGTTTAAGTCTTTTATCCATTTAGAGTTTGTTTTTGTGCATGGTGTAAGTTGATGGTCTAGTTTCATTTTTTTGCAGGTAGATGTCCAATTTTCCCAACACCATTTGTTAAAGAGGCTGTCTTTACTCCATTGTATGTTCTTTCCTCCTTTGTCAAATATCAGTTGTCCATAAAGCTGTGGGTTTATTTCTGGGTCCTCTGTTCTGTTCCATTGATCTATGTGCCTGTTCTTATGCCAGTACCAGGCTGTCTTGAGTACAATGGCCTTGTAGTATACCTTGATATCCGGAAGAGTGATACCTCCTGCTTTATTTTTCTTTTTAAGATTGCTGAGGCTATTCGTGTTCTTTTTTGGTTCCATATAAATTTTTGGAATATGTGTTCTATATCTTTGAAGTATGTCATTGGTATTTTAATTGGTATTGCATTGAATTTATAAATTGCTTTGGGTAATATAGACATTTTAATGATGCTTATTCTTCCTAACCATGAGTACGGTATATGCTTCCACTTGTTTGTATCTTCCTTGATTTCTTTTATCAATGTTTTATAATTTTCCGAGTACAAGTCCTTAATCTCCTTGGTTAAATTTACTCCTAGGGACTTTATTATTTTGGCTGCAATAGTGAAGGGGATTGTTTCCTTAATTTCTTTTGCTGACAGTTTATTGTTGGTATATAGAAATGCCTCTGATTTCTGAGTATTAATTTTATATCCTGCCACCTTGCTGAATTCATTTATCAGGTCCAGTAGTTTTTTGACTGAGACTTTAGGGTTTTCTATGTACAGTATCATATCATCAACAAATGATAGTTTTGTGTTTTGTTTTCCAATTTGGATGCCTTTTATTTCTTCTTCTTGTCTGATTGCTGTGGCCAGGACTTCCAAAACTATGTTGAATAAGAGTGCTGAAAGGGGGCACCACTGCCTGGTTCCTGATCTTAAGGGGATTGCTTTTAGTTTTTGCCCATTTAGTATGATGTTTGCTGTGGGTTTGTCATAGATGGCTTTTATCATGTTAAGGAATGTTCCCTGTATTCCCACTTTAATGAGAGTTTTGAGCATGAATGGGTGCAGGATTTTATCAAATACCTTTTCTGCATCTATTGAAATTATCATGTGATTTTTGTCCTTCCTTTTGTTTATGTGATGAATCACATTGATTGATTTGCGAATATTGAACCAGCCTTGGATCTCCAGAATAAATCCCACTTGATCATGGTGTATGATATTTTTCATATATAGCTGGATCCGGTTGGCTAATATTTTCTTGAGAATTCTAGCATCTAAATTCATCAGAGATATTGGCCTATAATTTTCTTTGTTTGTGTTGTCTTTGCCCGGTTTGGGGATCAGAATTATGCTCGCCTCATAAAAGTAGTTTGGAAGTCTTCCTTCCTCTTGAATTTTTTGACATAACTTGAGGAGGATAGGTGTTAGTTCTTTGAATTTTTGGTAGAATTCACTTGTGAAGCCATCAGGCCCAGGACTTTTCTTTTTTGGGAGTTTTTTGATAACTGTTTCAATCTCATTTGTTGTAATAGGTCTGTTTAGGTGTTCTGATTCTTCCGAATTGATTTTTGGAAGATTACATGATTCAAGAATTTTGTTCATTTCACCTCGGTTGTCTAATTTTCTGGCATAGAGTTCTTCATAATATTTTCTTATAGTATTTTGTATTTCTGTCATGTCAGTTGTTATTTCTCCACTCTCATTTCTAATTTTATTTATTTGAGTCCTCTCTCTTTTTTTCTTGATGAGTCTAGTTAAAAGTTCATCAATCTTGTTTACCTTTTCAAAGAACCAGCTCCTGTTTTCATTGATCCTCTGTATTGTTTCCTTAGCCTCTATGTCATTTATTTTTGCTCGGATCTTTATTATTTCTTTATCCTTCTACTAGTCCTCAGTTTTATTTGCTGTTGTTTTTCTAGTTCTTTTAAATGCAGGGTCAGGTTGCTTATTTGAGCTTTTACTAGCTTTTTATAATATGCCTGTAGTGCAATGAACTTCCCTCTCAGTACTGCTTTTGCTGTGTTCCATAAATTTTGAGTTGATGTATGCTCATTATCATTCGTTTCTAGAAATTTTTATTTCTTCTTTGAACTCTTTGTTAATCCATTCATTGTTTAATAACATGCTTTTTAGTTTCCAAGTGTTTGAGTATTTTTCAGTTTTTCTTTTGTGGTTAATTTCTAGTTTCATGCCATTGTGATCAGAGAAAATGCTTGATATGATTTCAATCTTAAATTTGTTAAGACCACATTTGTGTCCTAACATGTGGTCTATAGTAGAGAATGTACCATGAGCGCTTGAGAAGAATGTATATTCTACTGCTTTAGGATGAAAAGTTCTGAAGATATCTATTAAATCGAGATTATCTAGTGTATCCTTTAAGTCTGCTGTTTCTTTGTTAATTTTCTTTCTTGAGGATCTATCCAGTGATGTTAATGGGGTATTGAAATCCCCTACTATTATAGTATTGCTGTTAATCTCGCCCTTTATATCTATCAAAGTCTGCTTTATGTATGTCGGGGCTCCTATATTTGGTGCGTAGATACTTATAATGGTTATATCTTCCTGTTGAATTGTTCCCTTTATCATTATGTAGTGTCCTTTATTTTTTACTACAGCCTTTGTTTTAAAGTCCATTTTGTCAGATATAAGTATTGCTACTCTGGATTTTTTTTCATTTCCATTTGTACAAAATATTTTTTTCCATCCTTTTACCTTCAGTCTATGTTCATCTTTTGTTTTAAGGTGTGTCTCTTGTAGACAGCATATGTATGGGTCCTGTTTCGTTTTTTTTTTTTTGTACAGGGACAGAGCAAGAGTCAGAGAGAGGGATAGATAGGGACAGGCACACAGGAACGGAGATCGGTGAGAAGCATCAATCATTAGTTTTTCATTGCCGTTGCGACACCTTAGTTTTTAATTGATTGTTTTCTCACATGTTCCTTGACCGCGGGCCTTCAGAAGACTGAATCACCCCTTGCTGGAGCCAGCGACCTCGGGTCCAAGCTGGCGAGCTTTTTGCTCTAGCAGGATGGTCCCGCGCTCAAGCTGGAGAGCTCAGGGTCTCAAACCTGGGTCTTCTGCATCCCAGTCCGACGCTCTATCCACTGCGCCACCGCTTGGTCAGGCTGGGTCCTGTTCCTTTATCCATGCAGCTACCCTATGTCTTTTTTCTTTTTTTTTAAATATATGTTTTATAATTATTAATTCTAATGGGGTGACACCAATAAATCAGGGTACATATGTACAATGAAAACATCTCCAGGTTATCTTATCATTCAATTGTGTTGCATACCCGTCACCAAAAGCCAAATTGTCCTCTGTCACCTTCTATCAGTTTTTCCCTGTGTGCCTCCCCGCCTCCCAATCCCACTCTTCCCTACCTCCCCGCCTCCCGTAACCACCACTCTCTTGTCCATGTCTCATATTCTCACTTTTATGTCCCACCTATGTATGAAATCATGCTGTTCTCAGTTTTTCTTTTTTTCTGATTTACTTATTTCACTCCGTATAATGTTATCAAGGTACATCCATTTTGTTATAAATGATCCGATGTCATCATTTCTTATGGCTGAGTAGTATTCCATAGTATATATGTACCATAGCTTTTTAATCCACTCGTCTTCTGACAGACACTTGGGCTGGTTCCAGATCTTCGCTATTGTGAACAATGCTGCCACGAACATGGGGGCGCATTTCTTCTTTTCGAACAGTGCTATGGTGTTCTTAGGGAATATTCCTAAAAGTGGGATAGCTGGGTCAAAAGGCAGTTCGATTTTTAATTTTCTGAGGAATCCCCAAACTGTTTTCCACAGTGGCTGCACCAGTCTGCCTTCCCACCAGCAGTGCAGAAGGGTACCCTTTTCTCCATTCCTCGCCAGCACTTATTCTGTGTTGTTTTGCTGATGAGTGGCATTCTGACTGGTGTGAGGTGATATCTCATTGTGGATTTAATTTGCATTTCTCTAATGATTAGTGATGTTGAGCATTTTTTCATATGCCTATTGGCCATCTGTATGTCCTCTTTGGAGAAATTTCTATTCATTTCTTTTGTCCATTTTTTGATTGGATTGTTTGTCTTCCTGGTGTAGAGTTTTATAAGTTCTTTATAAATTTTATTTATTAACCCCTTATCAGATGTGCTGTCGAATATGTTCTCCCATTGTGTGGTTTGTCTTTTTATTCTGTTCTTATTGTCTTTAGCTGTGCAAAAACTTTTTAGTTTGATATAGTCCCATTTGTTTATCTTGCCTTTTATTTCATTTGCCCGTGGAGATAAATCGGCAAATATATTGCTGCTACAGATGTCGGAGAGCTTGCTGCCTATGTTTTCTTCTAAGATGCTTATGGTTTCACGGCTTACATTTAAGTCTTTTATCCATTTAGAGTTTGTTTTTGTGAATGGTGTAAGTTGATGGTCTAGTTTCATTTTTTTGCAGGTAGATGTCCAATTTTCCCAACACCATTTGTTAAAGAGGCTGTCTTTACTCCATTGTATGTTCTTTCCTCCTTTGTCAAATATCAGTTGTCCATAAAGCTGTGGGTTTATTTCTGGGTCCTCTGTTCTGTTCCATTGATCTATGTGCCTGTTCTTATGCCAGTACCAGGCTGTCTTGAGTATAATGGCCTTGTAGTATACCTTGATATCCGGAAGAGTCATACCTCCTGCTTTATTTTTTCTTTTTAAGATTGCTGAGGCTATTCGTGTTCTTTTTTGGTTCCATATAAATTTTTGGAATATGTGTTCTATATCTTTGAAGTATGTCATTGGTATTTTAATTGGTATTGCATTGAATTTATAAATTGTTTTGGGTAATATAGACATTTTAATGATGTTTATTCTTCCTAGCCATGAGTACGGTATATGCTTCCACTTGTTTGTATCTTCCTTGATTTCTTTTATCAATGTTTTATAATTTTCCGAGTACATGTCCTTAACCTCCTTGGTTAAATTTACTCCTAGGGACTTTATTATTTTGGCTGCAATAGTGAAGGGGATTGTTTCCTTAATTTCTTTTGCTGACAGTTTATTGTTGGTATATAGAAATGCCTCTGATTTCTGAGTATTAATTTTATATCCTGCCACCTTGCTGAATTCATTTATAAGGTCCAGTAGTTTTTTTGACTGAGACTTTAGGGTTTTCAATATACAATATCATATCATCTGCAAATAGTGACAGTTTTACTTCTTCTTTTCCAATTTGGATGCCTTTTATTTCTTCTTATTGTCTGATTGCTGTAGCTAGGACTTCCAGAACTATGTTGAATAAGAGTGGTGAAAGGGGGCACCCCTGCGTGGTTCCTGATCTTAAGGGGATTGCTTTTAATTTTTGTTCATTTAGTATGATGTTTGCTGTGGGTTTGTCGTAGATGGCCTTTATCATGTTAAGGAATAATCCCTGTATTCCCACTTTACTGAGAGTTTTGAGCATGAATGGGTGCTGGATTTTATCAAATGCCTTTTCTGCATCTATTGAAATTATCATGTGATTTTTGTCCTTTCTTTTGTTTATGTGATGAATCACATTGATTGATTTGCGAATATTGAACCAGCCTTGCCTCTCCAGAATAAATCCCACTTGATCATGGTGTATGGTTTTTTTCATATATTGCTGGATCCGGTTGGCTAATATTTTGTTGAGAATTTTAGCGTCTAAATTCATCAGGGATATAGGACTATAATTTTCTTTGTTTGTGTTGTCTTTGCCCGGGTTGGGGATCAGAATCATGCTCGCCTCATAAAAGGAGTTTGGAAGTCCTTCTTCCTCTTGAATATTTTGAAATAGCTTGAGGAGGATAGGAGTTAGTTCTTCTTTGAATTTTTGATAGAATTCACTTGTGAAGCCATCAGGCCCAGGACTTTTGTTTTTTGGGAGTTTTTTGATAACTGTTTCGATCTCATTTGTTGTAATTGGTCTGTTTAGGTGTTCTGATTCTTCCAGATTGATTTTTGAAAGGTTATATGATTCAAGAAATTTGTCCATTTCACCAAGATTTTCTAATTTTTTGGCATATAGTTCTTCATAGTATTTTCTTACAATGCTTTGTATTTCTGTTTTGTCAGTTGTTATTTCTCCACTGTCGTTTTAATTTTATTTATTTGAGTCCTCTCTCTTTTTTTCTTGGTGAGTCTAGTTAAAGGTTCATCAATCTTGTTTACCTTTTCAAAGAACCAGCTCCTGTTTCATTGATCCTCTGTATTGTTTCCTTCGCCTCTATGTCATTTATTTCTGCTCTTATCTTTATTATTTCATCCCTTCTACTTGTCTTGGGTTTTATTTGTTGTTGTTTTTCTAGTTCTTTTAGATGCAGGTTCAGGTTGCTTATTTGAGCTTTTTCTAGCTTCTTATGATATGCCTGTAGTGCAATAAACTTCCCTCTCAGAACTGCTTTTGCTGTGTCCCATAAATTTTGAGTTGATGTATGCTCATTATCATTTGTTTCTAGAAACTTTTTTACTTCTTCTTTGAATTCATTGTTAATCCATTCATTATTTAATAACATGCTATTTAGTTTCCAAGTGTTTGAGTATTTTTCAGTTTTTCTTTTGTGGTTAATTTCTAGTTTCATGGCATTTTGATCAGAGAAAATGCTTGATATGATTTCAATCTTCTTAAATTTATTGAGGCCATTTTTGTGTCCTAACATGTGGTCTATCCTAGAAAATGTACCATGAGCGCTTTAGAAGAATGAATATTCTACTGCTTTAGGGTGAAAAGTTCTGAAGATATCTATTAAATTGAGATGATCTAGTGTCTCCTTTAAGTCTGCTGTTTCTCTATTAATTTTCTTTCTTGAGGATCTATCCAGTGATGTTAGAGGGGTATTGAAATCCCCTACTATGATAGTATTGCTGTTAATCTCGCCCTTTATATCCATCAAAGTCTGCTTTATGTATGTCGGGGCTCCTATATTTGGTGCATAGATATTTATAATAGTTATATCTTCCTGTTGCATTTTTCCCTTTATCATTATGTAGTGTCCTTCTTTATCTCTTCCTACAGCCTTTGTTTTAAAGTTCATTTTGTCAGATATAAGTATTGCTACCCCTGCTTTTTTTTCATTTCCATTTGCATGAAATATTTTTTTCCATCCTTTTACCTTCAACCTATGTGCATCTTTTGTTTTAAGGTGTGTCTCTTGTAGACAGCATATGTATGGGTCCTGTTTCTTTATCCATGCAGCTACCCTATGTCTTTTGATTGGATCATTTAATCCATTTACCTTTAAGGTTATTATTGATATGTAGTTGTTTATTGCCATTTTACTCTTTAAAGCTGTATTCTTCTTTTGCTCTATTCTTTCCTCTCTTTAAACTGTTCACAAAAGGCCCCTTAGTATCTCTTGCAGAATTGGTTTGGTTTTTATGAATTCCTTCAGGCTTTCTTTTTCTGGGAAGCTCTTTATTTCTCCTTCAATTTTAAACGTTAGCCTTGCTGGATAGAGTAGTCTTGGTTGTAGGTTCTTGTTCTGCATTACTTTGATTATATCTTGCCATTCCCTTCTGGCCTCAAGAGTTTCTGTTGAGAAGTCCGATGTCATCCTTATGGGGGCTCCTTTGTAGGTGATAGCCTTTTTTTCCCTAGCAGCTTTTAAAATTTTTTCTTTATCCATTAGCTTTGGTATTTTAACTATGATGTGTCTTGGTGTAGATCTTTTTGGGTTTCTCTTTAATGAAGTTCTGTGTGCTTCTTGAACATGTGGAGTGTTTCCCAGCTTTAATTTAGGAAAGTTTTCTGCTGTGATTTGATTGAACAAAGTTTCCATTTCCTGTCCTCTCTCTTCTTCTTTAGGCACCGCTATGATGCGAATGTTGTTTCTCTTCATATTGTCACAGAGCTCCCTTAGAGTTTCCTCACATTTTTTGAGGCTCTTTTCCTTTTTCTTCTCTGCTTCTGTGCCTTTGTTTATTGTGTACTCTAACTCACTTATTCGATCCTCAGCGTGATTCATCCTGCTTTTGATTCCTTCCATTGTGGTCTTCAGTTCTGATACTGTATTTGTCATTTCTGTCTGATTCTTTTTTATTATTTCAATTTCGTTTTTTATACTTGTTATCTCTTTATTTAGGTGTTCATCGTGACTATCCATTGTTGCTCTAATTTCTTTGAACATCCTAACTATCATTATTCTAAATTCTGCTTCTGGTAGTTTGGTTATATCTGGTTCATTCAGGTCCTTCTCTGGGGTTTTCTCATGATTCATTTGGTTTGCATTCCTCTGCCTGCCCACTTTATCTGTGTATAGGCAAGTTGTGGGCACTGGAGTCCATTAGGTGTTCCCTTTGTGTTCTCTAGGTGTGGTCTGTCTGCAGACCTTCCACCCCTTCTGCTGCTGCCTAGGGTGGTTGGGTATGGCTGTTGCCAGCGACAGCCTACTGCGGCGGTTGCTGTGATTTCCACCTCTCCTCCGCGGGAGGGGCTGTCACTCAGGCCACAAGCCTTAGTACCAAGGGCAGAGGTGAGCACCTTTGCTCAGCTGCGGAACCAGCCTTTTTCCAAAATAATTACGCCCAGCCTCCACAGTCAGAGCCTGCTCGCCACAGTTTTGCGGGTTGGGCGGGGCTTTTAACGTGCTCTCAGCTGTGAGTCTTTACCCGTCCAGAATTTAGCCCCACACTCGAGGCCGGGGCCCTCCTGCGTAGGGTCGCAAACTGCGGTTTGTTGGGCCGGGTGTTTTTGCTGGCGTTAGCTCAGCTCCTAGCTTCCGATTGATCAGGACTCTACCACGCCCCCACGTTCGGCCCCAGCTTGCGCATGTAGGGTGGCCAGCCGCCGGGATTTCTCTGGCCAGGTGGGGCTAGTAGCGTGAGCTCAGCCGCGAAAGCCAGCTCACGCACTCTCACACGATTTCAAACCACCGGGGTTTCTCTGGCCGGGCGGGGCTAGTAGCGTGAGTTCAGCCACGAAACCCAGCTCAAGTGCACTCTCGCACGATTTCAAACCACCGGGATTTCTCTGGCCGGCCGGGGCTAGTAGTGTGAGCTCAGCTGCGAAAGCCAGCTCGCGCGCACAAAGGATTTCACACCATCGCGGTTTCTTAGTCCGGACGGGGTTGGCAGCGTGAGCTCAGCTGCGAGCCCCTCGCCCGTCCCTGGTCCTAGCCCTGTTCCCGTGGTGAGGGCCGGCTTGTGCAGGGCCGCAGAGCCGATCTCTGCCCGTATTTTTCCCCACAAGTGGGGTCACAGGCGGCCCGCAGCTGCCGGACCGCTTTCGCGCGTCCCCTCCGCCCCTGCTGGGTTAGACTGAGCTCACAGCGGTTGTGCCTCCGCCCACGCCGACAGGACTGCTTTTCAGCGTCCTGCCGCCCCAAACCCTTCAGCAAGCCTCAGAGAGAGAGAGCAGTGTCTTAAGTCTCCACACTATAGGTTTGGGAGCTCCCTCCCTCTAAGCAGCTCTGCTCTAATTGCCGCGGAAGAGCTTGTTTGGCTATTGTCTTGTCTGCCTTTGCTGGTATTGCTAGTTCCAGGGGAAATATTCGTTTTCGATTAGGGAAATGACTTAGCCCAGGGGTCAGGATGGCTGTCCCTCAGAGTGTCCTCGTGCCTTCAGTCCACTCTCTGTTCCCGCAGCTCTGTTCCTCTCCTCTGTCCCCGTTCCCCGGAGCCCCGGGTGCGTGGTTATGAGAGAGGGTGTCTGCGCTGTCCCTTTGAAAAGATTCTTGGGTCTGAGAAAACTCTCTCTTTTTCACAAACAGTATCCTCACTTGCTTCACAGCTCAATACTGTTTATACGCCTCTTCTAGGCTCTGGGACTACAGTCTGGGGCTTGGTTCCTGGGACCCAGGTCCCTCCCTCTCCGCCAAACTCTCCTCCCGCCACGCGGGTCTCTCCGGGCTGCCGTTTGCTCCGGGGAGCTGGGCAGCCCTCTTCGCGTTTTCGCTATTCCTACCAGTCTCAATGTGGCTTCTGCAGTGTTCCTTGGTTGAAGAGTCCACTTAGTTTAGTTCAAAGTTGGTTTATCCAGATGATGGTTCTTAAAATTGAGTTATAATCCACTTTGGTTCTGGGAGTTGGAAGTTGGTACATCCGCCTACTCCATCGCCATCTTCCCTCCCTAGCTTTGGTATTTTAACTATGATGTGTCTTGGTGTAGATCTTTTTGGGTTTCTCTTTAATGGAGTTCTGTGTGCTTCTTGAATGTGTGGAGTGTTTCCCAGCCTTAATTTAGGAAAGTTTTCTGCTATGATTTGATTGAACAAAGTTTCCATTTCCTGTCCTCTCTCCTCTTCTTCAGGCACCCCTATGATGCGAATGTTGTTTCTCTTCAGGTTGTCACAGAGCTCCCTTAGAGTTTCCTCACATTTTTTTAGTCTCTTTTCCTTTTTCTTCTCTGCTTCTGTGCCTTTGTTTATTGTGTACTCTAACTCACTTATTCGTTCCTCAGTGTGATTCATCCTGCTTTTAGTTCCTTCCATTGTTTTCTTCAGTTCTGATACTGTATTTGTCATTTCTGTCTGATTCTTTTTTATTATTTCAATTTCGTTTTTTATACTTGTTATCTCTTTATTTAGGTGTTCATAATGACTATCCATTGTTGCTCTAATTTCTTTGAACATCCTAACTATCGTTATTCTAAATTCTGCTTCTGGTAGTTTGGTTATATCTGGTTCATTCAGGTCCTTCTCTGGGGATTTCTCTTGATTCGTTTGGTTTTCATTCCTCCGCATGCCCATTTTGTCTATGTATAAGCAAGTTGTGGCCACTGGAGTCCAGTAGGTGTTGCCTTTGTGTTCTCTAGGTGTGGTCTGTCTGCAGGCCCCCCACCCCCTCTGCCGCTGCCTAGGGTGGTTGGGTATGGGCATTGCCAGCGCCGGCCCACTGTGGCTTTTGCTGTGATTTCTGCCTCTTCTTTGCGGGAGGGCTGTCACTCAAGCCACAAGCCTTAGCACCAAGGGTAGAGGTGAGTACCTTTGCTCAGCTGCGGACCCAGCCTGTTTCTGGACTTCCGCCCAGAACCCGCAGTCAGAGCCTGCTCGCCAGATTTTCGCCGGTTGGGCGCGGCTTTTGACATGCTCTCAGCTGTGAGCCTTTGCCCATCCGGAGCTTTAGCCTGCCCTGAGGCCAGGGCCCTTCTGCGCAGGGTCGCAAACCAAGGTTTATTGGGCCGGGCGTGTTTGCTGGCTTCCGCTTAGCTGCGAACTTCCGCTCGTCCCGGACTCTACCCCTCCCCCGCGTTTGGAGCTCGCTCGTGCACGTAGGATGCAAATCGCAGTTTCTCCGACCGGGCGAGGATAGTAGCGTGGGCTCAGCTGCGAGCTTCCACTTGTCTCGGGGTCTACCCCGTCCCTGCACTTGGAGCCCGCTCGCGAATGCAGAATGGCGAACCGCGGTTTCTCTGGCCGGGCGGGGCTGGCAGCGTGAGCTCAGCCGCAAGCCCGCGCCCGTCCCTTGTCCTAGCCCCGTCCCCGCGGTCAGGGCCGGCCTGCGCAGGGTCGCAGAGCAGATTTCTGCCTGTTCCTGGCCTCCCGCTTTGTCCCCATAGGTGGAATTACAGGCGGGCCTGCAGCTTCCGGACCGCTTTCACGCGTCCCCTCCGACCCTGCTGGGCTAGACCGAGCTCACTCCGGCTTGGCCTCCGCCCACGCCGACAGAACCGCGTTTCAGCATCGTGCCGCCAACAAACCCTTCAGCAACTCTCAGCAGAGTAGGAAGGGACCTAATACTCCACACTGTAGGCCTGGGAGCTCCCTCACTTGTTTCACAGCTCAAAACTGTCCAAACACCTCTTCTAGGCTCTGGGACTGCAGGCTGGGGCTTGGTTCCTGGGACTCAGGTCCCTCCCTCTCCGCCAAACTTTCCTCCCGCCACGCGGGTCTCTCCGGGCTGCCGTTTGCTCCGGGGAGCTGGGCAGCCCTCTTCGCGTTTTCGCTATTCCTACCAGTCTCAATGTGGCTTCTGCAGTGTTCCTTGGTTGAAGAGTCCACTTAGTTTAGTTCAAAGTTGGTTTATCCAGATGATGGTTCTTAAAATTGAGTTATAATCCACTTTGGTTCTGGGAGTTGGAAGTTGGTACGTCCGCCTACTCCGTCGCCATCTTGCTCCCCTACCCTATGTCTTTTGATTGGATCATTTAATCCAATTGCATTTAAGGTTATTATTGATATGTAGTAGTTTATTGCCATTTTATTCTTTATAGCTGTATTCTTCTTTTGCTATATTCTTTTCCCCCTTTGAACTGTTCACAACAGGCCCCTTAGCATCTCTTATAGAATTGCTTTGGTTTTAATGAATTCCTTGAGGGTTTTTTTGTCTGTGAAGTTATTTCTCCTTCAATTTTAAACATTAGCCTTACTGGATAGAGTAGTCTCAGTTGTAGGTTCTTGTTCTGCATTACTTTGAATATATCTTGCCATTTCCTTCTGGCCTCAAGTGTTTTTGTTGAGACTTTGGATGTCATCTTTATGGGGGCTCCTTTGTAGGTGACAGCCTTTTTTTTCTCTAGCAGCTTTTAAAATATTCTCTTTATCACTTAGCTTTGGTAATTTTAACTATGATGTGTCTTGGTGAAGATTTCTTTGGGTTTCTCTTTAATGGAGTTCTCTGTGCTGCTTGAACGTGTGAAACGTTTTCCAGCCTTAATTTAGGGAAGTTTTCAGCTATGATTTGATTGAACAAAGTTTCTATCCCTTGTTATTTCTCTTCTTCTTCAGGAAGCCCTATGATACAGATGTTATTTCTCTTCATGTTGTCACAGAGCTCCCTTAGCGTTTCCTCAGATTTTTTGAGTCTCTTTTCTTTTTTCTGCTCTGCTTCTTAGCCTTTGTTTATTTTGTCCTCTAACTCGCTGATTCAATCCTCAGCTTTATCCATCCTGCTTTTAATTCCTTCCATTGTGTTTTTCAGTTCTGATACTGTATTTGTCATTTCTGTCTGATTCTTTTTTATTATTTCAATTTCCTTTTTTATATTTGCTATCTCTTTATATAGGTATTCCTAATGACTATCCATTGTTACTCTAAGCTCTTTGAACATCCTATCATTATTTTAAACTCTGCTTCAGGTAGTATGGTTATATCTTATTCATTCAGGTCCTTCTCTGGGGATTTCCCTTGATCCATTTGGGTTGCATTCCTCTGCCTGCCAATTTTGTCTGTGTGTAAGGGTTTGGCTATTCGGGTCCAATGGGTGTTGCCTCTGTGTTCCCTAGGTGTGGTCTGTTTGCAGGCCCGCCACCCCCTCTGCCACTGCCTAGGGCGGTTGGGTGTTAGTGTTGCCAGCGCCGGCCGCTGTGGCTGCTGCTACAGTTTCCACCTCGCCTCTGTGGGAGGGGCTATGTTCTCGTGCCAGGCTCTGTAAGCCTCAGCCAGTCTTGGCCTTCGCCCCTCTCCCATGAGTGGGACCGCGCACCACACTTGGGCCACAAGCCTGGGCACCAAGGGCAAAGGTGAGCACTTTTGCTCAGCTGTGGGTCCCTGTCAGCCTGTTCCTCCGGCCAGGAGGTGCTGCTGCTACGCGCTCAGTCGTAGCCAACCTCGGCTCCTTGGCCAGGCTGCTTTTGTGCGCTCAACTTCGAGCCTGGGCTTCCACCCCACCTCCGCAGGCAAAGCTGTTTCATGCAGGGCTTCAAGCCTCAGAGGCTGGGTGAGGCTGCGCGCTTGCTCAACCCTGCCCAGTGGTGGATCTCTGCCTCTTCCTGGCTCCTGCTTTTCTCCCACAGGTCGGGTCACAGGCGGGCCTGCAGCCATCGGACCACTTTTTCGTATCCCCTTCCCCTTCGTTCCTGCTGGGATAGACCGAACTCACGCCAGCCGGCTTGGCCTTTGCCCCTGCCTACGGAACCGCGCTTTTGCGTCCCGCCGCCACCCCCACCCTCCAACAAGCCCTCAGCAGTTTGGGTGGGGGTGCTGCAGCTCAGACCCTAACACCCCATACCGTAGTCCTGAAAGCTCCTTCCTTCTAAGTGACTGTGCTCTGATTGCCGCAAGGGAGCCTGTTTGGCTGGTGTCCTGCTTCCCCTTGCTGGTTCCAGGGGAAATATTGTTTCAGATTTGTGGAGTGATTCAGCCCAAGGTTTAGTGTGGTTGTCCCTGTGCCTTCCAGACCACACTCTTTTCCCTCTGCTCCGATCCTCTCCTCTCTCCCTGAGTCCCGGGTGAGTGGTTGTGTGAGTGGTTTTCTGCGCCATCCCTCTAAGAAGAATTCTGGGTCTGAGACAGCTGTCTCTTTCTCACAAACAGTATCCTAACCTGTTTCACAGCTAAATACTGTCCATACGCCTCTTCTAGGCTCTGGGGCTGTATGCTGGGGCTTTGTTCCTGGGACCTAGGTCCCTACCCTTCCGCTGGCCTCTCTTCCCGCCACACGAGTCTCTCTGGACTGCCTTTCGCTCCGGGGAGCTGTGCAGCCCTTTTCACGTTTTCACTTTTTCTACCAGTCTCAGTGTTGCTTCTTCAGTGTTCCCTGGTTGAAGAGTCCTCTCAGTCTAGTTCAACGTTGGTTTATCCAGATGATGGTTCTTAAAATCAAGTTATAATCCACTTTGGTTCTGGGAGTTGGAAGTTGGTACTTCCGCTTACTTCATTGCCATCTTGCCCCTCCCCTGTCGTTAACATTTTGAATTTTAATTATAGTGTGTGTTTGTGTGGGCCTCTTTGGGTTTATCCTGTTTAGGACTTTCTGTGCTTCCTGGACTTACACATACTGTATTACCCCACGTATAAGACACACCCTTTTTCAAAATATTAGGGGTCTCAAAACTGGGTATGTCTTAAACAGTGGTTGTAGATTTTTTAACTTGCATTTCCCGCCTTTTTGCATGTGTTGTCCTTGCGCTGTTTCGCACTTGTTACCAGTTTATTACAGTAGGTTACGTTTTGCCATGTTCTGCCCAGAAATGGCTGAGAAAAGATTTTTGTACAATGCTGAATTCAAGTTAAAAGTGATCTAGTTTACAAAAGTGAATGGAAACCGTGCTGCTGAACATAAGTTTGGTTCTCCTCCAACTGAGTAATCAATCCGAGACTGGGTACAGGAAGAAGCCCTACTGAATACGCCATGGCAGAAGGCCATGAGAGGCAAGTCAGAAAAATGGCCTGATTTAGAGAGGGAACTTGAAGATAGGGATTGAGGAGCAAAGGGCAATTGGAATTCCTGTGTCCACAAAGATGGTTCAGCATGAGGCAAGAATCATTGCTGATGAAAAAGAAGTTACTGATTTCAAAAGAGGACACAACTGGTGCTTCAGGTTCATGAAACGGAATGAACTAAGCATGTGTACGTGCACCAGACTTGCCCAAAGGATGCCTGAAAGCTATGAGCAGAAGGTCCTTGAATTTCATCATTTTGTCATTCAATGTTGGAAGACATATCAGTTTGAGTTGGGACAGATTGCAAATATGGATGAAGACCCCCTTCAATTTGATGTCCCAAGTAACAGAACTATTGATAAGAAGGGGGTGAAAACTGTAACTGTGAAGACAAGTGGACATGAAAAGAGCCATTATACAGTAGTTCTAGCTTGTTGTGCTGACGGAACCAAGCTGCCTCCTATGCTGATTTTCAAATGCAAACCAATGCCAAAAGAAGACATTCCTCAAGAAGTAATTGTCCACATTCATGACAAGGGTTGGATGGATCAGGATGGGATGAAGATCTTGTTTGAGAAAGTCTGGAGAAGGAGACCAGGTGGGTTCTTACACACACCTTCCCTATTGGTGCTTGATCAGTTCAGGGAACACAACAAAAAACACAAAGATTGCTGCAGAGCAAAAAACAAAACTTGCTGTCACATCTGGAGGCTTGACATCCCAGATCCAACCACTTGATGTCAGCATTAAAACCCTTCCAAGCTGCCTTGAGAGACAAATGGAACCAATGGATGAAGTCTTCTGGGGACAATTTGACACCAGCAGGAAGAGTGAATAAACCATCTATAGGAGAAGTTTGTACCTGGGTGGAAAGATCCTGGGACAATATTAAGATTGGGGTTGTTGTCAAGTCATTTAAGAAGTATGGCATTTCAAATGCCATAGATGGAACTGAAGACGGAGCAATATATGAAGACAGTGATTCATCATCAGACACAGATGAGGAGTTTTGACCATGATGAGGAGTTGTGTATGAATTTGATGAAGAATAAAACTTGAGCTCAATAATTTTATCTGATACATTTTTTTTCAAATTTCAGGCCCCAAAATTAAGGTGCATTTTATACAAGGGGAAATACAGTATCTATTTCCTTTACCAGGTTAGGTAACTTTTCTGTCTTTATTTTTTCAAATGGATTTTCAATTTCTTGCCCAGTTTTCCTTCTGGCACCCCCATGATGCAAATGTTGGTACACTTGGAGTTGTTTGTCCCAGAGACTCCTGACACTATCCTCAATTTGCGGGTGTTTTTCTTTTTGCTGTTCTTATTGGATATTTTTTGCTTCCTTATATTCCAAAATCGCTGATTTGATTCTTGGCTTCATATACTCTATCATTGATTCCCTGTAAATTATTCTTTTTTTCAGTTAATATATCCTTCATTTCTAACTGGTTCCTTTTTATGGTTTCCATGTCTTTTTTTATGCTAGTAGAGTTCTAAGTTCATTGAGCATCTGTATAACCAGTGTTTTGAACTTTGCATCTATCTAGTAGGGTGCTTGTCTCCATTTTGTTCTTTTCCTGGAGTTCTGTTCTTTTATTTGGAACATGTTTCTTTGTCTCCTCATTTTGGCAACCTCCCTATGTTTGTGTCTATGTATTAGGTAGAGCTGCTACATCTTCAAGGCTTCATAGAGTGGCTTAATGTAGTAGGGGTTCTGTTGGGTCCAGTGGCACAGGTTCCCTGATCACCCAACCTGGCACTCCAGGTGCACCCTGTGTGGGCTGTATACACCCTCCTGTTGTCATTGAGCCTTGATTATTATTGGCATGTCAGTGGGAAGGATTTACCACCCAGTCTGATTGACTGTAAGGACTGGCTGTGACCACTAACCACAGTGGAGATCAGCTGTGTACGGGCTACCCATACAAAACAGGACTTCCTTTGGTGGGGCTCTGATGCCTGCTGAGTCTATCCCTTGAGTGTGTTGCTTGTAGAGGTGGTCAGATGGTGCTTTGATATGGCTTGTCCACTGGTTGCATTGGCTCTGGGGCCTCCCAGAACATACAGACCAAGGTCAGCCACCACCTGTGTCTGCCCGGGCCATCAGCATGAGCTGCAGCAATCTACAGATGGCTGCTACTTGTGCTGAGCCTGGAGGTACCCAGGCGAGGTCAAGCTATGAAGCAAACCTGGCTGCTGCTAGTGCCTGGTCTGGGCCACTTAGCAAGAGGCATGGGCACTCTGAGGCCAGGTACTGCTTGTTTGAAGATTTTAGGGAAGTCTGAAGCATGAGCCAAGGCAGGCCATTCGTATGGAAAAGCCACTGGAAACAGCTTGGATGGGCCTGCAAGCTGGGTGGGGCGGGGCCTCAGAATCACCAGGGTGGGTGAACCCGGTGAGCCACATTGGTGGAGACCAATGTGGAGCCCTGCCTGCTGGCTCTGTGTGGTGGAATGGGGTTCTCAGAAAAGGAACAATGACCTCTGCCAGCACCGTTGTCTTACAGAAAACTGCCCCCACCGACTCAGATACTCCCATATGCCCCTGGTTCCTGTCAAACTGCTGCCTCCAGTGCCAGAGCTCAGAGGGAGTGCGTCCCAGTAAGTCTGTGCATGGGCCCTTTAAAAGGAACTGCCTGTGACTCTAGCAGCCTCCATCTCCCTCAGCCTCAATCCCCACCCTGGTTTTTACAGCCAGAAGTTATGGGAACTTCTCTTCCTGGCTGTGGAACCCTGGGCTGGGGTCCTGGTGTGGGGCTGGATCCCTTGATCATCAGGGGACATCTCTGCAGCCAAGATACCACTCCTAACTTTCATCTGCCAGCCTGTTCCATATTCCTGCCCTCCTACCAGTCTTGATGTGGCTTCTTCTTTAAATCCCTACTTGTAGGACTTCACCAGATTTCAGGTGGTTCTGAACGATGGTTGTAATTTTGATGTGGTTGTGGGAGGATTTGAGGATTGCATTTACCTGTGCTGTCATCTTCCTAAATGTTCTCTTTCTGCTAGGGAACATTTTAAAAAGGAAAACAGTGTGATGAAATAAGATTATCCCTCTGCACCCTTGGTGCAAATCTGCCTGGTGTTCACATATATAAAGTGAATGGATACTTCTATAAAAGGATTCTTTTGTCTGCAAGGATTAGGAGCAGTGTTTTCCTATGTTCTAGGATTTGTAATCTTTATGGGCATAGTTCCAAGGTTGGCAAGAACTAGAGCCAGTGAACCAGTGAATGACAATGCTAGCAAGAGCAGCACCCCACACTAACAGCAGGCTGAATAAGACCTCCTTTTTTACCTTCTGGTCCATGATTATCTACTGTGACAGCAGGTGAAACAGGACCTTGCATCACTTGTCACAAGATGAAAACTACATCCCTCCCTTTGGTGGCAAGTCCACTGTACATGAATCAAGCCTGTTTGGCTGCCTTCCTGATACACTGCAGGTCCAGCCTTTCTGATCTATGAAGTCTGCTGGGCCAGGCATTTAAGTGCTTCTGGTCAGGAGAGCGTCCACCCTAGGCAGACCTAATGAATCGTTCCTCATGCGTAGAGACCATAACCTGGGGGTTACTTCTCAGCCCCAGGTGAGTGGGCAGCTCTTTCCTCTGCCCTGCTCTTGAGGGTGTTGGCCACTTCTACTGGCCAGTCCAATAGCAAGGCTGCACACCCAAAAGTTGCATCCTGCTCCTGTATGACAGGGTAAGAGTGCTGCTTTAGACTCAGCCTTGGTTGGACTCCAGTTTTTCCCCTTACTGTGTGTCCTTGGGGAAGTCACTTACCTTCTCTGAGCCTCAGTTTCCTCATCTGTAAAAGTAGGGGCCACATTGATTAAATTAACTCACATAATTCACTTAACAGAGCCTCCGGCCCATAGTAAATGCTCAAGATGTTTGCTGTTATGCCATTTCCCAACTCAAAAACTTTCATGGGGCCCTGTCCTGGTAGCTCAGTTGGTTAGAGCATCATCCTGGTACACCAAGGTTGTGGGTTTGATCCCTGGTTAGGGCACATACAAGAATCAGCCAATGAATGCATAAATAAGTGGAACAAATTGATGTATCTCTCTCCCTTCCTTTCTCTCAAAAAATTAAAAGCAAAAACCTCCCAGGGCTTCCTGGTGTCCTATTTCTGAGCCCATCCTGCTTTCCAAGTTAGCCCACAGCAGAGGAAAATTTTTTTTTTCTTTTCACATTTTGGGCTACACATGGCACCTGCCTTGTGGTCACACTATCTTCAGATGATAGGGAATATCTTCAAGTCGCAGGCTTTATGGTACTATTAGAAAGTACCGCACCCCAGATTCTGAAAGGCACAGCACCTCACTCCATTGGGTATACGTAGAGACACCCAGTCCAGATGAATTTTGAACAGTTTTATTAAAGGAAAAAATTTATTAAATACGCCGGCTGCATACAGCTTACACAGGGCAGCAGACCCAAATCGTGTGTGAGCCCCAAATACATTCCAGGGGCTGGTTATACACCCTTAATCACACATGGGCTGGGGACAGAATGACATCACAACCTTTGTCTTTACCTACACAGGTTTGGGGAAAAGAATGAAGGGGGAGGGGACACAATTCATTAACAAGTTTACAGTATTTGTTTATAGAATTCATAAAAAATGTTTCTACACATTAAAACTTACAAGGTAACACAATAGCAAAAATGTCATTCTATGTATTAAAAGATATTCCTATATTTTCTAGTGTTCATTTGCCATTCCCTTGTTTAGAGATAATTACATGCTTTCAGGAGGGGAGGGGTAGTTTCCATGGCGCTAGGGGATAATATGCCTGTAAATGGCCCATAAATATAAGAAAAGGTTTATTTTAATCTTTCTCTTCCTGCACCTGGCTAGCTATTCACCTGCTTCCTTACAGGGAAAGAGTGGAATTTAAATCTCCTTCCCTTCTTCATGTACAATACAATGCTATCAGCCATCCTGAGTTGATGCTAATCACACAAGCATAGAAATCACATCTACAAAATCTCTCTGCACACCTAGCCCAAATTAATAAAATGTTCTTTAAGCTTCCTAAAATATTAATATTAATTCTGTAGCTTTTTGGTACCTTACAACAGTACAGGCCATTGGTCCCAGAGATTTCACTGACATAGATACCTTTTTACATTTTATGGCTAATTGAAGAAATGATTCATGAGTTCTTACAGTTCAAGTGTCTTAAGTGGTTTGGGGAACACAACTAAGAATGATGGAGATGCAGGCGACCCTACGCACACTCCCACTCAATTTCCCAATTAGCAACATGCTGTTTGTTGTTTAGTTGGACAACAGGGGACGTATTCCTGTAAGAGTTTCCTTAGTTCCCACAGGTGGGCAGGGGCAAGTCTGGTGCTTCTCCCAAAAGGAGCTGCCAGGCCCCTTTGTGAAATGTGAGGAGCTGGTTCTGGGAGTACAGTTTGGAATCAGGTGGATTTGAGGGGAGGGCACGCCAATCAGAAAACTAGCAGATGGGGTGGGCAGTTTCAAGCGCCTGGCCAGCACCAGCTGGGAGAGATTTTGGCAGCCTCAGCGCGCCCACAGCCCCCACGCCTCCGCCGGGGCAGGTCCACCGTTGAGACAGAGGAAGACCACAAAGAGGGAAACTGGGCAGAGAGAAAGTAACCGGGATGGAGGGAGTACCGGGACTGGGAGTCAGGCTTAAGGAAAAGGTGGCATGCCCTTAAATGGGGAGAGATGGGTGTAGGGGCGGCACCCCCTCATCCTAGCACAGTGGTTCTTAACCTTTTTTGAGGTACCAAACTGTAAAGCCAGTAGCCAGGGCCACCATCACAGCAGCCTGGCCAGTGCAGGTTCGCATTAGATTTGAACAGTCGGTAATGAAACAACGGAGACAAGAACTGGTGAACCATCAGCTTTAATTCTAGCTTGCACCCGGCAGGCAAGCAAAAACACACACTGGGGTCCAAAACCCACTCATTATCCAACTTTCCTAGAATCAAAGGTTTCTAGCTCACCAGACTTATTCAACTCTGTTTCCCATCTCCTTTTCTATCACAAACTGGCTTCTCCCTCAGCACTCTGCCATCTTGGCTGCTTCCTCTCCTCCACCTGGCCTTAATCTGCTCTCCTCTCTAATACCTCAGGAACCAAGAGCGAGCAAGCTACTGGTCTGTCCCACTTTATAGTGTAAAATCAAAACCTCCAATCCAATTACACAAACAAGGAAGTCTCCAATACAAAGCCACCTATCTGTGCACAATGGGATTCCTGAGGAGAGTGCACCACCCTACATCATCTAATCAGTCAAGGGTGTGGGGAAAAGCTTACTCTTAAAACCAAGCCTTAGGCTATAACAACCCGGCCTGCACACAGCCTGTCCCAGAACACACATTAATATCAACGAACTTCCATGTGGGCAGTGCCATCTTTAACGAAGTGAGCATAATATATTTTATCTGCCCAACAATCCACCCCTATGCTCACTTTACTACCCACAATCTACACCACCGGCATCCCTGTACAAGGAAATTAAGTACATTACACAAATTACAGCAATAGCACAAATCATACAATTTCAACAATTACAAAGATACACTTCACCAGTCTGAGCACTTTGCCAAAAGCGCAAAATGTCCTCGGCCTTTTCTCTAGCCATGGGAAAAGCTTCCTGGGGCAGGAGGACCTCTAGCAAAGCCACCCCCACCCCCATCAGGGTATTTTACATTGTCCAAAATCCGTAAGTCCATCCAACAAAGGAGGCAGTGCTCACTCAGGTCGTAGTCCGGGAAATCAGTCCACGCACATGGGGTGTTAACCTCCCTCCTCATTCCAGCCATCATGGCAGGTTTCACACTGTCCTAAAGTGAAGCATGTGGCAATGGCAGTCAGCATTTCCATCTCTGCTCTGGGGAGCATGATGGCATCCACCCCTATGTCCCAAAATCGCAGACCTACCAGGAGCATAGCTACTCCTTGCTGCTGGACTCTCACCTTCTGGAGACTGCGGATTGCAACTCCAGCCCGATTCTCCTCATCCTCCAAAGAGGAAATGAAAACATCAGCTCCTGCTGCTGGGCTCGAGCACCAGGCTGCCGGGCTCGAGCCCCAGGCTGCCGTCCCCTTCTGCTCAGCAGGTCTTACAGCTCCAGCCCTGGCCGCAACTCCTGCCCCGGCCTCATGCTGCTGCTGGGTCTCCACAACATCCAGGGCAATCTCCAACTCTTGAACCTGTGATTCCTTCTCCAGTGTCTGCTCCATTTCCAGGCGAATCTCGCAATCCTGGTTGACCTCCTCTTCCAGCGCTTCCTCCAGGTCCTTCCACTGCTCGGTTTGCAGGTCCCGGGCAGCCTCTTCCATAGAGCTCTTGGTTTCCTCACGCATGGCTGTAAAAGTCAGCCAGCCAACAGTCCCCCAAAAAACAGCCATAGGGAACCATAACAGCAGCCAGTCCTCTACTCCACTGCTCAAAGGTGGTGGTGGCTCCATGCTGATCTGTATCGAATCCTGCCACAGACTACGTCAAATGTAAAGCCAGTAGTCGAGGCCGCCATCACAGTCGCCTGACCCGTGCCGGTTCACATTGGATTCGAACAGTCGGTAATGAAACAACAAAGACAAGAACTGGTGAGCCATCAGCTTTAATTCTAGCTTGCACCCGACAGGCAAGCAAAAACACACACTGGGCTCCAAAACCCACTTATTCAGTGCTCACAAAGCTACTGACTTATCCAAGTTTCCTAGAATCAAAGGTTTCTAGCTCACCAGACTTATTCAACTCTGTTTCCCATCTCCTTCTCTAGCACAAACTCTGCACAAACTGGCTTCTCCCTCAGCACTCTGCCATCTTGGCTGCTTCCTCTCCTCCACCTGGCCTTAATCTGCTCTCCTTTCTAATACTTCAGGAACCAAGAGAGCAAGCTCCCGGCCTGTCCCACTTTATAGTGTAAAATCAAAACCTCCAATCCAATTACACAAACAAGGAAGTCTCCAATACAAAGCCTCCCATCCGAGGCACAATGGGATTCCTCAGGAGAGTGCACCACCCTACATCATCCAATCAGTCAAGGGTGTGGGGAAAAGCTTACTCTTAAAACCAAGCCTTAGGCTTTAACAACCCCGCCTGCACACAGCCTGTCCCAGAACACACATTAATATCAACGAACGTCCATGTGGGCAGCACCATCTTTAACAAAGTGAGCATAATATATTTTATCTGTCAAACACAAACCCACCAGTTTCATATGCGCATTCACCGAACCCTTCTTTAGTGATAAATAAAATATGATTTTTTTTCCAAATTCAAGACGTAAGTATATGGTTTTGTTTTTACCGTTGCACAAAATGAACCGTGCATGAACATGATCTTGCTTAAAGAACAAAACCAACAAAGTGCATGAACTCACAACAAATTATAGTATTACTTTATTCTGGCCTCAGCAGCAGAGGCTTCTCCGAACCCCTGAGACCGACAGAACCCAGGTTAAGAACCACTGTCTTAGCAGTTGTCTAACACTTGCCGTTTCCTTTGTTGACCACTTGAGGACAGAGTCGCTCAAACAGGCTTCCCATTAGCCTAGTCCCAGCAGGAAAAGCCAGCCCCACAAGGAGGCCCTCCCAGGCGCTACAGTCAAGTGCGTTAGGGCGGCGGCTCCGCAGAACCCCGTCACTCGGGGACAGTCGATCCGGACACAGCTTCGGTGGTCGGGCCCTCAGCTAGGGAAGGGCCCCATCCCGCTTACTCAGGGCTGGGCTCACGAGGCCCGCAGCAAACCCGCGCGGGAGAGAAGGGCGGTGTCATGGCTCGGCGGAGGCAGCAAACCCGCGCGGGAGAGAAGGGCGGCGTCATGGCTCGGCGGAGACACCCAGTGTGAGTCAGCGCGCCCCCACGGGTGTTTCCGGGAGGGGAGGCGGTGCCAGCGGGAGGCGGCGGTGCTAGCGGGGTGAGACGGGCGGCGCCAGCGGAGGGAGGCAGGCGGTGTTAGCGGAGGGAGGCGGTGCCAGCGGGGGCAGGCGGTGCTAGCGGGCGGTGTTAGCTGGAGGGTGTGGGAGGGGGGGAGGCGGGCGGTGCTAGCGGAAGGAGGCGGCGCTAGCGAGGGCAAGTGGTGTTAGGGAAGGGAGGCTGCGCGTGGGCGGGTATCGGGCACAGGCTCTGGGCACTACTGCCCGCCCGAGGCGCCATGGCCGCTGACGACTTTGTGAGTTGGCCTGCGGGGGTCCTCATCTTCATCGTGGTACTCTTGTCTGACCTATTTGGTGAGTGGCGGCCTTCGCCGGCGCCCCCGCGAGGCTTGAAAGCCCCGGGGGTGTCCAGGGTCCCAGGGCTCCGAGGCCAATGGACGGGTGGGGCCCGAAGCAAGTTGGGTTCGGGGTGGGGCGTGGGGACGGGCGTGCGGGGAAATGCAGACTCATTAGGGAGAGTTGTCACTGCATCAGCAAGTCGTGCCGGAAGAAACTTGGACTGTAGACGCCTGAATCGTGTTTGGGAGGAGACGGACTCCCGGTCGCTCACCCCACCCTGCGCTGTTCTCTCCTTCCTCCCGAGCTCATTTTTACAACACCCCCCCCCCCTTCCCCGTGCGCGCTCCTGTTCCCACCAGTGTTTCTCCGGAAGGGTGTGTCGTTCCTGAGACTTAAGTCGGAGTTACTTATTGTGCCTGCCCAAGGGTGGTCGCGGGGAACTCTTCCTGTCACTGCTGATCACCTGTAAATTAGCTGGGGCGCGTCGCGCTGCGGGAACTACCGGCCCAGGACGCGCCCGCCTGCCGCGCGATGCCTTCCCACCAGCGTGGGCGGGCTAGCGTCCAAGCTTAAAACTTCCAGTGGTGGCGGCTCTGAGTTGCCCTACCAGGCAGGAGAGAGGGAGGAATCCGTAGGCGATGCCTCGCTTCCAAGATTCCTAAGTAGGGAGGCTAGTGCCCTTTTCTTCTCCCTTCAGAGCATAAAAGAACTAACATCTAGCCCTGCCTTCATCCCTGTCACACTTGTCTGAATCGTCAACAACATCCCCATAAAATCGGTATCTGTCTCCATTTTTATCTCCTCATCCTCGTGAACCTCTCCACACACAGGCCCCTAGTTAAGTTAGAGCCAAACCCCTGGAGCATAATAATAGGCCCCTTAACTAGTCTTTCTTTATTTGGGGGGGATTTCCCATAGGGGTCCTGTAAGGCCAGTGGCCATGGGCGTGGCCATGCAGATTCAGACGGTAAAGGATCAGCGGAGCCGGAGGGTGGTGGGCCATTCCAAGTTATTGGAGGCTCACCAAGACCGGCCAGCCAAAAGAAGACAGGAAAAAGGAAAAATCTGCCTTTCACAGTAGAGGGCAAGAGATCAGGAAAAAAACAAAACCAACCGCACCTCTCAGTGGCAGGGTGCGATCTCCCTTATCCTCCCTGAGAGGATGTATTTACATCCTTACAATAGTACTGTCCGGTGCTCCTGCACTATTTGCACAAAGGGCTTGCAGCCGTTAAAACCTTTGAGCAAGCCTAACAGCCGTTTTCCCTACAGCTCCCCTTTGCACATCTTCCCAGATCAACCTCCCATCTCATTCTGTATTCAGCATTTACTGAGCGCTTGTGAGTTACAGACATCTACAGAGTGCAGCCTGGGGGAAGAGGGCAATATATTTATCTACAGGATAAGACAGGAAAGTAAATTATCTAACATAGATTAAACAGGGTTTGGGTTTGCAGAGGGAAGAAAAACGTGCCTATAGGTGATGAACTCACTTTACAATATCATTTTTTGTGAAATAGAGACTTCAGGGAATGGAGGTATTTGACTTTGTCCTCTGGGGACAGGTGGTTTGTGTTTCCATGTATGGGGCAAGATTCCAGAACAGGTTTGAAAAAGGGCAGCAGAGTGTGCAGGGTAAGCTTGGGCAGCAGAGTCATTTGATGTTACTGCAAAGTAAATGTGAGGTCCCTTGTGGAACCCTGAACATCCTCTTTCAGTGTTTGGATTCTCTTCTACAGGCGAAGAACTGTTTCTGGGCCTGTCAGGTTCAGAACCATGTGGTTAGGAAGAATAATCTGGTAAAGAGGAAGGACTGTGGTTAAGAGGAACTGGAGGCAGGAAGGCCAGGGCAGAGACCCTCACAGGCCCAAGAAGCTGGGAGGGTTCACAAACTGGTGGCTTTGGGAGATGGGGAGAGACTCATATAGAGCTTGTATGGGCGAACCGACTTTCTTCCACATGAGGTGATCTCTCCCTGGTCCCAGAATTCACCTTTGGCCACCAGTGCCTAAACCTGTGGTCTCTTCCACTGAAAACCCAGTTTCCCCATCAATTTTCATATCCTCCAGTAAGATTCTCTGAACAGTTCCTCATGGTGGTGTCTGCCACCTAATTCATGTATTCATTCAGCAAGCATGAATATCACCTGCCCTGAATAGGCTGTGCACTGACAAGACTCAGTGAATGGTTTATCCTGCAGAAGGTGAGCCCTTTGAGGTACAGTCTGCTTCCCTAGGGAAGCTGCCTACCAGTGATTGACAGCATCAGCTCTAGAGTCAGATGCCTGGCTTCAGACCCAGCCCCGCCCCTCACCTGAGTTATAACTTCTGTAAGTTACCTAACTATTGTATGCCTCAGTATATTTGACTTTGAAGAGAGAGCACCACTGATGTGAGAGAAAGGATATTAATAGTATCTACTTGATAGAGTGATTGTGAGCATCGGTCATTCAGTACTTATTGAGCATCAGCATTGTGGCAGGCACTGTGCAAGGGCCTGGGGATGCAGCAAGGAACAGTATTCCCTGCCTTTGGGAAGCTTACATTATAGTAGGGAGACAGTAAATAAGTGAATGAGTAAATATATAGATACAGAATGGTAGTAAACATTTACTGATCGGTAATGCAGAGGGAAGGGGAGAGGAAATGGTTAAGGTTTCTTTTTTTTTTTTTTTAATATTTTTTATTTATTCATTTTAAAAGGAGAGAGCCGGAGAGAGAGAGAAGGGGGGAGGAGCAGGAAGCATCAACTCCCACATGTGCCATGACCAGGCAAACCCAGGGCATCGAACTGGTAACCTCAGCGTTTCCAGGTCAATGCTTTATCCACTGTGCCACCACAGGTCAGGCAGTTAAGGTTTCTTTTTAAGTTTTTAAAACTTTAGAACATTCGCCTGACCAGGCGGTGGCGCAGTGGATAGAGCGTGGGACTGGGATGCGGAAGACCCAGGTTCGAGACCCCGAGCTCTCCAACTTGAGCGCAGGCCCATGTGGCTTGAGCAAAAGCTCTCCAGCTTGGACCCAAGGTCGCTGGCTCTGGCAAGGGGTTGCTCGGTCTGCTGAAGGCCCGCGGTCAAGGCACATGTGAGAAAGCAATCAATGAACACCTAAGGTTTTTTTGTTGTTTTTTTTTTACAGGGACACAGAGAGAGAGAGTCAGAGAGAGGGATAGATAGGGACAGACAGACAGGAATGGAGAGAGGTGAGAGCATCAATCATTAGTTTTTCATTGCCGTCGCAACACCTTAGTTGTTCATTGATTGCCTTCTCACATGTGCCTTGACCGCAGGCCTTCAGCAGACTGAGCCACCTCTTGCCAGAGCCAGAGACCTTGGGTCCAAGCTGACGAGCTTTTGCTCAAGCCACATGAGCCCTGCGCTCAAGCTGGCGAGCTTAAGGTCTCGAACCCGGGTCTTCCGCATCCCAGTCTGACGCTCTATCCACTGCGCCACTGCCTGGTCAGGCAAAACTTTGGAACATTTAAGATCTTTAGAATAGTTGTCAAAATAGTACAGTGAACACTTACTTTTTTGTTGTTTTTAAAAGGTAAGAAGCCTAAGTTTTATGTATTTATTTTTTAAAGATGTTATTTATTGATTTCAGAGAGAGGAGAGAGAGAGAAAGGTGGTAGGGAGGAGTGGGAAGCATTAATACCTAGTTGCTTCTCTTATGTGCCTTGACCCAATAAGCCCAGGGTTTCAAACCAGCGACCTCAGGATTCCTGGTCAACGCTTTATCCACTGCACCGCCACAGGTCAGTCACTTATACAATTTTCTTTTAAAATCACCAGTTAGTAACATTTTGTCACATTTGGGTTACTTTTCTTTTTACATACCCATATATACACTGCTCACAAAAATTAGGTGCTATTTTATTGCTTCGTATTTATTTTGAAATATCCCCTAATTTTTGTTAGCAGTATACTTAAAAATATTTTTATGCTGAACAATTTGAGAGTTGTATATCTTACGACACCTTAGCCCTAAATATTACAGCATGCATCTTCTAAGAACCCTGTGTCTTCAGTAATTCACAGAATCATGACCACAGGAAATGCAGTGTGATTCCCTGTTTTGTCATTGATCCCAAAAGCCAAGATGGCTCACACTGCATTTGGAAGTCATGCCTCTAATCCCCTTTAAGCTAAAATTGTTAACTTTTCTTTCTTTCTTTTTTGTACTTTATAATATCATCATTTTTGAAGGATGTGGCCCAACTGTTTCCTAGAATGTCCCTCATTTGGGTTTGTCAGTTTCCCTGTGATTGGATCCTTTCTTAGGCATGACATTTTGCAGGGGTGTTGTAGGCTCAGTGCAGCCCATCTATTCCATTATTGGAGAGGTTAACTTGTATTATTTGGTTAAGGTGAGGTTCTCCAGATTTCTCCACTGTAGAAGCACCTTTCCTTTTTATAAATAGTATGTGATTTGTCAAGTGACACTTTGAGATTGTGTGATGGACCTGTTCCCCAACCATCTTTCATGCAGTGTTTTAGCCTCCAGTGGTAAGTCTTCCCTGAGTGCATTATATCTAAAATATTTGTAGATGGCAATTTTCTATGCCTACTTTTCTTTATATGTGATTAACATTCTTCAATAATAAAGAACTTCTGCACTTCCCTTTTGTCATTTTATTTGTTCGTTATTGGTATGGACTCCTGGATGTTCTCTGAGATGACATTCCTGTCATTGTCCATTTCGATGCTCAATGATCCCAAATTTGCAGGTGGGAACCCCTCCAAACCTCAGTGTCTCCTTGTCACATTTCCATGAGTTTCTGAGCACTTCCTTTCTTTTTAGCACAGAAAGAAGTTCTGGGTCTTCAACCTTGGAATCAGTAGATTTCCTTGTTCCTTTTAGTGGGGATGGGATTTAGAGATCATGCTCTGAATGCTGGTTGTGCTCAAGGTACTGGACTCATAGCCCTAGGCCTTGTGTATTATCAGAGCTAGGAAATGAGAACCTACAAAGCCTTGGGTTCATTGTGGGTATTCACTAAGGCTATTCCAGGAATTTGGTTCTTCTTCCTCTTCCTCCCTTCCATCTTTGTACCTTGCTTCTCCACAGCGAGAACTCTATTTTCAGTAGCATCAGTATTTTTTCCTAATCTATATTAAGCACAAAATAGCTTCATAATTGCTATACCAATACCACGACCAAGCACAAACATTACTAAATACAGTTTAAGATTTCTTTGCGGTCCTTTTTTCTTTTCCGTAAGTCCCACTGTATATGTATAGGATACTGGATTTTAAAGTGACTTGAATCAATCTTTCTCTTATTTGTGGTTCTGTTATCAATTTGTATATAGTTGCATTTGTTTCTGTTTCTATTCAATTTTAGGGTTTTCCCCCTTGCTTTGATTTTTAAATATGTAATCTATTAATATGGTTCAAATTATGACTATATAAAAAGATACCCTCAAGAAATTCTATTGCCTCCCTCCCCTTTCCCCGCATAGCATATCATTTGTTTCTGTTCTTTCTTGTTTCTATATGCTTATACAAACAAATACATATGTTTATTTCTAACTCCATTTCTTAAACAGCAAGTAACACTGTGTACTCTTCTGTACCTTGTTTTTGTCAGTTAACCAACCATATGTCTGGAAACTCATTCCATCTCACTTTGTAGAAATCCTTCTCCATTTTTTTGTGCAGCTGTGTAGAACTCCATGGGATGGAGGTATGAGATTTCCTTTGGCCACTCTGGTGGTTAGTATTTTATATAATGTGGTCAGGGTGACAGTGTAGGCTTGAGGAAGTGAGTGAGCAGGCCAGGTGACTCATGGAGGACTGGTATTCCAGGCAGGGGGGAGGGCAGCAAAGTCCCATGGATAGGCTTAAAGCATTTACGGAACTTCAAGAAAATCATGTTACCGGGAAGTAGTGGGAAATGAAGTTGTGAAAGTAGTCACGGCTGGATCCTAAGGATCAAGTTTTTTGGGTCCTTTCAAGACTATGACTTACTTACTCCCAGTGAAGTGGGCAGTTTTGGAGGGGTTTGGATAGAGGTGAAATTATGAGGACTGGAGAGTTTAAACAAATTATTCTGGGTTCTGGGTAGGGAAGTCTGAAGAGGGTAGGGAGCAAAGGAGCAGCATGCAGATGGTTGGGATGCTGCAGGGACACTGTGGGTAAGAATCAAGACTGTGGGCCTGGGGCCTAACCAGGCTGTGGCACAGTGGATAGAGCATCAGACTGGGATGCTGAGGACCCCGGTTCGAAACTCTGAGGTCGCCAGCTTGAGTGTGGGCTCATCTGGTTTGAGCAAGGCTTACCAGCTTGAGCCCAAGGTCGCTGGCTTGAGCAAGGGGTCACTTGGTCTGCTGTTGCCCCCTGCTTAGGGCACATATGAGAAAGCAATCAATGAACAACTAAGGAGCCACAACAAGGAATTGATGCTTCTCATCTCTCTCCCTTCCTGCCTATCTGTCCCTATCTGTCCCTCTCTCTATCTCTGTCACACACACACAAAAAAGACTGTGGGCCTGTCCTGTGGTGGCACAGTGCATAGAGCTTCGAGCTGGAGTGCTGAGGTTGCCAGTTTGAAATCCTGGGCTTACCTGGTCAAGACACATATGATGAGCAATTAATAAACAGCTAAAGGAAAGCAACTAAGAGTTGAAACTTCTTATTCCACCCCACCCCCTACTCCTCTCTCTGTAAAATCAATAAATAAAATCTTTAAAAAGAAAAGAAAAAGCCCTGGTCAGTTAGTGTCACCCTGGTCAGTTAGAGTGTCGTCCCAAAACAACAAGGCTGCAGGTTCGATCCCCAGTCAGGGCCCACTCTAGAAGCAACCAATGAATGCGTAACTGAGTGGAACAACAAATGAATGCTTCCCTTTCTCCTCACCTTTCTCTCTCTCCCTCCCTCTGTCTCTGTTAAAAAAAAAAAAAATCAATAAAATATAAAGCCCTGGCTGGATAGCTCGGGTGGTTGGAGTGTTGTCCTGAAGCGTGGACGTTGCTGCTTCAATCCTAGTCAGGGCACGTACAGGAACCGATCAATTGTTCCTGTCTCTCTGTCTTTCTCTCCCTGCCTCTCTCTTAAAAGAAAAAGAAAAGAATCAAGATTGTGGGGGAGAAGGTAGAGGTGGGAAGTACTGGGATGTGTTTTGAAGATAAAGTACAGGATTTTGGTGCTGGGTTATTAATATGTTCATTCATCAGTGGGTTGTTAATATGTGCATAAGGCAAGTAGCAAGCTCAAAGCTGAAACTGTTGTTGTATTAGGTATTTTGTTTTATTTAAAAATTTGCCATTGATTTCAGAGGAGGAGGGAGAGAGAGAAGCATCAACTCGTTTCACTTAGTTGACCTGACTGTGGGTTGATCCAGCAACCTCTGGAGTGCTGGGTTGGTGCTTTATCCACCGAGTCAGCTTGCCAGGCCTTTATTTTTTTAACCTATTTTTTTTTAGAGGGAGGAAGTGAATAAAAGAGAGACAGACATTGATTTATTTCATTTATTTATGTATTCAGTGGTTGGCTCTTGTATGTGCCCTCTGGGGATTGAACCTGCAATCTCAGCACAAGGCTCGAGCCAACTGAGCTACCCAGCCAGGACTGTGTTAGTTTTCTTCTTTTCCTGTATTATTAGTTCTCTTGAGCAGTGCTTGCCCTATTCTGATGCTGTTGACCTTTTATGGATCCTTTTTTCTTGCCAGCTGTCTCCCCAACTGGATTATAGTTCCTTGATGTAGGAACCAAGTTATATACTACCTTTTTTTAAAATTTTTTCATTGATTTTAGAGAGAGCTGAAGGGAGAGAGAGACAAGAACATTGATCTGGTCTTCCATGTGCCCTGACCCGCCTCCTTGGGAAGACGCTCTAATGCATGACTGAGTAGAACAACAAATGAGTGCTCCCCTTCCCCATCACCTCTCCCTCTCCCTTCCCCATCCCCTCTTTCTCTCCCTTCCCCATTCTCTCTTTCTCTCCCTTCTCCATCCCCTCTCCCTCTCCCTTCCCCAACCCCTCCCTCTCTCTTTCCCACCCCCTCCCTCTCCCTTCCCCACCCCCTCTCCCTCCCTTCCCCATCCCCCCTCTCCCTCTCCCTTCCTCATTCCCCCTCTCTCTCCCTTCCCCTCTCTATCTCTCTCTCTCTCTCTCTCTCAAAAAAAAATCAATCTGTACATAAAATATAAAGCCCTGGCCAGATAGTGATTGTATACTACTACTTAAAAAATTTATATTGATTTTTAAAATTATTTATTGATTTTAGAGAGAGAGAAACATTGATTTGTTGCTCCACTTATTTATGCATTCATTGGTTGGTACTTGTACATGCCCTTACTGATTATCAAACCCGTAACCTTGGCATATCTAACCAACTGAACTAGCCAGCCAGGACACATTGATTTGTTTCATTATCTTTTTTAACAGTACAGGTTGTTAAATCTAGACATTAGATGATATTGTATTTATCAAGCATATCTTCATTTTAAGCTATTATGTGATCAAGTATATCTCCAGTTTATTATGTGAGACTTGTTCGTAAGCTTTGCTGCAATCAGAATTCAGAGTCTGTGTTTTCTTTCTTTCTTTTTCTTAATTTATCTATTGATTTTAGAGAGATAGACAGAAGCATCAATCTGTTTCTGTATGTGTGCCCTGACTGGAAACTGAAACGGCAACCTTGGAGAATCAGCTCGATGCTCCAACCAGCCAAGCCATCAGGCCAGCGCAAGTCTGTGTGTTCATTTAGGAGAGAATCCAAGTCAGAATAATGTGGTACATTCCTGTGGCAATCTAGACCCTGTGTTAATAATGGGGTGTAAACCCTGACAGCCACCATGAATTAAGCACATGTTCTGTGCTGGGTGCTTGTGCTTAGTATTTTAGCTTTTTGGTTGTATTGCATTACCACACAATTTTTAAAAGGCAGGGAGCATTTAAGAGGAGAACAAAGCTTAGGTTTAGTACCTTGTCCAAGTTCACACAGCAAATAAATGGCAGAGTGGGCTAGAACCCAGATCTGCCTGACTCAGTTCAAGCATTCCTAACCCAAGATTAGATGAACAACTGTTTGAAGACTGGTGAAGCCATAGGTGGTTTCTTTATAGGACATGCATACATTGTTCAGTGTAATTTCACTAAGGTGTGTGAAATTATATAGGGCAGCACAATTAACAGTCCCATCAAATTGTATTTATATACAGTCTGTATACTAAGGGGGTGGTAAAACCTTTGGGCCATAGAATTCAGAATGATAGTTATTTACATACTTATCTGTTAAGATTTTGCCATAGTTATACTTTCTCTATACACCCACACTTCACTCCTAAATACTTTTGCATAATTCCAATAATATTGAAATATTTATGAAAAGAACGGTAATCTCAATTTCATCTAACTTCTACCCTTATTCAAATGTACTCACTTGTCACAAGAGTGAGTTCTTTTTAATAAACCAAGATCCAGTCAAATTTTAGGTGTTGCATTTGTGGCTATGTTTTTGGTTTAATTTTGAGATGTATCTTTTAGCAATTTGAAAGAGACTTAGAACCACTTTTTAAGAACTAGATTTAGGAATCTGTGCTCTTGTTGTAGGTTACGCTAATGCTTCTTTAGTAAAATACAGGCTTTGAGGTTAAGTCCTGGTTTCTCTGTTTAAAAGCAGAAAGTGTGCCCGCACACATCCTCCCTGACTGGCACAGGTGTTCTGTCTGCTTTCTTCTTCCAGTGCA
This sequence comes from Rhynchonycteris naso, assembly GCA_037038555.1. Classification (NCBI taxonomy): domain Eukaryota; kingdom Metazoa; phylum Chordata; class Mammalia; order Chiroptera; family Emballonuridae; genus Rhynchonycteris; species Rhynchonycteris naso. The sequence continues at coordinate 132,254,570 of CM072998.1, forward strand.
GAGAATTTTGTAAGCTTTCACTTGAGGTCAGCGCCTCTGAGATTCTGCAGTCACAAGTCACACTTTCTCAGGATTGACTGTGGAACCAGGACACCTCCTGTTTCATTTGTACAGACAAATTGAGGTTTGAATGTGTGTTTGATTGTGAGGCAGAGACCATCCCCGGAAAAGTGCCGGAAAACATTTTAGCAGTTTCTCCTTGGAAGTGGCCTCTGTGTCTCCACCAGCCTGCAAGGAACATGCATGGCAATTACGTTACAGGCGTCACCCTCTCCTTTGGCCTCTTTCCCTTGTGCCCTTTGGACTTCTTCTTCTCAGCTGTGGCTGCTTCCTGTGCTGGTGAGCTGTCAGCCTAAGGACTCTGGGGCTCTAGAACTGAAGAAACCCTTTTCCAGAATCAAGAAGAAATTCACTTGTGGTCTCTGCCCCCAATTGGGAGCTGTTAACCAAAGGTCTATCCTTTGCGACCTTGATTTGTTCTATCAACCAGATCTCCATTTAGAGAATCAAATTATTCCAATGCTTTTGTTCTTAGGAAGTGAACCCCTTTTGGTTCCTAGTGACCTTCACTTTTCCTTAATGCTCCCAAAATGTCTGTTGTGCTTAGCCTGGACTTTCATCAGGCTCACTGCTAGTTTCTTGAACATTTCCCCCATATAATAATTAAAAGCCAGAAAAGAAAATTGAGGTTAATACACATATTCAGCAAATAATAAGAAATTCAGATTAATAAGAATCTAATAAGACTATGACATAAATTAGTTGTAATGGAGGTTTTCAACTATGAACTGAATAAATAGAAAATAAAAGGGATTATAAAGATATTTTTAATGAAATAATCAATAGTATATTGAAATACCTTGAATCAGACTTTGGACAACAGATTTTAAAAGACCAACAGAATCTTATATTGCTGTAGGAAGAACTTTGTTCCCCAAAGCAGGCTGGAGGTCTCAGGTATATTCTGTCTGAAATACGAAGTCAAGGCTAATACGGCTTTTGAGTATGATGGTTATCTTGAAAGCACAGGTTAAGTAGTGCTGGCAAAGAGAAATATAACATGAAACAGGTGAAATTCATTTTAATATATTTAATTTAACCTAATATTGCCACAATATTTTTATCTCAACATGTAAGTTGATATAAGTGAGATATTTTTACATTCCCTTTTTCACACTAAATCTTCAACGTCTGGTTAATATTTTATACTCACATCATCTCATTTCAGACTGACATTTCGTGTGCTCACAAGCCACGTGTGATGAGTGGCTTCTGAAGCAGACTGCACAGGGAACCGGCCTGGGAAAGGAGGACAAGGACATGAAAGGGAGAGTATGTTAGCACAACAGAAGACAGAAAAACTCAAAGGGAAGTTGATTTAGAGAACTGGCACCTGAGGTCTGGATGAGCTCATACAGGAGGCAAGGAGTCCCTTGACTGCCGGCAGCATGTGGAAGGCATGGTCTGGGGAGTTTCTGGATGGGGGCGGCCAGGGGCTTTATTGCTCATTAGGAGTCAGGTGACTACAGTTTCAGCCTGAAGTAGGTTGAGACAGGCAAGTGGTGCTGTGGTAGCTGAGACTAGTGGGTTTCTGCCTTGCACAGTCATGGAAACAAAGTACTGACAGACTGGGTCAGGATGGAATCAATCAGGAAAGACCGCAGCATCTCATTGTGGCTAACAGCACAGGCGTTGGAGCCGGGCTGCCTGGGTTTGGCCCCCAGTTCCATCCTGGACCAGCTGAGTGACTCGATGAGCTTCTGAACCTCTCCAAGTCCCAGGTTCCTCCTCTGTGACCTGGTGGTTCTCACTCTTTCCCAAGCTCGCTCACTCACTTTTTCTGGGCCCTGCTCTCAGGCCAACTGTGACTGCCTCACATACAGTAGCTACCTCATTAACCCTCATTAGTATCCCCTCATACTCTGCTTTGTTTTCCTTGGTAGTACTTGACATCGCCCAACATGAAGATAGATGCTTAACTAACTATTCCATGTACTGTGTTCCTCCCCAGTCACTCTAACATAAACTCCGAGAGGGCACGGTTCCGTGCTTTGTTGACTGCTGTATCCTGACTGCTTGTTATAGGGCCTGGGACATAGGATGTCTCCATAAATACAATACTTGGTGAATAAAAATAAACAGTAAGACATACTTCATGGAGTTGAATTGAGGAGTAAATGAATGAAGACAGACCAACCGATCTAGCTTTTTAGAACAAATAAATGGCACACAGTCCACCCCAAATGTACTCAGTATGGGTGCTGCTGCTGTTTAATATTGTTGAGGCTCTGGCCGAGAGCTCATTGAATTGGATTTACTAAGAATTAGGTTAAATAAATGAGTTGTACTAACCTTCCTAAAGTAGAAAGAGCATGTATTCTTTATTATCTACATAACTGGTGAGCATATTTTGACCCCAAATTTGGGACTTGGGGTCTGACTAATTTGAGAACATTTGTGAATTTAAGACAGATTACTTGATACCAGCACTGGCCTAGTCATTTGGGGAGTGTGGCCACTCTTCCGTAGTTAGATAGCTTTGCATGTGTTTAAATAGAGACCGTTCTCCAGGCTACCAGCCCTCCAGTGCTCCAGGTGGGCATCAGCTGAAAGTGAGATGTGATTTCAGAGGAGAAGTAAGAGGGTCAAGACTGCGGTCCCCCAAGACCCTGCTAGCTCCAGGCTTGACTGAGCCTTCAGCCAATCACCATTACAATATCCTACATACAGGGGGAATACCACACTTAATATATTTGATTCAGGTACTGAAACTTTTAGGGGAATTTTTTTCTTTGCATCATATAAATTTTTAACTTAACTGTTACTATCTGCAGGCCATGTGAACCATAAAAGTATTTTAGAGCGATAAAGAAGTCTTTTAAAATCACATTGCTCATGTCTAACAAAAACCTTTTCTCCAAACCGTGGAAGTGTGGTTGGCTTGTCTCAAAGAAATGGCACCAGTGACAAGTTGCATTTCCTCAAACCTCAGACAGGCTGTTAATTTGGATTGGGGGCTGACATCCCTGAGTGGGTGCAGTGACCTGAGGCCCACCACACTTGGCAGGTGACACCTAGTTCAATTTGAAGGGAAAGCAGTTAAAATGGGACATCTCAAAAGGAACAGCAGTGGCCTGGGGTGGGGGAGGGGCAGCCAGCAGACCCTCCAGTCTTGCTGTGGCGCTGCAGGCTGGTGGGGGGCAGCAGGGCTCTGTTCTGACTGTGTCTGAGGGATCCCAGGACATTTATTCTTTGGCTCCTGTTAAATATCTGTACCTCTTCTGCTGACTCATGGTTCTTCAGCCAGGTTCCACAGCAGTTTGGGGTCTTACAAAACTTAGGGTTTGGGATGACTCAAATTGTGTTGTTCTGTTGGGAAGCCCTGTCTTTTGGACTGTGTTTAAGTTGTATTTTGATCAATTTAGTTAATGCACTTAACAGATATTTATGGAGTTTCCCTGTTCTTTGATTGCTCCTTGGATGGACAGACAGATCGACGGACGGATGGATGGGTGGATTTGCTCTGGTTTTTCTTCCTCCCTGCATTCAAAGCTCCCTTGTCCTCTTGCCCAACTCTCACTTTTCACATCTCACTTTTTAATTTATGTATTTATTAAATTTATTAGGGTGATATTGGTTAATAAAATCATATAGGTTTCAGGTATATAATTCTATAGTACATCATCTGTACATTGCACTGTGTGTTCACCACCCCAAGTCAACTTTCATCGCCATTTCTCCCCCCCATACTCTGTTCTGTTTTGTTTTTTTTACAGGGACAGAGAGTCAGAGAGAGGGATAGACAGGGACAGATAGACAGGAACGGAGAGAGATAAAAAGCATCAATTATCAGTTTTTTGTTGCGACATCTTAGTTGTTCATTGATTGCTTTCTCATATGTGCCTTGACCACGGGCCTTCAGCAGACTGAGTGACCCCTTGCTCGAGCCAGCAACCTTGGGTAAGGTGACCAGATGTCCCGCATTTTAACAGTTTGTCCTGCATCCCGCGGCATTTTAAAAAAGTCCCGATATTTGGAAAGAATGCACGAAAAACTAGGGAACGGCGGGAGAACAGGAAGGGAATATACAGTTTTCGGAGGGGAGACCCCATCTCGACCTGGAAGCGCCTGCACTGCCACAAGAGCTGGCTGCCCCATGCGGGGCCCGAAACAAAGAACTTTGGGGGGGGGGTTACCTGCTGGGGCGGAGGCTGTCAAGTCCTCTAACTATGCATAAGCCCGTGTCCTGGATGCTGGCGTGCGGCTCGGGGCTTCGCTAGGCGCAAGCCGCTAGGTCTCCAATGGGCGGTGGGGCTGGACGCTGTGAGCACGGCCGCCGCAAGGACAAGTCCAAGTGGAGAGTGTGCGCGACCACTCATGTGTGAGTGCGCCAGCAGCGCTGCCCTGCCTGCTCCCGCCCGGTCATGCAGCTCCCGCATCGGTTTTGGGACCGTGTAACCCGATCCCTCTGACTCACTCAAAATTTCCCATATAGTAATATATATATATATATATATATTTTTTTTTACAGGGACAGAGAGAGAGAGTCAGAGAGAGGGATAGATAGGGACAGACAGGCAGGAACGGACAGAGGTGAGAAGCATCAATCATTAGTTTTTCGTTGTCGTTGCGACACCATAGTTGTTCATTGATTGCTTTCTCACATGTGCCTTGACCGCGGGCCTTCAGCAGACCAAGCCACTCCTTGCTGGATCCAGCGACCTTGGGTCCAAGCTGGTGAGCTTTTGCTCAAGCCAGATGGGCCCACGCTCAAGCTGGCGACCTCGGGGACTCGAACCTGGGTCTTCCGCATCCCAGTCTGACGCTCTGTCCACTGCGCCAGCGGCTGGTCAGGCTATAGTAATATTTTTGAAAATGATCTTTTTAATGAGGTATCATTATTAAAAAAATAGATTGATTAGGAAAAGGTTAAATCTTGGGCATCAGCAAAAATCACAATACAGAACAAATGGCTAGAAATATTTCATCATTTTGAAACAAACCATGTTTCATACAATAATGCACTAAAAATTGTGGAATACGCGCTGTCTTTACCAGGAACTAATGCTGCGACTGAACTCTTTTTTCTATAGTAAATAAAGTGTGGACATCAGAAAAATCACAATTAAGTGTTGAGACTTTGAAAGCCATTTTATGTGTGAAATATAATTTAACAAATTCTTGTGAAAAATTTCATGACCTGTGAAACAACGACGGCAATCTACTAAAAAACATTCATTCAAATGAGAAATATGCCAAAAAATAAAATAATACTATACATAATTTTTTAATGTATTATATTTGTAAATTGTACTTATGTTGAAATTAAAAAATATATATTACAATACTATTTTTGCATTATAGACCAAATTTTTAATCAAGAACCCCCCCCTTCAATGGTGTCCTGCTTTAAGAATTTTAAAATCTGGTCACTTTAAACTTGAGTCCAAGCTGGTGAGCTTTCTGCTCAAGCCAGATGAGCCTGTGCTCAAGCTGGCGACCTTGGGGTCTCGAACCTGGGTCCTCCGCAACCCAGTCTGATGCTCTATCCACTTCGCCACTGCCTGGTCAAGCCCCTCATACCCTGTTTTACCTCCCCCTGCCCCACTTTTCCCTCTGATAATCACCGTACTGTTGTCTGTGTCAATGAGTTTTGTTGTTGTTTTGCTTAATCCTTTTACCTTTTTTCACCCAGCCCTGCAAGCCCCTTTCTTCTGACTGCTATCGTCTGTTTTCTGTGAGTCTGTTTCTGTTTTGTTTATTAGTTTATTTTGTTCATGAGGTTTCACATGTGAGTGCTTGTCTTTCTCTAACTGGCCATCTCACTTAGCACAGTGCTGTCCAGGTCCATCTGGGCTGTCTCAAAGTATAAGATTTCTTTCTCTTATTTATGGCTCAGTAGGGTTCCATTGTGTAAATATGCCACAACTTTATTTATGTATTTATTTATTTATTTATTTGTATTTTTCTGAAGTGAGAAGCAGGGAGGCAGAGAGACAGACTCCCGCATACGTCCGACTGGGATCCACCCAGGAAGCCCACTAAGGGCAAGGCTCTGCCCATCTGGGGCCCTTGCTCTGTTGCAACTGGAGCCATTCTAGCAGCTGAGGCAGAGGCCATGGAGCCATCCTCAGCACCCGGACCAACTTTGCTCCTATGGAGCCTTGGCTGCGGGAGGAGAAGAGAGAGATAGAGAGGAAGAAGAAGGGGAGGGGTGGAGAAGCAGATGGTCACTTTTCCTATGTGTCCTGACCAGGAATCAATCCCAAATATTCACACACCAGTTAACACTCTACCACTGAGTTAACTGGCCAGGGCCTGTACCACAGCTTTTTGATCCACTCATCTACTGATGGGTTGCTTCCAAATCTTGGCTACTGTAAATAATGCTGTAGTGAACATAAGGGTGCATATAGTTAAGGTGACCAACTTTTTTACAATGAAAAAGAGGACAAAAATAAGTTGAAGAAAATAATATCGTAAATATAAGAAACATTTTATTCATTGCAACAGTATAATATACTATAATATGGTAAATGCATAATAAAAACATTTGTAATATTTTATATTGTTATACATACATGTCTATTAATTTTTAATAATAATTGTAAGAAAAATACTCATTTAGCAAAACTAAATATCAAACAAAACCACTAATTTGAAGTGATATTCAGGTGTATTTATCATTTTCTAATTAAAAATACATTTTATGCAACTATTTAATCAAAATGTGTTATTAATAGATAAGGTTTGAGGTTAGATTTCCACTTTAAAACTCAAATTTTGGGAAAATACTTGTAAATAAAATTATACATATTTGGAAATTATTAAATAGATAATGAATTAATAAAACATGAATTGTGCTTACCTGTCTATGATTGAATATTCACTGAGAAAGAAATAAGCGTGAGTTTACATGTTGTATGTGCCAGGTCGTGTTTCAGTAAGAAGTACACAAAGCCATTTGCGTGCTTGGTATATCGCGCGCTCTCTCAAGGTCTCCTGTGCGAATCGCATGAGTCTCATAACCGTGTCTTGCCACACTGTACTGATCCTGGATGAATCCTCATGTTAAATACAAATACGTCACATCACACGCAATGGATTGACTCTGCATCGATCAAATACGGACATTTACAGATTTGCCTTCCAATATCAAAAAGGAGGACATGTGGAGGACACTTTTTTTTTTTAGGAGGACACTTTTAGAGGGTGGATGGAACCTACAAAAGAAGGACTGTCCTCCCTAAAAGAGGACGATTGGTCACCTTAATATAGTCTTTAAAATTAGTGTTTTGGATTTCTACAGATATAGTCCCAGAAGTGGAATCACTGGGTCCTAAGGCTGCTACATCTTTAATTTTTTGAGGAATCTCCATACTGTTTTCCACAGTGACTGCACCAGTCTGCATTCCCACAAGCAATGCAGGAGGGTTCCCCTTTCTCCACATTCTCATCAACACTTGTAACTTGATTTATTGATGACAGCCATTCTAACAGGTGTGAGGTGGTATATCATTGTGGCTTTAATTTGCATTTCTCTGATGATCAGTGACATTGAGCACTTTTTCATCTGTCTATTGGCTGTCTGTGTGTCCTCTGTAGAGAAGTGCCTGTTTAGGTTCTTCGTCCATTTTTTCATTGTATTATTGTATTTTGGTCTTAAAATGTATAAATGCTTTATAAATTTTGGATATTAACCCCTTATTATATGTATCATTGGCAAATATGCCCTCCCATTCAGTGGGTTGATTTTTCATTTTGTGATGGTTTCCTTTGCTGTTCTAAAGCTTTTTAGTTTGGTGTAATCAATTTTATTTATTTTTATGTTTTCCTTGCCCAAGGAGATATATCTGAAAAAAATATTGCTATGAGAAACGTTTGAGATTACTGCCTGTGTTTTCTTCTAGGATTTTCATAGTTTGGAGTCTAATGTTTAAGCCTTTAATCCATTTGAGTTTATTCTTGTGTATGGTATAAGAAGATGGTCTAATTTAATTATTTTGCACTTGCCTGTCTGGTTTTCCTAATATTATTTATTGCATAGATTATATTTATCCCATTGTGTGTTTTTGCCTCCTTTTCAAATATTAATTGAGTATAAAGGTGTGGGTTTATTTCTGGGCTCTCTATTCTGTTCCATTACCTGAAACATTACTGGCTGTTTTTATGCCAGTATCATTATACTTTGATTACTGTTGCCTTGTAAGTATAGTTCGATATCAAGTAGTGTGATTTCTCCAACTTTGTTCTTCTCTCTCAAGATTGTTGTGGCTATCCTGGGTCTTTTGTGTTTCCATATAAATTTTTGGAGTATTTATTCTATGAAATATGCAGTTGGTATCTTGATAGGAATTGTTGAATCTATGGATTGCTTTGGGTAGTATGGATATTTTAATGATGCTAATTCTTTCTATTTATAAACACAATATATGCTTCTGCTTATTTCTATGTTCCTCAGTTTCTTTCTTCAGCATCTGATAATTTTCTGAGTACAGGTCTTTTACCTCCTTGGTTAAATTTATCCCTAGATACATTATTTATTTATTTTTGATGCAATTGTGAATGAAATTGTTTTCTTAGTTTCCCTTTCTGATAGTTCAATATTGGTGTATAAAAATGCAGCTGACTTTTGGATATTTATTTTGTATCCTACTACTTTACTGAATTCATTTGTCAGTTCCAGTAGTTTTTTTAAGGAATCTTTATGGTTCTGTATAAATAATATCATGTTATCTGCAGATAATGGCATTTACTTTTTCCTTCCCAATTTGGATGCCTTTTATTTCTTCTTCTTGTCTGATTGCTGTGGCTAGGGCTTCCAGTATGTTGAATAAGAGTGATGAAAACAGACATCCTTATCTTGTTTCTGATGTTACAAAAACACTTTTAGTTTTTTTCCTGTTGTGTATAATGTTGGCTGTGAATTTGTCATATATGGCTTTTATTACGTTGAGGTGTTTCCTCTATTCTTACTCTGCTAAGAGATTTCATCATATATGACTGCTGGATTTTGTCAAAATTTTTTTCTTGCATTTTTTATATATTCATGTGGTTTTTATCATTTATTGTGTTTATGTGGTGTGTCACATTTATTGATTTGCAAATTTGTACCAACTTTGTCTCCCCAGAATAAATCGCACTTGGTTATGGTGTATGATCTTTTTAATGTATTGCTGTGTCAGGTTTGGCAGTATTTTGTTGAGGATTTTAGCATCTATGTTCATCAGGAATATTGACCTATAATTTTTTTTTGTAGTGTTTTTATCTGGTTTTAGAATCAGCATAATAACGGCCTGGTAAAATGAGCTTAGGAGTCTTTCCTCTTCTTGACTTTTTTTGGACTAGTTTGAGAAGGACAGGTGTTAGTTCTTTGAATGTTTGGTAAATTCACTTGTAAAGCCATCTGGTCCAGGATTTTTGTTTGTTGGGAGATTTTTGTTATTATTATTGATTTTAGAGAGTGAGAGAGAGAAAAAAAAAATCAATATGCTACCCCACACACTAATGCATTCATTGGTCAGTTCCCACATGCATCCTGACCAGGGATCAAACCTACACTCCAGTACGTGGATACGACACACTAACCAACAGAGCTACCCAGACAGGGATGGAGTTTTGTTTTTTTTTCATTATTTTCTAACTTCATTAGTTGTAATCTGGCCATTCACATTTTATGATTTAGCCTGATTCAGTTTTGGAAGATTGTGTATTTCTAGGAATTGCTTCATTTTGTCCAGATTGTCTAATTGTTATATAGTTGTTCATAATATATATATTTTTTACAATCCTTTATGTTTCTTTGGTGTCAGTTGTTACTTCTTTTTCATTTCTGATTTTATTTATTTCAGTCCTCTCTTTTTCTTAGTGGGTCTGGTTCAAGTTTTGTCAATCTTGTTTACCTTTTCAAAGAACCAGCTCTTGGTTTCATTTATCTTTTGTATTGTTTTTCTTAAGATTCTATTTCATTTATTTTTCTCTCTGATCTTTATTATTTCCTTCTTACTACTCACTTTGGACTTCATTTTTTTTCTAATTCTTGTAAGTGTAGAGTTAGAATGTTTATTTCAAATTTTTCTTGTTTCTTGAGGTAGGCCAGTAATGCTGTGAGTTTCCCTCTTAGGACTGCTTTTGCTATATCCCATAGATTTTGGGTTGTTGTGTTCTCATTCATTTTCATTTGTTTCAAGGTATCGTTTTTTCCTTCTTTAGTGAGAGAGAGAGAGAGATTGATTGATTGATTCAGGAAGGGAGAGGGATGAGAAGTGTCAAGTTGTAGTTGCAGCACTTTAATTATACATTGATTGCTCTTCATACATGCCTTGTTTGGGGGGCTCAAGCCAGCAAGCAAGGGATTGTGTCTATGATCCTATGTTCAAGCTGGTGAGCCTGCACTCAAGTTGGGTGAGCCTGTGCTCAAGCTGGCAACCTCAGGGTTTTTTGATGCTCAATCTACTTCCCCACCACTGGTCAGGTTTAATCTTGGTCTCATTGTTAACCCATTTGATTTCTACCTTGACCTCATTGTTAACCCATTTGTTGTTTAGTAACATGTTATTTAGCCTCTGTGTCTGTATATTTTTCAGTGGTTTTATCCTATTGTTGAATTGCTCCCTTTATCATTATGTAATATCCTTCTTTGTCTCTTAAGGTAGTCTGTCTTAAAGTCTATTTTGTCAGATGTAAGTATTGTTACCCCAGCTTTTCTTTCGCTTTCTATTTGCATGAAATATCTTTTTCTATCCTTTTATTTTCATTCTGTATGTATCATTTGTTGGGCTTCTTATAGACAGCATATCCATTAAGCTACCTTATGTCATTTGACTAAAGCATGTAAGCCATTTATATTTAAAGTGATTATTGATAGATATATATTTATTGCCATTTTATTCATTTAACTATGTTCCTCTGGGTTTCTTTTCTCCTTTTTCTCTTCTTCCTCCTTTTCCTCCTCTTCATCTTCCTCCTCATCTTTTCATCCTCCTCGCCTTCTCCTCCTCTTCTCCTCTTCCTCCTCCTCTTCCTTCCTCTCCTCTTTCTCCTCCTCTTCTTTTACTCTACCTTCTCCTCTTCCTTCTCCCTCCTTTTCCTCCTCTTCTTCCTTCTTCTCCTCTTCTTCCTTCCTCTCCTCCTCTGCTTCCTTCCTCTCCTCCTCTTCTTCCTTCCTCTCCTCCTCCTCCTTCCTCACTTCCTTCTTCCTCACTTCCTTCTTCCTCACTTCCTCTTCTCCTCCCTATCTTGTTATCGTCATCGTCATCATCATCATTAAAGTTCTTGTAGTACTGGTTGGGTGGTAACAAACTTCTTTAACTTTTTCTTGTCCAGAAAGCTCTTTATTTCTCCTTCAATTTTAAAATGATGTAAGCTAGATGAAAGAGAGTTTGCTTGGTATGATGGGCACACACTTAGTGTGCAGATGCTGTCTTTCTCTTGCTGCTTTTAAGATTCTTTTTGTGTTTAACATTTGCCATTTTAATGATGATATGTCTTAGTGTGGGTCTCTTTGGGTTCATCTTGTTTGGAAGTCTCAGAGCTTCCTGGATTTTGTGTCTTTTTCTTTTGTCAGGTTAGGTAAGTTTTCTATCATTATTTCTTCAAATAGGTTCTTGATAACTTGCTTGCTGTCTTCTTCTTCTGATTGTTATGCTTCATGTTGTCCCAAAGGTATCTTAAGCTAATCTCATATTTTGCCATTGATTTGAGAGAGAGAGAAAGAAAGAGAGAGCAAGAGAGAAAGTGCACAACTTGTTTTATTTAGTTGTTCCATTTAGTTGTGCACCCATTGGTTGCTTTGAGTATGTGCCCTGACCTGGGATTGAACCCATGACGTTGGCATGCCGGGACAATGGTTAAGCTACCTAGCTAGAGCCAAACTATCCTCACCTTTTTAAAATTCTTTTTTGGCTGCTTACATTGAGTGTTGTTTTTACCATTTTTTCCCAAATCTCTGATTGGATCCTGTGATTCATCTAAACAATGTTTATTGCTTCTAGTGTATTATTATTATTATTATTATTTTAATATAAAGAGCAACAGAGACAGACAGACAGGAACAGAGAGAGATGAGAAGAATCAACTCATACTTGCAGCACTTTAGTTCTTCATTGATTGTTTTCTCATACATGCCTTGACTGGGAGTGGGGTGCTCCAGCTGGGCCAGTGATCCCTTGCTCAAGCCAGCAACCTTGAGCTCAAGCCAGCAACCATGAGGTCATTTTTATGGTACCACACTCAAGTCACTGACCCCTGCTCAAGCTGGTGGGCCTGCGCTCAAGCCAGCAACCTCAGAGTTTCGAACCTGAGTCCTCAGGACCCAGGTTTATGCTCTAGCCACTGTGCCACCACGATTAAGCTCTAGTATATTCTTTATTTTAGATATTAATCATTTCTGACTGGTCCCTTTTTATGGTTTCTATGTCCTTTTTCATGCTGTTGAGCATTCTTATAATTATTGCTTTGAACTTTATATATGATAAATTGCTTGCCTCCATTTCATTTAGCTCTTTTTTTTTGAGATTTCTCCTGTTCTTTCATTTGGGGCATATTTTTCTGTCTCCCCATTTTGGTTGCTTCTTTGTGTTTGTTTCTGTTTATTAGAGTAATCTGCTGTGACTCCCAGTCTTGATGGGGTGGCTTTGTATAGCAGGTTTCATGTGGGTGGAGTACTACAGTCTCCTTGATTGCCTGAACTGGGTGCTCCAGGAATGTCCCTTGTGTGTGTTACATGGGACCTCTTGTTATAATTGAGTCTTGATGGCTACTGGCCTTTCTGTGTGTGGGATCAACCCTCAGGCTGGCTAACTGTGAGGCTTAACCCTGATGAAGGCATGCAAGCTGCTGTGCAGGTGCTGACCACCTGGAGCAGAATTCACCTCATCAGGGTTTGGTGCTTGCTGAGATCTCCTGTTGACTGTGCCACTTGGGAACCTTATTAGATCCTGTCTGATGTTGTCTGAAGGTGGCCACTAGATGTGTTGTTTCTGGGCTTCTTGGGAGGGACTCTGATATGGGCAATGTCAGATGCTGCCTGTGAATGGCCTTGGGCAACCTGTTTTGAGCTATAAGCAATTTACTGTTTGTGTCTGCCTCTGCTGGACCTGGGTGTGCACAGGAAGGACCAAGCTGCACACCAGGCCTGTTTTTTTTACCAGCACTGGACCTGGGGGTGAGTCAGCAAAAGTCCCAGAGCTCCCCAAGATCAGCTTCTGTCTGTCTCCACCTGCAGGCTGTTAGGCTCAGTCACTGAGAGAACATCTGGCAGTACTCGAGTTGTATGAAGTAGGTTCTCAGTGAGTCACCAGTTAGAGAACCAGAATGATACATCTTCAAACTTGGTGCCAGTGCTGGGTCTGAGGCCACTCAGCAAATGCCCCAGGGTATACCAAGTCTAGCTGCCGCCCCACTGGGTGCTTGCATGCCTTTGTGGTGGGGCGGGGTCCCAAGGAGTCATCAGGGTGAGGTAAGCAGTGTTTATCAGGCCCAAACAGACCATGACATGGCCGTGGGAAGGGGGGTGGGCACTGCTCTGGTTGAGTGTGCGAGGGAAAATACCCACATCTCACATTTTATTTGCCATTATACACATCACATACTTTTAGGGTCTTTCTTTCAGCTTAGTTTCTCATGGTCTTTAGTTATGAAACCCTGACTCATTTTTCTTGGTAACATCTTAAAAATAAATAAATAAAAACCACACTTGGGTTTAAACTTGGGTTTCCATGTAGCATTTTAAGTATTTGGGTTTCTTACTTTCTTGCTCAATCAAACCTTCCATTTCCTCACCTCCATGAAGTGGGGTGAGGGAGGGGCACAGTCTGTTGTTCTCTGAGGTCCCTCTGGCCCTGACAGAATGTTCATGATTTGGGGACCACTGAGCTTGGTACCTCACCTACATATCAGAGTTATGCTTGACTCCCAAGAAGCATGGTTTGACTTTCTCATTTCTAACATTTGCTGTGCCAGTAGAGCCTAGAAGCTGCATCCTGAGAAATCCTGAATCATGTCACCAATTGTTATAGCCATATGCCACGTTGCAAGCCAATAAGAAATAGTAATTAAGGTCTAGAGTCAGACTGTCTGGGTTCAAATCCAGTCTCACCACTTAACTGACAAGTCACTTAACCTTTATGTGCCTCAGTTTTCTCATCAGCAAAATAGGGTAAATGGCCTAATACCGTTTTAAGGGATTCACTGAATACATATTTATAAGCTCCTCCAACAGTGCCTGGAAGATAGTAAGTGTTAGATTAAGTGAACTGAAAGTGGTAATAAATCTAAATCCCAGGACTGAAATAAAAACATGCAGAGGAATTTGTGGCTGGGAGTGGGGGTCCCTTTTTAGTAACCCAATAGTTTTGGTGATCATGTTTTCTTTTTGCGTGTGTGTTTTTCTGAAGTTAGAAGCAGGGAGGCAGTCAGACAGACTCCTGCATGTGCCCGACCGGGATCCACCTGGCATGCCCACCAGGGGGTGATGCTTGGCTCCTCTGGGGTGTTGCTCCATTGCGGCCAGAGCCATTCTAGCACCTGAGGCAGAGGCCATGGAGCCATCCTCAGTGCCTGGGCCAACTTTGCTCCAATGGAGCCTTGGCTGTGGGAGGGGAAGAGAGTGTGAGAGAGAGGAAAGAGAGGGGGAAGGGTGGAGAAGCAGGTGGGCGCTTCTCCTGTGTGCCCTGGCTGGGAATCAAACTTGGGACTTCCATATGCCAGGTGGATGCTCTACTGCTGAGCCAACTGGCCAGGGCCTGTGATCATGTTTTCTAAATTGAAAATCAGACACTTCATTCTGCAAGATATTTTAGTTCTACTTCTGACTTTATGCCATATAAGGAGAACTATAAAAAATTAGGTATAATAATGATATTTTATAAGAATACTGCAACAGATTGTTTGAAATTAAAGTTGTTTTTAGATATATGGTCATACTCCATGTACGCATTAGGTACCCTCATATCTTTAAAATAAAAAGGTCATTTGAAATTCTTCAAAACAAATAAACCTCCAATAGTTAAAAAAATAAAAATTCTGGCCTGACCAGGCAATGGTGCAGTGGATAAAGCATTGGACTAGGACATGGAGGACCCAGGTTCGAAACCCCGAGGTTGCCAGCTTGAGTGCGGGCTCATCTGGTTTGAGCAGGGCTCACCAGCTTGAGCCCAAGGTCACTGGCTTTAGCAAAGTGTCACTCGGTCTGCTGTAGCCCCTTGGTCAAGGCACATATGAGAAAGCAATCAGTGAACAACTAAGGTGCAGCAACAAAGAACTGTTGCTTCTCATCCCTTTCTCTCCCTGTCTGTCTGTCCCAACCTGTCCCTCTCTCTGTCTGTCTCTTCACCAATAAATAAATAAATAAATAAATAAATAAATAAATAAATAAATATTCTGGCTAGCGTGAGATATCAGCTTATGCAATGACATTAGGGTGGATACAGTTTTTCCCTCCATCTCTCTCTGTTTTTAAACAAAAACTTCATGCCCAGTTCTCACACAGCCAAGGTCACCAACCAAGGAGGCCTTGATGGTAGCTAAACTCACAGATAGAAAAAGACAGAAGGCTCTGGCTGGTGGCTCAGTGGATAGAGGGTAGTCCCAGCAGATGGATGTCCTGTGTTTGATTCCCGGTCAGGGCACACAGGAGAAGTGCCCATCTGCTTCTTCCCCCTCCACCTCCCCCTTTTCTCCCTCTTCCACTTCGAAAGCCAGTGGCTTAGTTGGTTCGAATGTGGCCCTTGACACTGAGGATAGCTCAGTTGGTTTGAGCATTGGTCTCAGGTGTGAAGAATAGCTCTGTACTCAAGCATTGGCCCCAGATGGGCGTTGCCAGGTGGATCCTGGTCGAGGCACATGTGGTAGTCTTTCTCTCTATCTCCCCTCTTCTCACCTTAAAAAAGAAAAAGACAGAAAACTGTTGAAAGCCAACTTTATGTCAGCCATTTTGTAAAGACTGTCAACCTTACTCAAACCTCAGAACGAACTTCTGGGGTAAGCATTATGACTCCCATTTTGTAGCTGAGCAGGCCTGTGGTGGCAGGCAGACTTTTGAGAGTCACCCTGGGCACTTTCCATTCTGACCCTGACATGATAAGTTAGTGTCTTTGTGGTCCCTTTTCTGAACATTCACTGTTATAAGCATAGCAACCAGCTCCCTGCTGACTGCTTTGCTTTGCTGCTATTTGTTTGCATATTCATTCATTCACTCATTCATTCACAGTGTGTGACCTTTAAGGAAAAATTTACTCCTATTCTTAGTTTTCATTGGGAATTATCATATCAGCAACTTACTTTAGGGTTAGTCTGGAAGTACCACAGTAAAGACGTTACTGTAGGAAGGAAATGGTAGACAGCCACTACAAATGTAATGGTTCTCAAATCTGTACTCTCATGTCTACTGGGTATCTGTCTCTGGGTGTCTTATGCTGCCTGAAACAGAAAACATGATCTTCTAGCCTGGCCTTCCTTGGGGTGCCCTCTCATAGGGAATGACACCACCACTCACCCTGGGAGCAACAAGATTTATGACATACAGGGAATTCTTAAACTTTGATGAGAAAAAGACAAGTGTCCTAATAGAGAAAAATGACAAAGGCTATGAAAAAACATTGCTCAGAAAAGGAGCTCTAAAGAATCAACAAATAGAAAAGATGCTTAAATGTCTAGCTGTCAGGAAAATGCAAATTTAAAAAACAATGAAATGCTGCTTTATGTTCAGTAGTTAAAACTTGCAAAAAAAAAAAGAGTAATACTTATTTATCATCTGTAAATTTATGAAGCGCTCCCAGCTTTCGTATGAGTTTGAAGAGATGAGCAGGCCACTGAGTCTGATCTACCAACTCAAATTCAGAATACACACACGTCCCAAATACCTTATCCTCAGCTCTGAAAGCCCAAAGATCTTAGACAAGATGGTAGAAAGCCATTTAGCTTCAAACCTTCACCTGAATTGACATAAGGATTTACAGTTTTTATTTTTCTCACTTACTTCAAATATTCATCACATTTTACTGAAAACTAAGTCTTCTGCTTGAGTATAGGGTGTTCCCCATTAAGTGGGGTGTTCTTATCATTCAGAGAGGATATAGTTTCTATTACCTTTCTTTTTTTGTGTGACAGAGACAGAGAGAGGGACAGAGAGGGACAGACAGACAGGAAGGGAGATGAAAAGCATAAACCCTTTATTGCGGCACCTTAGTTGTTCATTGATTGTTTTCTCATATGTGCCTTGCCTGGGGGGCTACAGAGACTGAGTGACCCCTTGCTCAAGTCAGCGACCTTGAGCTCAAGCTGGTGAGCCTTGTTCAAACCAGATGAGCCTACGCTCAAGCTGGTGACCTCAGGGTTTTGATTCTGGGTCCTGCTGCCAGAGGTGCGGGAGTTCAGCCATACATCTTCTCTCTCACTACCGCCTACTCACTCATTCACTCCTTCACTCCTTCACAAGACATTTTAAGTCTCCACTATGGTGTGTGAATAGACTTCCCCTTCGAATCCTGCTTCTACCTGCCTTCCATGTTCTGCTGTTGAGTCAGAGAGATGGTGCCTAATCAGCAAAGCAAGAGGGGGATGCTGGTGTGTTTTTGAGGGTAGTCTCCCTAAATTAAGGGAGTTGGGTTCTAAAAATCCTTGCAGATAGACAAATGGGGGATATTTGCTTATTATTTGAAATTATTGGACATACTTGACTACAGTTGGTCTAGTGAATGTTCTCAATTTCTCTGTGCTCTTGTAGCTACCCTGATTGCTACTAGACAGAAACTTCAAGCTTTAGTTTATCTTTTTTTTTAAGGTTTTATTTATTGATTTTAGAGAGAGAGAAAGATGGGGAGGGGGCAAGGAGTAGGAAGCATCAACTTGTAGTAGTTGCTTCTCATATGTGCCTTGACCGGGCAAGCCCAGGGTTTCAAACCAGTGACCTCAGCATTTATGCACTGTGCTTTATCAATGCTTTATCTGCTGTGCCAACACAGGTCAGGCTCAAGTTTTAGTTTAATGTCTTTCCCCTAAGAGTTGTTCTTCAGTCTTAACAAGAAAGTCAAATCTGACCTGACTGGTGTTGGCGCAATGGATAGTACATCGATCGAGTCCCAGATTTGAAACCCCAAGGTCACTAGCTTGAGTATGGGATCATCAGCATGATCCAGTGGTGACTGGCTTGAGCCCAAAGGTCATTGGCATGAACCCAAAGGTCAGCGGCTTGATGCCCAAGGTCACTGGCTTGAGCCCAACATCACCGGCTTGAGCAAGGGGTTGCTAGCTTGGTTGGAGCTCTCTGGTCAAGGCACATATGAGAAGCAATCAATGAACAACTAAAATGATGCAACTACAAGTTGATGCTTCTCATCTCTCTTTTTTCTGGTCTGTCTGTCTCTCTCTTAAAACAACAAAAAAAAGAAAATCAAGTCTGAAGCCAGATGAATAACCCATTTGGGGCATCAAGACTCTCCCAGTCTTAGTGGTGGCAGTAAATGTTTAGTGACTGGATTGGCGTGCAGGGTGCCAAGGCTGCCGTTCGATCCTTCCCCAGCGTTTGGCTGACATACTCCCACCAATATGATCTACCGGGAGTCGATCAGAGACGCTAACCACTGGCTCTGACAGAAGGTTTGAAACAGCTCTAGCACACCACTTCATTTGGTCTTCGCATCCTTAATCTTCACCAAATCCCTGACTTTCTTCCAGTCATTGTTTTTTATCTCAATAGCTCCCATGTCAGCCAAAAAAGAGGCCTGCCTGACCTTACCATTAACTCTTCCCTCTGCATTGTCCCCACATCAGTCACTGGCTCCTATGACTTTTCTCTCAAACAGGTCTTGAGTCTGATGTGTCCCTGGTCTGGCCTGGCCTCCACCACTCTCCTGCTGCCATACTGCCTCTCTTCTGCTTCTTCTGCCTCTGTGCTTGCGTCCATCAACTGCTGTCCATTCGGCATATGGTCAGCCTGTGGACACTTAAACTATGTCATGCTCATGTTTTGTTTAAAACTTTTCTATGGCTGTCCCTTGCCACTGGGATAAATCCCAAACCCTTAGCATATCTTACCTGGCACCCTCCGGACCCCCTCATGCACCAACCTGGCCCCACCTGCTTCTGCAGCCTCCTTCCTCACCTGTTACCCCCTTGCTTTCTTCATTTCAGCCATTTGAAATGGTTTGTTTTTTCCCTCAAACAGACCAAACTCCTTGATTCAGGACCTGCCTTTGAAGACGCTGCTTCCACTATCTGCGCCCTCCGCCCCTCCCACTTCTTATCCTGCCCCGGCTGGCTGACTCCTCTCACCGATTAGTGATCTGTCCTTCTGTGTCACTGTCAGCATGACTTCCTGGGGAAGGCCCCTGCCTAGATGACTGTCCTTGCCTTCTCAGGGTCTTCTCCACAAAGTGAGACTCCTTGAAGGCCTGGTATAATGCCCACCATATTTTTTGCCACACTCCCCGCATTGCCAACCATGCCTGGCACACGGTTGTTGCCCCACTAGTGTAGACTCCACTTCCTGGGTTTATGCGGGCCCCCATTAAAGAGTGTGTGCCACGCGGTCATGCACCCTCTACTTCCTGTACTATCTGCCACAGCTTACCAGCTTAGCACACAACATAGCTGATGAGTAAGTTCCACCACTGAATTTAACTCTTTTCCTCAAAGAGCGTCTTGGAAGATGGTTTTCTGTTTTTAACAAAGTTATTGTTTTTACTAACCCATTGTTTTCCCTCCTAGGTCACATCAACTGTAGGGCCTCATCACTATTCGGAACTGTGCATGGGACTGTTACTTTGTCGCCATCAAGCACTGCTCCCTTTTCAGAAATGATATGGAAAAAAGAAAAGCATAAAGTTACAGAATGGGAATCAGGCCACAATGTCCAAGTGTACCCACCTTTTATAGACAGGGTTAATTTAAACACTACGACAGGTGACCTCCACATCTCTAATTTAACATCGTCAGATGAAGGTGAATATGAAATTGAATCTCCAAACCTTGCAAATGTCATGAAATTTAATCTGATAGTCCTTGGTGAGTATTCCATAACTTGGTTTGTTTAAAATGACAAGTTTTCAACTTTTCACAGAGACTCATACAAATTAATGTCTTATGAGAAATAAAACAATTCGTTATCACATGTTGTCAGGGCTTTCCTCTTTTCTGGGATATAGAGCCACTTTCAGTTCTCCCATTGTCCTCTGGGTGAGGAGGGGATGTGACTGAGGTGGGGAAAGCGGCACCAGCTGGGTGGAGGTGCCTACCTTCTCTGCCAGAATCTTCTGGAAAAGGGTGTTGTGGCAGCAGTTCACTCAGAACTCTGAGCTCTACTGATAGATGGTGGTGCTCTCTAAATCAGTGTGTTTCCTCCTGCAGCCCGCTCCGGATTTTTTATTTTCTGTGTCACTTTAAACTAGAGCTGGGTGTATGTTCCAGGTCTCAGTGCTTCCCATCGGAGCTTCCGGGTTGTTCTCCCTCCCTCATCACCAAGGGTCTTTCCTTGTTGCAGTCATCCGTGGGTGCCTGGGTGTACCCAGTGCTTGTTTCATTCTGTTTTATTGAGGATTAACTAATGTACATCACTGTACAGTGTAAGTTTCAGATGTACAGCATGATGGTTTGATGTATACATGTTGTAACACAATTACGCTAGGTTCAGCTAGCACTCATCTTATATGGGGACAATAAGGAGAAAAGAAAGAAGAAAAATCAACAGGATAAAAAATTTTATTCTTGCTTTGAGAACTCTTAGCAACTTTCCTGTGTGTTCTGCAGTAGAGTTAACAGTCACTACCACATTGTACCAAAGTTTGTACCTTTCGACTACTTTCATCCAATTCTCGATCCCCCTACCCTTCACCTCTGATTTTTCCTATCTCTGAGTTTGCTGGTTCTTTTCTTTAGATTCACATGTCAGTGAGATCATATAGGAAAGCACTTGTCTTTCCCTGTCTGACTTATTTCACTTAACATAGTGCCTTCATGGTCCACCAGTGTTGTTGCAAATGGTAGGATTTCCCCTTTTTACTTTACTATGTTTTAACATTTTATTTTTCAATTACAGTTTATATTCAATATTATTTTGTGTTAGTTTCAGGTGCATAGCATAGTGGATAGACAGTCATATACTTTACCAACTGATCCCCCCAGTACCCAGGATTTCCTTATTTTTCATAGCTGAATAATATTCCATTATATGTATGCATCACAACTTTTTTATTCATTCTTCCATCATTGGACACTTAGGTTGCTTCCACGTCTTGGCTATTGTACATAATGCTTCAGTGAACATCACCCAAATTTTTCTTGATCATTTGAGTGCCTGCTTCATTTTCACTGTTTCTAATGTTCCCACTGTCATAAGTCTTTTTTTTTTTTTCTTACAGGGACAGAGAGAGAGTCAGAGAGAGGGATAGATAGGGATAGACAGACAGGAATGGAGAGAGATGAGAAGCATCAATCATTAGTTTTTCGTTGCCGTTGCGACACCATAGTTGTTCATTGATTGCTTTCTCACATGTGCCTTAACCGCGGCCCTTCAGCAGACCGAGCAACCCCTTGTTGGAGCCAGCGACCTTGGGTCCAAGCTGACGAGCTTTTGCTCAAGCCAGATGGGCCCATGCTCAAGCTGGCGAGCTCGGGGTCTCGAACCTGGGTCTTCAGCATCCCAGTCTGACGCTCTGTCCACTGCGCCACCGCCTGGTCAGGCCATAAGTCTTGGTGATAGTAATATTCAAGTAAAAGTTCTTCTTTATGTCCCTATTTCGCAGACCTTGCTGTCTTCTCCTGTAATGATCCATTTCCACCCTCTAGTTATGGCGCCCCATCGATATAACCTAGACCTTGTTTGTCATTGCTAGCAATCCGATCCCTCTGTCACCTCAGTATCAGCTGTCTCTCTTCTTCTGTTTGAGGTTCACTCCCTCTGCTGTGCCCTGATAGCCCATAGGAAGCTTAGCAAAGGCCTGTGGAGGAGCGGAGCACAGGGGGTGAGTTCTACCAGGAGGCAGTGATACTGGCCATGTTAAATGTGGACCCTCCAGTCCTGGATGGGGAATATGGATTTTAGCTTATGGCGGTGAGAAGCCACTGTATCCAATACTGGAGCAAGGATGTGACTTGATGAAATATATTTTTGGAAGATTAATCAGATGGTAGGTATTTATGGTGGATTAGGGAGAAGAGATACCAGGTGAGAAGCCACTGTCATCATTCAGGTAAACAGGGGTGTTGGTAGTGGACGTTTGGAAAGGAAAGACTCATAACATATGCTAGGAGTCAGTGATACTTAGATTTCATTATAAAAAGATGTAAAATGACTCAAGGTTTCACATCTAATTGATAAAACGATTGCTCATACTTTTTCTTTTAGAAATGAGGAAGTTATACTTTTTTGAGGGTGTGTTTAGTTATACTTAAATGACTTCATATTCTTCCGGAGACTCCAGAACTAACGGAAAACTTTCAGAGAGGGTATTTTAGAAGCGGGTTCCTGGCCCTGTTTCCTTCTGTGTATAAGTCACTTATCTGGCTTTCCCTTTTTCCTCAAAGTCCCCTTAAAATTTCCACTAATAATGTTTATTAGTTCTTTCGTGTCCCCTTACAACCTTTATTGCTTTGGTAATGTTCATGTAGATAGAATTAACTGTTTTTTCTGTCCTTAAATGGTCCAGACTGGTGTATAACTTTTTATTAAAGTTAGTGGAAATACAAAAATACCATCTGATATGTATAAGAAGTTCCCATTTCTTACAGAGTGGTGAGCTTAATTAACTAATTTATAAAGCGTCTAAGTGACCTTAGGGGATGAAGTAGGCACATTTCTTGCCTGTGTAATGCTGCTTGAGGGAGAGTTCTAACTGATCTTTGCAAGCCATAGCTGTGGTTAGTCCCGTGGCAGCCAGAGCATATGAAACATCAGAGGTGGACACATCTGCAGTGCAGAAGGTCTGAGCTGGGTGCTGCAGAAAGGCTTTGCATACTTTTTGGCGAGCAGCTAGGTTTGGCTCTTCCAGGTTTGGTATGTTACAATGGTGGTACCATGCAACCTTCAGAAAGAGCTTCTGTCCAGCTAAGTGGGCTCCCACAATGTGGAACGTAATACTAGCACTTCCCTGTGTCTCCCCTTACTGCATTTTAATGTTCCACTTGACCTTTACAATGACCTTAAAAAGTGTGCTGTTTTCTTTCACAGACTTAGCAATGGGTTTCTCCATTTGTAGAACAGGTGCCGGGGCTGGATGATTTCTTTAAAGCAGTGGTTCTTAACCTGGGTTCTATCGAACCGTAGGGGTCCGATAAGTCGAGTTGGTCTCAGGGGTTCGGAGAAGCCTCTACCGCGGAGGCCAGAATAAAGTAATACCATAATTTGTTATGAGTTCATGCACTTTGTTGGTTTTGTTCTTTGAGCAAGGTGATGTTCATGCACGGTTCATTTTGTGCACCAGTAAAAAAACATACACCTATGTCCTGAATTTGGAAAAAGAAATCATATTTTATTTATCACTAAAGAAGGGTTCGGTGAATGCGCATATGAAACTGGTGGGTTCGGTACCTCAAAAAAGGTTAAGAACCACTGCTTTAAAGCCTTGCAGCCTCTACGAGAGCTATGGTTCAAGGTCACACAGCAAGCCGGAGCTAACACTCAAAGCTCCCAACTCCTGGTCATCGAGTCTTACTGGATCACACGCCCTCCTGGGGGGCTTCACCTTGCTGGCCTTGAGCTCCACTACAGGCAGCCTTTGTCAAGTGCTTACACTGTGTCAGACACTGTAATAATAATTACAGTGCAATTCATGTCTGAATCAGTATCAACTGATTTCATCTTCATCACAGTCATGTAGTATGGATACTATTTGCTTCCTTAATATATGGGATAGCAAACCTGGGCACAGGGGATTAAGCAACTTGCCCAAGGTCAAGAGGTGCTCTGTAGTAGAGTGGGATATGAACCCAAGGTAGTCAGTCCATGTTCATAGCCACCATAACATTGCATTTTGCAGGTGAGCTATTCAAGAATTGCCTTTGTATAGAGTGGAGAGAGTAATTTGAGCACTATCTCTGAATTCATCCATGTACCCATCCACCCCTCCATCTGTCCAAAATCTACCCTTCTTATTTAGGAGCTTGTATTATGTCAAGTGCTGTGGTTAAGAGGTAACTAATACCCAGTCTTTGCCCTTCAAAAATTCATAGTCTGAGGGCGCTCATGATGCACCTCTGTTCAGGTTGGAAAGTGATGAGAGAGTGGACGTGACCAAACCAGATCAGTAAACCAGGGTCTGTAACAGAACACATGGAGCACCCACTGCAGAATCACCTGGAATGGTGGGGCTGAGGAATCTGTGTTTTTAACAGCCGCCTCCCCAGGTGATTCTGACACCCATTAGTGTTGGAGAAATGCTTCTATAGAATGTTTTTAAGGAAGTAGGAAGCTCAGCTTCCTACCCCTGCTAAGTGCCAAGCCTGTAGCAGAGGCAGGCATTAGTATATGAAGTACCTAGAACAATCATTCCACCTGAGCTGTTCTGGGGACCTCTGGGGTTCCTCACAGGGGCCCCAGGAGCTGCTGTGGGCAGGATGGCAGGAGGAGGCAGAGGGACGAGGGCTCTGGGCTTACCGCCTTTTTTTTTTTTTTTTTTTTACAGGGACAGAGAGAGAGTCAGAGCGAGGGATAGATAGGGACAGACAGACAGGAACGGAGAAAGGTGAGAAGCATCAATCATTAGTTTTTTGTTGCCGTCGCAATACCTTAATTGTTCATTGATTGCTTTCTCACATGTGCCTTGACCACGGGCCTTCAGTAGACCGAGCAACCCCTTGCTGGAGCCAGCAACCTTGGGTCCAAGTCTCGAACCTGGGTCTTCTACATCCCAGTTCGACGCTCTATCCACTGCGCCACCGCCTGGTCAGGCTGGGCTTACCGCTTTTGAGTCAACCAGAGCTGCTCTTTATTCTTTGGAAGGAGAAAAGTTTCTAGTACTGAAAAAAGATTAAAATGTCCTTTAACTAAAGAAATACTTTATGGCAACATGTAGCAAGTTATATGAGCTAGATTAAACCTAAAAACTGAGGAATTCCCAAGTAGGAAGGGAGGTCACAAATGACTCGGATCTCTAACAGAGCGGGCTGGCTGTCTGAGAGAGGAGGTGAGGAAAAGGTGTGTTGAACACTTCTATGTTTAGATTACTATTTGAGGGTGTGTTTAGTTCCTTTGTCTTAGAAAATATGATTTTAAGTGACAGCATATTATCCCATAATCTTGATGAGCTTTACTGTTTAATTCACTTTTTAGGAGGTGTTTATAATGTATTGGAATCTTATTATCCAAATGCTACCATGACATTTTTTTGCATATTCCATATATATTTACATGTCTTCTGAAATCTCTTGTGATTATTTTTGGGGAGAAAGTAGAGATACAAGAAGGTGTATGAATTAAATACACAGCTAGTGGGACAGGTTAGCATTGTGATTTTAGAGGGCAATGATGATGCTATGTGACGTGAGTGTCTGAGCCTGTGGCATGCAGGTCCAGCAAGAGGCACTCCTACAGGAAACCTGGACGTGAGGGCTCTGCTGGCCAGGTCTCTGTCAGGTATACTCCCTACTCTGCCTATCAATGGGGCCCAGCCCCTGTACCTTTTGCAGAACCCTTTGAGTCAAATGGCTTTTGGAATTACACATTTTTCATATTTTAGAAATGTAATAGGGCCTGACCAGGTAGGTGGTGGTGCAGTGAATAGAGCATCGGACTGGAACGTGGAGGACCCAGGATCAAAACCCTGAGGTCACCAGCTTGAACGTAGGCTCATCTGGTTTGAAGAAGGCTCACCAGCTTGAGCCCAAGGTCGCTGACTTGAGCAAGTGGTCACTCAGTCTCTGTAGCCCCCCAGGCAAGGCACATATGAGAAAACAATCAATGAACAACTAAGGTGCCGCAATAAAGGGTTTATGCTTTTCATCTCCCTTCCTGTCTGTCTGTCCCTCTCTGTCCCTCTCTCTGTCTCTGTCACACAAAAAAAGAAAGGTAATAGAAACTATATCCTCTCTGAATGATAAGAACACCCCACTTAATGGGGAACACCCTATACTCAAGCAGAAGACTTAGTTTTCAGTAAAATGTGATGAATATTTGAAGTAAGTGAGAAAAATAAAAACTGTAAATCCTTATGTCAATTCAGGTGAAGGTTTGAAGCTAAATGGCTTTCTACCATCTTGTCTAAGATCTTTGGGCTTTCAGAGCTGAGGATAAGGTATTTGGGACGTGTGTGTATTTTGAATTTGAGTAGGTAGATCAGACTCAGTGGCCTGCTCATCTCTTCAAACTCATATGAAAGCTGGGAGCGCTTCATAAATTTACAGATGATAAATAAGTATTACTCTTTTTTTACTAAATACTATGTTTTTTTCCTCAGACCCTCTACCATCTCCAGAAGTACATTGTACATCGACTAATGAAAGCATCCTAATCACTTGTGAGGTCTCGGAAAGTTACAGCAGACATCGAGATAAGTTAAGTTACTCATGGCATTACCCTACATCACAGTGTAGAAAAACCTCAGACCCTGAAGTCTCTGCTACCGTCAAAGAGAATGTGTTGTTTTGTAATAAGGATGCTAACCTCTCACAGGAAGTACGGTGCTTTGCTGTAAATTCAGTATCCAACAGGACATCATCAATATATATGTCAACCTGTGCCCCACGTGGTGAGTAAATAGCTCAGTGTTCTATGGCATTAAGGAAGTTCATGGACCAGTGCTGGTTCTTGGGTTTCAAACTGCAGATGAAGTGACTAACATACATTTTACAAATTTGAAATATAGAATGAGTTATAATTTTCACAGACACCCTATTAGAGGTACAACGCTAACATTTTTAGCACTTTCTATGTCAAACACCATTCTAGTGCATGTGTTCATTAATTTAACCCTCATACAACCCAATGAATTGGGTTCTAGTAATTATTTTATGGGGAGGAACCAAGACACGGGGACTTTAAGTTGCCTTCCCAAGGTTAGCAGCTAGTGAGTGGAAGAACCTGATTTTGAAATCAGGCCATCTGGGCCCTGGTCAGTTGGCTCAGTAGTAGAGCGTCAGTCCAGCATGTGGATGTCCCAGGTTTGATTCCTGGTCAGGGCACACAGGGGAAACAACCATCTGCTTCTCCACCTCTTTTCTTTCCTCTCTCTCTCTCTTTTTCTCTCTTCCTTTCCTGCAGCCATGGCTTGATTGGTTTGAGCACATTGGCCCGGTGTGCTGAGGATGGCTCTGTGGAGCCTCCACCTCAGGAATAAAAATAGCTCAGATGCAAGCATGACCCCAGATGGGCACGGCATCTGCCCCAGATGAGGGTTGCTGGGTGTATCCTGGTCAGGGCATATATAAGAGTCTGTGTTTCTATCTTCCCTCCTCTCAGTTGGAAAAAAATAAGAAAAAGAAAAACAATGAAATCAGGTCATCTGTCTATAGAACCCCTGCTCTTAACTATTTACAATGTGGTGTGAGAGAGAGGCAGGGAGAGAGGTTGAGAATCATCAACTCATAATTGCTTTTACTTTAGTTGTGCATTCATTGCTTCTTGTATGTGCCTTGACTAGGGCTGAGTCACTCCCCTTGTTCAAGCCAGTGACCTTTGATCTCAAGCTGGCAAACTTTGGGATCATGTGGATGATACCTTCACTCAAGCCAGTGACCCTGCACTGTTGAGCAGCTCTGAGAACCCACAACCTTGGGGCTTCGAACCAGCAAACCCAGCGTTTATTTATGGCACCACAACTGTTCAGGCCATATATTCTTAATAACCTTTATGGTCTCACATGTGCTACAAGACTGTGTATTTGATACATTTGTCCAGGTGTGCCACAGAATGTTTAAAACATGCAGTATATGACTAATTAGTCAGGGACCTGACCTCTTTCCCTTGAATGTCAAATAAAAAAATGACAACAGCTAACACAACAGCCATCCAATGTGGATGAATCAAAATTATACCTATTTTTTGTTGTTAGATCAGCAAAAAACATGTAATAAGATTGAAAAGTCACTGGCCTAGGCCAGTGGTTGGTAGACTCATTAGTTGGCAGAGCCAAATATCAACAGTACAACGATTGGAATTTCTTTTGAGAGCCAAGTTTTTTTAAACTTAAACTATATAGGTAGGTACATTGTTATTAACTTAATTAGGGTACTGGCCAAAGAGCCGCATGTGGCTCGCAAGCCGCGGTTTGCCAACCACTGGGCTAGGCTAACACCCACTTAATTTCATGATAAGCTGTCTCACCTATGGTCTTTTTTCCCCATTGATTTGAGGGGGGTGAGTAGGAAGGGAGAATCAGAGAGAGAGAAGCTTCAACTTGTTGTTCCACTTAGTTGTGCATCCACGATTGCTTCTCATATGTGCCCTGACTGGGGCTTGAACCAAGTCCCCTCAGGATCGAACTGGCGACCCTGGGATCAAATTAACTTTGGTCTTTTTATATTTTTTTAAGTCTTAAGTACATTGTAATTGGCAATTTTTTTGCATTATATATTCAAATTACAAGCAAAAGGATCAGTGATGTTTTTTTAATTTTATTTAGACAATTTAAACGGGATGACATTGATCAATTAGAGTACATAGATTTAGAGAAAACATCTCCAGATCATTTTGACATTTGGTTATGTTGTATACCCATCACCCAAAGTCAAATTGTCTTCTGTCACCTTCTATTTGGTTTTCTTTATGCCCCTCCCTTCCCCCTACTCCCCCCCTCCTCCCTCCCCACCCATGGTAACCACCACACTCTTGTCCATGTCCCTGAGTCTCATTTTTATGTTCCACCTATGTATGGAATCATATAGTTCTTACTTTTTCTAATTTACTTATTTCACTCAGTATAATGTTATCAAGGTCCATCCATATTGTTGTAAATGATCCTATGTCATCATTTCTTATGGCTGAGTAGTATTCCATAGTATATATGTACCACATTTTCTTTATACAATCTTCTATTGAAGGGCTTTTTGGTTGTTTCCATGTCTTGGCCACTGTGAACAATGCTGCGATGAACATGGGGCTGCATGTGTCTTTACATACCAATGTTTTCATGTTTTGTGGGTAGATACCCAGTAGAGGAATTGCTGGGTCATATGGTAGTTCTATTCTTAATTTTTGAGAAACCACCATACTTTCTTCCATAATGGTTGTACTACTTCACATTCCCACCAATAGAGAATGAGGGTTTCTTTTTTTCCATAGACTCTCCAACACTTGTTATTACTTGTCTTGTTGATAATAGCTAATCTAACAGGTGTGAGGTGGTATCTCATTGTAGTTTTGATTTTCATTTCTCTAATAGCTACTGAAGATGAGCATCTTTTCATATATCTGTTGGCCATTTGTATTTCTTCCTGGGAGAAGTGTTTGTTCATATCCTCTTCCCATTTTTTTATTGGATTGTTTGCTTGTTTGTTGTTGAGTTTTGTGAGTTCTTTGTATATTCTGGATATTAGGCCCTTATTTGAGCTGTTATTTGAAAATATCATCTCCCATTTAGTTGGCTGTTCGTTTGTTTTGCTGTCAGTTTCTCTTGCTGTGCAAAAGCTTCTTAGTCTGATGTAGTCCCATTCATTTATCTTTGCCTTCACTTCCCTTGCCTTTGGAGTCAAATTCATAAAGTGCTCTATATAACCAAGGTCCATGACTTTAGTACCTATGTTTTCTTCAATGTAATTTATTGTTTCAGGTCTTATATTTAGGTTTTTGATTCATTTTGAATTAATTTTAGTACAAGGGGACAAACTGTAGTTGAGTTTCATTCTTTTGCATGTGGCTTTCCAGTTTTCCCAGCACCATTTATTGAAGAGGCTTTCTTTTCTTCATTGTATGTTGTTGGCATCTTTATCAAAAATTATTTGACCACATATATGTGGTTTTATTTCTGGACTCTCTATTCTGTTCCATTGGTCTGAATGTCCATTTTTCTGCCAATACCATGCTGTTTTGATTATTATGGCTTCATAATATAATTTGAAGTCAGCTATTTTAATGCCCCAAGATTCGTTCTTTTTCCTTAGGATCACTTTGGCTATTTGGGGTTTTTGTTATTTGTTTTGTTTTTGTTTTTTTTACAGGGACAGAGAGAGAGAGTCAGAGAGAGGGATAGATAGACAGGAACGGAGAGGATGAGAAGCATCAATCATCAGTTTTTCGTTGCGACACCTTAGTTGTTCATTGATTGCTTTCTCATATGTGCCTTGATCGTGGGCCTTCAGCAGACCGAGTAACCCCTTGCTGGAGCCAGCAACTTTAGGTCCAAGCTGGTGAGCTTTTGCTCAAGCCAGATGAGCCCGTGCTTAAGCTGGTGACCTCTGGGTTTCGAATGTGGGTCCTCGGCATCACAGTCCAATGCTCTGTCCACTGCGCCACCACCTGGTCAGGCTATTTGGGGTTTTTTATAGTTCCATATAAACCTCATGATATTTTGTTCCATTTCTTTAAAAAGTGACATTGGAATTTTGATGAAATTGCATTAAATTTGTATATTGCTTTGAGTAATATGGTCATTTTGACTATATTTATTCTTCCTGTCTAAGAACAAGGAATATTTTTCCATTTCATTTTATCTTTTTCGATTTCCCTTAACAATGCTTTGTAGTTTTCACTATATAGGTCCTTTATATTCTTTGTTATGTTTATTCCTAGATATTTTATTGCAACTGTAAAAGGGATTATTTTTTTAGTTCATTTGCTGATGTTTCACAAAGATCAGTGATTTTTACAGTGGTTCATTAAAACAAAAGAAAAGGTGAACATTATTATTATTCTATAATTATTATTCTATTATAATTTAGAATAATATCATAATTGTATAAGTGAACAGGACTTCTGTGGCAAATGGAGAATATGAGTTTTTTGGGGCTGGGATGGGATGATTCTGTGAATGATTTTTTTTTTCCTGAACAAATAACTGAAACAGAAAAGGACAATTAGTAAAATATAATAAATATAAAAAACTTGAATTTAATTTGATGAATGAATCATTCTCTTTACGTTTCCAGTGTATCATACTATTTGAAACTTCAGATAATTACATTTAAAGTTATGGTTTTATTTTTAGACAAAGCAATATTAACTTCTGGGGTAAAACAAATATTTGAAGAAAAAGTACAAAGTGCCTGCCAGTTTGTAACTGATGGATTTGGTCCTTAAAGACAGAGAGAAGACCAAACCCACAGAGGTGTCACTCACCTTGCTCAAGCCAGCGACCTTGAGCTCAAGCCAGTGATCATGGGGTTATGCCTAGGATCCCATGTTCAAGCCAGGGACCCGCACTTAAGCCAGATGAACTGGTGCTCAAGCCAGTGACCTCGGGATTTCGAACCTGGGTCCTCAGCGTCCCAGGTCAATGCTCTATCCACTGTGCCACCTCCTGGACAGGTTTAAGAGATTTGCAGGCATCCTGTCCTTGCAGGATTTTCATTTAATCTTTGCCATTAGAATTGAAGGCTCACATAACATGCTCTTCCCTGTTGATACCTTGAAGAAAAGAGCGTTACCATAATCCCACCTCTCACTGATGTAAAATAAGAGTTATGGATTTGCAAACAAACCCTTTTTGTTATTAAATAATTGTAATTCATCTTTTAGAAAATTTTCCTCCAAAATTATTATTCACATTACACTGTAGAATTTGAAAGTTTGAGAGACATTGCCAGATAGTTCCTAGGTCCTTTAAATCCAGAGTAGTGTGACAAATGAGATATGTATGTCTGGGGTCATGTTTTTCGTCTTCAGTAACCAAATGTTTTCTTCTCTGCCTGAACTTAATGATCTAAATGGTTCTTTTCAACAATAAAAGACCAAAGTCTCCCTCTTTTTTTCCCCATGATGATTTTGAATACTTCTCTGTGGACTTGCAGGTATCATAACAGAGGTAAATCCATGAAGGTGCACTATTTAAATATTGGATCTTGCTTGTTCAAGTGTTAATTTTTTATGCAGACTTTCCAGTGCTTTATCAGTGAAGCACAAGTAGCTCACATTGACTTGCCTGCTACTCTTTAGCAAACCCTTCCAAATATTGTTTCATTTATTCCTCACTACTACCTGTTCTAGACTGGCAGGACAGGAGTTCTTATTTACTTTTTTAAGAATGAGGAGACCACTTCAAAAAGTGGGGTGACTTCGCCAAGGCCACTTTAGTACTGGAGAAAGAGTTAAAATGTAGGTCTTTAAATTCTGAAATTTTTTTCCATGATACAATTCTGATTGTGTCTCAAAATAAATCAAGTGAAAAATTTTGACTGATTCACAGAAATCAGCTAGCGAAAACCATACCATGTTAAATGATAGTACAGATTGTGGGAGTTCTGTGGGATCAAGGATCAAGTTTCTTTGATTAATAAATTATAAGGGGATTAATAAATTATAAGGAAAAGAGAGGTGATAGGGAAGCTTAGAAATTTAAGAGATTTAAGAAACATATTAGACCCTGGCTGGTTGGCTTAGTGGTAGAGCATCGGCTCAGCATGTGGATATCCCAGGTTTGATTCCTGTTCAGGGCTCACAGGAGAAGTGCCCATCTGCTTCTCCAACCCTCCCCCTCTTGCTTCTCTCTCTCTCTCTCTCTCTCTCTCTCTCTCTCTCTCGTGCACTCTCATTCTCTCTTCTACTCTTCTCCCCTCCTGCAGCCATCTCTCAATTAGAGCAAGTTGGCCCCAGGCGCTGAGGATGGCTTCATGGTCTCCACCTCAGGTGCTAAAAAATGGCTCTGGTTGCATTGGAGCAAGGGCCCCAGACAGGCAGAGTATCGTCCCCTAGTGGGCATGCTGGGTGAGTCCTGGTTGGGGCATATGTGGGAGTCTGTCTCTCTGCCTCCCCTCCTCTCACTGAATAAATAAAACAACAACATATTAATTCATTGCAGTATATACATCTTATTTTATCTTGATTCAAACAGGAAAAAAATAGGAGAAATTGAAACACTGTCTGGGGCCCTTGCTCCATAGCCATTAACATATTTGAATATGTTAATTTGTCTTTTAGGTATGATAATGGCATGGTTATGTTTTACAAATAATCCCTGTCTTTTGGAAGTACAAACTGAAATATTTATGACTACAAAATTGTGTTCTCTGGAGTCAAGCAAAGAAGGATTTACATCTCTGCTTGCTTCATAGCAAGTGTAAGGGGAGAAATAAAAAAGAGGGATAGTGCACGTTCCCTTTAAAGATCAACCCAGTGTGTTATCATTTCTGATCACACCCCCTGGGCCACCCTGAGTTCATGGCCATGCCTTGCTGAGGGAATCTGGGAAATACCATTTTTCCTGGTAAAACTGAGGAGCTCCCTTGCTGAGGAGAAAGGAGAGAGTGGGTAGTGGGAAACAATAGATGCTTCTGCCACAGTGTGCCACCAAACAAATATAACAGGTACCATTTAAATAACATACACAAAATCAAAAGATATTTAAAGAATGGTATAAACAGTATGTAAAAATAGAGGCTCTCTCCTTTTTGTCACCTGATTGGCCATTTTAGGTGCTCCCTTGGGTGTATGCACCTCATTGGGAAACTCTTGGTCTGAGCCAGAGACTGTGGTGTCTTGCACTAGCATGATAGTGGGGAAGAGATTTAGGTAGGATACATTTTGAACAGAACCAAGTGAACTTCCTGTGGTTTGAGCAGGGAGGGCAGTGATTAAATGCCTGCTAGGATGTTGGCCCGAGCAACCAGATGAATTGTGTTACCATTTATTGAGACTGAGAGCAAGGGGAGCAGCAGGCTTGTGAAGGGAATAGAAAATTCCCTTAGGGACATTATGTTTGAGATATCTGCTAGATTTCAAATGGAGACGTCAAGTAAGGCACTTGGATATATAAGTCCAGGTCTCTAGTGAATAGATAGGGAGTGCTGGAGATACAAATGTGGGCACAGAATAGAGTGAGCATTTGAAACCATGGGCTCAATGAGATCACTTAGAGCAGGTGTCAGAGAGCAGAGTGCTCTGGCATTTACAGCTGTTAGGAGAAAGAGGATCCAGCAAAGGAGGCTGAAAAGGAAGGAGTATGAGAGAGGTAGGGATGAAAGTCCAAGAATGTGGTGTCAGAAGCCAAGTGAATTGGGAGTGATCATCAGTGCAATGGGCAGGGCAAGGAGAATTAAGAAATTGTATTATTGTTATCTCCCCTGAATCTCTACTGTTCCAAAGTGGTGACAGCACCTGGCATCTTCCCAGGGAGAGAGGCTTTTGATAGGGACAGTATCAGTTAGAATTAGCTTCATCTGTTTAAAATAAAAATGTATCCTTGGCTTAACAATGGAGATTTTTTCCGTTAAGGTAAAAAACCTGGAGGCAGGCAGCTCTGGGCGTACTATTGCTTTATGAAGTTGTCAGACCCAAGAGCAGCCCAGCTTCAGCTGCCTCCCTGGCTCTCCCAGTAGGGTTTAGAAGGGAGAAGTGGCCCACCTTATTTATCTCTTTTAGAGAGATGGAAAATACCACCCAACCTTTCCTGCGTCTTGTTGCCCAAATTTAGTCACATGGTCAA
The DNA here is from genome assembly GCA_037038555.1 of Rhynchonycteris naso. Lineage (NCBI taxonomy): Eukaryota > Metazoa > Chordata > Mammalia > Chiroptera > Emballonuridae > Rhynchonycteris > Rhynchonycteris naso. The sequence continues at coordinate 132,289,072 of CM072998.1, forward strand.
GCCTAGCTGGAAGAACAGCTGGGAGTTGAATGTCACTTCAAGCCCAGCTGAAAATGTGAGTTCTTTAGAAAAGAGGGAAGAATGGCTATGGGAGGCAACTAGCAGCATCTGGCCAGGGGCCTCTTCAGTCAAACTAGTGGTAACTGCCTATTTGTTCCAATCTACCTGAGTTTCTAACTAGAGGAAAGGGTGTGGAGGAAGAAGATGGCAGCAGAGTGGGTAGAAGTTACACTCACCTCCTCCCTGGTCCCAACTGGCATTATATATAAATTATAGAACAATCAGCCTGAATAACCACCTGAAGACTAGCTGAACAGGAGTCTTATCATCAAGGAGTTACAGAAGGAGCCATGCTGGGACTGGTAGGAAGGGAAGAAACATGGAAAGAACTGGCACTGCAGCCCTGTGCAGCAGCTGAGAACCCGGAGGGCTCTCCAGCATAGGATACCAAAGCCAGGAAGAGGCACCCATATAACATCTGGCTATGTGAATCAGTGGGGAGCCTGTCTGCCAGGCACCCTATTAAAGGGTCATTGCACAAAGTCTCATTTGTAATTGCTCACCTTGGACTCCGACGGGAGGGAGGATCAGCGCAGACTGGAGACATGCTAGAATGCTAGAACAGGCTGAGTTGTTTGGTTCCTGGGAGAGTGCTGAAATGACAGCCACCAGGGTCTCTGTGCTGAGTCCCTCTCCTGTTTGCCTGCAGATACCATCTTTCCAGCACCAAGCACCCCCCTCTATACAGCATCAACCTGGAGGAATCCCATAGTCCCACGCTCCCAACTCCCTGTTGCCCCACCCTGCCAAGCTCACACCATGTGGAGGAATCTGCTGCCTGAGCCTGTAGTATAGACTTCGTTGAAGGGATTTTGAGGGGGAACTCAAAAGAAGTCAGAGACTGAGTTCTTTAGCTGGAGGGCAGAGGTCATTTTTCCTTCACATGCCCAACAGGCCCACCATTCCTTTGCAGAGCCCTTCTTTCACACAGCCCAACTTTGGTCTGCTGACCTTTTAGTGAACTCTGCTGACCTCACACTGACAACTCCCTTAGACCCTGTTGGGTGGCAGGTAACCTTGAGGTACCCTGAAACTATCACTTAGTGACCTCAAATCCAGCACTGGTGCTGAGCTTAAATCTTTATCAGTCTGGTGAACACTACTTACCCCTACCTGGTGACTCACTGAGAACCTGCCTCACACAATTCACCACCAGAGGCTCTTTAAATGACTGAGCCTAACAGGCAACTAGCAGGTGGAGCAGGATCTCGGAGAGCCTTGGGTCATTGCTGGCCCCCAGGTTCAGTGCTGATGGAAACTGAGCATGGTGTGTAGCTTGGCCCATCCCCTGCAAACTTGGACCCAGCAGAGACAGCTACAAACGGTGGATCTCTTTGTAGCTCCAAACAGGTAGTCCAGGGCCAGTCACAGGCAGTGCCTGACATTGACCCATCAAGTGGCCCCAGAACCAACACACTTGGTGGTGAGCTTTAGACAACATCAGAGTAGGATCCAATTAGCTCCACAAGTGGCACATGCAAAGGGAGATCTAGGCAGGGACCCGACACTGTTGGGTTGAATTCTGCTTCCTGGAGCCAGCCCTGCACAGCAGCTCGTACACTGCAGCTGAGGCTGACCGTCACAGTCAGCCAGAGGGGCAGCCTCACCATGGACAAATTGGAACAGTAACCAAGACACTACAGCAACAGGGACGCTCATAGATCTCACACAAGGAACATTTCTGGAGCACCTAGCTGGTGCCACTGAGCCCCAAAAAACACCTGCTGCATAAGGTACCATACCAAAACTGGGAGGCCTAGAAGATCTACTTAATGCACAGAAACAAATGCAGCCAAAGTGGGGAGACAAACATGCCCCAAATGAAAGAACACGAAAACTCCTCAGAAAAAACAACTAAATGAAATGGAGACAACCAGACTACCAGATATAGAGTTCAAAACAATGGTTATAAGGATGTTCAAGGAACTAAGGGGAAGAGCAAATGAACTCAGTGAGAACTCAAAGAGATAGTAAACATAAAAATGGACATAGAGACCACATAAAGAGGAAGTAAAAATGATGAATATAATAACTAAAATGAAGAATATACTAGAAGGAATCAGTAGCAGGCTTGATGAAGCAGAGGATCGAATCAGTGATTGGGAAGACAAGGTAGCAGAAAACACCCAATCAGAGCAGCAAAAGAATAAAAAAATTTAAAAATGAGGATAGTCTAGCCTGACCAGGCAGTGGCATAGTTGATAGAGCATTGAACTGGGATGCATGCAGAGGACCCAGGTTTGAAACCCTAGGTGGCCAGCTTGAAAGTGGGCTCATCTGTCTTGGACATGGGCTCACCGGCTTGAGCGTGGAGTCTCTGGCTTGTACCATGGATCATAGACATGATCTCATGGTTGCTGGCTTGAGCCCAGAGTCACTGGCCTGCGCAAGGGGTCACTCACTTTGCTGTAGCCCCCCCCCCCCCAGTCAAGGCACATATGAGAAAGCAATCATTAAACAACTGGGATACCACAATGAAGAATTGATGCTTCTCATCTCTATCCCTCCCTGTCCCTTTCTGTCCATCTCTCTGACTCTCAAAAAAAAAAAAAAAAAAGAGGTTAGTCTAAGCCAGTGGTTTTCAACCTTTTTACACTTGGGGAGCAATGAACATAGAAGAATTATTTGGGGGACTGCTAAGGCAGAAATCAACCTGAGTATAAGCAAATTTGGCTAAGTTCATTGGGTCTATAATCTTCATACAACATCAGGGTAGTTAACTCTTTGTAGACTGGCATGAAATTTTTAGTGGACCAGTAGTTGAAAAACATTAGTCTAAGGGACCTCTGGGACAGCACATGTAATATAACAACATCTGTATCATAGGGGTACCATACCAGAAGGAGAAGAAAGAGAGAGCAAGGGATCCAGAACCCTTTAAAGAAGTAATGGCTGAAAACCTCTCTAACCTGGTGAAGGAAAGACACATGTCCAGGAAATGCAGAGATCCAAAGAGGCCCACACCAAGACACATCATAATTAAAATGGCAGAGGTTAAAGACAAGGAGAAAATCTCAAAGGCAGCAAGAGAAAAGACAGTTACCTACAAAGGAGTTCCCATAATATTCTCAGCTCATTTCTCAATAGAAACATTTCAGGCTAGAAGGGATTGTCATGAAATAGTCAAAGTGATGAAAAGCAAGGACCCACAACCGAGACTACTCTAACTACCAAGATTATCATTTAAAATTGAAGGAGGAGTAAAGAGCTTCCCAGAGAAGAAAAAGCTAAAAGAGTTTATTACCACCAAACCGGTATTATAACAAATGTTAAAGAGTCTTCTTTAAGAAGAAGAACAGGGAATAAAGAGGCAATAAAGAATAAAATGGCAATAAATACATATCTGTCAATCACTTTAAATATAAATGGCTTATATGTTCCAATCAAAAGACATAGTGTAGCTGAATGGATAAGAAAACAAGACCCATATATATGCTATCTAGAGACCCACCTCAAAATGAAAGCTATACACAGAATCAAAGTAAAGGAATGGAAAAGATATTTCATACAAATAAAAATGAGCCTGACCAGGCGGTAGCACAGTGGATAGAGCGTTGGACTGGGACTCGGAGGACCCAGGTTCGAGACCCCGAGGTCGCCAGCTTGAGCACAGGCCCGTCTGGCTTGAGCAAAAGCTCGCCAGCTTGAACCCAAGGTGGCTGGCTCCAGCAAGGGATTGCTCGGTCTGCTGAAGGCGCGCGGTCAAGGCACGTGTGAGAAAGCAATCAATGAACAACTAAGGTGTCGAAATGAAAAACTGATGATTGATGCTTCTCATCTCTCTCTGTTCCTGTCTGTCTGTCCCTGTCTATCCCTGTCTCTGAGTTTCTCTCTGTCCCTGTAAAAAAAAAAAAAAAAAAAAAAAAAGAAAAACAGCTAGGTAGCAATACTTCTATCAGACAAAATAGACTTTAAAACAAAGGCTATATTAAGAGACAAGGACATTACATAAGGATGAAGGGAGCAATCCAACAAGAGGATATAACCCTTGTAAACTTTATTTACCCAACTTAGAAGCACCTAAATACATAAAGCAAATCTTGATGAATATAAAAGGAAAGTTCAACAGTAACACAGTCATAGTTATGTGGGATTTTAACACCCCATTAACATCAATGGATAGATCTTCTAGACAAAAAATCAACAAGGAAACAATAGCCTTTAATGACACACTAGATAAGATGGATTTAATTGGTATTTTCAGAGCATTCATCCCAAAGCAGCAGAATATACATTCTTTCCAAGTGCCATGACACATTTTCTAGGGTAGATGACATGTTAGGACACAAACAAGTCACAGTAAATTTAAGAAGATTGAGATCTTACCAAGCATCTTCTCTGACCACAGTGTTATGAAACTAGAAATCAATGACAAAAAATAAAGAGAAACCCCTGAAAAGCACAGTAACACTTGGAGGCTAAATAAAATATTACTATACAATGATTAGGTTAACAATGAAACCAAGAAAGAAATCAAAAGATACTTCGAAACAGATGAAAGCGAGAACACAACAATTTAAAATACATGGGACACAGCAAAAGCAGTTCTAGAGGGAAATTTATAGCATTACAGGCCTACCTCAAGAAACAAAAATCTCACATAAATAATCTAATCTTATACCTAAATGGACTAGAAAAAGAACAAACAAAGCCCAAAGTAAGTAGGAAGGAAATGATTAAGATCAGAGAGGAAATAAATGAAATAGAATCTTAAAAACAGTACAAAAATCTCAGAGAAAGCAAGAGATGGTTCTTTGAAAAGGTAAATAAGATTGATAAACCTTTAGGCTTATTAAGAAAAAAAGAGGACAAATAAAATCAGAAAGGAAAGCAGTATCAATTGACACCACATAAATACAAAGGATTATAAGAAAATACTATGAACAAAACTATATGCCAACAAATTGGACAATCTGGAAGAAATGCATAAATTCCTAGAAATATACAATCTTCCAAAACTGAATCAAAAAGAATTTAAAAATCTGAACAGACCAGTTTAACTAATAAAATCAAAAAGCTCCCAGCAAAAAAATGCCTGGATCAGATGGCTTCAGAGGTAAATTTTACCAAACATTCAAAGAAGAACTAACATCTGTCCTTCTCAAACTATTCAAAAAACTTAAAAGAAGGGAAGACTTCCAAGCTCATTTTATGAGGCCAGCATTATTCTGATTCCAAAACCAGATAAAGACATTACAAAGAGAAAATTATAGGCCAATATCCCTTATAAACATAAGTGCAGAAATCTTCAACAGAATATTAGCAAACCAAATCCAGCAACACATTAAAAAGATTATATAGCATGATCAAGGGAGATTTATCCCTGGGATGCAAGGTTAGTACAATATCTGCAAATAAGCTAAAGTGATATACCACATAAACAAAGGAAGGAGAAAAATCATATATATGATGATATATATCTACAGATGCAGGAAAAGCATTTGATAAAATCCCGTACCTGTTTATGATAAAAACTCAGCAAAGTGAGAATTGAGGAAATATACCTCAACATAATAAAGGCCATATTTGACAAACCCACAACCAACATTACACTTAACGGGGAAAAACTAAAAGCATTTCCCTTAAGATCAGGAACATGACAGGGATGTCTGCTTTCACCACCCATATTCAACATAGTACTGGAAGTCCTAGCCACAGCAATCACAGGTGAAACAACACAATCACAGTAGGAAGAAATAAAAGGCATCCAAATTGGAAAAGAAGTAAAACTCATTTTCAGATGACATGATACTGTATGTAGAGAACCCTAAAGATTCCACACAAAAAAAATAAAACAACAACAACAAAAAAACCCCTGCTAAAACTGATAAATGAATTCAGTAAAATAGTACGGTACAAAATTGATCTTCATAAATTAGCTGCATTAAAAAATATTTTGGTAGTTTTAATTTTTTTAATTGACTTTTGAGAGGGAGAAGGGTGAGAAACATCAACTTGTAGTTGCTTCACTTTAGTTGTTCATTGATTGCTTCTCATACATGCCTTGATGGGAGTGGAGTGGCCCAAGCTGAGCCAGTGATCCCTTGGTCAAGCTGGCGACCTTGGAGCCTCAGTGTTCTGAGTTGACACTGTGCCACCACCGGTCAGACTTGGTTGCATTTTTATACACCAACAATGAAGTATCCGAGCGAGAAACTAAGAAAAAAATCCCACTAGCAATTGCATAAACAAAAAAATACCTAGAAATAAACTTAACCAAGGAGGTAAAAGACCTGTACTTTTACAAGAAGATCATAAGAAGCTGAAGAAAGAAATTATAAATGAAAGCATGTAATGTGTTCATAGATAGGAAGAATTAACATCATTAAAATCTCTATACTACCCAAAGCAATTGATATTTTAATTGGATTTTTAAAATTTGTTTGTTTTGTTTTGTTTGTTTATGTGTGTGTGTGTTGAATAATACAAATTTATTGTTGGCGATTATCTTCCTCCATTTGTTTTGTTGATAGTTTCCTTTGCAAAGGAAATACAGTCGATTCTTTCTATTCGTGGTAATGTTCTATAGTCACTATATACATAGAATTAGCTAATGCTGAACCATTGCTCTCAGAGGAAATACTTGGTTAGGTTCCTGCTGGCCTCTGGTCACAATGTTTTTGGCAAAGTCTCGATAGAAAGTCTTGTTTTGTTGATTTTTTATTTGTATTCTTTCAATGATTTGAGAGAAGGTGGGGGGAGAGAGAAGCATCAACTCTTTGTTTCACCTAGTTGTTCCCTTTAGTTGTAGTCTCATTTATTCCTTCTCATATGTGCCCTGACCAGAGGTCAGTGGTTTCTGTACAGGGCCACTCAGCCAGGGCCTGACCTTGTTTTATTTTAAAGACATTGTATTTAATCCATATTGTTGATTCGTTAACATCGAACTAACCCACCAACAGCACTCTCACTCATATCCTAAATGAAGCTTATGTAACATACATATTTTCTTTGTAAGGCACATCACAGCCTTCTTGTGCTTAGGGATACTGGACAGCATTCCAGTACTATGCTTGGAGGCCATTTTAAACAGTGAGATCACCAACAAAAAGATAGCAAAAAATGTGAAAAACGTGGCACTAAAGAAATCACGAATAGAACACTTATTTATAGTGTGAGTGCTGACATGGAAGGTAGAGTGCTGCCTTGCTCAGATCAGCTGGGCCGGCATGTGCATCAGGCAACTCAAATTTCTCACCATTCTGCTGCACGTGTCCACGAAGACTGTGCTAGGGCTCCTAGCATCACTCTGGAGAATACAAATAAAGTCTAGCAGGTAGATTACTTGCAAACAGGAAAGCTGCAAATGAGGAGGAGTGACGGTATTTCTATTTTGGTCAATGGCTAATTGTATTATTATTATTTTTTTTACAGATGAATCAAGGGGTAGATATGGACTTGTTGCTATCCCTGTAGTTTTAATATTCTGTGTGCTGCTGTATTTAGGTATGTATGCTTTTCTTAAAATATGTAAAAAGTTTTCAAATTTGTATTGAGTTTTTAAAGTTAGAAAGTGAATACTTTGAAGGTGACAACAAGTTTGAAATTTTAGGCATTTTGAAAGAAACAGAAACTTTTGTGCTTTACTTGTCTGGGTTGCTGAGTGTGTCAGGTTCCTCCAAAGATTCAGCATTATTTTAAGGTAGGATGAGTCCTCGGGCCACGGCCAACTTTACAAGCAGGGGCACAGCCAGATATTCCTGGGACCTAATCTATAGCTTCCTTTTGTCCGTGGTGCACTTCAACAGATAGTTATACTTTTGGTCTCCAAGCCAGATTTTCCAAAAGACCCCTTACTCTTGGCTGCTACAGCCACAACGTCCATGTCTTATGGCCTAGGAGGAGGTCTCCAGTAGGAAAAAGCTTTGTTGAGTTGAGTGACTTAGAGCAGGTATCAATTAGCTGATATTGCCTGTGTTACCTTCATGAGCCTTCTCTAGTACCCCAGAGAGCTTGGGGCAACCTAGAAAGCAAACCATATGCCCTGGAGAACTGGTGACCTGACAAGCAAAGTCCCAAAGGACATTGACCAGATATGAACAGATGTTTTTGAAGCTCTATTAGTTTCCATATTAGCCTTCACCAAAAGGATATTTGCAAGACTAATTTGTCACTCCCCCAGGGAATGCTAAAGAGTAAGATTTCTGCAGGGCAACGGCAGTTAGAGTCCATGTCATTTCATACATCTTTTTTTATTTTATTTTATTCAGTGAGAGGAGGGTAGGCAGAGAGACACTCCCGCTTGTGCCCTGACTGGGATCCATCTGTCAAGACCACTAGGAGGTGGTGCTCTGCCCATCTGGGGTGTTGCTTTGTTGCTCAGAAACTGAGCTCTCTTAGCGCCTGAGGGAGAGGCCATGGAGCCATCCTCAGTGCCCAGGGCCAACTCGCTCCAGTCAAGCCACGGCTGCAGGAGGGGTGGGGAAAAGAAAGAGAAGGAGAAGCGAGAGGGGGAGGGTTGGAGAAGCAGATGGTCATTTCTCCTCTGTGCCCTGACCGGGAATCGAACCCGGGACTTCCACACACACACCGAGCCAACGCTCTGCCGCTGAGCAGACAGGCCAGTGCCACACTTATGTCTTAAACCAAGTTTGCAAACTGCATTTCCATTTCCCTGGAACTGCACTGTTCAGTAAGTAGGTATTAGCCACAGGTAGTGATTTCCATATAAAATTTAATTAGTTAAAAATAAATAAAATTTTAAATATTTTTAAAGTTATTTTTAATTCCCAAATAATGGCATTAATCATCTCCTTAACAGATTGGTCCCCAGAAACCGAAATCATTTTCTGCTCAGTGCTGTTATGGCTGTTTCACCAGAATGCCTAAACCAAAGGAAGGTGCCACTGAATACCCAAACTCCTTGGCAACTGGTTGATTTAGCTTTAAAAAAAGAAAAATGTTCATTCAATGGAGAGGAAATTACTTTAGTGGTCAGTATGGGTAGCCCCATATAACCTGAAAAAAATAGTTCTAAAAACATAATTACTTCAGGCCCTGGCCAGTTGGCTCAGCAGTAGAGCATTGGCCCCACATGTGGAAGTCTCAGGTTCGATTTCCGGCCAGGGCACACAGGGAAGCGCCCATCTGCTTCTCCACCCCTCCCCCTCTCCTTTCTCTCTGTCTCTCTCTTCCCTTCCCACAGCCAAGGCTCCACTGGAGCAAAGTTGGCCTGGGCGCTGAGGCTGGCTCCATGGCCTCCACCTCAGGTGCTAGAATGGAATGGCTCTGGTTGCAACGGAACAACAGCCCAGATAAGCAGAGCATCACCCCCTGGTAGTCATGCCTGGTGGATCCTGGTCAGGCACATGCGGAAGTCTGTCTCTCTGCCTCCCTGCTTCTCACTTCAGAAAAAGAAAATTACTTTAGCAAGCATCTCTACTCTAAAGCCATTGATTGGAAAATGGTGAGGTGTTTGGCACAGAGCTTTCGGAAGGGGGGAGAGTCGAATGTAAAGAACTCCACCGCTAGTTGTCACTGACACACACATTTACATGCTCAGTTGAGCCTGTGGGAGAGGCTGCATGACTGTAGGATGGCTCGAGGCTAAGGCTGATGCTTTGTGGGAGGAAACTGATGCATCCACAGTACATGTGTGGAAGTGGTCCTACCTTGTCCAAGCCGGCGCTCTCTGAAACAGTAGCCACGAGTCCCATGCGGCTGTTGAGCCCTTGAAATGTAGACAGCCAAGTTAAGATGTGCTGTGAATATACAATACACATTGGATTAATACGGTTTAGTATTTTTAAAAAAAGGATTGTGAAATATGTCACTAATAATTATGCTGTTTACATGTTGAAATAAAAGTATTTTTATATGTTAGGTTAATAAATAAAATATATCATGAAAATTTATTTCACCAGTTTATTTTACTCTTCAGTGTACCTAGTAAATTTTTTTAATGCTTGTGTGACTCGCATTATGCTTTGTTGGCCAGCGTTAATCTAGACCGTTCTAGTCTTACCTTATGCCCAAGCTGCTGTAGAAGTTACCATTTTGTCAACATTTTGTGTTTTTCTGTTGTTTGATGACTAATTTTTGAACAACTGTTTGGGCCAAGTCTGTAGCCAGTTTCGTGAAAGCATTTAGGAGAATGAGGGGTGTTAGCATGAACTGGGCTCTAGTTTAGTTTCCACATTCAGGGGTCTAAAGGGCCATGAGCAACTCCAGATCTCAGCGTCTATTTTCAGTTCTTTAATTAAAATGAAACATTTCTTCATTTGTAGGTCTGACAAGACTCACAAACAGAGGAGGAGCCAAGTAAGTACCTTGTAGGCTGTGTGGTGGGGAAACTGCCTTGTGTACTAGGACCAGAACAGCCCTCCTGTCAAGCGCCTATCACTTGGGAAGCCAGATTCTCTGTATCTACCAGTGCCGTGATCAGTGATCAGTGACATCAGCAGATAAACTGAGCACATCTCATTAAGGACCAACCCTGTGCCTGGCACTGTGCTAGCCACTCTCCCTATCTCATCTCATCGAACCCTGTCAGTGAGTCTTGCTCAGGGGAATCAGCACCCCTTGCTAGAGAGACTGAGAGTGAGAGTCCATGGAGTCCAGTCCCATTGCTGACAAGCAGGGAGCTGAGAGGTGGGTCTCGGTTTTCCGACTCGGAGGGTGCCCCTGTTGGCCAGCTCAGTGGCCCTCCTTCTCCGTCTAGGAAAGGTGGGCCGGGGATTGAGTTCACTTCAGGAGTTAGTGTCAGAGCTGGGCCTGTGGCACGAACAAAAGATAGGACATAAGCATGAATAGCAGGGGCAGTGTCATTAGTGAATTTCCATGCGGAGGCTCCAGAGGCTCCTCATGACAAGTTCCACTGGTGGGAGGAAGCAGGGCCCTGGGCCGTAGAAGACAGGGTAAGAAGAGGCGAGTCATTCTCTATGGGGTGGCCAATGTCAGGGGGCTGCAGAAAGATGGGGCTGGCCCGGCAGGTTGGGCCAGACCAAGACCCTGAGAGTTACCAAGAGGTCTGGGTGTTTTCTTCAAAGGTGCCACTGAGGGTGTTTGAGCAGAGCTTTGCTGTAGAAAGATTGCTCTGCTAGCAAAGCTTAGGTGAATTAACAGACAGGTATCTAGAGATGGAGATGCTGGTGAGTAGATAAGTGGGATAATGTGGCCAAGTAGAGCAGACCTGAATCAGGCAGTGGCAGAAATGAGTATGGAAGGCTAGGTTTGCAGGTTCTCTCCCAGACCTTGGACCAGTCACTTACACTCTGTGCCTCAGTTGTCTTCACTGCAGAAATCACAGTGACAGTATATGTAATGCTTGCATAGAAATAACATGTAGAGACAAGTTAACATAAGTACAATGCTTAGAATAGTGATTGGCTCATAATTTTGCTCAATAAATGTTAGTCATTATGATTATTAGTGTTCTTCAAGAAAGAAGCCAAAAGTGACAGGAATTCTGACTATTGGTGCCCAGAATATGGTGGCACTACCAGTCATAGCAGAGGAGTCAGACAGGGCTCTTCTTTGGAAGGAAAAATGATTAATTTGTGCTTTGACAGGTTGAGTTGGAGGGAGGGCACGTTACTTGAGTAGTGATGTTCAGCACATAGTTGGAAAAGTAGCTCTAGGGACAGGGACAGGGGCAGAGGCAGGGACAGGGACTGAGGCAGGGGAAGGAACAGGGACGGGGATGGGCAGGGGCTGGGACAGGGACAGGGGTAGGACAGGGACAGGGGCTACGACAGGGACTGGGACAGGGACAGGGGCTACGACAGGGACTGGGACAGGAGCAGGGACAGGGGCAGGGACAGGGGCTGCGAGTTTGGGAGCATCTCTTTTAGGACAGTAAGTGATGCCTTGAGCACCTGAGATCACCAGGAATGAGCAGCAGGAGGCCCTGGGTGGTGGGGAGGTGGAGAAGCCAGAGGGGAGCCATCCAGGAGGGCCAGGGCTTTGCCCTGTTAGCTCCCCAATGAGGGCCCCATGTGGAGCAGCAGAGAGGCAGAGATGGCAGGTGGTCAAGCCCTTGACTGTGCTGGATGAGCTGCTGGCTGTCAGGAAAGCCTTTGGGCAGGTGGTTGGAGTGGGGATGAAGAAAGGTCACTGTAGCAGGGAGGGTCCGGGCAAGGTGGTACTAGTGGTGGGCCAGGGTTTCCTTTCTGTCCATCTGTGGGGTGGAATGGTGACCAGGTGACCTGGGAAGTTAGCTGTGGCAGAAGGCTGGGCAGGGATTCCAGGAGATAGCTCAGCTGGCCGTGGGGCACAGGCTGGGTGGGGTCGTGAGGCTGAGAGGGGCCGATGGATCAGGAGGGCACGTCGGGAGGTTTGGAGGTGAGTCTGGTAAGCAGAGTGCATTGCAGGAGGAGCAGGTGTGCCAGCCTGGAGGTGGGGACAGGTGGAGAGAAGGGGTTATGGCCTGAGGCGGGGCATCACAGGTGAGTGCCAGGTGAGGGTGGAAGCCCAAATGGGCCTTTGCTGAATGTGGCCAAAATGAGCAATGGCAACGAAGGTCGTTCGTTCATGGGGTGGCTGACGTCCAGGGCCACTGAGAAAGGTGATGGACTATTCCAGAACTTACTCCTTCGTGTGCTCCTTTCTTTATTCCACAAGTATTTATGGAGATTGCAGAACGGCAGGCACTGCATTAGCTAATGGCTTGCTGTCAGTGCACCCAGGGAAGCTAGACTTTGTGGGACCCTGAGAAAGCACATATGAGGACTCATACCCTCGGGAAGCTTCTGGTCACACTGAGGAGAACGGATGAGTGCCCAAGGAACAAGAACTTAGGCCAGAAGCAGATAGTGAGGGGCCAGGATGTGTGATGTGATGGTCAGGGCTGGGCGACCAGCAAGGAGAGGTGAGGGCACCAGAATGATCAGGATGACTGCTCAGAGCAGGATGTGAGCTAGCTCTTCAAAGCAAGAATGGAATGGATGGGTGGGGCCAGCTGGAGGAGCAGCGGGCAGGGTGGGGTGGGGCAGGTGGGGGAGGGGAATCGAACTGGTGATTGATGGAGACAGTGAGCACCCAGCACCAAGTTGAAGAAGCAGCAGAATCTGAATGTGTGCAGGGAAATCCTTGGAAGTCAGGAGCACTGAAATGGACTGTTAAGGGAACAGGGAGCCACTGTAACTTCTTGAGCAGAAAAATTTTACGTGAGAAACATTGCTTTGGGATTGTGAGTCCAGGAAGGTAAAACTGACACCCTAGGGTGACATCCTGGGGAGAGACCTGAGTAGCTGAGGCTGGGTGTGGGAGAGGACCTTACTTTTTTTGGTATATTTTTGTTTGTTTACTATTCAATTTTTTTTTTCTTTTTTGAGAGAGGATATGAGAGAGGGAGGGAGGAGAGAGATGAGAAGCATCAACTCGTATTTTATTCGCTTCGCTTTAGTTTTACATTGACTGCTTCTCATATGTGCCTTGACTGGGGTTTAAGGGGGGGCTCAAGCAGAGCCAGAGACCCTGTGCTCAACCCCTTGCTCAATCCAGTGACCATGGGCTTCAAGCCAGCAACCTTTGGGCTCAAGCCGGTAACCCCGCACTTAAGCAGGGAGCCTGCATTCAAGCTGTGGACCTCAGGGTTTCAAACCAAGGACTTCAGCGTCCCAGATTGATGCCCTATCCACTGCACCACCACTGGTCAGTGGTGGCTACTATTCAAATTTTGCACTTTGTCTGCTTCTTGCCTATTTAATAATAATTTTTAAATTTAAAGAGCCCACTATGACCTCTGAGGGAGTCCCTAAACTCAGTTATTAGAGTTATATATATGATGCAGGGGCAGGAATTAGGGGAAGAGTTGGGGAGGGGCAAGTATAATCAGGAATTAATGCAAACTTTTTCACATCTCCTTGAGGACAGTGTCAGGAAGATCTAAACCCAATTAGAAATATCTGAGGACAGCCAAGTAGAGGTCAGATATCTGAGGGAAAATGGAAATTAATAGTGGATGTCTCACCTGGACAGCCCCTGCTAGGCAGTTTCTGGTAGTCTTCATTTCTGGTAAATGTCTAGAAAACATCACAAAGTCAACCAAATTTAAAAGGCAGCAGAGTCCGCCATTTCTCTGGAAGGACAGATTAGCAAGTGGCGTTCCAGCCTACAGGCGAGCTGGAGGTGCCAGCATGATCCTTTGGCTATGGGGTGATGGGGAGACCCCAGAGGACAGGGCAGGGTGGGGAGCTGGGGCAGAGAGGGTGCAAAGCCCACGGAGGTGCTGCTCTCAGGAGCCCTGTGCTGGCCAGAACTGGTCTGAGAAGGGCGGCTTATTCCATCCCCCTCACAAATTCACAGACCCACTTTCATGTTCTGTGAGGTTCTTGAGGAGGAAAGCTCCAGCTCATTTTCCTTTACCTGACCCCTGTGAGCACAGCGGTCATTCTTTTATGAAGGCTTATTATGGAGTACAGATATTTTGGGAAGTCCAGTCTGGTCTGGGCCGGTCTGCTCTGGTCTGATCCTGTCTGATCTGCTGTGGTCTGTGGAAATCCAGACGGTGGAGGGGACACAAAGCGAAGAACTGGAATCTGTGTAGGGGCTTGTTCAGGATGGCTGCAGAACTGTTTAGCCAACTTCCCCAGAGCTGACCCAAGATGGGTGTGTCATTGCCACAGAGATGACTAAAGGGAATTAGAGGTGGTAAGGAAGCCATCCCCAGGAGAGTCACGGGGCAAAAGAGGCAAAACATGTTGGAAGGGGTGATAGTTTATATATGGGTCAGCATCTTAACTCTGTTAGTCAGAAATTTCAGTTACACTCCATGACCGAGTCGGTTCGAGGAAACAGGATTGTTAATTAGTGCTGTGCACTGAAGGTGGCTTTTCTGGTGGAACTCCAGCCACCATGCTACCTCAAGACCAGTCTCCCTCCATCTCTGTTTCCTAGTGCCCTTGCTGTTGATGGATCTATTACAAAAGGGCAACTCACATTCTAATAGGAGGGTAATTACAACTCTTGGTCTGCAATACAGATGGACTGCATTTTACTAGCTAATGTGACACATTTTTTTCTTACAGTGGCAGTTGATTGCTAATAGAAGTCTGACCTGAAGCTAAATAAATTTCATCAAAAAGGTTTTTCTTAATTTATTTTTTATTTTTCAATTTTTGAAGAATATTTTTTTAAATGGACTTTATAGGAGTGACATAGGATTGAAAAACCATAAAGTATGCACATCAAGAAAACATCAGCTGCCTACGGTGTGATGCATTCATCGTCTCCAGCAAAGCCTCTTCCATTCCCATCTCCCGCCCCCCCCCCGACCCCAGTGCCCACCTCCCTCTCCCCCACTCCCCTTACCCTCTTGCTGTCACTAGACTTCTGTCTGTATATATGGGTTATGTATATATGGTTTGGGGCTCATCGCTTCACATTCTTTCATCCACTCCCCTGAGCCCTGCCCCTCTGACAGCTGTCAGGCTGCTTCTATGTGTCAGTGCCTCTGTTTCTAGTTTGTACATCAGTTTATTTTGTCCACCGGAGTGCATATATAAGTGAGATTACATGGAATTTGTCTTTACTGAAGAGATATCAGTGACAAGCAAGCATTAGTTTTTACCTATCACTAATATTTTATATGATTTTCTGGCCATCTTATTGACTGTAATACAATATATACTGCTCACAAAAATTAGGGAATATTTTATCACTTCATATTCATTTTGAAATATCCTCTAATTTTTGTGAGCAGTGTATTCAAACGAGCTGACTTTTATAAATAAATGTTTGTGTATATATTTGTATATACAGGGTATTTTGGCTGTTTTTTCCTGTTAAGTTACAAAAATAAAATTGTCCCATGCCTCAGGAGGGTTTTTACTGAAATTTATATGCCACTTCTCTTTTTTTTTTTATTAATTTTAATGGGGTGACACCAATAAATCAGGGTACATATGTTCAAAGAAAACATCTCCAGGTTATCTTATCACTCAATTATGTTGCATACCCATCACCCAAAGTCAAATTGTCCTCTGTCACCTTCTATCTGGTTTTCCCTGTGTCCCCACCCCCCTCTCCCTCCACCCACCCCGTAACCACCACTCTCTTGTCCAAGTCTCATAGTCTCACTTTTATGTCCCACCTATGTATGAAGTCATGCTGTTCTCAGTTTTTTTCTGATTTACTTATTTCACTCCGTATAATGTTATCAAGGTCCATCCATTTTGTTGTAAATGATCCGATGTCATCATTTCTTATGTCTGAATAGTATTCTACAGTATATATGTACCAAAGCTTTTTAATCCACTCATCCTCTGATGGACACTTGGGCTGTTTCCAGATATTCGCTATTGTGATCTTTTGTTTTAGAGGAAATATAATTCAATGCAGAATGGGTAGTGGAGTGGAGGAGGAGATGGGCACACCCCTTCTGCTCAAGGTCACGGGGCGAGGGGGGGGGAGCGGGGAGGGCTCTGTTTCTCTTGCAAAGACCACATCCTCACCATCCAAATGCAGGCGTAGTCCTGGCCAGGCAGGGAGATTCGTGTTGTTACTTCTCTTATGCATTTAGTGTATTGTGCTAGTTGTCACACTGACAGAGAACTCTTTCAGAAACCCTAAGGTCACATACAACACAGAATAAGAAGATGGATAGCTCTGGCTGTCTCCCCAGGACAGCCGTCACATAAACCCAAGAGCCCGGAGTCCACAGATAAATGCCATCTTAACTCCAGAGTGCACGCTTCCCCTTGTCATGTAAGTGTTCAGCCTGAAAGAGGAAATAATGCTTTTCCATTTCAGGGCAGGTGTGTGCAAAGGGGCCCCATCTAGGCTCCCCACAGCCACCAGCCAGAGTGAGTCTTCCTGGGAAGACCCACTTCTTCATAGCCCCCTGCCTCCAGGTGGCGGGGTTACCTACCAAAGCAGGTCTCCTGCTAATCTTGTCAAAGCCTTAATTCCAGGCTCCCTTAATTCTGGGAGCCTGGGACTCCCAGAAGTTCCTTCATCGTCCAGACATTTGTCCCCATGTGCTCTGTTGGGCCTGTTCTGACTCCACCCATCAAGAACAAAACTAGTATCCTCTGCTATCAATGTTACCTACACCCTTCTCTTCTCACTGATACCGAGGGTGCTGCTCTCCACAGCCCCCTCAAGGGTAGCTGTTTACTCTGCACCTTGGACGCTGAGCCTAGAGGGAGGGAAGCCCCCTACCCTGTCCCCAGTTTCTCTGTTTCCAGACCGACCTATCGCTCAGCTCTGATGCTCATGCCAGTGGTCACCGCCGCCCGACACCTCCTGTCTAGTTCTCTCTTATTCCTCATCCCATGCTGATCTTAGCACTTGGTCAAAATCACTCTCTTAACACCGCACCTTTCAGAATCTCAGTGTTTCAAAACCTACAACTGCAATATTCTGGCATGGTCTCCCCCATGATCTCAGCTTCCTCTTTCTCAAGGGCCGATATCCTGGTCCTGCCCTGCCTTTCTATTCCCAATGCCCACAGCCCCTCAGTCCCAGTTACAAGCATCCTGGCTGCTCTATCTTCCACATTACTTCCTCTGGACCCCCTCTCCAGCTGTGCGGCCCCCCAGGACCTGCCAGCCTCTGAGCACAGCACTCTCACCGCATTTTCCTACTTCTTCCCCATTGTTTATTGTTGTCATTGCTCCTTTGTCTTTGCTCTTTTGCCCGCCACTAGACATTCTCATTCGGCCAAATTCCAACTGTGGTTATAGTTCCCTTTGCTGAGTTCCCTCCCCAGCTGGTGAACACCCCTGGAAAAGAATGCACCCGAAGACTGATGGTTTCATTTCAATGATGCAGTTCTCTTGTGCGTTCGTGGTGTTTCTAGGCTATGCACACAACAGTGCCCTGGGCCGTTCGCTGTTCCCTCATCTCTCTTAGACCTGCAACCCTGTCCTCACTCTCAACTGCTCACCTTGCTCTCCATGTCACTGAAAAAAATAAAAACATTCAGTAGAGAGCTCTGGGCCCTCTTTGTACCCTGCTGCCTTGGCCCCATGTACTCCCCCCACACACACACCCTTATTGTGGATGAATTCTCCTAAAACCACTCCTCTCGTCTTGCTCTGTTCAAGCTGCCATAACAAAACAGACTGTCTTATTCCCCACAGCCTTTTTTTTACACAGTTTTGGAAGCTGGAAGTCTAAGATCAAGGTCCCAGCCAGTCTGGTTCCTGGTGAGGGCCTCTTCTTGCCAGGGAGAGAGATCTAGTGTCTCTTTCTCTCCTGATAAGTATGCCTGCTATACTGAATTAGGTCCCCACCCTCATGACCTCATTTAGCCTTTCCACCTCTTCTCAGGGCCTCTAAATGCAGTCACATTTGGAGCTTAGGGTTCCAACATGTGAATTTTAGGGGACAGAGCATCCCACTCAGGGAACTACTTATGCATAGGGTCCACCCCCTCACTGCCTGACAGGTATCACTCCCTGTCGTCCACCTCACTCCCCCTCCATCAGCTCTTACCTTGATTCCACATCCTGCAAGCCTGCTGCTCATACCTCCAGAAACCCAAAATGCTTGATTCCACTTCCTTGTCCAGCTCTTCTCTCATTTCTCAGCTGTCTTTTACGGAAAAATTTATTGGAAGAGTGACCGGTTCTTCCTTTGTCTGACTGTTCTCCTCCCATTCTCCCTTGAACCCACTTCAATCAGGTTGTCACCCCTGCTGCTTGTCAAGATAACCTGCGGTCCCCTCACCCTATTGTCTGGTGGGCAGTTCTCAAGTTTGTCTGACTCTGCTTGTCAGCAGCGTGGGACACAGTGGAATGTCTCCCGTGTATCTATCAGTGCTTTGTAGTGTAGGCTCCACGGATGTGCAAGAAGAAGGACCTCTTAGTGTGACAGGACGGGAGTACCGTGAGCGCTGATGGTGAGAGCCCCAAAGCCTAACAGAAGTTGCACAAAGAACTAAAGAAGTAGAACCATGTGACCAGCAATGCCACATTTTGGTATCTACCTGAGAGATACAAAAACATATTTCCACACAAAAACTTGCACATGGAAGTTCACTGCACTCTCCAGAACCTGAAGATAGAAACTGTTGACAATGCGTGAAGGGTGTACAAAAGGAGGAGTGGGGCGAACTCCCCAAAATAGTTTTACAGAATTTATTGGGGTGACATTGATTAATCAAATTGTACAGGTTTCAGGTGCACAGTTCGATAACACACAATCTGTATATTGTGTGTTCACCACCCCAAGTCAAGTCTCTGTCTGCAGTCATTCATGCCCCTGACCCTCCTCCACCACCAAAACAGTCTTCCTCTCAATGAAAGGACCTCGGCTGTTAGTCAAACTACTGGCAAAGGATAGAAGTATATTTTAGGTGAACAAAATGTTGAAGGTGTATATAGAATTAGAATTTTCTGCTTACATCTACTGACACATACTTTTACATTAACGCATAAGTGTGATTATGTTATATATATTTTAATTTCAATGTGGTCCCCTCCTTCTGATTGGATTCTCCCTTACTTTCTCCCATTCCACCCCCTACCACATGACTATCCCCCCAAAGATGTGATGACAACTGGGTGTGGATCCTGCTGTTTTCCTCTGTGCTCATGTGTGTTGCACACACACAATTGGAGGTGGAGTGGGAAAGGATGGTATTACTTCTTTTTAAAAATGGGACAATTGTGCCTGTCAGTAATTCAATGGATAGAGAGCCACCCTGAAGCACTGAGGTCACTGACTCGATTGTGGGGTTGCCAACCGTGAGGTCGCCGGCTTGATCCTGTGGGCACTGGCTAGACCCTTAGCCCCAGTCAGGACACATCTGAGAAGCAATAAACTGCACAAGTGGAACAAGGAGTTGATGTTTCTCTCTCACTCCCTTTGTCTCAGTCTCACTCTCTCAAAAAATAAAAATGGGATAGTTTTTTATTTATTTTTGTGACAGAGACAGAGAGAGGGACAGATAGGGACAGACTGACAGGAAGGGAGAGAGATGAGAAGCATCAATTCTTTGTTGCGGCACCTTAGTTGTTCATTGATTGCTTTCTCATATGTGCCTTGACTGGGGGCCTACAGCAGAGTGAGTGACCCCTTGCTCGAGCCAGCGACCTTGGGCTCAAGCTGGTGAGCCTTACTCAAACCAGATGAGCCTGAGCTCAAGCTGGCAACCTCAGAGTTTTGAACCTGGGTCCTCTGTGTCTCAGTCCAACGCCCTATCCACTGTGCCATTGCCTGGTCAGGCAAAACAATGGAATAATTTTTTACCCAATTTTTTTCAATTTTTTCACCAATTACTCATAGTAATAATAAATTGCTGTAGCTCCAATTTATTTATTTATTTTAAAGATTTTATTTATTGACTTTACAGAGAGAGGAGATGGGTGGGGGAACGAGAAGTATCAACTCATAGTTGTTTTTGCTTTAGTTGCTCATTGATTGATTGTTGTATGTTCCTTGACCGGGCAAGCCCAGGGTTTTGAACCAGCAACCTCAGTGTTCTAGGTTGACGCTTTATCCACTGTGCCACCGCCACCACAGGTCAGGCTGCAATTTATTTTTCAATGGACTTTTCACTCCCTGGCATATCATAATATATTCAGCCACTCCCCTTTGGAAGGACATTTGTTTTATTTCTAGGCTTTGTTTTTTTCACCATAAGCAAGAATTCGTTACATACCCTTGTGCATTCTGGTATTTCCCTGCTGTTTTTATATCTATGGGGTAGATTCCTGGAGTGGAACTGCTGGGTCAAAAGGTACATGTATTTTTAATTTTAAATTTAGTAGATGTTGCCAGATTGCTTTCCAAAAGGCTGTGCCATCTAAAAGCAATGATTAACTATTTCCTAGCCCCGGCTGGTTGTCTCAGTGGTAGAGCATTAGCCCGGTGTGTGGAAGTCCTGGGTTTGATTCCCAGTCAGGGCACACAGGAGAAGCACCCATCTGCTTCTCCACCCCTCCCCCTCTCCTTTCTCTCTATGACGCTCTTCCCCTCCCACAGCCAAGGCTCCATTGGAACAAAGTTGGCCTGGGCGCTGAGGATGGCTCCATGGCCTCCACCTCAGGCGCTAGAATGGCTCCATTGCAGCAGAGCAACGGCCCAGAGGGCAGAGCATCGCCCCCTGATGGGGCATGCTGGGTGGATCTTGGTCGGGCATACGTGGGAGTCTGTCTCTCTGCCTCCTGCCCCCCTCCCGCCCCCGCCACTTCCCACTTCAGAAAAAAACAAAAACAAAACACCTATTTCCTGCATTCCCAGAAGCAAGAAGTATTATCAGTTAAATTTTTTTTTAATTTAAAATATTTAAGCATTCTGGTAGAAGCAAGGCCATTGAATGTGTGAAGGGCCTGCTCTCTTTTCTCCTAGGCACTCTGTCTGATGTGGGGGGAGGACACTCTTCTCCTCCCACTGTCTTCTTTACCTGCCTCCCAATTCCACTGATGAGGATCAGCCCACGGTGGTATTTTGCAGTGATTACTGTGTCTGGAGTCCTCTCACTCACGTTCTCTGTGATATTTGCCCATGTAGGTAACGTCACTCAGGAACACGAGCTCAGTACTGCTTCTGGATGGGTCTCAGCCACCTGTGCTGCCAGCCAGTCAGCAGCCCAGCCATTGAAGCACACCTCTCAGCTGTCCTCAGAGACAGCCTCACTGTGCTGGTGGCCGTGGAGGTGGCTCTTTTGGATATCTGCTTCATCTTACTGGCTGTTCCAGATCTTTCCCAGAGAAAATGAGACCACTCTCTGGGGAGTTCAGATTTCTTGAAAACAAGCAAACCCTTTTGTGTCACAGAAGAAAGTTGACAAAGATTGTGCAGTTTTACTAATTTACATCACCGTGTTTCTTTCTTACCTCCCTATACCTGGGACAATAGTCAAGTCTTTTTCTTTGTCTCAGGCAGGTCATAGGTTTGGGATCTGTTAAAATTGCAGCATTGGGCCTGACCTGTGGTGACACTGTGGGTAAGATATTGACTTGGAATGCTGAGGTTGTTGGTTTGAAGCCCCGGGCTTGCCTGGTCAAGGCACATACAGAAAGCAGCAACTATGAGTTGATGCTTCCTGCTCTTCCCTGCCTTCTCTCTCTCTCCCTCTGTCTGTCTCTCTCTCTAAAAACATAAATCTTTTTTATCGCAGCATTCATAGCTATGGTAGGAATTCTATCTATGGCTCAATCAGTCTTGCTTACCATCTCAATGAGATCATTAGGGAATAAGAATACTGCCCTCCTTGGCGAGGATTTCTAGTTCTCATTAACCTGGAATGGTTTTGGATCTCAGCCTGGATGATGTGGGCAGCAGGGACCATGGCTGCTGTGTCCAGCGTCACATTTCTGGTAGTCAGTGCCCTCATCTCTCCAAATGCGAGTCAGATCAGTAAGGAGTTGCCCAGGGGATCATAACTGTATATATACAACTTTTATAAAGGATTATGTACTGACTGAATACATTTAAAAGAAAATATTTTTTGAAACCTGTTTTGCTATGAATGGAAACAACATCTTTTTACTATGCTGTTAGTTTTTAAGTTAAATTTCCTAATGCATAATAAATTTGCACTGGATACACTATTACTCCCATTATATTATTCCAGTTATACAGATGGGAAAACACAGGCTCAAAGAAGAGTGGTAACATGTTTAAGATTGTATTCCTAGTATGTATGTGGCCTGGGTCTGCCTGACACCAAGCCCGTAGCTGGTAGGAGACTGGGCCTGGGGACCACCCAGGAGCAAGTGGTATAGACAAAGTTGTCATCAAGGGCCTGGGCCAAGACCGAGGTTCCCAGCTGGACCTGGGAAATGCTTACAAAGTTAGTATGGAAAAACCAAAAGAGCCTGGGTTGGGGGATTTTTGAGGAACTAGTATGGTCAGAGCGGCCTGTGGCCAGAGTTTACAGCCCTGTAAGACTGTTGGGGGCCCTGAACTGGGCCAGGAGGTGTGTGGGCACAGCACATCAGGCCCACCCAGATGTAAGTACCCAGAGGCACCCTAGGCTGGCAATGGCATCACTCAAGCATGAGGGAACCATTGTTGACTCAGTCCCGGGAGAGAACAAAGGTTTTTGTTTCTGCTGAGTTCACAGTGTTCTGACACTAGGCTTTCACCTGGTTCTCTGGGTGATAGACCCCCTTAGGACAAAAGACTGTGTCATGGAGGAGGCATGCTGGGTTGTCATAAGCAGTTTCGAAGAGCTGCCCACACGGCCTCCACTGTGTGGCATCCAATAAAAAGTCATGGAAGTCATGAGGCTCCCTGAGCCTACTCCTAACTGCAGAATAAGGGTAATAACACTCCCGCCCGCCTCGCAGAGGGTGAGTGAAACCGTGAAATGTGGAGGCACTATTTACATGGTACCGTTAGCCAGGGGAGAGGAGAGCCTGGACTCTGTTCCAGCCATAATCAAGGGCTAGGAGGCCCTTGCTCAAGGCACCCCCATCCGGGACAACGGGGCTGTTAAATACAAACCTGTAAAACACCCGGGCTTCCCAGGGCAGGTGCAGGTGCAATCTTGTCTTGGTCCTCCCTACCCCGCACCCTGGAGTCCTCCACCTGACCATCTGCCCTCAAGTTGTCTCTGGGAGTCGGTGAGAAGACTGTTCACCAGACAGAGGTTCACATCTCGGTTCTTCCATGCGTGAACTGAAGTCAACCCTAACCTTGTCTCCTCTCCCTGTGACACAGCACTATTCCCTGTGGCTGCTGTATTATGGATGAAGGTGCAGGCACAGCACGTTGGTGCTGGAGACATATTTGATGAATCTGAACCTACAGCTGAAGGCCATTCTCTGCTTGGTTTGTTCCTCTCCCCAGTGTGGGATAAGAGGGATGGCAACTTGAAGGATGAGAGAGGACTTTTAGAGATTCTACCAGGTATCTGACCCTGCCAGCTGCACCTGCAGGTGACACTGTTATTCTTTCTTTCCAATGAGGCCCATGTGGCTCAGGGAGGGCCAGCTGCCTCCCCAAGGTCCTAGCTTTAGAACCTGGGCCTGACATCCAAAGCTACGACCTTATATAATACAACACCCACAATCTATTCAAATTCACAGACAATGTGAGAAAAACCTTAAGGTACAAAATACCTTGATGAGGGTAAGTGGCAACCACAATCTCATATTGTGCCGTTACTCCCTGTTAAATCATCTCTTGGATGAGTTGATCACCACTGTCCTTTTTCTCATCTCACTCTGCCTGCACCCCTAGACCTAGGTGGGAGCCTAAACCAGAGTACCATCCCCTCCAGCCTCTAGAGGGCAGGAGACTCAACTCCAGAACATGGGGAGCCCGAAGTCACCCAATTAGAGGCCAGAACACCCCGCCACCTTGAGAGGTGCTGCCCTCTCCTGCCCCCCTCCCTGTGCCCCATTCTCAGGACCAGGTGTGGGAGACACAGCATTGAGGACTGGGTGCATTGCTGCATTTTCCTTTGCACTGGACGGCTGGACACCTTTTGCCAGATCCACATCTGATTGCTAGGAAATGAATGTTTCCATAGAAAGTGGAAATTAAAAATAAAAACTCCTTTTGCTAGAAAGAGTGGGGAGCCTGGGGAAACATGAGAATGCCTTGAGAGGTCCATGTGCGTGTTCGAGGTTCTTCTCTGCCTAGGTTCTTGTTCCTCCCCCACTCCCCCAAGTCAGAGCTCTGCCATCAGGCTGGTGGCTCCTGAATTCTGCACCTCCCACCACCAACCAGCCCTTCTTCTTTGGGTCCTGGGCCCTCCTGCTCCTGACCCCCAACCCCACCCACCAGGAGCATTCCCCCTCGCTCTTCCCCACCCCCATCCCTACCCCTCTACCCTCCCACCCCCGCTCCTCCCGCCCTGCCCCTCCTGTGGATGGCTCCTGTTTGGCACTTTAATCAGGTGTTGAGCATTCTGATTGTTTTGGAGGCTGGGCTGCACCATGGAGTAAGAATGTGCTCAGGAGTCTGACACACTGAGTTCCAAACCAATTCTTCGCTGACAGTTGTGTGACTCTGGGAAGCTCATTCTCGGCACCTGCTCCCTCATCTGTAAACTGGGAGAATAATGTCTTTGACAGGTCTCATGTCAGAACTAACCAACTAGTGTTCCCTAAAGGGTTCTGCACAAAATAAGGGCTCAAAAGATAGTCCCTTTCTTCTCCTAGCTCATTGGTTATGCCAGGTCTTACGCTCCTGCCAAGTGCAGGCACAGTGCCCAGCAGCTGCCTGATGTGCCCCAGAGGTCTGCCCTGGTACGACCACCCTCTGCCCTGTGTGAGCCAGCGACCCTGCCATGGCTTAATTCTACTGCACCACCTCCATGTGGAGCCAGACAGGGCACACTGCCCCAGCCATAGTGATGTTCAGGGTATGATTATTTGGCAGCCCTAGAGGATGGGTGATACTGTGGGAAAGAAGTGCCCCTTGGAGACCTGGCCCCAATGTCCTGCTGTGTCACTACCCAGCTCTGTCCGTGGCACATTGTTCAGGTTCTCTCTGTTTCAACCACAGTAAAGGGTTTGGAATTTCTCCTTTTCTGCCTCCCCCACAACCCCTTTCCGTCAAAAAATATAAAGTGAGCATGAAGTGAATAGAAACAGGCCAAGTCCTTTTTTGATGACATCGTTGAACTCATCCTCTGAGGAGGCACAGGTTTATGTTGAATTAATAAATGCAAAATTACACCCCTGAGGAGCAATCCTTGGAGAGGTTAATGGGGCTAGTGGAGTCTCTGGTGGAATTTGATCTAGTCAGGGAGGGTGGGCAGGGCTCTTTGATGCCACCATGACTGGACAGACCTGAATGACAAGGAAGAAGAGGACAGGGTCAGTCGGAAAACCCAGAAGTATAGAGGACAAGGGGGGTTGGAGGAACTGAAAGAAGCCAGTGAGAATGCTGGGTGGTGAGTGGGCTGGGTGGGGTCCCTCTTCTGGAGGGACAGAAGAAACAGGGCCATGTAGACCTTGCATTCAGTCCCCTAAGGGCAATGGGAAGCACTGGCTGGTTTTACAGGGAGGGTAGACACTCAGTAAGTAGTCATTTGAAGAATGAATGAGTCTATTAGCACTTTCTCTCCACATTGGTCTATCAGATTAATTATCAGTTGTTTAGCAAGAGCTGAACAATTTGAGACATGGCCAAGGATATTCTGATGGAGGCTGTTTTGACAGACAGGGGATGGGGAGATCTGGAAGGTGAGGTGATGTCACAGGCCTAGACACTGTCACAGTGGGATCCCTGAGCTCCTTTGGGGGAGCTCAGGGCACTGGGCACATGGCATCAGAAGAGGGTCAAGACAGGTGTCCCAAGGAAGAAAGAGAGACTATGTCAGTGTCTTTAGCACCAAAGATACCTAACCTACTTCATTATCGGGGTCAGGGTTGGCCATTCTTGAATACGTTATGAGTAGAAAAAGAGGACAACCTCGTGATTGCTTGGGGACTTTACTGAGCCACTCACACCCCCCTAAACCAGTGGTTCTTAACCTGGGGTTCGATGAGTCAGTCTAGGGGTTTGATGAGTCGGTCTCAGGGGTTCGGAGAAGCCTCTGCCACAGAGGCCAGAATAAAGTAATACCGTAATTTGTTGTGAGTTCATGCACTTTGTTGGTTTTGTTCTTTGAGCAAGGTGATGTTCATGCACAGCTCATTTTGTGCACCAGTAAAAAAACATATACCTATGTCTTGAATTTGGAATAAATAATCATATTTTATTTATCACTAAAGAAGGGTTCAGTGAATGAGCATATGAAACTGGTGGGTTCGGTACCTCAAAAAAGGTTATGAACCACTGCCCTAAACCAACGAGAGGAGGCCGTTTTCTGACAAAGTAAAATGCACATGCCCACAACCTAACTTCAGTTCAACTTGTGGTTCATATAGATATTTTATGTCAATGTAACCTGGCTTTCCACCATCTTGTAGAATTAAATCCAGGTCTGACCACAGCTGCAACCTGCATGGCATTGGCACTTGCTGTTTGATCCCAGGCAAATCACTTAGGGTTGGTGAATCCCATCTGTGAGCTGGGAGCAATGATACCTATGTCACTGGATTAAATGAGAAAATATATGTACCATGCTTAGTATAGGGTCTACTCCTATGACAGCAACTATTATGATGGCAATTCTTCTGTATTTGTGATATAACTATAAAACTTCTATAGGGACCTGGAAGACAATATAATTAACAGCAGGGTGGGCAATAGGAGATAACAGGAAGTGTTGGGGATTGTGGCAAACTGTAAAATCCTTGCCGGTCCAAAACGGGCAGCAGCTCCTCTGTTTAGCCACTGCTGGTGGGCGAGAACTCACAACAAGTGTTGTCTGACTTTTTCAGAAATGTGGAGAATTCTAATTTGTAGTTTTGGAATTCAATTCAAGTAAAAACCCACAAATAATAACAATAAGCAAAACTAACAACATTGTAGGACACACAAAACAAGAGCTGGAGCAAAACTGGACTGCAGGAAGCTGAAAGAGAGCTTCAACCAATGTGACTGTTCTCAGGGGTCAGAGTTGCCCCCCAGATAGGACTCTAAAAGCACTGGCCATAAGGGCGGGTCCAGAAGGAAAACGCCTAACACTTTCTATGAAATGGCAGCATTGTTAGAACATGCATACAGCAGCCTCCCTCGGGAAGGATTTTGAGGACAACCCTTATTCAGCTTCAGGTACTGGGACAACACTAGCTCCTACACTCGCAGCCCAGGAAGTGAGGCCTGGGATCTGAAGGTGGTTCTAGAGCTCTTCTTAGGGACAACAATACCACCAATGCTCACGGGAGGTCACTCTCATACAAATTATGGCACTGCAATCCTGGATTCTGCAGGAAATGGCAGGTCTGGGACCCAGTGGGATGATGCAAGGTCAGTCCAGGCCTCTGTGGGAGGCTTGCTGCAGCTCAGGTGCTCTTCATAGTAACTACCTGTTCAATGTTTATAGCAACCAAATCTGGATTTTAAGGGACAGCTCCTCCTGCCAGCCTGTGGGCCTATATAGTCTTTTCTGCACACAGAAAGTCCTTTGAGATGTTCTCTGCACACTAGGATTTTATGAGAATGTTAAGAGTGTCTGTACAGGTCAGCTCTGTGTGCCCAGTGCCTCTCTCAGACACTGATGACCCGAACAGGAAGAATACCCAGGTTTCATGTGCTGCCCTTTCTGGAGCAGTTTATTAGGTCAAACACCCCCAGCCTAAGATAGAGGTCGAAGATCTAGGCTCGGGTTCTGGTCCTGCCGCTTACTAGCTGTGTGGCCTTGGGCAAGCCTTAACCTTCCTGGTCCTCAGTTTCCTCATTGGCAGAATCAGACACATACTAATCTCAAAATTGTTTCAAGCATGAAACAGGAATATGTGGAAACCCTTTATAAGCGGGAATACCTGTGAGTCACTTAGATGAGTGCTTTGGAGCAGTGCTTCGCAAACACTTTCTGTAAAGGGCCAGGCAGTAAGTATTTTAGGCCCTGGCCGTCTTGGCTGCCACTCCCCAGTCCTACTACGGCAGCATGGAAGCAGCCAGACCTACACACACAAGCTCCATTTTACCAAACCACAGCGAATGGGCTGGGCTGGCCCACCCTTAAACCTGTTTTCGGAAGGCCTGTGAGCCAAGCATGGTTTTTCATTTTGAAGGGGTTGTAAGCAACAAATGATGGTGGCAGAGACTACCTGGTTCTTAGAGAAGCTGGCTGACCCCTGCTCTTGAGCACCTCGGGCAGGTCTTAGCCTAGGCGACAACAGCTCTGTCCCTGAGTGAGGTGGAGCCTGGCTGGCAAGTCACAATAAAACAGGCAGGAACCAGGTGACCCCAAGGTTCAGTCACTAGTACTAGGAGCCCCGTGGCTGGAGGAGGGAGGAAAATGGGCCTCTGAGCGATTTTCAGATGTCTGTCGTGGATGCGCCTTATGGAAGAGGGTTGAAGAAGACTCCGCCCTGAAAAATGAACCCACAATCAAGTAAAATGGGCTCGTTTCCTGAATTGTTTCTAGTGTGAGGCTATACTTTCAACTCCAGTGCCAAGTCACAGGACAGCCCAGGACTTGCATCCTCTTGAGGAATCAAGAGGCTCCTCAGGCCAGGAAACTGCCCCCGCTCAAGCCAAGGGGCTTCTTTGTTCTAGATTCAGTCATACCAATGATCAGAGGCAGCAGGTCCTGGGCTCCCCAGACTAAAGAGGGAAAGCCTGACCAGAGAAAGTAGTAGTGCCAATGAAATTGTGGCCATGGCAACAGCCCTTCTGTGCAGGAGGCCTTTCCTTGAAAGGGCCTGTGTTTGCATGCGTGCTGAGCAGGGGAGAGGGATGTGTGGGTGCTGTAGTTCTGTTTTTACTCCTCCTCTCCCCTCCAGCTCTTCTCCCTCAGACCCCAAGACAAGGCCCCATTGAGTTCCCCTGTCCACCATCAGGGACCATCCCGGTCCAAGGAGCTCAGCATGGACCGGGTGCTCCTCAGAGCCAGGAGGGCTTGGGCCAGGCTTCCCTTCCTCCCTACTAAGAAGACCCATCCTTAGTAGCTCTGGGTTTCCCAAAGAATGGTCCTGGAGGAAAGACCATGCTATTTATTGCTTTTTGTGACTAAAAGTATTATGTGTGTACTGCAGAAAGTGTGAAAAGTATTGACATGTGTAAAGAAGAAAATGTACCAAATAATTAGACTGAAAACCAATCTGATTAATTCAGGAAACAATGATTTAATTGAGCACATACTGTGTCCTGTTCTTGGTGCTGGGGATACTGCCCTCATGAAGAGTGTATTCTGGTAGAGGAGGTAGTCACTGGAGTGGAAGAAGGGACTAGAGGCTGATGAAACAGGGTGCTGTTTCTGATAGGTGGAGAAGAGGAAGTAAGCTGAGTGGCTATCTATCCAGGACAAGTGTTCCAGGCAGAAGGAACAGAAGTGTGGCAGCCTGCCAGGTGTGTTCAGGGATGTGACAAAGGCTAGGGGGCTGGAGCAGATGAGCAGGGGGCAGTATGGAAGGAGATGAGGCAGGGGGCAACCTGGCAAGGACATGTGGGGACTTATGGGCCCTGTTGAGGACCTTGGACTGTTAGCAAGTGAAATGGAAATCCAGTAGGCTCTCGAGCAGAAGAGTAATCTAACTAGGTTTCTGTTTTGAAATCATCATCTGGCCCTAGCCGGTGGGCTCAGTGGTAGAGTGTTGGCCGGCATATGGATGTCCTGGGTTTGATTCCCAGTCAGGACACACAGGAGAAGCAACCAACTGCTTCTCCACGCCCCTCTCCCATTCTCTCTCTCTCTCTCTCTCTTTCCCCCCCCCCCCCCTTCTGCAGCCATGGCTTGATTGGTTCAAGTGCCTGGGGTGGTACAGCCATTTCCATAGCAACCAATTGTTCCATCTCAGAGACAGGATTCTGACTCCAGGTGGGTTACCAGAGAAGAAACACAGGAAACCTCTGACAGAGATCCAGTTTCCCAGGAAGGGCCCTGCTAATAGAAGAAAGAAAATTGACAAACCAGAAGATAAGCGGCAGAGACGAGCAGGTGCTGAATTTTCCACGAGGTCTCAGCATTTGCTGAAAACAAGAACAACCTCATAGGCTCAACGAGAAGGTTGATGGCCAGCCAGTCTGCAGACTGACAACAAAGGCAGGGCCGGGGGTGCACAGTGCCAGGTTTGCAAGGCAGAAAGGGCGGGCCCTAACTGTGCCACCTCGCTTGCGCACACAGCCCTAATGCTTTTTCTGGAACAGCAGCACCTTGGGGGTTGTGAACCCAGAAGACCCTCGCAGGACCCCGGCGTGTTGCTTGTGCATGCGCACTCACTGTGGGGGGGATGCGTCAGCGCTAGAGAGGCTGGCGCCCAAGGTCCACCCTCACTAACTGAAAATAACGGGGAGAAAAGCCTGAATGATAAGGTGTGTTCAGAGCAAAGCACGTTATTACTCCCCAGGCCTGACTGAGGCAATGACTTTGTCAGAGAATCCACGTCCGGCCCAGTCTACATCTGCCACTCACACTGTGTGACCCTGGCCAAGTCACTTACATGTCTTGGAACTCATCTCATATATAAGGCAGTCTAGCTGATCACGGCCAGGGGCTATGTACGCACTGGTCCCTGTTCTGTCTGGGGCAGAGCCCTGTGTGTGACCACTCCCTGACTGTAAGACTGATGTGATTCTGGGAGTGTGTTCGTAATGTACAACTGAGACCTATGCATTTGCCATTCATTTTTGTTTTCAGTTAATGTTGCCTGGCCTCCTAGCACAGGGTTTGGGAACCTATGTCTCACAAGCCAGATGTGGCTCTTTTGATGGCTGCGTCTGGCTCGCAGACAAATCTTTAATAAAAAAAAATAATAACATTGAAAATATAAAAACATTCTCATGTATTGCAATCCATTCATTTCCTACCGCTCATGTTCATGGTTGCAAGTGGCTGGAGCCAATCACAGCTGTCTTCCGGAACAACACCAGATTTTTACTGGATAATGAGTAATGTATACGGGTCATTGTGAGGTCAGAAAGTGAACTTTCCTCCTTTTAATCAAGTAGTCAGCTAGCTAATTGCAGAAACCCTTTTGACGAAGAAGATGGCTAAAAGAAAAAAGATGAGGAGTATCGTACTTTTCAGCAGGAATGGACAGAGGAATTCACCTTTGTGGAGAGAGCAGGTTCTGCAGTGTGTCTAATACGGTGGTTCTTAACCTTATTTGAGGTACCGAACCCACCAGTTTCATATGTGCATTCACCGAACCCTTCTTTAGTGATAAATAAAATATGATTATTTTTTCCAAATTCAAGACATAGGTATATGTTTTTTCACTGGTGCACAAAATGAACCGTGCATGAACATCACCTTGCTCAAAGAATAAAACCAACAAAGTGCATGAACTCACAACAAATTATGGTATTACCTTATTCTGGCCTCCACGGCAGAGGCTTCTTCGAACTCCTGAGACCGACTCATCGAACTCCTAGGGTTCGATAGAACCCAGGTTAAGAACCACTGGTCTAATATGCAATGATATAATTGCATCGATAAAACGGTCAAATAGAAAAAGCAGCACTTTGACACAAACCATACTACATTTGCATCAAAATATCCAGCGGGGAACAGCGGGGGGTGGGGGGAAGCATGTCAAGAGCTACTGTGCAGAGTGCAAGCTAGTTAGCAGCAACTCCGTGTTTGGACCCAACAGGGTAACTGGAATTCAGCTAGCTTTGCTGGTGCTTCTGCAATTGTGAGAAATGGAAAGCCATTCACAGATGGGAGTATGCCAAAACATTTATGCTTGATATTGCCAATGAACTTTTGATGACTTTTCAGATAAAAAGAAGATAATCAAACGAATAAAAGACATGCCTCTGTTGGCAAGAACTGTTCATGATCGTACCATCATGATGGTAAATCAAATTGAGGCAACACAAGTGAAGGACATAAATGCAGCACCATTCTTTTCTCTCGCTTTGAATGAGTGAACAGACGTAAGCCATTTATCCCAGTTTAGTGTGATTGCAAGGGATACATTTCATGAGGAAAGTCTTGCTGTTTTTTTGCCTATGAAAGATAGAATAAGAGGGGAGGATTTATTCAAGTCTTTCACTGAGTTCGCTAAAGAAAATAAAATCTACCGATAGATAAACTTATCTCGGTGTATACTGATGGTGCTCTGTGCATGGTGGGGAAAAACAGAGGATTCGTAGCGCTTCTTCGTGAACATGAAAAGAGACCCATCCTAAGTTTTCACTGCATCCTACATCAGGACACGCTTTGTGCTCAGATGTGTAGCGAGCAGCTTGGTGAGGTGATGTCACTGGTCATTCAGGTGGTCAACTTTATTGTTGCCCGAGCTTTAAATGATTGCCAGTTTAAAACACTGCTGGATGAAGTTGGGAATAATTATCCTGGTCTGCTTCTGCACAGCAATGTGCATTGGTTGTTAAGAGGGAAGGTGCTCAGCCGTTTTGCGGCTTGTCTGAGCAAAATCCAGACTTTTCTTGAAATGAAAAATGCCGAGCATCCTGAGTTAGCTAACACTGAGTGGCTCCTGAAGTTCTACTATCTCGTGGACATGACTGAACATCTGAACCAGCTCAATGTGAAAATGGAAGGCATTGGAAATGCAGTCTTATCCCTTCAACAAGCAGTGTTCGCATTTGAAAACAAGCTGGAACTCTTCATCGCTGAGATTGAAACAGGTTGTTCACTACACTTTGAAAAACTAGGAGAGTTTAAAGATGCATGCACAGCAAGTGACCCTGCTCAACATCTTGATCTCCTGCAGCTAGCGGGCTTCACATCTAATCTCCTGCAGTTATTCAAAGCACGCTTTGGAGAATTTCGTGAGCGCACTCGTCTTTTTAAGTTCATCACCTGTCCACATGAGTGTGCAGAGGACACTGCCAACCTGAGTTACATCCCAGTGTCTCCGTCAGAGATTTTGAGCTACAAGCTGCTGACCTGAAGGCCTCAGACATGTGGGTGAATAAGTTCAAGTCACTGAATGAAGATTTAGAAAGACTTGCACGACAGCAAGCAGAGTTGGTGAGCAAACACAAGTGGGGAGAAATGAAAAAACTCCAACCCGTGGACCAGCTGATTGTCAAAACTTGGAACACACTTGCTGTCACATACCACACACTGTAGCATGTGAGTATTGCTGTACTGACAATGTTTGGCTCTATGTATGCATGTGAGCAGTCTTTCTCACATCTAAAGAACGTTAAGACCAACCTACGATTACGTTTAACGGATGGAAGTCTCAACACCTTCATGAAGCTTAACCTCACCACGTATCAACCAGACTACAAAGCCATCAGCAAAACCATGCAGCACCAGAAGTCACATTAATGGTAAAAAGTACTTTATTAATCACTGGTTAGCAACAGCCTAACAACGTTATTAAAAAGAATTCAGAGACTTATTGTACTTTAAAAGTGTTGTGACAGAGGACAATTTGACTTTTGGTGATGGGTATGCAACATAATTGAATGATAAGATAACCTGGAGATGTTTTCATTGTACATATGTACCCTGATTTATTGGTGTCACCCCATTAGAATTAATAATAATAATATATATATATATTTAAAAAAAAGTGTTGGTCTTACATAAAATGCACACATTTACTTGTATTTAGTGTTAAACATATTGTATGGCTCTCACAGAATTACATTTTAAAATAGTGGCATTCATGGCTCTCTCAGCCAAAAAGGTTTCCGACCCCTGTCCTAGCACGTGACCATCACAGGGCCAGGAATCGGAATCAAGGTAAGACATGGTGGAAACTTTGGGACCCTCACAGCTTTGAGGGGGATGTGGGCGGTCTCATGCTCAGACCCACGGTGCAGGCGTGGACCGAGCACACTGTTGTCTGGGGGGGGACAGGTGGTTGCAGCTGCAGAGCTCTCTCCATGTCATGGATGCAGATGGAAGGAAAGGCTGGAGGCCCGTGGAAGGGTGATGCCCAGGAGGCTCCCTAATTACCCAAGGATCTCGTGGCGGGGAAGGTGGGGACAGACATGCCATGACAGCCCAAGGTATTGACATCATCCTTCTTCTTTCTGCATGAGATGGAGATAAATAGGCCATTCAGGGAGAAAGGGTGATATATTAAGGCAGTGGTTCTTAACCTTTTTTGAGGTACCGAACCCACCAGTTTCATATGTGCATTCACCGAACCCTTCTTTAGTGATAAATAAAATATGATTTTTTTCCAAATTCAAGACATAGGTATATGTTTTTTTACTGGTGCACAAATGAGCCGTGCATGAACATCACCTTGCTCAAAGAGCAAAACAAACAAAGTGCATGAACTCACAACAAATTACAGTATTACTTTATTCTGGCCTCTGTGGCAGAGGCTTCTCCGAACCCCTGAGACCGACTCATCGAACCCCTAGGGTTCAATAGAACCCAGGTTAAGAACTGCTGTGTTAAGGGAAGAGAAAACAGGCCCAGTCTCAGGAGGGAAGGATACAAGATCTAGGGTTGTGTGGGCATGTGTGTCAGTGGAGAACACTGATGTCGTGGATGG
Organism: Rhynchonycteris naso; assembly: GCA_037038555.1. Classification (NCBI taxonomy): domain Eukaryota; kingdom Metazoa; phylum Chordata; class Mammalia; order Chiroptera; family Emballonuridae; genus Rhynchonycteris; species Rhynchonycteris naso. The sequence goes on from CM072998.1 coordinate 132,323,970, forward strand.
CCGAGGTGTCCAGGCCATTATCACGGTCACTGGGGTGCGCTGGGAGTGAGCACCCAGACCTGGGAGAAGACTAAGGGAATGGGCGAGGTTGCTGGAAAGCCTGCACCACTCAGCTGAGCCCCCTGGACACAGCGGGCAGGTGCTCCCCACTGCCCGGACCCAGGACTGGGAGACAACTAGGCAATGACAGTCCCCTCTGAACCCCCCAGACTAGAGGAATGGGGAGAGGGTTAGAGATAGGTGCCAGGTGAAGCTTGGCCAGGAAGACAGCTAACACCGGTCTCTGAGCTATCCGTGCTTCCCCACCTAAAAGAATCAGACTCCTATAGCCTCTCCGAAAAATTAACCAGTTAATTATTCATGACACGTTAATCAGCAACTACTCAGCATTATTTGTTAAGCATTCTCAGGGCTCAGCAGAGGTGAAGGCCTCGTCCCTGCCCTTGAGAAGTTTGGAGAACAGCTGGGAGTTTCCGTGCGCAAGCGCAAGTATGTGAGCTGAGTGCTGTTCTGTGTGGGGACCAGCCAGCAGCAAGGCAGAGGCTTCAGGGCAGGAGAGAACTAATCTCTGGGAGCTTCCTGCTCAGGAAGTCCTACTGGGAAAGTGGGATTTGCAAGGATCTTGAAAGGTAAATAGATGGAGATAAGGAGATCAGGACAAAGATGGTTCTGGAAGCAGTGAGAAAAAGCTTCCAGAGACATCCAGTCAGTAGGCACAAGCACTTGTCTCAAAGAAACACTGGTACAAACATGAAAAGAAGGACCTCTCTGACACTGGAAATACATTTCAGTGTCCACCGAGACCCGGGCCTGACATTTCATAGCTGTCTGGGCCTGGCCAAACTCCTTAGCTTCCCTGTGCCACAGTTTTCTCATCAGTAAGGTGGGGATGGTAATAATGGGCTGTTGGGGGGATGGAATTGAACGTGACAACAGGTGAAGCACCCAACATTTGGCAGGCCTCCAGGAAAATGGCCTCTTCCCTCCCTGGCACATTGATGATGCTGCAGGTGAGACTTGGAGGATGTGAATACTGCAGAAGTCCTTCAAGTGCCCTTGGGGATGCAAATACACAGGTTGGTCAGTGGGGGAAACTCTGTTCCCTTCCGACCTGTGGGGTGAGCCGAGCATGCACTGCTGTCTCCGGATGTTTGACTTCCTGAATCGTCCCCAAACAATGCCATCTCTGTGTTGGCCCCACTGGCAAGCAGTCCCATGAGAGCCAGGTTCTTGTCACATGTCCTTTTCCTGGAGTGAGTTACTAGAGAATTGGGCTGTAGTCATAACCTTCACCAGTGAAGGGAGGTGAACGTGGATTGGAATGAACACAAACAGTACATTTGTACTTAATGTTCCCATCCATCAACATTTTACCCCAGGCCGTAATCTCACAACTCAAGAGAGTGGGTTGGCATAATGAATGAGACAAACTGAGTGACCCCCTCCCCCCTCCCTACCTTGTAATCTGCAAAAAAAGAGCCATTCAGTAGGTGGTGGCCCCGTCTTATTGATTAAATCAAAGCTAGCCAGTCACACACTGGAGGGAGAACAGGCGATCAGTGATACTCCTTAGACTCAACAGGAAATCAGAAAAACCTTTTTGACCTTTCCCTAAGGAAAAAGGGTGACAATGAACAGAGAAGGGGAAATCTAAATAACTTATGGGAAGACATATTGAATTTAAATTTTAAAAATTGACTGCATGCCCTTCTTCTTAATAGTATAAGTGTAAAATAATTTTATAGTGGCAAGCACCAAAACAAACACACAAATCTAAGTGTAATTTTCATGGCCTTGTAGTTCTCAAAACTTGATGTGACCTTGGGCATCGAGGGTGTCTAACTTGGGCAGCGAGCGTGGTGGAGTAGAGAAACAGGAGACTGGGAATTGGGACAGTGTATGCACCACTATACTCTCTGGCCATGTGACCATGGGACAGCCATCTTGCTTCTCTGGGACTGAGGTTCCTTAACTGAAAACTGAATGGTCTTAGATAATTTAAAGTTTCCTCTCAATGACCATCCCCTCCCCAAAACATTGACTTTCACGCCTACTCACACTTTGAGCCTTAAATAAAAAGAGGGGGGAGAAGAGATGACAGTGACCCTTACCAGCGCCACTCCATCACCCCGGGCGACCCTCAAACCCAAGCCCAGAAGGGGCTCCTCTGTTGTGGAAGCTCTGGACCCACAGCTCCGTGTTTGCTTGCAGGGTGGTCAGCTTTCGGACTGCAGACTCACAGGTCATTCCACGAGCGGTTCAAATTCACACCAGTTCCGAAGTGCTCCTCTTCCTGGAGCCCTAGCTCCAGCTCTGCAGGCCAGTTCTACAAACACTTGTGTGTCACTGACATGGCAGCACTAATAATACTAGGTGCTCTAAGGCAGTGTTTTTCAACCGCTGGTTCATGGACCGGCGCAAGTCTGCCAGAAATTGTGTGCTGGTCCACGTAAGAGTTAACCATCCTAATGTATGACGATTATTGACCCAATGATCTTAGTCAAATTCACTTACGCTCAGGTAATTTCTGCCTTAGCCATCCTCGAAATAATTTTTCTATTTTCACTGGTCCCCAACTGTAAAAATGTTGAAAGCCACTGGTCTAAGGGGAGCAAAGATGAGCCAGCAAGATGGCCCCAGCCTTCAGAAGCTCACAGTCTTGCAGGGAGTGCAGAAATGCTTGTAGTCTGAGCCCAAAAGGAGCACAAAGTCCTGTGACAACACTTGAGAGGGTGAGAGTAGTCCTGGCTGTGGTAGGGCTTCATGGAGGAGGAAGCCTTTGGCCTGAGAGGTGGGTAGGATTTAGGCTGAGATGGGAATAGCATGCCAACAAACAGAAGAGCAGGAGCCCACGCAGAGGCTGAGGCACGAGTCATATGTCAGGAGTGGCAAGCGCTCTTTCCAGCCAGAGCTTCAGGCTGTGGGGGAGAGGAGCTTAGTGGCCCACGCCAAGTCCTGTTCCTAGAAAGTCTTTCAACCTCGAAGGTACTTGGCCTTTGGGGAGGAACTGGGAGACCATGGCCATCCTTGAGCAGGGATGTGTTGTGGTGGAGCTTGTAGCTCAGGAAGAGCTATCGTCAGCAGGAGAGCTGGAAGGAGAGAAGATGGAGGCAGGAGGAACAATGCAAGGATTATTACAGTGACCCGGATTGGTGGTCACGGAGGGCTGGACTTCAGTGGGGTGACCAGGCCTGAGAAGGAGGGAACACTTTGGAAAGTTGCTGTAGGTGCCAGGGAGGGGGCTCCGAGCTTGATGGGAGGTGCAGATTGAAGTGCCATTGAGACTGGAGAGAATGTTGCAGAGGAAATGCAACCCCTGCCCAGCCTGGACCCACAGAGCTGTGCATCCTGGGGGTCAGGGTGGGGGTGGCATCCAGAGTGACTTGAAGTCAAGATGTGAGATGGCTTCAGGAAACTGGCCACTGTGGCAGAGGCTGTGGGTTGTCTCCTCACTATCTGCTCTTCCTTTCTTAGAAATAGAACTCCTAATTTGTATCTAAAAACATGCCTCCTCCCCCTACTCTGAATAAAGACACTTTCTACATTTCTTGCTTCCAGGCATGGTCACACGGCTACATCTGGCCAGTCCATTTGTAATCAGAAATTTCAGACTTTTGGAAAATACAGTTTTCCTGCTGGTTAGAAGGAAATATGATTTAAAAGGATTCAGGTCTTATAGTTACAATCAGATTTGAGCCCTGTCCTTCAGAACTGACATCTTAACTAGCCAGGACCCCACTTATGGAACATCTTTGGGGTTACTTTTGCAGGTGTCCACTGCTTACATCCTTAATGCTTTTATACTCAGGGTGATACCTTATTCCTTTCTGTCTATATTCTAGGAGCTACTTGGTTCTGGGGACAGGAACAAGGACAAATAAATAGCCTAAAGTAAGGGTGAGGTCAAAGGTTAGCTGCTGAGAAGAGGAAGGAACCAGTCCTCGCCTCCCAACCCTGTAAAGAACACCTAGAGGTGAAACTGGTTTTAGTGAGGAAATGGCAAGATGCCTGCTGAACTTGCAGTTCTAATCAATAACTGATAATATTGAACATGCATGGACTACTTACTTTGTGCCCGGCATTGTTCCAAGCATTTATTTTAAACATATTACCACCATCAAAGTAGCTACTATGATGCCCCCCTTGCAGAGAAGGCGACAGGGAGCTAGAGAGGTAAAGCCACTTGCCCACTGTCATGGTTGGCAAGGAGAAGAGCTGTTACTGGAGTAAGATGTTTCTGATGCCAGGGCCCTTAACTGTTATTATGTTGGCTGTTCTTTGGGAGTTAGAACATGTGTTTCTTCCCCACCAACTCCCTCTTAGAAGAATGTAACTCATCTTTATGATGTTACTTCCACTCTTGGTGGTCATCTGAGAAAACCCTGGCAAACAGGCTCTTGCCCTCTTCCGGGTGACGGTATTTGATGTTTGATCGGGGCTTTGCAGTGTCCTGTAGACAAATCCACTGTAGGGCGGTGGACAGAGAGAGAGAGACAGAGCTCTAATTGTAGCATGTGCCCATGTCATTGGTGTAAATGCTCTCACTATGGCTGTTTTCAAGTTGCAAAATTCCTGAATGTTTAATAATTCTGATACTGCCAGTTCCAAAACACCACTGGGGCCCAGAGGGTAGTAGCTAAAGGAGTGCCCATGCCAGCTGGAAGTCCTATGAACCTGCGGCTGGCCATAGCATGTACGGTGTAAAGCCAGTAGTCGCAGTGACCATTACAGCTGCCTGGCCCATGCAGGTTCACATTAGATTCGGACAGTCGGTAATGAAACAACGGAGCCAAGAACTGGTGAGCCATCAGCTTTGATTCGAGCTTGCACCCGGCGGGCAAGCAAAAACACACACTGGGCTCCAAAACCCACTCATTCATTGCTCACTAAGCTACTGACTTATCCGAGTTTCTTAAAATCAAAGATTTCTAGCTCACCAGACTTATTCACCTCTGTTCCCCATCTCCTCCAGCACAAACTCTTAACAAACTGGCTTCTCCCTCAGCATCCTGGCATCTTGGCTGCTTCTCCTGGTCTCCATGTGGCCTTAATCTGCTCTCCTCTCTAATACCTCAGGAACAAAGGAGCCGAGAGAGAGTAAGTAAGCTCCTGGCCTGCCCCACTTTATAGTGTAGAATCAACACATTTAATCCAATTATACAAACAAGAAAGTCTCTGATACCAAGTCACCCATCTGAGGCATAATGGGACTCTTCATGAGAGTGTACCACGCCACATCATCCAATCACTCAAGGGTTTGGGGAAAAGCTTACTCTTAAAACTAAGCCTTAGGCCTGACCTGTGGTGGCGCAGTGGATAAAGCCGTCAACCTGGGAACACTGAGGTCGCCAGTTCAAAACCCCGCACTGGTTCGGTCAAGGCACATATGGGAGTTGATGCTTCCAGCTCCTCCCTCCTTTCTCTCTCTCTCTCTCTCTCTCTCTCTCTCTCTCTCTCTCTCTCTCACTCTGTGTCTCCTCTCTAAAAATGAATAAAATTTTAAAAAAATAAAAATAAAAATAAAAAACAAAAATCTACTGAAAAAAAACAAAAAACAAAAAACTAAGCCTTAGGCTATAATGACCCGGCCTGTTTACATTACAGCCTTTCCCCCACACCCATCCCAAGCACAAGGGCAAATAATATCACCTGGGTGACAGGCTTGCATGTGGGCAGCGCCATCTTTAACAAAGTGAGCATATTACATTTTATCTGCCCAACAATCCACCCCTATGCTCACTTTACTACCCACAATCTACACTACTGGCATTCCTGTACAAGGAAATTAGGCACATTACACAAATTACAACAGCATGACAAATCATACAATTTCAATAATTACAAAGGTACACACATTTTACCAGTCTCTGAGCACTTTGCCCAAAGTGCAAAATGTCCTCAGCCTTCTTTCTTGCCGTTGGAAAGGCTTCCCAGGGCAGGGGGAGGGCCTCCAGCAAAGCCATCCCCGACCCCCATCAGGGTATTTCACATTGTCCAAAATCCATAAGTCCATTCAACAAAGGAGCCTGTGCCCATCCGGTTGTAGTCCAGGAAATCAGTCCACACACATAGGGCTTTAGCCTCCCCCCTCATTCCTGCCATCATGGCAGGTCTCACACTGTCCTAAAGAAAAGCATGTGGCAATGGCAGTCAGCATTTCCATCTCTGCTCTGGGGAGCATAATGGCATCCACTCCTATGTCCCAAAATCACAGATCTACCAGCAGCTTGGCAGGCACTCGCTGCCATTTCAGCTGGGCTCTCATCTTCTGGAGACTGCAGATTGCCACTTCAGCTGGATTCTTCTCATCCTCCAAAGAGGAACTGGAAACATCAGCTCACAACGCCGGGCTAGAGCCCCCTGCTGCCGCTGCCTTCTGCTCCATGGGCCTTACAGCCCCCGCCTCAGCCCCAGCCTTGGCTTCAGCTCTGGCCTCCCGCTGCTGCTGGTTCTCCACAACATCCAGGGCAATCTCCAATTCATGAACCTGTGACTCCTTGTAAAGCCAGTAGTCGCGGCCACCATCAGAGCAGCCTGACCCATGCAGGTTCGCATTGGATTCGAACAGACAGTAATGAAACACAGGAGCCACCAACTGGTGAGCCATCAGCTTTAATTCTAGCTTGCACCCGGTGGGCAAGCAAAAACACACACTGGGCTCCAAAACCCACACATTCAATGCTCACAGAGCTACTAACTTATCCGAGTTTCCTAGAATCAAAGCTTTCTAGCTCACCAGACTTATTCACCTCTGTTTCCCATCTCCTTCTCTCTACACAAACTCTGCACAAACTAGCTTCTTCCTCAGCATTCCACCATCTTGGCTGCCTCCTTTCCTCCATGTAGCCTTAATCTGCTCTCCTCTCTAATACCTCAGGAACCAAGAGAGAGAGATCAAGCTACTGGTCTCTCCCACTTTATACCGTAGAATCAAAACCTTTAATCCAATTATACAAACAAGAAAGTCTCTGATACAAAGCCACTCATCTGAGGCACAATGGGATTCATCATGAGAGTGCACCACCCTACATCATCCAATCAGTCAAGGGTGTAGAGAAGAACTTACTCTTAAAACCAAGCCTTAGGCCATAATGACCCGGCCTGCTTACATTACAGCCTTTCCCCCACACCCATCCCAAGCATAAGGGCAAATAATATCACCTGGGTGACAGGCTTCCATGTGGGCAGCGCCATCTTTAACAAAGTGAGCATATTACATTTTATCTGCCCAACAATCCACCCTTATGCTCACTTTACTACCCACAATCTACACCACCGGCATCCCTGTACAAGGAAATTAAGTACATTACACAAATTACAGCAATAGCCCAAATCATACAGTTTCAACAATTATAATGGTACACACATTTCACCAGTCTCTGAGCACTTTGCCAAAAGCGCAAAATATCCTCAGCCTTCTTCCTTGCCGTTTGAAAGGCTTCCCGGGGCAGGAGGAGGGCCTCCATCAAAGTCACCCCCGACCCCCATCAGGGTATTTCACATTGTCCAAAATCCGTAAGTCCATTCAACAAAGAAGCCAGTGTTCACTCAGGTCGTAGTCCAGGAAATCAGTCCACACACATAGGGCTTTAGCCTCCCCCCTCATTCCTGCCATAATGGCAGGTCTCACACTATCCTAAAGAAAAGCATGTGGCAATGGCAGTCAGCATTTCCATCTCTGCTCTGGGAAGCATGATGGCATCCACCCCTATGTCCCAAAATTGCAGACCTGCCGGCAGCGTAGCTACTCCTTGCTGCTGTGGATCACAATTCCAGACCAATTCTCCTCATCCTCCAAAGAGGAACTGAAAACATCAGCTCCTGTTGCTGGGCTCGAGTCCCGGGCTACCATCCCCTTCTGCTCAGCAGGTCTTGCAGCTTCAGCCCCGGCCTCAGGCCCGGCCTCATGCCACTGGTGGCTCTCCACAACATCCAGAGCAATCTCTAACTCACAAACCTGTGATTCCTTCTCCAGCATCTGCTCCATTTCCAGGCGAATCTCACGAACCTGGTCAGCCTCCTCTGGTGCTTCCTCCAACTCCAGGGTCGGCATCTCTTTCTCCCATGTTTCCTCCAGCTCCTTCCACTGCTCGGTTTGCAGGTCCTGGGCAGCCTCTTTCATAGAGCTCTCAGTTTCCTCACATATGGCTGTAAAAGTCAGCCAGCCTACAGTCCCCCAAAAAACAGCTATGGGAAACCAAAACCTCTACTCAACTACTCAAAGGTGGTGGTGACTCCATGCCGATCTGTATTGAATCCTGCCACAGACTATGCCAAATGTAAAGCCAGTAGTGGCGGTCAGAATCACAGTCGCCTGACCCATGCTTTAATTTTAGCTTGCACCCGGTGGGCAAGCAAAAACACACACTGGGCTCCAAAACCCACATTCAGTGCTCACAAAGCTACTGACTTATCCGAGTTTCCTAGTGTTGGGCAGATAAAATGTAATATGCTCACTTCGTTAAAGATGGCGCTGCCCACATGGAAGACGGTCAACTAGGTGATATTATTTGCCCTTATGCTTGGGATGGGTGTGGGGGAAAGGCTGTAATATCAGCAGGCCAGGTCGTTATGGCCTAAGGCTTAGTTTTAAGAGTAAGCTCTTCTCCACACCCTTGACTGATTGGATGATGTAGGGTGGTGCACTCTCATGATGAATCCCATTGTGCCTCAGATGAGTGGCTTTGTATCAGAGACTTTCTTGTTTGTATAATTGGATTAAAGGTTTTGAATCTATGCTATAAAGTGGGAGAGACCAGTAGCTTGATCTCTCTCTTAGTTCCTGAGGTATTAGAGAGTAGAGCAGAGTAAGGCCACATGGAGGCCAGGAGTAGCAGCCAAGATGGCAGAGTGCTGAGGGAGAAGCCAGTTTGTTAAGAGTTTGTGCTGGAGGAGATGGGAAACAGTGGTGAATAAGTCTGGTGAGCTAGAAACCTTTGATTCTAGGAAACTCGGATAAGTCAGTAGCTTTGTGAGCACTGAATGTGTAGGTTTTGGAGCCCAGTGTGTGTTTTTGCTTGCCCGCCGGGTGCAAGCTAGAATTAAAGCTGATGACTCACCAGTTCTTGGCTCCTGTGTTTCATTACCGACTGTTCGAATCTAATGTGAACCTGCACTGGCCGGGCCGCTCTGATAGTGGCCGCGACTACTGGCTTTACACCTAGAATCAAAGGGTTCTAGCTCATCAGACTTATTCATCTCTGTTCCCCATCTCCTCCTGCACAAACTGGCTTCTCACTCAGCACTCTGCATTCTTGGCTGCTTCTCCAGGCCTCCATGTGACCTTAATCTGCTCTCCTCTCTAATACCTCAGGAACCAAGGACCCGAGAGAGAGCAAGCTCCTGGCCTGCCCCACTTTATAGTGTAGAATCACTTTAATATATATATATAGTGTAGAAAACCTTTAATCCAATCTACAGAAAAGGAAGTCTCTGATACAAAGTCACCCATCTGAGGCATAATGGGATTCCTCAGGAGAGTGCACCACCCTACATCATCCAATCAGTCAAGGGTGTGGGGAAAAACTTTACTCTTAAAACTAAACTTTAGGCTATAATGACCCGGCCTGCTTACATTACAGCCTTTCCCTCACACCCATCCCAAGCACAAGGGCAAATAATATCACCTGGGTGACGGGCTTCCATGTGGGCAGCACCATCTTTATTTTTTATTTCTTTTTTTTTTAAATTTTATTCATTTTTTAGAGAGGAGACACAGAGTGTGAGAGAGAGAGAGAGAGCGAAAGAGAGAAAGGGGGGAGGAGCTGGAAGCATCAACTCCCATATGTGCCTTGACCAGACCAGTGCAGGGTTTTGAACTGGCGACCTCAGTGTTCCCAGGTCGATGCTTTATTCACTGCGCTACCACAGGTCAGGCCGGCAGCGCCATCTTTAACAAAGTGAGAATATTATATTTTATCTGCCCAACATACAGGCACTGGAGAGCTTCTAATGTTCAGGCTTAAATTTGAGGGCGTCCCCAGATGCTTCTCCCTAGAGATCATCTGGGAGGCTGTGCTGTTGGCTGATGGCCAAGACTCACCTCCTGAAAACATCCTCTGTGGCCAGCAGGTGGCAGCACTCTTGCATTCAACACTCAGTGCCTAAGTGAAATGAGGAACCTTTGTTCTGAACCGGAGGCGGTGTCATGAAGATAAAGGCCTGGAGGGGCAAGCTAATCAGCCTGTCCTTAGCTGACCTTGGTCTGCAGAGCCCAAGGACAAACTCCCGCGGCTTGATATATGAGAGCAACCTTAGCAAACAAAAGGCATGGTGCAGTCTCCACACCCTAGCAAACAAAAGACATGGTGCAGTCTCCACACCCGCTTTGCACATCTTAAGGAGGTTTGGGGGGAGGAGGGTAGCATCATGGAAACAGGCACCAGGACCTTTCAAGAAGGGAGCTAAGTGCCAAGAAGGGTGTTTCCAGTTGTCAGACGACACTTCATTCATACCAGCGGCTACCCACAAGACATACTATGCTGAGACTCATCTTGACCATTGACTCTATTGGGTGGTCAGCTCCTACTAAGGTGACCAACTGTTTACGTTCAGCCAGGACTGTCCTGGTTTGAGCACTGAGAGTCCCATGTCCCAGGGAACCCATGTCCCCAGCAAATAAAATGGCCACCTTAATTCCCAGTTATTGCAGAGTGCCCGCCTGGCACCCAGTAGGCATGTTTTGGGTCCTCGCTGCTGCAGGGGTGGGTGGTCCTGATGGAGAAGGACCACATGGGAGTCAGGCAGGTTTGCAAGGGCTGGCAAATCCCACACTTCACTTTTAAAACCTGCTCGTCTTTGCTTTCTACCAACTGTAAGGGCCTGAATGGGTGAGGGGGAAACTCGAGTGTCTCCCTTTCTCCTCCCTGCTCCCTTTCCATCTTTGACCTCCCTCCTGCTTCCTTCTCTCCACACCCCACCTGCTACTGCACATCCTGCACGTGGGCTGGGCCCTCCCGGAGTCCAAGGGCAGAGAACTCTGTGTTCCAGGGGAGGGTGGGGCCGCTTACAGTGGAGAGTGGCTGGGCTGGCGAAGAGGGCAGGCCAGAGGAGGGGTGGGGCAAGTCAGGGTGCCTCTGCCACCTTGAAATGGAGGAGCAAGAGGAAAGCTGTCCAAGGAAGCTCAAGGGCCCCTGGAGCTCCAAGCAGGGACAGGTGCACTCCTCTCTCCTGCTGTGACTCAAACACCATTGTGATGTGGCTTATGTCACTGGTGAATCCTCCAGATGGTTCTCTTCCACCCCAGGTACGCAGCTCAGGGGAGGCAGGCTCAGCAAACACTGCCCAGCACTAGGACTTGAATCTGGGCAGAAAGCTTTGCCTGAACCCATGAAAGAAATTTGCAAACTCTTCTCTTCTAGACACTGGGATAAAGGGCAAATCTCTCACTGACCCCCAAGTTTTGCACAGACTGGTCGTTGTCAACTCCCCAGCCTTATGCCACTTTTCCCAGAACTCACTGTGGCGGTCACCTGGGCCTTCTGCCAGTCAGTCACCAAAAGAGCCACGCTCTTCCCTGCCTCAAGGTCTTCACTCAGGCTGTCCTTTCTTCCTGGGAAGAGATAGAAGGCGGGGCCTGGCTTAGATGGCATTTTCCCAGAAGCCACTGTGACAGGTTGACATAGAAGCTTTCAGGAAGGCTAAAAAGGGATCACATCCCCAAACTGGAGAGCCGGTCTGGATATGACAGCCATCAGCTCTTCAGTTACCTGGTTAGGAAGGAGTTATTGGTGGTTAGAAACACAGACTTTCTCATGAGTTTGGTGTTTAAAATGTTCTGAATAAGCCATCATTGCTTCTGTCAAAATACATCATGCTCGGCAGGTTCATATTTACATTCCCCTAGGGACAGATTAATGCAGGCATAGCCCTGTCCTAGATAAAAATTGACCGTGCCGGTGAAATCCTGCTGTCTCCGTCTCCAGCCCACATGTGCGTTTGCTGCAACCTGCGTGAACCCCAGGGTCTCCACAGGCTCTCAGGACTTGGTGATTTTTAGTCAGGGCCTCAACCTTTCATCTTAAAGAACTAAGGTGAGGAATGTGGGCTATTTTCAGCCACCAGGTAGCAGTCAATGAATGTGGAGTTTAGATGAGTTTGTGACATGGAGTTTGCCAGGTAAACCAAATCCCGGACAGGATGCATGGCAACTCTGATTAATAAGACAGAATCTCTCCAGATCTCCAAGGCTCCAAGGGGAAGGTGAGAGCCTCACTGATGTCAAAGAAGGGCCACCCCATTTTCTCTAGGCCTATAGAGGAATCGTAACTCTTCTACCGAGCCCATGGTAGGTGACGTTCAGTGTGAGCTACCAGAAAGATATCTGGAAGGTAGGCGCACACAGAGATGCTAGGTCCTTCTTGACCCTTCCTCAAGCCATGAAATGACTCATTCCCATGGCAACTGGAATGCCTATCCCATTTTTGAAGTAGTCCCTTTCGCATCCTGGGGTTGGACTGATCCTTTGGGTTTAAATAGCATTTGTTGTTTTCAAAGAACACCATCTTCCTTCCCAGGCTAGCTCCAGCCACGTTCCCCTTGCCCTTCTCCAAGGAGGAAGCTAGATGCTGGGGACAGTCCTAGGCTCTGGGGCCTCAAGGCAGGTGCAGGGATGTTGGTCTATGGCTGGTCTTTACTGACATCTATTGTCTGGAAAGGCAAAGTTCCCAGTGCCTTTGGTAGGGAGTCAGCTGGGAGCCAGAGCCTGGGTGTGGGCAGGGAAAGGCCCAAGGATCATCTGTTCTGATATTGTTATTCTGGGCAGCTTCGATCCTGCTCCTCAGTGTCTGTGCCTGAGAGTCCTCGCCCTGCACCCCACCACCAGCACCCTACCCAGCCCTCCCTTCTCCTACCCTGCCACTCGCCTTTCTGTAAGTAGCCCCACCCTGCCTAGAACACTGAGTTCTGTCCCTGAGCCCTGCGGGTGCGTGTGGGTGCAAAGAGTGGAGGGGAAGGGCAGCCAGAGCTGGAAGTGAGGAGGAAAAAGAGACTTCTAGTGTTTCTCCTTTGGGTAGCCTGACTCCCATCTGTTGTCAAAGAGCCAGGGAAGTAAGGTATTCTTTTTAAATGACATATTGCTCACCACATTTGGTGATCCTTTGAAATCTCTCGGTTTGGCCTCTCTGCCTCAATCACACCACCACCTAATGCAACATTAATTGAGAGGCCCAGGGGCTGGGACCATGTGTGAGGTCTTCAGTCAGAGAAGCAGCTGAAGGCTGCAGTGGGTGGTGGGTTTGTAAAAGCTCCCTTCCGAGAATTGGGAACAACATTGTATTTTTGAACAATTCTTGAAGGTCACCTTCTTTCTTAGAGGAGCCCCAGCTGCCAGTCTCCACGAAGCTGCCTGGGCACGATGGGTAAGAAGGGTGCAGAGACTGCCCTTTCTGTTGACTAAAGTTGCCATAGCATCATGATGTCTGTCCACTTGGGTCCCCATAGGTGAAGGTCAGCAGGCCAGACAACTTCCCCGCAGAACCTCGTTCCATAAGGAAACACAGTTCGTGGCTCAGACAGAAAGCTCTGCATGGGCGGGTAGGGCTCGGATGCCCTAGTGAGCCCCTGGGGTGGCTACTCCCCTAGTGGCCATGGGGAAGCAATTTCATTCACCAATGGTCTTTATGAGGACAAAGAATTAAACAGTTAACTGGTTAATTTTAGGGTGTAAAAACATAAGCAGAAATTTGCCTCTGTATTATGTAATACTCTTCAGTGATAACAAGGAACACACTATGAATACATGCACCAACTTGGATGGACCTTGTAATGCCGGTGGCTGAGGCCAGGCCGGTCCACATTAGATTCGGGCAGACGGTAGAAAAACTATGGAGCCAGAAAGGGTTGGGCCATTTTGTTTAATAAAGTTTCACAAAAGCGGACAAGCACACAGGCAGGGGAAACCGCTTCTCAGGCAAACAAACAGCAAAATGGCCCCTCAAAGTGGCAAGCATGTAATTCATGCATTCAAAATCCCTCTGAGCACAAGCACCATAGCCTTATACAGGCCCTGCACACGTGCCTCTGCCATGCACTCACGCACTAATCAAGCAAAGTGCTTGCAGCCGGTAAACACAGCAAGCAGGCCTCACACAGCTGCCCCACAGACCTCTAAGCAATTATGCTGCATGAAAACCAACCTCACAAGGTTACATACAGTATAATTTAACTTATGAAACTTTCTTGAAATGACAGAATTACAGAGATGAACAGATTAGTGGTTGCCAGGAGTTAGGAGTTGGAGGGGAGCAAATGGGTATGACCATAAAGGCAGAACCAAGGAGCCTCATGAGATGAAACACTTACAGTTACGGGTCTCCAGTGTACACACACACACACACACACACACACACACGCACAGTGCTTGTAAACCTGGTGCAGTCTGACTTAGTGCTGGTTAGCACCAGTATCAATTTCTTGGCTTTTATAGCTATGCGGAGTATTACCATGGGGATGGCTGGATTAAGGGTGCATGGGACTCCCTTGTGCATTTGGGTGGTGTGATAAGATATAATTCATACTGAAATTTATCCTTCAAACTATTTTTACATAGTTGGCATAGTTACATAGTTTGGTGGCCTTAAGCACATTTACAGTGTTGTTAACCATCACCACCATTTATTTCCATAACATTCTCATCTTTCCATACAAAACTCTGTGTCCCTGAAACAACTCTCCATTGCCCTGATGCCACAACCCTGGCAGCTACCATTTTACTTTGTGTTTCTGTAAGTGAGCCCTCACTGGGGACCTCAGATAAGTGGAGAACATCTTATTTTCTGTTTTGTGGCTAGCTCTTCTCACTTAGCGCACCCATGCTGGAGCATGCAGCAGAATTTCCTTCCTCTTGCCTGACCAGGCAGTGGCACAGTGGATAGAGCATCAGCCTGAGACGCTGAGGACCCAGGTTTGAAACCCCAAGGTTGCCAGCTTGAGTGCGGGCTCATCTGGCTTGAGCAGGAGCTCATCAGCTTTAGCACTGGGTTGCTGGCTTGAGTGTGGGATTACAGATGTGACCCTATGGTCGCTAGCTTGAAACCCAAGGTTGCTGGTTTGAGCAAGGAGTCAGTGGCTCAGCTAGAGTCCCACAGTCAAAGTATCTATGAGAAAGTAATCAATAAACAACTAAGGTGCTGCAACGAAGAATTGATGCTTCTCATTTCTCTTCCTTCCTGTCTATCTCTCTCTCTCTCGCAAAAAAAGAAAAAGTATTTTCTTCCTCTTTGAGGCCAAATAATATTCTATTTTATGTGTGTAACACATTTGTTTATCTTTTCATCTATGACATTTTGGTAGTTTCCACATTTTGGCTATTGTGATCCTTATATATATATTTTTTACCATATTATCTCAAAATACAGGCATACCTCATTTTATTGTGTTTATCACAGATGTTGCACTTTTTACAAATTGAAGGCAAGACCTTCCACCGCAAAAATATTACCACTGGCTTTATTGTGATACTCGCTTTATTGTGGTAGTCTGTAACAGAACCAGCAATATCTCTAAGGTCTACCTGTAAAATGCTACAAAGTATAGTCAGAAATAAAATATGAGAATTCGCTAATTCTTTTCTCTGCTGATCATGGGAGCTAGTGTGTGTCGTTGAGCTCTGTGCTAGTGTCCAGTATGCGAGGCGACCCAGAGAGCGCTCCCTGGGAAAGCTGTGTCAACGTGGGCCTGCGGGGGGGTGATGGGGTGGGTGGGGAGACATCATCAGCTGAATACACAAAGGGGAGTTATTTTTTGTTTGTTTTTATGAAGGGCTACAGGCTTCCTGAACTTTCAGACACTGGGAACAAAATTTCTCTTTATGCATATTTTTCTGGGGAGAAAGCCCATACCTTTCCTCCATCTTTAAGGATCCATGACCTCCCCATAACATAACATACAAATGCAGAATTGTATGCTAATAACTTCTTTCAGGAACCTCTCCTTAGGAGCTGACTCTACCCAGCTGCCCCCCACTTTCTCTCTGTTTCCCTTTCTTCTTTTCCCATCTCCTTTCCTGGCTTTGTGTCCTCTCCCCTACTGCCCCCTCCCTTCCCCTCCTCCCCCCGGCTTTGCTTGCTTCCATATCACTTTCCTGCTGGCCTCTCCTGTGATATTGATTTGACATTTAATCATTACAAGAACAGCTAAAAATTCCACCACACTTCATTAATCCAGAGGAAAATACCATGTCAGCTGGTGAGTGCTGTAGGGTATACACATATGTTCTTCCCAGGATCCAGGATAGTGGAAATTTCTCAGTTTCCATTCCTGAACAGGAGGCCATTATGGAAGGCCATGGTGAGCCTGGAGGGGGTGGGGGAGGGGCAGGAACGTGAGTGGGCTGGCTCCAGTCCCTAAAGGCGTTGGTCACCCATCACATCCTGACAGACCTTGGGCTGTTCAAGGACTCCTGCTGTAGGGACTGGGTTGTAAAGTCCTATTAGGGTTGCCAAGAGCAGAATAGTGTGACTTGAATAAGGTTAAAGTTTGGCATTTTTACAGCTTTTGTTATGATAAGGTTCTTGGTCACAGGAGGTGGGGAGGAACTATAAAGGGTCTGGTCAGTCCTCAGAGTATGGTCAGGCCTGGCCTCTTGCCAGGCTCCCGTGGGTGTCTGTCATCATGCTGTGGGTCCACCCGTCCAGCCACAAGTTCTGCCCAGCACATCAGAAAGCCTGGTCACCCTGTCTGGACTCTGGGACTGATAGGGGAGATAAATCCGGGCAGTGATTTTCAGGCAAGAAGAATGCTTGAGACAAGCTGACTTAGAAGCCAGTGTCCCTGTTCCTTAGTCAAACGTATCACCTGAGCTTGGTCTGCCATAAGCCATCACCCGCAGTAAGAGCAGAGGAGAATGTTTCATTCCCAAAGCACTGAGGGGTTTTGAGGCCTTTGCTAATGTCCTCTGGCCTAGAATACTCTATTGTCCATCTGGATCTGTTCATTTTTCAAATTTCCCCTCCCCTGTGAGGCTTTCCCTAATATCCTCCTCCTTTCCTGACCTTAGGAGGGGTCCATTCACCTCTCCTCATTCCCATGGAGCTTAGGCCATCCCTCTGACCACCACTGATTCCAGGGTGATGAGGTTGTAAACGTGCCTTCACTCTGTGAAACTGAGCCCTCTAAGCGGCATCCGCTGTGCCTGTTTTCTCTGAGTACTCAGCCTGGCACACAAGCAGGCGTCTATAAATGTTGAAAGAAGCAATGATTTAGCGTGAGGCCCATGCCTTCCACTGGGAATACAGCTCAACTGCCTTGTATTCAATGCATGAATCCTCAATGCTCACAGAGCATAGTACAATATTGAGTATAATTTCTAAATAGGTTCCTTTCTTTCCTTCCTTCCTTCCTTCCTTCCTTCCTTCCTTCCTTCCTTCCTTCCTTCCTTCCTTCCTTCCTTCCTTCTTCTTTCTTTCTTTCTTTCTTTCTTTCTTTCTTTCTTTCTTTCTTTCTTTCTTCTTTCTTAGCAACAGGAAAAGAGAGAGACAGAAAGGGAGAGAGATGAGAAGCATCAACTCATAGTTGTGTCACTTTAGTTGTTCATTGATTGCTTCATATACATGCCTTGACCCGGGGGCTCAAGCTGTGCCAGTGACCCCTTGCTCAAGCCAGTGACCTTTGGGCTCAAGCCAGCAACCATGGGATCATGTCGATGATCACATTCTCAAGCCGGTGATCCTATGCTCAAGCTGGTAAGCCTGTACTCAAGTTGGCAACCCCAAGGTTTCAAACTTGGGACCTCAGTGTCCCAGGTTGATGTTCTATCCACTGTGCCACCACCCATCAGGTGGTTACTACTTTCATGAAGGTGGATTTGCATCAGTCCATGTATCCATAACATCTGCTACCATACATCCATGAATATGAACTACAAATGCACTGGCTGAGCTTGTCAATCTCCATCATGTCATAACGTTGAATCACATAGTCTGCTCCTCAAATTGGACAAGTCAAATTGGAAGCACTGATTACACACCTATCCCATCAGGATGTGAACTGTTAGGGTTGCTGTGGAGGCCAGCCCCCTCTCCCGGCTTCTTGGACCTGGGCTGGACCTCCTGGTGCTACTTTGGATTACAATGGACCCTGTTTCTGGCATATTCTCACCTCAGGACAGGCCAGAAGTATGCTTAACAGTATTGCAGGAAGGAGGACTGGTGAGTGACATCTCCCAGGATGGCCAGTGTTTAGCATGGGGATGAGTCACCCACATCTCAGCTCACACACAACCTCAGCCCTTTAGTCCACAGCACCTAAGCTTGTATGGTGGCCAGGGAGCCAGTGGAGCTTGGGGCACAAGGTGACATCTGGGAGCTGCCCTTCCACAGTTCTCTGATGGGCTTTCTCATCTAGGAAACACGATGTCAGAAAGCAACCTGAGCCACCAGTGAGGTCTTGGCTTCAAGCTCCAGGCTTCTAGGGGCTTGAAGGGACTGCAGACTACCTCCTATGTTTGCCCAGGAGCCTGGACAAAGGGGAAAGGCAAAGGGTCCAGGAAAGAGGCCATACTACAGATGTGCTCTTTTGATCCTAATACTTCCTTGCCAGAGGCAGTTGATACCCTTGGAAACGTCACTCCTGGTCTCCAGTTACCCCAGCTGGCCCAGAGAGGCATTGTCCTTTGCCTTGGGCCACTCCTGGCTCGTGAATGGGGAGCGTGACTCACACGTTTGGGCATGTAGTGGTAGTTAGGTGATCCTAATTCAAATGCCAGGCAGACACAAATAGCACGCTTTTCTATGAATAGCTTCCCCAGCTGTTCTGCAGGAGGCCTCCTCGGGTTCTTATCCAAAGTACACTTGTTCTTATTTATGAGCCCATCAGGCACCATTGGCTGCCTACCTTTGACCCCTCAAGGCCAGCTTGGTGTTCTTTGTTCCCTAAAGTCTCACCCAAGTGAAATATTAACTGGTGGGGGGACAAAAGGGCCTGGGAGCCTCACTAGGCAGAGCTGATGGAGAGAATACCTGGAGTGGGTGTTGTTCACTGACCTGGAATTTTCCATTCCTGTGAAGCTCACGTGACCTGGGCAGTGTTTTCTTTAAGCCACACGAGGAAGATGGTTACTGGGGCCATGTGCTAAATCACTGGATGGTGGGTAACCACAGCTGTTTATAGCACCATGGTCACTGGCAGTACTAATCTCAGTGGAGTAGGGGTGGTGGAAAGAACTAGGCTTGAGAGTCAGGATTCCCTGGGGTCAGGTCAAGGCTCGGTCTCCAGAGCAGCCTGGGGAAACTTGGGGAAGCCAGTGGGTATCTCAGGGCTTCTGTTGTAAAAAGTAAGGCTGGACAAGAGCACAAGGTCCCTCCTGGCCTGGACACTTTCTGCTTCAGATTCTTAGATCAATCAACTCCCTTTATAGAAGTTGTGCAACTGTGTTTATCACCTCAGAGACGCTGTCAGGGTCTGCTCTCCACTACCTTTGATTCTCCTTTTTTTCTTTCTTTCTATCTGACTTACTGCTTCTCGGCCTCACTTCCTTTATCTCACTTCCTTTATCTTTATCTTGGGTCTGAGGACTTCTTTGAAGCTAGCACATGAGTTAATCTTGACTTTTAAAAAATTTTTCAGTTACAGTTTACATTCAGTATTATTCTGTTAGTTTCAGGTGTGCAGAAAAGTGGTCAGACCATCATGTACTTTACTGAGCAGTCCCCCTGTTGCTTCAAGTATCCACCGGCCCCATACCTAGTGATTGTGATATTATGGAATGTATACCCTGTGCTGTAATCTACATTTCTGTAATCACAGCTTTTGAGTCAAGTGGACCTGCCTTCATTGCTTTCTGGCTCTGCCACTTCCTCGCTATGTGACCATGGCCAAATTGTTTGGTCTCTCTGGGTACCAATTTCCTTATCTATGTTGGGGTTTTTGTAAGAATTCCACAAAAGGCCTCAGTCACAAAATCTCCATAAATATAAGCCATTATAACTTAAAAGTCAGCACACACAGAACTAGTCCCTCTTCCCAAAGAACTCCCCTTCACTCTATTTCTGTTAACTTTCCTCCTGATTTCTGGGGCTTTGGGCTTGCTGTCATCTGGACTTTCCTTCTTGCTCATTCACTGCAATGAGTATCTCCAAAAGCGTTCTTGTGTTGCCCTGGGTCTGACAGTTGTAGGCAGGTGGCCTCCAGGTTCAGGTCCAAGCAAGGGCCCAGCCCTCTGCAGCAATGGGGTGCTATCTTTGGGACTTGCTGGAAGTTCTACTCACCCGGGCACTTTTCTGGGGAGGATGACTTTTGATCACAGTTGGTTGGCCAATACTCACTGAAAGTGGATGTGGACCTCATTGGCTGGGGTCAGGTAGACCAGGATGCACTCCCTTGGATTTGCTGTTGACCTATCTGTCCTGATGCAGATTTGTATTCCCTGGGCACCACAGGTGTCATGGGGATCTTTCAGAGTGACATTGGCTTGATACATACGGGGAGGTGGGCATTTCCTGATAGCTTATATAATATTTTGGGGAAAAATTTTTAAATTGTTTCCTCTGGAGGATGCAGCTTCAAGGACACTGAGTGGAATGCAGACAAGGCTCCTCCCTTGGCCAGGAGCCTTTGTGTAAGGCCCAACTTTCCCAACCTTAAGTGGAGACCATAGCCCTTACCCATAGTTTCTAAGTTCCATGGAGACATGGTCCATGTCTCTCTTGTCAGTGACACTTCAGTGCCTAGCAAAGGTTTGAACCCATGTAGATGCTCCCTAACTATTGTTGAGTGTTGAATGGATAAAGGAAAGCTGACTTCTATCTAGGGATGCTTGGTGTAATTGATGCCCAAGAGCTCTGATACCAACAGAGCAGGGTAGTTAAGAGCATGTGCCTTGGAGTCAGACAAAACTGAGTTTGGATTTTGCACTACCTCTTAATGGATGTATGATCTTAACTTCTGTGAGTCTCATTTTCTCCATCTTTGAAATGGGGGCACAGTAACACCTGCCCCATCAGTGTTGTGATCAGCGGTCTCTGAGACAAGAGCACCTAGATCAGCATTTGACAAAAGGTTATATTGTAAGGGATGTCCTGGGAGAGCACTGAGGACGAGTGTTCCCCTGTGCTCTCTCCTTGTCCCAAGGCTTTAGGACTGGCATGCCAGGGAGCCTTTCAAGTGGGGATCTCAGATATGGATTGAAGTGGTTTGTGGTCACATTGATTTGTTCGCTTCTGGCACCTGACACACACACTTACTAGGGCCTCAAAACCCATTAGGCACTCAAGCTTTGAGCATTTCAACTTCCCAAAAAAGGCACGGCTCCTGTTGGTGAGGTTGCAAATACCTCTACTATTTACCGCTTCCCATTACTGCACCCTCAGTTGCTCTTTTGCTTGATCTTGGAGATCTGCCATCATCATTTAGCTGATCTCATGCTATCAAAAGAGACAAGGAAAACAATGGCCTCTCAACAGGACTTTGCCCTCCCAGAAGCACAGGGACAACAAAATCTACATGCTGGGATGGAAAACTAATGTCCCCAGCTTCTGAGGATGCTCCACTGAGAAATATAGTATGTGCCCGCACTTGCGGGTGTTGTGCCTGTGCTTTTAAAGCTCACGGCGGTCTGTCTGAGAGCTAGTCACGGCCCATTTCATCTTTGAACAGTGTTGCAAGTGGGAATATGAAAGGTTCTGCCCAGGAGCTGGAGCAAAGTGTCTGACCAGAGGGAGAGAAGTGGGGGAGGGCTTGTCTATCAGTGGTTGCATATGTCTGTGGGGACCTAGAGTATCTTGAATATTTTAAGCCTAAAAGTTTGCTACTTAGAAACATTAATATTGGCTTCTGCTAATTGACCAGAAGATCAAGTGACTTTGCAGGGGCAGATAGATGTGGGTGGTGTGGAGATGGTAGACATGAGAGTTCATGGAATATTGGAATGAAGACAAGATTGAGAATCAAAAAACTTAGATACCTTAGGGCTGACCTGTGGTGGTGCAGTGGATAAAGCATTGACCTGGAATGCTGTGGTTGCTGGTTCAAAACCCTGGGCTTGCCTGGTCAAGACACATATGGGAATTGATGCTTCTTGCTCCTCCCCGCTTCTCTCCCTACCTCTCTCTCCCCTTTCTAAAATAAATAAATAAAGTCTTTAAAAGATTTTTAAAAGAATGAAGAAACTTAGGTTTAAACCTCTGTTTTGTCCCTGAATGGTGATGGGCTTGAATGATGTGACTTCATCTGTCAGAGTCTCGGTTTCCCTGCCACATGCAGGCAGCACAGGGACACATCAGAGGCCATGGGTCCGAGTGTGTGAGCGCCCCGCACGTGCTGGGTGGCAAGCCATGCGAGACAGGACAGTACGACCCCTGTGGTCAGCCAGGGCAAACAGCCCATCTTCTCGGTCCACCTCTGCATGGGGTCCAGGGGACAGTTTTGAGAGAGAGAAACAGAAAAGAGGTTTGGAAAGGATCTGATCTTTCTCCACAGGGAAGTGGTATCAATGGCTCAGCCAGCAAGCTGTCCTTTCCTGCCCAGATAACAGGGTTTCGTGACCGGCATTGAACAGCTTCTATTATAAAGCAAGTCAGTTGTGAGTGGAAAGGAGAGAGGAGGGAAATAGAGCAGATTAGAGAACACACAGCCCCAGTGTGGATGTTGGACTGAGACGGGGTTAAAGTGAGAGTGAGCTGGGAGAGCAGCAATAGCAGAACACTCAGACTGCTGGGGGGGGGGGGGAGCTGAGGAGGGTGACACTGGGCAAGCAGTGAGCTCCTCAGACACAGCAAATTGTTTGCAAATAGTTTCATTTGTATATATGTTCAAATTAAAAAAAATTTTGAGTAGCATTTGAAAAGAAAACCAATTGAATGGTTAAATTTTTTCTTTCTTTTTAAAACTGTTGTTCTGCTAGCTGAAGCTTTGTTATCCTAAGTCACAGGAATCAAAATTTTTAATATATGAAAATGTAGCTCATGAGAAATATTTATAAGAAATATCTCCTGGTTCTGGCTGAGAGCTAAGATGAGAAGAAGCAGAAAGTTAGCATAAAACTGCTTCGAGCATCATTATGTGGCCTTGATAAGGTGACAGCACCAAAGAAAGTGACATTTATTGAGAACTGGCTAGGTGCCAGGTCCTGTCTCATCTATTCCGTGGGTGGGGAAAGTCAGGCTTCACGAGTATAAACTAGGAAATGAGAAGTTTGACCTTGGAGCTCCCATCTACTGACTCCCAAGTCCCGGCTTTTCCTCTGCAAGCAGAGCACTGTAGTTCTCATGGGTATTTCTTCTTGTACCTGAAGATCGCCAAGGTGCACTGACGCATAATGACATGTATAGACGGTGAAACTCTCCGAGCTACCCTGAACCTGGGCAGCTCTGTGAGAAATTACTGTGTCATTTTGGATCCTGCCACTGTCCACAAAGACTTGATACTTCTTTTGTTTTGTTTTGTTTTTAAATATTTTATTTATTTTAGAGAGGAGAGGGAGATAGAGAGAGAAGTGGGGGAGGTGCAGGAAGCATCAACTCCCATATGTGCCTTGACTAGGCTAACCCAGGGTTTCAAACCAGTGACCTCAGTGTTCCAAGTCAACACTTTATTCACTGTGCCACCACAGGTCAGGCAAGACTTGATGTTCTGAATGCTAGTAATATCAGATTTGATGAGGCAGCTAGTGGAAGGGGATGCCACTGGGAAATCTTTCAGCCCAGAGGAGGTCTCAGGATCTGAGTACTAATGATGAAAATGTGTCCTTTCCTCTATCCCTCCTCCCTCTTTCATCCTCTTCATCTTCCTCTTCCTCCTCTCCCTCTTCTTCCTTCTCCTCCTCTTTCTTCTTCCTGTTCTCCCTCTTCTTACTCCCCTTCCTCTTCTCTCCCTCCCCTTCTTTTTCCTCTTCTCCTTCTTCTTCCTCCTCTTCCTCTTCTTCCTCCTCTCCCTCTTCTTCCTCCTCCTCTCCCTTCTCCTCTCCCTCCATTTCTTCTCCTTCCACCTCCTCTTCCTCTTCCTCCACTACCACCCTCATTCCATCATCCCAACTACTACCACCATAACTAGTTCCTCTCTCATTACTGTCACCACCTCTCTGCCACTACTACTATCACTTGTTTATGAGAAAAATTTAATATGTATTTAATGTTCATGAACATTAGTCATCAATACCCCCAACCCAAAGAATCCTAGATGGGCTCCCTTTCAAATCAGCCACACTTTGGGAGCAATAAGTTGACCAATGATGCCAACATAAAAACAGCCAGAATCCCTTCCTCCAACCTTTCCAAACGAGCAACTGTGAACTCAACCACCCACTCAATGGTTCAGCCTTCAGAATCCCTTTCAAATGAAAGCAGATATAAGGGAGGTCAGCTTCTTCAGGAATCACTGGGTTAAAAGAAAGTGTGGTGGGTAAGCACCAGCTATCATGGTCTCTCCTCACATGTGGCCCTGAGTGGGAACTCAAAGACATAGTCTAAGAGGATGCCTCAGAACCTTTGTCTCATGGAAACACACTGCATACAATTCTGTAGTGGAGGCTTTAGCCTCACTGGGAACTCAGACTCAAGAACCAGCTGCCTGACCAGGCGGTGGCGCAGTGGATAGAGCATAGGACTGGGATGCGGAAGACCCAGGTTCGAGACCCCGAGCTTACCAGCTTGAGCGTGGGCCCACCTGGCTTGAGCAAAAGCTTGCCAGCTTGGACCCAAGGTCAATGGCTCCAGCAAGGGCTTGCTCGGTCTGCTGAAGGCCCATGGTCAAGGCACATGTGAGAAAGCAATCAATGAACAACTATGGTGTCGCAACAACAACGAAAAACTAATGGTTGATGCTTCTCACCTCTCTCTGTTCCTGTCTGTCTGTCCCTATCTATCCCTCTCTCTGATTCTCTCTCTGTCCCTGTAAAAAAAAAAAAAAAAAAAAAGAACCTGCTGACATAAACAAAAAAAACAGCTTGGTATTCAGTCAGTAGGCTTGTTTTTGGAAACTGAAAACTGACTTGGGTGGCAGTGTATCTCCATACCTCCCTAGTTGTACCCTCGCTGGGGCCTTGGGGCTTGGTGCCTCCTCTGCATCGGTAAGAGGGTAAGAGCTCTGTGCAAATAAGTCCCTTGGGCCTGTGGATGTGTAAACAGCTCTCCACTGACTTCAGACACAAACAGTAGTCAAAGGACCAGGCTTCAGATTCGGGTGCTGAAGAGGGGCTGTGTCTGAGGAACAGAGCCCGGAGAAGTTCCAAGACACCCACTGATCTCTGGTGGCATGAAGATAGGAGTCTGCTGGGCAGATGGGTGTGGAATGGGCTTGGACAGACAGGACTTGGGCAGGTAATGTGCAGTCACTTAGTAGAAGGGCGCAGTGGCCCCAGGAAAGACAGACTCACTGACAGAGTAGAAGAACAAAAGGGAAGGAAGTTGGTGAGAGAAGAAGATGGAAGGGTAAGGCTCAGTAAAGAGCCAGGTGAGCCAGTCAGGTGGTTTCTAAGGAATAGACTAGGAGAGTGAAGGTTCTTCCCAGTCTGCCTGGTCCGAAGTCTTGGTACAGAGTTAAGTGAAATTAAAGAACAACCCCAAAGTACTGGGGTATTTTGATCAATAAGAAAATGAAAGAAATTGGAGGTAAAAACTGGGCAAGCGCATATGGAAGGTGCTTCGCCACCTCTGAGGCCCTGTCTCCACAGTTTGATGTTTTCGACAACGAACCACATCAATGGAGGAAGGAGCATTTTAAATGTGATTGACAGGAATCTGTCTCTTCTCTGAAGTGCATGGGCTCTGTGTGTTGACCTCCATTCTGGCCATGGTTGGCATGCCACTGACTTCTCTGTCTTCCACCAAGTCTCCCTGATGCCTCCAACCCTGCAAAAAATAAGTAATATTTGTCCTGCATCATGGCTGCCCCGGCAGGATGGATTCTTCTCTCCCAGGTTGGGTCCCAGCTAGGATCTCTTGTGTTGCTAAAAAGTGAAACTGATTTCTTTTTTTCTTAAGTGAGAGGAGGGGAGACAGAGAAACAGACTCCTGCATTGGCCCGACCGGGATCCACCTGGCATGCCCACCAGGGGTGATGTTCTGCCCAACCAGGGGGTTGCTCCGTTGTAACCAGAGCCATTCAAGCACCTAAGGTGGAGGCCATGGAGCCATCCTCAGCACTCGGGCTAACTTCCTCCAGTGGAGCCTTGGCTGAGGGAGAGGAAGAGAGGATAGAGAGAGAGAGAAGGGAGAGGGGGAAGGTTGGAGAAGCAGATGGTCACTTCTTCTGTGTGCCCTGACCAGGAATCAAACTTGGGACATCCATATACGAGGCTAATGCTCTACAGCTGAGCCAACCAGCCAGGGCAACACTGACTTCTAAGTGTTGCCCAAAAGGTCTCTGTCCAGCTTGGTGGCCTTCCTGCCCCTTGTCTTATTTCTTTTTTGTTTCCACCAGTTAAGCTTGTAAGGAAAAAGCAGCAATAGTCATAACCCATTATTCCTAGTTCCATTAGAAAAACAGGATATGTGTGAGGGTAGAATGGGCCATGAGAGGAGTGTGTAAAGAACTGTAGTTACCATTTAACTTCCCACCAGCTAGCATAAAAGGATTATGAATTTTTTGATTTTCAAATTTTACAATTATTGGTCATTTAAGGCAAAACAGGCATATCAGTGAGATTGACAATAGAGTAAGTTTCAAGAACTCAAGATTCATTTTTCCACTGATTGTTCATGAGACCATAGCTGTGTTCCCACAGAACAAAGAAATTCCTCCCCCCAATAATTGGAGATGAAAACGCTTCAGGTGGAGGTGAAGAGGCCAGCACTGTGGCAAACAGGTGTTCTAGCAGGATTATACCTGCCTGGAATCCAGGGGGGTGGGGGGCAGGATGACACAGTAACAAGAGCACAGGATTGACAGTGGAACAGGTTGGGATCTGAGCTCTGGCTCTTAGAGGTAATGTCACGTTAGGTAAACTAGTTAAATTCTCTAAGCTTCAGTTTCCACAGCCCTGAAAAGACAACAAAAATACCCATTTTGTAGGGTTATTATGAGGTTTAACTGAAATAATATCTGGTATACAGTAGGTGCTCACAGATGGTGTTTATTCAAACCAAATGGCTCTTTCCTTTACAGGTAAGAACTGACTCATATTGAAAGCCTACTGTGTGCTCCTCACTGGCGCTAGGCCCTGTACATGTCAATAACAGCTACTATTTATAGTCATTTCTCGGTATCCACAGGGGATTGGTTCTAGGGCCCCTAGGAATACCAAAACCCAAGAATGCTCAAACCCCTCAGTCAGCCCTTCGTATCTATGGGCTCTACACCTGCGGATATGGAGGGTCGACTGTGCTGAGTACATAAGATGTGACAGGCGCCTTTCAACTGTGCTGATGGTCCTCACAACAGTAGCTCTGCACAGGACCATTCTCCCCATTCTCCAGATGAATGAAGGGAGGCCTGGGGTTTCATCTGACACTTACAGCCCTTGAGCCACCCAAGATTCTCTTCTGCTGTCACCCAGATGCTCTCCCAGGCCTTGGAGGTCACGTGCATGTCTTAGATTTAAGGATGCCAGATTTAGCAAATAAAAATAAAGCCTGTCCAGTTAGATTTGAATCTTAGATGAACAACTGTTGGGCAGATAAAATGTAATATACTCACTTTGTTAAAGATGGCGCTGCCCACATGGAAGCCCGTCACCCAGGTGATATTATTTGCCCTTATGCTTGGAATGGGTGTGGGGGAAAAGCTGTAATGTAGGCAGGCCAGGTCATTATGGCCTAAGGCTTGGTTTTTTTGGGTTTTTTTAGTATGAGAAATTTTATTTATACCATTACTTATGACCGTGATGGCGAACCTATGACACTGTCAGCACTGAGACGTGTAGCCATTTTCAATGACACGTGGCCACATGAAGCTGCATACCAGAGAAGTATGGGGCCGCATGCCGAGAAGGACGTTTTATCCTCGGCTCCTGCATGGCCAGGTGCAGTAGCCGATGATAAAACATTTGTTGTAGCATAGACGCTGCCGGAGGTTGGTAGGCCAAAATAACAGAACTCTGGCACCGTGTCTAGTTCTGGGACTAACGATTAGGCCGTTATTCTTGAAGTGACACACCACCGAGTTATGCTCATTTTTTTGGCAAATTTTGACAAACCTAGCTCAAAAGATTGCTGATTGCCCATCACTGACTTAGGAGATTGTTCCCTCTTCGGCCCTATATCAAATTAGCATCTTGGAGCACTGCACTGCAGAGAAATACTAACAGGCAATAATGGCTATCTTCATTGAAGATCTCTACTATAATTCTTTTCAAAAGTAATCCTCTTGGTCTGACCTGTGGTGGCTCAGTGGATAAAGCATCAACCTGGAACGCTGAGGTTGCTGGTTCGAAACCCCGGCTTGCCTGGTCAAGGCACATGGGAGTTAATGCTTCCTGCTCCTCTTCCTCCACTCTCCTTTGTCTAAGATAAATAAATAATTAAAAGAAACAGCTAAAAAAAAAAGAAACAACTAATCCTCTTCTACCCGAAATAAAGCCTTTGTTTTACCAAAACCGAATAAGACTTAGCAAGTACTATTGGTATAAATGGGTATCCCACAGGAGAGGGAGGGTATCAAGGACCAGGGGACACAGGTCAAGAGACCCTTGGGTGGAGCCATCCTGAGGCGCCGCTGGGGTTCTTAGCCCTCTTGGGTATGAGTGTGGTAAAGAGAAGCTCAGAGGATGCAGAACTAGGCTCTTCTAATGGTTGGGCCAAGCCCAACAAGGCCAAGCGTTGGGCAGGTGGAGTAGAAAAGTAGATCTTCTGCTTTTCTGAATAGCGCTCCTAGGGTGTCACAGCGTCCCGGTAAGTCCAGTCACGCCAATGAAAATTGAAGCCTTCGAGTAGGGTGATTCACTCAGTTCTTGTTGGTACACAGTCGATGGGTTTAGTGGGTGGCAAATCTGGCACTTCTATCCCTGGCAGCAGCACTACCCCTCGGATGGCAAACCAGCCCCCAAATCGAGGATGTATGCATACACCTGATATATGCTGGGTCCCCCAGGGGTCAGCCTCTACATCCTGTCGTTGGTAGTAGTAAGCAGCCCCTGCCACATGGGCTGCCGTCTGAGCCAGAATCTTCGGGCGCCGGTTGGGGTGTACCTCGTAGTCAGTGATGACATCCATCTGCAGCTCTGGTAGGCTCTGGAAAGGGTAAACCTCGAAGCCAAAAGGGCACAACGTGTCTTCAATCTTCTGCTTCAGCTCTGCGACTTTCGACTCCATACTGCATCTAAGGCTTGGTTTTAAGAGTAAGCTCTTCCCCACACCTTTGACTGATTGGATGATGTAGAGTGGTGCACTCTCCTGAGGAATCTCATTATACAGAGACTTCCTTGTTTGTATAATTGGATTAAAGGGTTTGATTCTATAGTATAAAGTGGGAGAGACCAGTAGCTTGATCTCTCTCTCTCTCTCTCTCTCTCTCGGTTCTTGGTTCCTGGGATTAGTATAGAGGGGAGAGCAGATTAAGGCCATGTGAGGAGAAGTAGCCAAGATGGCAGAGTGCTGAGGAAGAAGCCAGTTTGTTAAGAGTTTGTGCAGAAGGAGATGGGAAACAGAGGTGAATAGTCTGGTGAGCTAGAAACCTTTGATTCTAGGAAACTCGGATAAGTCAGTAGCTTTGTGAGCACTGAATGAGTGGGTTTTGGAGCCCAGTGTGTGTTTATGCTTGCCCGCCGGGTGCAAGCTAGAATTAAAGCTGATGGCTCACCAGTTCGTGGCTCCTGTGTTTCATTACCGACTGTTCGAATCCAATGCGAATCTGCATGGGCTAGGCGGCTGTGATAGTGGCCACGACTACTGGCTTTACAACAACAAATAAAAATTTTGTATAAGAGTGACCACATGTGGAAATGCTGGGCGGGGTCTTCTCACTTTCTGTCAGATGCCATGAGACTCTGCATTTGTTTTTGCTCGGACTGTAAATATTTTATCTGCTGCTGTTATTCAGTGAAAAACCCCCTTTTATCATGTTAAGATTGGCAGATGTTTGCCGTGTTTGATTTTAAAACAGTTTCTGTTCTCCTCTAATTTGATATTTAACTTAATTGGCTACTAGTCAGTGGTTTGAGGATACTTGTTTTCAGATAGATGTGACTAGCAAAGGGGCTGTTGGTGTATTTGAGTTGGCTGTTTGCCTTTGATTGCAGTGATGCCTTTCCTCTTACTGTTCTTTCTTAGTGTCAGGGGTGTTGGCTCCCTGGCCAGGTAGCCATCAGCTCTGAGCAGAAGCTGTTCTGATGGGTCCTGTTCTGTATTGAAAATGTCCATGGAAACAATGAAGATGATTGAGCAGAGGATGAAGCAGGACCAGGATTTCGGTAAATGTGAGGCCAAAGGAGTAATCAGACTTGAACTTGACAATCTTGGAGCCGGTGCCTGGGCTGCCGAGGAGCTCTGGGAGGCTGGGAGGCAGGTGGGACGGCCCTGTGGCCATGCCTGGGGAAGGGAACGAGGAGTTGTAGCCTAGGTTGCTTCATCATGGGACCATCATGGTCCCAGATCCTCCCATTTGCCTCTTCCCATGAATAAAAGAGAAAAGGATTCCTGCCTCCAAACTCCCACCAAGCATTGTACATCAGTAAGGTCCTTTGCATGCATGAAGTGTGCATCCCCAGATCATGGTAAATGCTCAGACTTGTGCCAACATCACAGCATATAATTGCTGTCCAGTCTCCTGCTGCCTGTACATTTCCTCATACCTAAGACTATGCCTTTTCAGCAATCACACATTTTTCTACACAGATATTTGTAGAGATTCACAGACTGCTTATTCTTGGGTTTTATATACCTTATGGTTGACCTAGTCATAGCACAGATCTGAGTCGCTGTCCCGTTGATGTGGTCCTTACTTTGTTTACGGCTCCTTTTTGAAGAATGAACAATGGGTAATTTAGACTCTTCTAGGGAAGAGCAGGCACGAACCACACCAAGAAAATCAAGTGAGAGAATTCCAGAGGCAGAAGTTGCTCCCAAGTGACTGACTTGAAATCCCCAACACTGCAAGACCAAGTGACATCTTCAGGGAACTCTCTGTCCTGGGCACTCTGCAGCTCCAAACAACCCACCAGTTTACAAGAAATGAGCCACCAGACTGCAACAGCGTTGCCTTCTGGGAGCTCTCAGTGCACACCATCCCAGAGAATGCCCACCCTGATGGGCACCACTATATCCCACAGTGACTTGGCCAGTCTTTCTGAGTGTGCTGTCTGCTTTGATTAGGTTTTACCACTCATGCGTCAGTGTCAGAGTAGCCACCTTGTCTGTAGCAACTCTCACCCACAGCTCACATGTTATCATCCAACCTCCTGGGGCCCCTTGGGATCCATTTGCAACTTGGCTATGGAGGAAGTGCTCAATTTGGTACTTTTTCCTTGTGAATACACCTCTTCTGGATGTAAAATAACTCTGCCACACACAGAAGCAGCAGACCACGAGGAGCACTGTCAACATCTCTGCTACAGACATCAACCTTCCTGGGGCTTTGCATGGGTGGTAATGCAGTTCTGCATCGGCTTGCACTTCATGTTAGTCTTGGAGAAACAAGAGGAGTATGATAGGTAGCAGCAGTTCTTTACAACTGTACAGCTGATAGAAACACACAAGCAAGCTGAAAACTTTGCTTATTGATTTGAGCTTAGTGGTCACTGACCGCAGTTGACTTGGGAAACCCCTCCTCAATCTATACATGAGGGGATTGCGACAGCCATTATGGATAGTGAATGTATAGTCTTTGACACCAACATGGCACAGCTTTTTGCAGAAAATGACACTTTGGGCATCGATATAACTATTTCCATGTGTTGAAATGACAATCAAACATTTTCTGGACAGTGTTTAAAATCATTGCATTCAATTTCATGGAGGACTCTTCCACCTGCTACTCTGAAACTTTTGGTAGGCGGAGCTAGTCACATGAAGGGAAATAAAAGGAAAGGCTGTTAAATGCAGTAAACAGTTGCATGTTGTAATATGAATATATTTAAAGTAAGCCAACAGTGAACCATCTTTTGTATTAGGGAGCATTATAGAATAATTTTGAATTTGTGTTTGTTGTGGATTAAGTGTACCATAATCTAACACTGGGTATTTTTGGTTTTTGTTTGTTTTTGTATGTTTGTATGCATGGGTACATGTGTTTAGGTTTTTTCCTTTAAGTGACAAGCTATGTTGAGTGGTGCTGGACCATGTTTTCCCCATGTTTGTGTATATTTGCTAATTTGTATTAATTCTAGGTTTCAAAAAAGTAAAATTGACTTTTCTGTAATTCAGGCTTCCCCTCCACCCTTTTCTAACATTTTTAAAGTTAGTGTCTTTTTGATATGCATAGTTGTTTATGGAAAAGTTTATATATGTGTGTTCCATACATATTTCTTCCTCCCCATTAATCATTTCACTAGAAATACTTTAAATTCAGCCATTTTGTGAAGATAAGAGTTCCAGAAGGAAAGGTAATATTGGAAATGATCAGAAGCTATTCAAGTAGCTATAAGATAGTCAGTCAGTCAGTCTATGTCTCTTTTTTTCTTCAGGTGAATCATACCTTCAAACTTATACTTAGAAAATTTAGGGTATACTGATTTTTTAAAAATACTGAAAAAAATCAGGCTCTTCTTTTTTCAAATATTTTGGACAAATCACAGATGTTTCAAATGTATTGGTTTTTGCAAAAGAAGGCATTGTCAAAGTACTTGTAATTAAAAGCAAATCATTTGTTTAAAAAATGCAGTTTCCAAAGATTGGTTTTGATCCTTTATAATTCTCATGAAAAGACTGGCAATTTTACAAAAAATGAATGATGATCTTTTTTTATTTTTTTTATCTCTTTGCTTTCATCATTGGCACTAGTAGTTATCACTCTGGTGGCGTCCACAGAAAAACGTGGATCTTTGTCATTCACGAGAGGTTCTGTGAACAACAGCAAATAGAAAATGATATGAAGCAGGTAGCACGCAGCTGGGTCAGCTCGCTTGCTGATCAAAGCACCAGCGCCCATAAACTAGCTTTTGAATAGCACACATGATGCAGCAAAATGAGAAATTATGTTCTTTTACAGATCTTTAGACACACAGCTCATGTGAACTACAGGGATGCCAGAAATCATGTTCTTGGAATTCCTTTGTGTAGTTCTATATCCCCAACTTAACTGGAATTGGCCAAATGACCTCTTTATCATGGTTCATTATTACACAGTGAAAAGGCAATGGTGAGGTCATATACTAGCCTGAGTACCATTCGCCAAACACCCGTTATAGGCCAAGGGCTTTCTATTAGACTTTTGCGTGGTGCTTAGGGCTAAACATCCTGGGTTTGAATCCTGACTCTGCAATTTACCAGCTGGATGACCTTGGAAAAGCTACTTAATCTCTGTGTGACTCAATGTCTTCTTCATCTATAAACTAAGCATGTGGACAGTGTCTACTCCATAGAGCTGATACGAAGATTAAAGGAGCTAATATTTGTCAAATGCTTAAAGCAGAGCTTGACATGTAGTAAGCACTGAATGTCTGGAATATATGTACACAGGCAGTCCCTGGGTTGTGGATGAGATAGGTCTGTAGGTTTGTTCTTAAGTTGAATTGGTGCGTAAGTTGGAAAAGGTACATTTACCTATTAAATGCAACTTAGATAGATGTTTGTATTAACATGGTACTTACTTTTATGTTTCTGTGTATATAACTACTCAAGAATTTTCAAATACAACCTGGAACAACCTTGGCTGATGCAGAAGATGGTGGACTTGTTGCAGAGGACGGGACTGGTGTTGGAGAGCCAGGGCTTGCTTCTGCTGCTGGAGTCAGTTTCCGGAAGTCGGCATCAGGGGAGGTTTGTACAAAGCTTTTCTTTCTCTCAGCATGAATGGCCCTGTAGCCCCTCAAACCCTCAGTAACTGTACAGTAAACTCTGGTGAACCTCTCTGTATCAGGATCTTGCTCCTCTAACTGCCATTCCTGCTTCAGTGAGGCAAAAAGCAACAGCTAACTTTTTATAGAAAACTTTCTTTTTTTTATATATATATATATTTTATTATTATTAATTCTAATGGGGTGACACCAATAAATCAGGGTACATATGTACAATGAAAACATCTCCAGGTTATCTTATCATTCAATTGTGTTGCATACCCATCACCAAATGTCAAATTGTCCTCTGTCACCATTCGATCTGGTTTTCCCTGTGTCCCTCCCCTCCTCCCTATCCCACTCTTCCCTCCCTCCCCCCATCCCATAAACACCACTCTCTTGTCCATGTCTCATATTCTCACTTTTATGTCCCACCTATGTATGGAATCATGCTGTTCTCAGTTTTTCTTTTTTTCTGATTTACTTATTTCACTCCGTTTAATGTTATCAAGGTCCATCCATTTTGTTATAAATGATCCGATGTCATCGTTTCTTATGGCTGAGTAGTATTCCATAGTATATATGTACCAAAGCTTTTTAATCCACTCGTCTTCTGATGGACACTTGGGCTGTTTCCAGATCTTCGCTATTGTGAACAATGCTGCCACGAACATGGGGGCGCATTTCTTCTTTTCGAACAGTGCTATGGTGTTCTTAGGGTATATTCCTAAAAGTGGGATAGCTGGGTCAAAAGGCAGTTCGATTTTTAATTTTCTGAGGAATCTCCAAACTGTTTTCCACAGTGGCTGCACCAGTCTGCATTCCCACCAGCAATGCGGAAGGGTTGGTTCCCTTTTCTCCACATCCTCGCCAGCACTTATTCTGTGTTGTTTTGCTGATGAGTGCCATTCTGACTGGTGTGAGGTGATATCTCATTGTGGTTTTAATTTGCATTTCTCTAATGATTAGTGATGTTGAGCATTTTTTCATATGCCTATTGGCCATCTGTATGTCCTCATTGGAGAAATTTCTATTCATTTCTTTTGCCCATTTTTTGATTGGCTTGTTTGTCTTCCTGGTGTTGAGTTTTATAAGTTCTTTATAAATTTTATTTATTAACCCCTTATCAGATGTGCTGTGGAATATGTTCTCCCATTGTGTGGTTTGTCTTTTTATTCTGTTCCTATTGTCTTTAGCTGTGCAAAAACTTTTTAGTTTGATATAGTCCCATTTGTTTATCTTGCCTTTTATTTCAGTTGCCCGTGGAGATAAATCGGCAAATATACTGCTGCTACAGATGTCGGAGAGCTTCCTGCCTATGTTTTCTTCTAAGATGCTTATGGTTTCACGGCTTACATTTAAGTCTTTTATCCATTTAGAGTTTGTTTTTGTGAATGGTGTAAGTTGATGGTCTAGTTTCATTTTTTGCAGGTGGATGTCCAATTTTCCCAACACCATTTGTTAAAGAGGCTGTCTTTACTCCATTGTATGTTCTTTCCTCCTTTGTCAAATATCAGTTGTCCATAAAGCTGTGGGTTTATTTCTGGGTCCTCTGTTCTGTTCCATTGATCTATGTGCCTGTTCTTATGCCACTACCAGGCTGTCTTGAGTATAATGGCCTTATAGTAAACCTTGATATCTGGAAGAGTGATACCTCCTGCTTTATTTTTTCTTTTTAAGATTGCTGAGGCTATTCGTGTTCTTTTTTGGTTCCATATAAATTTTTGGAATATGTGTTCTATATCTTTGAAGTATGTCATTGGTATCTTAATTGGTATTGCATTGAATTTATAAATTGCTTTGGGTAATATAGACATTTTAATGATGTTTATTCTTCCTAGCCATGAGCACGGTATATGCTTCCACTTGTTTGTATCTTCCTTGATTTCTTTTATCAATGTTCTATAATTTTCCGAGTACAAGTCCTTAACCTCCTTGGTTAAATTTACTCCTAGGTACTTTATTTTTTTGGCTGCAATAGTGAAGGGGATTGTTTCCTTAAGTTCTTTTACTGACAGTTCATTGTTGGTATATAGAAATGCCTCTGATTTCTGAGTATTAATTTTATATCCTGCCAACTTGCTGAATTCATTTATAAGGTCCAGTAGTTTTTTGACTGAGACTTTAGGGTTTTCAATATACAATATCATATCATCTGCAAATAGTGACAGTTTTACTTCTTCTTTTCCAATTTGGATGCCTTTTATTTCTTCTTCTTGTCTGATTGCTGTAGCTAGGACTTCCAGAACTATGTTGAATAAGAGTGGTGAAAGGGGGCATCCCTGCCTGGTTCCTGATCTTAAGGGGATTGCTTTTAATCTTTGTCCATTTAGTATGATGTTTGCTGTCGGTTTATCGTAGATGGCCTTTATCATGTTAAGGAATGATCCCTGTATTCCCACTTTACTGAGAGTTTTGATCATGAATGGGTGCTGGATTTTATCAAATGCCTTTTCTGCATCTATTGAAATTATCATGTGATTTTTGTCCTTGCTTTTGTTTATGTGATGAATCACATTGATTGATTTGCAAATATTGAACCAGCCTTGCCTCTCCAGAATTAATCCCACTTGATCGTGGTGTATGATTTTTTTCATATATTGCTGGATCCGGTTGGCTAATATTTTGTTGAGAATTTTAGCGTCTAAATTCATCAGGGATATAGGCCTATAATTTTCTTTTTTTGTGTTGTCTTTGCCCGGTTTTGGAATCAGAATTATGCTCGCCTCATAAAAGGAGTTTGGAATTCTTCCTTCCTCTTGAATTTTTTGAAATAGCTTGAGGAGGATAGGAGTTAGTTCTTCTTTGAATTTTTGATAGATTTCACTTGTGAAGCCATCAGGCCCAGGACTTTTCTTTTTGGGGAGTTTTTTGATAACTGTTTCGATCTCATTTGCTGTAATTGGTCTGTTTAGGTGTTGTGATTCTTCCAGATTGATTTTTGGAAGGTTATATGATTCAAGAAATTTGTCCATTTCACCAAGATTGTCTAATTTTTTGGCATATAGTTCTTCATAGTATTTTCTTACAATGCTTTGTATTTCTGTTGTGTCAGTTGTTATTTCTCCTCTGTCTTTTCTAATTTTATTTATTTGAGTCCTCTCTCTTTTTTTCTTGGTGAGTCTAGTTAAAGGTTCATCAATCTTGTTTACCTTTTCAAAGAACCAGCTTCTGGTTTCATTGATCCTCTGTATTGTTTCCTTAGCCTCTATGTCATTTATTTCTGCTCTGATCTTTATTATTTCCTTCCTTCTACTTGTCTTGGGTTTTATTTGTTGTTGTTTTTCTAGTTCTTTTAGATGCAGGGTCAGGTTGCTTATTTGAGCTTTTTCTAGCTTCTTATGATATGCCTGTAGTGCAATAAACTTCCCTCTCAAGACTGCTTTTGCTGTGCCCCATAAATTTTGAGTTGATGTATGCTGATTATCATTTGTTTCTAGAAACTTTTTTATTTCTTCTTTGATCTCATTGTTAATCCATTCATTATTTAATAACATGCTATTTAGTTTCCAAGTGTTTGAGTATTTTTCAGGTTTTCTTTTGTGGTTAATTTCTAGTTTCATAGCATTGTGATCTGAGAAAATGCTTGATATGATTTCAATCTTCTTAAATTTATTGAGACCATTTTTGTGTCCTAACATGTGGTCTATCCTAGAAAACGTACCATGAGTGCTTGAGAAGAATGTATATTCTACTGCTTTAGGGTGAAAAGTTCTGAAGATATCTATTAAATCAAGTTGATCTAGTGTCTCCTTTAAGTCTGCTGTTTCTTTATTAATTTTCTTTCTTGAGGATCTATCCAGTGTTGTTAGTGGGGTATTGAAATCCCCTACTATGATAGTATTGCTGTTAATCTCACCCTTTATATCCATCAAAGTCTGCTTTATGTATGTCGGGGCTCCTATATTTGGTGCATAGATATTTATAATAGTTATATCTTCCTGTTGAATTGTTCCCTTTATCATTATGTAGTGTCCTTCTTTATCTCTTACTACAGCCTTTGTTTTAAAGTCCATTTTGTCTGATATAAGTATTGCTACCCCTGCTTTTTTTTCATTTCCATTTGCATGAAATATTTTTTTCCATCCTTTTACCTTCAGTCTATGTGCATCTTTTGTTTTAAGGTGTGTCTCTTGTAGACAGCATATGTATGGGTCCTGTTTCTTTATCCATGCAGCTACACTATGTGTTTTGATTGGATCATTTAATCCATTTACATTTAAGGTTATTATTGATATGTAGTTATTTATTGCCATTTTATTCTCTAAAGCTGTATTCTTCTTTTGCTCTATTCATTCCTCCCTTTAAACTGTTCATAAGAGGCCTCTTAGTATCTCTTGCAGAATTGGTTTGGTTTTTATGAATTCCTTCAGGCTTTCTTTTTCTGGGAAGCTCTTTATTTCTCCTTCAATTTAAACGTTAGTCTTGCTGGATAAAGTAGTCTTGGTTGTAGGTTCTTGTTCTGCATTACTTTGATTATATCTTGCCATTCCCTTCTGGCCTCAAGTGTTTCTGTTGAGAAGTCCGATGTCATCCTTATGGGGGCTTCTTTGTAGGTATAGCCTTTTCTTCTCTAGCAGCTTTTAAATTTTTTTCTTTATCCATTAGCTTTGGTATTTTAACTATGATGTGTCTTGGTGTAGATCTTTTTGGGTTTCTCTTTAATGGAGTTCTGTGTGCTTCTTGAATGTGTGGAGTGTTTCCCAGCCTTAATTTAGGAAAGTTTTCTACTATGATTTGATTGAACAAAGTTCCCATTTCCTGTCCTCTCTCCTCTTCTTCAGGCACCCCTATGATGCGAATGTTGTTTCTCTTCAGGTTGTTACAAAGCTCCCTTAGAGTTTCCTCACATTTTTTAAGTCTCTTTTCCTTCTTCTTCTCTGCTTCTGTGCCTTTGTTTATTGTGTCCTCTAACTCGCTTATTCGATCCTCAGCGTGATTCATCCTGCTTTTAATTCCCTCCATTGTGTTCTTCAATTCTGATACTGTATTTGTCATTTCCGTCTGGTTCTTTTTTATTATTTCAATTTCGTTTTTTATACTTGTTATCTCTTTATTTAGGTGTTCATAATGACTATCCATTGTTGCTCTAATTTCTTTGAACATCCTAACTATCATTATTCTAAATTCTGCTTCTGGTAATTTGGTTATATCTGGTTCATTCAGGTCCTTCTCTAGGGATTTCTCTTGATTCATTTGGTTTGCATTCCTCTGCCTGCCCATTTTTTTCTGTGTATAAGCAAGTTGTGGCAACTGGAGTCCAGTAGGTGTTGCCTTTGTGTTCTCTAGGTGTGGTCTGTCTGCAGGCCCCTCACCCCCTCTGCCGGTGCCTAGGGTGGTTGGGTATGAGCGTTACCAGCGCCGGCCCACTGTGGCTTTTGCTGTGATTTCTGCCTCTCCTCCATGGGAGGGGCTGTCACTGAAGCCACAGGTCTTAGCACCAAGGGTAGAGGTGAGCACCTTTGCTCAGCTGCGGACCCAGCCTATTTCTGGACTTCCTCCTAGAACCCTCAGTCAGAGCCTGCTCGCCGCAGTTTCGCGGGTTAGGCGGGGCTTTTGACGTGCTCTCAGCTGTGAGTGTTTGCCCGTCTGGAGATTTAGCCCCGCCCTCGAGGCCAGGGCCCTCCTGCGCAGGGTCGGAAACCAAGGTTTATTGGGCCGGGCGTGTTTGCTGTCTTCCGCTCAGCTGCAGACTTCTGCTCGTCCCGGACTCTACCCCGCCCCCGCGTTCGGAACCCGCTCTGCATGTATGAATGCTATCCGCGATTTCTCTGGCCAGGCGGGGATAGTAGCGTGAGTTCAACTGCGAGCTTCCACTTGTCTCGGGTCTAGCCCGTTCCCGCGCTCGGAGCACGCTCGCGCACGTATACTGGCCAACCGCGGTTTCTCCGGCCCGGGGGCTGGGGGGCTGGTAGCGTCAGCTCAGCCGCGAGCCCCTGCCCGTCCCTGGTCCTAGCCCGGTCCCCGCAGTCAGGGCCTGCCTGCGCAGGGTTGTAGAGCAGATTTCTGCCCGTTCCTGGCCTCCCGCTTTGTCCCCGTAAGTGGGGTTAAAGGCGTGCCCGCAGCTGCTGGTCCGCTTTTGCGCGTCCCCTCTGACCCTCTGGGCTAGACTGAGCTCACACCGGCTTGGCCTCCGCCCACGCCGACAGAACCGCGTTTCAGCGTCCTGCCGCCCACCATACCCTTAAGCAGCCCTCAGCAGAGTAGGAAGGGACCTAATACTCCACACTGTAGGCCTGGGAGCTCCCTCACTTCTTTCACAGCTCAAAACTGTCCAAACGCCTCTTCTAGGCTCTGAGACTGCCTAGAAAACTTTCTTGATTCTGGACTTCCTAGGTCCCTGTTTTCTTCCCTAAATGCTGTCATCTGCTGCTCTAGTTCCATAAGGTCTTCACTGGTTAGTTCTTTCCCATGGGAACTGAGTAACTCTGTGATATCATTTTCATTGATGTCCAACTGCAGTTGATTACCAATAGCCCTTATGGTGCTCTGTTCATAAGTACAAGTTGTACTTAAGTTAAATGGTTAACTCA
The DNA here is from genome assembly GCA_037038555.1 of Rhynchonycteris naso. NCBI lineage: Eukaryota > Metazoa > Chordata > Mammalia > Chiroptera > Emballonuridae > Rhynchonycteris > Rhynchonycteris naso. The sequence continues at coordinate 132,364,302 of CM072998.1, forward strand.
GGACTTACTGTACAACACACACACACACACACACCTCAGAGAGAGTGCAGGTTTGGCCCTAGACCACTGCAATAAAGTAAATATTACAATAACACAATTCACACAAGATTTTGGTTTTCCTGTGCATATAAAAGTTATGTTTATACCAGTGGTTCTTAACTTGGGTTCTATCGAACCCTAGGGGTTTGATGAGTCAGTCTCAGGGGTTCGGAGAAGCCTCTGTTGCGGAGGCCAGAATAAAGTAATACCGTAATTTGTTGTGAATTCATGCACTTTGTTGGTTTTGTTCTTTGAGCAAGGTGATGTTCATGCGCGGCTCATTTTGTGCACTAGTAAAAAAAAAACATATACCTATGTCTTGAATTTGGAAAAAAAATCATATTTTATTTATCACTAAAGAAGGGTTCGGTGAATGCACATATGAAACTGGTGGGTTCGGCACCTCAAAAAAGATTAAGAACCACTGCTCTATACCATAGTCCGTAAAGTGTGCAAAAGCATTATGTCTAAAAACACAATGTACACACCTTGATTAAAATCCACTTTATTGATAAAAAATGCTGTCATCTGTGTCTTTAGTGAGTCATAATCTTTTCTTCATTATTATTGTTTAAAATATTGCAAGAATTAACAAAATATGACCCAGAGACAAATGCTGTTGGGAAAATGGAAAGGCTAGACTTGCTCCACACAGGGGTTTTACAAACTTCCAATTTGTAAAAAATACAATATCTGCCAAGTGCAATAAAGCAAAGTGTAATAGGATGAGGTATGCCTATATGGATATACATACAAATACACACACACATATATACATACATATGTATGTATGTACACACATACATGCATTCTCTGGTTCAAGACTAGTATAGATAGTTACTGAGGTGTGGACTTTGGATAGGTTACTATAGAGACACGGCTACAGGACCTAACACTGTGTCTCATACAGAGACTTTTAGCTTCTCTGCATTGCTTTCTGCCCTTTTCCCACACAAACAGCAGGCATAGGCTTAGTTAGGGATCCAGAAGCCAACTTGGATCTTCAGTAGAGTAAATGATCCTTAGTAACCACAGAGAGAAGGCTTGGCTAAAGTTTACTTAATCATGGCAGACAATCAGTAGAACCAGGGTCAAGAGAGTCACCCAGAGACCAGAGGGTTAGACTCCCTGGGTCCAGATGTGCCTGAGTCCTTGAAATGCAACCACTTCCCCTGAGGAATGGGGGAGATGCAGGCAGAGAACAGGAGACCAAGGGCGCCTTTCTCTCAAGAGGGGCCTGGAGGGAAGGGGTGCGGCACACAGAGGCAAGAGCATGGAGGATGCCATCACTGACACCATGCATTTCTCAGGGCAGAACTGGGTTCAGATTAGCCCCGATCTTAGAGCTCCTGGGGTTTGAAGTCCAGGGCTCTGCTCTGAGGATGGGTTAGGAAGCTTGTCTAGATGCTGCCTCTGCAGGATCTGGTGCCCCTGCCCTCTCCCCACCAAATCATACCCTGTAACATGGGGACCCAGTGTTTCAAACTTTCATTGTACAGGTCTCTTCTGCCAGAAATCTGACAGCTGACTCCCATCTGCCTTTTCCAGGGAAGGCTAGCTGCAGGAGCAGATATTCTGTCCTTCACTGTGAGATGCCAGACTGGGGACTCCTGCACATCGAGCTGAGCTTTTAAAAGAAGTTCCAAAGGCTAGAATTGGGGGATGTGCCACATCAAAAGAGCCAGAAGAAGATAACAAGATCCTGGATGATAAAATCAGGGTTTGAGAACCAGGAGACGAGAGGAAACACCAAGTGGGCTGAGAGTTAAGAGAGGGTTTGCTTTTCCACACTCGTGGCTCTGACAGGCCAGCTGAGCTTACAACCAAGAGCCTACAGCCATTAATCTCCTAAGATCAATACCTCATGATGCACACCTCTATCCACATGGCCTAGTCTTGAACGAAAGAGATGTTATTACCTGGGCTTTCAATCCCAACTGTAACTACTCAAATCTTCAAGCCAGGTCTGTATCTCCAAAGGCTCTTGCACCTGAAGGAATGGGGGGTGTAAACGCCTCCTACTTCTCTGGGCTGTAGCCACAATCACATTTGGCAGAGGCACTAATATTGCCACCCATGTTCTAGATAAAGCAATGATGTCTTCAGACCCTTTCTTGTCAGTGTGACATGCCTACATAATCGATTTCTTAGATGATGGGCAAAGCAGCCGAGCAGCCCTGTGGTGGTCTGGAGTCAGGAGGAAGAGCAGGACAGGCTAGAAGGTGGGATCCACTGGCTGCCTTTTCCTAACAGCTCCAGAATGATCTCAAGGGCCTGAGTACAGGCAGGGCTGCTGGCCATCTGAGTTGGGGTGGGATGATCAGAACAAGTGGCCTGCTGCTCATAACAATTTTCTTTTCTCCCTTTTTCCCCTCCCCTTCCTCCCTTCCCTTCTTCCTTCTGTTCCTTCTCTTTCTTTCTTCCCTCCTTCCTTTCCTTTCCCTTCCCTTCTCCTTCCCCTTCCCCGTCCCCCTTCCCTTCCCTTCCAATCCCTTCCCTTCCAACCCCTTCCCTTCCCTTCCCTTCCCTTCTCTTCCTTTCCTCCCTTCCTCCCTTCCTCCCTTCCTCCCTCCCTCCCTCCCTTCCTTCCTCCCCTCCTTCTTCCCCATCCTTCCCTCCTTCCTCCTGTCCTTCCTCCCTCTCTCCTCTCCCCTCTCCCTTTTCTCTCTTTCCTCCTCTCCCTCCCCTTCCTCCCCTCCCTCTTTTCACTCTCCTACCTCTCCTCCCTTTCCTTCCTCTCCTCCCTCTCTTCCTTTCTTTCTTTCCAATGGAGCATGACCCTGACACTTTAGAAACATTGGCACTGGCCTGAAATTGCAGGGTCAGTGACACATCATGGGAGAAACTGGCGTTTTGAGTTTCCTGGGCGGGAGGCATGTTCACCTGTCTTGGACTTAGCTCCCAAGTGCTTTGTGCTGGAGTGGCACCTGTGGCTCCCTGCTGCGTCTGAGCGCTACAAGCTGGATCAGGTGCTCCACATTATCCCAGACTGTGGCGGGGTCAGAGGGACCTCTGGGGGTACACAGGTCATCCGTCTATTCCCCAGGAGATTTACACTCTGGTCACAGTACTGTTTTTAATCCTCTCAAGGGCAGGTAGGGTGACGTCCAGGGGCTGCCATGGCATCTGGTTGTTCCCGAGGAAGAAGTGAGGTGACGGAGAGTTGGGATTCCACTGGCCCTGCCCCAGCTACACCCCGAATGCCATCAGCTCAAGTGTCTAAGCAGTGCTGACAGGGGCAGCTGATGGCAAGCAGCTGTGAGTCACTGCTGTGGGAACAGTCATAGCTGGTCATGCAGTCCACCTTGCTGGGCTGTTCCCCTCACACCATTTTCAGAGGGTGAGGGCTTATAGTTTGTACTATAAATGAGCAGCTAAGCCCTGGGCTGCCACTGTCCAGTTTGCTGGTTTTGTCTGTGAGTGTGAATGCATTGGAGGAGGGGAATGGCGGGATCTCCCTGGGGAGATGGGCTGATACCCTTTCTTCTGGCTGTAGGGTCTGGAGGCCTCACCTTCCTCCCCTGGGAGGATACAGGCACATTTGGGACAACTATCGGCCTTAAACATTCCCCTCAGGCACACCCTGTTGTTCAAATTATGAATATTAGTGTTTTATCATCTCCCAACTCAGCATTAAGGCTTTCTGACTCCTGGCAGCCTTGGAAAGTGGGTTTTAAAAACCTCCTGCATTCCAGATGTCCTCTACTCAGGGCCATTTCCTGTGACCCTGTGATGCTCTTGCTTTTTGTACTTGTCCCTAAATACTGGCAACTCTGGGAGGAGTCACTGGGCTGTACCCTGGGCAGGGTGTGAGGAAGCCACATCATGGAGGAAAGGCTGATATTAGCAGAGACCTGAACGACAACCCCGGTGGGAGAGAACTTGGCAGTACCTGACCTTTGACACAGCAGTCTTAATCATAGGACAAAGATACAGTGGAAAAGTATAAAAAGATGATACTCAAGGCAATTTGTCAAATTACCATTTAGAGAGTAAAAGACTGAAAACAAATCAAATGCCCATTTATAGGGAAATGATTAAATAAACTATGTATATCCACATAAAGGAGTAGTATGCAGCTGGCAAAAGAAATGAAGAACAATTCTGTACACTGCCATGAAGTTATCTCCAGGATACAATGTGAATTCAAGCTGGAGAAAGATGAGAGCATTTTATTTTTTATCTAAGAAAGGGGGGATAGCAGCATTTCCACATATTTTCTTTTTTTTTTTTATTTATTAGAAATATAAATCGTTAAACACATAAAAAGATTACTAATGGAGGAGAGAGTGTGCCAAAAAGACAGGATTATGAGTCAGCTGTGGACTGACTGCAAAGGTAGTGATGTTTAGGCTTTCACATCCCTTGCATGTATAGACTATTTCCAAGACCCTAAGTGGTCTAGCATTCTTGTGCTCTTTTTTCTTAACGAGGCACAAAGATTTACATGCAATTCCTTTTTTACACTCACTTGCAGGAGACGTCCTGAAAGTGCCCATTGAAAGTGGGCACAGAATGGACTGTGTTGCTGATCAATCACCACACCATGGTTTCACCCTTGCTCCTTGTTCTAACCGCCTGGAGGAACTCAGAACAGCCCACTCCTTCCTCTGCGTACATCTCTACCCGCTTCAAATGCTATAATACGAGCTTTTCTCTGGTAGCTTCAATAACCGTTCATCACAATAAACCATCAGGATCTCCTTTCCATCTTGATAGGTTGCTCTGAGCAAGCCTCGATTTTTCTAGAATTGGTAAGGAAAGCACAAACAAAAAGGGACCTTTGCTTCAGAGCTGTGGTCAGAATAGAAACATGTAAGGATGCGATTTTAGAAAACTAACCCTTTATTGGTGATCATCAAAGCTCTTTTCAACACGCTCATTTCTCTTATTTATTCACCGCATTCATTCAGCACTTGTTACTTGTCAAGCCATAGGCTAGCTCTTGGGCACACAAAAGTGAGTAAAGCCTGGCCTCAGGTAACTTAGTGTGGTCTTTAGAAACCCTTTAAAAATTGGAGCAGCCAACAAGAAAAAAGGCTCTGAGATATTGGCACTATTTTGCTGTGTGATCTTGGGTACACTAATAACCTCTCTGAGATTTAGATTCTTATTTACAAAATGGTAGTGTCAACAACTACCCCAAAGGGTTGTTGTAAGGATCAGTGATGTAACATTTGCAAAATGCTTTTTATAACACTGGGAAACAATTTCTTTTTCATCTCCTGTTGCATGATGTTTTTGAACTGTTTCTATATATTTCTGCATCGCTGATTCCAAATATGAAATATGTTTTTCGGTGCATGCTCTAGTTTTTATCCAATTTTAATTTCTTTTTGTTACAGTTAATGGCATGCATTGGTTTTTAAATTGGAGTTAAAGAGCAACGACTCTTGGATTGAACATAACCACAAGGCAATTAATGTTTTACAAACATCACTTTTACATAATTGTAGTTGTTTTTAAATGTAAAAAATTATTATCTGATAAAAACACCCTCTTATTTTGTTTTAAAATTGAATCATGGCTTCTTCGAGTGGGCATAAATGTAAGAATAGTCCTGACACCTTCTGTTATATATGTGGCTGTTACACACTTCAATGTCAAAGGCGCAATATTTCACCATTTGTGACACGTGCATATATTGCCTATTTTCAAGTTCCCTTTGGCGATTAAGACTAAGAATTGAACTCCTCATATTGTGTGTCATAATTGTGAGGAAATACTTCATGACTAGACAAAAGGAAAACGCAAAGGAATGCCTTTTTATATTCCCATGGTTTGGCATGAACCTAAGGACCATAGCAGTGACTGTTATTTCTGTCTGATCCATACAAAGGGCATCGGCAAGAAAAAACGGCATATGATTGCATATCCTAATAGTCCTTCAGCAATACGACCTATCCTACACTCTGAGACACCCCCGGTTCCAGTTTTCAATGGTTTTATTTCTTCTAAGGACAAAGAAACTGAATATTGTGATCAATTGTATTTTGATAAGATGCATGAGGAAATGGTTATAGAATCTGAAGGGTTTTCTTTTGATGCCAAGCAGTCATTAACCCCTCAGCAGTTTAGCCAACCCGAATTGAATGACTTAGTAAGAGATTTGGGCCTATCAAAGAAAGCAGCTTAATTATTAGCCTCCAGGCTTCAAGAAAAGAATGTACTTCACTGGTCAGCTAAAGTATCCCATTTCAGGAAGCGTGAACAAATTTTTGTGGACTTTTTTTCCCCAAGACAAACACTTTGTTTACTGTCATGATATCAGTAGTCTTCTCAGCCAGCTAGGTGTCACCACTTACAATCCAACAGAATGGCGGCTATTTTTTGACAGCTCTAAACGAAGTCTGAAATGTGTTCTCCTACACAACATTAATGTTTATGCAGCGGTTCCAATGGGTTATTCAACTCTTCTGCGAGAAGATTATAAAGACATAAAAATTGTCCTTGACTTTCTGAAGTATGAGGAGCATAACTGGATCATTTGTGTGGATCTTAAAATGGTAACTTTCCTGCTAGAACAACAGAGAGGTTTCACGAAGTATCCTTGCTTTCTGTGTTTGTGGGACAGCCGAGCTTGGGAGAAACACTGGACACAGAAGGAGTGGCCAAAATGTGAAGCTCTGGAAGTAGGGATGCAAAACATTGTGAATGAACTTGTAGTTAATCAAGAAAGGATCATTTTTCTTCCACTTCACATCAAAATTGGCTTAATAAAGCAGTTTGTTCAGGCTTTGAATAGAGAAAATGAATGCTTTCAACATGTTATTTCTGCTTTTCCTGCCTTGTCTTTCGAGAAGATAAAAGCAGCTGTATTCGATGGACCTCAAATTCGAACCCTCATACGTGACGAAGAATTTGCCAGGAAGATGAATAAGGAGGAGAAAGCAGCATGGCAGTCTTTTGTGGCAGTTACAAAGAACTTCCTTGGCAACAAAAAACCAGAAAACTATAAACTTCTGGTTCAAAGGATACTGTGGGCTTTCCACAACATTGGATGTAACATGAACATTAAGATTCACTTCCTGAACAGTCACCTTGATAAGTTTCCCAAAAATCTTGGAGCTGTTAGTGATGAGCCGACTACTGCTGGAGCACCAAACGAGATTGTCCTCAACAAGTACACAAATGCAAGAGCTACAAACGCAAATTTTTGCCTGAATAGAATTTAAGTAAGTTTTGCGTAAATTTTATGATTAAAATAAGTATTTTAATATGCTCTATTTTCAAATTGCAGACAAATTCTGATGCAATCGTATCTTTTAGTGTATTAGTATATTTACTGCATCAAATAAATTATATTTTCACAAAAATGATGCCCAAGAAGTCATTCTACTTCATTATGTTAAACTAAAAGTTGAAAATTTTATAATAAGATGAAAACCTAAAGTCTTGAATTGCAAAAGCACTGTAGCTTACAGAGAAAAACTAATGTCAGATTTGAGATCGGTACACTCAAATAGGTAAGAACAAGTGTTTTTGTGGATGCAACAAAAATTTTGTTCCATAGTGTAATAGCTGGGATGTATTAATTTCTTATTTAATATTCTATCCCTTCTAGAAAACTTGCAGTTTGGCTATAAGGCTGTGTGTAGTGGGGGTAGGGAGGGGAGGCAATGGGTTAATTTTGGTGACAATGGGTTTGGGATTTGAAAGTCTGGAGCAAGGGGGTCTGACTGGTGGTGGCACAGTGGATAAAGTGTCTTTCTGGGATGCTGAAGTCCCAGGTTCAAAACCTTGAGGTCACCAGCTTGAGCACAGGCTCATCCGGTTTGAGCACGGGGTTGCCGGCTCTGAGCATGTGATCATAGACATGACCCCATGGTCACTAGCCTGAGCTCAAGGTCTCTGGCTTGAAGCCCAAGGTCGCTGGCTTGAGCAAGGGGTCACTGGCTCAGCTTGAGCCCCCTGGTAAAGACAAACATGCAAAGCAATCAATAAACAACTAAAGCGAGGCAACTACAAGTTGATGCTTCTCCTCTTTCTCTTTCTCTCCCTCCGCCCCATCTAAAAAATAATCTGGAGCAAGGGGGACTCTGTAGGGTGGAGGCATCTTGGCAGCTTGTAGATTTCGGGCCCTGGCCAGCAGGAAGGCAGTGCTAAGGGCCGCCATGGGCGTGTCGTGTTGAGACTGGGTGACAGGGAATGAGGCTGAAGACCTTTGCCATTTTGCTCAAGACCAGGCTATGTCCTGTGAGCGATAAACAAGGGTTTTTTGTTTTGACTAAAATAACCAGCCTGTGGTACTCAGGTCTGTTTTTGTTTCCCCAACACTTCTGTGTGATTCAGCGTGGGTGTGAGATACAACAGCTGACCTGAAATACTACATAGTTGCTAGTGGAGGGGCCAGGGACGTGTGTTCTGTAGAGTCCGTTGGGTCAGGCCAGGCTGAGGGCAGCCCCACAAGCCAGCTTGGGGATGGACCAGTTTCTTCTCTGACCATATTAATGACTCAGCCCTCTGGAATGGCTTCTAGTTTCCAGCCCCAAGCCGGGACTCCCCATTCTTATGTCCAGCTGGGCCTCAGAGACACATAGCAGGGGCCTAGACCCTGGCCCTATGTGGCAGGCAGACTAGACAGCTACATTTGAAGCCTTCTTTCTTCTTCCCTTTCTGTCCCCGTCCCCAGACTAAGTATCTACTGCCCTGTTTGCCCACACTGAGGGCTGAGCCCAAGCAGGCAGTCAACTAAAGTGAGTGCAGTGGTGTGGACAAGACAGGCTCCTTCAGTGAGGTGAGGGGCCCTGGGGCAAGTCTGGTCTCACAGGCTGGAAAGTGAGCTCACAACAAAGCCCCAAGCAGCAGCGTCTCAGGAATCTACTGCTGAGTGAGTCTGTCCTGATGGAAAAAATGCTTCTCTGACCTGCAAGTAGGTTCTTGGGCCTCAGTAATGTCTACACCGCTTTGATTCATTCTCCTCACTCCCAGGTGGGGAGACAGTCACCCCTCCTCCTTCAGTTCCTCTCCCGCACACCAGTAATCACACCAGGGGCAAGGAGCTGCAGTCAGCTCATCTCAAAGCAATTTGAAAAGACAAATGCAGGTCTCAAGTACTCTGCAGGCTGCTCTTGGTGAATTTCCAGAAATAGCTCCCTTCCAAGCTTGTTAGCATTGGTGCAGGCTGGGCTACACAGGCAATATTTACATAATTCATGAGCTCAAGTCTCAAGTGAAGGCAGCAGAAACAAGAGGGGCTATGTCACTGCAGTATAAGACTTGGGGACTGGACTTTCCCTCCCCAGCCATCTGTTTACCCACTTGTAAAGTGTGTGGTGGTGGTAGTGGTGGGGGGGTTGTACAGCAGGACAGATGGAATGTATGGGATGAGGGGTAAATATTGAGCCTTAGTACTCACTGCTCCACAATGTGGCTGCTGCCGTAGGGATTCTGTCCCTGTGGCCTGCGTAGCACTGGGCCATGGCACCAGAAAACCTTGCTTTTTCCCTACTGCCTCTTTGACAAGGGTCCTAGGAAGAGAAAGAAGAAGAGAGAGACTTCAGAATTGTGTCCTTTATGGACTAGGACAGTCACACAGGTTCAGAACTAGCTGTCCTCCTGTCCTTGTTTTTAGAACCAACACTAGCCCTGAGGAAGGTTAAGCCTTGGGTCCAAACCTGCCTCTGCTCCTATGTGACTCTGTGCAGACTGCTTGCCTCTCTGACTCTCCTTCTTTATCTGTAGAATCCCTACCTTCTGGGAATGTTATGAGGATGACATGAGATAATCTTATGAAGAGGTAACGCAGAGCTGGGCTGGCACAGAGTCAGTGCTCCATAAGCAGTTATTACAATTCATTGTCATTTTAGTGAGCTAGAAACCTTAAGAAATAAGAAATAGTCAACTCTCTCAAAAAAAAAAAAAAAAGGAGAAAGAAAAGAAAAGCAGGTAACTTCATGTGTGCTGACCCTGTTCTGGACATGCGGTCTCTGGTTCAGAGTCACTGTATCTAAACCAGGGGTCCCCAAACTTTTTACACAGGGGGCCAGTTCACTGTCCCTCAGACTGTTGGAGGGCTGAACCATAAAAAAAAAACATGAACAAATCCCTATGCATACTGCACATATCTTATTTTAAAGTAAAAAAACAAAACGGGAACAAATATAATATTAAAATAAAGAACAAGTAAATTTAAATCAACAAACTGACCAGTATTTCAATGGGAACTATGGGTGCGGATGCATCCTGTGCTCCTCTCACTGACCACCAATGAAAGAGGTGCCCCTTCTGGATAAATGGCCGCAGGGGGCCGCATGCGGCCTGGCCATAGTTTCGGGACCCCTGCTCTAAACCCTCCTCGCACTGACTTCTGTGTTCTGGGAAAGACCCGCACAGGTGTCAGAGTAGATACTGATTTCTACATAATCCTTTCCCATTTTAAAAGATGAGAAAACTGAGACTTGGCCCTGGCCAGTTAGCTCAGTGGTAGAGCATTGACCTGGCATGTAAATGTCTCTGGTTTGATTCCCAGCCAGGTCACACAGGAGAAGCGACTACCTGCTTCTCCAACCTTTCCCCTCCCCATACTCCCTCTGTCTCTCTCTCTCTTCATCTCCTACAGCCATGGCTCAATTGGTTTGAGCGTATTGGCCCTGGGTGCTGAGGATGGCTCCATGGAGCCTCCATCACAGATGCTAAAAATTGCTCCATTGCAAGCATGGCCCCAGATGGGGGTTGCCTGGTAGATCCCGGTCAGGGCTCATATGGGAGTCTGTTTCTCTATCTCCTCTCCTTTCACTGGAAAAGAAGAAAACAACAACAACAAGAAAACTGAGACTTACAAAGGTGAAGTGATTTATCAGAGGTGCTGGAGAGAGCCAGGACCCCCATCCAGGTCTTTACTGCAAACCCATATTCTCTCTGTCACGGAGGTGCCACATGGCTGCTCCACTGTCTCCTGGGTCATGTCTGTGCTCCCCTGGCCCTGAGCAGCCCCCAAGCTGATGAAATCACCTTTTTCAAAGGCTCCATGTTGGTTCCACTTTGCCATCAGAATAACACTCTGAGAACCTCAAAAGTGACAAGTCCTAGACAATGTGATTATGGAAAAAAATCAGAGTACCCCTGGGATTTTATTGTATGAAGTCATCAAGCTGTTCCATTTATATGACAGGACAGCTGTCAACTGTGGGGCACTTCTATATTTTGCACAGAATTCCTGATGCCACTATATACTTTACTCCTTCATCTTTTGCCCTCTGAGGCAGAGCGAGAGAAACATCCAAATTGGCAAGTTCTCCATCTAACATCTAATAAGTGGAAAAGATTTGTCACAACAGGGCACAGAATGGGAAATTCTTGCGGTTGAGACTCCTGCCTAAGGTTCACTGGGATTATCAGCTGAGCTCATAAAATACTGACTTTGCAGAGTGGTGTGGTGGGTTGGCAGTGCAGGAAAATCAATGCTTGGCCTGAATTCAGTGGAGAGCAGCAGAGCTGAGGATACCGGGAGGGGCCTGCCACCTGATTCCTGGGTCCGGCTTCGGCTTCGCTGAGGGCAGAGCTTCAGGTGAGGGTCTGGGGTGGGCAGAGGAGGTGCCGATGTGAAGTGGGTTCAAGAGAAGGCTGCTTTGCAGACTGTGTCTGGGGCCTAGCATCTCGCTGTTAGTCATTGTTCATCAGCTCCCTTAGACTTGCTGAGTCGACATGCTACAGTGTATTGAGTTTCCTCTTTGCTGGACCACCACTTTCCCTGTCTGAGCTTCCAGAGTGCCTCATCTAGAACACCTGTTTCATGCTTCCTGGTAGTAAATTCAGCCCTTTCATAATTTTCTACTGGGTTTTAAATTTCTTGAGATCAGGGACTGTGTCTTAATCATCTCTGGCCTTTGAGCGTTGCAGGAAAAAGTGCCTAGTATGCATTTGCTGAATACATGAATTAATTAGTGAACAAGTCAAGTGCTTAGTAAATATTTATGAACTGTGTCCTCTAACAGGGTTTTGGCGGGATAATCCCTTTTCTGGGCTGGAAGCTCCTTAGTAGAGTCCACCTAATAAAGAGCCTGTCTTTCTTTGCTACCTGACTGTCCCCTAAAATACTTAAAACTTATAAGCATAATATATAACTGACTGATGCAAAGTGATTAGAATTGTGTGGGTGGGATCGGGTGCCTATGCTGTGGTTAAAATATAAAAGCCTAATCTTTTAGCTCAGTGGTTCTTAACCTTTTTTGAGGTACCGAACCCACCAGTTTCATATGCGCATTCACCGAACCTTTCTTTAGTGATAAATAAAATATGATTTCTTTTTCCAAATTCAAGACATAGGTAGATGTTTTTTTACTGGTGCACAAAATGAGCCGTGCATGAACATCACCTTGCTCAAAGAACAAAACCAACAAAGTGCATGAACTCACAACAAATTACGGTATTACTTTATTCTGGCCTCTGCGGCAGAGGCTTCTCCGAAACCCTGAGACCGACTCATTGAACCCTTAGGGTTCGACAGAACCCAGGTGAAGAACCACTGTTTTAGCTGAACATTTTTGGAAGTCCGGAGAGTTGTTTGCACAGTTCCTGAATGACTGGTAATTCTTATTAAGAATCAAGGTGACGACGACCCTGGACGGTTTGCTCAGTGGTAGAGCATCGGTCCCGCATGTGGAAGTCCTGGGTTTAATTCTCAGTCAGGGCACACAGGAGAAGCACCCATCTGCTTCTCCACCCTTCCCCTCTTCTTGCTCTCTATCTCTCTCTTCCTCTCCCACAGCCAAGGCTCCATTGGAGCAAAGTTGGCTTGGGCACTGAGAATGGCTCCATGGCCTCCACCTCAGGTGCTAGAATGGCTCTGGCCGCAATAGAACAACACCCCAGATGGGCAAAGTATCGCCCCCTGGTGGGCATGCCGGGTGGATCTCGGTCGGGCGCATGCGGGAGTCTGTCTGCCTCCCTGCTTCTAACTTCAGAAAAATACAAAAAAGAAAAAAAGAAAGAATCAAGGTGACACTGAGCTGGCCCATGGGAGGTGACCAATGTGACTGCTTCTTGGAACAGGCTGAAGCTTTAGGCACCTCACTCCCTGCTGTGGCTGCCTAGGTTTGATTCACCTCTGGAAACTGATCTTCCCACACTTGGAAGGATCTAGTTTTCTTGGAAGGGACTCACTGGCTATCAGAATGGACCTTGTATACAATTATTGCCTTAGGCTTGAGCCACACCTGATGGAGTGACAGAAAATCACATCCCTTCCTTCACTTCTTACCTGTGTGTCCTGCCTATCTTTCCTAATGTGTCTTGAGAGGACCAAAATGAAATAGACCTATGATTCTGTTTACCAACATCTGGGTCTTCTTTATGGAAAGGACCGTTAACTGGAAAATTAGTCTTGAAGCAGAATTTTAAAATTACTAGCATTTATTGACTTTTTTTTAGCTGCCAGTCACGGGCCAATATTTTGCCTGCTTTGTTGTCCTCTAATTCACAAAGCACCAGGATGAAGAAGGCATCTCAACTCCTGCACTGCAGGTGAGAAAACGAAGGAAAGGACCTGACTCTTAACTTTTCCTGGAGTCATGTGATGAATAAATAGCAGAACCAGAGATCCATCTCAAGCCCGTCAAACCTGGGGCCTCTCACAGTATCCACTGTGTCCCTGGGTGCTGCATCAGCAGCTACAAACATCTGCGGGTGAACATTTTCTGCTTCCCCTAGCGTAAGGGACAAACAGGCCAACTTTACAGGCATATCTCTTCATCCTCATTATCATCAAATATTCTTATTTAATTGCTCTACAAGTCTACCTGGAATTCCTGGGTACAGCCTGTCTGCACCAATAGTAGTTAAATAAGAGGAAAGCTCAGAGCACCCTGGGCTGAGACTACTTAAGTCAGGTGCCAGTGGTTATTATTTGCTGGTTTGTTTCCTCTTTGATGAACTGAAGGCTCTTTCTTAGCTATGAATGACCTCACAGAACTCACTTTTGTCATCCAATCCCAATGACAGGATGTGTTGACAGAGGTATGTGAGTTTTCCTGCCCATCCAGCTTAGCCTGAGCTTCTATAGCATAAATGTTTGCAGGGAATTTTACTATTTTCCCCACAGAAACAGCAAGCAGGGACAGGCCATCACTGGTGTCCACTGGATGAGACTGGAACCTCATTTAAGCTTTGGGGTCCAGCCCTTCCTACATAGAGAAGAGGCCCAGTGGCCTTAGAGATGGGTGGATTGAAAGCCAGTGAGACAGGATGCTCAAGATAATGGAAACCCAGTCCTGGAAGGCAGTAAGTGACTTTACACATTCTGCTGTTTTCTGTCCTGAGGCGCTCTTACTGGAAAGCCACCAGACTCACACCACACCTCCCAGCTTGGTCAGTGATGTTTAAATCACTTTAGTTTATAAGGTTTTGAATGCAACTGTTCCTTGAACAGGTGGCCTATCATTCATACCACTGTGAATACCACTCACATTTGTATGGAACTTAACAGTGCGTCAGTCATCAGTGCTACCTTATCTCAGCATGAATGCTTCCTGTGCGTGTCTCAGTTTACGTATAAGGGTTGCCCCAAAACACTAAGTGATGGAGATGGAACTGAGGCTCAGACTGCACAGTCGTAGACCCAGAGCTCCTTTGGCTACACCCATGCATGTCCACTGAGCTATAAGTGGTCATTATTCCAAAAGCTCATCTTGCTTGCAGAAAAGAGGGTGATGCCTTAGAAACAGGGTCCCTGCGGGTCTCCTGAGGAGAGGCAGGGGATGGGGTGAAGGCAGAGAGGATGCAGGAAGGGCAGGGGGCATGCTAGGAGAAGTCTACCAGCTTGCCAACCCTGCCAATGGGTGAGTCTGCTTCTGGCTCATAAATGGCCATTGGAACCCCTACTAGTCCAAAAAGACTTTAAAAATTGTTCTTTTATAACTTGCCTGGAACAGCCAAATGTTTTCTCCAGCTAAGCAATAATGGAAGGCAGTGAGCAGTTGCCAACTTGGTGATCCCAAGGGATCTGTCTAGGCTGTGGTGTTTACATGGGGTGAGATCAGAGGGTGGCGAGCGCCAGTGCCCTGAGCTTTAGGGATCACAGTGGGGTCAGTGGGGACTGCAGCCCTGGCAGTGGGGACACGGTCAGCCCTCCTCAGACACGAGCAGCCTGGTGAGAGAGGAGTGGCAGAGAGATCGTTTTCATCTCTTGCCCTGGTTGGTATAAAGCAGATTAAGCAGAGCATTGTGTATTCGCAGTAGGAAGAAGGGTGAAAGAGTAAGGGGCATTGCACTGAGGCTCACTTTTTTTGTTTGTTCATTTTTTCAGTCCACAGACATTTGTTGAGCCCCAGGTGGGACCTTTGGGAAGCTGCTGGGGCTTCTCGGATCTTGTCCTTGAGTTGCTCACAGTCTAGGTTGGAGATGGACAGACTAAGAAAGGAATGATAATTCAGAGTATTAAGTACCAAAAGAGCAGGTTGAACTCAGCCTAGTGTCTACACAAAAAGGTGCAGGATTAACTCTAAGGGAGGTTACCCCGAAGGCTTTCTGGAGGAAGCATAATGTGAGCTGAACTGGTACAGCATACAAACAGCTGCACAAGTCATTAGTGTACAGCGTGGTGAGTTTTCACAAATTGGAATAAATTTGTGTAAATAGCACCAAGCTCAGGAAATGACCGACACCCCAGAAGTCCCATTCCTGTTCCCTTCTAATTGCTAGACCTTCCCTCCCCTGGTCCCCAAGCGATAACCACCCTCCTAAAGCATAGGTTAGTTTTACCTGTTCCGAACTTTTAATAAGTGGAAGCATTCTACATGAAGTCCTCGGTGGATGAGATGAAGCTGAACGGGTAACTAGGAACTCGAGGTGGGTGGAGCGGAGAAGGGCATTGTGGGAAAAAGGACTAGTGTGCTCGAAGCAGAGAGATTGAATAACATCACGTGCAGGAAAACCACCAGCGTTAGCATTGCTGGGGCATACAATTCTAGAAGGGAAAGAGGCATAACATGGTTTTGGAGAGGAAGGCCGGGGGAGATAGGCCACAAAGAACCTTCTATACCATGTGAAAAAGTTGGTATGTTAGTCTAGAAACACATGGTTTCCAAACCTGGCCCACCATCAGAGTCACCTGGGCAACTTTGAAGGCATACAGCTTCCAGGACCCACCTTTAGAGATTTCAGTTTTTTAAAGTTCCTCCCAGATGATTCTAAAAGTTAGAAAGTTTGAAAAACTCTTTATAGAGACAATGGGGAAGTTGTGAGGCAGACCCTCGAGGAAGGGGTGGCAGGGTCTAGACCAGGTTTTGAAGGAGGATGTGGGAGTTTCATTAGGAGGCTGTGGCAATGGGTATGGGGTTCTCCAGCCCCGTTGGGGATGTGGCGAAGGGTTTGGAGTAAAAAGGTCACTCTTAAGAGCTGATTACAAAATAGAATTACCTAGATGTGTCAACTAGTTGGACATGGAAGGTGCTGGGAGGACCCAGGCTTTCTGACAGGTATAGACTCCACAGACATGAGCAAACTTTGGGGGCAAAAAAAGAAACCTCGTCATTTTGTTTGACTCACTCATCTCTGATGACTTCACCCCAGTTTCCCTACAGATTTTTGTTAGACCATTTATTCACTCAGCAAATGTTTTTCTAATGCCGGGAAAATGCTGACACTATTCTAAGCACTGAATCACATATAACAGACAGAATCAAGAAGGTACAAAATATTGAGAATTCACTGTTAATGTTTTAGAAATAATATTGGCTCTTTTTTTTTCCAATTCACTAAATATATGCCAGGAAACATCATATGTTAAGTTAGATTGCACTGGAGTATATATGAGTTAGTGACATGGTGGCAGAAGGGGAAGGGAGGAGAGCCAACCATCTAATGATGGGTAATAATGATTAGTTCAACCCGGTGTTAAGGCCACCATACCATCCTGCTGATCCTCACTGCCACGCCGTATGTGTTCTATTTACCACGATATTTGTACAGGTGAAGATGGGATCCTCACAGAAAGTAAAAACTTCACCCTCTGGCCCATGGCAGATAAGTAACAATGCTAAGCTTCAGATGGGATTGGGAGCGTGCCTGCAAACCCAAATTCAGGAAAACGGCTTTCCTTTCTTCATATGGAGACCCTGAAGCTGTGGGTGGTGTGCCTCTGGACCAAGCTTGAATAGCAAATAAATGGCAAATGCCAGCCAAGTAGAAATGGGTCTTTTTCTGTAGCTCTGGCCAGTGACCACACACAGCCCCGCTGCTGAAGGCAGCTCCGCCAGTCCTGAGCGTGACTTGAGGTTCCGTCACTGCCTCTGGAGAGTTCATACTCAGGGTTGGGCTGGAGGTCAGGTTCAGGATCCGGCCGAGCATGGGGTGCTGTGTTGCTGGAGAGTGTTCTACAGGCCCAGGCAGGCCACAGTGGGGCAGGACAGCACTGCCTTGCCTTTCTAGAATTTCACTCAGATATACCCCAGGCTGTTAGGGGCACAGCCTTGACCTCAGATGCTGGCTGATCTTTTCATGTACAGAGTTAGACTAGGACCAATCTAGAAATAGTCAAAAATTCCTGAGCTACGTGCTCTCAGCAAAGTAAGAGAGATCTGCCCTGAGGTGGGGAGGGGCATCAGAGAGAACCTGCACCCTCACACATAGGGCATGGTGCCTGTGCCCCTAAGCTCGCCCGTGCCCCTCCCCCCCACAGAAGTACATGGACATCTGGGCACAAAGTGTCCTGCAGAAACTTACCTGGGGTTGCTGGGACATGCACTAAGGAGGAGACGTGACTAGATTATCCGAAACCAAGGGGGTGAGGCCAGGCAAGATGGCAGTTTTCTCTTGGCTTTTTTTTTTTTTTTTTAATAACACTCAGTGCTGACATTCTACTTTCAAGAGGTCTGGGATTCTTTGTCCAAACTCACAGACTGGGACCACCTAGCAGATGAGCAGGAAGGCATAGTGGCCCCACATGTCCCCTCCCAGGGTGTCCTTCTTACCTCTGCCCACTTCCGGGCAAGGTCTCCTGCTGGTCACCCTCACAACAGGCCACTGAGGACACACTGACCCCCTCCACACCCAACTCCCAAATGACTCCTGGAAAAATGATTTCTCTGAGTGCACTCTGAACAGTTAGGATGCTTTATGGGAACTCATCCTAAAGAAAAGTCTAACAAAATGCTCAGAAGATGCAAGGATGGCTGAACTGGATAAATCTGACATCCAGCTATGGAGCTGGGGCAAAGTCTGGGGCAGGGACAGGGGCAGGAACAGGGACAGGGGCAGGGACAGGGACAGTACAGGGGCTGTTGCTTCTTTGACTCTGAGGTGGTGATTGTGGAGTAGTGACTCAGGAAAGCGATGGAGAGTGAAGGGAGACCCAAAGTGTAACCATGCCTCCAACTTCACCTTTCCCCCTCCCTTCTCCTCCTTGTTCTCTACTATCATTATCATTAGCAAAAGCATATTTTTGTCTGGTCATCAAATAAGAAGGATATGTGGGTGAAGCCTGGTAGGAGTGCATAGTCTGAGAAGCATGATACTGAACAAGAAAGATACAAAAGAGAGATAACAGATAGGCATCAAACTCTACACAGACATTGTAAAGAAAAAGTAATTTACAGACATCTTACATATTTTTGTAATGTGCCAGCTCAAATAGCACTACCACAGAGCCTTCTTTGACCCCTTGAACTAAGTTCAGCATCTTTATAATGCAGTCCCATAGCACTCTGAGCTTCTTCAGTAAGGCTTATTACCCTCTGGATAATGACCTGTTCAGCTGTGTTTCCTGCTTACCAGGCTCTGAGTGAGCTCTTGGGGAAGAGGGACAATGTTGACCTTACCATTGTTGCCCTGGTACCTACAAAATACCTGGCACCCAGTAGGAGCTCAGCAATTATGTTGAGCAGATGTTAACATGGGATCCCCCAACCCCAAAACTACCATAATCTACATGACTGGAGAATTGTGTGGCCTCATCAGGAAGCATGGGGTTTGAGAGCAGCAAGTCTGATGAGATAGTGCCAAAGGGGGGTGACTTATTCACTTAACCAATAGGTAATATCTGCAGATATTTGGGATGAATTAATCAACCAGTTTACTAATTTAACACACATCTGTTTGGTGCTGTGGGGGATACAGGGATGAGTAGGAACTGGCCAGACCCTCTATCTTGCAGCCTTGTTGGGACAATAAACCTGTAAAATAATAAGTAAAATGTGTAATAAATATATATATGTATTAATATGTATATTATATGATACATAAATATATCAAATACAGTGTACATATTCGAATGGAAATTTGAGGAAGTGTTCCAGAAGAGATGGTACTTGGAAGTATTTGAAGTGAGTCTTGAAGGATGAATGGTTCTTTGGCCAGTGAGACCAAGATGGAAGTCATTTCAGCTGAAAGGAAGGTGTCAGAGACGTGATAGGAGCCTGGCATAATTAATAAACCAAAGGTAGTACTGTTTAACTTGAGCACAAGGAGTGTCAGATCTAAGGATGGAAGTAGTGTGTGGGTTTGGATTGCTCTGGAAGCAGAGGCAGGGACAAGCACTCGGGGTAGGTAGTTTATTTGGGAGGTGATCCCAAGAAGCAAAAGCGAGGGAGGGGGAAATGTGGGGCAGAGAAGGGAAAAGAGCCAATAAAGCAAAGTTAATGAGCTACTTGCTCCTGTGGGTTCAGTTTGGCCAGGGACCTTCTGAAGAACTGTATGGAATGTTCTACCAGAGGCCAGGGAGGCTGGAGCCTTTACCTGAGAATGTCGGCTCTATAGTGGGAGTGTTATCTGGGGGATAAGAATTGCCTGAAATTTCTAATTGCTCTTATGTGCACCAAGTGGCATCCCACAGCCTTGGAGAAAGCAAAGGACTGTGTGACATTGTATAAGACACCATTCAGAATTCAGAGAAAGAATAGAGAATGGGTGAGAAGACAAAGCAATGAAATAATGACTAGGAATTTTCAGTACTGACAAAAAAATAAGTGAAATGATTGCAGTAATGAATGGTTGGATTGGATGTGATTACGAGTGCTAAATGGCTCAAGGCCAGCTTACTTGGAAGACAGGGAATGGGATGGTGTGTCGTACCTGCTGCAGTAAGTGACTCTGAAATATGGTTGTTGACAAGACATCAAGTTCCAGGAGTCTCCTAAACAAAGCTTCAGTTGGAACAGAAATGCAAAAAAAAAGGTTATTTGGAAACAGGAAAATATGGACGTTACTGAATATAAGCAATCCCATGAGCATGGATGACACAGCTTGTGTCTTTGCGCGTTCAGGGGCAGTCTGGGAAGCCCTTGGGCTTGCCTCAGAACTGGCGGGAGATATTTAACTGAAGAGGAGGATAGAAATGCCCACCAGTTCTCACCAGAGGCCAGGAGCAGGGAGCTGGTGGCATAGGGCTGCTGCGTGCGTGTGCATTTCCTTGGGGCACTTTCTCATATCTTAGTTGTTGTCTCTTGGCCCTCACCTCCTAGCTCCTTCACGCATCTAACCTGGGCCCAATTCATGTTGGACTTCATTTTTCTTCATTACCTATTAGGGCTAAAAATTGATCTGATAAATAAATACCTTCGGAAGTTAATTGATCATTGTCATTGAGCATATTGCAGTAGATAAAATTAGATAAAACAGGTTCTAAATTCAGCTTTACTCTATGTGGTCTTTGGAAAAGTCTCAACTTTTTTGACATTTGGATTCTCAGTCAATGTGTATGGACTCCTCATAGCTCAAAAGTGGTTATGTCTCCCCAAGCTATATATTTTTTTGTATTTGTGTGTGTGTGAATCCTGAAAAGCTTTATAAACAAAAGAAATGAATCTTTAATGTGACATTTCAGCCATGAATAGGGAAGAGTTTGAATTATATACTATACCTCTTCGTGTGATCAGCTTTATGGGCATAGATATTACTAATTTCATCAGCTTTTCCCCTCTTTGTATAAGTAGGGCAATTCATGCATTTATCTCCAGGAAATAAACTAGGAAACATTTATAGAAGCAACATATGGAGTTCATGCAGCTTGCATGTTTGGGTGGGTCTCCGGCAAACTTGATCACACTGTATGTATTAACCATTAGAGAGTAGTTTGCAGGTGTTATGTTCCTTTGTAAGTATTGTGTATTTCTAAGAACAAGGACTTCCTATTACATGACATATAATGTATTGATTTGTATGTCATAATAATGTATCACAATATATTTATCAAAATCTATAGCTCATACATTAAATATTTATAATTATTCTAATAGTATCTTAACAATATTTTGGGGGCATCTAGATGTCTATACATGGATTCCATATTGTATTTAGTTATTATGTCTCTTTAGTCTCCATGATTTTTATTTATTTTAATTTATTTATTAATTTTAGAGAAAGAGGAAGGGAGAGAGACAGAAACATCTATTTGTTCCTGTATGTACCCTGGCGAGAGATTGAACCCACAACCTTCGTGTGTTGGGATGGTGCTCTAACCAACCGAGCTCTGGCCAGGGCTGATCTCCATGGTTTTTGAACAGTTCTCCCATATCTCCATCTTGGTGCCTCACTCATTAATATAATTGGGAAGCCACAGATAACCAGACATGTGAGTAAATCCTAAAACATGAAGGAAAAAGACTAAAAGAAACAAACAAGAGGGACTTGGAAGAAATGGATACAATACATACACCAGAATGAAGTGTTTAAAATAGTTAACTAAACTTCTAAGGGGAGTGAGAGGTTTTACAACCATGAAACAAGAGCAAGATACTAGAACAAAGAACTCTTACTAATTAAACATATGATGACATTATGCCTGACCAGGCGATGGCACAGTGGATAGAGCATCAGACTGGGATGCAGAAGACCCAGGTTCGAGACCCCGAGGTCTCCAGCTTGAGCACAGGCCCATCTGGCTTGAGCTAAAGCTCGCCAGCTTGGACCCAAGGTCGCTGGCTCCAGCAAGGGGTTGCTCGGTCTGCTGAAGGCCCGTGGTCAAGGCACATGTGAGAAAGCAATCAATGAACAACGGCAAAAGAAACTGATGATTGATGCTTCTCATATCTCTCCGTTCCTGTCTGTCTGTCCCTATCTGTTCCTGTAAACATATGATGACATTAAAAAATATTTGTTTGAAATACACATTAGGTAGCTGCTTAGTACTTGGCAACTGTTGTTGGTAGTAGTTGTAATAGGAGCAGCAGTAATGGAGATAGTAGTCACAGTGGTGGTGGCAGTGATAGCAGTGATAGCAGCAAAAGCTGAGATATACTCGTGCTGTAGTAATCTTGGCGGCAGTGGGAGTATTAGAGTCATAGTAGGTGTTGGTAGTAATAGCAGTCAGGGAGGAGTGGCGGTGGTATTGGCAGTGGTAACAGCAGCAGGAGCAGTTCTCGTCATGGCAATGTCAGTAATGGTCGTAGCAGTCATGATGGCAGTGGTGGGAGGCACGGGAATAGCAGCAGCCATAGTGCCAATTGCCGGGTTGCAGTAGCATTTCACACGCATCGCTTGCTTTGATCCTCACAGTGGTCTGGGAGGGGTAAAGGGCAGAGGTCGTGAGCCCATTTTATGGGGGGTCGTGAAGGGTTAGATAGGGGGCCTCCTTTTCCAAGATCTTGCAGTTTGAAGTTACCATACCTGGGAGTGGAACCCATGTCTTCCAACTCTGAAAGCATGGCGTGGAGCAGCCAGGATGGTGGCTGTCTTAGTTATAATAAAAATATCACAGACTGGGTATCTTAACCAACAGACTTAATTTCTCTCAGTCCTGAAAGCTGAAAGTCAATGTCTGGAGAGAGCTCTCTTTCTGACATAGACAGCCACCTTCTTGCTGTGACCTCCTGTGGCAAAGGGAGAGTTCTGGTCTCTTCTTCTTGTGAGGGCACTAATCTCATCATGGAGGCCCCATCCTCATGTCTTCATCTAAACCTACCTCCCAAAGGCCCCACTTACAAATACAACGTATGATTTTGGGATAGGGGGCACAAATATTCAGTTCATAGCAGCAGCCATGCTAGCATTTGAGGATATATTTCACACCCAGAGTGGTGGGCTCTTAATAGGTAACTGATCCTTCAGTGTGTCTAACAGAATAATGAGGTGCTTCCTGTCTCCTAACCCTAACCCTAACCCTAACCCTAACCCATTTGCTTTGGAAACCAGTTGGACAAGACTGGAAGTCAACCCAGTAAGAGTTAAGTCTGTTTTCATGAAGAATCTCTCCCCCTCAGGTTTTTCTGGGAGGTAGTCCAGGCTCTGAGATGGGGCTTCTAGAACAGGCAGATACCCAGGGCAACTTAGCTCTCATTATAGAAAGGACCCTGCTCGGCGGCAGATCTGTAAGTTCAGGTGATGGCTTCATAGCTGACTCCATCGCCCCTCTAGTAGCATGTGGGGGCTGGGCTTCCTCTTGAACCCATCCAGCTCTTATGTTCTGTGAGTCCCACAATGGGCATCATCAAAGTGAGGTCTGTAGTTATGCGAGGACCACAGTAAGCAGCCCAATGGCAGAGCTGGGCTGGCCTTCAGCTCTGTGCCCAAGACAGCAAAGAGAAGGCACAGCCCGGGCAAAGAGGGGGCAGTGGAGGGAATGCTGTGTCATCTGATCCATAGCTAATTAATCCTTTGAAATGTGCTCTGGGGACATGTCTGTGAAGGACATCACTGAGGTGGGGGAAGAATGCAGCCTGTTGTCTGGACCCAGGACACAAAGGCCTATCTGTGCACACGTGGGCACTCCCGATCCAGGCTGGATCAGCTGCTCTTGTTCCTCCTTGGCCATCACAATACAACTACAGAATTACAGGCTGCCCTCCTACCACCGCCTCAGGAGAGCTGGGCAGTGGGATTTGTGCCCATTGGGTGCTCACTGGG
The DNA here is from genome assembly GCA_037038555.1 of Rhynchonycteris naso. Lineage (NCBI taxonomy): Eukaryota > Metazoa > Chordata > Mammalia > Chiroptera > Emballonuridae > Rhynchonycteris > Rhynchonycteris naso. Next base: position 132,388,116 of record CM072998.1, read on the forward strand.
CACAGCCAGTAATACCAGCCTCCCAGCCCACTTGGCTCCTGGGGAGTCTCAGATTTCAACAGCCTGCTTCTCCCTACCCTCATTTACTGCCCTCTCTCGTCTTCCCTTTCTCTCACTCTCCCCGGCACGCGTGTGAGTGGCAGATCCAGGGTAATCTGGACCCAGCTGATCGCCAGGGAGCCAAGTCTGGGAGCTGGAGAGATGACCAACTAGGCAGTGTCCAGCATGGTTCAGGTTCACTCTAGAAGTGCTTTTCTCTGGCAGTGGAGCAGCAGCTGCCCTGACCCACCACCCTGATCCCTAGGAGACCGAGCAGGGCCGTCCTGTCCCGGATGGAGTCCCTGCCAGTGCCCAGTGAGGAGCCAGCAGGGCGTTGGAGTCAGGAAGCCTGGGCTGTGACTGTGAACTTTGGTGTTCTGACTGAAGGAGTGCGGTCAAGGTTCCTGACCACGGTGTCTTTGTTTTCTCGTTTATGCCAGATGGGGATCCTAGTTCTCACTGCATGGGGTTGTGGAGAGCTCTTCATGAGCCCTGGCGGAGGGCAGCAGTTAGTGGGGGACACTGAGAGACACATTCACGGGAATGAATGAGGAGAATGTCACAGGTTAGAAGGTGTATGAGCTACGGGACAGGCACTGAGCAGGGTAAGAGGAATCAGAGGGTACAAGGAGGGGAAGGTTTGAATTTTTAACAAGACTGGGAGGGAAGGCCCCACTACAAGGTGACATTCACCAGAGTAAGGACTCAAAGGAGATGAGGAAGGGAGCCCGGCCAGCTTCTAGGGGAAGAACCTTCCAGGCCAAGGGATGAGCTGAGCAGTGTCCTGAGGTGAAGGTGTGCCTGGTAATAGCAAGAGGGGCTGTGCTGGGGTGGGGAAATGAGGGTGTGACAGGTGCGAAGAGAAGGCACTAGGCCATGCGGTTGTCTGTCAGTCTGCCAGGGCTCCTATGACAAAGTGCCACTAGCTGAGTGCCTTAAACAGCAGAAATGTAGTGAGTTCTGGAGGCTGAAAGTCCAAGCTCAAAGTGCCAGCAGGGCCATGCTACCTCTGAAGGCACTAGGAAGGTACTAGGGAAGTGACAGGCCTCTCTCCTGGCTTCTCGCAGTTGTCCCTGCTCACATGCCGGTGTCCACATGTCCCCTCTTTATGAGGGCCCTCCCTTAGGACCTTTTTTGAACTTGATTACCTCTATAACAACTGCCTCCAAATAAGGCCACATCATGAAGGACTGGGGGTTAGGACTCAACATTTCCTTTTCGAGGAACACAATTTAACCCATAACAGCCTCATAGGCCACTGTAAAGACCTCAGCTTTTTCTTTGAGTGACATGAAGCCATTTGAGGGTCTTGAGCTAAGCAAGCAGGGCATGCTGTGATTACATTTAGAGGGATGACCAGTCAGTCCAGAGGTCATTTTTTCTCTTGTATGTGGGGTTGGGTGCCTTGTGTCCCTCTGAAGCCAGTGGGTCTCTGCCTCTCCCACCAGCTTTCTCTTGATTGCCCCGTGGGAAGGTGTGCTTAGGGGACCCTTCTTTTCATCGCTCTAACTCACACTGATTGACAGGCTCTATGAGCTGGTTTCCCTGCCTTTCTCATCTGTCATTGGCACCAGCTACTGAGGCCTCAGGGGTCTCTGTCTTATCTGCTGACCCCTGGAAGGTCAGCAGCATCCTGCTGCTCCCTCCTCCCACGTGAGCACCTGGGAATATGATGTCTTTGTCGGTGTCCTTATCTCTGCCCTCCTGGACATCAGAGGCCTTTTCTGCCTTTGGGTTCATTCCAGCTTGGCCCTGCCCTATCCCCAGCTAAATCCAGCTCACTCATTCTCTGTATAGAGATTTGTAAAAGGATCAACGCTAAAAACCAATCTAGTTATTATGAAAACCCAGTAATTCCCATTGCTAGTGATGGTGCTGAAATCTGGTCTTCTTGGGGCTGGTCACAGTAGATACCGTTACAATTCTCTAGAAACATAATTTGGCAATATGTATAAAATATAAAGAGAGCTAAGTGTGTTTGTACCCTTGCTTCCTGTGATTCATGAATTCCAGTTTGGAGAATATAGCTAAAGAAAATAATCCTAAATAGGAAAGCACTTCATATAAATGAAAATATACATCACAAAAATGTTTGATATGGAAGAACTGGACATAATAGCAATGATTAATACCCATTAAGTGCTTATTATTTAGTAGGCACCATTCAATTCTTTAGATTTATTACTTTATCTAATCCTTCCCGCATCTCTGAAAGATAGAAGCAGCTAATATCTGGTAAGGTCTGTAATTACTTCCATATAATGCATGTAATTTCTGGCAGTTGCTTACTTAGTAAGTGGGAAGAATGTTAAAAGTAGTCTGGACTGCTGGCCAGGGGACTGCCCTACAGGTAGGCTCATTCCCTTAACTTTGACCCTTTCCTGCCTCTCCTCCCCTTTAGTAATTAGAATACAACAGGGTATGTGCCATAGCCTAGCCACTCAATTATATGAATCACTACCGAGCAAGTTCTCCCCCTTCCTCCCTCGAAAATGGAGGTTATAAATCTGATAGGACTTTAAATAAATTGGCTTAATTTTTTAATTGAACAAGTTTGGGGAGGGGCATGTCATTTCATATCTACCTTCTCATTTAGACCTTGAAGATCTTCTGCATCCTGATTTTTTTTTTTACTTAGTATAGTAACTCTCAAGTACTTTTGGCTAAATCCCACGACACGTGCTCTGTCTTCATTCCAGATGTTGGTTAGCATAGGGCCAAGCAGGGTGGTGCCAAGAGACCCTCTCTAGGTGAGGGTAATCGTGCTAAAACTCATCCTCTACCACCTTTAAAATTTTTTGAAACTTACTTATATACTCCTCACATATAAAGCCACAAGTTGAGCTTTTATTAGCCACCTATTAGTTCCAAAGCATGATTTGAGTACTAGGTTGGTTTTGGCAAACTGCCTAAATTTCCACCCCTTGAAAAAGAGTGATTATTCCAGCTTCACGTCATTACTAGGAAGGTGATGAACATGTAAGTGACAGTGCCTTGCTCAGTACTTGGCACATAGATGGCCCTCGGTACATACTCATTCATTTATTCATGCATGCATGCATGACAGCTGCCCCTCCATCACTCATTCAGCATACCTTGTGAGAAACGTAGCTGCAGGCCCAAGCTGAGCCCTCCCACCCTGTGGGGAGCTACTGGTGACCGTGGGGGAACCCAGCAGAGGAGCATAAGAGCCCCAATCTGGTTGAGCATTTGCAGCTTCTGACTCTTCTACTAGGAAAGGCTGGCTCTCTTAGAACCCCCACCCTCTTCCTCAGCTGGCTGCCTCTGCCAGAGGTGCAGGTGACGGAGGGGGGCACCAGGTGGGAGACGAAGGCAGGTATGAATAAGGAGTACTGTCCTGGTAGAGCGAATACCTTGGCCTGTACGGAGCCAGAGTATGATTTTTGGCTTTGAGTTAATCAAGTTTTTTAAATATTTAATTTGATTTTTTATCAATTGTTTTTTAATTACAGTTTATATTCAATATTATTTTGTATTGGTTTCAGGTATACAGCATAGTGGTTAGACAATCATATGTTCTATAAAGTGTTCCCCCCAATATTTCTAGTACCTACCTGGCACCATACATAGTTATTACAATTTTTTTTTTGAGAAGGAGAGAGAGAGAGATGGAGGGACAGACAGGGAAAGTCAGAGAGAGATGAGAAATATCAACTCATAGCTGCAGGACCTTAGCTGTTCATTTCTCATATGTGCCTTGACCGGGGGGCAGGGGTGGCTCCAGCCGAACTAGTGACCCCTTGCTCTAGCCAGCAACCTTGGGCTCAAGCCAGAGACCTTGGGCTTCAAGCCAGCAACCATGGGGTCATGTCTATAATCCTACACTCAAGCCAGTGACCCTGCGCTCAAGCTGGTGACCTTGGGGTTTTGAACCTGGGTCCTCAGCATCCCAGGTCAGCACTCTATACACTGCGCCACAGGCATACAATATTATTGACTGTATTCCCTATGCTGAACTTTACATCCTCATGAATATTTCATAACTACTAATATGAACTTCTCAATCCCTTTACCTTTTCCACTCAGTGCCCAACCCTCATTCTCTCATTAGTCAAGTCTTTTAACCCTTTATCTGAAGAAGCGGGCATTTGGGTGGGGGTGGCAAAATGACCTTTACTGAGTATACTTAGAAGGTAAGGTGTGTCTTATGATCCATGTTCCAGTCCCTTTCAGGAGTGATTACACAGGGTCTCAGACATGCTAAAACTCACAAGCTCTTCAGCAGTGACATTATTTTGAGAAAGGGAGTGGATCATTTTCTAAAGGAAGATGCTGTTACACTCATGCAGGTAAATTCTTTTTCCAGTGGTGTGCCCTCCTCTCTCCACCTCTTGCCACTGACACCCCTAACTTGACACACTTGTTTCAAGCACTTGGTTGTTCCTGAAGTGCTTGTAGGGACATGTCCTGGGGAATCTATCAATGAGCAATACTAGTGTACCCTGTACTCATGACACTTAACTTTCAGCAGAGGAAGGTCAATACTGAACACTTGATAAAGAGGACAATGCCAGAGTCAAAGGTGTTGTGAAGAGGAGAATATGAGGCTTTGATTAAATAACATGACCTAGGCCATGCATTAGTAGGGGACAAAGCCAGGACTCATTGCCAGACTTATCTGGCACCACGTTCTTGACTTTGCCTCACAGACAGTCCTGCATCTCTGCCTAGCGATGATGAGGTCACGCCTTTGCACAGCACTTCATACTCCTCGCTCTTTCCAGTATGTCCCTGATCTCACCTTGGGACATCATTATCTCCAGCCTCTCCTCTGAGGCCTGCCACAAATGCAGGAAGACTGCAGGGGCAGGTCCTCTAGCAACAAAGCCATTAAGCTTCCCACAAATGTAGAGCAGTTAAATCCCATGATGGGAAGGACCAAGAAAAGCCTTGAATTGGCCACGTCCGGAGCAAAACTTTGTCGGCCGGAATTTAAACAAGCAAAGACCTTTCCTTTCTTTTCCTGTGGCCCACAGAAATTAGCTCCTAGGCAGTGTCCTCAATGTTGAGACAGCATACTAATGAAGAGCTCCTATGAGCTCAGATGCTGTGGGAACAGGAGGGAAGGGCAGCCACCCTCTATTTTCCTAGCATCTCCAGGGTAGTTACACCCTCCACTCAGTACAATGGTGTTTATTGCTTCAATTTTCCAGTCTTAGCCATAAGGTCAGCCCTAGACTGTCTACAAGGCAGGTCAACATACTTGGTCTTGTTGGATGCTGTTGGGTAAATATATTATGCTCACTTTGTTAAAGATGGCGCTGCCCACATGGAAGCCCGTCACCCAGGTGATATTATTTGCCCTTATGCTTGGGATGGGTGTGGGGGAAAGACTAATGTAAGCAGGCCAGGTCGTTATGGCCTAAGGCTTGGTTTTAAGAGTAAGTTCTTCTCCACCCCCTTGACTGATTGGATGATGCAGGATGGTGCACTCTCTTGAGGAATCCCATTATACAGAGACTTCCTTGTTTGTATAATTGGATTAAAGGTTTTGATTCTACAGTATAAAGTGGGAGATACCAGTAGCTTGAGCTCTCTCTTGGTTCCTGAAGTATTAGAAAGGAGAGCAGATTAAGGCCACGTGGAGAAGAGAAGCAGCCAAGATGGCAGAGTGCAGAGGGAGAAGCCAGTTTGAGCAGAGTTTGTGCAGGAGGAGATGGGGAACAGAGGTGAATAAGTCTGGTGAGCTAGAAACCTTTGATTCTAGGAAACTCGGATAAGTCAGTAGCTTTGTGAGCACTGAATGAGTGGGTTTTGGAGCCCAGTGTGTGTTTTTGCTTGCCCGCTGGGTGCAAGCTAGAATCAAAGCTGATGGCTCACCAGTTCGTGGCTCCTGTGTTTCATTACCGACTATTCGAATCTAATGCGAACCTGCATGGGTCAGGCTGCTGTGATAGTGGCCCTGGCTACTGGCTTTACAGATGCTCACATGAACCCCTTTGAATAGGTCCTAGCATTCTTCTTGGTTATAGATGGGGAAACGAAGGCCAGAGAAAGCAACTGACTCTATGTGTTTCTGTGGGTCTTTGGGTGAGCTGGGTGTTGAGACATTCTGACCTGACCCAGTCTCCCCTCTCTCCAGCATGCTGTGATGCTATGAAAGGGATACTTGCTTCTGTGATGGCTTTGGAAGAAAGTCTTTCTGAAATGTATCAACATACTTCCCTGTCTTTCAAAGCAGGGGACACTGGGGTAGGGAGAGTGTGGTGTGGTGTGACAGTTTCTTAATGAATACAGCTATCTTTCTGAACACATATCTTTCTGTTCTGCCCACCTATGTGACTGTTTTATCCCCTTTTCTTACTCTGCCTTGTGATATCACTGGACCGGCCCATCTCTTTGTATTTTAAAGTTTCCAATCAGAAGTCACGATTATTACAAATTGTTGTAGGCAAATTTTGTAGGAGTATACATTGTCATAATCATTCTTAGTAGCAATTAGGCAATGAGTCGAAGAAGCTTTAAAAGTGTTTAAAATTTTTGAGTCTGCAATTCCATTTCTAGGAATGTTTCCTAAGAAAATATTTAGGAGGGTGCATAAATATTTCCATGCAAGATTACTTGTCATGACATTAATTATAAATTTTTAGATTGAAAGCAGTCAATATAAGGATTAAAAATAATACATTAAGCCCAAGGGATACGTATTGCGGTGCTATACACCCATTGAAATCGCAAAAGATTAATAGCATCGTGACACAATCATGAAAGGTTGAACAGGTTGTAAACAGCAGGCACATTATGGTGACATTTTTTTAAAAAGTAATAAACAGTAATATAAAAATAACAGCAAATACATCAACATTTTCCAGGAGTTATTTCTGGGTGTGGGTTATGGAAGTTTTTTGTCTCTTTCTGTATAATTTTCTTATTTTCTATGTTGAATACACACTACTTTTAAAACAAAACACTTATATAATATTTAGGCATCAAATATTGGCTATGGTTAGATAACCCATGGAGGTTCTGAGGAAAGGCCAGGCTTCCGGGAGGGAACTTAGACATGACCGTGACTCCCTGAGGCACAGAAAATGCTTCTGCTAACTTCTGGATTGTGGGCCCAGTGTGTGTTCTGAAGGTTTCAAGAAAGTTGTTATGAAGGAAAAATAGTCTCCTCCTAAAATGTTTGAGTCTCACTGGGGAAAAGGGCCCCTCCCATGTGGGAGAACACATGGCAAGATGGGTGTGTTCATGTGACTCCAGCAGTGACAGGAGGCAAGTGCTCCTGGGTGCCCCTGGGCCTTGGAGGGCCCTTAGAGAGTCAGGAGGAGGGGAAAAGTGCTGCCTCCTGGGAAGAGGACTTTCCTTCTGTTCCTCCCCTGGATACCCTCCCTGCTTGCTGTCACTTTGCTCAGACCAGCGAACTCCTTAAAGCTGTGTCCTCGGTCAGAGCCTGTGGGGCCAGACCATCTCTGAGGAGCCTGACCCGGGTCAGCCTACCTGAGGGGCACACTATAGGAGGGCACGGCCCTGCCTCCCACTAATTGGAGGGACACTTGCCCACCTCCCTCCACCCTTCACAAATCTGGGTTGTGACTGCATGTCAGTTTGCCCTGTTCTAGTGCCGTTGACTGCACTGCCCAGTGGTGGCCAGGGCAGGAGTATGGGTGGTGGTACACAAGTTGTATGCAGAGGCCAAGGCTTCATTGTGGCATGTGACATCAAGGTGAGAACCCCAAGCCCCCATGTGGCCCTTTATTTATAATAATGTTTGTGGGTATGGGCAGCATGCTCATTGGAGTAGGCACATGTGGGGATGCACGTGCCCAGACCAACCCCCACACCCTCCTGCACCCATCCAGGCCTTGTGCTGCTGAGCATCACTGCGGTGGGTCAGTGTGGCACAGCCCCATCCCTCCCGCCTGCCCCACCAGCAGCCCAGCTCCCTGGTACAGTCAGGAAGCCATCTGTGCTGACGGGCTCCTAGCAACTCCATCTCCTGGAGGACTCAGTCGAATTGTGGGGACTCTGTGGCCCCCAGAATCTGCTGAGTCAGGGCAAACCTTTGCTTCCTAAGGGAACGTGGGGATGAACACACAGCCACCCAGCTTTCTCAGTTTCCCAACAGGGGTCAGAGCCAGTGCGCAGACATCCCCAGGCTTACCGCAACCCAAGCCAGCCAAGAAAGGAACTGTGACAAGGTTTAACTGCAGTAATTGTTAGTGTTGGTGTAGTGTGTGTGTCGTAAGCCCTAAAATGCCTAAGAAAATGAAATGCTTTTATTCATTCTTTAATTCAACAGATATTCAAGTTGCTAGGAGAAAGGAGGAGGAATAAGAAAAGACCTAGCAATTGCACTCCTTGGTGTATCCCCAAGATAACTAAAAACATATGTTCACACCAAAGCTTGTACGTGAGGGTCAATATTGGCATTATTCATCATAGTCAAAAAGTGGTAATGACCAAGTGTTTATCAAACTGTCAAGTGGATAAATAAAACCTGGTATATCTATAATTGAATGTTATTTGGCCATAAAAATGGAAATAAGTGCTCATAATGCTATGGCATGGGTCAACCTTAATGACGTGCTGAAAGAAGCCAGACACAAACGGTCTCATCGCATGTATGCAGAACAGGCAAAGCTCCACGATTTCTATAGGTGGAAAGTAGGTTAGCAGTTGCCTAGAGTTGAGGAGGAGGTAGAAAGGGCTAGAACGAGATGGCTAATGGCATCAGGGTTTGGGTGGGGGGAGATAAAAAAGTTCTAAACTTGATTATGGTGCAGAAGTGAACAGAGTTCTACTTCTGAGAATCCAGCTCCAGGTGGGAGGTGGGAACCTCACCCAGTCATCTGGATACACTCTCCCTCCCTGTTCTCTTTGGTGACCCAGGCTGTGGCCTGGTCCTAGGCTCGTTGCAGAGGCCACTAGACTACAACAAAGCCTTAATTTCTGCCTTTGAGCGCTAAAGCATAAGGTCAGATGACGCACAGGTCAGATCCTCTCATTGCTTGAAAACCAGGCTGTCATAGGCAATTGCTCCTCCCTCTGCAGGGCCCTTGAAGTCTGGGACAAGTGGGGTACCCCTCTGCTCCATAGCTACATAGTGTCCTTGATCCTGCAGGATAACCTCTGGGTTGCCTATTGCAATCCAGTGCTAGCCTTATTTATTTATTTTTCCAAGCAGCTCACCCTTTCCCCAAACATCCTTTTGCCTTCTGGTCTTCATTCCTTTGTGCACAGTATTTCCTCTGCCCTGATGTCCTCTCCTCATTGTTCCCTGTTAAAATCCCACTCCTTCTCCAAGATCTGGACTGAACGCAGTCCCTCCACCTCCTATGTGTTCCTACACCATCTGCTTTCCTCCCTCTGTCCAGTGTCAGAGTGCACCCCCTCCACTGTGCTGGCTACCCCACCCTTTGTGCTTGTGTGACAGTGCCTCTCAAACACCTATTGTGGGTGAGGATCTCCTTGAGGGCAGCGCTTTTATAGGATGCCAGTGTGTACCCTCCCTGGTGCCCAACGCAATGCCTTGCACTTAGAACGTCAAGAAATGTTGGCTGAATTATTGTGTGGCATTTTCTAGCGAGGTAGACTGTGTTCAGGGAACTGATTTTACAGCTGGGACTCGTCCTCAGAATTTTCAGCTCCCTTAGCCCATGTGTTCACTTAGGGTTACATTCAGTCATCACTTCGGCATCTCTGTATCTCTCTGTCCCCTAAGATTGGCTAGTGCATTTCTAAATGCCAGTTGCTTCTGCAGAGCTCCCCACGAGCAGGGTTGGTGCTCACTGAGAGCTGCAAGGGGAAGTTGCTAAAGCTGGGAGACATTCAGTTCATTATGTTCTGTTCAGTTAAACCATTGGTGATATTTCTTCTTTAGACCTTTATGCTTTTCTGCTAAACGTAAAAATATTCCAACCATTCGCATTCATACTGGTGAACTGCAGAGAGTCACACAATGAATCTTTTAGCAGAAAACTGTTGTTTTTCTTCTGGGTGATTTTTAAAGGTCTGTTGTCTTTTTGCACAGAATTTTATTACTTGTTGATGCCAATCTGTCTTCCAGAGGAGCACATCTCCACATTTATACTGAAAGACAAGCAGAGTGGGACTTCATAGCCTTGGCCGGACACCAAGTGATAGCTAATTTCTTGCAACAAGGAAGATGAAATACCAAGTCCACAAGTTGCAGTTTTGATTACCCCTTTTATCCCCCCCCACAATTGTTTAAATAGAAAACTCCTGTCTTAGTAGTTATTAGTTAATGAAATGGCATCTGTATTTTAAGAGTGTATTTTGGTTTTTTTTTTTTATATCTTAATGTCATTCCGAGGTTGGCAAAGACTTTGGGGCTGTTACCTTTAATTAACAAATGAACAGTTCATTTAACCAAATGAACTAGAAGAGCAGACAAATCCAGTTAATTAATTGTGACTCTTTATCATGGATGTTAGCTGTCATCTAATTTCTAACCAGTACACAGAAATGACAAGTACATACGTTTTGTAGGATTAAGGAGTTACATTGATGCTTGACTGTATATTTTATACTTACTAGATTACCTTCAGACTCTGAAATGAGAAATGTTATTGTAACATAAGCTCTATGAACCATTTTGAAATCTCATGCTTCTAAGAACAAATGAGCACCTTAATTTATTTAATTTCTTGTCAAGATGTAACCTTTATATGGCCCTAAAGAATTCCTACTTGTGACTCCAACCCCTTGTTCTTGGTAGCTCAGATCCCTCATACTGTGGAACCTCCACCTTACACACATGTGTGCATACACACTCTCTTCTGTGATCAGGACAGATTCTTCCCGGCTTGTCCCTCTCTTAACTACTGTAGTTTTTGCTCCACAAAACGTGCCAACCATAAGACACTCCTAGGGTTTTAAGGAGGAAAGTAAGAACAAAAATATTCTGAACCAAATGGTGTATTAAAATATTTAATAAAATATACCACAATAATATTTCAAGAATGTAAACTCAACAGCAGTATTAACAACCATTAGCACTGTTATTAACAAATGAGAAGATACTTTAATGTTCAAATACTTTTCTTGTTGTCCGGGAACCTGCAGCAACTAAAAAAAAAAAAAAAAAAGAACATTCGCTCCATAAGAAGCATGGGCATTTTCACCTCCACTTTTTTGGGGAAAAAAAGTACATCTTATGCAGCCAAAAAATATGGTAAGTTCCGCTCTGTGGTTTTCCATTTTTTATAGGCTCCAATTTCTGCGTCAAGGGTGCTAACAGATTATGGTATTTCTTGTCCTCCCAAGTCACATACTATATATATTTCTTCAAATCTGAGATGTGACTCATGGCAAGGTACCTCGTTCATTTGTGTGCTGGTAAGAGAAAAGCCATTATAATTGCAAAAATCCAGAGATTTAAAGTTACGTCTTGCTTTTAAAGATGCTTAAAGATGACATGATGTGAATTTTGGATTTTGAAGGCAGCCTTCTGGAGGCAGTGCCAGTGGTGGCGTGTTGGGCAGCAGGGCAAGCTGGTGGGCAGAGAGGTGGTAGGCACATGGTGCTTCCATCATCACACACACCACACTATGTCATAAGGAGAAGACCCCATACGTAACAACAAAATAAAACTAACACAAACAGAGGAGTAGATCTGTATGTGAGAGATACACACACATGTAACACTGCATGAATCTCACTGATCAAAGAAGGCAAACAAAGCCTGTCCATGTGGAGCATTCTGGGAAGAACTGACTGTCCCTCTCTCTGCTTATGCCTCTATGTCAGTGGTTCTTAACCTGGATTCTATCAAACCCTAGGGGTTCAATGAGTCGGTCTCAGGGGTTCGGAGAAGCCTCTGCTGCAGAGGCCAGCATAAAGTAATACCGTAATTTGTTATGAGTTCATGCACTTTGTTGGTTTTGTTCTTTGAGCAAGGTGATGTTCATACAAGGCTCATTTTGTGCACCAGTAAAAAAATATATACCTATGTCCTGAATTTGGAAAAAAAAATCATATTTTATTTATCACTAAAGAAGGGTTCAGTGAATGCGCATATGAAACTGGTGGGTTCGGTACCTCAAAAAAGGTTAAGAACCACTGCTCTATGTAGAGGCTGGAGATGTGAGTTCTAGCTTTTGTTTTGCTGATCTTCCACACAGGGGCCCAGTTACCTAGGTCTGTGGTTTTCAAACTTTGTCCTGAGTGCTAAACCTCTCAGGTGAGGGGAAAAGCAAGGAGCCTTGGGCTTTTATGAGGACAGCTCCAGTTTATTATTTTTAATTAATTAATTAAATTTTAGAGAGAGAGGAAGGGGAAAGAGAAAGAGGGAGAAAATTTATTTGCTGTCCCACTCATTCATGCACTTATTGGTCGATTTTTGTATGTATGTGACTGGGGATCAAACCCGCAACCTTGGCATGTTAGGATGACACTCTGACCAACTGAGTACCAGCCAGAGGACAGCTCCACTTTAAATCTGTCTTAGATATCGGCTGTCTATAATTTCCTATTTTAAAAAAGTTCCTCTCAAAAAAATAAAAGCTTGAAAATCATCACTAGATATAATCCTTATACTCTGTTCTATGGGTAAAATTCTCAAATGTATTATTTCACTCCAAAAAGGTCGGTCATAGAGACTATTTCTCCTTAGGCTGTAGTATCATGACAAGAAGGCTGTCTTAGTTTATCTGCTCCAGCAAAGTAGCATGGACTGGGTGGTATAAACCATTGAAATGTATTCCTCACAGTTTTGGAGGTTGGAAGTCCTAAATCAAGGTGCCAGCATGATGGGGTTCTGGTGAGAACCCTCTTCTGTGTCTCAGGTTGCCAGCTTCTCGTATCCTTACATGGCAGAAAGGACAAGTACCTCATTTGGGAAGGTGCCACCTTCATAACATAATTACTTTCCAAATGCCCCAACCCCTAATACCATCGCATTGGGGGTTAGGATTTCAAAATTCATAGGATTTCAACATATGAATGGGGGGGGCACAAGCCTTTAGTTTCTAACAAGGACCAAGTGCATTAGGACTTAGACATCATTGAAGGTCATTATTCTTCCTACCACACCTAGAAATAGGTGTTGTAGTATGACAGGTATTCTAAGGATCAGAAAGGTAACACAAAAGAAGCCATAGAGCATAAATTAGCCTATTTTGAGTTATGAGCTATCCCCATATGACTGTTAGATAATGTTTATTAAACAGGGACCACGAGAGTAGCAAGTGAGTATTTCATGTGGGGTTGGGGTCACAGGCTGGATTCCACCAGATGATGAAGAGTTCCATGCAGGACATTTATTAGGGAGTGCTCTTGTGATCAACACCATTAGAAGGGAAGAGAAGGGAAGGGAAGTAAGAAAGATGGTCCAGGCAGGGAGAGAAACTGGGCTGCGGGGTAGTCTCAACAAAGGCCTCAGATCCCCAAGGGAGCTGTGAAACTGTGAGGGAACCACACCTTCATACCCATGTTGACCAGTCCTTGGATATGGACTGCCCCACAAAGGAGGCATGACCTTGATGAGACCTCTTGCTCTGCAGAGAGACTTCTTGGAGAGGAATGATAGCCAAGGGCTATCTGACAGGCAGCCCCAGGAGCTGGGGCATAAGTCCATCAGTGTTGGAGGGGAATCCGGGCAGTGCATCACAGTGCTCACTACAATTGGACAAAGAACTCTACTTTGGGGTTGTTGTCCATGAACTGGAGGGGACTCCAAGGCTTGGGGGTAGGCGAGAGACCCAGAGCAGGGAGAGTGTGTATAAGGAGAGATATAGGGATTTGCCCAGCCCGGCGAAGAACTAATTCAGAAGGGATGTTTTTCACTGCTTTCTGGGAACCCAATCCCTGTACTCCATGCTCATTGGGAGATAGCTTGCCTGCTGGTAACCTTCAACTCATCACTGGAAATGACAGATAGAACAAGTGGCAGAGTCACAGGCCTGGAGATTCTGGACAACAAGTTGATTTACCCAGAGTAAACAATAAGCCGGCCTGGATCAGCTTACTCTCACACACTGACAGTGGGTAATCCAGCAGTATTTATGTGCCTTGATGGCTAGTGCTTGTCATGACTGTTCAGTGGACATTATTACTGATCACATGTCATTACTCTTTATTACCTTGTCATCTGTTAGAGGAAGGATGTGATTATTGATCATTTGTGGATTCATGTGTTATTTCACTTCTTCCAAAGTGAGCTCTCTCCCCTGCACTCTGACCCTTCACCTCTCCCAGAACTTCTGGCAAGGGCTAGTCATAAGCAGGACAGAAGGCTACCTGCCACTCAGAGTCACCAGAAAACACTCCTAATCCCAAAGAACTGCCCTAGTATTCTCTTTGATGCCCAAAGGCCCATCATTAGGGCACAAATCTCTCAATGTCAAGCTCTGATCATGATTTAACAATAGACGCTCTCAGAAGGGCTTACTGCATCCCAGTGGAAGTACATTTTAGAAGTTTTTCTGAAAATAAAAATCTGGAATATTAGAAGTAATGTTCCTAGTATGGAAACCCAGCCTAAGGCTTCCATGGAAAGCCATTCAGTGATAATACTTGAAGCCTCAACAAACGTTCACACCAGTAGTGTGATTCAAATAACTTAACAACTGGTTTTCTGTCCTAATGATAGTTTTAACTATAAAAAATTGATATACCAAAAGGTAGTTTATTATTTCATGCATTTAATATTTAAGTAAGAATAATAAATGAGTACACATATTAGATAATATTATAAGAAAGAGTTTTAAAATATTAATAAATATTAAATAATAACTGACAAAAACCAATAAAACTGTTGTTTAAGGTATTTCCATATTGCTTCCTGATAGGCATCCTCACTTGCAATTTTTTTCATTTGTGGACAGAATGAACATTACTACGGGCATTTAGAATACACTGTTGTGCAGATGAACATTAAAAAAGAGTAAGAATGTAAATTTGTGATTCCCACATTGAGTGACTGCTCAGGTTCCCATCTTAGAGAGAGCCATGATTACAAGTGCCATTTTAACAACCAGTCCACTGAACTCAACAAAAAACCAGGTATCGGTTCTGCTGAACCCATGCAAACCAACTGAATCCCACCACTGGTTCACATCTTTGGACCCAGTAATTCTATGCTTGTGCATATAATGGTAGAAAACTGGTCTAATTATAGAGAGGACTTTGTTCCAAGCATGTTTATCACAGAATCATTTGTAATTGTGTAACTTTGGAAACCATTTGAATGTGAAACATTTGGAAAATACTCTGGTAAATATGAGCATATCCACCCAATAAAAAAAATCCTGTCATTAAAAATGAGAGTTAGGAAGAGTCTGTAATGTCCTGACAAAAATATTGATGTTATAAAAGTGAGAAGCTTGGCTTCACATTGGTATGTGCATCTCATCATAGCCAAGTAAAAAGAAAACCATGCCAGTGAAATAGAATATGCAAATGGCAACCTTGATTTGCTTGGTGGGAGATTTAGAGGAGTTCTTAAAATAATTTTATTGTCCTCAGTATTTTCAAAATGTGTGATGGGCCTGTAATGCAACTGGGATGCACTCAGGTGTTAAACATGGTGCCTGGAAGTGACCAGAACTCTTTGGCCCCGCAGGTTTCCAGCGCGACTCCAGGGCATAGGTGGGAGGTTCTTTAAGAGTGGTGACCACCATCAAGTGGCAGCTGAGGGTGGGTGGGCACAGGCTCAGGAGTCCCGCAAAGAATCCAGGAACATGGAGCAGGATCGCTTTCTTGGTCTATCAGAAAGTCCTTCTGCACTCCCTGCTGACTGAGGCAGGGATGGGTTTGGAGGTTTAGGTTGGTTTCCCACGGCCACAGCCATTGAACTCACCATGAAGCGCCCACTCTGCGGCTGGACACTTGGATGCCTAGCGCAGAGCTGAGTCCGCAAATCCCATGAGTGCTGCGCAAGCTGCATATTCGAACCAGTCTCCGAGTGACCCTGCATATCCTCAGAGCCTGGGAACCTTGGCTTTCTCAACTGTAAGGTGGGTTCCTACCTCATGGCGAGGACTGGAGGAGGTAATGCAACTGCAGGGATACAGGGGTTATCTATGGCAGTGCCCAATCCCAGTGCGGGCAGCCAGCCCAAAGAGGAATTTCCAGATGAACCCCTGTTAGGGACACTACATCAGCACCACTCCTGGCACTGGGCAGGGGGTATTGTTTGCTCTCCAGATCCCTTTAATTTAGAATAAGGATGGTGCTTCATGGTTGTTAAAAGAATTAAATGAGATCGTTAATCCTTTTAACAACCCTGAGATTCTATCTAAAGGGCTGATGTGAACAGAAGTCATTTTCTCAGCCGCCACTGTCCTTTACACACGGACCCCTGCAACCATCCCCAGGGTTCTCCTCACTTGTAAGCTGGAGTTAGCAGGTGTGCTGTGAGAATTAAGTGAGAAATACACACAGAGAACATACATTTAATTAAGACTCAGGAAATGGTAGCAATCGTTTCTTCACTATGCCCTTCGCACCTGTGTGCAGGTGGGCAGAGAGCAGGCAGATGCTGTGTGAGTAAAACGAGCCAGCACAGCTGTGACAGGACTGTGCGAGGCCCTTGTCACTGCATCTGCCCTGCCAGCTGTTTGCAGGTGCTGTCCCCATCATTTCTCACACCTGGTCTTGGAAGCAGGCACATAGGTGGAGCGGGTCCTGACTGACCCAGCCAAGGGTAGCACACACAGCAGCAGTGTCCCTAAAAGCCAGCAGGTGAAGGCCCTGGAATCTCAGGGAAGCGAGGCACTCCACATTAGCTTCTTGGGAATAGCTGACTCCAAGGCTCACTGAGGTCGGTCCCTCCTCCTCTCTTTACTAAATCCAACTTTATAGAGTAGTAGAGAAAAGAAAATTGGCATGTTTTTATTCCATTGTCCAAACAAAAGGCGTTTCACTTACATTTAAAGTGAACTGTAGTACCAGCTATAGAGCACTTTCTCTTACAGTCATTGTACTAAGTGCTCTCTGAACTCTCTTCATCTTCACAACTCCTCTCACAATGTTCTGTTCACTTTACATTTTGGAAGACTAAGACTCAGAGATGAAGAGACTTGTTAAAGTTCACAGCTAGAAAGCAGTGGAGCCAGAAAGCACATCTCGACTGGTCTTGACTCTCCACAGTACACCCTTAACAACTCCAGTAGTTTAAGTATATAACCATATCTTCTACGTTAAATAAAATGCTTCTATATCTTAATTTTTGGGGGCCCCAATAAAGCACTCTGCAGAAGATATTTTCTTGGTTCTCCTTCACCCCCCAAACCAGGCTTCTTTCACTAAGCCTTTATTCATGGCAGGTGTATAATAAAGGCTTGCTGAATCTCTGAACTCAGCTCCACACTTAGTAGGTTTTGATGGGGACTTCACTGCAAACTACCTGCTGCCCAGCCAAACCCTCTGAGTGATACTGAGGGGCTCTACAGTGACTCTAGGGTATGGGCCTGCCTTAGAGTCCTCTCCATTCACCTGTTCTAGTTAAATGCACTTCCCTCTCCCCACATGTTATTGTGACAGAATGTCCTGTACCTTCACTGTTATGTGGCTCCAGATGTTGAATTTAATTTTTTACAAAATCCTGCAGCAGAAATGTGATTATGAGTCAGGGTTGTGTATGTGTGTGCTCCTCTGTGTGTGAAGTCAGTCTCTCAACACCAGCTAAAAAAGTGAAGCAAGCAAGCCGTCTGCCAGGAACTAAGGACACCATATGCTGCATTTCTAGGTCTTCCTAGGAGTTACATAATCTCCCCCAAAGCCAGGAGGCAGGAGCAGGGCCAGGCGTGGGAGACGTCTCCACAGAGAAATGCTGAGGAAGGGCTGACCTTGAGAAGACAGGGAGTTTGCCAGGCCGTGGAATGTGCTCAGCCTGGGGCTCAAACAAAAACTGTATTCAAAGGGTGAGTGCTCTGTTGAGAACAAACCCTGTCTGTCTTCCTGCTTTGTCATGGGGCTTATCAAGGTGAACCCTGACCCTGTGGCGCACTGGATATTGAATTTAGGACTGGGCACCGCTGCCAGGCCAGGGCCCTGGTAATCCTCCCAGCCATCTCTAATTAGCAGGCTTCAGGGCCTGCAGTGTCTGGAGGGCCAGGCAGAAGTGAGATAAAAGCTCTATCCACAGAAGGCCGCAGAAAGGCATTGTGGGGGAAGGAGAGCTGTGGGCGGGGACACAGCCAGTCCACCCAGGCTTATCAAGGGCACACTCTGCGGCTGGTCTTGGGGTGGGGGAGACATCTGATTGGTCCCTTCCCACTGAGGGCCCTGTAGAAAAAAACTCTCCCTGCGCCCTATCTTACTTGACTACAGCTTAGTTTTCTGTCAAGGCTCAGTTCAGAGGTCTGAGATGTAGAGCAGCATTTCTAAATGGTGGGTCGCGACCCATTAGCAGCTTGTGTAATCAGTTTAGTGGGTCACACCCAGACCTTTAAAAAAAAAAAAGAGAGAGATAGGATAGACTATCCAAGGACATTAGACATAACAAATGTATATGAAATTAATTCTTACTGGTGATTGTAGTCAAAGAAGAAAGAAAAAGAAAGCCTCTGGCTTAGAGGCTTTATCTATCCACAGCCCTCTCTCCCTGTGAGCATCTGAAACTCAGGCCCAATCGAGTTCAGACAAGGACATTAATCATCTCACTTAAAGGGAAGTCCAGGGGTGGGGTTGGCCCCAGGCTCCATACTGCCACCAAAGATGCCCAGCCTTTAAGGTGGGTTTCATCCTCAGGCTGATGGTAAGGTGGCTGCAGAAGCTCTATGTCACATCCAGAGGATATCCACAGAGAGCAGAGACCAGCTCTTCTCATATCTCTGAAGGGTGGTCCTTCCTGGGAGCCCTCTGGCTGACTTCTCTATTCCAGTGTAGGTTTGGTACAACTCTAGTCCTAAACCGATCACTGGCAAGGAGTATGTGACTCCCATGCATAGATGAGGACGAGTAGGAGAGAACCCCCAGAGCTGGAGAGGGGAGGGGAGGGGAGGGGGTGTCTGAGAAAATAAGGGGAGAAGACCAAACAGCCCAGGAGAAGGTGCTGCAGTGTCTGAGACTGACAGTGACCTAGCATCTAGAACACGTAAGACATTTTTACAAACCAGGAAAAGGAGAGTGACCCTAAAGTATGAACATGCAATTTTTAGAAAAATTCACCTTAAAAGGTAACAAATGTATGACGGAATACTCAAAATCATTGTTAACCACCAAAAGGATAGAAATTTAGATGCAACTTTACACCCATTACATTGGCAGTTAGAAAACAGAGTAATTTTGCTGTTGACAGGATGTGGAGACTTGGAACCACGCATGGGGGTGTGGACTGGTACAGCCATTCTGGACAGAGACCTGGTTGTCTGGTCAAATTATGTAAATGCATACACCCTGTGCCCCGCTGTTCTGATCCTAGGGAAGTTCTCACAAAGGCCATGGGAGACGTGTATGAGGATGTCCCCTGCAGCTTTACTTGTGGTGGTGGAGAGTTGTCACAACCCTAGTGTCCATCACTGAGAGAAAGAAGGGGGCAAATGGTATGGCTGCCCCCACAGGCTCCACACCAGTGTTTTTCAACCACTGGTCCATTTCATACAATGACAGGGTATTTAACTCTTGCAGACTGACACAAAATTTCTGATGGACCGGGGGTTGAAAATCATTGCTCTATGCAGCAGTTAGAAGAGATGGATTAGAAACACCCATGGTGGCCCTGTCCAGTTGGCTCAGTGGTAGAGCGTCAGCCCAGTGTATGGAAGTCCTGGGTTTGACTCCTGGTCAGGGCACACAGGGAAGCGCCCATCTGTTTCTCCACCCTTCCCCCTCTCCTTTCTCTCTGCCTCTCTCTCCCCTCCCTCAGCCAAGGCTCCATTGGAGCAAAGTTGGCCCGGGCTCTGAGGATGGCTCCATGGCCTCTGACTCAGGTGCTAGAATGGCTCCAGTTGCAATGGAGCAACACATCAGATGGGCAGAGCTTCGCTTCCTGGTGGGCATGCCGGGTGGATCCTGATTGGGTGCATGTGGGAGTCTGTCTCTCTGCCTCCCTGCTTCTCACTTCAGAAAAATACAAAAAAAGGAAAAAAAAAGAAACACCCATGGTGACACAGATGGACCTTAATAACAGTGTTTGTTTTTTTTTAATTCTACTAAGTGGTTGAAAGTTTTTTGAAAGGTCATTTTCTGTTGGAGATACATACTGAGTATATGTCTTGATTTTGTGTGCAGATAATCCTGAAAGAAAAAGTAAGCATGAAGAGGAGAGGACAGATGAAATAAAATTGGCAAAATGTTGGCAATTGTTCAAACTTGTGGTGTTTTGTTATTTCTACTTTTGTGTATCTTAGAAATTTTGCATAATAGAAGTTTTTTGGGTTTCTGTTTAAGTGAGAGAAGGGGAGATAGTCAGGTTCCCACATGCGCCCCGACTGAATTCACCTGGCAACCCCCATCTGGGGATGATGCTGTCCTCAGTGCCTGGGCCATGCTCGGACCAACCGAGACATTGACTGCAGGAGAAGAAAGAGAGAAGGGGGAGAGGGAGAGGAAGAAGCAGGTGGTCGTTTCTCATGTGTGCCCTGACCGGAGATTGAACCCAGGACATCCATACACCAGGCTGATGCTCTATCCACTGAGCTAACCGGGCAGGGCCCGAATAAGTTTTAAATAGCATGCAAAAAACAATAAAGTACCCATGCTGTAAGAACACTGGAATAAAACATACATATTAAAATAATACCTGTAGAGGAATTGGGTATGGTGAATAAAACGGAAAAGAAAATAAGATATAAATTTGATGTTCCATCCGGAAGGCCCAGAAAGTTCTGGATGTCCCCCGCCAGTGGAGTTGGGAACGGTAAGAACAGGTGGGAATGGGGGCATGTGTGTTTGCAGGCAGCCTGTGGGGCCTGCACAGTGCCCACCTTTATTTTCTCAAGGAGCCTCCTTCTGTCTCCCAAGGTGCTGTCAGGTCCTCCTGTGGGTTTCTACAACACAGGGCATTTCGATTCTGGCATTTACTTCACAACATCTTAGACCTGCTGTGAGTAACAGGACCTGGGACTGTGTTGAGCGTTCTTCAGTAGCACACCCCAGCGCGTGTACAGGGCCTGCCACGCTGGTGGACTCTGTGCACAGGACCTGCCACACTGGTATACTCTGTGCACAGGACCTGCCACACTGGTACACTCTGTGCACAGGACCTGCCACACTGGTACACTTTGTGCATAGGACACTTCGTGCTGGTGCACTCTGTAGAACCTATTTAATTCAATGTCAAGGCTGGTGGAGCATTACCTCATTTTATTCATACTACAACTCTATGGATTAGGAAACATTACTTTTCCCATTTGGCTAACATGTCTATGGAGGCTCAGAGAGGTTAAGAAACTTGCCTGAAGTCACACAGCTAAAGTGTGGCAGAGCCAGGAACCAGTCAGACGATCTGCCATTCAGACCAATATTGTCAATCACTGTACCATACTGTCTTGAGGGAGGGGTGGAGACCCTTGGTGTTGAGAGGAGAAGCTAACACACCTGGAGCATTTTGAGAGCTTCAGTGGACCCTCCCACACCAAGAGCTGGAGGTGGGGGTGCAGGTGTGGTCGAGAAGGAAATGGAGTGACCAGGGAGATGTGAAACAAAGGACAAGAGCTTGCTGAAAACAGCGAGGGAGGCGAGCATGTGATCATGAAGGAGTCGAAGTACATCTCTGAATTGTGGGGCTGAGATGGTAGGCTGAGGCCCCACCCTCCCCAGTGGGGTGTCTCTCTTCTTATAGGTAGTTCTTAATCACTTCTCAGAGGGTGGTGGTTTGGCCCTCCAGGGGACATCTGACAGTGGCTGGGAAGAGA
Organism: Rhynchonycteris naso; assembly: GCA_037038555.1. NCBI lineage: Eukaryota > Metazoa > Chordata > Mammalia > Chiroptera > Emballonuridae > Rhynchonycteris > Rhynchonycteris naso. Next base: position 132,409,940 of record CM072998.1, read on the forward strand.
GGGGTGACTTAGTGGCATCCAGTAGGTAGGGGCAAGAGATGCTGCTGAAATTGCTACAATGCACAATGCACAGCACAGCCCCAAACAGAGGATTATCCAACATGTAAACAGTGCCAAGATGGAGAAACATTGCTCTAGGTCTATCAATCACTTACCCTGTGAGATAGTTCTGACCATTCACCCTCTGCTTCCGACAGTACTCCCCTCTCAGCTTCCAGAAGCTCCACATAAGAGGACTTGGCAAAGACAGGGTATCGTCAAGAGGAGCCTGCGTGCTGGCTGGGCCTAAGGAACTTCATGTGCTGGTGGCATTTTCTTTGATGGCTCATTCTGTCCAGGCCCGCTGTCCCATGCTGTCCCATGCTGCCCTACACACACTGCCTTCCCACTCTGACACTTTTCCCTAAAACTATGCTGGTGAACATTTAACAACTGGGTTTCAGGGAAAACAAACCCTGGTTTGCAGCATTTGATGATTTCCATGGTGTAAATATTCCAGACCCTGCCAATTTCAAGCTACTAGTGTGAAGGCAGCTAGCTTGCATCATTCCTAAAAATTTAACAATTAAAATCACTCACAGGAGCCATCTCTCACACATGGCTGCTTAGATCCACCTTTTAATCTTCGTAGTCTCTCTTAAGCCACACTAACACTTACCTACTGAATCAAACAAAAGTTTATTTCTCCTTCCTCCTCCAACATGAGTGTTGCTGATACAGCAGCTCCGACCCAGTCCCTTCTGTCTTGTGTTTGTTTATCCTTCTCTAGGGCAGGTGCTCTCAAACTTCAGTGTGTATCAAGATCAGACAGAGCTGAAAATGGGATTCCTCAGACTTCTGATGCAGCAGGTCTACAAGAGAGCCTGAGATTGTGCATTTTCTTACAAGTTCCTAGGTGCTGCTGCTGGACAGGGTACAGCTACTGAGAACCACTTCTTCAGGGCAACAGGTCTTAATCATGGCTGCCCATTGGAATCATCAGGAGAGCTCCAAGCCGTCCTGGTGGCAGGGCTCCCCTTCCAGAGGCCCTGATTCAGCTGGTCAGGGAGGCAGTCTGGACATGGAGATCATTAAAGCTCCCAGCCAAGGATGAGAACCACACTTCGGTCTTTCCCCCTCCAGCTGGTGGATGCAGAGAGAGAGGGAAGTCTGCATGTGGAAGGGTTGATGAGCCAGGCCAGGCGGTGATTGGGAGAGCAAGTCAGCTCACACTCCACTGTGTGGCTGCACCTCACAGGGGAAGCTACAAGTGTGGTCTCCCCCGGTGCTCGGGAGGAAAGTTGAACAATTAGTGAGCTGCTGCCATACCTACCTACCAATTGCTCCTTTGGGACAAGTAAGTATACCAGGGGGATGCCTGCAGGTGTGGACCCACAAATATCTGGAACACTAGGTGAGTTTTGGGGGGTTTCTGGCTTTAGGGTGAATATGTTGAGGTAGAAGGGGCCAATAGCAATGTAGGGTTTTTATGTCCCTAAGGGAGACAACTTGACATGGTGGGAAGATCCATGTTCCCTTCCTCAACCGTCCTTTACAAATTCCTAATCTCTCTGAGCCTCAGCTTGCCCTACCCGCAAAAGGTATTATTACTGCCTATCTCTATGTCATAGGACTAAATGAAAGAAGTGTGAGCCCCCAAAGCTGGTGAGTGCAGTAGACATATCTACACATTCAGAGAGGGTGAGTTGCCTTTTCCTGCAACAACATGACCTGTTGACCCCAGAGCTCAGGAACTGGGAAGGGAGACCTGCAGAGGCCCCGGGCTTCTCTCTGGCTCACACATGGGGTGAAGAGCTGGCGGGGAGTGTGTTGCTATCTGTTATGTGGGCGTGAACCCCCACACGGAGACTCTCATTATAGTAAAGAATGAAACTCTGTGTCTGTGATAATATTAGTTGGCGATGATGTCCCCATATGTATGTTCATCATTCTAGGAAAAATAATTAAAACCTTGCAACCAGTTTTAAGTGGAGCAATTATTTACATTACAAAAGGATACTTCGAGCTAGTGAACCACCTCTTTAAACAGTTCTGCTTTCCTAGCACAAATGAACTGCAGCGAGGCAGCCCAGATGCAGGGGGTCCCTGTGTCCAGAAGGCAGGGCTAGGCAGGACAATGTCAGAAATCCTGAAGAGCTGTCGTTAAGGCAGAGCCTACAGAAGCTAAGGGACCTGCCACTTCCAGCTCCCAGCCTGGGACATGGAGCTGCCACTGGCCAAACAGGAGAGGCAAAAGGAGCAGGCCAGGATTAGGGCCACCTGCCCACCTGCATGTTTCCCAGTCATGCAAGTTGCAGCTTGGTTGCTCAGCAGCTCCTGGGGGCAAATCCATTTGAGTAAACTGTTCAACAGCATGTGCTTAATTTTCAAGAAACTTTCCATGATCTTATGTTTTAACACCAACTCTAACCTTCCTTGTTTTTTGTTTTTTATGAAAACACTGCTGTTCCATGGTTCTTGGCCTGGGCACCTGCGTTCCACCACAATGCTGGAGTTTCCCTAGGGCTTGCTTCTAGGTGCCATGTAGTGTTAGGAGCCTGGACTTCTAGCTCAACTGTTTGGGTTTGAGGCAGACTCTCCTACTTCTGTCACTTGTCAGCTGTGTGACTTCAGGCAAGTTCTCCACTTCTCTGATCCTCAGTTTTCTCATTGGTAAAATGGCTGTAGTTTAGGACATTGGCTGGCACAAGTAGCTATTTCTATTATGTGAAGATACCAAGTATGCTGTCCTAGGTTTGTTTTGGGGACACTCGGAACCCAGTTATGGTGGAGCTGCACATGTGGGCAGGAAGAAGGAGCTGGTTACCCGTTAATGAACCCTTAGGAGGATCCAGGTGCTGAGCAGAGCCCTGCCCTCATTTCTCTTCTCTCCATCTTCACAGCACCATAACGTGGGAGGTGTGGCTGATACCTCCGTTTTGCAGACAGAGAGGCAAAGTAAGTTCCTTGTCCAGATAGTTTCCCTAATAAACCGAGGAAGCTGGCTACCAAACCACTGCTGAGATCCCTTCTCTTGAGGAACAAAAGAGTCTCACTCCTTGAGACGAGGAGTGAAAGGGAAACACAGCACGTGAAACTGTCTGGGCCTGAACGCCACGCAGCCCCACACAGCCCATCCCGAGCCTAATCGGGGTGCTATGTCCCCACATGTTCTGTCCCAGAGGGTCTAAAGCTTTCTGTGCACCGGTCCATCTCCAAGATGACCTGCCAGCGAGAACCTTGCCTTCTCTTTTTAACTACATGAGGTCATAAACGGGTCCTCTTTGTTTCTTTGAACTTCTATTTATTCATTTTTGATACATTAAATGATTTTATTTTATGAGGTATAATTGGCATAGAATTGATACTAGTTTTAGGTATACAATGTAATGATTTGTGCAATGATTACCACAATAAGTCTAGTTAAAATATGTCAGCATACCTAGTTACATTTTTTTTTCTTGTGATGAGAACTTTTAAGATCTACTCTCTTAGCCACATTCAAATATGCAATACAGTATATTAACTACAGCTACTATGCCGCACATTACCTCTCCATGGAAGTTTGCTCCTTTTGACCTCCTTCACCCATTTGGTTTACACCAACCCCTCCCTAGCCTTTGGCAACCACTAATCTGTTCTTTGTATCTATGAACTCAGTTTTTTGGATTGTTTGTTTTGGAGTCTACATATAAGTTAGATCATATAATATCTGTCTTTCACTGTTTGAATTATTTCACTTACTATATGTCAAGGGCCATGTATGTTGTTGCAAATCGTAAGATTTTCTTTTTCTATGGCTGAACAATATTCCCGTGTGCTTGCTTCCCTGCATGTGTTCCTGAAGGTACGTTTGTGTAGACACTTAGGTTGTTTCCATATCTTGACTATTTAAAATAATGCAGCAATGAACACAGGGTTTTTTCAAGTTAGTGTTTTTTATATTCTTTAGGTAAAGATCCAGGAGTGAAATTAATGGATCATATGGTAGTTCTATTTTTAATTTTTGAGGAATCTCCATACTGTTTTCTATAATGTCTGCACCGATTGCCATTCCCACCAACAGTGCACAAGGGCTCCCTTTCCTCTACATACTCGCCAGCACTTGTTATTCTTTTTTATAAATTTTTTATTAATTTTAATGGGGTGACATTGGTCAATCAGGGTACATAGGTTTAGAGAAAAACATCGCCAGGTTATTTTGACATTTGATTATATTGCATACCCATCATCCGAAGTCAAATTGTCTTCCGTCACCTTCTACCTGGTTTTCTTTGTGCCCCTCCCCTCCCCTACCCCCTCATAACCACCACACTCTTGTACATGTCCCTGAGTCTCATTTTAGACATTCTAACAAGTGTGAGCTGATAGCTCACTGTGGTTTTGATTTGCATTTTCCTGATGATTACTGATGTTGAGTGCCTTCTCACATGTATGGAACATCTGATATTTTCTTTAGAAATATGCCTATTTGGATCCTCTGCCCATTATTCATTTGGACTGTTTGTTTTTTGCTTTTATGAGTTGTTTATGTCTTTTGGATATTAACCCTTTATCAGATATATGACTGGCAATTTTTTTCTCTCATTTGGTAGGTTGTCTTTTCAATTTGTTTGCTGTGCAAAAGCTTTTTAGTTTCATGTAGTTCCACTTGTTTATTTTACTTTGTTAACTTTGCTTTGAAGTCAAATCCAAAAAATCATTAACAAGACTGATGTCGAGGAATTTACCGCCTGCATTTTCTTCTAAGACTTTTATGGTTTCGATGTTTGTCTTTAATCCATTTTGAGTTAATTTGATGTATAGTATAAAGTAGTGGTCCATTTTCATTGTTTTGTATGTGGTTGCCCAGTTTTCCCAACACCAGTTATTGAAGATACTGTCCTTTCCCCATTGTATATTTTTGGCTCCTTTGGCAAAATTAACCATATATGCATGGATATATTCTTGGGCTCTCTTTTTTGTTACATTGATCTATGTATCTGTTTTTATATAAATACCATACTGCTTTGATTACTATCATTTTGTAATATCGTTTCAAATCAGAATGCCTGATGCCTCCGGCTTTTTCTTTCTTAAGAATACTTTTGCTATTCAGGGTCTTTTGTGACCCATCCAAATTTTAGGATTTTTTGTTCTGGTTCTGTAAAAAATGCTAGTGGAATGTTGATAGGGATTGCATTGAATCTGTAGATTGATTTGGGTATTACGGACATTTAAATAATATTGCTTTTTCCAATCCATGAGTATGGAATATCTTTCCATTTATTTGTCATCTTTAATTTTTTTAATCAGTATTTTATAGTTTTCAGTGTACATACAAGTCCTTCATGGTTAAATTTATTTTTAGTTTTTTTTACTCTTGATACAATTGTAAATGGGATTGTTTCTTAATTTTTCTGATAGTTTGTCATTAGTATATAGAAACACAAGAGATTTTTGCTTATTGGTTTTGTATGTTATAACTTTACTGAATTCATTTATTAGTTCTAATAGTTTTTTGTGGGAGTCTAGAGTTTTCTATATACAATATTATGTCACCTGCAAATAACATTTTTTCTTCTTCCATTTCAATTTGGATGCCTTTTCTTTTTCTTCCCTAATTGCTCTGGTTAGAATTCCCAAAACCATGTTGAATAAAAGTGGCAAAAGTGGGCGTTTTTGTCTTGTTCCTGAGCTTAGAGGAAAAGTTTTTAGTTTTTCACCATTGAGTATGATGTTATCTGTGGATTTGTCATATATGGCCTTTATTATGTAGAGATATATTCATTCTATACCCACTTTGTTGAGTTTTTATCATAGATGCACGTTAAACCTTGTCAAATGCTTTTTCTGAAAAAAAAATGCTTTTTCTGTATCTGTTGAAATCAACATATTAGATTTTAATACTTCATTTCATTAATGGGTATCACATTAATTGATTTGCTGATGTTGGACCATCCCCACATCCCTGGAATAAATCCAATTTAATCATGGTGTATTGTTTTAAATGTATTGTTGAATTTGGTTTGCTAATATTTTGTTGAGGTTTTGCAAGTATGTTCATCGGGGAGATTGACCTGTGATTTAATTTTCTTGTGCTGGCCTTGTGAGTTTGAAAGTGTTCCCTTCTCTTCTGTTTTTTGAAAGAGTTTAAGAAGGGTTGATATTAAGTTTTCTTTAAATGTTTGGTAAAATTCACCAGTGAAGCTGTCTGGTCCTTGACTTTGGCTGGGAGGTTTTAAATTACTGATACAATATTTTTCCTAGTAATATGGTTTGTTCAGACTTTCTATTTCTTCATGATTCAGTGTTGGTAGATTGTATGTTTTTAGAAATTTATGCATTCCTTGTAGGTTGTCCAATTTGCTGGTGTATAATTGTTCATAGTAATCCCTTATGACCCTTTGCATTTTTATTAATCCTTCATATTTCTGTTGTATTAGTTGTAGTAGTGTTTTCTCTCTCATTTCTGATTTTATTTGAGGCCTCACTTTAAAAAAAAAAATTTTTTTTCATTTTTTATTTATTCATTTTAGAGAGGAGAGAGAGAGAGAGAGGGAGGGAGAGAGAGAGAGAGAGAGAAAGGGGGGAGGTGCAGTAAGCATCAACTTCCATATGTGCCCTGACCAGACCAGTGCAGGGCTTTGAACCGGCAACCTCAGCATTCCAGGTTGATGCTTTATCCACTGCGCCACCACAGGTCAGGCCAGGGCCTCACTTTTTCTGATGACTCTAGCTAAACATTTGCCAATTTTGTTTCTCTTTTCAAAGAACCAGCTCCTAGTTTCATTTATATTTTCTATTTTTTAAAGTCTCTATTTCATTTCTTTCTGCTGTGATCTTTGTTATTTCCTTTCTTCTACTAACTTTTAGCTTTGTTAGGTTTTCTTTTCTAGTTCCTTGAAGTGTAAAGTTGTATTGTTTGAGATTTTTCTTTTTCCTTGATGTAGGCATTTATTGCTATTAACTTTCCTCTTAGAACTGCTTTAGCTGCATCCCATAAGTTTTGGCATGTGTATTTTCATTTTCATTTGTCTCACAATATTTTTTAAATTTCTGTTTTGATTTCTTCTTTGTTCCATTGGTTGTTCAGTAGCATGCTGTTTACACATAATTTTCTAGTTTTCATCTTGTTATTAATTTCTAGTTTTATATAATTGTGGTTAGAAAAGATGCTTTATAAATACTTATCTTCTTAAACTTATTAAGATTTGTTTTATGGCCTAACATGTGATCTATTCTGGAGAATGTTCCATGTGCATTTGACCAAGGGATGTCCTCTGGGCATCAGACGTTAACACCAGGCACCAGAGGTGTGTGAAAGTTCCCTCTGGGAAATACTGGTGCTTTGAAGAATGGCAGAGGAAGGGTGCAAAGACACTGCCTGCCTTCCAAGGTCTTTGGAAAGGATACGGTAGGCCCTTGGATGTGCTTAATTAGAAGCCTGCCCCACAGGCCACAGCTCTGAAGAGAAACTAATAAATATGCCTCTTTCATAGAAAGACTGGGCTCCTCTGACTGTTGCCACTTGCTGTGCCCTGGGGATAGCAGTCATTTAAGAACTCTTTCTCCAGCCCTAGCCAGTTGGCTCAGTGATAGAGTGTCAGCCTGGCGTGTGAATATCCTGGGTTCGATTCCCAGTTGGGAGAAGTGACCATCTGCTTCTCCACCCTTCCCCTTCCTCTTTCTGTCTGTCTGTCTCTCTCTTCCCCTCCTGCAACCAACCATGGCTTAATTGGTTCAAGTGCATTGGCTCCAGGCACTGATGATGGCTCTGTGGAGCCTCCACCTCAGGTGCTCAGTTATGAGCATGGCCCAGATGGGGTTGCCAGGTGGATCCCAGTCAGAGCGTATGCGGGAGTCTATCTCCTCTCCTCTCACTTGAAAAGATGAAAAAAAATAGAACTCTTTCTCCCTTGCTCCCAGTTCTGTGAGCATAAGCCCTGCTGGCCACAAGAGCCAGGTGATCTAGAGGTGTGTCCTGGCAGCAGCTAAACAATTGGGTGCCAGAGGAGAAATACACGCTTCTTTCGGGAGATCCTGGTGACCTGAAGCAGCCCGAGGGTGAGGGCGGAAATGGCACCCACTCACTAGTGAGGCAGCGGGAGCCAAAGACAGCGCCCACCAGTCCCCATCCCACAGAGCCCAGCAGGCCCCTAGGTGTATGTTCAGTCAGCTGTCTGCCCTTTTGGCCAGAGAATTGAGATAAGCAAATAAGCCTGTTTCCTGTGGAGTCTGGGCACCTCCGCTGGTCTCTGCTGAGGGAGTCTGAGCTCATGGACCCATGAAAAGCTGTTTTCTCAGTTTGCTGTTGTCCTGTGGACCCCAAGTTCACTGATTTTCAAAGCTAGGTGTTTTGCAGGCTCCTCTCTCAGATGCAGGTCTTAAAAGTTGAGGCACCCGATGTGGGGTTTACACGCTTAGCTTTTAAGGGAGAAGCTGAGAGATGTGGGTCCCCACTGGATCATGGGTCCCATGCCAAGGGTGAGTTTATGGCTAGATTGCGTCTCAGCCTTTCCGACATACTTCCATGCGGGTTCTCCCACTGGCCCAATGTGTAGGATTGCTCAGCTAGTTTTTAGGTTTTCTTCATTTTCTTCCAGAGGAAATTGTTCCATATGTAATTGCAGATTTGGGGTCTGGGAGGAGATGAATTCAGGATCTTCCCACATCACCATCTTTAACTGGAACCCTCCCTTCTCTTTAAATAGGGAGTGCCAACCACTGTACTAACTGCTGGCTTCTGTTTTTAGGGTAGTGAGCTGAGCACCAGGGACCAAACAGAAAGAACAGGTTGTCAGAACTGATGGGGCTTTTACAGGTTAGCTGCGGAAAATGGACATTATATTAATTATCTGACTGAGTAATAAATAGTTAGAATGTAAGTTCTATGAAGAAGTTGAGTACTAATCAGAGAGAAAGGGGCCCTAACTTATAGAATGTCAACAGTCTGAGCACAGATCTTCCCTCAGTGAAGTGTCAGCCCTGATTCAAAAAACAGACACAAGGTAAGGGTAAAATATTAAAACATGGCTGCTTGGGCAACAGAAGAAAGTCTGGTAATAAGCATTCATTCATTCAAAAAAGCACTGATTGTGCTAGGTGTTGGGGCTGGTCTTTGCGCTCAGGAATTCTAGGGAACACACCCATCAACAGAGGCCTAAGTGTTCCCATAAGGTGTACAAAAAGCAAGGGCCCAATGAGCCTTTCCCAAGGAGGAAAGGCCCAGAAGGTATCCAGAAAGGTGTGTCAGTTAGCAGGAGAATGCTGCTTGGGCCATGCTGGGTGGGTTGGAAGGGTGATGCCAAGGGGTCTTGTAGAATGGCAGGAGGAGCGGTATGTAGTGTGTTAGGACTGCCTAGCAGTTTGAATGGCTGAGCAGAGATCAATTCGTGTGCTGGGTCCAGGGTGAAGAACAGATAGTGAAGAGGCAGCCAAGTGGAGCTTGGAAGATGAGGGAGAAGTGGTGCTCAGATTTTGACCTGTCAATCACCTGGAAGGCTTAATAAAACAAATTGCTTGGTCCCCCCCCATTTCTGATTCAGTAACCCTTAGTGAGAATGTGCAGGTGAAGCTGGCCTTGAGAAAATGCTCTGAGAACCGCTGGACTAGAGGAAGGCAGGAAGGAAGGTGTCTAGGAGGCTGTTGCAGATGTCTCAGTATGAAGGTGGTGGTGGCAGGGAACAGTGTTGACTGAGCACCAGCCACTGTGCTAATCCCTTTAACAACCCCGAAACACCATCCTCATTCCAGAGTCAATGAAGAACAGAGGCTAAGTTCTCAGTTCCATTGTCAGTCAGTGACAGACCACTATCTGTTTCTAGACTTTTAAGATACAAAGCCGGTTCACAGCTCCCACACTGGCATCAACAGACTGACCGGAGGCGTGGCTAGGGTCACAGCAAGGTGGGGGCAAGAGAAGTCTCACGTCATCTCCACTCCAGATTTCTGACAAGGACAGAAGTCACTGCCTAGAGCATGTTCATTCTGAGGGATCTCAAATTCGGGTCTGTCATCAGGGTTAAAACTCCAGTGAGCTCTTTCCAAACAAATACAGATATCCAGGAGATGACTAGATTTGGGTCTGGGGCTCAGGAGGCAACCAGATTGGAGACTTGGAAATTAATTTAAAACCCCAGGAAAAATAGGAAGCAGGCAGAGGGAAGGGGATGGGGATCTCTCAGAGGAAACTGACAGACCCAGAGCAGGTGGAGAGGAGGTGAAAGCTAAGGAGTGGGCAGATGACAGAGAGGAGGCATCAGGTTGCAGGAAGCCTGTGATGGAGGCACAGAGGTCAAGGAAGATCTGGCACAAGCCCACTGGATTTAATAATGAGGTCAGTGGTTACCTTAACCCGGGCAATTTCAGTGGACTGGTGTTCACAGGACATGGAGGGATGATTGGGAGAGAGCAAGTCAGTGACTCTTCTTAGCAGCCTGTCCATGAAAGGAAGACTAGACAGAGGTCAGGAATCAGGAACCAGTAAGGACCCTTTTTTTTTTCTTTTGAGAGATGGGAAGCATCAACTAGTAGTTGCGGCACTTTAGTTGTTCACTGATTGCTTCTCATACGTGCCTGGGCCAAGGGCTTTAGCCTTGCCAGTGACCTTGGGCTCAAGCCAGCGACCTCAGGGTTTCAAACCTGGAACCTTAGTGTCCCAGGTCGATGCTCTATCCACTGCGCCACCACCAGTCAGGTCAGGACCTTGGAAATAACCATCAAGAGTTTAGCTAAGCTACTGAGGTGGCCAAAGGGGCATGTGGCCAAGTGTCAGGAGGGCATGGGAAGGTAGTTGGGAAGGCACTACAGAGCACAGTCAGGGGGTTCAGGTGCAGGTTTTTAGGGGTACAGTAGCTAGGGGTCAGGACTCAGGAGCTGTTTCTGGAATGGACCAGGAGCAATTTTTAGCTGCTACAGACAGGGTTCAAGTGAATTTGTGTGTGAAGATGTCAAAATGAGGGCTGTTTTTAAAAAGCTTGGCCCATTAAAAGGTCTGGTTTTGGTACCAGCTTTACCCAATGCTTATCTGCTTTCCTTAGATTGAACGTTTAGCTATAGAACTTTTTATCTAAAGGATTGTCAAACAGAAAAAGGCAGAAGTGTTCTGGTGGGAGGTTCCAACCTTGAGTGCTGTTCACTTCCAGGCTGTGTGGAAGGAAGGGGAATGGGCAGTTCCCACATGCTAGCCGGCCACTGTCCCCAAGCCTCCCTTTGACCGGCTCTGCCTCCCTCTGGGTGTTCCGGAAATCTAGGGCTATGTAGAGGGGTCTGGGGAGCCTGGCTGGGAAGCTATCAGGGGCCCCTCCAAGGTTGACTGTCTCTGGCTGCTCCACATTCTAAGTCACAGAATGGCCATGACCTTCATCAGAGTACTGTATTCACTGGTCAGCCTGCCAGGGGTGCCAGCACACAGGCATAGGAGGCGTGGGGGGGGGGGGGGGAAGCACACGGAGTGGTCTCATTCCTGTCATCACCGCTGTATCAGTGGCATGCAGGAGGTCAGAGTTGGTTCTTTAGCTTCCTCCTAGTTTCCTCCCGTTTGGTGAACAAACTAGCTCTTTAAAGGACCTGCTTATGCGTGTAGAGCTCATCTTGGAAGAAAGTGCCATGGAAAGGGAGGAAGTAGGGTTAGACAGAGAGTCACAGAGTAGCTGGACAGGCTAGGGGACAGTGGCCAGCCAGTATGTGGAAACTACTCATCCCCTCTCCACTGTGCAGCCTGGAAGTGACCAGCACTCAAGACCTGCCAGGTCTTGCTCAAGAGGCATGAGCAGAGAATTAAGCTCATCTGGTAGATCACCATCCTTGTCTGGTGCCAGACCTAAGGACGCGTCTCTGCTTGAAGCAAGGGCAGCCTGGAGGCGCGGACAGCCTGTAGTGCTCGGGATGAGCACAGGTGGAGGACAGCTGTTTGCCCTTTGAAAGCAGGTGGTGTTCTCAAACTCAACCCTGGAAGTGAGCAGATCGCTTCTGCCTTTTTTCTTAAGTGCTTTCTAGTGCACAGCCACTTTCTGAGTGGAGCTATGGGATGCTCACTTATGAACCAGCTGTGTGGATGTGAAGGGCCATGTACACATGGGTTTCTGTTTCTCAGACTAACTGGTCTAGAGACACTTGAAGCTGTTGCAGGACAGAGGGAGACAGCAGGCAAGGTGCGGGAACTCCGCTGCTGTTGACACTGGGCACTTGCAAGCCCTTCCCAGGACATGTATTTCTGTGAAGAAGCAGGTGTTAAGGCAGCTGGAGGGTTTGGGCCAGACCAGAGGTAGCCCACAGGAAAAGGGTTCCATGTGAGCTCAGAAACTGAGACCAAAAGAGCAAGGCAGACAGTTCCCTTAGTGATTCAATCACCTGGAGAGCTTATTAAAATCAACCACTGAGTGGCTTCTGGTCCAGGGGCTCTGGGCTTGCCCTGCTATTAAGTTTCCAGGTGGTACTGATGGGACCACAGCACCAGCCTGACCTGACACCACAGACGTCTTGTCCACAGAAGTGATGAGGGCACAAGACAAATTCCATTATAATAGCCATCTTTATTTGTAAAAATCCAGATATAAAATGTATTCTTTCAGTCTTTCCAAGATTTCCTTTTTACAAAAACAAAAAGGCACATAGAAACCTTCCCTGCTGTCATTCCCACAGATGATGTTTGTCAGGCAGCCCCCCCTCCCTCCCCCGTAGCTACATGCTTCATTCCGGGACATCTTGCTTCCCCCACATGCTTTGGTGCTTGCCTACCAGGGTAGAGTTCTGAATTCCAGGACTGAAGTACACAGAGAGGGCAGGTGAGGGGTGCAGAGTGTGGCAGGGTGGTCCACAGCGTGCAGGACGGGGCTCTAGTTAGTAGTAGGTCTCCTTCTCCACCCAGCCTGCGGGCACAGAGGGGGACAAGACAGGCGCAGTGGGAAAGCTGCATGAGCCGCCCTGAGGGAACAGAGCCAATGGAAGGGGAGGTTTTGACCCCAATTCAATATGGGAGCTCAACTGTATTTATCTGTTATTTTCTTTTTCTTTTATTCTTAAAGTATTGTGTTCATTGGAAAGATGTTCTGGATTTCTGACAGTTTCAACTGCATCATGTTTGCTTTATATTTGATCAATTTTAAAACCGTGATTGAGCTTTCAATCTTAGGATGGAACGGCAACCATAGTGTGTTCACAGCTGGTCCAACAGCCTTACCCAACCAGGGCAAGCTGACACCTCGCAGGAACAAAAGCCCACTGCCCCTCCGGCTTCCTCCAAAACTAACAATCGCCTCTAATTTACCTCCAGGGCTGCGCCTGATGATGAGTTTTCTGACCTCGTCATACACGAAGATGAGAAGAGAGTAGGGGAAGGCACAGAACCACCAGGTAGGCCTGGAAACAGAGCGAGGCACCAGTTTGTACAGAACACATACAAATGGCACAGAAGCATTGCTGCTCTGTGCCCCCGGAACCCGGGGGCAGAGAAATCCAAATGCAGACTGTATAAAGGAATCCCCTCCCCATCCTCAGTTTGATTCATAAGAATCAGTTTTTAAGGCAAGTTTAGAGGTTTTGTTGACTGGACATTTTCTCCCCTTGGTAAAGTGTTTAAGACACTCAAGTAATTCGTGCAATGCCGTCTGAACAGAACTGCCCTGTGGGTCACAGCCAGCTTAGTCATCCCGAGTCTGCTCTGACAAGTGAAGCCTGGGACATGAACAAGCTGAGCCCTGACAGATCAGAGGCCATCGGGGCGCAGAGACAGAAGTCTGCGCTCCCTTCCCCAGCAGCCTGGGCGGGGCTCTGGCAGCCTCCGCCCCTTCCTGTCCTGTGTTTCCTCCTCCACAGCTAAAAAGACGTCCTCACTTGACTCAGGCACCAGAGTAACTAAACCACCTTCCAAACTGGGTCGAATCTGTCAATAACAAATTCTCTACTCATAGCAAAATGTCCGGAGGCCCTACTCTACGTTACTGTTTCTTTGAATTCCTCTTTGAGAGCTTGGATTCTCCTAGTTCCCCCTCCCCCCTTTAAATGGTGGCCCCAGATGCTAGAATTCACTGGGATCTGATCTGCCCCACTGTGTGCCACCTGTGCAGGGTGTTGGGGATACTATATCAAAATGAGCATGGCCCATGCCTTAAAGATTATAATCTAGCCTGTCCTGTGGTGGCACAGTGGATAAAGTGTCGACCTAGAATGCTGAGGTCGCCGGTTCAAAACCCTGGGCTTGCCCGGTCAAGGCACAAATGGGAGTTGAAGCTTCCTGCTCCTCCCCACCTGCTCTCTCTCTCTCTCTCTCTCTCCCCCTTTCCTCTAAAATGAATAAATTAAAAAAAAAAGATTATAATCTAGTGGAGAGCAGAGGTGACAAAGAACAATGCCACAGAAGAGGCGCCATGCACACACACAGGAGGGCAAGAACATGTGGGGACAAGCACCAAGGAACTAGCCTTGAAGGACCACCAGGATTGACAGGTTGGGAGGGCCCAGCCTTACCAAATACACAGCAGCTGGGGGAGGGGATTGTGGAATTCAACTGACAGAAGCACCAGTGGGTGCAAAGACAGGCTGGGACCATAAGGTAGACTCTGGCTGCCCTGCACCCAGCCGACATCTGCCCAGACCGGACAGGATGTCAGTGAAAGGAGCTGATGGCAGCAGGCTAGTTGAGAGGGTCCAGATGGGTCTGAGCAAGGATGAAGAGACTGCAGTTCCAAATCAAGGTTGTGCTCCTACATCCTGTGGCTCAGCATATTTAATCAAGTTGCAGCTGCTCAGCCAGTAAGCAGATACCAGCACATGCTCAGAGTTTCAGAAAGCTGCTGGCACTGTGGTAAAACCCAGTAGTGAAAACTCAAGTTTATCAGAAGTGCAAAGTCGTTCACTGTGTGGAAGGCCAGTCTGGTTCTGACCAAAGACTGGGGGTTGGCTTCCTTTGATCAATTCTACCCATTATCGATGGTAAAGCAGAAGGGACCTCAGATCTGTTTCTCCAACCTTGTTCCTTGGAGAGCAGAGGATTCAGAGACCCACACGGGTGGGGGACTCACCGTGGGACACAGTGACCAGGTAAGAAATCAAGATTTGAATCTGGGTCCCCAAACTGCAGATACTCCATGTTGGCCCCTAAAGATAACTGGACTAAGGCTGGGGAGGAGAGGCGGCTTGAGCGCTCAAGGGCAGAAAGCGCGTGAGCCAGCCGAAGGTACCAGAGCCCATCTCCCTTTCTCAGGCCAAATCCCAAGCACTGGAGGCTCAGCAGTCTCTGGGTCTGCCAGTCTGATTTACTGATAAGTCAGCCTTTCCTCCCGTTTCCTCGTGTCCACCCAGAGGAATTTTTGTACACACCACCCCCAAGTTCTGAGAAGAACAGCTACTGAGACACGTCACAGGAGAGAGCCACACCGACTATTCCACACTTTTTGGAGCCGGAAAAGGATGGACTTACTTTAGGGGGTACATCCTTAGGGCAACGCCCATCCCGGGGCAGTAGGAAAGGAAAGCAGCAAGGGCAGTCTCTTCAAAGAGGCCAAATATCAAGATCTTGTTCCTATAATCAAAAGGAGGAAAATGCTTGAAAAATGCAAACAGAAGTTTATCTCCTAATGTTCAGTGTTACATGGCAGATCTCCTTTACGTATCAGTTATACTTAGCAACTCCAGGTCAATGAAAAAAACCTAGAAAACCACATTTTGCTTCCCAAACTAGATTCCAGGAACTCTGCCATGTGCTGGGCTTTTTGCAAAGGGTTTAAGAAATACCCAGGACCCTGGACTGCCCTCTACTCACTTCATCCCCTGCTGGAAGACCGAGTTCCTCCGGGTCTTACAGATGACCAAGTCGGCCCACTGCACCACCACAATGCTGACAAAGAAGGCCGTGTGGCAGGTGAACTCCACGATCTTCCTCTGTTCGTAGGTCTGAAACACAGAGGCAGACAGCTGAGCCCAGCTCTGCGCCTGCTTGGCTAGTGGCTGTGTGGCCACTGCCCTCCGGGACTTGAGGAGCTGATCGGAACCTCACTTACCCACTGCTGCCCGTAGCTGTCCTCCACATCGTTGGTCCAGCGGTCATCCCACGCCACTCGGATGCCCAGCAGGTGGATCGGGAGGAAGCCGTTCTCAGCCAGAATCACAAAGTAAGTGAAGAAGCCCCCTAGGGCCTGGATCATACCTGAGTGGTTGGAAAACAACTTGAGTGCTTGAGTCCACTGTGAGGGCATCTCCACACATGTCACCTGTCTGGGGCAGCAGTCCTAGGAGGGCACCCACGGGCGGTCTTCAGCACGGGTTGCTACAGGCTCCAGGTGCTGCCTGTTCACACACTAGTTATGGCCAGTGGACAGGGGACCCGGAGGACAGTCCTTGCCCAGTGCCCTCTCTACTTTGAATCACCCTTTAAGAGCTTACAAGGGTAAGACACACGGGCCCTGCTCTTCAACACCCACCCTAATCACTTGATCATCTGCTTCATTCAGCGCGTGGCCCTCAAGGAGAAAAACCGCTTCCCTACTTCTTAGCCTCTGAAAAACTGAGTTTTTCCCCCTCAGAATTGGCACCCTTTGGCTTTAGCCAGCCACCATGGAAGTAACGGATGCGGCACTTTCTAACCCAGCCTCTCCCACTTTCAGGACCTCTCCCCGGCACACTGTCCAACCTCACGCCCCTAAGATCCTTGGCACAAACTTTCACCTACACTCTGGACCTACTCTCCCTCTGCTCAAAATCAGGTCTTCCTGGTAGTGCCAGGACAGGCTACCAGCCAACTGCCTTGCCATCTGCAGTGTTCAATTCCTCTGCCGCACCTCCATTATGTACTAATGTTTTCTGTGTCCTCAGGTGTTCACGGTGAGGTAGCCCGCAAGTCCAGAACAAGGGCCCGTGGCAGCTTCACCAAGTTCCCGATAGAGACCAGACAGAGGGTTTAGATCAAAGGCATTCTCACTGCCTCCAACTAGAGCACTTGTTAGCTGGTCATGCTCCCTGGTGGACAGAACTCAGGGGCGGGAGTGCAGGGTCACCATTTGGTGGTGACCTGCCCACCAAGCCTTTAAACCCACCCATGTCATTTCTTCAAAGCCTTCCTCTCTACCCTGCTTAGTGGTGGGTTCTGTGCACCCCAGGGAAAGCCTCCCCTGAGGTGATACGTGCCGTTCCCTTCAGTTGGGCCCAGTGTTCCCAAAGCTCTGCGACAGGGCAGCCTAGGCTCTTGGGCAGAGTAGCGCCCAGTCCAAACAAGAGCAACTGGGTAGCCAATTAGGATTCCTCCTCACGTGGAAGAGAATTTTAAAACCCGTGCCTCCGAGTCCTGCCCTATGTCCTGACTGGTCCTAGATTTGAAGGCCCAGGTGGCCCCATCACTATGGATAATTCCAATTCGCCCACTGCCTGCTCGGTGCCCAAGATGCTCACCGATCTGCCCATAGGCCATGCTGATCAGCCGCTCATTCACAAGCTTGTCCGTCTTGGGGTTTCTGGGCTGTCTCTTCATGATGTCGCTCTCAGCTTGCTCATAAGCCAGGGAGATGGCAGGAACCTAGAGAGGAAGGGGTTAAACGTTATATAACAATTGGACGCTGGCATTTTGACTTTGTTATAAAATCCTTGCTCTCTTTTAAAATTCTTTTCATACCATGAGATAGTACAGTCCCTGCCTCTTCCTCAGACACAGTAAAATTATACAAAAGGCAGGATTCCTATCTGACAAATAGGTATTTACAGTTGCCCTGAAGAATAACATTGAGTCTTTGACCCTGGACATTGCAACTGAGAATTTCTTTTCCTACTGGTGGTCATATGGACCCTGGGAGTGCAGTGGTAAGTACTGATATCACACCTGAACATTAGGCTGTGTGGACACTGACATTCACTTACCATGTCTGTGCCCAAGTCAATGCAGAGGATGGTGACGGTCCCCAGTGGTAGTGGAATGTTTGCAATAATAAATATCAGGAAAGGGGTAATCTCTGGAATGTTACTGGTTAGGGTGTAGGCAATGGATTTCTTCAAATTATCAAAGATCAGACGACCTATGAAAGCAAGATGTTTTACTGTCTAGCTGAAAGAGGTACACTGAACATTGAACATACACTCCCCATAAGCATACAGAAATGAATACTGACAAGCAGTATTGGATGAGTGTTTGGTGAACACTTTAAAGGTAGCACTCTCACCTTCCTCTACTCCAGTCACAATTGAGGCAAAGTTGTCATCCAAGAGAATCATGTCAGCAGCTTGCTTAGACACGTCTGAGCCAGCAATCCCCATGGCAACCCCAATATCCGCCTTCTTCAAAGCCGGAGAGTCATTTACACCATCACCAGTTACAGCTACAATAGCACCCTACCAGGAGAAGCAATGTGGGTTAACCATCACAGGGCCTGGAGATGGACGTGAGGGAGGTGCGTGCATCCATCTGCCTGTCCATGTCCTACATCACAGACACTGTTCCTTTCCCCAGGCCACATGGAGTCTCAGGAATATCCTGGCTGAGAACCCACGCAGCTGCTACGATCCAGAGCTGAGGAGTGACGAGCGTCAGTGAGTGGCACTCTGAAAAACCCCACGACCACGGTAATTTCTCTTGGCCACTCCATCGCCAGTATAGACAGGAGCCTGGACTGCGATTTCAGGCCGGAGCTGGGGCTCAGACTCGGGGCCACTGTGGGGCCCTGGAGTGCTCAGTGCATTTCTCTACTCAACCACTTCCAAGTCACCCCTTCTCTGCACCTGGGGCCTCTTCCTGGCACACACATAGAATCTGAGAAAAGCTAGGCCATGTGTCTGCCACCATTGCCTGGCCCAGCCCGGCCGTGCTCTGACCTGTCTCTGACAGCCCTCTACGATGATGAGCTTCTGCTGCGGAGAAGTCCTGGCAAACACGATCTCAGTGTGGTACTTCAAGATGTCGTCCAGCTGCTCGGAGGTCATGTCCTTTAAGTCACTTCCGTGGACTACGCAGGCCTTGGCATCCCTGGAATCAGGAAGAGGGAAAAAGATCACCTATCACTTCACCTGCATGATGCTTATCGCCAGGTGGGGAGGTTGTTACACAATGCAGAACTCTTTATAAACAATACAAAGCTGGGGGAATTTTCCCCTTCAGGCGAGAGCTATTATCTGTACAGTATTTTGTAGGTTACAAAACATTTCCACATATAGTATCTCACTCAGGAGTCACAACCATCTGTGGGGCAGGCCTGTCTGTTATCTTCCTTTTCCCATTTTTATGAAAGACAGACCTGAAATAATTTGGCCAAGATTTAGACAGGAGCAGAGCTGATGAAAGCTCAAACCCTCCCCTAACCCCCGAAGTAGGGTGAGGGGGCCCTAAACCTTCACAAACTTATCCATTTCTATTTTACTTTATTGCCAAAAGTATCTTTTTTTTGTCCTGAACTACCCGGTTAATTGTGACTTCCCCATGTTATTTTGTTAGTGTGGACCTGGAAATTGACATGGTGCTAGGTAGTATAGCCCAGTGGTTAACAGCGTGGAATCAAAAGCTAGATTGCTGTGTGAATTTCCCTCGTCTACAGAGTAGGACTAATATCTACCATATAGGTTATGACATCAAGTGTCTAGAGCAGTAAGCATTATCCAAGAGCTGGCTATCCTGACTTGCTACGGTTGTATTTTTGGTGGCGGGGTAAACCCAGAAGAAAACCACTAAGGAACCAGGCTGAAGATCTTCAACCCCCACCCTTGCCACATCCAAGGCTGACTATACTTTGAGCTTCCTGCCTCACCTGGGGTTCACCTGGCTCACTGGGATGTTGAGGCGGGCAGCAATGTCTTCTACGGTCTCATTGCCCTCTGAGATGATGCCCACACCTTTGGCAATGGCTTTGGCTGTGATTGGATGATCTCCGGTGACCATGATGACCTGTTACAAGAAACAAGATGATTTACTGAATGCAGCTGTTATGGCCTTCTATAAGTACAAAAACAGGACTATTAAGGAAGACTCTGCTTAGAAAATCAAAAGAAAAGGAATATAAACGGGTTCACAGAAAGAAAATGCAAAGCTGATACCCATTTTATCTTGGTGGGATACACTATTTTTCCTTTTACATAGTCATATAAAAATGCTCAAATTTACCCAAACCAGTGAAAAATGATAATCTGACGCGGGTGGGACTGCTGAGTAAAGGTGCCACGTGTGGCCAGCTGGCATCCCCAAAGTGGCCCAATTTGGGAGGATAGCAACACATAACAAGAATTCAAAGTGTGGCTACTCTTTCTGATCCAATGATTCTATTTAGAAGAATATAACCAGTAATGGAGGAATCATTTTTAGAGTTTTTCAGGGCAATATTATTCATGGGAATGAAAAAGAAATCACCTAACAAGGGAGACTAAATGAACCACCCAGTGTCAAGATGTCTGAATAGCATTCTAGAGCTTAAAGAGAGAAAAGTACGGATACATCAACATTCATTATGAAACCCGGTTAATTAAAAACACATTAGACGTGCCACTGTCTGTATGAAGATTATTTTGAGTGCAAGTACTTTAAAATTTAACAACTTACTAAGTCTTCTGCTCTCTTTATTTGCTTACATGTCTTTTCCCAAAAAGATGGGGAATAAAAATCTCTCATCTGTCTATACCAACATTTTAACAGCATTTGGTCTTTTCTGGTGGAAAGCCTTGGAGATGGGACTCCCCCAGTGGAGAAAACCAGCCGGCTACGTGGCTCCCACAGCAACATCACTGAGCAGGGCACCCCCAGGTACTAGGGGTGCAGGCAATGCCAAGGAGGCAGGCTGGGCCCTACCTTAATCCCGGCACTCCGACATTTGCCCACAGCATCGGGGACGGCAGCCCGTGGAGGGTCAATCATGGAGATGAGCCCGACAAAGCAGAGATTTTCAACAGGGAAGTTCACATCATCGGTGTCAAACTGGAACCCTTCGGGAAACTGCTCGTCTGGCAAGTAAAGGTGGCAGAAACCTGCGAGCAGAGGGTAGGGCCTGTAACCACACGAGACAGGACCGCACCAGCCTGACCCTCACACCATCTATCTGTCCCAGAATGTTCAGTTTGAACTGTCTTTACAAGTCGGATTTTATAACAGAATGAGGATTTTGTTTACCATGTGGATGACACAGTCACTGAAAGAGAACACGTGCCTCAAAGGGAGAGGAATGAGTTAATATGGAAAGGACAACGATGGCACGAGTTCTGAGTACCAGGATCTCAGGGTTTGAGGCCTACCCACAGTGCTTCGGTTTGGCAGATCACCTTATTTCTCAGATTCCCTCTCTGGAAAAATCAAGGCCATATCTTTGCTTACAATTCATGTAAACAGTATAAATTTATGTGTGCCAGTGTGAGCCACCGCGCTAGCTACTTGGAGGATAAATGCAGATCAGACAGTCCTGCCCAAGGGGTTTAGCATCTAATGCTATTGTTAATATGAGTGGCATGATATTCAAGATATACCTGTCCTTTAGATGTTGTCTAAAGGTTACCTTGGACTTCCAAGTGGTCTCAGGTCCCCTGTGGTTTCATAAGTGAGACAACATTTCAACTTGGGGGTGGTAGGTGGTGGGGTAAGAACAAAAAGCACCTAGAAGTCCAGACAGTGATCTCGCAGTTGGCTGGAGACAAAAGACAGACACCTTGTGCTGGACAGGGAGCAGGTGTGAACCACCATATGGGACCAGGCAAGCAGGTCTCTGTTATCTAATAAGCAAAAGAACTGGAAGAATCGCGTAATTTCTGCCAACCTACAAAATCCTGTCACTGCTCCTTTCCCAGTTATACCACAACAAAGAAGTCCTTTTCATCTACAGTGGCTGCTGGAGCAGAAACAGGGCATCCCAGGCTGACAGTTGCCACTCGTTTAATCTATGAGGTGACGGCCCA
Source organism: Rhynchonycteris naso (assembly GCA_037038555.1). NCBI lineage: Eukaryota > Metazoa > Chordata > Mammalia > Chiroptera > Emballonuridae > Rhynchonycteris > Rhynchonycteris naso. The sequence goes on from CM072998.1 coordinate 132,431,744, forward strand.
AGGCCCCACAGAAATTCACAACCCTCCTGTGCTGTCAGGAGATGGCTTATTCTGAATTGCCCTAGGAATGAATTTTAACTTCACAAAGTTTACAGATCATGAACAGAGCAACAAAGGTTAGATAAACTCTTTCCCCTCAGTTATTATTATTTTTTGGCAAACAGAACTGACCAGCATGAGACCAAAGGCCTGAGCATGAGTCAGAAGCAAACCAGCAGGGTTTGCTGCCCACGGTCCAACACACCCAGTGTTTCCCTGGCATCGTTTACTGTTTTCACCACAACAGGGGCCTGTAAGGAGCAGGAGGATTGCTCCAGAAAGGGTCCTGGGGAGGCTAGTGAGCCCCGGAGGCGAGCCCGCCTTCTCGCTGTTGCCAGGTGCTACACGTACCAAGCACACGCTCTCCCAGGCCGCCCAGCTCCAGGTAGGCATTCTGGAAGGCATCCTTCAGCTCCTCGTCCAGGGGCTGTTCCTTGCCGTGGAGTAGGATGGAGCTGCAGCGGTCCAGAATCCTCTCCGGGGCGCCCTTCATCACCAGCAGGTGCCGGGGCTCAGACGTGTTGGGGTTCTTATGAATGGACAGCTGGAAAGGATGGTTCAGATTTCAATAGGTGTGGCGGTCTGTGGTGGGAAATAGCTCCCTCCCTACTTAGTGTTTGTCATGGAAAAAACCAAGATCCCTTATTTCTGAACCTGAAAGTGGATTTTACTTTGAATTCTGCAGAAAAAAAAAGAAAAATGACATATTCACAAATTTCTGATACATTTATATACAAAGTTTTGCTGAAGAAAATGTTTCAAAGGAGACTTTATCCTACTGATATTCAAATAAATTGAAATTTTCTCAATGTAAATGAGGATAAAAGTCAAAGTTAATGTTCATAAGAAGTCTGAACAATTCCTTTTTAGAGAGCATTTATGCTTATAAAATCTCCCACCGGAGACAGACCTTCCCTGGCGCTCTCTCTTTCCCTCCTGGCCCCGTGCGCACCCCGTGACCCCCAGACCTGGTACTTGTTGGTGGAGTTGAAGGGGATCTCCACGATTTTGGCATATCGCTCTCGCATCTCCTTCACGGAGCCACAGCACAACTCAATGCACTTTAAGAGGGCTGACTCAGAGGCGTCACCTGCAACGGCCCGCTGTGAACAGAGGTGACACCTGTTAACTTCCCCAAAACATCGCACTGAGGCCATCACTACAAATTAGGAAAAACAACCAGGAATGTGTTCTAATCCCATCTGATGCAGGAGAGGACAGCACAGGAGAAGCAGCACTGTTGGAACCGACAGGACGCCTTGGAGCCCAGATTCAACGCCCATCAAACACAAATGCCCATCTCCTCTCTCCCTCATCCAAAATCCGCTTCGGCTAAAAGAAGGGCATCTAAAGGTATCATCTGCCCTCAGAGAGGCAAAACAAACGCTTCCAACCTACTTGGCCTATTTTTTTAAATCTTCCCTTGTTGAAAAGTCTCAAAGCCAACACTATTCCTAGTTACATTTCTGGTTGTGAACTTGAAAATACCTAGTGAGAAAGTAAACAGAGTGCTCTCTACTGCCCTACAATTTACAGGAAAGTGCCGTAGGTTCTCAGGATTGGGAACAAACTGTCTGTGTCAAGGGCAAAGTAGAGGACTTTATATTCTAAACACAATTGTGGGAAAATATCTGGGCCGAAGGACGCGAACTGCAAGGTATAACCAGCTCCAACAGTCACATAATCAGCTCACAGTTCAGCGAAAGCTCACACTTCAGGTGACAGTCCTTTCAATGCCATTAATGTGGCTCCACCCCCTGAAATACTTAGAAACATGTCTCAAGCTACCTTTCTGGGGCTTTTAAATCAGGGAAGGTGTGATGCCTCTGAGCCCCTGTGCTCCGAGCCAAGAGAACGTCTTCAAGGAAGGGACAAATGTGAAGTGAGCATCTCATTTTTATCCTAGGATCATTTGAGAACGGGCACTTTCAGTGTCCTCCTTTGAGCAATGACAAGATATCTCCTTTAAAAAACAAAGGAGCTTGTCCTGCCCAGATAGCTCAGTTGGTTAAAGCATCGTCCGGAAGTGCAGAGGGCTGCCGGTTCCATCCCCGGTTAGGGCGCACACAGGAACATACATATAGGAACAGGTGGGTGTTTCTGTCGCAGGTGCACTCTCTATCTCACCCTTCCTCTCCAAAAGAAATAAGTAAAAAAAAATAAAGGAGCCCTATCTGCGTGACAAGAGCCCTCTCAGTTCCTCTCTTTCTCTTTGACAACTGGGTCTCCACCCAGAGCTACCACAGGCAGCATGGCTGACAACGAGCCAGCCCCAGGTGCCTCCTTTTTGTCCCTAAGGACCCTGTGCAGCTCATAGCCATTCTGACTTTGTCTTCACGGGGGATCACAGTAAAACCTCAGTCATTTCCAATTTCAGGCGTGCCCATGAGGCCGAGCTTATTTTGCATCATTAGTAAGCACGCTAAGAACAAATAAGAGAAACAGCCGAGCTATTTTAAGAAAATAAATGGCTTAAGGGATTTACTGGAATCTGGTGTATCCTAACATGCAAATGCAATTACGGTGTCACACAGGAGCCCTTGCTGTCCGGGGACTGGTGACAGCATATGAAGTCAGAGCAGTAAAACTGGATTTTACTTGGTTTCCACCAGATTGCCTCCCAGCTTCCCCACCCTTTGCTCAGTTTTTACTGTAGATCCACTTTTTTCTGAACCACATGGATTAGGGGTTTGGTAAGTAGTACTTCAGGCTCTACAGGCAATAGAAGTCAACCAGAGCGAAGCATCCCATGCCATCCCTGCACCTGCAAGATCGGGTATTTAGACACCAGAGGTCACGTGCTATTTAAAAACAACACTCACACCCCCAAGCCTAAGGGCTAAGAGGAACTCCTGAGCTTACCTTAAGGATAGGGAGGTTTTCCTGGTTAGCCTGAAACACAGCCCTGTTACAGAGACCTGCAATTCTGGACAGAGCAAGCCAGGTGGCTGAAGACTTGTCGAATGAGACACCTGATGGGGTCAAGATGGGAAAGTAATGTATTAACGTGGTAGTAAACTCCCATAAAAATGGAAATAACGCACCTCATTTCCCAATTACTGAAACAAATCAGGTTTTAGGAATTTTTCGACCAGATTTGTATGGCAAATTCAGTTTTTCCATTAACATGCAAAAAAAATTAAAAAGTAAAACCTATACCCTTGATGCCTTATCAAGTGATTTTTAAAAAAGACACCTTGAACAACTGAGGCTCCAGTGTGGGCAGGCCCCGCTCTTACCACTCTGATTCTCTGTCGTATCAGCTTCATGGATTTGATTGTCAAACCACATGTGGGCCACCGTCATCCGGTTCTGAGTCAGAGTTCCCGTTTTATCCGAGCAGATAGTGGATGTGGACCCCAGGGTCTCCACAGCTTCTAAGTTCTTCACTAAGCAGTTTTTCCTCGCCATGCGCTTGGCAGTGAGGGTCAGACACACCTGCAAAGCATTTGGAACAGAATGATTTCAATCTCAACCAGGCTGGAATTCTAGACAAACTCCAGTTGCACCTTAATGTAGAAGATATTTGTCTGAAATGAACTCTCCAATCTTTCCCTGAAATCTGAAGAGATAAAAATGGTTACATGTATGGGGCTTTCCATCCTCTCTCCTACAAGCGCTATATTAAGAAAAGTGAAAACAGCCAGAATTTAGCACAATTTCCCCTACTCAACTTCAAGTTCTCCTTTGTCTGTTACACTATTCTAGATCATGTGATAATACAAGAACAAAATTCATTCCTTTGGATTACTATGTTACATATAGAAAAGTGCTGAGGTCCTCCCACAGTCTAACCTACCATGTGGCTCTGAAGAAAATCTTTATACAAACATGTGCAATAAAACACAAGTTAGTGGCCCCCAAGGAGAGGCGAGCGGATGCGTCTTACACACATGCAAGCTGATCTGAGTCAACCCCAAGTGAACACTGCCTCCCTGCAGCCTCTTACCGTGACAGTGGCCAGCAAACCTTCCGGCACGTTTGCTACAATGATACCAATGAGGAAGATGACAGCCTCAAGCCAGGTGTATTCAAGGATCAGTGAAAGGACGAAGAAGGACACCCCCAGGAATACCGCCACGCCCGTGATGAGGTGGATAAAATGTTCAATTTCTGCAGCTATGGGAGTCTGGCCGCCCTCCAGTCCAGAAGCAAGCGTAGCAATCCTTCCCATCACGGTGCGATCTCCCGTGTACACGACAATGCCACGGGCAGTGCCTGAAGGGGGGTGGGGGTGCCAAACAAAGCTTAATTAAAGTAGCCACAGAGTTTGCAATTACCTGGCATGGTTAAAAAACACAGACAGACATACATTTTTAAGGGCCAGCTCTTTGGGGCGAATATGCTGTCTGCTTTAAACCACAGAGACCTGGGCAAAGGGATCAAAGGGATTTTCATCATTCCATTGGCAGGAAGTGGCTCTGACCGCCGAGCTAAAGGAGGGCAGCCGCAGAGAGGCTGGAGGGGAAGGAAGAGGAAATCCGCCACCAGTTTCCTAGGCTCCCTGCCAGCAGGTGAGCCACTTCTACTCTGGGCCCGACCAAAGTGGCCAACAACAAAGTTGATAAAACGAGAAATCATGTCTAGGATTTTTTTTGTTGTTGTTATTAATGATGAAGACAAATGCCATGCTGTGCTGAATAATGCCTTCAAAAAGCCTACCTTCAACACAGTTGGTTGAGAAGAAGGCAATATTCCTCGTCTCCAGCGGGTTCTCGTTTGTGAAATCCGGAGACCTGGTCTGAGGTTCTGATTCACCCGTGAGGGAGGAGTTATCCACCTGTCAATGGGAATAGGCGTAAGTGTCATGTGAGCGCATTGGCCTGGTACTGTACCTCTGGGCTGCAACTCCTGCTGCTCACAGGCAGGGTTTAGTAGCCACCTACCTTGCAGCCATTTGCAGATATGATTCTGAGATCCGCAGGGATCCGGTCGCCACCTTTCACTTCAACCAGATCCCCAACGACAACATCCTCTGCATTTATGCTCATTTTCTCACCATTTCGAATCACTAGGGCTTGCTTTGGAAAGGGCAAAGTTCACACCATTAAATCAGATAAAAATGGATACCAACAACAAAATCATCCTACAAAATAATCTGTAATCCTAATTATTTGGATGCATAACAAAGATATTTTTATTTGCACTAAGATAGTACTAATCCTTTTATTTGTGTACGTTACAATTGCTTGCTCAACAATTCTCGAAGACTGTCCTCTCATACTCCTGTCATATGTGCTCCTTTTCTGTCCATTCAGACAGGAGACAGTCTCTTTCTGGGGTGAAAAATCGGTCTGGTTTGGGGTGGAAGATGAAGGCACCCCTCTCTCTGACGGAGTCACTGAATTCTTGGATATACCTGAACACTGTAATTCATTCTTGGGGCTGACAAGTCACCCCAGGAGACAGGATAAAGTGGCGGGTACCTGCGGAACCATGTTTTTGAAGGATTCCATGATCTTTGAACTTTTAGCTTCTTGATAGTAGGAGAAACAACCGGTTATGATGACGACAGCAGACAGCACCACACCGAGGTACAGCTGGGAGGAAACAAACAAGTTAGGCCTGCATGGGTACGGGCAAAGAACGGGGAACAGTCAGTTAATTTTTGATAGAATGAAAAACAGATTTTGAACAGAGACCAAGGCTTTAGCATACAGAACACATGCGCTTGTATGCATCTTTCTCAAGGCCGTGTACAGGAGCCTGAAACGGAGGCACAGGTATCTCATCACACACTGACAGACTTCTAAAAATGTTCTAGATAAATTAAAATACCCTGCTTTATTAAAACAAGTATTTTTGGAAAAACTTGTGACTTTAGAGCACCCGCAGGACGGGAGTGGGGAGGAAAGAGAAACCTCAGTCGAAGGAAGAATGGATGGGCCCTGAAGGCAACAGGTGCTGACACTACTTTCCCCTGGGGTTAAAAACCATCAATAAACTGCCCTGGCCAGATAGTTTGCTTGGTTAGAGCATCATCCCAATACACTAAGGTTGTGGGGTTGATCCCAAGTTAGGGCACATACAGGGACAGATAGATATTTCTCTATCTCTTCCTTCCTTTCTGAAATCAATCAAATTAAAAAAAAAAAAAATCAGGAAACTAGAGGTAGTTGAAAATAAATGAGCAGTCAAGACCAAAGACAGCTTATGCATACCAATTATCCAAATAAGGAGTACAGAACTTACATTATCGTTCTGAGGTTCCTCTTCCGTGGCAGCTTGGATACCGTAAGCCAAGAAACAAAGAATCGCTCCAATCCACAGTAACATTGAGAAGCCCCCAAACAGCTGCCGGCAGAATTTGACCCACTCTGGGGTGGTGGGAGGGGGTGTGAGGGCATTGGGACCATCACGGGCCAGGATCTCAGCAGCACGAGCACTGGTTAAGCCCTGAAGTAGAGAAATACCAAGTCAGACAAACGGCTCCAGCACTTGAGAAGGTAATAGAGCTGGAAAGCTGCAGCAAAGGACTGAGGAGGAAACAGTCCCCAAGCCCAGGTGAAATCTGGCAAACTCACGGTGATCCCCACGTTCCCTGAGGAATCCACAACACCCAGGCTGGAAGTCTTTTTAAAATTGACCCACTGGGCGAATGTGATTCCAGTCTGGTCTCTTCTAAGTTTTAAGATAAGGGATTCAGGCTAAACTTCATTTTTACTAAAAGGATACCTATTTTAATGAATTGATTCAGTTTTGTAAATTAAGAGCTTTAAATTTTCTGTACATTGAATTTGTCAGGGAGAATAAAACCCTGTATAGTATCGAAGGAGAGGAGAGGGAAATCTCTGTAGGAACCCAACCTATTAGTGTGTTAACAGCCCAGTTTTAAATATAGAACTTTAACTACTCCCCTCCCCCCAGGTCACCTGTGAATTGAAAAGTATTCACTGAAAGAGTCCACTCTATTCTCTTAACTGGGCCTTAAAGCTGAAATGCACTGACAGCAGAGAACAGACATAAGGCTCCTATTACAAGGGGAAAAAACATGGTCCCTTTTGCACTATCAAAATACAAAATCGGGGGGGAAAATGACATCTCACTGCCCAAAGTGTTCATTAATACATAGTTTGGGTCCATGTTATTTTTACTATTTAACTGGGGAGCGTGGGGAAGGGAAAAAAACAATTGTCCGTTTTTATTTAGGACACTCCCCTCCGCCTCAAGTTCATGGTGTGCTCCCAGCACCAAATCCGAGCTTCACATTAACTCCTTTAATTCCCACAACAGTCCTTTAGGGTATTACTAATCCCATTTTACAAGTAAAGGAACAGATCCACAGCGTTTGAGCACAATGGCTTAGGGTTGCAGAGAACACAATTCATGGGAACCTCATAAAAACTTCAGTTTTATGACCCACTTGATGTGCTCAGAGCCTGCCGACAGCAACTGTCAGACGCCCGAGCCAAGGCCACAGCTCAGAGCTTGGGGCCAGCTCGCCTTCTCAGAACTTCTTGATAAAAAACACTCCCGCCAACTGTTTACCTTTATGTTTGTGGCAAATTTAATATCAAAATGCCCTAGATAACAAGCATATATAACACCCACTGTATTGAAAGGTTTCTTTGAATTGTGTAAAAAAAAAAAAAGTCACAAATAAATGACCCAAGTTCTGACACACTGTAATGAGCTATCCGGTAAAAGTGCAACGTGCAACAATTTGAATTGTTGGAAGATCCACCTCAATTAATAAACACAGAAGAATAAAGGCAAGATTTGTAGTCAAAGACCCAGGAATAATCATGGCTTTGGAACTATTCAGTTTCAATCCTGGTACCCCCATTCATTGGATCTCACTCACCTACTGTGAAATAGGAAAATCACATACACTTTCAAAGTTTCAGAGGAAACGAAATTTTCATAAACGCATATAGAAGACCAAGTTCTGTCCATGTCACACAGCAGATATCTGATAGTGACTGTCATTAATACTCTTTTCTAGAGTCCCCAAGGTTAGGCCTATGACATGGGGGAAATGTGACAGGAAAACCGATTCTGTACAGAAATGTTTCAAATTAGAACGTACTCGGCTCAAGTCTGTTCCATATTTGCGATGAAGTTCGTCAAGGCTAAGTTTATGGTCATCCTAAAGGAAAGCAGAAACAAAAGAAGCAATTAAATACTGTACTATGAAAAAAAGATTTTAAAAGGCACCACCAGTATCATTAGGCTCAGAAAACAAGTTTTTCTTGAGTTCAGATGTTGGTATACTTTCCACCTCTGCCTGATGGCTCAGCAACCACACAGCTACCCACTTAGAGAGGACAGCCAAAGCTGTGTGCCCGCCACGCACCTGCAGAGCAGCCTTCGGTCTCGGAGAGCCTAGGGAACTTCCCTGGCTTTCCCTGATGACCAGGCAGATTCCAGACAGACTGCATCTGTGGGAGCTTCCACAAGTCTGGAGACACGGGAAGTTCCCAATATGTAACCAAAAACACAGAAAAGCAAGGGCTCCTGATTTCAACCACAGCCCCTGTGGTTATGCCAGAGTGGTTTAACTTTGCTACAGCTTTTAAAAGGGAAAATTTCTACATCACTTCTATGACTCAGTAAGATCTGTACAAGGGCCATGATCACTTTACTTTGAAAATAAAGCAGGTCTGTGACTACTGGGGGGAGGGACTCAAAAGAGATGCCACAATTAATTTTTAGAAGGAGAAGAGAAAGCAATCTTCCTCCTAGCTCTTACCATAGAAACTTCTTTCTTGAGTTCATCCATATCCCTCTCTTTCTTGGCCTTTTTTTTGTCACCATGCTCAGAAACGGCTGCGGGTTCATATTTATCACGTCCAACCTACAGGAGAATGGGGAAAAGAAGTGGTTTTGAGTTACGAACTGCCAGCGCCTAGAAACCCAAGATTTGGGAGCAGGGGCTATCAGCAGTTTTTTCAATAGCCATCACTTTGAATAGTCATTGGGATAATACTCATAAAAATTTAGTGCTATGCCAACCATTAAGCAGTGATTTATTATTCATACGGCCATCGTAAGTTCATCAGCACCCTAAGGTATGAAAACCAGTGGGTGAGCCGTGGCAGCCCCAGAATAAAAGGCCCTGCAGTCACTTCCATTTGTGCGGAACAGGGTAAGGGCTGTGCGGTGGCCTGACTTCCACTGTCCCCACTGCAAGGATGAAACCATCTTTACATTAACTTAGAATGTACGCTTTGCATTCTGAATCAGACAGGCCTGATGTAATAACCTTGGGCTCTGCCCCTTATGGGCTGTGTAGCCATGAGCCAGTCACTAACCCCTAAGTTTCAATGTTTTTCTTCTATAGCATGGAGATAATAGTGCTTTGGAGAGGATTAAATGATACACTATACCTAAATACTAGTTACTGTTATTTAAATTCTTACCTTTGCCAAGAAATCATTAAGTATCAAATTTAAATATTTTTAGGGCTCAAATAAGAATGTGGGCCTTTTCATCTCCTTGTTGTTAAAGGGTCAGCCTGAGTCCTTGAAACTCTTAAGTAAGAGCCAGAAAAGGAGTCCCCACCCCATCCTTCAGCTTGAGAAGAAACCCCCCCAAACTTCGAAGCCACTAGAAATGTTCTGACATAAGAGGGTGTAGGAAAGGCGTGTGAATCACCAGGCATCACAGAGTCCACCTACACCTCCCAAAAACTGGAACAGTTTTTAGAGACCATGTAGCTTCTATAGTTTAAATTTAGATTGTTCCCCTCTCCCATCCTGTTTAAAATGCTTGTTATCCATACACAATGCCTGGACCCGGTGCTGCAAAGCTTGGTCCGTAGAGGAAAGGCGGACCCCCAAACCCAGGGGTCCCCAAACGTTTTACACAGGGGGCCAGTTCACTGTCCCTCAGATTGTTGGAGGGCCGGACTATAAAAAAAAACTATGAACAAATCCCTATGCACATTGCACATATCTTATTTTAAAGTAAAAAAAACAAAACAGGAACAAATACAATATTTAAAATAAAGAACAAGTAAATTTAAATCAACAAACTGGACCAGTATTTCAATGGGAACTATGGGTGCGGATGCATCCTGTGCTCCTCTCACTGACCACCAATGAAAGAGGTGCCCCTTCTGGATAAATGGCCTCAGGGGGCCGTAGTTTGGGGACCCCTGCCCAAGCCCAACCTGCCCAACTCCACAATAGCTACCTCTTAAGGAGGGCAAAGAGAAGAGGTGTTAGCCATTTTCTAAAAATGGATAACCTCTGGCGCTACTATTACTCTGTGGCTCTCCCTTACTCATTTCTAACTTTCAGAAGTACACAGCTAAAAGCAATGAGGAAAGTGTGTCCAGATGAAAATACTACTGTGCTGAAAATTTTAAGAGTATAGGTATGTTTCAGTCATACCTGATATGATTGCAAGTAAATACAATATTCACTTGAACTTTAAGGCTCTATAGCGAAATCCTGCCCCAAATTAGTTGGTATTGCCCACATGTAGAGATCTATCATCCCTACTGTTTGACTCCTGGCGACTTCTGCAGTGTCTCTTAACTAACAGCTAACCCTTCCAACAGGGAAGGGAGTCCTTTAGCTTCTGCCTTATCAGCCAACATTCTTGACATTCCCTCCACTATGGGGCAACTATACAAGCTAGTCCTCTGTGCACATAGCCCCTGGTGCCAGCAGAAAGCGGACAAACACAAAGGGCGGGCTCTCACCAGAGAGGAGCCACTGTGTAAAAGGAGATCCATGCACTTCATGGGAAGGCACAACCCTGAAAAATCATCTTAAAGCCATGACTGGGGAACTCTATAAGACGTGTGTGGTCAGTTTGTATTGATTTTTAAAATACAGCTCACAAATTCTCTTTAAGCACATGGAGGTTCATTAAAATATATTTAATTTAAATACATGAAAATCAGAGTTAAAATCCCTCTGCCTCATCATCTTGATTATTTGCAGACTTTCAATATTTTCCACTCCAAAAGAGGGAGGTGGGAATGTCAGGAGCAGCTAGGCCTTGTGCCCCTTCCAAAGTTTTACCCCCGTGTACAAATAAATATCTAGCCTACAGCTTTAGCCATTAATGGTTAAGTTAGCTGAGAATCAAGGCTCCCTAACAACATGCCCATCCCTTCATCAATTCCTGCAACTTTTAAATAAGGACATTTGTGAAGGAGATACAGGAAGTATTAACATCTGAGATTTTTCTTCTCCCTTCAAGAGGTTCCTTTTTTCACTAGGAAACATTTGTCTAGGAGACCAAGCAGCTTTTATACAATTTATACACTTCAGTTCTTCCATACAAGTAAGAGTTTAAAAGTAGCTTATCTTGATGGGAAGCAAATACTACTTAAGTCCCTATCTGTCTCCATCATGAGTTTCAAAACAGAAAAAAAATTCTGTGTGTGTGGGGGCGGGGGGTGTGTGTGTGCAGGGTAGGACGGGAACAGTGCTAAAAATGGGTAAGATAACATTTCATTTATTATTTCTTTTAAAAGCATTTGGAAGAACAAAGGTCATGGCAAGGGTAACATATAGTTTCCCCAATGACTACAATGACTCTCCTATTCCTTTAGGAGCAGAACTTTCTTTTCCATTAGAAAATTCAGATCACCTTGTGAGGGGTGACCAATCCCCACTCCCACCATGCTCCCTGTGAGGGCACTCCTTGGGGCACCCTTTAATGTCTCTAGAAGGACACAATGGAAACTCAATGTTACAACCTTTCTCTCAAAATGGACACTGTGAAAACGAAGTTAGTCGGTTCTGGGTTTTTTTTTCCCATTCTAATTTAGGAAGTGGGAGGTCACAACAAGGGCAGGGGCTTGCCCAGTGTGACACAGCTTAACATGCATCATTACTTAGTCGTGTGCTTCCCGGGGACTCCATCTTCTCGCCACGTCACCACCCTGAGTTTGCTACCATTTGATCTGGGTAGAGGGAAAGAGCGTTTAGGAGGTGGGAAGTGAAAATGCTTAACAGGAAAAGCCAAGGTTAAGACATACAGGAAGGTTCACTCATTTAAAAACATAAATGGAACCATCCCAATGAGCACAGCATCCCTGAGACCTGCTAGTGATCCTCCTTCCTCCTCTTTAGCAATGAACAATTTAAAGGGGGTGGAGTGGAGTACAGATAAGACAGGTACAGAAGACAAGCCCAAAATTTTAAAGAGGTACACAAAAAAAGAGCAGTGATGGTTAGGAGAGAAGCTTGCACCCCACAAGTTTAGTCACTTCTGCATAAGCTGAAGCTGCCATCCAAGCCTTCATACATAGCTCAACTACCAGTTTCCTTCAGGGTAGGCTTCTGAGGCTTTCTCAACTGCATACCACCATTCCTACTGTGAGCACAATGCCATGGGTCACCAGAGAGCTCAGAGTTCTTCAGACTTCTGATATTCCAGCTGAGAAAGTCTCAAGTGTTCTTGGAAGCTGAGTTGGCCATGCCCTCTAGACAGGACTTTTGATAGTGCTTTTAATTCATCTCAAGTCATTCTAACCCTGCCTATGCCAGCTACAGGACCTTGAACAGCCAACCTAAAATGTTTCCCCATCCCTAAAATGGCAGTAACACTTGGTGTAACTACTGAATAATCTAGAGAAGGCATTCTGATTAGTCAAGGGGCGGCCACCAAATCGGAAAGAAAACACCTAGAAACTGCACTGTTCCCAAACCCACAGAAATTCTGAAGAGCAAGGGGCACCAGTAGGCATGTAAAAGTAACTGCTCCCATGCAGCCCATTTCAAAGCTGACCAAGAGGGTCACAGAAACAGCATCTCTGAATCCAATTTGGCAAACTCCACCTTAGCAGGGAAGTTGAAGGTAGGTTATGAAAATTCTTCTTAAACCTTCAAAAAAAAAAACAACACAACCCCTCATGGAGCATTTTTTTATTTCATCTTATCAATTAAAACTTACAGAAGGTATAAGAAATGATCACACCCAGTTCATTAGACCACCGATTATTCCCTAAATGATTAAGTAGTTTATGTACAAGGAACTGTCTAGCCAGGTATCCAAGGACTACAAGATGGCTGGGCTGGGGAGGACATGCACCACCACATACTGCAGTGAAGGGACAGCTGCTATCTGCAGAGCAGGGGACCCAAGGGACCACCATCCTTCACAGTCCTCCTCTCACTGCTAGAGTGGGTCACACAGGCCAAAGCAGTGGGTCCCTTTGTGAGCTCAGCTCAGTGCTTCCAAACCTGGGCTGCAGGCAACAGTGTGCAAGGAAAACAGCTCCTGCCCTAGCCAGTGGGTTCACTCAGCCCCAAATTGAAGAGGTTTGACCTTCCTCCCCAACCTGTGTGCATGTACACATTTAACCCGTCTGCCAGCCCACCCTATTGCAATAATTAGTATACATCACCCATGATCAAAAGAGTGCTAAAATGTCTACAGAATCAATATACTTTAGACTTATCCCCTTTTTCCAATTAAAAACAAACAAAAAATTCCTTCTTTCCAAAGGGGTACTCTACTTCTCCATTGGGTACCTAAGCCATCAGGAGTTAAAATCCTCTGCCTATTACTCTACCTGCTGGGCTCATCACCCCTTTTTCACTTGATCTAGTGCTACTCGAAAGGAGTTGTCAAGTTTCAGAGACAGAGACAACTGGCACAAGTGTTAAAAGTGGCCTAAATTCCCCTCAGAAGCCCTGATCACCCTCAACTGGTTCCCTGAAGGGAGGGCAGGGAGTAAATCAGCTGCAGGTGAAGAGGATGAAGGCAGCCCCAGCCCTAGGGAGATGTGTGAGCTGAAACAGTAAAACAAATGTGACTGGAAGCATCCAGAGAAGGAAAGACACAAGACAATCAATCCCCTTAGTGCTCAAGGGCCCTGCCCTCACCATGATTATGACAGATGGAAAGATAAATCAAACACCAAGACCCACAGACCCCAAACCTTACACTCTGATTACCAGGCCCCCAAACACAAATCCAAAAACAAAGCCATCAGTGATCAATTATTCTGACCAACAGAAAATATCTAATAGCTGCTACTAAATGGGGTTTGAATAAAACCAGAGATGAATAAATGTTCAGATATAAGTCATTGTAGAGTCACAAAGGAACTAAGGAATGAGGTCCACTGGCCAAAATTCCCTTGGCCCAGGATCCAAATGAAACCAGAGAGAGAAACTGCAGGGTTGGGGGGGGGGGGACCTAGTCTCACTGACAGAAATTGCTACTCCAAACATCAGTCAAGTACATGTGAAGAACTTCTTGTGGATTCCTGACAACAGATTTCAGCACAACTAATGAGGTGAGTCATATGCAAAGAACAGTCTCTCTCTGACTCCAGCCAAAGTACACACTTCCTCTCATACACTCAATTCATGGCAACGTGAGAAAGTTCAAACCTGACTTGGTTACTCCCCTTTTCCAAAAATGTAGAAAGGAAGGAGAGTTAAAAAAAAAAAAGGTAGTGGATCTTGAAATTTTCTTTTGTTCACATTATCACTTACTGGACCTGCATTTTCAGCGTAAGGCAGAACTGGACAGCTCTGGCAGGGATGAGGACTCACTGTGCCCAGTGTTTTGCTGTCCAAATGCAGTCACTCTGATTACTGTGAGCCCATCTGATCTGACACTCGTGTTTCTTCTTGGGGCCTGCTGGCTGGCACGGGGCTCTGGGCAGCTTCATGACGGCACCACAGCAATGTTTGGCGCCTTCCCACCACGGGGTGCTGGAAAGCACATTTTATTTTGCAAGACTTTTACAAAGACTTTAAACATGTGAAGGCCTTTACTTTAAAGTGAAAGTAGATGAAAACTCTAAGATGCTATTACACACAGAAGGTCTGCAATGTCAAATGATACTTCCACTTGGCTTTCCTTTGAAGAGAAATAGTATTTTCCATCTTTAATATGTTTTTTAGGTGAAAGAACTGCCCTTTAGTTTTGAAAGCGCTTAAGACTAACATGAGAACCTAAAGTTTGTAAAAATTTGATCTATTTCAACAACCACTACTCACATTGGCCCTGCACTCACTCTGAACGGAACAGATATGCCTTTACTTGGTCCTCAGGGTAAGGAGTCTACCTAAGGGCTCCTTTTTAAACAAACAGAACAAAACCAAACAATATTTTGTTTTTTAAATGAATAAAACTTATTTTATTTCCTTTTCCATATAAAAACCCTTCGAAATGTCATTCAAAGTCTCTTTCTTAAATTTAGATATTTTTAAAAGAACATACATAGCCCGATTTAAACAGAAACTCACTGGTATGTTTAACTGTTGCTAAAATAATCAGAAAACAATGACTTAGAAGGATTCTGGGATGGATGGATGCATACCAAGTCTATTACTGTGCTGTATACTGTTGAATTCTCTTTTCATGGCTAAATGTAATTTAGGAACACTTCCAGGGGTCTCTATATTTTAAGGTTTAGCTCTCACCTGGATAAACATTTCACTGGATTTTTTTAAACCCCTTCTTTCTTGGTTATCAGGTTTAGCCTACTCTCAATCAGAGTCTCAGATTTATGATGCAGACCTCCCCCTTTCCTACCCTCCCACCCAAAGGTGAGTCACTGGCTGTTACAAACTTACTGGCAGTGAAAGCTACAAATTAAACAGTAAGTTACCAAAAGAGGATACACCCTCAGAACAGGGTAGAGAAAGAACACAGGAGTGGGGAGCTGCCACACACACAAACTGAACACTTCACAGGCGACTGGTGTGATGCAACCACAACTGCCTTCTCTGCCCCCAGTGCTAGTCCCTAGTTCCTCCTGTCCCATATGGCTGCACTGGTTGGTGGCTAGGCTTGGGCACCTTTCCACGTTGAGGACTCCGCCTTACAATGTTTTCAGTCTAAAGTACCAGCTTTATAACAGCCAGAGAAGATTTAGTTACACTTTCAAGTTGAGCTCCAAAAGGGCAGCTGATAATGTTACCATACAACCAGGATTTCTGCTGACACGTGTAATCCCTGTGCAACCTTCACCTGAACCTTTTCCCCTGCTCCCCTTTAAATCACTACTCATAGGCCCTGATTTCCTTTCTAGGTAATTAAGTTAATATTCAAACAATGGAGAACTGCTGTGAAGGGACCTGGTGACATCCTCTGCTCACACCCCCAACATTTTGTACACTTGGAAAGAGAGTTTCTGTGTATCTTTGGCTAAACAATTGTGGGTGGTAGGCCTAGCTGCAGATTTAAGCCAAGTCACTGGCAAAAATACTCAATGTGAAAAAAAGGGACAAAATCCTATTTCATTGAGGAATGATTCAGCTGTTCTTTCATTTTCCTACAAAAGCTTAGAAACTAAATTTTTAAGGAGAAATAAAAATCACCTGAAATACCATGAAAACCTGAGCCCTCCAATGGGAATGGGAAGAGGAGGGGCAGAAATTAACGATGACCTTAAATATTAGCTGCCAGCACAGGCTTCCTGCTTAACCAATTATCAGCAGAACTTTAGTCACCACTCCACCCATATTTTAATCCTCATGTGGAAAAATCCCAACATTTCAACATAAAATACCCTCCTGAACATTTGGGGACAAAAAGGGAGAGCTTTATCCAAGGAGAATCAAAACAAACACACACACACTCACAGTTCATATTATCAGAGTATCCAAAATACTAAATACAGCCCAGAAAATAAGCAGCATATCACCTTGTGTTAACCAGCTGTAATTCAATTTTCTGTCTGCTAGCCACTAGACATTTTATTTGGATCCATAAAGCATCCTGGTTGAACCTTTACAATCCAGGTGTAATGCGGTCTTTATCACTACTGTGCCTGTATGTGGTTATGAAAGAGACATATTTGGACATGACTTAGTTACTCAAACACTTCTCTGATCCATTCAATATGACATATACCCCAGTTTCATTTGAAGAATGACTTTATAGAGTTCTGCATACAAGACAATGTTAAAAAGTGAGTGTATGTTCAGAATGGGGAGGCCACAGGCTGTTCAGGAATTAGGGACATCGGGTGTGTCACTAATGACCATTTGACCTTGAGCAAATCACTTGACCTTCCTAGGCCTAGGGTACTATCTATGATCTCCAGACCCTTCCAAATCAGCACTGTCTAGCTCAGGAAATTAACTTTTTTTTTTTTTTTTTTTTTTTTTGAGGGGGTTAGAGATAGAGGAAAGTTCAGAGGAATGATTTAGGGTTTGATGGTACAGTACAAACACAGGCCACTAACCCAGTTTCCACTGTGGGCTGTAACAGGCCAGCACTCTGCTCTTGGCCTTCAGCTATTTGACCTGGGCCAGCCCTCCACCTTTTGTGTTTTTAAGAGATACAAGTTGTGCATTCCCACATTTCCCTACCAGGTCGTCCAAGCTGTTCAATTACCTCCTTCAAAGCCCATTTTGAGTTGAATGCACTCTCCCTCTTCCCCCATCACTCACCGCACAGATAAGAACTTTAAGAACCTTGAAAAACCTACTAAATGCAGGCACAGTGCAAGCCCTGGAAATAAAGGAGCAGATTCTATCCTACTGTATTCTTGTGATCTAGTCATTTTATCCCAAATTGGTTGCTGCTTTGGCGGTCATTTTGTATAAACTTTTCTCAACTAGACTTTACCCCGTTGGGGTCGGGGCCCGTCTTCTGCCGGGGTTAGGGGTTATCACGGCTCCGAGTTACAGAGGGTACGAACGTGATGTGCATTCCCTTCTCCTGCCCTGGGGCCCCCCTCTTTCCTTCAGGAACTCCTACTACCGTCTACTGCCCGCAGCCTCCAGTCCTTTTTCGGGTTTATTGTACCCAGAGGCCCTGGTGAGCCAGCCAGTCCTCCTTTCAGGGTCAATAGTAACCCTCGTAAAATGAATATCTACACACCCCTCCCCTATGTAGTTGCTCCGGGCGCATCCTGTGTTTATGGAAAGTCTCCCAGTCAAAAGTATACCTTAAAGGCCATCTTAGGGCGGTGAAGACACACCCTTGCTGGCACTAGCCCGCACAAACGGCTCCGCAGTAAGGGGGAGCCAGTTTTTTCCTTTGCGGGAGGACTGCCACCTCTGCTGGAGCTGGCTAACCCCCAGCGGCCCCAGGAGAAGGAGCCTCGGACCCTAGGCCGCCCCCGCGTCGGAAGCCCCCGCCGGCGCCAGGGGCCGCGGTGGGAACAGCAGCCCGGGAGGGGCCGGGCAGAGCGCCCTGGGGGAAGGGGAGGAGCACGCCGGTCTCTGGGTACGGAAGGCGGAGGGAAAGAGGAAGGCGAGAGATGGGAGGTGAAGGCGGGCGGAGGGAGGAAGGGAAGCGGGCGGAGGGATGCCGCCGACGGCCGGTTCCTTTTCCGGGCGGCCCAGTACACGCGCGCCCTCCGTCTCGGCCCTGCGGCTGCGAGAGCAGCCTCGGGGAGCCCCGGGCCGCGGCGCGCTCGGACTGGGGGGCCCGCAGCCCCTCTCGGTCCCGCGCGCCACTCCCCGGCTCTCCCTTCTGCCCGCCGGTCCCCATTGCTGCACTCCCTCCATTTCCCAAGTGCGTGGTCTTTTAAGCCTCGCCGTTCAGCCAGCTCCCGCCGCGCCGCTTTCTCTTCCACCGCCCCCCGCCGGCTGTCTGCGGTGGCCTTCCCGATTTCCTCTCCTTCCTGCCCTCCCCAGCCTCGGAGGCGCCCCACGCCCCAGCTCCGTCTTTCCGGGCACTCACCCCTTTCCCCATGGTGGCGGTGGTTGGTGCCCGGCCCCGGGTCCTGCCGCTTGAGATGCAGAGAGAACAGAGAGCAACTCCCGGCCGAGCGAGCGCGACCGGGGGAGAAGCGAGGAGGGACCTAGGGCTGCCGCGGGGCGGGAGGGAGTGCGGCCGGCGGTCGGGCCGATGCCGCCGCCGGGGTTGCTATCGCTGCTGCCGCCACGTGTCTTCTTACTCCCGCCACAGTTCTGCGTCCCAAACCCCGCCGCAGCTCCAGCCCGCGCCTCCTCCTCACTTCCTAAAATATGCAACCTGCGTGCTAGCCCCGCCCACGCCGTGT
This sequence comes from Rhynchonycteris naso, assembly GCA_037038555.1. Classification (NCBI taxonomy): domain Eukaryota; kingdom Metazoa; phylum Chordata; class Mammalia; order Chiroptera; family Emballonuridae; genus Rhynchonycteris; species Rhynchonycteris naso. The sequence continues at coordinate 132,450,669 of CM072998.1, forward strand.
ACGTCACTGTTACCGGAGCAACCTGACTCTCGCTGTGGGCCAGACCCCGCCCCCCAAACCCCTCCTCCAGGCCCGGGCGGTGCCGGCTGCGTCCAGTTGGCGCTCCCGGCAGGAGGCCGCGGGTCTGGGGCGCGAGTGCCCACTTCCCGGGAGGCCGAGGCAGCGCTGCTGCCGGGCGCGCCGGCTGGCTGGCCAGTAGGAACTCAGTGGACGTGGAGCTGCCGCGCCCCTCCCGCCGCCTTTTACGACCGCCCTGCTTTGTAGGGCACGGAAGGTCCGCAGTGGGTGCGGGTACTTTTTCGGAACAGAGCTCCCCGAATCTCCGGGAACCCGGACAGAAACCTCATGCGGAGAGGCCTTTCCGGGGAGTCAGGCAGCTCCTCTGGGAATAAGGGACGCGCCGAGGTGGGATTGGGGGTCGAGTGTGACTGAAACCAGCGCCCACCCTAGGAACCCCACCTCCTATCTGCAGAGTCCTGGCCCCGCGCCCACCTGCTGATGACCTTCCTAGCCTCTTGGTGCACTCCCCAACACCTCCTCTGGTCTGGAATCCCGGTTATCCATTTCCCGCTGGGCTGCTGGAGGAATGAGCCTCTACTGGCCTTGCCAGAGGTCTCAAGCCCCTCCCCAAATGACAATCCAAAGGACATCCCGTGAATTCATTGAGGCTACTGTGTGAATGAAACCTGCTTGTCCAGTTTGGGGATTGGCCTTTCAGAGGAGGATCACCTGAAACCTTAAGGAATGCATAATGTTAACAAAAGGTGCTGACTCTAGGGTTGAAGACCTCTCTGGTGCCTCTCCATGCCTCCCACCTGGCACAGTCATACCTCTTCCAGGGCAACCTAGGGTGTTCTCAGGGACCCTGGGCCTGGAGTGTGATGATGAGCCCCAAGAACCCTCCAGAGAGCCCTAGTTAGCTGCATGATGGGACTTCCTGCCTATTATACCTTCGGCTTAGCAGTGACTGCAGTGGCTGAAGGTCTCCAATGTTTATAAAGCAAAGTATCAGTTGGCTCAATGGTAGAATGTAGACCCAGCATGTGGAAGTCCCAGGTTCAATTCCCAATTGGCACACTGGAGAAGCGACCATCAGCCTCTCCGCCCCTCCCCCTTCTCTTTCTGTCTTTCTTCTTCTCCGTAGCCATGGATCAAATGATTTGAGCAAGTTGGCCCCAGGCTCTGAGGATGGCTCCATGGCCTACCTCAGGTGCTGAAATAGCTAGGTTGCTGAGCAATGGAGCAGTGGCCTCATATAGGCAAAGCATCACTGCAGTAAGGGCTTGCCAGGTAGATCCCAGCCAGGTATATGTGGGGGTCTCTCTGCCTCCCTGCCTCCCTGGCTCTTACTTAATTAAAAAATCATAGAAAAAAAATAAAAGAAAGCAAAGTATCATTATTAACAATACTTTCAGGAAGTCAGCTATACTCTGGGAAAGCTCAGGATTCCCAGGAGCAAGTTACTCTACCTATCTGGGAAATACTACAAGATACAAGGAAAACATTAACTTCCTAAGCAAGTACAAGCTGACTTTACAAACCCCTAAGTATTCATTTAACATGAACAAATAAAGATGTGAAGCTCGAAAGAAGTGAGGGAGGAAGGAAGGAAGGAAGGAAAGGGAGGATAGGAACTGTGTTATCAGTTAGAACGTTAGGGTAATTTAACCTGGGTTCTATTGAACCCTAGGGGTTCGATGAGTTGGGTCTCAGGGGTTCGGAGAAGCCTCTGCCGGGGAGGCCAGAATAAAGTAATACCGTAATTTGTTGTGAGTTCATGCACTTTGTTGGTTTTGTTCTTTGAGCAAGGTGATGTTCATGCCTGGCTCATTTTGTGCACCAGTATAAAAAACATATACCTATGTCTTGAATTTGGAAAAAAATTATATTTTATTTATCACTAAAGAAGGGTTCGGTGAATGCGCATATGAAACTGGTGGGTTCGGTACCTCAAAAAAGGTTAAGAACCACTGTTTTAAAAGAAACTTTCTCTTGCTCAATAATGCATTGTTAAGGGCTGGTCCCTTCTCCAGTGATTCTTAATCCACACCATGAAGAGCAAAGGAACTGTAATCTGAACTCAAGTTCACGACAGCTGGGGAAAGAGATCCGAAATCCAGAACAGAGTTCCCAACACTCCTAATTCAACAGAAGGCATTTACAGAGGCTATCAGGGCTCTATCTCCAAGGAAATGGAAAATGCGTTCTTTACATTCCTTTACAGCCCCCATTACTGCTAATTTACAGCAGGCTTTTGCTTGCTAAAGATCTCTTAGCCTGTTTAAGATTGTCTCTTGGGCTCTGGTCTGAATGGAAAAAGTGCAAGAACAAGGAACAGATGTATAAAGCAAAACTAAACAATGTAGATTTCTCCTGCCAGCTGAACTCATTTTTCTCCATTAAGTAAAAGAATAATTTTCCATTCAACAATGTAACCCTGATAGATCAAAGCTTTGATTGCCCTTTGTTCCTAATGCTCTTTATTTGGTAGCTAAAGATCATTGAAAGTCCTCCCAGGAGGACCTCAAAGTTTCAGCTGTATTCCAGAGGGGGGAGAAACAAGACATGTTTACTAAAAACTTTGTTTTTGCCTTTGCCTTCATATAGTACTTTTCCATATAGGATCCCATTGGATTCTCATAAGTCTGGAAGGTAAAGGGCTTTAGCTACATTTTTTATATCAGGGACTTTCTTTGCATAAGACCATTCAGCTAGTGAGTGGGAAAGCCTGGTTTTCTCCAAATTGCAAAGTAGAAACCATCTTCCTACTTCTTAAGTTCAGTATCTGAGCATGGCACTAGAGAAGTTTGGGTAGGGGAATAGCAATTGCTTTGCACATTGCTATCCTTGTAAATACAGAAGCTTTCCACATCTCATTTACAACCAACATGACCTCAGCTATAGCCTTTTCTTCTTATTTCATCAATCTACTGTGTACATCCTTATCCTGCAGAAAGCCATTATTTTATAGAAATGCTTTATATAGGTCAACAACACTCCCACCCCTGTTCTGACCCACCTGATTTCACCTCCAGAGGCGAATTTCATCCCAATTTTGAGGTCTTTGATAATTCCATTTCCCACAGCAGTCTTATGGAAAGAAACATAGTCAACAAAAACATCTCAGATTATCAGGCAGGGCCTTGCTATTGCTCCTCTAAAAGTATGCTTTCTCTAAATACTACTTCTAAGGGCTAGATAGGAACTCCTAGGCAGTCTAAAGGGGTGTTTTATAGGAATAGGGTTATTGCTAGTAGTTGAGGGCTAATTTTAAGAAGCAAAGGGAAAAGAATTGGGTAAAGAATTGGGAGTTGGCCAAAACCCTGTACTGAGTGATGGCTCAAGCTACTGATTTGCATCATATTTTATGGCAAAGAGTGATGAAAAGAAATCCTACCTGGTTGTAATAAGGAACCCTGGACAAGCTCATGGAATTAAGACACAGGGACAACATGGCCAGGACTGAGGTTCAGATGTATTAGATGCAATAGATGTACTTTGGGATATAGGCGACCAAAGGGGGGAACATCTTTTTCTTGGGAAAAATTTCTTCCCTCCTCTTGGGTGAGGCTTCTCAGTGGAATCTTCGAGATCAAATACAGGTACATCCCTCTTTCTTTTCTTTAAACTTCTTTTTATTTTCATTTTAGAGAGGAGACACAGAGTGAGAAAAAGAGAGAGAGAGAGAGAGAGAGAGAAAGGGAGGAGGAGCTGGAAGCATCAACTCCCATATGTGCCTTGATCAGACCAGTGCAGGGTTTTGAACTGGCAACCTCAGTGTTCCCAGGTTGATGCTTTATCCACTGCGCCACCACAGGTCAGGCCAGGTACATCCCTCTTTTTACAATGAAGAAACTGAGGCCCAGGAACTGTTGGGCAATGGATAGTCCCAGGAGAGCAGCAGAGCAGTGCAGGGGACAACAACAATACTTCTAAAATACAGGGTGGGGAAAGGTTTGCCTCTATCAGCTGTTTTGAAGCTCCTAGCTTGGGGGACAATGAAACGATTGGCTTCTAGACCTTTAGTAGCATTATAGACCCCAAAACTGCCAAGTGTGGATGGCTTTGAGGAGGGTTTGACACAACCATGGAGGATTGGTCCAGTCATTGTGAACAGAGTCAGCAGATGTATGAGAAATATGATGCAAATCAGTAGCTTGAGCCAAAAATGCTAGCACTTTGAATAAGTACTTGCTGAACTGAATAAACACACATTGCAATTAAGGATTTGAAAATATGAGTTGGAGTCTACACCAAGTTAGCATTTTCCATAGGAAGCAAAACTTTGGGGGACCAAATGAGCTAGGAATCTAGAAGGACAGAAGTCTCTTGGGCCCAGAGCTAGTGTGGAAACAATCTTAAGCAAGAATCTTGATCCTTTATTTCCTAGCTACCTCAGCAAGCCACTTAGCCACCATTCTCCCCGAGTGAAAACCAATGCCTAAGTTCTTCCTAGCCCATGTCTTTCTGCCATTGCAAATCTATGTTTTCCTGTCTGGTAGCAAATACGGTCTTTAAACACAGGTCTAAGCATACCACTGACCGTCAAAAATCAGTCAGCTAAGTAATTCCTACCCCTGTAACTTCTCCTGACTCCATAGTCTACTCATCTCTTAATTCCCTTTTAAAGCTCCCTAGTACTACTCAACTGAATATACTTTTTTAACGATTTAAAGCCCTCAAGTTTTGCATTCAGGAATTTAGAAAAATTAGCCTTCAACTGGGACCTGCCCTGGGGGCTACTACCAAACACAGAGTCAAATCCTCAGACTTTTCCTCAGCCTCTCTTAACCTACTGCCACTTAGATAATTTGCTTCTCTTGAAGCAGCCTTAGTAAATACAATTATAAAGGACTCGAGTTGTTTCCCCTGTGTTTGAGGAGGGATCCTAAAATTATGAACTAGGGTTGGGTCTTCTTGCACTTTCCTCCACAGACTTCACCCTACTCCAAAAACACTATTTAATGTTACAATATCCTGGCAAGTAAAAACTCACTGTTAGTTTTCTTCAAATCAACAACCATTGGGACATTGTAAACAAATATCAAATGGCAACAAAGAAGGAATCTAAACCAGTGGTTTTCAAATCTTTTTACACTTGGGGAGAATTATTTTGGGGACCACTAAGGCAGAAATCACTCTGAGGATTAGTGAATTTGACTAAGATCATTGGGTCTCTAATCTTCTTACAACATCAGGGTGGTTAGCTCTTTTGCAGACTAGCATGAAATTTCTGGCAGACTGGTGGTTGAAAAACACTGTTCTAGTCTGAACATATTCTACTGCCAGAGTCCAGTGTGCACCCAGACAGTAGAGACATGGCTTTAGGTGAGCTTACCATACAGGGCAAGCCTGATGCAGAGGAGGTGGCAGGAGATCCTGTCCTTTAACCCTTCCTGTTCCCAGGGGAATACAGCCATGAGCACTAAGGAAATGAACGCTACCATTGGAGTGGATAGATTTGCTATTCTTGGCTTTTAAATCTTCCGTGGAAAAACAACTGAGCAAGTTCTGTGGAAGCTGGTCCTACTGAGAACAGTACTCTTCCACTGATGCCTTCACACTGAAACTGGCTTTCAGGGACTGGGCAGTGTTCCTTTCCACAGGGTGAAAAGCCATGCTAAGAGGAGAGGATGCAAAACCATCAAAAAGTGTTTGGTTCATTTAAAAAATTTTTGAGAGTTTTTGTAACAGCAGTAGAAAGTAACCAAGAAGTAGGTCAGGCACAAAAATAGGAACCAGCTCAATTAATTTCTAACAGCTTAGGTTTTACTCTGGAGGCTGCCATTTTGGTTGATGGGTAACTTTTGCATGCGGACCCTTCCATATAAGCCCCTAAAAAGGGTTCCCTCTCTTTCTTCCCCCCTCAGCAAGAACCCTCTCTAACCCCTACCTCTGGTACTCCAGAATGTTTAATTGAAGTCAGAGCTAGTTTATGCAGAAACCTACAAACAGCCATTATTGGGGATCCACTCTGAGCTTAGCACTGTGCTTGATGCTGTCATTTAAAGATGACCAAGACACACTTTCTACCCTTAAACAGTTCACCATCTGGCTTAAAGAGAGACATGCAGAGAGTAGCACAGCAAGAGATACTGTATGAAGCAACTCATAAGGATATGAAGAAAGATGCAGTCAGCTCTGCCTGCCCACCTGGAAGGGCTTCTCTGGTTGACTCTTGGAAGATGGATAGGAATTCGTGGAAAGGAGGAAAGGGAGGGAAGGAGGGGGGCAGGAAGGGGGAAGGAGGGGGGAGGGAGAGAGGGAGAGAAGGAGAGAAAGAGTAAGGGAGGGAGTGTGTGTATTAGGGGTGTGATTGCAAGCAGTTTCATGGACAAAACCTTCAGGACATAAACTGCCTGTTGGAGGTCTGACCAGGAGTTGAAAGTGGCTAGGGCATAGGCTCAGTGAGATAGAGGGAGCAGCAAACCAGCCTGGAGAGGAGAGCAGGGTCCAGATTGTGGAGGACTTGGATGCTATTCTGAGGGCTTGGACTTTCTCCCATAGGCCATAGGGAGACTCAGCAGGGTTTGAAGCAGGGAGATGGTGTGACCAGACCTGTGCTTTGGAAAGATTTCTCTGGCAGTGCCAGGCCCCTGGGATGAGCCTTCCCAATCAGTTATTGATCAAAGTTCTTCTGAAGCATATTCAGATTCACAAGACTTCTATGTCCCTCCATATATCTTTGAAGAGATGACATATTAATTTCATTTTCTTTCTTTCTTTCTCTCTCTCTCTTTTTTTCTTTTTTTGCACACATGTGCATGTCTTAATCCCCATCATAATCCCAGTTATCCACTACTTCTCCCAAACACCCAAACAGAGGCTTTTAAATTATTGGATAGGATGGAAAACAGGTTTGGACATAGTGTTACAATTGTTAGCATATGACAGATTGACCCTGGAAGAAAGTTTAATTTCCTGGGAAGGTTCAGGCATTTTCCCAGGTTTTCCTAATTTTTGACTAAATTGAATTCCAAATAGACCAAGGACTATTGGCTTCCACATCTCTCAGAAACCAGTTCTTGATGCAAGTCCATCAATCAAAGAAAAGTTAAGTCACCTGGCTCCCAATTCTACCTACAAAGACAGGAACTATGGAGAATAAAGAAAACAGAAAAATGCCAAATTAATGAATAATGTAGCTTCAACTGTCTGGATTAAGTAAAAGAGATCCTGTGTAAACAAATCTCAGTTCTTTTTTGTTGTTTTTTGACAAGTCCTTGCAGAGGTGGATTAAAAGCGGGCACAAGGGGTGCACGCCCTGGGCCCCAACTTCTGAAGGGCCCTGCAAACCCCCAACTTTATACTTTTTCTAATGACAACAAGTTTGGTTTCATATGTGCAATTTTAACATTAATAGTACATAATATTTTTATTTATTTAAAAATATGGTTAACATGTATTTTTTTTAATTTTTATTTTATTCATTTTAGAGAGGAGACACAGAGGGGGGGGGGGAGGAGCTGGAAGCATCAACTCCTATATGTGCCTTGACCGAACCAGTGCAGGGTTTTGAACTGGCGACCTCAGTGTTTGCAGGTCGACGCTTTATCCACTGCGCCACCACAGGTCAGGCAGTTAACATGTATTTTTATTTTCCTTGTCTCTCTCTTTTTTTTAAGGGGCCCAATATTTTCTTCTGCACCCGGGGCCTCAACCAACCTTAATCTGCCTCTGAGTTCTAGTCAATTTGATATCCAGCATCTGGTAGTAGACAGGGCTGTAAGGGTGGTGGGGGAGGTGGTAGTGGGGGAGGAGTCATAGAGGGGGGAGAGTAGTGGGGGAGGAGTCATAGAGGGGGGAGAGTAGTGGGGGAGGGCGTGAGAGTGGGGATAAATGGTTGGAGGAGGTGGCAATGAGGGCCAAGGTGTTGGACCCAAAGCAGTTGATCAAATAACAGAACTCCAACCAATTACCTCCTTCATGCAACAGCCTTTTCCTTATTCACACCAAACTCTGGAATCTATTTTATCTGTAACTATACCCCCAGATTGCTATGAAGATCAGCTGACATGATACACTTGAAGAACTTAAAGCATTGCCTGCTACATAGTAACTGTTCCAAAAGTATAAGGACTTGCCTTGATCTCAAATACCCAGTCAGCCTGGAAGAAACAGGTCCAAGGAAGGATGAAGGCAGCCACGCAAATCTGTCTAGAGAAGAAGGGAGAACAGTCTACTTTACATTGCTCCCTGCCCTTACCTCCTTTCTCCATCACTGGGCCTGTCTCTGGATACACAGCCAGTGCGAGCGGTAACCAGAGCACAGGTGTCAGGTGGATAGAGGTCGGTCGCACTCCACCTGTCTAAACTGGTATGGTTATTGCCAAACCATAGCTGAGGACCAAGGAAACAAAGCCACTATCAATCACATGGCAGTGCCAGCCCAGCCAGTGATTTTCACCTTCAGAATAAGAAGTCTAAATACCCATGCTTAAAAAAAAAAATCCTAAAAAAAAAAAAAGAAAGATACCATTACCATCTGCTAAAGCAATGGCTAATTAGAGAGGGAGAGTTCTTACAGCTTCCTAAGAACAGACCCGAGAGGAGGATGGTTTCAGGACTGCACTCCTGTTCCTGGAATAAGCCGCCAAGGCCGCCAGGCACCGAGCTGCAGGCTGGAAGCCAGGGACCCATTTCCCTCTCCTGCCTCTAATCTCATAAACCACATAAGTGCTCGGACACAATGTATTCTCTTTTCTGCTCACTCTTCATAACGGGGTGGGGGGGGTGGGGGGGGTGGGGAGGGTGGGAGGGGTGGAGGGGGTGGAGGGGGTGATGTGAAAGTTCTGAATTAAGAAACGGTTGACATCAGGGTAACTGAATTTTGCTTGAAGCTGGCCACCTGGTTCACATCACCGGCTCCTGGCAGGTATGGAAGTGTCAGCTAAGTAAGGTTCTGCACTGACTTCTAAACACAGGCGCCCAGTTCATGTGCAGTGCAGAAACCTTACTTTCTAAACAGCAAAAGCCATTTTACATCAGCTTAGAGTGCAGGACACTTAGAATTATAGCAGTAAAGTTGATCTTGTCCATTCCTAGCCACATGTTAAAAAAAAAGCGAACAAACAAACAAACAAAAAACCCTCTCTTCCCCCAAACCAGTAAAAAGCCAGTTCGCTTTGGCTTCCTGATTGGACATCAAGTCATAGAATATGTGTGACTGAAATTACCTTGCTCTCCTTCAGTATTCAGGTGGCTGGGTGTTTCCAACTCCTCAAATAGCAGAGAGAGGAGTGGGCAATGTCAGAAGAATGTCAAGGGTCTACCTGTGGGCTGGATGCCATGTCCTACCCTTCTCTGTAACTTTCTGTTGCCAGTCACTCCTGTTCCCTCAAAGAGAGACACCATCAGGTCGTAGTCTTTGTCTCCAACCTCAGAGACCCCACCTACCAAGAGAAAGGAAACTGAAAAGAATCCAGGAGCTTTGCAGGTAACTAGCAGCCAGGGCTGTCTGGACCAAGTGCGTTTCCATTGACATGCACAGACAGAGCTGGTGTCCACTGGAAGGGTTTGCGAGGTCAAGATCTGGGAAGGAACAAAACTGCTGGGAACTTGGGTGATCTGAAGAAGTCAGTTGAGCAAGTCCTTGAACTTGCCTTTGAGCCAATTGGCCACACATCTGAAGTGTTTCCTGTGGAACTGAGTGCAGTTAGGAGCCTTGCTCAGGCAGCACTTGATTCTGGAGTTGGGAGGAGAGCTAAGTAGGCAGTCTGGGTTTTACAAAAGACAGTAGGCTGATGGAATGATGATTCTACACCAGAAATAACCGGGTCTGACCTCCTCTTTTCCACAGTGGAACTGAGGCTGAGAGTCTTTTCCAGAGTGGAACTGAGGCTTAGAGGTGCCTGCTTCCCCAGCATAACAGAGCCCCTTAATATTGAGGGAAGACACCCCCCCTCAGCCCTTCTCTTCCTACTATGCTATGCTGTTTCCTTAGCTTTAGAACCACCAGAAGAGAATCAAAGATAAGAACAGAAATGTTTTGTATCTAAACAAAAAGATGAGAGTTATCCAAATCATTCATTTAAAGGACCAACTCTTTTAAAATAGTATTTTCCATGATACCATGGGTACTCAGATTCATCTTTAATGTCCCCCTTTATGTTTAATGTTCACACTTTTCTCAGGGGAACTGTATCTGAACACACACACATTACTGTTTTGAATTTGAGAGAATTCAAGGACACCTTTTCCTTTCTTCAAAATGATGTCAAGATAAAATTAAATTAAAATATCTTGCAGGCTTAAAAAAGCTCCCTCCTACCACCACCTGCATTTCTTTTCTGGGAAGCCTCTTTCTTCAGTGACAGTCCGCTGGACCCCATCTGTAAGGCCAGTAGCCACGGCCACCGTCACAGCCGCCTGGCCCGTGCAGGTTCACATTTGATTCTGACAGACGGTAATGAAACAACATAACTAAGAACTGGTGGGCCATTAGCTTTAATCCTAGCTTGCACCTGGCAGGTGAGAAATACACACAGTGGGAAAACACTTCTCTTTCCATTTAGGGCTCCCAAAACCACTGACTTATCCGAGTTTCCTAGAATCAAAGGTTTCTAGCTCACCAGCCTTATTCACCTCTGTTCCCTATCTCCTTCTCTCTGCACAAACTGGCTTCTCCGCCATCTTGGCTGCTTCTCCTCTCCCCCACGTGGTCTTTCTCTGCTCTCCTCTGGCATGGGCTCCTCTGCCCCATTTTATGGTGTAGAAATTAAAACCTTTAATCCAATATACAAACAAGAAAGTCTCTGATACAAAGTCACTTATCTGAGGCATAAATGGGATTCCTCATGAGAGTGCACCACCCCACATCATGCAACAGTCAAGGGAGTGGGGAAAAGCTCAGTTTTAATACTAAGCCTTAGGCTATAACTACCCTGCCTGCTTACAGCCGGTCCCCCACACCCAATGCAAACTATAAGCGAGCAAACATATATATCATATGTACAAACTTATTTGACCAACACCACCACACTGTATGGGGTCTCCCCAGATTACTGGGTGACAGTGCTCAGCTCCACTCCATGGCCATCTTGCTTGCACCATCATCAGACATTTCTTCTCCTGCTAGCTGGTGGGGAAGGAGGATTCTGAAGACTGTAGGGAGGGCAGTGGCCTGGGGCCGGGGCCTTCGTGTGGAGCTGGGCTAAGGATCGAGCAGACTATGGAGGTAGGAAGGTGTTCCAGCAAGCAAAGGTGCCTCAGAGCCTATCCCAGCTCTCCGCAGGCACATTTAGATCTCTTTCTTAATCTAATGAAGGGGCACTTGCCTAAATCTGAAAGGTGCCATAGATGATTTAATATACTATATCCTGTCCTGAAGCAGTTTGATCCACCCAATTTCCTCTTCAAAACTATATGGTTTCTGTCTAATATAAGGTGACCAGACGTCCTGCTTTTGGCGGTATAGTCCCGATTTTTAACAATTTGTCCCACGACCCGTGGCATATAAAAAAAGTCCCGATTTTTGGAAAGAATGCATGGAAAGCTAGGGAATGGCAAGAGAACAGAAAGGGAATATACGGTTTTCGGTGGGGAGACCTGGCCTTGACCTGGAAGCGCCCTCACTGCCAAGAGCTGGCTGTCCCTTGTGGGGCCTGAAACAAAGAACTTCAGGCGGGATGTACCTGCTGGGGCGGCAGCTGTTAAGTCCCCTAACTACTCATAGGCCCACATACTGGACGCTGGCATGTGGCTCCAGGCTCTGTAAGGCCAAGCTGCTCAGTCTCCAGTGGGTGGCGAGGCTGGATGGGGGGAGCGCAGCTGCCTCAAGGACAAGTCCAGGCAGGGAATGTGCGCGACCACTCATGTGCGAGTGCGCTGGCGGCGCTGCCCGGCCTGCTCCCACCCGCTCGTGCAGCTCTGGCATCAGTTTCGGGACCATATAACCCGATCCCTCTGACTTACTCAAAATTTCCCATATAGTAATGTTTCCAAAAATTATCTTTTTAATGAGGTATCATTATTAAAAATATATATTGATAAGGAAAAGGTTAAATCTTGGGCATCAGCAAAAATCACAGTAGAGAACAAATGATTAGAAATATTTCATCATTTTGAAACAAACCATGTTCCATACAATAATGCACTAAAAATTGTGGAATATGTGCTGTTTTTACCAGGAACTAATGCTGTGACTGAACGCGTTTTTTCTATGGTAAATAAAGTGTGGACATCAGAAAAATCAATTAAGTGTTGAGACTTTGAAAGCCATTTTATGTGTGAAATATAATTTAACAAATTCTTGTGAAAAATTTCATGACCTTTTAAACAATGACAGCAATCTACTAAAAAAAATTCACTCAAATGAAAAATACGCCAAAAAATAAAATAATACTATACATAATTGTACTTATGTTGAAATTAAAAAATAGATTACAATACTATTTTTGCATTTTATGAAAATAATTTTTGCTCCATATTGACCAAATTTTTAATCAAGAACTTCCCACCCCACCCCACCCCCCATGAATGGTGTCCCGCTTTACCAGTTTTAAAATCTGGTCATCTTAGTCTAATAGGTCTCTGTCAATATTGATAGAAAATCACTGACATCTTATAGCCTCTGAAGCACTATGGTCTCTTTACTCTCCTCTTCCTTGCCGAAAGACAGAGTCTCAAATCTCCTTATTCCTTCACCCACTCATGTTTCTCTCTCTGCTGTCACCACATCCACTTTTCTGCCTTTGCAGAGAACTGCCTCTTCTCCTGGCTTCTCTGAAAACTCCAATCATAAGAGATTCCATCTTCAAACATCTGGATCCATGCTTACTGTGCAGGAAATCAGGTCCCTATGCTTTGGAACAGCGATGGGTGGAGGTGGGGGTACTGACTTTAACTCTAGCAGCAGGAAGGCTAGAGGGACCTGTGAGCCACAGTGCCCTCAGGACAAGGACTGTCCCTCTTTCTGTACAGTTATCAAGATTCCTTTTCCTTTTAAAGCTACTCTTACCATAAATCCCATCCTGCTGATTATCCAAGTTGGGTTTTGTAGAACTATACTGTGATTTCTCCTTGGGTGTTGCCCATAGCCTCTAACAACATCAGAAAACAGGTCTGGAGAAATACTGAAAATTTTCTCTCTGAGGTTCATATCAGTTCCTGGGACCACCTGGCAAGCCCATGCCTTCCAGTACACTCCTCCTGCACCCAGTGGTGGGCCACTCCTGTAAGTCGGCTGGGACCCACACTGCCCTGTTCTCCATCACTGGTGGTGCTGCATGTTTCTGTGGCAGCCACACCTTCTCCAAAGAGGTCTGAATCTCAGCCTTGGCAGTGGGCAAGGGACCCTTTTAAGTTTCTAAGTATCTTATTCACCATTCCCGGCCCAAGATATAGTAGCTGATGCTGGCAGTTGCCCCTTCTATACCCTTAGAATCACCTACTCTTTGAAGTAGGTATCCACTTTTTACTAGTTGTACAAGTTAACAAGTTTTTATATTAAACTCTCCCTGTTGAAATTACTGGTCTGGATTCTGTTTATTCACTGGACCTTGACTGACACAGCACCTAAATAAATGCAGGAATAAATAATATTCATGAATTAGAAGTTGCAATATTGCAAAGAAGTCATTCTCCCTAAATTGAAATATTGATTTAAGAAACAGGTCTCTCCTAGGTGCTTCTTTTGAAGATATTAGGGTACTGATAAATATAAAATGTCCAACAATACTTGATTATTACTGCAGTACATTTCTGGAAATTGCATGGAAAACCCTAAATCTGATCTTACCCATAAGATTGGTGTTATATTTGGATATTGCATTCTTAACCAAAAACTAGGCATCAGATAATCACAATACTAAATATGTCATAGATGCAAAAATTCAAAATTTAAATTAGCACTTCTCAACCCTGGTTGAACATTAGAATTATCAAAGGAGATTATAAAAAACAAAACAAAAAACAATGCTGGGGACCCACTGGGGACCCGTTGAAGCCAAATTTCTATAGGTGAACCCAAGTAATAATTTGTTTATTTATTTGTTGGTTGGTTGGTTTAACTGAGAGCTATGATCAAAAGAAAGAGTTGTCATTTGGCACTTCCAAAACTTAAAAGAGCCATTTGAAAGTAAATTACAGAGGTTTCCGGTCAAGATGGCAAAATAGATAAGCTTATTACTCACATTCTCCCAAAACCGCATTGAAATTACAACTAAACTACAGAACAACCATCATGCAGAACGACCTGAAATCTAGCTGAACAGAAGCCTACAGCTAAGGGCCCTGGCCAGGTAACTTAGTCAGTTAGAGCCTTGTCCAACACTGTGCGTTTGATCAGTGGTCACACATATGAGAATCAACCAATGAATGCATAAATAAGTGAAACAACAAATCAATGTTTATATCTCTCTCCTTTTTTCTCTCTAAAATCACTAGATAGATAGATAGATAGATAGATAGATAGATAGATAGATAGATAGATAGATAGAAGAATTAGTCCTACAACTGAGGATATATAGAAGAAGCCACATTGAGACTGGTAGACAGGGCAGATACATGGAACTGGCTGGTGCCACATTTATATGTGGGGGATAAAAATCAGGAGAGATATCTCACCTGGCCTGTAGAAAGAACATCAACCTGGAATGCTGAGGTCACCAGTGTGAAACCCTAGGTTAGCTCAGACAAGACACATAAGACAAGCAATAGGTGAACAACTAAAGTGAAGCAAGTATGAATTGATCCTTCTTGATCCTCCCCCCTCTCTCTTCCATCTCTGTATAATCAATAAATAAAATATTTTTAAAAATCAGGATAAATATCTTGGCTGAATAAGTTCCTGAGGAGTGAGGGGTCCCAGTCCCACAACAATCCCCCAGCCCAGGGTTCCAGTGCCAGGAAGAGAAGTTCCTATAACTCCTGTCAAAACCAGTAGGGGTTGTGGTTGAGGGAGACAGAAGGCTGCTGGAGTCCCAGGCATTCCTCTTAAAGGGCCTGTGCATGAACTTACATGGACTTATTTAGACTCACTCCTTCTAAGCTCTACCACTAGGGCATTAGTTTGAAAATAACCAGGAACATATTTAAGTCTCCATCAACTTAGCTATACTACTTACCCACTCTGGTGATTCTCTGAGACCCTTGCCCTAACCAACTTGTGGGTCCACCCAAGTTTCTAGTGGCTTTTCCATACCAATGGCCTGTCTTGGCTTATCTTCAGACTTTCTTAAAATTCTCAGATAAGCAGCACCTGGCCTTGGCCTGCATGCACTGCACCTCTTGCTAAGTGGTCCCAGACCTAGCACTAGTGGCAAGTGATCTTGGTTTGCAGCTTGGTCTTTCCTGGGCACCTCTGAGTCCAGCACAAGTAGCAACCCTCTGCAGGTCACTTTGCAGATCATGCTGGGTAGACCTAGGCAGAACATAGGTGGAGGCTGACCTTAGATTTCACCTCCTGGGAGGCCCCAGAGCCCTTGCACCTGGTGGAGAGCTTCAGACCACATCAAAACATCACCCAACCACCTCCACAAGGGACACACTCAAGAGGCTGTTCCAGCAAGCACTGGAGTTCTGTTATAGTAAGTTCTGTTCTGTGGAGTGGACCCCTGCACAGCTGATCCTCCGTGGTGGTCCCAGTCAGTCCTTGCAGCTGATGGGCCTGGAGGTAAATTCTCCCATTGATGTGCCAACAGCAATCAAAGCTCAACTACAACAAGAGGTGGGGGCTGGGAATGCCTAGTTTGGGCAATTAGGGAGGCTGTGTCACCACATCCTACAGAACACCCACTATATAAGGTACTTTATCAAGCCTGGTAGACATAGAAACTCTACCTAATATGTAAAAACAAACACAGGGAAGTTGCCAAAATGAGGAGACAAACACATCCCAAATGAAAGAATAGAACAAAACTCCAGAAATAGAACTAAACAAAATGGAGACAAGCAATCTATTAGATGTAAAGTTCAAAATATTGGGTATAAGAATGCTCAATGAACTTAGGGAAAGAAATAGGGAACATAAAAAAAGAACCAGTCAGAAATGAAGAATATATAAACTGAAATGAAGAATACATGACAGGGAATTAACAATGAAGTAGATGAAGCAAAGGATCAAATTAGAGATAAGAAGATAAGGAAGCATAAAACACTGAATCAGAGGAGCAAAAAGAAAACAGAACCCCCCAAAATAAGGATAGTGTAAGGAGTCTCTGGGACAACTTCAAGTGTACTCATATTTGCATCATGGCAGTGCCAGAAGGAGAAGAAAGAGAGAGTAAGGAATTGAAAACCTATGTGAAAAAATAATGACAGAAAACTTCTGTAACCTGGTGAAGGAAATATATATACAAGTCCAGGAGCACAGAGAATCCCAAAGAAGATAAATCTGAAGAGGCCCACACGAAGAAACATCATAATTAAAATACAAAAGGTTAAAGACAAAGGGAGAATCTTAAAAGCAGTTAGTTACCTATAAGGGAGCTCCCATATAACTGTCAACTGATTTCTCAATAGATACTTTGCAGGCCAGAAGGGATGGGCAAGAAATATCAATGTGATAAAAAATAAGGACCTACAACCAAGAGTACTCTATTCAGCAAAGCTGTTATTTAGAATCGAAAGACATAAGAGTTGCTTCCCAGACAAGAAAAAGCTAAAGGATCTCATCACAACCAAACCAGTATTACATGAAATATTAAAGGGTCTTCTTTAAGAAAGTAGAAAAAATGATAAAAATATGAACAATAAAATGGCAATAAATGCTATCTATCAACAATTGAATCTAAGAATTAAAAAAAGTGAATAAGCAGAACAGAAACAGACTCGGATACAGAACAACTTAAACATTGACAGATGGAAGAGGGGTTGAGGGATGGGTGAAAAAGATAAAGGGATTAAGAAGTACAAGTTAGTAGTTGTAGAATAGTCACTGGGATGTAAAATGCAGCATAGGAAATATAGTCAATAATATTGTAATAACTATATATGGTGTCAAATGGGTACTAGATTTATTGGGATGATCACTTGGTAAGTTGTACACATAAAACTAATTTAATGTCAACTGTAATTAAAAAAATAAAAAATAATTAAAGTTAAAAAGAAAAAAAAGCAAATCACAAGATTTATTGATTCTCCAAACGGGAGAGACCCCACAGTCATCTCTTTATAGCACTGATTATTCCTTATTAGGGAGATAGTGTTGCATATTGCATACACTGTTCACCAGGCCCAAATCTGAACTAGTGACCTCAAGATACAACATTTTAAGGTTGATATTAGTGAATTAATGAGTATTTAGAAAGACTCTAAGGCAAATGTAAAAATTCCATATTGAGAATATGGCTGGGAGTCTTTGGCAAAGAATAGACAAGAGAAGAACACAATGATTTTAAAGTCACGTTTCCAGTGATTTGGAAACATTTGGGAATGCCCTTTGCATTAGTGATCTGAAGTGATCTCAGACAGATGGGTCAGGATCAGATTATTTGGAAATTGTGATAATCCAGAGATACATTTTATGATCTTTCCTTCTCGGCAAAATGCTGGAGAGAGCTAAGCAAAGGACAGAAGCCACAGCTCACTCTCTGGGTCACCGCCAGGGCTCCAGGGCGCAGTCAGTGCAGACAGGAGGGTGGTCCTGAGAGCCATCCACCGGAAGGCTCTGTGGAGAGACCAGCCCGGTGCATTCCTCACTAGATCTCTATGTAAATGGGGCTGGGGACAAATCTAAGAGGTTGTTGGTCCCTCTATCATACTCTAGTATTTTGTTATAAATGTGATTTGAGACATGACATATGATGCTTCAGTATATACCTACTTTAAACCAAAATAATAATAATGTCTATTTCCTATCTACCTCAAAAGATACCTTAAGGACAGAGTAAATTCTATCAAAAAATATTTGAGGATTTTAATTTTTTTTTCTGATTATAAGAGTAACATTTATTGAAGAGAATTCAGAAATTACAGAGGAATAGTTGCGAATATAAGGAAGAAAATAAAATATAAAGATAACAGTTGAAAATAATCTCAGAAGCACAGAAAATGAGATTTAAGAAACAATCAAAAGCAATTTTATTTTTAAAGGTCAATCGTTTACGAGGGACAAAGAGAACATGCAATAATTGCCTATAACTACATTTCCATTGACTCCTGAGTGGTAATTTTATCTTTAACACTCCCTACTGGTTTGCCTCACAGTATTAGTGTTATCATTTAAAAAAAGAAGACAAATTATGATTTCATTAGAAATCTATGAACTTTCCAGTCCTATCTTTTTTATTCTATCCCTCGAAAAATAAAGTGAGATGAATAGGAGCAAAGAGAAAAACAGAACAACTGTTTTTCACTTTATATAAAAACTCTCTCCCACCTCTATCTACTGGTGAACAGAGGCTGGAGAAGGCCAAGAATAAGGAGGAGATATCCTCAAACGTTCGTTTAAGAACTTGGTAACTTGTTGCATTATTCATTCATTTCAAGACCATTACCACAGGCTTTATAGCACAAATTATTCCTTATTAGGAAGATAAACTCAGGAATGTGTGGATTCATTGGAACCAGGGGTTAAGTCAGATCAGGAACAATGTGTGTTTATTCTTTTTATTGCTAGAATTTCAGGCAGATCAATGCAAAGTGTCATGGAAATGCCACTTAAGTGAGCAGCGTTTGCATCATCAAAGTGTTTTATAGCATCTTCCATCTAGTAACTCCACATTCTGCTACAAAGGTCAGCTGATGTCCATGTGTAATGAGGAAACAAGGAGCTATCGCTCTATTTCTGATAGGTCTAGGTTTCCTTCATCCATTCAAAAGGCATGCATTGCGTTTCTACTCCCTGCATGGAACCGATCTAGGCACATGAACAAGACAGACCAAGTCTTTCCCATGGTTTTTCTAGCTTAGTGAAAAACATGAACAATCACAAAGCAAAAAGAGTCCAATTTGTTTCAATTATACTTTTAAATGTGCAATATTTGCATTTGACTACAGATAGTTCTAGGGACTATTCAGGAGCCTTCTCAAATTATCTCTTTGCAGGAGAAGAGCATCTCACCACCCACAGTAGCTCCCTCCTCCACCACAAGACCAGATTCTCAGAGTGAGTGTTTCCTGGGCTGCTTTGGGTTGTCCAGGGCCAGTGATGGCCTTTAGGGGATGGGAGTCTCTCTCTTCACACCCAACTAAAAAAAAGCTCTGACGAAAACACTTGGTATCTAGGGACAAGGTTATAAATCATCTATGATGCCCAGGGCTGGAGTAAGTTTGGTGTTAATTTTTAACCATTGGAAACAGTTTTTGCAGTTCAATGCCATTCCTCTTCTTTTGACTCTAGCTGATTTTGATTTTAGTATTTCTTGCCTTAGATTCAAATAGCAGGATTGTTTTCATGTGCCATGATACATTTATTTCCTCTGCATCCTTGTGACAATTTCATTAGTCCTGTGTTAGGAATGCAAAAGGTAAGCCTCAGAGGGATTAGGGGCTGGTTCAAGGTCAGAGACAGAGGAGGACTGCTCTCTAGTTTCTGACCCCCTGTGCAGTGTGTGTGCCCCTCAGTCTGTGCCCATCTCCTCTGTTCTTGTGCACACAGCATAGAGCTGGGCCTTGAGGAAGGCCATGTGAATCGTAATGGGCAGATAGTCATCTTCATGAAGATTATAGTCTCACCGGGGTCACTATCAGCAAGAAAACATTAGGGTAAAGACACTGCATGCATACTTGAATATATAGATTTTAAATATGGTTACAGATAAGAGGGGATATCCCTTAGATGTTGGCTCCCTCTCCTCAAATACAACCTTGAAATAGAAAATACAGTATTAATTTATAAACATATATATTTATATGATATGTTACTAAAGCAACAAAACTATCTATTATTATTCCAATAAAAATTGTACAGGATCTTTATTGAGAAAAAAAGAAATAGTTCTATTGTTCTGTTAAAGGAGAAAAGGAAAAGACCTAAACGCATGACTGGGACAATTTAATATTGCTATGATGGTGGTTTCCAGATCACTTTATACTTCATTACAAGTCCAATAAAAACTACAGCAGGCATTTCTGGGATTGTAATAAACTGATTTGAAATTTTATATGGAAGAATAAAGACTGAAATAACTAAGTAGCTTTGAAAAAGAAGAACAAAGAGACTGAACCATTTTACTTTGAAATGAGACATTTGAGAAAGACATTTATAACTAAAGTTATAAGGCTGAGGTGCATGAACCAAAGAGACCGACGGAAAGAATAAAAGGTACCCAAACCAAACCATGTGTCTATGAGAAGTAAGTATGTGATAAAGACAGCTGCGCAGGCGCACAGTAAAAGGATAGACTACTTAAAACTTTTTGGAGAGCCTGACCAGGTGGTGGCGCAGTGGATAGAGCATCAGACTGGGATGTGGAGGACCCAGGTTTGAGACACCGAGGTCGCCAACTTGAGTGCGGACCCATCTGGCTTGAGCAAAAGCTCGCCAGCTTGGACCCAAGGTCACTGGCTCCAGCAAGGGGCTGCTCGGTCTGCTGAAGGCCCGCGGTCAAGGCACATATGAGAAAGCAATCAATGAACAACTAAGGTGTCGCAATGAAAAACTGATGATTGATGTTTCTCATCTCTCTCTGTTCCTGTTTGTCTGTCCCTATCTATCCCTCTCTCTGATTCTCTCTCTGTCTCTGTAAAAAAAACAAACACAAACAAAACTTTTTGGAGAAAAGGGTCTATATTGAGAAAAATAAAGTTTAATCTTTATCTCAGTGCATTAAAGAAAAAAAAAACACCACACCTCAAAAGGCATAAATTTCACAATGTGAAAGTAACACTATAAAGCTTAATAGAAGAAAATATTAGAGATTAGTGGTTTGCCCTTAGATGGTAGAAAAATTATTAAATCAAATTTTATAAGCTCTATATATCAAAAGAGAAATTGATGAATTTGATAATAATTAAAAATGAAAGACTTGGATTCAATAAAGGATATTATAAAGTTAATAGGTGACAGGTGGCTGGTGACAGTCTAGAAGATATTCGTGATATGTAAAACTATAAGGTATCAATAGAATGTACAGGGAATTAATGAAAGTCAGCAATAAAAAGACGGAAACAAATGATAGGTAAAAAAGGGACAATGGAAATGTGCCAGGATTTCACGGCACAAGAATCCTCAGTGACTAATTATATGAGGAGACACATTGAACCTGACCAGCAATTAGAGACGAGCCCATTAAAACACCATTGAGAATTCACTTTCCATAACCAGACTTGCAAAACCCCCAAAGTCTGAGAATACCAATCGCGGGTGAGAATGAGTTCAAACAAAACATTTGCACACTGGTGCAGCAAGGCAAACTACTGTACCTCTTTAAGGAAACAACTTGGCCATTTTTATTGAAGTTATATATGTATGATCCTATGACCCAGCAATCTGCCTCCTGGATACATACCTCAGAGAAACTGTCCATCAGGAGAAACTAGGAATTTCTCTCTGTGGGCAGTTTCTTTGGCTAGCATAAAGAATGGTGTAAGTCCAGGAAATTGACCTGAATGTTGAGGAAGTGTTTTGGAGGCAACTGGTGCGTCCGCACTGAAGTATGTGGAATGCATACTGGGTATGTGCGTTTGCTGGAATCGTATGCAGCATGCAGGAGCATGTGGGTATCTTCCCAAAACATGATGTGGGAAGACAAAATAAGATTTATAGCACAACATTATTTATGCAATTTAAAAACATAGACACAGAAACACTATTTTAAATAAATGCACATTCATCTAAACAACAAGTTAGGTTGAAGGACATCCATTAACTATACCGGAGTGGATGCTGGAGAAGGCAAGGAAAGGGTGTTGAGGATGGAGGGTGAACAGGAAGAAAGAAAGCAAGGACAGGCCCTGTACAAACCGCAGAGGAGATGCTGCAAGCTAGGAATGAATGAGTCTGCTCTGCACAGGGACTCCAGAGAAGGCAGTGGGTCAGAGTTGTTTGACAAGATCTAAAGCCTTTTCATGGAAAAATTGGGATGTGAATGGGTTCTGGGTAAAGTAGTTAGTGCATGAAGTGACAATCAATCATTTCCAGCATTTCCAGATGAGAAAAATTCCCACTGAGAATGAAATTAGAAAGACTCTAAATGTACTAGATAGATTATCCTTTGTATAAAATGTTTGCATTTCAGTGGCATTGTCTATACTTTCTCTTATCAATCTTACTTTTAAAACATAAATTCACTAAAATTGGCCATGACTATGAAGCAAAGTTTAATGGTGATGCTTACTTTAAATAATTTTTCATGTACTAGAGAGATGTTCCCATGTTGATTATGAAAAATAAAAAACAGAGTTTTGTAGGCTTTCTACATTCTTTTTGTTTTTGTTTTTTGAGGTGCTATTTAAAAAAAGATCTATGCACTGTAATTGGGTCTTTGTATGGCTTATGGAAAAGTATGATAAATTCATTTTGATTCTGAAAAGATAGAAAACAGAATGACTAAAACAATCTCACTTCTTGAATATTCTGACATCCAAAATGATGTTTTCAGGTAGGTAAAGTAAGAAGACAGATTTAAAATGAAAAATTATTATTTCACAGGTGACAGTTTGGGGTCTAAACTGACTAGATAAAATTCAACAGGGATAAATTTGAGCTCCAGCATTTAATTTCTTTCTTTTTTTATTTATTCATTTTAGAGAGGAGACACAGAGTGAGAGAGAGAGACAGAGAGAGAGAGAGAGAGAGAGAGAGAAAGGGGGAAGGAGCTGGAAGCATCAACTCCCATATGTGCCTTGACCAGACCAGTGCAGGGTTTTGAACTGGCGACCTCAGTGTTCCCAGGTCGACGTTTTATCCACTGCGCCACCACAGGTCAGGCTGAGCTCTAGCATTTAAGCTCAATAAAATCAACTTCCCAAATAGAAAATGGGAGAAATCCAGTCCACGATAATCAATGAGAACAGGATATGGGGTATTTGGTTGACCACAGGCCTAATTTGAGGCTATGGTATAATGTGCCTGCTAAAAATGTCAGCCCAACACTTTGCTTGCATTTGAAGAAGAAATGCAAAGAGTGGGTCACAGGCAACTCCACACTGATCAGATGTCATCTATGATCATGGCCAATGCTAGATATCAAGATAAGTTTTAATAGTTTCGTTTGTTGTGAAGATGATACATGTTGAAAAAATATACACAGCCAATAAAAGCATGTGAGAAAATGCTTAATATTATTAGTCATTAGGAAATGTAAATCAAAATCATAGTGAAATACCACTTCACACCCATCAGAATAATTATGTTAAAAAGATGAACAACAATAAACATAGAGAAATTGAAGCATTCATAAATTGTTGGTGACTCTGGCTGATTAGCTTAGTGGTAGAGCATCGGCCCAGCGTGTGGAAGTAAGTTCCGGTTTAATTCCCAGACAAGGCACACTGGAAAAGTGACCATCTGCTTCTCCACCCCTCCCCCTTTTCTCTCTCTCTCTCTCTCTCTCTCTCTCTCTCTCTTCCCTTCCTGCAGCCATGGATCAAATGGTCCAAGCAAGTTGGCCCCAGGTGCTGAGGATGGCTCCATGGCCTGCACCTCAGGCGTTAAAATAGCTTGGTTGCGAGCATAGCCCCAGATGGGGGTTGCCGAGTGGATCCCATTTGTGGCACATGTGGGAGTCTGTCTCTGCCTCCCCTCTCATTTAATAATAATAATAATAATATAGATAGATAGATAGATAGATAGATAGATAGATAGATAGATAGATAGATAGTTGGTGAAAAGGTAAAATGGTGCAGCTACTTTGGCAAAACGTTTTGGCAGTTTTTTTAAAAGCCAAACACAAACTTATGAGATGAATTCTCCCTTAGAACCTTCAATAAGAATGCAGGTCTGTGTAGAATAAAAAAAATATTGTGTTGTTTAAGCCACTAACTTGGGATAATATGTTTACAGAGGTAATAGAAAACTAACACAAGAAGTTATACTAATATCAGACAAAATAAATTATAAAACAAAAAAAATGTTAGCAGAAACAAAGAGAGATATTTAATAATGAAAAAAGTTCAATTCATTGGAAAGATATGGCAATAATATATATATATATATATACACACACACACACACACACACACACACACACACACAAACACACACACACACACACACATATATTGGATCTGCTGTACCTAACAGCAGATCCCCAAAATACATGAAGAAAAACTGAGAGTTGAAAAGAGAAATAGACAATTCAGATATCATAGTCAGAAACTTCAATATTCCACTTTTAATAATGGGGAGAACACCTAGACAGATGATCAACAAGAAATAGAAGACTTGAACCACAATGTAAAGCAACTAGTCCTAATAGACCTACAGAACATTCTACCCAACAAGCATAGAATAAACTTTCTTCTCAAATGTAGATGGAACATTCTTCAGGATAGACCATAAAACAAACCACAAAAAATTTTAATGGATTGACATGATATAAAATATGTTCTCCAACCACAATAAAATAAAATTAGAAATCAATAACAGAAAGAAATTTGGGAAGTTTACAAATATGTGGAAATTAAATAGGTAGATCTCCTATATACATAGGTGAGACCAAGGAAAACTGAGCAACTCACCAAATGCTGAAGCCACCAGCTTCTTGAGTTGAAAATAAAAGATGTTAGGGGTGGGTGAAGTCAGTTATGGGAGGTTACCAGAAAAAGCGCAATAAACAGGGTAAGGTTGTTATGTAAATATAAGTCATGGTCTTCTGCACAGGTAAGAATTTCTAGAGATAAGGTAAGCCCCTTCTACCAGGCACACAAGAGGGAGACACCCTTACAAATGAAGATGTCCTGCACAAATGTAAATGTATGTTACAAAGGGTAACTTCTTAATTTTCAGTTTCTCCCATATCTGCTGTTTCTTAAAATTAAACAGCTTAAAATAACCCTTCTGCCAAAGAGATATATTTGGGGATGACATATTCTGTTCTCTATAGCTCTTAGACTATACACTTGTATAACATGTAACTTTACTGAACCCAGTGTAGGCAACTGTAACACAATGGTATTTGTGTAATGCATTGTACTACAAGGACAGTAGGACAGCTATGACCTTACCTACTAGGTAATAGTAAGGTTTCAGATGCATTATAATCTTATGTGACCACTAGCGCATGTGCAGTCTGTCATTGACAGAAAAGTCACTTTTATGCAATACATGATTGTATTAAAGAAAATAAATGAAACAAATAAAAAAATTAGTTCTTTGAAAAGATCAATAAAATTAGTGAACCTTTAACTATACTAACCAAGGATGAGTGAGGGAAGAAGATTCAAATTACTAAAATGAGGGGAAAAAAAAGACTATCACTATAAGCCTTACAGAAATATATTGCATTATAAGAAAATACAATGAACAATTGTGTGCCAAAAGATTAGATAATCTAGATTAAGTGAGTAAATTCCTAGGAAAACACAAACCACCAAAATTGACTCATGAAGAAATAGAAATTTTGAATAGAACTATAACAAATAAAGAGGTCAAGTTAGTTAAACAACAGAATGAAACAAAATACAAAAACCCTAACAACTTCTTACAAAGAAAAACCTGAGTCTCACTGGCTTCATTGGTAAATTATATCAAAGTTTTAAAGAAGAATTAAGGAATCAATAATTCATACACTTCCAAAAAACAGAAGAGGAGGGAGTACTTCCTAACTCATTCTATGAGATCAGTATTACAGTGATACTGAAACCAAAGACAATACAAAAAGGAAAACTATATATTAATATAGCTTATAAATATAGAGCAAAATCATCAATATTAGCAAATCAAATCCAGCAACTTAAAAAGGATTCTACATCATTACAAGTGGAATTTATCCCAGGAATGCAAGTTGACTTAACACACAAAAATCAATTAATCTTATACAATGGATTAATAGAATAAAGGACGAAAGGTACATACATGATCATCTCAATAAACACTGAAAAAGTCTTTGATAAAAGCAAACACATTTCATGACAAAACACTTAATATACAAGGAATAGAAGGAAAAGTCCTCAATCACATAAAAGGCATCTATGAAATACCCATAGCTAATATTATACTTAATGTCAAAAGATTGAATACTTTCTTCTAAATTTAAGAATAAAACAAGGATGTCTCTTATCTCCACTTCCACTAACATTGTAATGGAGGTTTGAGCAAGGACAATGAAGCAAAACAAGGAAATAAAATGTATCCAAATTGGAAGGAAGAGGTAAAACACTCTATTTTGCAGATGCTGCAATCTTGTATATAAAAACCCAAGGGAGCCACAAAAATACTGTTAGAACTAATAAATGATGGTGCAGGCATAATATTGATATACAAAAGAGAATTGTATTTCTATAGAAATAATAGTGAACAATTTGAAAAATGATAGTAAAAAAATTCCATTTACAACAGAATCAGAAGAAGAAGATATTTAGGAACAAAATTAACAAAAGAAATATAAGACATAAATTAATTGAAAGGCTAGGGTAATGGATTGCAAGACAATACTGTTGAGATGGCAATACACCCAAAATTGATTTACGGACTCAGTACAATCCCATTCAAGATCCCAGAGGCTTCTGTGTTTTTAAATTTTTGTTGCTGTTGTTGCTTTGTTTTGTAGATATGGGCAAATTGATTCTAAACTTCATATGAGAAGCAAGGGACTGAAAGTAGTCAATGTGATCTTGAAAAAGACCACAGTTGTATACTCATATTTCTTCATTTCAAAAGTTATTACGGAGCTACAATAACCAACCTAATGTGGTACTGTGTGCCAGCATATCTATATAGATCAATAGAATAGAATTGAAAGTCTAACATTAACCTTCACATTTATGGTCAATTGATTTTCATCACGGGTGCCAAAATGATAATACAATACTTTTCAAAAAATGTTATCGATGTGCAAAAGAATGAAGATGAACCCTGACCTCATATGATAGGCAAAAATATACTCAAAGTAGACCTAAGGGTAAGAAACAAAATTATAAAACTTATAAAAGAAAACATAGATATAAATGTTCATTGCCTTGAATTAGACAATGATTTCTTAGCTATGACTCCAAAAGAATAAATAACAAGTGACAACATAGATGGTATTTCATCAAAATTAAAATTTTTGGTACTTCAAAGGGAACAAGAAAGTGAAATGACAACCCACAGAATGGGAGAAAATTCTTGCAAATAATTTATCTAATAAGGGATCTGTATCTAGAATATATAAATAAGACTTAAAATTCAGTAACATGAAGACAAATATCACAATTAAATATGGGCAAAGGATTTGAATAGACAATTCTCCAAAAAAGAAACACAAATGGCCAAAAGTACATGAAAGATTCTCATCATCATTAGTCATTAGGGAAATGCAAATCAAAACCACAAATTACCACTTTACCACAACAATAACTATTATAATAAAAAGATAAAATAATAATTTTTTTGTGAGGATGGGGAGAAAACAGAACCCTCACACAGCATTGGTTGGAATGTAAAATGGTGCAGCCACTTTGGAACACAGTCTGGCAGGTCCTCAAAAAGATAAACATAGAATTACCATGTGACCTGGCATTTTCATTCCTAAATATATATCCCCTTCCCCAAATTAAAACATATCCACACAAAAACTGGTACACCAGTGCTCACGGCAACCTTACTACTTATAATAGTCAAAAGTAGAAACAACTCAGATGTTCATTAATTGATAGATGAATAAATAAAATATGATCAATCCATAATGGAATATTGTTTGGCTATAAAAAAATGAAGTATTGACACATGTTACAACATGGATAAACCTTGAAAACATTATGCTAAGTGAAAGAAATTATTCAAAGAAGAACACATATTATGTAAGTTCATTTATGTGAAAAGTGCAGACCAGGCAAATCTATAGAGACTGAAATAGACCAGTGGTTTCCTAGGGCTGGGGTGGGCTGTGAGAAGAGGGAGGACTGCCAGGGATGGTTAGTAGGTACGGCATTTCTTTTTGAGTTGATAAAGATATTCTAAAATAGACAGTGGTGATGGTTACACAACTGCAAACACAGTAAAAACCATTTAACTACACTTTAAAAAAAAGTAAAATAGAGCTTTTAATTAAAAAAGAAGTTGAACTAAATGGCTGAAGTCATAAACTTACACTATTTCATTTTAAGAAAGAACTTTTCCAGTGACTAGGTCTACCTGAAAATAGAATGAGCTGTGTCTGAATTGGCAAGCTCTCTGCATGTGAGCGATCAGCGGTCGATTGGACGTTGATGATCATCTGTTAAGAATGTCAACCCTTCCTTTCCAGATGCTGATGGTCCTGAGCTGGCTACACAGCCCTTCACCCAATAAAGTTGTGCCCAGGATGTTTCCAGCCTCACCTGGGGCTCTAGAAACTCAGTCTCACTGGGGAATTCTGGGAGACTGTATAGTCTATGCCTCAGACTTATCCCAGCTGAAGGATGAGGGTGCTGGGTTATTGATCTACCAACTTTCTGTTCATCACTGGTTGAGGGCTGCGTCTTGGTCATTAACTTTCTGGCAATTCTAGCTTCTCCTTTGTAGGGGCCAAGTCTGTTCTGAGGCCAGAACCAGGCAGTGAGTTGTGGCTGTTCATGTCAGCTGCCTTCAGGTAGAGAGTGACTGTCAGGGGCCACAATCTGATACAACATCCCAGTCTCTCACTAGAGTCCAGATGGCTAATCTGGGCATCAGACCCATAAAGGCAACCAGTCACTAGATTTCTCCCTCTGTATCCACTTGCAGGGAGATGGGATATTAGTGGGGAGTCAAACAACCCTGGTCTCTGCCTTTTACCTTCCAAAGGCATCTCAAACTCAACCTGCCCAACACTGGACCCACTGCCTTCTCCCCCAAACATCTTCTTTCTATATTTGCTGTTTATGTAGATGGTCACTTAAGCCCCCAACCCAGAACTCTTTCTTTAACCCCACCATCCAATCCATTACCATGCTTGCCAGAGCTACCTCCCACCTGTCTGGACTTCTCTCAATTTACGTGTTTTCAAAATGCATTATTTATTTAAATGGGAATGCAGCTATTCAAGAAAGGACATCAGATAATTTTCTCGGTGGCTGCCAAGCTGAGTGTCTGTGCTTTGGTGACTGTAGTCATTGACTTTGCTTTTCTCGCCAGCTAGGCTGAGAGGCTCTGAGTATAGGTACCACACCTCACATTGTCCCCTTCGTCCCCTACCTCATGGCTCTGAGCACAGGGCTGGCACCAACATCTCACTAACGCTGAACTGCTCTCAGTAGGGCCATCCTGTCCAGTAGGCATGGTAGGCACAGTGGCCTGAACCTACTGTTCTTTCAGAGGCCTATGAATTGTTTTAACTTCTTTTAAAAACAGAAAAAAAATAAACATGGCATAATAAAAATAATAAATGTATATATGAATGAATCCAGCCTGGATTATATTTGTCTTTGCAGCAGTGTAAAGCCAGTAGTCGGGGTCAGGATCACAGCCACCTGACCCGTGCAGGTTCGCATTGGATTCGAACAGTTGGTAATGAAACACAGGAGCCAAAAACTGGTGAGCCATCAGCTTTAATTCTAGCTTGTACCCGGTGGGCAAGCAAAAACACACACTGGGCTCCAAAACCCACACATTCAGTGCTCACAAAGCTACTGACTTATCCGAGTTTCCTAGAATCAAAGCTTTCTAGCTCACCAGACTTATTCACCTCTGTTCCCCATCTCCTCCAGCACAAACTCTTAACAAACTGGCTTCTCCCTCAGCATTCTGCCATCTTGACTGCTTCTCCTGGCCTCCATGTGGCCTTAATCTGCTCTCCTCTCTTCTCAGGAACCAAGCGAAAACTAGCTACTAGTCTGCCCACTTTATAGCATAGATTCAAAACCTTTAATCCAATTATACAAACGAGGAAGTCTCTGTATAATGGGATTCCTCAGGACAGAGCACCAACCCTACATCATCCAATCAGTCAAGGGTGTGGAGAAGAGCTTACTCTTAAACTGAGCCTTTAGGCTATAATGACCCGGCCTGCCGACAGCCTGTCCCAGAACACACATTAATATCAACGAACTTCCATGTGGGCAGCGCCATCTTTAACAAAGTGAGCATAATATATTTTATCTGCCCAACAAGCAGCATAGTTGTAAAATATAACTGTTGTTGGGCAGATAAAATATATTATGCTCACTTTGTTGGGGATGGTGCTGCCCACATGGAAGTTCGTTGATATTAATGTGTGTTCTGGGACAGGCTGTGCGCAGGCCAGGTCGCTATAGCCTAGGGCTTGGTTTTAAGAGTGGGCTCTTCTCCACACCCTTGACTGATTGGATGATGTAGGGTGGTGGACTCCTGAGGAATCCCATTATGCCTCAGATGGGTGACTTTGTATCAGAGACTTCCTTGTTTGTAGATTAGATTAAGAGTTTGGATTTCTACATGAAAAAGTGAGGCTGGCCCGGAATTTGCACTCGGTTCCTGGGATTAGTATAGAGAGTAGAGCAGATTAAGGCCACATGGAGGAGAGGAAGCAGCCAAGATGGCAGAGTGCTGAGGAAGTGTTTGTGCAGGAGGAGATGGGAAACAGAGGTAAATAAGTCTGGTGAGCTAGAAGCCTTTGATTCTAGGAAATTCAGATAAGTCAGTAGCTTTGTGAGCACCAAATGAGTGGGTTTTGGAGCCCAGTGTGTGTTTTTGCTTGCCCGCCGGGTGCAAGCTAGAATTAAAGCTGATGGCTCACCAGTTTTTGGCTCTGTTGTTTCATTACCAACTGTTCGAATCTAATGCGAACCTGCATGGGTCAGGCTGCTGTGATGGCGGCCTCGACTACTGGCTTTACAACTGTTATTATTGTTTCTTCCTTGTTATGGACAAAGAGGCCCAGGAGAGGGATGACACAGCCCTGGTTTTCAGGTCAGCATCTCCTGCTTGCTATAAAGTCAGAAACTTCTGGACTTGTCAGGGGCTGCATGACCATTGTACTTTTTCAGTTACAAATGAAAGAAGAGCTCAGAGAATTGTGTATTCTGCCTTGCCACACCTCCCTTGAAGACTCCAGGACAAAAATAGCCCCAAGGCCTTTTAGACTGGTTGAATTGAAGATAAGTTTAAATTTAAGAGGTTTTTCACTTCAAACATGGGTGATAAGATAAAAAAAGAAATCCAGAAAGTCTACTTTAGTTCTATTCCAGTTAAACTTTTATTTCAAAGAACTATTTAAAGGACCTGACATGTGAAACACAAAACTCTTTTTTTAAAAAAATCCATCAAGGTTATGACAAAGAGCCTGAGACGAGACCTCCTTTCCCCAGCAGTGGATATCCTGTGAGTGCCAAGGTATGGGCCATGCAGAGAGGACAGCTCTGTTCTGCTGGCCCTAGGGCCATCTGTGATACAAATTTGTTTCCTGGACTCCCTGCAAGTTGCCAGCTGCAAGCATTTGCCCCGCAAATCAGGTTAAAATGAACAAAGGCAGCCTCAAAGGGGGATGTGTCAGGGCACTGCAGGCCAAGGGGTGTGTGTCATGGGTGGTGGGGAAGGATGGGTGGAGCAGGTTGGGGAGGCAGAAATTTGTTGCTATGCAACCAGCCCTGATGCCTTTGTAAATGCGGATATATTTTGTTTGAAGCAGCAGCTGGCTGCCATAGCACCTTTTTATCTTCTCCTCCTTTCTGTGCCCAGAACACAGACCTAGCTGTGGCTCTCACAAGATCCTGGGAGGATGGAAGGGGGAATCTGGTTGGGGCTCTAGAAAAGACATGTGCCTGAAAGAGCAAATGATTTGACAGGACAGCCTGGAGTTAATGAAGTCTAGACACTTAGGATTACTAACCAAGCCCTTATGTGTTTATTTAATCTCTTCGACTTTTACGTTTCTTGGTTGTAAAACTAAGGAGATAGAGCTTTTCCAGGAATGTTTTAAAGATTAGAGAAAATGCATAAGAGGACTTGGTCCAGTCCCTGGTATGTAGTAGATGCTCAGTAAGCGGTAGCAGAGTGGTGAGAGTGTGGGCCCAGGCACCAGACTGCTGTGTGCCCATCTGTAAAGCCAGTTGTAATGCCAGTAGTGTAGGCTACTATCACAGCAGCCTGACCCGTGCAGGTTCACATTAGATTCGAACAGATGGCAATGAAACACTGGAGCCAAAAACTGGTGAGCCATCAGCTTTAATTCTAGCTTGCACCCGGCGGGCAAGCAAAAACACACACTGGGCTCCAAAACCCATACATTCAGTGCTCACAAAGCTACTGACTTATCCGAGTTTCCTAGAATCAAAGGTTTCTAGCTCACCAGACTTATTCATCTCTGTTTCCCATCTCCTCCTGCACAAACTCTTAACAAACTGGCTTCTTCCTCAGCACTCTGCCATCTTGGCTACTTCTCCTCCACATGGCCTTAATCTGCTCTGCTCTCTAATACTAACCTCAGGAACCCAGGAACCGAGAGAGAGAGAGATCAAGCTCCCAGACTGCCCCAGTTTATAGCCTAGATAATCCAAACCTTTAATCCAATTATACATTCAAGAAAGTCTCTGATACAAAGCCACCCATCTGAGGCATAATGGGATTCCTCAAGAGAGTGCACCACCCTACATCATCCAATCAGTCAAGGGTGTGGGGGAGAGCTTACTCTTAAACTAAACCTTAGGCTATAATGACCTGGCCTGCCTACATTACAGCTTTTCCCCCACAGCCATCTCAAGCATAAGGGCAAATAATAGCACCTGGATGACGGGCTTCCATGTGGGCAGCGCCATCTTTAACAAAGTGAGCATATTATATTTTATCGGCCGAACACCAGTAGCCAGGGCCACTATCACAGCCGCCTGTCCCGTGCAGGTTTGTATTAGATTTGAACAGTCGGTAATGAAACACAGGAGCCTTGAGCTGATGAGCCATCAGCTTTAATTCTAGCTTGCACCCGGCAGGCAAGCAAAAATACACACTGGGCTCCAAAACCCACACATTCAGTGCTCACAAAGCTACTGACTTATCCGAGTTTCCTAGAATCAAAGCTTTCTAGCTCACCAGATTTATTCACCTCTGTTTCCCATCTCCTTCTCTCTACACAAACTCTGCACAAACTGGCTTCTTCCTCAGCATTCTACTATCTTGGCTGCTTCTCCTGGCCTCCATGTGGCCTTACTCTGCTCTCTTCTCTAATACCTCAGGAACCAAGAGTGCAAGCTCCTGGTCCGTCCCACTTTATATTGTAAAAATCCAAACCCTTAATCCAATTTACAAACAAGGAAGTCTCTGATACAAAGTCACCCATTTGAGGCATAATGGGATTCCTCAGGAGAGTGCACCACCCTACATCATCCAATCAGTCAAGGGTGTGGGGAAAAGCTTACTCTTAAAACCAAGCCTTAGGCCATAACGACCTGGCTTGCTTACATTACAGCCTTTCCCCCAAACCCATTCCAAGCATAAGGGCAAATAATATCACCTGGGTGACGGGCTTCCACGTGGGCAGTACCATCCCCAACAAAGTGAGCATATTACATTTTATCGGCCCAACACCATCTCAGCTGTGCCACTCATTTGCTGTGTGACCTCACATATGCCTCTTTCTTAGCCTTCCTGTGCTTTTGGTTTGCTTCCGTCTGTGAAATGGGGGATAACACTACTACTTACCTAATAGAGCTATTGTGCATTAGTAAGGTAAAGTGCTCAGAATAGTGCCTGGCACAAAGTAAGCACTCAGAACATGCCAATGATGATTTATAATACCCATGTAGGGTGTCAGCGCATCCACCAAGCAGGTGCCAGAGGAGCAGGTTTGCATGAGCTCATTTTCAGAGGGCTTTGGGTTTTGACCGGTGAAAAACAGTGGGGAAGGTGTAACTTTGGTACCACAAGCAGTATACTATTGATTAAACATGGACTTTATCAGAATCCAGGTGCTAATGAACTGTGTGACCTTGGGTGAGTCGCTTAAGCTCTTAAAGCTATAGGAGACTGTTCGGCAGATAAAATATATTATGCTCACTTTGTTAAAGATGGCACTGCCCACATGGAAGTTCGTTGATATTAATGTGTGTTCTGGAACAGGCTGTGGGCAGGCCAGGTCGTTATAGCCTAAGGCTTAGTTTTAAGACTAAGCTCTTCTCCACACCCTTGACTGATTGGATGATGTAGGGTGGTGATGTAGGAAGGAATCCCATTATGCCTCAGATGGGTGGCTTTGTATCAGAGACTTTCTTGTATGTATAATGGATTAAAGGTTTGGATTTTCTAGGCTATAAACTGGGGCAGTCTGGGAGTTTGATCTCTCTCTCTCTTGGTTCCTGAGGTATTAGAAAGGAGGGCAGAGTAAGGCCACGTGGAGGAGAGGAGGCAGCCAAGATGCAAGAGTGCTGAGGAAGAAGCCAGTTTGTTAAGAGTTTGTGCTGGAGGAGATGGGAAACAGAGGTGAATAAGTCTGGTGAGCTAGAAACCTTTGATTCTAGGAAACTCGGATAAGTCAGTAGCTTTGTGAGCACTGAATGTGTGGGTTTTGGAGCCCCAGTGTGTTTTTGCTTGCCCGCCGGGTGCAAGCTAGAATTAAAGCTGATGGCTCACCAGTTCTTGGCTCTTGTGTTTCATTACCATCTGTTCGAATCTAATGTGAACCTGCGTGGGTCAGGCTGCTGTGATAGTGGCCTTGACTACTGGTTTTACATTTGGCGTAGTCTTTGGCAGGATTTGATACAGATCGGCATGGAGCCACCACCACCTTTGAGTGGTGGAGTAGAGGACTGGTTGCTGTTTTGGTTTCCCATAGCTGTTTTTTGGGGGACTGTTGGCTGGCTGACTTTTACAGCCATGCGTGAGGAAACTGAGAGCTCTATAGAAGAGGTTGCCCAGGACCTGCAGGCCAAGCAGCGGAAGGAGCTGGAGGAAACGTGGGAGAAACAGGTGCTGACCCTGGAGCTGAAGGAACTGCTGGAGGAGGAGGCTGTCCAGGTTTGCAAGATTCACCTGGAGATGGAGCTGACGTTGGAGAAGGAATCACAGATGCATGAGTTGGAGATTGCCCTGGATGTTGTGGAGAGCCAGCAGCGGCATGAGGCCGGGGTTGGAGCTGAGGCCAGGACCGGGACTGAGGCCGGGGTTGGAGCTGCAAGGCCTGCTGAGCAGAAGGCAGTGGTGGCCCGGAGATCAAGCCCAGCAGCAGGAGCTGGTGTTTTCAGTTCCTCTTTGGAGGATGAGGACAATCTGGCTGGAGTTGCAATCCGCAGTCTCCAGAAGGTGAGAGCCCAGCAGCAAGGAGTAGCTACGCTGCTGGTAGGTCTGCGATTTTGGGACATAGGGGTGGATGCCATCATGCTCCCAGAGCAGAGATGGAAATGCTGACTGCCATTGCCACATGCTTTTCTTTAGGACAGTGTGAAACCTGCAATGATGGCAGGAATGAGGGGGGAGGCTAACACCCCATGTGTGTGGACTGATTTCCTGGACTACAACCCGAGTAAGCACTGACTCATTTGTTGAATGGACTTATGGTTTTTGGACAATATGAAATACCCTGATGGGGGTGAGGGGTGGCTTTGATGGAGGCTGTCCCCCTGCCCCGGGAAGCCTTTCAAATGGCAAGAGAGAAGGCCGAGGACATTTTGCACTTTTGGCAAAGTGCTTAGAGACTGGTGAAATGTGTGTACCTTTGTAATTGTTGAAATTGTATGATTTGTGCTATTGCTGTAATTTGTGTAATGTACTTAATTTCATTGTACAGGGATGCCGGTGGTGTAAATTGTGGGTAGTAAAGTGAGCATAGGGGTGGATTGTTCCGCAGATAAAATATATTTTGCTCACTTTGTTAAAGATGGCGCTGCCCACATGGAAGTTCGTTGATATTAATGTGTGTTCTGGAACAGGCTGTGGGCAGGCCGGGTCGTTATAGCCTAAGGCTTAGTTTTAAGACTAAGCTCTTCTCCACACCCTTGACTGATTGGATGATGTAGGGTGGTGATGTAGGAAGGAATTCCATTATGCCTCAGATGGGTGGCTTTGTATCAGAGACTTTCTTGTATGTATAATTGGATTAAAGGTTTGGATTTTCTAGGCTATAAACTGGGGCAGTCTGGGAGTTTGATCTCTCTCTCTCTTGGTTCCTGAGGTATTAGAAAGGAGGGCAGAGTAAGGCCACGTGGAGGAGAGGAGGCAGTCAAGATGCAAGAGTGCTGAGGAAGAAGCCAGTTTGTTAAGAGTTTGTGCTGGAGGAGATGGGAAACAGAGGTGAATAAGTCTGGTGAGCTGGAAAGCTTTGATGCTAGGAAACTCGGATAAGTCAATAGCTTTGTGAGCACTGAATGTGTGGGTTTTGGAGCCCCAGTGTATGTTTTTGCTTGCCCGCCGGGTGCAAGCTAGAATTAAAGCTGATGGCTCACCAGTTCTTGGCTCCGGTCTTTCATTGCCATCTGTCCGAATCCAATGCGAACCTGCGTGGGTCAGGCTGCTCTGATGGTGGCCTTGACTACTGGCTTTACAGAGACCCTTTTGTAAAATAAATAAAACAATGATGCCTATCCTATCTGGTGGTGGCAGTGGTGAGGTAAGTTGTCAGGTGCTTGCATAAGACCTGGCCCAGAGAAAGCAGCCAGAATTTAGTGGCTAGTATTTCTAGAAACAGAGACAGAGAAAGGGGAGTGGCAAGGGGTCTGTGTTCATTCCAACTGAGTCACATTAGGAAAAGGGCTGCAGAAGGAGATTGAAAAAGTATTATTTATTTATTTATTTTTAAAATACAGCTCTGTCCTTGGGATGTGAGCAAGATGAGCAAAGGGATCAGCAAAACTGCTTTGGCCTTTAGGTGAGCAAGAATGATGTTCCTTTTTTTTTTTGGTGTGGTTCACCACAACTGAGCACTTTGGGACTGTGAAGGTTGAGACTCAGGGCATTAGGAGGCAGCATTGTTGGTACAGATGTTGAAGTTCTCACAGTGAGAGGGGCTGCAGAAATGGGGGTGAAGCTTCTCACAAAGAAGACCCTGGTGGGAGTGAAAGAAGACGAGAAGACGCACGATGTCAGCGTCCAGATAAGCAGGTGGGGACCAGACTGGGGAATGTTTCTATGATGACTACTCTTAGCACCCCACATAGCGACCCCTGAGGACATCTGGTTGTGGAAATTCAGTAAACGCTCTAAGAGTTAAGGGGAAGAAACCTCACCAAAACAAGGGCTATTTTATATAATTTAGGAATAGACTTGGACTTTAGAAAAGAATGGACTAAAGCAAGTAGGGAAGAAACCACAATCATTTATACTTAGACAGAGGGGAAGCCCAAGCAAAGGCCCCAACTGGACGAGACTTGCATATTTTGAAGTGATCAGTAGAGGTAAGTTCATGGAAAACTTTGAATCCTGTATTTCTGGAGGTGGTGGAATATGTTTGAGCAGGAGGACAAAAGAAAGTCATGCCTCAAAGAAGTATGGGGAAGAGTATATGTAAAGCCAGTAGCCGGGGCTGCCATCACAGCAGCCTGGCCAGTGCAGGTTCGCATTGGATTCAGACAGATGGCAACGAAACACCGAAGCCAAGAACTGGTGAGCCATCAGCTTTAATTCTAGCTTGCACCCGGCGGGCAAGCGAAAACACACACTGGGCTCCAAGACCCACACATTCAGTGCTCACAAAGCTACTGACTTATCCGAGTTTCCTAGAATCAAAGGTTTCTAGCTCACCAGACTTATTCACCCCTGTTTCCCATCTCCTCCAGCTCAAACTCTTAACAAACTGGCTTCTTCCTCAGCACTCTGCCATCTCGGCTGCTTCTCCTGGCCTTCACGTGGCCTTACCCTCCTCCTGCACAAACTCTTAACAAACTTGCTTCTTCCTCAGCACTCTGCCATCTCGGCTGCTTCTCCTGGCCTTCACGTGGCCTTACTCTGCTCTCCTCTCTAATACTAACCTCAGGAACTCAGGAACCAAGAGAGAGAGAGATCAAGCTCCCAGACTGCCCCAGTTTATAGCCTAGAAAATCCAAACCTTTAATCCAATTATACAAACAAGGAAGCCTCTGTATAATAGGATTCCTAAGGAGAGTGCACCACCCTACATTATCCAATCAGTCAAGGGTGTGGGGAAGTGCTTACTCTTAAACTAAGCCTTAGGCTATGACGACCCAGCCTGCCCACAGCCTGTTCCAGAACACACATTAATATCAACGAACTTCCATGTGGGCAGCGCCATTTTTAACAAAGTGAGCATAATATATTTTATCTGCCCAACAGTATATCTGGCATGAGGAAACCTAGGTTTGAATCTTGGCTTGTTGCTTTGTAAGAATGAACAAGCCATTAACTCTCCTGAGATGAGGATAATAGTGTATCTTTCCAAGGTGGGGTTAGGAGCAAGTGTGTGATGTGGTCTGACACCAAAAGCAAAGGCAACAAAAGCAAAAATGAACAAGTGGGGCCACATCAAACTTAAAAGCTTCTACACAGCAAAAGAAACAGTCAACAAAATGAAAAGGCAACTTACAAATGGAAGAAACTATTTGCTAATCACATATCTGATAAGGGGTTAATATACAAAATTGATAAAGAACTCATATAACTCAATAGCAAAAACAAGCAAATAATCTGATTTAAAAATGGGTAGGAGATCTGAATGTTTTTTCAAAGACATACATATGGCCAACAGTTACATGCAAAGATTTTTAACATCACTAATTATCAGGGAAACACAGATCAAAAACCACAGTGAGATACCACCTCACAGCTGCTAGAATGGCTAGTATAAAAAAAATACTAGAAATAACAATTGTCAGTGAGAATGTGGAGAAAAGGGAACCCTTGTATACTGTTGGTAGAAATGTAAATTGGCACAGCCACTATAGAAACTGGTATGGCGGGTCCTCAAGAAATCAAAAATAGATCTACCATGTGATTCATCAATCCCACTTCTGGGTATTTATCCAAAGAAAACTAAAACACTAATTTGAAAAGATATATGCACCCTCTATTCATTGCAGCAATATTTACAATAGCCTAGATAAAGCAAACTAATAGTCCGTTGATAGATGAATGGATAAAAAAAAGTTACACACACACACACACACACACACACACGATGTTATTCAGCCATAAATAAAATGAAATCTTGTCATTTGAGACAACATGGATAAATGTTGAGGGCATTATGCTAAGTAAAATAAGTCAGATGGAGAAAGAAATACTGTGCGATCTCACTTACATGTAGAGTCAAGAAAAGAAAAACAAACCGGATAAAGCATCAACCTGGAATGCTGAGGTCGCTGGGTCAAAACCCTGGGCTAGCCCAGTCAAAGCACATACAGGAAGTAACTACGACAAGTTGATGCTTCCTGTTCCTCCCTTCTCTTTCTCTCTCTCTCTCTAAAATCAATAAATAAAATCTTAAAGAGAGAGAGAGAGGCAGGACTGGAGGGTAGATGAAATAGGCAAAGGGGTTGAAAGGTACAAAGTTATACAATTTATGGGGTTGTAATGTATGTACAACATGGTAACCACATTTAATAATCCTGGATTGCATATTTGAAAGTTGCTAAGAGAGTAGATCTTTTTTTTTTTTTTAATATGTGGTGTGAAGTGCTATATAAACTGTACTCTCTTGGCCTACCCTCTTTTCTTTCTATGTCTTGACTCAACTTCATGAGGTACATCTTCCTCTGGGCTCACTGTCACCTTGGACATTGGCACAAGTTAGGCAACTGTTATTTGCACAAATCAGCTATCCCTTTACTGTCTTGAATAATCTTTAACTATCTTGAACAATAAGGACATTAATTGGCTCACCATAACTAGAAGTCTAGAAGTAGAGTAGATTTCAGGACTGGCTTCATTGCCACACTGCAACTACTACAATTTGCTTCCAGTAACATTCCTGAAAAAGGAAGGAAGATGTTCTCAGAACCTCCCCAAAACTCTCTTTATAGCTCATTTTCCCAAAGTGATTCCATACCTATTCTTGAACTTATCATTAGCAAGATGAACTTATTTTTACATCAATGGTTCTCAACTGGGGTGATTTTGCTCTCCATCCCTCTCCCTCCACTGAAGACATTTGCAATACTTAGAGACATAGTTGATCTTTGGGGGGTGGGGTTAGGAGGGGCACAGAGAGAGCCTACACCATTGGCATGTAATTGGTAGAGCCCAGGGATGCTTCTAATCATTCTACAATTACTGGGACATTCCCCTCCCCACCTCCAAAAAATTATCCAGGCCAAAATATC
Source organism: Rhynchonycteris naso (assembly GCA_037038555.1). Classification (NCBI taxonomy): domain Eukaryota; kingdom Metazoa; phylum Chordata; class Mammalia; order Chiroptera; family Emballonuridae; genus Rhynchonycteris; species Rhynchonycteris naso. The sequence continues at coordinate 132,490,827 of CM072998.1, forward strand.
AACAATGCCAAAGTTGAAAGGCTCTGTTTTAGACTGATCAGCCCTATGCTTCAAACTTGGAGTGCAGTTGATCAAATCATGAATGTAGGTTTCGGTGAGGAGTGGCTAAATGAACCAAATTGAGGCTTATTTAGGAAAGACAAGGGGGAGATGGATTTTGATGGATCAACCAATTATGTGTACTGTGACTTTGCTCAGAGCACTTTTGTGTGGCTCTTATTTATTTATCCCATGTTAGTTTACTATGGCATAAAAAACTGTCACAAACTTAGTGTTGTAAAACAACACCAATTTATTACTCACAGTTCCTGTGGGTCAGAAGTCCAAGCATGCTGTGAATGAATGCTGTGCTCAGTGTCAAAGTGTTGGCAGGGGCTACCCTTTTCCTCTGGGGTTCTGGGACCTTTTCCAAACTTATTCTTTGTAGTTGAATTAACCTCCTTATGGGTGTAGGACTGTTTCCTTGCTGGCTTGTCATTTGGGGCCAGCTCTAAGCTCCCTGAGGCCATCAGCATTCTTACCATGTGGCCTCTTATATTTCCTGGTCAGCAATGGTGCAGAAAGTCCTTCTCATGTTTTGAACCCCTCACTTATTCTTCTTCCCCCAGCCCAAACTCTACTTTTAAAGTGAGCCTGTGCGTGGGTCAGGCCTATCCGGATAATTTCTCCATCTTAAGGTTAACAAATTTGGAACCTTAAGTACATTGACAAGCCCCTTTACCACAGTACCTATATTGTAGTTTGAATGAATTACTAGGAGAAGATAGATCTTTGTGTGCCTGGCTTTCAGCAGAGTACCTGTAAAATATTCTTTTCTTAATAGATATCATTTGAACAAATGAAAAAAGAATTAAATCAATTTATTAGCTTGTTTTGATAGAATTACCATGTTGGTTGCTCAGGGGAGTGTTACAGAGAGCTGTATAACCCTGGTGTTAGAAGGTACATGTGGTCATAGAGGACTCTGCCAATCATTCCAGGAATTCACATTTTCACAGATGAAATCCACAGTTCATCAGATCAAGATCACCCTGGTTTGGAGCACTGTAGCCTTGACAATGCAGACTACTTTTTTTGTATTGCCTTTCTGGCAGAGCTGGCAAACTGCTGACTCATGTTGAATGTGTAGTTCACTTCAAGCTTGCCCGCATTAGCTGGCACTGTGCCAGGTCTCTCCCATTTGTACCTGGGCAGGGTTTTATGCCGCTTGCTTCCAATTCATTTTCAGGTCGTGGGTCCTGCCCTATCATTTCCGCCTGTTGGAGACCTTTGGGAATGCTGATTTGATTATCCAACTTCTTGGCTCTCTTGTCTAATTTTATAATACTTGAAAATACAATAGGTACATTTTCTTTGTCCAAAGAATTTATGGTAATGTTAGATGAGGCAAGGCCAGATTCAAAGCCCTGAGGCATGTTACTTCTTTCAAGCATACAACAATGATTTAATCAACACTCTGCATTAGGATTGCTCAATTTATGACAAATCAAGTCTTACTTTTCTCTCTCCATCATATTTACAAGCATATTATAAAAGAAAATGTTTGGCAGAACCAATGCTATGAAGAATAATACCATTCAGTTAGACTCCCCGGAATAAACACTCATCTTTTGCAATCAGGTATATGAACATGTCAGGAAAATCTCTTCTAAGTCCTCAGATATCCATGCCTCGGAGTACTGCATGTTGTTCTCCTACAGAGAGCCATGGGTGCCCTTTAGCCCACAGATTGTATTGATTGTGTTCAATATTTTCTCAGTGACACATGGTTTTAGTAGCCTTTATTGTTGATCTATAAGCTGGCAAGCATTTCTACTTCTTTGTCTCTGTGGCTTATAGAAATTTCCACTTGGGAGAAGAGGCGATTGTCCTGACTTGCGAGGATTAAAGGTGAGGCTGTAGGGTAGGAGCAAATGACATGACACCTTGTTCTCATTGAGGTGCCTTGGGGGCAGCTCTCAGATCCCTGAGGTGTCTAGTTATCCCCCATGTTTTTTCTCTTGGTCAGTTATTCACATTCACAGTTGCACCCAACTCTCCTTAATCATCACACTGTAGAGAAGTAAAAATTCCTTTGTTCTCAGGAAAAGGTTGAGGCTTCTAGAACTAGGTTTTCTGTCAGTGCACAGCATTTTCTTTGATGAAGGATGGGATGTTCCAGGCCTCCTAAATGGACGAGTGATGCCGGAGGGACAGTCACACTTTAAAAGCTCTCAGAAGGTCTGTGAACTTGGGGAGAAGAGAAAGAGAGCAGGGAAAAACTCAGTCATGGTAGACATTCTTCAAATGGCCTTCAGTGGTCCTGCTTCCTGGTCTTCATGTTCTAGTGTGTTCCCCTCTTATGTTGTACCAGGTCAGTCTGTGTGACCATGGACTATAGCAGAAGTGATAGTATGTCACTTCTTGGATGATGTAATAAAAATCACTGCAGCTTCTATTGTGGTTGCTCTGTCTCTTTGACTCATCCCTGAGCGGAAGCCGGTGCCCTGCTGGGAACAGCCTTCAGAGAGGCCTATGTGCCAGAGACTGAGTCCTCCTGATCCTCAGAAACCATATGAGACAATAATTTTGGCTGTTAGGAGCTGGTAAATTTTGAGGGAATTTGTTATGTAGCAATAGAAAACTTATACACTAGGACAGCAATTTTCAAACTGTGTGCCACAGAAAATTTTAAAACATGCCATATCTGACTATTTAGTCAGGGGCACTGACCTCTTTTCCCTTAGATTGTCAAATAAAAATATAACAACAGCCAACACAATAATAGCTGGCTGGCGTGAATGAATCAAAATTATACCTTTTTATTTGTCAGATCGGAAAAAAAATATTTTTTGTTGTGCCGCAGAATTTAGTAATTAGTTTATACATGCCACTGGAGTAAAAAGGTTGAAAGTCACTTTCTAGGGGATGCTGAATGAGATAATAGGGCTTTCTTAAGGAAAATGAATAAAATCCTAAATTCTCAGAAAAGAGTGGAGGACTTGTTAGTGAATTTCTTTTTTCTTTTTCAAGTGAGAGGAGGGGAGATAGACTCCTGCATGTGCCCCAACTGGGATCCACTGGGCAACCCACATCTGGGGCTGATGCTTGGACCAACCAAGCTATCTTCAGTGCCCTGAGCCAACACTCAACAATCAAGCAACTGGCTGTGAGAGGAGAAGAGAAGGAGAGGAAGGGGAAGAGAAGCATATGGTCGTTTCTCATATGTGCCCAGACCGGAATCAAACCCAGGATTTCTGCATGCTGGGCCAACTCTCTATCCACCGAGCCAACTGGCCAAGGCTGTCTATGAAAGGCAATTAGGTAGCATCTATCAACATCTTAAGTCTGCCTGCTTCTTAACCCTCAACTCCACAACTGGAAATTTATCCTACTGAAATATTTGTGCATTTGCTCAGAGATGTTTATTGTGATCTTATGTGTAATGGCAAATTAATATAATAATTATTAAAGTGTTATAAATTACTACAGATGAAATCATATTTAAAGGAGAGAACATCACACTATGAGATACAATGAACATTTGAAAACAGTTAGCTCGGGGTCAGGTCTGCTGACATGGGAAGAAACTATGATATACTACTAAATGGTAGCAAAACGACTGTTGAACAGTACACATATACACACAGAGACCAGATTTTATAGTTATGTATGTATATGATTATAATTGAATGGAAAAGGAGCTAAGGATAAAAACCAAACTGATATCAGCAATGTCTTTTGAGGAGTAAGATAAAAATGACAGAAAATGTACCTGTACTTCTTACTTTATGAATCTGTGTGTGTATATGTATGTTTTAACAATAAGTTTTATTTTTGACATTTTTTATAAAAATGGTAAAAGGCCTATGTATGTGATTTTGATAATATCCTCCAGTGTTCTCATCTTGGAAATTCACTAACGATGGCCTTGGCCAGTTGGCTTAGTGGATAGAGAGTTGACCCAGCGTGCAGAAGTCCTGGGTTTGATCCCGGTCTGGGCACATATGAGAAGTGACCATCTGCTTCTCTTCCCCTTCTTCTCCCCCTTCTCCTTCTCTTCTCCTCTCACAGCCAGTTGCTTGATTGGCTTGAGTGTTGGCCCAGGGCGGCTGACAGCACTTTTAATAGCAAAGTAGAGACAACATAGAGCATCTATCATTGGCATTTGAAGAGCATTACTGATGATGGCAGCAGCACACAAAAAAGCAGTCATGGTAATGTCACACAGTTTAAGAACAATTACTAAGGGCTTTCTGGCAATGGCCTCAGGCTGGGTGCCTGGCAAGCAGACCCTGCGATGGGGTCCGAATGCATGCATATATAGCAAGCAGGTCCTGGAATAATGTCATTTTGTTGATGAGATGCCATAGGAACTTAACTCTTGCTTGGATCAATTTACCTTTTGTAAAATAGGTTTCATGCTCTTGGGAGTTCCACCCATTCAAGAGCAGAGGCAGAAAGTGGGTGGTGCTAGAGGCGGTGTCAGGAGGGGTTCCCTCAATCTCCCGGGAGCTTGAAGCATGGTTGTTGCTTTTGAGTTGTCCTGAGTTGGGGTGAAAGAGCCCGGCCCAAGATCCAGGCTGCCCCAGGAAGGGGGTGCCACTGGGAGAGAGCAGACTCTCTTCCGCCGAGGCGCCTGCCATATGGGGCTGACACCTGAGGCTGACTGCAGGCAGCATTTCCGGAAGCTAAAGGACCATCGGGCATAGTACCATGTCGCACACCTACACCCAGACCCTGGTCTCCAGTCCCCTTTCACTGATGGATGAGGGTAGAGCCCTTTTCTTCATTTTAACGCTGACTTAAACACCCTCAGACATAATCTTTTCTTAGGACCTTGGCCTGAAAAGCCAACTATAGTTGTCCCCTCCAGGTGGTTTAGCTTGCATTTCTAAGAATTTCTATGCTAGATTTTTAAACATTGGAAAGGGTCACATTTCACATTTTCTCGGAGATTCCTGCTAAATTCAGGGTTCTGATGGCTATGAGAAAACCTCAGTCCGCTGCGGAGGGAGGGGCGTGAGGACTAGAAAAGCAAAGGACCTCCCTTCCTGCAGAAAGAAAGGGCTTGAGGGGTTTGTAGCAAGAACCGAAAGAAAGACCAGGACTACAAAGTCCACAGGCTGTGTAATGAGTTCCTCCCACTGACTATGTGCTGTGAACTTTAACCTCTGCTGAATATAGTCTGTACCCTGAGAATCCTCACACTCTAGTAAAAATAGCCTCACCCTTGAATGGCTCCTGTCCTTGATGACTGCTAGGAACAGGGCTGAGGAATTCTGGGCAAAGAAAGGAAGAAGGCCCAACAATACATGGGCTGGGGTAGGTGGAGCCATCCTGCCCATTTGAATATTCTAGACCACCATGACCTCCACAGACCACAGTTCTACCTGTCTCTCCTACCTGAGCTGGACTGTGCCATCTGGGGGATGGTGCTTCCTGCCCGAGGAAGATGCAGTAGCTAGAACATCAGGAAGCCCGACCTGGGGTGTGGGAGGCACAGAGGAAACTGGACCCAGGAAGCCAAGGGTTTAGGCAGGAGCTCTGCACAAAGGCAGGCATAAGAATAAAAGGCCACACCACTCCATGATGGAGCAGAGGCAACCCTGTTGGCTGGAGGGGGACCCTCTTGTGCCACAGCTGGACACAGGCTGATGTCAGTGGTCAGGGACAGGGATGCTGGCAGAAGATCAAGTGTCCAAGAGGTGACAGATCTGACCGCCCCCCTCCCCATTTCCTTCAGCTGGTGAAGTGCACGAGGAATAAAGAAAAATCAAGCTTGGGACACAACGTTTGCCTTCATAGCGAGGGTGGCTCCAGGAACCGAAGGCATCAACTGTTGTTGTTTATTCATTCTAGCTCAGTGGTTCTTAACCTGGGTTCTATCAAACCCTAGGGGTTCAATGAATCTGTCTCAGGGATTCGGAGAAGCCTCTGCCGGGGAGGTCAGAATAAAGTAATACCGTAATTTGTTGTGAGTTCATGCACTTTGTTGGTTTTGTTCTTTGAGCAAGGTGATGTTCATGCACGGCTCATTTTGTGCACCAGTAAAAAAACATATACCTATGTCTTGAATTTGGAAAAAAATATCATATTTTATTTATCACTAAAGAAGGGTTCGGTGAATGCGCATATGAAACTGGTGGGTTCGGTACCTCAAAAAAGTTAAGAACCACTGTTCTAGCTCCATACACTGCCTCCAGAATTTTCCATAGGCTGTGTGTTCAGAGATGAGAATGGAAATGGTATCTGATGACCCCGGGAAGGGCCATGTTGAGTTATTTGCAACCTCACTGAGGCTGGGTTGGCAGGAAGATCACCGCACACAGGTAGAAGACATGCCAAGATGCGTCTGCCAGGGAGAAGAGCTAGGTCTGCCCCTGGCCAGTCTCCTCCTGCCTTTGCCCTACTCCCTTAAAAAAATTCTTCTGATGCCTTCATGCCCACAAACAGAAAACCTATACAGCAGCAGGTACACAGACGCTGCCCAACCCAAACAAAGCAGTAATGTAAATCACTGAGCAGGGAGAACCACATCCTGGTGGGTCAAGTGTGCCCAGCCATTGACTGCCACATACAAAAAGGAGAGAGCAGAAGGTAGCAAAGAATTTGGACGCACTGATACAGTACGGAAGAGCTTTCACAATGCCCAGACCCTCTAATTATCCTCACTTGTTCTCTTTCACTGGCTGACTTCAGGTTTCTTCTTTAAAGAAGAGTGGGATTTATTGAGAAATGACTATTTATATACCAATCTAATGCTTATAGCCACCTAGTAAGATAGGATTATTCTTTTCTTTCCTTAAATATATGAGGGGAACTCAGAGAGAATAGTTCTGTGTGTCAGGGTAGGGGATTTTCAGCCCAGCTCTGTTTGATACCCAAACCTTCCTCTCCGGTGCTCTCTACCGTATCTGCACACCACATCGCCAAAGGGAGCTTGGGAAAATGCAGTGCCGCCGGACCAAGTGGTGGCGTAGTGAATAAAGCGTCAGACTGGGATGCAGAGGACCAGGGTTTGAGACCCCAAGGTCGCCAGCTTGAGCGTGGGCTCATTGGGTATGAGCAAGGCTCACCAGCTTGAGCCCAAGGTCCAAGGTTGCTGACTCAAGCAAGGGGTCACTCGGTCTGCTGTAGCCTCCCCCCCACCCCCCCACCCCCTGTCATGGCTCATATGAGAAGTCAATCAATGAACAACTAAGGAACCGCAACAAAGAATTGATGTTTCTCATCTCTCTCCCTTCCTGTCTGTCTGTTCCTATCTGTCCCTCTCTGATTCTCTCAGTCTCTGCCACACACACACAAAATAAATAAATAAAATGCAATGCCTGGGTCCCACTCCTGTCCAATCAAGATGTGGCTCAACATTATTACTTCAAAGACATATCTTGGATTCTAAGGCAGCGGAGATGAGAACCACTAGGCTACACCCCAATACCCCCTTCCCCCGTGTTCTGGCCTTCCTCTCACTCTCTTTAGCTTTTCAGAAATACCCAATCCCACCAGCTTGTCCACATATGTCCCACAAATGAATGGGGCACAGGAAAGCCTAAGAATCATCCCTTTTGTAACAAATGGAAGCAGGTCCCGACTGATGCAGGCTCTCCTTATTCACTGCATGTAAATGTGCCTGATGAATGCTATGTAAATTACAAAATTACATCAGAAGCAAAGCAGCAATTCTGAGAGATGTTAACTAATGGCCTTGCTGCTCTGACATGAGGTAGTGGGGAAAGCTTTGTGTTGGAGCTGTGCCCACGGGCATTCTTGTTTTGTCTGCCTGCTACCTAGCTTGGTGATCTAAAGAAAGTTCCTTTACCCACCTGGAGTTCAGTTTCCTTTCTTGTGAAAAGAACATATTGTAGGATTTGGTAACACCGGGCATTCCTTCCATTAGCTACCATGTGGATCATGACATTGCTACTTTCTTAAAGTCTTGTGATATCCATCTATATGAGATGGCATGCCAGCTAAGCCGGGACTTTACCTTAGATGTGTTTCTCCTTATAAACGAAAAAAACAAAACAAAACAAAACAAAACAGAAAAACACAAAAGGCTGTTTCTCTGAATAAAAATTAAGGCCATACTCTCTCTTTCCTACCACCTTTTGAATCTGAGTCAATTTAGAGAGTCTTATGCTTATGCTTAGATGTTAATTATAGATTCCTTTAACGACATGTGTGACCTTGACTTTTAATTATTCGAGTGTGGCAGATACAGAACTTAAGTGGGCTGTTGACACCAGATGCTTGGAAATAAGGGAACTCTTCTCTCCTTCCCCCAAATCAGAATGCAGCAATTAGTTTTCAGTGTAAGCATTAAGGACACAGTCATTCTGAGATGTTCAATTTAGTCCAATGATATAATTCTGGAATTTAGATGTTATTCATACTTGCTAACAATGAATATTAGAGGGAGTCAGAGGCAGCCCAGCGAGGCTCTTACTGAACTGGCGCTTGTCCAGTGAAATACCAGGAGACCCACTCACAGTTCCTGTCCTGGGTGGGAGCTTCATAGCGAAGGTTTCCTGGGGCACCATGGAGCAGTAGGTACAACGACACACCAGCTGAAGTGTGCTGGGCTCTGCTTAAAATGGGGCCACTTTTCTCATTGAACCTGATCGTGCATGGGAAACCAACCTGGGAGGGAATACTTGGTGGCATTCACTCTGTGTTCCTTAGGAGGTGAATGTGGAGGAAACTGGGGTCGTGGGAGGTGACTGGAGGGAGGCCTCAGAGGGGCAGGGGGAGCTGAGGAGGGAAGGCAACCAGAAAGAACCTACTTCTGATGCCACCTGAGCAGCTGGGCCTTTATATAGTATGCCCATTATAGGGTCGGTGGCTAAGGGGGGTAGTCATGTGGGGAACTCAGAGCCCCAGTCTTTGTCTGGGATCACCCACATGGCCTGGCGCGCCGGAACTACACTTCCCAGAAACCTTTGGGAGAAAAGCGACTGCTCGTCAGCCAGTGAGATTTCACTATGTCATATTAGCTGGATGACCCCGGGGGGGGGGGGCTTTTAAAATCTGGGGTCATGCAGTCCCCATGCGTGAGATTCCTGGTATTCATCTTTATTGCCAGTGAGTCTCATCTGAGAAGTGCTTTGTACCAAATAAAGCCTTAATAATCAACACTTAATGGCTACACTGATTTTCCTCCTTCCTCGGTGGGGAAAATACCTTACATTTTTGGTGCTGAAACCCGGGAGGAGTTTGAAGTTCGCAACGGACTGCTCCTCTCTCCCTGTCCCCTCCAAGAAAAAACCAGGACCCAGGATCTCCGACCATCCACCAACTTTGGCACATGGTGCAGTAAGTCCCATACCTCCAAATCCCCCTCAGGTTCTTTCCGCTGAGGCTCCCTGTCCGAAAACCGTAGCTACATCAGGGAAGCCTTTTCCGTCAGAATGAATGTGTGTCCTGGAGACGTCCAAGCACATATCCACTTTCCTTATCCTTCTATGGCCAGAGCTTGGGTTTTGGGATGCCAATCTCAAATCTTGACCACCCCGAGAACTGAGGCGGCCATGGGGGCACAGGAATCCCAAAACACTCCAGGAGTTGCCTTATCCCAAATCTCTCCCTCCCTAAAGAAGAGGAAACTGTTCGTCTTCTCTGCTGTGGCCAGGCCACAGAACACACTGGATAATCAGACCAGGTATCCTCCTGAAGGGACTTTTGGTTTTAACACCCTCACCAGTTTAACTGTCATCAAAAGAGCTGGGAATTTGTTGGAGATCCCTTACAGGGCTTCTAATTATTCACAAACCTGTCCTTAATCTCTCTGTGCCACCTGTTTCACCGCGCAGGCATTTTTTTGGCCAGAGAAACCTCCGCTTCTAATCTTTTCCTTCTCCTCAGACTCTCAACTTTCTCTCTCTCCTGCCTGACCCCCAAGGGCGTCCCTCTCTCGCCGCACTCTCTGTTCCCTCTGCGGACCTCTTTTGCTCCAGTCTTTTCCCTCCAGAGAGCCCCTCCCCCTCCCTTTGCTAAATTCTGTTTCTCATTCACTTACAAATACCAATCTCTTTCTCTTCCCCTGCTAACCAGGGACCCCTCCCTTCTACACTGTGTTCTTAAACCCCTCCTCTGTCAGACCATTCTCCACCTATCATTGGCTCTTATACCGGTTTGCAGGACACCCAACCCCAACCTGTCCTGCCACTGGATCCAGCATTTCCAGCTGGATCTGAGGGCCAGGTTCCCTAGGAGCCCTCCTCCTTTTATTCTTAACCCCCAAACCCCTATCCAGGACCTATGAACATGGCATTTGAAGTTTTCAATGGTCACGGCTAGTAAAAACAGGCCAAGGCTGTTCACCAGGCCCGCATGCGGCAGAAGGTAACTCTCCAAACCCAGGCACAGGAAGTGCCCAGCCCAAGTCTGGACTGCCACCAGGAGCTTGCTTTAAGTGTGGCAAGCAGGACCACTGTACCCGACAGGGCCCCTGCCCGCGACTGCCCTCTGAACCCTGCCCTTGACTGCAAGCAGCCCGGTCACTGGCAGAGCGATTACCCCTTTGGGCAGCAGGCTCATCCTCAATGCCTCTACATGGAGGATGAGGCAGCCACGGGGGCCCATTTCTCAAACTCCTAGGACACGACCTGGACTCGGAGAACCCAGGGTATGCTGCAACTAGCGGGTAAGTCCACCTCATTTCTTGTGGACGCGGGAGCTGCCTTCTCTGTTTTGCCATCACACTCTAGACCTCTAATTCCCTCACAGGTCTCAGTTATGGGTTCATGGGACCCCTTCTTCTCCTCTTCGTACACCACCCCTGACATGCAGTCTGGACGAAATCCCCTTTTCTATTTAACAAAAAGGCTGGGATGTAGGGTGGTTAGCAATGGAAACAGTCAAGTGGGGAACCCAGACCCCGGTCCTTGTCTGGAATCGCCCCACATTTTTGCGCGCCAAAAGAAACGACCCAGGGGCCCCTTGGGAGAAAAGTGACTGTCCATCACCCAATGAGACTTCTACTACGTCATATTAGCTCGCCCACCCTAGAGCACCCCTTTAAATACCTCCATGTTGTTTAATCTTTTGCTACTCGCCTGGCCTCTGAACCCCAGGGTTGGGGGTCATCGTCAGGCGAGATGCGCGCGGTACTTAATAAAGCCTTTATTCCATACTTTGTGGCTCCCAGCCCCCCTTCCTTCTTTCTTGGTGGGGAAGTATACCTAACACCCATGTAGGTTTTCTTTGAGAAAATATCCCACAGCAAACAAATAAACAGGATTGTTCCAAGGCCACTGAAGTCAATTCTTACCTAATTCCACCAGTAAGGGCTGACTGGGCATCCAATCCTGAGAACAGCTTCCCCACAGCAGGTGGTCAAGGGACCTGGATGAGCAACTTCTCCCCTTTAAGATCTCTTCAATCTGCAAAACAACGCAGTAGAGAAGCCTTGCTTACTGTTTGACATGGGCCACAATAGGTAGCCTTTGATGGCAGCTGGGCATTCAGGCCCACCTGGGGAACTTCAGAGGGAACTTCAGAAATGACCATGGGCTGAGTTAGCTCCCAGTGACCCCTTCCCATCCTCTTGGGAACCAGGTCTGTTACAATTTTCTCCCTTCTATTTCATTATGAGCACTGCCTTGGGAGATGGGTCTCTTTAGACCCACAGCTAAAGTCTTAACATTCCAAGGAGTCATAACAAATAGGCACAGATCTTTCTGGAAAGTTCACAGGTGAAGCCTGTCAGAACAGTACTTTCCAGCTCGAATACCAGGGCTCCTGGCAGGGCGCAGGTGTTTGCCGAGTGCCGGACAAGTCACATCTTTCGGAGGGAGGCCTTTTGCCTCATCACAGTTCTGTTTCAACAGTCTGGTGGCTTTAGAATTGCTTCTCACCACCCCACCCCTCCAGCTATAATAAAGATAGGTCTACGGAAATCAGATTTCCATCCGTACACCATGTTTTTGTTCCCTTTGACTAAACATCACCTGTGTTTTTCTAGACCATGACTGGCCTATCAAAGCCTCAGTCCCCTTCTGGAATGTCCAAACCTCGGGCCCGATCTCGGTGACATCAGACAGAACAGTGGTTCCATTTTCTCAAGAATTAGGCCACAGGTTTTCTTTTAAGAAAATACCTTTGAGAATAATAAAGGCTTGTTAATTATTTGGGGAGGTCTAAGCCTCATGCAGGAGTGCCTTATTTTTTACATAATGTATTCCCTAAAATGAGAGAGAGAATAAACTTCTACTTAAATTCACCCTTTAAGGGGCAAGGTGGGGAGTACATTTGAAATTGCCCCAATTTGTCTGATAGGTTTGCATTTTTGTAAGCACTGAATTTCCTTAAGTGGGGACAGGGTTACACAGGAAGATCCCTGGACGGTGGTGTGATCTTGGTCTGACCACACAAGGTCTAGCCTTCCTTCCTCCCAATGAACTTTTCCCCGTTGCTTTTCTGTTGCTCTGCTCCACATAGAAAGAGTGCAGACCCTGGCCTAGTTTGCTATGTCCATTAACCTTCCTCTTCCCTGGGCTGGCTGGTTACTTGTGCTCCCAGGGGTCAGAGAGTTCAGAAACCAGTGGCAGGAAAGGAGAACGTGCGTGCAGCACAGGCTGCTGCAGAACACTGCTGGTCTGTGGCAGCTCTGCCTGCCCAGCAGGATGGCTTGAGCAGTATGAAATAAGACTAGGATGTGTGGGTGTCTTGTTTGTCTTAGGAAGAGGAAAGAAAATGGTATTTATTTCTGTGACAGCTCATGGTTCCCAACATCTTTCTTCCAGCATATGATTTCTAATCTTTGGCAAATCCTAGGCTGTCACTCATGCAACAATTCTTGGAGAAGGGACCCATCTCTGAAGGTAATCGACTGGGGCAGCTCCTCCTGGACTCCGTTCTCTAGGGACGGTGGCACCTGCATAACGAGGTGGGGGCAGTGGTAGGTACCTTTTCCTCCCTGCATGGTCCCTAGGGCCATTGGGTGATGTTTTCTTGCCTTGCTTCTATCATCTAAGTGCTGCGTCGGATGGTGTGGGTGCCACTGACCAAGACTGACCTTGATGTCCAGTTATACCAGAGTTTGCTGTGTACAGATATTACAAGAGCAGGACATGCAGGTCCTGGCCACTGTCATTAGCCTTAGCTTGAGCTCCATTAGGAATTACTCATAAAATGGTGTCTTTTTCCCAGAATTCAGACCTTGGGTTTTCTCTTAAGAAGTATATATACTTCTTGGGCTATTTCATCTATTCCTGCAGATCTAATTTCCACATAAGTATTGATCAGGAAATTTCAGACAGATTAAGTTAAAAATTCCACTCCTGGGACAGACTTAAGTTGCAATGATGTTGGTTATTAAGTTCTGGTTTGGCAATACGGCTAGTGAAAGTGAGCCCATTTTGGCCTGTTTCTTTTTTTAACAGCACAAAAGGCCCTTGTTATCAAGTTCCTGCATACATACATGTGATCCCTGGACCTGCCACAGCCAGTGTAACTTCTGGCCGCCTTCCTAATTGACTGTGCTTTTCATGCACCCCGGCACTGAACACTGCTTTTTATTCTGTGAACACCCCTTCTTCCCTTCCTCCCCAGCTAATTTCTGCAGCTTCTTCGAGACCTCTCTGTGTCATTCTCAGAAAGCTTTCTTTCCACAATGCTCCACTGTGGGAATTAGTAGTTATTAAATTTATATTAGGGGCTTAGTGTTTTGAATATATTTACATATTTTACCTTTTCCTAATCCTTTCAAAATCCCTGTAAAGAAGGTATTATTGTCCTGGTTTCTTCATAGAAGTGAAGAAGCCTGGGAGTGTGTTAGAAATGCAAATTCTCAGTCTCTTCCCCCACCCCCATCACACTTATCTGACCTAGTAAATTAGCATTTCTGGGGGCGTGGCTAGCACTCTGTATTTGACTGACTTCTTGGGCCATTATGCTGTAAACCAACGTTTGAGGAGCTGCCACCAGGGAGCTTGGAGACATGCAAGGTCTGTGAAGAGAACAATGCTGAAGGGTGTGGCCCAGAGGAAATACATTTCCAGGGCTTGAAAACCTAACTTAATGCCACTCAAGGGTAGTAGAGATACTATCTTGAGATGGAAATTAATTGGATAATGAATTAGAATATAGAGGTTAGGTAGGCAAATAAAAGGTGTAATGAAATATACTGACTGGAGAGTTTTTAGAAAAGCCTCTTTGAGACTATGACTATAGACTAAATGTGATCTTGTTTGGCAAATAAGTTAGGCTTCCTAACGGGTCCTCTGGAAGTGGAGTGAGTTAGGGTAGATTGTCCTAAGTATTGTCACCTTTTTTGTGGCCACCCACATTTCCTCCTGGGCTAGCCAATGCCCCACTCCCTACCTTAGGGTGTGGGGGTTCCAGCGAGAGTGTAGGGCAAGAGTCCATCAGGAGCACTTACTTTTTGCTGGGGTCTCTTTCATACCCAGAGGCATGCATGATTCTCTAAAGGTTGACAAGGGATGTTTTGGGAGTAAGAATTCCCAACTGAAAAAGATGAGTGTCTAATGGGTCAGTTTACAGATCTGACTCTGGTTATAACCAAGAAGTGATGTAGAGTGTATTTCAGACTATTTCCAGGGCGCCTTTAACTATTTCCACTCCTGCTAAACAACAACAACGGCAATAATAATAATGGTTGCCACTTAGTAGGCATCATTTTACAGATATGAATATTGAAATTTAGAGAGGTAAAGCAATTTATCCCAATTTATATTCTGGGGCTAAATGATCTTTGCATAGCATAAAAGATGGAAAAATATTATTTTTCCTATTAACTTGTAACAGGCAGAGTGAAAGACAACCTAAAATATGGCATTTCCTCCTGTCATGAATGTAACTCACAAACTACTGTAGTGATTGCAATACTTGAGTGGATGGCACTAACAGAAACTGCAGATAATTTCAGGTCATGTTACAGCTGTGAATATCTCAAAAGATCTCCTATGCTCATCGTTATGTCAGAATGTTGACGTTTATTAAGCTTGCCTCTAGATCTTGTTACTTCATGTATTGATAAAGAGGCAAAAATATTACTCTAACAATTATTTTTTGGTATTTTCTGAAATAAGAAGTGGGGAGCAGCAGACAGATTCCCGCATGCGTCCCACTAGGATCCACCTGGCATGCCCACCAGGGGGCGATGCTCTACCCATCCAGGGCATTTGTCTGTTGCCGCTGGAGCCATTCTAGTACCTGACACATAGGCCATGGAGACATCCTCAGCGCCCGGGCCAACTTTGCTCCAATGGAGCCTTGGCTGCGGGAGGGAAAGAGAGAGATAGAGAGAAAAGAGAGGGGGGAGGGTGGGGAAGCAGATGGGCACTTCTCCTGTGTGCCCTGGCCAGGAATCGAATCTGGGATTTCACACACCAGGCTGACACTCTATGGCTGAGCCAATCAGCCAGGGCCTAACAAAATTATTTTTTAAATAATCTGATAACTTTTAAATAATCTGATAACTTTTAACAATTTCAATTATATTTCAGTAAAATATGTTTTCTCGGTAATCATATTTTATTTTATCCATTTAAAATCTTATAGTACTGGGAAAGAACCCATAGGATTCCCCAGATGCTAAAAGGGTTGGTGACATTTAAAAAAGGGGGGGGTGCCCCCTGAGAGTTGTGGAGCTGGAATTCGAACCCACCCCCACCTAGGCCCAAGGCTAGCAGTAAATCAATGATAATCTGGCCATGCTCCGAGCCATTGCCAACACAGAACTGGTCAGGCCGTCAGCCACAAAAGGAGAGAGGCTGAGAATAAGGAGAGACTGTGCAGGTTTTAGTCAAACTCTGGGCAAGTCCTAAAACTGCATCCAAAATGTTTTTGGTGGTTTGAGAATAAATCTATAAGTTTCTTTTCTTATTACCTCTGAGGAAAATCACAAAATCATCGGCAACATTTGTAATATTTATCCAGTGCCAGTAATGTGTAGGTTTCTCTACTGATGCATTAAGTGAAATTCAGTAAATATGTTGGTAGCATTGCAATGCACAGACATCATGATGGGCCATGGGAATACAGGGGGAAACTGACTAAGTTTCTGTTTCAGGTGGACACAATCCAACAGGAAGATATACAGGCAAAGCCTCTATTTAGGCAAGTATACATTGTACTGTGGGATAAACCAACTTGCCTGTGGAAGTTAGGGATGGGGAGGTTCATTCTGACAGCATGGAAGGCTAAACTAAGGAAGAGAGTGGTTGGCTAGGGCCATTGATGGGGTCAGGCAGGTGGGTTTGGTGTGAGGGAGGGCTCTAACCTGTAAAGGAAAAGGTAGATTGTTTTTGGAACAACTATGGTTCACTATATAAATGCCATTCTTTTCAAAGGCTTACAAATCCCTAGGTCTGGAACCCCATGACCTTGGCCACCTGTCCTTCTGCACTTTTCCCTCTGCTTACCCCCACCCAGCTGCACTGGTTTCCTTGCTGTTCCTTGAATACCTCAAGCCTGCTCTTGTTCTACGGCCTTTGCATTGGTCATTTCTTCTGCCTAAAACAGTTTCTCCCTGGGTACCCTGGAGACCCACTCCCTCATCTTCTTTATGTCTTTGAGCAGATCCCACCTTCAGAGTTAGGCTTTTTTGACCACCCTGTTTAAAGTTGCACCCCCTGCACCCTAGCACACCACCCCTTTTCCTGCTTTAGGTTTTTCTAATCCGCTGGTTATCACTGACATGCCACATCTGTGGTTCTTAAACCCGAGTACGTGCTGGAATCACCTGGAAGTCTTGTTAAAACTGTCTGCTGGGCCCCACCCCTGGTCTTCGAGGCAGTAGGTCTGGGTGGGTCCTGAGGATGTGCATTTCCAAGAAGTTGCCTGGTGATGCTGATGCCACTGGATGGGGGTCTGACTCTGAGAACCAGCTCACTGCAAGTTTTACTTGCGTATCCCCTGTGTTCTTCACTAGCATGTAAGCTGTGTAAGCAGTGATCTGTGTCTGTCCCCCTCATTGCTGTACCACTAGTGCCGGAATGGTGGCTAGAACACCCGGATGTATTTGCTGAGAAGGCACGGGGCTGTGGCTCAAGCACAGGGTATGTCAGGCTGCTAGGAGGGTGCATTGAAAACAATTCAAAAAGGAATGTTCAAGCCATAATCATAACTTACTGTTATCACAGTAACACTTTGCTATGAATGTAATACTTATTGCAACAAAACCAACTATTTATTGTTTTCATGGTGCCAGGCCCCTTAATAATGAGGTTTGGCTAAGATCATAGAGTACAAGTAGTAAATGATTTGGCTGTTAGGATTTCAATCTATGTTTGTCCGATTCCAAAAGGGTGGCCATAAACACTAACACTTGGTTGCAAAACCATCCAATCATTGATTTTTAAACTCTTTATTTTGAAATAATTTTAGATTTATAAGAGTTACAAAGATGGTCTGCAGAGGCCCCATATAACCTCCATGCAGTTTTCTCTAATGGTAACATCTTGCATGAGCATAACCATGCTACATTTATCAAAATTAAAAAATTAAAACCGTTACAGTAGTGTTAACTTAATGACGGACGTTTAGGATTTCATCTATTTTTGCATTATAATGTCTTCAATCCATTCCAGGATCAAATCCAAGATACTACTGTCTAGCAATTTTTAAAGACTGAGCATGAACAAATTTGAACAAGGGCAGTCTGAAAGGCTGAAGATACAAAGCTGGCTGAAGTGCAGTGCGGCATATGACAGGGCCACAGACACAGAGGGAAAGGATGTCACTGTCACTGGAGGAGGTCCTGCTAAGGTGGAAGGAAGCTCAGGGTGCTCCAAGGGCCAGGGGAAGGTAGGTAGCCTAAACTGGGGGTTTGGGAAGGCTTCTTGGGAGGGTCAGGCAGGAGGAAGAGTGTAAGTAGATAATACAAAGCTACTGAGAATCAGCAGAGGGAGAGGCTGGAGGGCGATGGTGGTTGATGGGGAGAAATGGAGAGCCTGGGAGGGAACCACCTAGAACTGAGACATTACGGGTGGTACTGAGGATGAACAAGGCTACCTTCCAGTGTGCCAGCCCAGCCAAGTATGTTCAGATTGGAGTCTTCCGGAAAAAGCATGTCGATCAAATGTTTGTCTTTTTACAATTCAATTAATGGTTTAATGCCACGAGCATCATTTTAGTATACTTATATATGGGAGGTGGTATAGTATAGTGGTTAGTAGCATGAGCTCTAGAAGGAAGCCTCCCGGTTTGGAATCCCACCCAGCTCCACTACATTCCACCTATGTGACCTAGAAAATTTCTTACATTTCTGTGCCGTGTTTTCCCATTTGTAAAATGGGGATAATACTAGAACGCATCTCAGTGTCTGGAGCAGTGGTAGTCAACCTGGTCCCTACCGCCCACTAGTGAGCGTTCCAGCTTTTATAGTGGGCAGTAGCGGAGCAACCAAAGTATAAATAAAAAGATAGATTTAACTATAGTAAGTTGTTTTATAAAGATTTATTTTGCCAAACTTAGTGAAAATCCGACATAAAGTACTTGGTAAGTAATTATTATATGCTTTAACTTGCTGTAACTCTGCTTTATAAATTTTATAAAGTTACTTCCCTACTTTATAAGTCACCATTACTGTGGAACCGTTGGGTGGTTAGAGAATTTTACTACTAACAGAGATACAAAAGTGGGCGGTAGGTATAAAAAGGTTGACTACCCCTGCTCTAGAGCAGTGGTCCTTAACCTTTTTTGAGGTACCGAACCTACCAGTTTCATATGCGCATTCACCGAACCCTTCTTTAGTGATAAATAAAATATGATTTTTTTTCCAAATTTAAGACATAGGTATATGTTTTTTTACTGGTGCACAAAATGAGCCATGTATGAACATCACCTTGCTCAAAGAACAAAACCAACAAAGTGCATGAACTCACAACAAATTATGGTATTACTTTATTCTGGCCTCCCTGGCAGAGGCTTCTCCGAACCCCTGAGACTGACTCATCGAACACCTAGGGTTCGATAGAATGCAGGTTAAGAACCACTGCTCTAGAGGATTAAATAAAATGATGATGTAAGGCACTTGGTACAGAGGCTGCCCATAATAAATAGTCACATCAGCTATTATTATTCAATTGTGTGTCTATTTCATATCCTGGTTATATATCTTAGACAAAAGCCAAGCAACCTAAATAGTAGTTTCAAAAAGAGTTTTATTTTTATGACACCTTCAGCATAATCTATTGTGCTTATTTTGCATATAGGGAAGGCAGGAAACAGCTAAGTTCAACTACAAAGTTAAGATCCCCTTACAATCAGGAGATGAGCAAGTTTTGGGTTTGCATTCTCAGATTCCTTCTGCCGTGACTGGAACATGGACCAAGCTCCATTAACATTAAGGCACAGTTAGAAAAATAAACTGTGTTTTTTGGGTCCTGTCTGAAAGATTAGCCTTATCAGCAATTTTACTACATAAAATATTTCATGAGTCTGTCTTCCTGCATTGGAATGTCAGACCTGTGAACATTTAAGCAACTGGTAAATACCGATGGATTTTATTTGCTGAGGGCCAAAAAGGCCCTACAGTTGACAAGTTGTTAGCTGTCATAAAAATGGCTCACAGATAAGAGCACTGGAGATAAGTCCTAGGGATTGATTGAGCAGGCCAGAATCTACTCCCTATGTAAACTTGGGTAAACTGCACTACTTTTAGGGCCTCAGTTTACTCATCTGCAAAATGGGGATTCTAATATTGACCTCTTAAGGTTGTAGGGAAGTTTAAAAGACATATTCATTGCATAAACTTAGGCATTCCAATGGTGTTCATTAAGCATGAGTTATCTTTTCTTACTCAATCCATTTGTTCCTTTCTGATAGCTGTAGTTGATGATGATTATTATTTTGATGAGTAGGGGGGCAGACAGGGACAGACAGACAGGAAGGAGAGAGATGAGAAACATCAATTCATAGTTGCAGCACCTTAGTTGTTCATTGATTGCTTTCTCATATGTGCCTTGACTGGGGGGCTACAGCTGAGCCATTGACCCCTTGCTCAAGCCAGCGACTTTGGCTTCTAGCCAGTGGCCTTGGGCTCAAGCCAGCGACTATGGGGTCATGTCTATGTCCCCATGCTCAAGATGGCAACCCCGTACTTAAGCTGGCAACCTCAGGGTTTTGAACCTGGGTCCTCAGCATCCCAAGCTGAAGCTCTATCCACTGCGCCACTGTCTGGTCAGGCAGCTGTAGATTATTTTTAACAAAGAACAGGAAAGGGCCTAGATGTACATGGAACACTAAAAAATAAAATTTTACCAGAGGTACTAAATGTTAGGTAGGAAGAGACCGTACAAAGCAGTACTTGGTAGATGATAAAAACCAAGATGTGTTCTTCTCCATTAAAAACTCAGAGAAGTGCCTGACCTGTGGTGGCGCAGTGGATAAAGCGTTGACCTGGAATGCTTAGGTTGCCGGTTCAAAACCCTGGGCTTGCCTGGTCAAGGCACATATGGGAGTTGAAGCTTCCTGCTCCTCCCCCCCTTCTCTCTCTCTCTCTCTCTCTCTCTCTCCCTTTCCTCTAAAATGAATAAATAAATAAAAATAATTTAAGAAAAAACAATTTAAAAAAAAAAAACAAAAAAACCCTCAGAGAAGCTAGAGTTGGGTATTGTGATTCTCACTTCTCATTTGAATTTCATGTGTGTAATGAGGGCTGAAATTTTGATCGCGTTGATAACTTCAGGTGTCTCCAGTGGCCTGATGTAGCCATGGAGGACACTGATTAGACAATTAGGCTAGATAGACCCCATCAAAAAGTGAGTGGTGACAACAGGAAGCCTGAGACTAACAGGCTCGGGCCAGAGCTGTGTCCTGTTTCACCTACACATAATATATATGCAAATTCTGGCACGTGCCTGTGAGCTGCCCTGCTTCTCAGGCTGAGCCCTTGGAGCTGCGTCTCTTGGAAATGCTGCTCTCACCTGAGTGGGTCTGCTTTTCTGAGGGAGCGCTCCTTCACTGAGAGGGTGGAGCAGTGAGGCAATGGCTGCGACAAAGCTGTTGGTCATCAATATTTGAATAGAGGCCCCTGAGCAGGTAGGTGCACAGCTGTGAGGTGCACCGCTGCAGAAAGTATGCATGCCTCTTCCTGTGGCCTGGCTAACCGTACCTGGAACAGACCGCCTGATCCCCAGTGCCTGGTGGAGAATGGGCCAGTGGAAAGGGCCAGAACCAGTCAGCCCACCCAGGACCACATGTGCTGTCTTGTTCTGCAGACTCGGAGCTTTCTGATGGTGATCACTCACTTGGCCAACACAGCACTGAGCCATGCCCTGGGCCGGGCAAGGCGATCTGGACAATGATTCACTTACTTTCAGAGACCGGCTGCTCTCAATTGCCTTTCTGCTAATACTTACTATGAATTCCAGATCTGTCTCTGACAATGGATAAAAATGGTCCTCATATTACATGGGCATTACTCTGCCACCCATATTCTATGATGGATCTTGCTCTTGGCAAGGGATGTGTAGGGGAGAAGATGACAGTCAGGGAAGACTTCTTGGAGGAAGTGGCACCTGAACAGAGGTAGCTAGATGCATATGGGAAGACCATGTCTAGAGGTGGTACAGGCAGTTTGAAGATAGGTTCAAGGTCTTCAAACAGTGCAATACCGGCTCATCTATAATTTTGGGAGTTATAACTTTAAAAATGAATCTGAAAAACATAAATAAAAAGAAAGATAAAGTGAAACCCTTAGTGAATAGGAATGAGGTTGAAGGAAAGGACAGAGGAAGGGCCAGCAGAGAGGATGTTCCCATTGTCATCAAATTTTAGGGCTTTGGCTAATATACGCCAGTAACTGATTATAACCAGAGTGTCCACTTATCTATCCCAGAGATTTATTTGCATATATTGACCTTCATGGGGAGAGTGGCCATCAGAGGACCTTGATTCCAGTAGTTTCCATCTCTAGAAAAGTGATTTGGCCTTTTCCCATTTCAGTTTTAAATTGGTTAAATTAAGATAATTATCCTCGCTTGTTGTACCCTTTAAGAATTTGGTGGAGATAACATAGAATCACATTTATAGGGATAGCTTATAATATTAGGAAGTCTATAGAAATGAATGTGCTAATGCAGATTTAACAGTAAAGCTTCATTGCTTTGGATTTCCCTTTTGCAAAAAAAACAGCGATTGCTGTTTATAGAAGAGGGAAGTGCAAAAGGTTTACCTTGACCCCATTATGAAAAGGATGTATTAAATAATTTAAAAATGCAAGTAATATGTGAGGGATATGTTTAACCTACTTCTGGGAATGATTGAGTTGCACAACGGTAGTAGCAGTTAATTGCAAATTAAAAATTCATGAGCCATCCTTCTGTGTCGTCCACAGTGAGTCATGGAATCCCTCATTTAGCCACATTTAGCTGTTAAAATCAGAAACACAGCACTGGAAAGGCACTTTTAGCTCCTCTAACCCAAAGTTCTCATCTTAGAGATGACAAGGTTCTCATTCTACAGATGAGCACCAGAAAGCCCAAAATTGAGCCCAAATCCCGTGTCTGTTGTTATTCCATGCCGCCTTCTTTGCTGGCCTGGTTGAAGACAAAGTTTCCTGATCCAAAGGGGCAAATACTGTCTTCTTGGAGTGGAACCTGACACAGAAGCACAGGCTCACCAGCTGTGAGTAAAGCAATTGTAAGCTTTCATAGAGCCTCCCTCTGTCCTTTGATTAGTTGTTAATCCAGGTTTGGTGGTGGGTCTAAATCTTACTAGATTTGGAGATCCTCTGTCAGAAAAAGAACAAAAATAATGACTAGAAAATTATTATAAATATAAATATTTATTTAAATGGAGAGAACTATAATAATTTAAAAAGTTTAAAGTTGACAGGTACCACAAATCCAGAGAAATAACTACATATTTTTATCATTAATCTTATCATTGCCTTTATTTACTGCACATCTTTAAAATCTTTCTTTTAAAAATTTTTTTTGGCTGCAAACTCTTTCATTATATCTTCACTTGATAACAGCTTTGTGATATTATAACCCAAAGGGAGAAAGGTAATTTTAATTTAACATTTCCTTCCTTCCCAAAGTCTCTAGAATGCCTGATCAAAATTTTTTTATTAATGATAACATTTTTCCTTTTAATTGCTGACCTGTGGTGGTGCAGTGGATTGACTGTTGCCCTGGAACACTGAGGATCCAGGTTTGAAACACCAAGCTTACTGGCTAGAGCATGGGCTTGCCAGCTTGAGTGCGGGATCATCAACATAACCCCAACGTCACTGGCTAGACCTCAAAGATTGCTGTCTAGAAGCCTAAGGTCTCTGGCTTGAGCAAGGGTTCACTGGCCTGAACAATGGGTCACTGGCTCAGCCTGAAACCCCTGAGGTTGATTCTTCTCCTCTCTCCCCCCACTCCCTTTCTGTCTGTCTGTCTGTCTCTCTCAAAAATAAATTATATTAACCTCCCATCTTGTTATTGGTAATGTCATGTAAGTTTTTATAATTCTATTCACATTTGAGAAAACTCCTCCCATTTTTACCATATATGGTTATAAACATATTTGCTTTTGTTGTTCTGCCTGGAGCATATGCTCTATAAATAGGGAAATTCTTCTAAATCCTATTTCTCACAATTCTCATTAAAAATAACAACAAAAAGACCATTTATCTATTTATTTTTGTAATTGCACATGCTACAATATCAGGCCTCTTCCTGATAAGAGGGACTTACAGTCTGATTAGGTGCTGTCAAAACCAAATCATGCACTTGACAACTCCCTACATCTGATGTTTGAAAGAATTTTCCACATCTCGTCTCTGGCTCAGTACACTTCCAACGTTATTTGTCCTCCACTCCTCATATATATCTGGTGGAGTCACTGAAGATCATGTTTATATTTCCACGTGACCCAGGCCCTGAATCTGAGGACCATGATGGTGACAGGAGTATTCCAGAAAGCCGTTCCTGCTCTGGGATGACTAGCAGTAACAAAAGCCAACATGGAAGTGACTTTGACCCACACAAATATAGCCTCAGAAACCTACACTAGACTTAGCCTTCCAGTCACTTTTCCCTTAAGTGATTCCTTAAATGCCTGGGACCCCTCCAGTGTCACCCCACCTGAAGGCGTGTGTGATAGAGTGGGAATGTGAGTAAAAGAAGCAGACTTTTTTTGTTTTCTTTGAGAGAAAGAGACAGGAAAGGAGGGAGGGGGAGAGAAAAGGGAGAAGAGAGAGAGAGAGAAATATCAATTTGTTGCTTCACTTTAGTTGTACACTGATTGCTTCTAATTTATTCCTTGACCGGGGATCAGACTGGCAACCTTGGGCTCAAGCAGAGCCAGCAACCCCTTGCTCAAGTCAGCAACTTTTGGATTATGTCAGATGTCCTACACTTAAGTCAGTGATCCTGCGCTCAAGCCAGTGACCTCAGATTTCAAACCAGTGACCTCAGCATTCCAGGTTAATGCTCTTCCTACTGTGCCACTACTGAACAGGCAAAGAAGCACCATTATTAATCAATTGCAATAGAACTGTCTTCTTTTTGCAAATTTTACAAAAAACATATGACCATGTGAACACATTGAAAAGACTCTTCCCAGGACCTTGGAACAGCCAATGAAATGAGAGTCCTAGAGGTTAGGCTTTGTTGACTTCATGGTGAAGGGATGGTCTTAGTTCATGGAGGAGAAAAAGTTCTGGCTCTCACCACTCTGCACAGGGTGTGGCAAATGCTTACAAGGAGGGAGGTGGGAGTGTTCTCTGGGCAATCGAAGCAGCAAGGAGTCCACCACCTGGTCAAGGGAGGGCCTAGGGTTTGTCACCAGGTTCTGGCAGAGGTAACTGTGGTGACACACACTGGAGCAGGAGCTCTGCTGCACTGGGCTGCTCTGAAGAGAGAACCCATTGATGTTACTGGGTGTAATTAAATCTTTCCACACAGCCCATTACTCAGGGACCAAACCACCCACGCAAATGGAACCCAGCAATCCCTCAAAATGACATCACTAAAACCCAATCACTCTGTTACAATTTTAACAAACAGTTGAATCTCAATTGATATGATTGAGTCATAACAATTATGTATGTTCTATAGACATCAACTAATATAGGAGCAGTCTGGAGACTAAAGGGAGAAAGTCTCATTAAAGGTACAATTCTTTTGGAAAGTTCAGATCACACACAAAAGGCTGTTGTCCTGGGGTCCCCTTACAATTTATCCTCATGGTTTATTTTACAATATAAACTTGGAGAAAACCAAAAACATTTTTTTAAATACAGGATGGGGCAAAACTAGGTTTACAGTTTTGAGTGCTCAAAGCAGAGTTTATTTTTGTGTTATTATTTATTAATTAGTGTATTATTTTCCATGCAAACAACTGCAGACCTACTTTTACTCCACCCTGTATTCTGAAATCTTGATTTTTAAATTTTATTTTTTAAAGTCAGTGTGCTTTTGGAGGGCAGCAAGATGACGATGGAGTAGGTGGATGTTCCAACTTCCACCTCCCATAACCAAAGTAGATTACAACTTAATTTTAAGAACAATCATCAGAAAAACCAACTTTGGGTTAAATCAAGAGGAATTTATAACCAAAGATCACTGAAGAAGCCACACTGAGACTGGTAGGAAAAGCGGAAATGCAGAGAGGGCTGCCTGGCTCCTGGAAGCGAGCGGTGGCCCGGAGGGACTCATATGGTGGTGGGGTTTTACTGGAGAAGGGAGGGTCCTGGGACCCAGGACTGAAGCCCCAGCCTGCAGTTCTGGAGACTAGAAGAGGCATACGGACAGTATTTAGCTGCGAAACAAGGCAGGACACTGTTTGTGAAAAAGAGATTTTTCAGACCCAGGATTCATCTTAAAGGTACTGTGCAGAAAACCTCTTTCACAACCACTCACCCGGAGCTTTGGGGTATGGGGAGAGCTGAGAGGACTGAAGCAGCAGGAACAGAGTGTAATCTAGGGAGAAATACTTTGAGGGACAGCCACCCTAACCCCTGGGCTGAGTCACTTCCCAAATCTAAAGTGAACATTATTCCTGGAACCAGCAATACCAGCAAAGGGAAGTAGGTCACCAGCCAAATGGAAGCTCTACTGCTACAGTCAGAGCAGAGTCACTTAGAGGCAGCGACCCTGTCAGGAATACAGTACTGAGTGCTGAGGTCTGAGCTACAAAACCACTTCCACACTGCTGAGTGCTCATTGGAAGGGGGATGGTGGCAGAATGCAGGATTGCAGTCCTGTCAGTGGGGTGGAAGCCAGGAGCCAGCCGCGAATGCAGTCCTGCCTGCAGGAGGAGTGGGGCAGAGGCGGGGGGCCAGACAAGGCTTGCAGCCAAGAGGCGTGAACACAGTTCTGCCCATGTGGAGGGGGGGGAAAGGGGGCGCAAAGGGTGGGAACTGGCCCAGGCTTGAGGCCTGGGCATGCCCAGGTTTACAGCTCGGATGCGTGAACGCAGTCTTGCATGCTGCATTGGGATTAAGGCCAGGGGCTGGTGAGGGCTTGCAGACTGAGCATCCATGCACAGTCCCACCTGCGAAGGCGAGGTAGAAGCCACTGTGACTGCAGCACTGGCCGGCGCCAGCAACACCGTGCAGGAACGTGTTGATGGGCCTGCGAACAGATCATATCTCAGAGCACAAAGGTCATACCCATTGGACATCTGTGGCCACACCCTTCTGAGGGCTGAAAAGAAAAGAAAAACTAAAAAGAAGGTTGGATAGAATGACCATCTGCAGAGGCTAAGGGGCAAGCCACATCCAATACCTTACCTAACCCATGATTTATAGTACTGAGCCCAACAAGTAGCCACCAATAAGAGGCAGTAGAAAGCAGATCTCAGGGGAACCTGAACATTTAAATGAACACCCTCCAGGCCAAAAGGAGATAAAAGCCAGCCTAAGTTGATATTAACAATGAAACCTGGGCTCAGCAGAGGCAGCCACAGGATCTGGATCACCTGTTGTTCCAAACCGATAAGGGCCATGGGCAACAACCCCCACTGGTCTGTGCCAGCTCTGGCCAAGAAGGTCCAGGGAGGGCACATCCAGAGGCCAGATACAAACAGCATCAGTTCAGGACCTAACAACCCTTGTTAAAGTGAAATCGTAAGGAAGGGCTCCTCACACCTGACCTGGTTAAGATATAGAAAATGAAAAAGTGGCTCTACAAGTTAAGGAGACCACAACTCGAACAAGCCTACAAACCACAAACAGAAACAATGGAAAGACAGGAACGTAAGCTATATGAATCAACAAGAAAAAGCTCCAGAAAATGATTTGGATGAAATGGAAGTAATCAAATTACCAGATACAGAGTTTAAAATAAGGATTGTTAGGATGCTTAAGGATCTCAAAGCTACAATGAAAGGACTTACTGAGCACCTAAATAAAGAAATTGTAAGCATCAAAAAGGACACTGAAATAATAATAAAAAAGAGAACCAGACAGAGAATGACAAACACAATATCAGAAATGAAAACTACACTAGAAGGAATGAAAAGCAGGCTGGATGAAGCAGAGGATCAAACCAGCGACTTAGAGGACAAGATAACTGAAAGCATGGAAGCAGAACAGCAAAAAGAAAAGAGGATCAAAAAGTCTGAGGAAAGTCTAAAAGAGCTCTGTGACAACTTAAAGAGAAACAATATCTGCATAATAGGGGTTCCTGAAGGTGAAGAGAAAGAACAATGGATAGAGAACCTGATTAAAAATATTATAGCTGAAAATTTCCCTAAATTGATGCAGGAAAGAGTCATACAGGTTCAAGAAGCAGAGAAAACCCCATTAAAAAGAACCCAAAGAGACCTACACCAAGACACATAATCAAAATACCAAAGCTAAGAGATAAAGAAAGAATACTAAAAGGGGCAAGAGAAAAACAGTTAATCACTTACAAAGGAGCCCCCATAAAGATGACATCTGACTTTTCAACAGAAACACTTAAGGCCAGAAGGGAATGGCAAGAAATATTCAAAGTAATGCAGAACAAGAACCTACAACCAAGACTTCTTTATCCAGCAAGGCTATCATTTAAAATTGAAGTAGAAATAAAAAACTTCCCTGACAAAAAAAAACTCAAGGAATTCATTACAACCAAACCAATGCTGCAAGAAATGTCAAGGGGCCTGCTGTAGAAAGAACAAATCAGGGAAAAAGTCTAGTAAAAGAGGAATGTAGAGTTAAAAAAATGGCAATAAACAACTACATATCAATAATAACCTTAAATGTAAATGAATTAAATGCTCCAATCAAAAGACATAGGGTAGCTGAATGAATAAGAAAACAGAACCCGTACATATGCTGTCTACAGGAGACCCACCTCAAAACAAAAGATACACATAGACTGAAAGTAAAAGAATGGAAAAAAAATATTTCATGCTAATGGAAATGAAAAATAAGCTGGGGTAGCAATACTTATATCTGACAAAATAGACTTTAAAACAAAGAGTATAGTAAGAGATAAAAAAGGTCACTACATAATGATAAAGGGAACAATCCAACAGGAAGAGATAGCCATTTTAAATATCTATGCACCTACTGTAGGAGTACCTAAATATATAAATCTGACTTTAATGGACATAAAGGGTGAGATAAACAGCAATATTATAATTGTAGGGGATTTTAATATGCCACTAACATCACTGGATAGATCATCCAGAAAGAAAATTAATAAAAAAGCCGAATTAAGGGACACACTAGATCAACTGGATTTAATAAATATCTTCAGAACCTTTCACCCTAAAGCAGCAGAATATACAATCTTTTCAAGTGCTCATGGTACATTCTCTAGGCTAGACTACAAGTTAGGGCATAAAATGAGCCTCAACAAATTTAAGAAGATTGAAATCTTACCAAGCATCTTCTCTGACCACAATGACATGAAACTAGAAATCAACTACAATAGAAAAATGGAAAAACACTCAATTACTTGAAAACTAAACACCATGTTATTAAATAATGACTGGGTTAACAATGAGATCAAGGAAGAAATAAAAAATTACCTTGAAACAAATGAAAATGAGCATACAGCAACTCAAAATGTATGGGACACAGCAAAAACAGTCCTGAGAGGGAAGTTCATAGCAGTATAGGCATACCTTAAGAAGCTAGAAAAAGCTCAAATAAACAACCCTGTAACTAAAAGAACTATAAAAAGAACAACAACTAAAGTTCAGAGGAAGTAGAAGGGAGGAAATAATAAAGATTAGAGCAGAAATAAACGACATAGAGGCTAAAAAAACAATACAGAGGATCAATGAAACCAAGAGCTGGTTCTTTGAAAAGGTAAACAAGATAGATGAACCTTTAGCCAGACTCACCAAGAAAAAAGGAGAGAGGATTCAAATAAATAAAATTAGGAATGAGAGAGGAGAAGTAACAACTGACACAGCAGAAATACAAAGGATTGTAAGAAAATACTATGAAGAACTGTATACCAAAAAATTAGACAACCTAGGTGAAATGTACAAATTCCATGAAAAATATAATCTCTCAAAATTCAATCTGTAAGAATTAGGGGGGAACGAAGATGGCGACTGAGTAGGCAGATGTACCAACTTCCAACTCCCAGAACCAAAGTGGATTATAACTCAATTTTAAGAACCATCATCTGGATAAACCAACTTTGAACTAAACTAAGTGGACTCTTCAACCAAGGAACACTGCAGAAGCCACATTGAGACTGGTAGAAATAGCGAAAACGCGAAGAGGGCTGCCCAGCTCCCCAGAGCAAACGGCAGCCCGGAGAGACCCGAGTGGCAGGAGGAGAGTTTGGCGGAGAGGGAGGGACCTGGGTCCCAGGAACCAAGCCCCAGCCTGCAGTCCCAGAGTCTAGAAGAGGCGTTTGGACAGTATTGACCTGTGAAACAAGTGAGGATACTGTTTGTGAAAAAGAGACAGTTTTCTCAGACCCAAGATTCTTTTTAAAGGGACAGCGCAGAAAACCTCTCTCACAACCACGCACCCGGGGCTCTGGGGAACAGGGACAAAGGAGAGAAACAGAGCAGCAGGAACAGAGTATAGACTGAAGGCACGGGGACACTCAGAGGGACAGCCGCCTTGACCCCTGGGTTGTCATTTCCCTAATCGAAAATGAATATTTCCCCTGGAACTAGCAATACCAGAAGAGGGAGACAGGACACTAGCCAAACAAGCTCTCCCATGGCAATTAGAGCATAGCTCCTTAGAGGGAGGGAGATCCCAGGTCTACAGTGTAGAGACTTAGGGCACTTCGATCTCTACTGAGGGTTGCTGAAGGGATGGTGGCGGCAGGACGCTGAAACGCAGTCCTGTTGGCATGGGCGGAGGCACAACCGATGTGAGCTTGGTCTAGCCCAGCAGGGGTGGAGGGGATGCGCGAAAGCGGTCTGGCAGCTGCGGGCCGGCGTGTAACCCTGCGGGAAAAAAATGGGAGGCCAGGAACCAGCAGAGATCTGATCTGCGCCCCTGTACAAGCCGGCCCTGACCGCGGGGACAGGGCTAGGACCAGGGGTGAGGGGGCGCTCGTGGCTGAGCTCTCACTGCCAGCCCCGCCCAGCCGTAGATCCCGCGGTTTGCCATCCTGTGTGCGCGAGCGGGCTCCTAATGCGAGGGCGGGGTAGAGTCCAGGACGATCGGAAGCTAGCAGCTGACCACATGCCAGCAAACATGCCCGGCCCAGGCCTAATAAACCGCGCTTTGCGACCCTTGCGCAGGAGGGCCCAGGCCTTGAGGGTGGGGCTAAATTCTGGGCAGGCAAAGGCTCACAGCTGAGAGCACGTCAAAAGCCCCGCCCAACCCGCGAAACTGTGGCAAGCAGGCTCTGACTGTGGGTGCTGGGCGTAAGCCTTCCGGAAACAGGCTGGGTCCGCAGCTGAGCAAAGGTGCTCACCTCTGCCCTTGGTGCTGAGGCTTGTGACTTGAGAGACAGCCCCTATGCGGAGGAGAGGCGGAAATCACAGTAACCGCCGCAGTAGGCTGACACTAGCAACGCCCATAACCAACCACCCTAGGCAGCGGCAGAGGGTGTGGCAGGCCTGCAGCCAGACCACACCTAGAGAACACAAAAGCAACACCTACTGGACTCCAGTGGCCACAACTTGCTTATACAAGGATAAAATGGGCAGGCAGAGGAATGCAAACGAAATGAATCAAGAGAAATCCCCAGAGAAGGACCTGAATGAACCAGATATAACCAAACTACCAGAAGCAGAATTTAGAATAATGATAGTTAGGATGTTCAAAGAAATTAGAGCAACAATGGATAGTCACTTGAACATCTAAATAAAGAGATAACAAGTATAAAGAACGAAATTGAAATAATAAAAAAGAATCAGACAGAAATGACAAATACAGTATCAGAACTGAAGACCACAATGGAAGGAATTAAAAGCAGGATGAATGACGCTGAGGATCAAATCAGTGAGGTAGAGGACACAATAAACAAACTTATAGAAGCAGAGAAGAAAAAGGAAAAGAGACTCAAAAAATGTGAGGAAACTCTAAGGGAGCTCTGTGACAACATGAAGAGAAACAACATTCGCATCATAGGGGTGCCTGAAGAAGAGGAAAGAGGACAGAAAATGGAAACTTGGTTCAATCAAATCAAAGCAGAAAACTTCCCTAAATTAAGGCTGGGAAACATTCCACACATTCAAGAAGCACACAGAACTCCATTAAAGAGAAACCCATAAAAATCTACACCAAGACACATCATAGATAAAATACCAAAGCTAATGGATAAAGAAAAAATCTTAAAAGCTGCTAGAGAAAAAAAGGCTATCACCTACAAAGGAGCCCCCATAAGGATGACATCAGACTTCTCAACAGAAACACTAGAGGCCAGAAGGGAATGGCAAGATATAATCAAAGTAATGCAGAACAAGAACCTACAACCAAGACTACTCTATCCAGCAAGGCCAACGTTTAAAATTGAAGGAGAAATAATGAGCTTCCCAAACAAAGAAAGCCTCAAGGAATTCATTAAAACCAAAACAATTCTGCAAGAGATACTAAGGGGCCTGTTGTGAACAGTTCAAAAGGAGAAACTTTTAAATTTTTTGCTATATTCTCCCTTTGAATATAGCAAAAAATTTAAAAAAATTAAAAAAAATACAGCTTTAAAGAACAAAATGTCAATAAACAACTACATATCAATAATAACCTTAAATGTAAATGGATTAAATGATCCAATCAAAAGACATAGGGTAGCTGCGTGGATAAAGAAACAGGACCCATACATATGCTGTCTACAAGAGACACACCTTAAAACAAAAAATGAAGGAAAAGGATGGAAAAACATATTTCATGCAAATGGAAATGAAAAAAAAGCCGGGGGAGCAGTACTTATATCTGACAAAATGGACTTTAAAACAAAGGCTGTAGTAAGAGATAAAGAAGGACACTACATAATGATAAAGGGAACAATTCAACAGGAAGATATAACTATTATAAATATCTATGCACCAAATATAGGAGCCCCGACATACAGAAAGCAGACTTTGATGAATATAAAGGGCGAGATTAACAGCAATACTATAATAGTAGGGGATTTCAATACCCCACTAAGAACACTGGATAGATCCACAAGAAAGAAAATTAATAAAGAAACAGCAGACTTAAAGGATACACGAGATTAACTTGATTTAATAGATATCTTCAGAACTTTTCACCCTAAAGCAGTAGAATATACATTCTTCTCAAGCGCTCATGGTACGTTTTCTAGGATAGACCACAATTTAGGGCACAAAAATGGTCTCAATAAATTTAAGAAGATTGAAATCATATCAAGCATTTTCTCTGATCACAATGTCATGAAACTAGAAATTAACCACAAAAGAAAAACTGAAAAATACTCAAACACTTGGAAACTAAATAGCATGATATTAAATAATGAATGGATTAACATTGAGATCAAAGAAGAAATAAAAAATTTCTAGAAACAAATGATAATGAGCATACATCAACTCAAAATTTATGGGACACAGCAAAAGCAGTACTGAGAGGGAAGTTTATTGCACTACAGGCATATCATAAGCAGCTAGAAAAAGCTCAAATAAGCAACCTGACCCTTCAGCTAAAAGAACTAGAAAAACAACAACAAATAAAACCCAGGACAAGTAGAAGGAAGGAAATAACAAAGATCAAAGCAGAAATAAATGACATAGAGGCGAAGGAAACAATACAGAGGATCAATGAAACCAGAAGCTGGTTCTTTCCAAAGGTAAACAAGATTGATGAAGCTTTAACTAGACTCATCAAGAAAAAAAGAGAGAGGGCTCAAATAAATAAAATTAGAAAGGACAGTGGAGAAATAACAACTGACAGAACAGAAATACAAAGCATTATGAGAAAATAATATGAAGAACTCTATGCCAAAAAATTAGACAATCTAGGAGAAATGGACAAATTTCTTGAATCATATAAACTTCCAAAAATCAATCTAGAAGGATCAGAACACCTAAACAGACCAATTACAACAAATGAGATCGAAACAGTTATCAAAAAACTCCCAAAGCCTGAACAGTGGTGGCGCAGTGGATAAAACATCAACCTGGAAACACTGAGGTTGCTGGTTCAAAACCCTTGGCTTAAAAACAACAAACAAACAAAAAACAACACAAGAAAACCCTGGGCTTGCCTGGTCAAGGCATATAAGGGACTTGATACTTCTGGTTCCTTCCCCCTTCTCTCTCTCTCTACTCTCTATAATGAATAAATAAAATCTTTGAAAAAAAAAACCTCCCAAAAAAGAAATGTCCTGGGCCTGATGGCTTCACAAGTGAATTCTATCAAAAATTCAGAGAAGAACTAACTCCTATCCTCCTCAAGCTATTTCAAAAAATTCAAGAGGAAGGAAGACTTCCAAACTCCTTTTATGAGGTGGGCATAATTCTGATCCCAAAACCGGGCTAAGACAACACAAAGAAAGAAAATTATAGGCTTATATTCCTGATGAATTTAGACGCTAAAATTCTCAACAAAATATTAGCCAACCGGATCCAGCAATATATGAAAAAAATCATACACCATGATCAAGTGGGATTTATTCTGGAGAGTCAAGTCTGGTTCAATATTTGCAAATTAATCAATGTGATTCATAACATAAACAAAAGGAAGGACAAAAATCACATGATAATTTCAATAGATGCAGAAAAGGCATTTGATAAAATCCAGCACCCATTCATGATCAAAACTCTCAGTAAAGTGGGAATACAGGGAACATTCCTTAACATGATAAAGGCCATCTACGACAAACCCACAGCAAACATCATACTAAATGGACAAAAATTGAAAGCAATCTCCTTAAGGTCAGGAACCAGGCAGGGGTGCCCACTTTCACCACTCTTATTCAACATAGTTCTGGAAGTCCTAGCTATAGCAATCAGACAAGAAGAAGAAATAAAAGGCATCCAAATAGGAAAAGAAGAAGTAAAACTGTCACTATTTGCAGATGATATGATATTGTATATAGAAAGCCCTAAAGTCTCAGTCAAAAACTACTGGACCTTATAAATGAATTCAGCAAGGTGGCAGGATATAAAATTAATACACAGCAATCAGAGGCATTTCTATATACAAACAATAAACTGTCAGCAAAAGAAATTAAGGAAACAATTCCCTTCACTATTGCAGCCAAAAAAATAAAATACCTAGTAGTAAATTTAACCAAGGAGGTTAAGGACTTGTACTCGGAAAATTATAAAACATTGATAAAAGAAATCAAGGAAGATACAAACAAGTGGGAGTATATACCGTGCTCATGGCTAGAAAGAATAAACATCATTAAAATGTCTATATTACCCAAAGCAATTTATAAATTCAATGCAATACCAATTAAAATACCAATGACATACTTTAAAGATATAGAACACATATTCCAAAAATTTATATGGAACCAAAAAGAACATGAATAACCTCAGCAATCTTAAAAAGAAAAAATAAAGCAGGAGGCATCACTCTTCCAGATATCAAGGTTTACTACAAGGCCATTATACTCAAGACAGCCTTGTACTGGTATAAGAACAGGCACATTGATCAATGGAACAGAACAGAGAACCCAGAAATAAACCCACAGTTTTATGGACAACTGATATTTGACAAAGGAGGAAAGAACATACAATGGAGTAAAGACAGCCTCTTTAACAAAACGGTGCTGGGAAATTTGGACATCTACCTGCAAAAAAAATGAAACTAGATCATCAACTTACACCATTCACAAAAACAAATTCAAAGTGGATAAAAGACTTAAATGTAAGCCGTGAAACTATAAGCATCTTAGAAGAAAACATAGGCAGGAAGCTTTCCGACATCTGTAGCAGCAATATATTTGCCGATTTATCTTTACCGGCAAATGAAATAAAAGGCAAGATAAACAAATGGGACTATATCAAACTAAAAAGGTTTTGCACAGCTAAAGACAATAAGAACAGAATAAAAATACAAACCACACAATGGGAGAACATATTCGACAGCATGTCTGATAAGGGGTTAATAACCAAAATTTATAAAGAACTTATAAAACTCAACACCAGGAAGACAAACAATCTAATCAAAAAATGGGCAAAAGAAATGAATAGAAATTTCTCCAAAGAGGACATACAGATGGCCAAAAGGCATATGAAAAAATGCTCAACATCACTAATCATTAGAGAAATGCAAATTAAAACCACAATGAGATATCACCTCACACCATTCAGAATGGCACTCATCAGCAAAACAACACAGAATAAGTGCTGGCGAGGATGCGGAGAAAAGGGAACCCTTCTGCACTGCTGGTGGGAATGCAGACTGGTGCAGCCACTGTGGAAAACAGTTTGGAGATTCCTCAAAAAATTAAAAGTCGAACTGCCTTTTGACCCGGCTATCCCACTTTTAGGAATATACCCTAAGAACACCATAGCACTGTTCGAAAAGAATAAATGCGCCCCCATGTTCGTGGCAGCATTGTTCACAATAGCGAAGATCTTAAACCAGCCCAAGTGTCTGTCAGAAGACGAGTGGATTAAAAAGCTTTGGTACATATATACTATGGAATACTACTCAGCCATAAGAAATGATGACATCGGATCATTTACAACAAAATGGATGTACCTTGAAAACATTATACGGAGTGAAATAAGTAAATCAGAAAGAAAGAACTGAGAACAGCATGATTTCATACATAGGTGGGACATAAAAGTGAGACTATGAGACATGGAGAAGAGTGTGGTGGTTATGGGGTGGGGGGAGGGAGGGGAGGATGGGAAAGGGAGAAGGGGAGGGGCACAGGGAAAACCAGATAGAAGGTGACAGAGGACAATTTGACTTTTGGTGACGGGTATGCAACACAATTGAATGATAAGATAATCTGGAGATGTTTTCATTGTACATATGTACCCTGATTTATTACGGTCACCCCATTAAAGTTAATAAAAAAAAGACCCTAAAAAATTCAATCTGTAAGAATTAGAAAACCTAATCAGACCAATTTAACAAATGAGATAAAACAGTTATAAAAAAGTTCCCAACAAACAAAAGACCTGGGCCAGTTGGCTTCACAGGTGAATTCTACCGAACATTCAAAGAAGAACCAACTCCTATCCTCAAGCTATTTCAAGAAATTCAAGAAGAGGGAAGACATCCAACCTCCTTTTATGAGGCAAGCATAATTCTGATTCCAAAACCAGGCAAAGACAACACAAAGAAATAAAACTGTAGGCTAATATCCTTGATGAATTTAGATGCTAAAATTCTCAACAAAATATTAGCAAACTGGACCCAGCAATACATGAAAAAAACATAAATCATGATCAAGTGGGATTTATTCTCAGGAGGCAAGGCTGGTACAATATTCGCAAATCAATAAATGTGATTCATCACATAAACAAAAGGAAGGAGAAAAACCACATGATAATATCAATAGATACAGAAAAAGAATTTGATAAAATCCACCACCAATTTATGATCAAAACTCTTAGCAAAGTGGGAATACAGGAAATATACCTCAACATAATAAAGGCCGTCTATGACAGACTTACAGCCAACATCATAGTCAATGGACAAAAGTTAAAAGCAATCTCCTTAAGATTAGGAACAAGGCAAAGGTACCTCCTTTCACCACTCTTATTCAACATAGTTCTGGAAGTCCTGGCCACAGCAATCAGACAAGAAAAAATATATGGCATCCAAATTGGAAAAGAAGAAGTAAAACTATCATTATTTGCTGATGATATGATAATATACATAGAAAATCCTAAAGTCACAGTAAAAAACTACTGGACCTGATAAATGAATTCAGCAAGGTGGCAGGATAAAAAATTAATACTCAAAAATCAGAGGCATTTTTATACACCAACAATGGTCTGTCTGAAAGAGAAATTAAGAAAACAATCCCATTCACTATTGCAGCAACAACAAAAAATAAATAGAATACCTAGGAATAAATTTAACCAAAGAAGTTAAAGACTTGTACTCAGAAAATTATAAAACATTGATAAAAGAAATCAAGGAAGACACAAACAAGTGGAAACATATACTGTGCTCATGGTTAGGAAGAATAAACATCATTAAAATGTCTATACTACCCAAAGCAATTTATAAATTCAATGCAATACCAATGACATACTTCAAAGATATAGAACACATATTCCACAAATTTATATGGAACCAAAAAAGAACATGAATAGCCTCAGCAATCTTGAAAAAGAAGAATAAAGTGAGAGGTATCACACTTCCTGATATCAAGTTATACTACATGGCCATTGTACTCAAAACAGCTTGGTACTGGCATAAGAACAAGCATATAGATCATTGGAACAGAACAGAGAACCCAGAAATAAACCCACAGCTTTATGGACAAGTGATATCTGACAAAGGAGGTAAAAGCATACAATGGAGTAAAGACAGTCTCTTTAACAAATGGTGTTGGAGAAATTGGACAGCTACTTGCAAAGAAATGAAACTAAACCACCAACTTACACTATCCACTTAAATAAACTCAAAATGGATAAAAGACTTAAATGTAAGTCATGAAACCATAAGCATCCCAGAGGAAAACATAAGCAATAAGTTCTATGACATCAC
This sequence comes from Rhynchonycteris naso, assembly GCA_037038555.1. Classification (NCBI taxonomy): domain Eukaryota; kingdom Metazoa; phylum Chordata; class Mammalia; order Chiroptera; family Emballonuridae; genus Rhynchonycteris; species Rhynchonycteris naso. The sequence continues at coordinate 132,528,775 of CM072998.1, forward strand.
TTGCAGAAATATATTTGCTTATTTATCTCCACGGTCAAGGGAAATAAAGGACAGGATGAATAAATGGGACTATATCAAACTAAAAAGGTTTTGCACAGCTAAAGACAATATGAGCGAAATAAAAAGGCAAACCACACAATGGGAGAACATATTTGACAATACATCTGATAAGGGGTTAATAACCAAAATTTATAAAGAATTTGTAAAACTCAACATCAGGAAGATAAACAATCCAATCAAAAAATTGGCAAAAGAAATGAATAGACACTTCTCCAAAGAGGACATACAGATGGACAATAGGCAGACGAAAAAATGTTCAATATCACTAGTCATTAGAGAAATGCAAATTAAAACCACAATGAGATACCACCTCACACCAGTCAGAATGGCGCTCATTAACAAAACAACACATAATAAGTGCTGACAAGAATGTGGAGAAAAGGGAACCCTCCTGCACTGCTGGTGGGAATGCAGACTGGTGTAGCCACTGTGGAAAACAGTATGAAGATTCCTCAAAAAATTAAAAATGGAACTTCCTTTTGACCCAGCTATCTCCCTTTTAGTAATATATCCCAAGAACACCACGTCAATGATTCAAATGAAGAAATGCACACCCATGTTTATGGCAGTGTTGTATACAATTACCAAGATCTGGAAACAGCTCAAGTGTCTGTCAATGGATGAGTGGATTAAAAAGCGGTGGTACATGTACACAATGGAATACTATGGGGCCACGAAAAAGAAGGAAATCTTACCTTTTGCAACAACATGGATGGACCTGGACACTATTATGTTAAGTGAAATAAGCCAGGCAGAGAAAGAAAAATATCTATGACCTCACTCATTTGAGGAATCCAATGAACAATATGAACTGAGGAACGGAATAGAGATAGAGGCGTGATCAATGGGTCCAGAGGGAAAGCAGACAGAGGGAAAGGGGATGAGAGGATGGGATAAGAGAAGGGAAAGAGATTGGTGAAATTATACACACAGAACACAGCATTATAGAAAGCAGGAAAGCTAATCGTGGAGGGAAAGGGGGATGTTGTGGGGAACACGGGAGTCAGGGGATGCATTTGGGGGGACACTAGAATCTATGTATACACAATAAATTAAAATAAAAAAAGTCAGTGTGGTTTTTATCTTTCAATAGAAACCAGATGCTTAAGGCTGTATGCCCATCTTTGTCTTGTTTTTTATTTCTTCTTGACCTTCATTTTTGCTTGTCTGGGCTATTGCATTGGTGTCTTAACTGGGGTCTCTAAACCACTATCTAAACTGTTGCCATATAAACACTCTAAAGCTGTCTTCCCAGTTCTCCATCACAGGCAACCTCTTCTTGCATGGTGCACTCAAAGCCCTTTGGTCTTCCAGAACTTAGGAAAGTCATCCTTCATTGTGGTTGTCTATACAGTATATCCCTCTATCACCCACCCCTGCTAGAGTATAAGTGTCTCAAGCTCTAAGGACCAAGTCTATCTTTGCATTCTCAGATGCCTGCAAAGAGTCAAGGCACAAAATCGGAACTTGGTAATGATCAATGATGGGCTCTACTATTGACAATTGGAGTAATTGTTTTTTCTTGCCAGTGATTGGTTTAGGGAGGTGTCAAACAGAGGTGTCTATAATCATGGAAATGTGGCTAGCGTGACTGGGAAGTTTTGATTTGATTGAATTCTACTGAATTAAAATGTAAATGTCAACTGCTATGCTTATCAAACAGTGCAGGGCAGGTAACTCAGGTGACTCAGTTCTGGCAGAAGAAATGCAGGGCAGCTGGAATCATGTCTGCTGCTGGGTAGTGTTATATCTGGTGTGGTGCCCGACTCTGCGACCGCCATGCAGCCTGCAGCGGAGCATGCTAAGGGTGAAGCTGATCCCTGGAGGATGGAGAGAAGTGAATGGAGAGAGCCTGAGCCACAGACTCCGTCAGCCTGGAGCTGCCCTTCCTGGGGCTTCCTCATGTATAGGAACAAAACATTTTTCTCATTGTGTAAGCCATTTAATTACAGCTTTCAGAAATTGCAGCCCAAAGCATTTTAAAAAGATGACAGTGCTGTTCTGCAGATCAGGTGGGAAGACGTGGTAGGACACACCATGGGATTTGCAGACAGCTCACACAGACTGTGCGTAATAACGCAAGAAAAATATGCAAAAAAGAAAATGTGATGGAATCCCGATGTAGCTAAAGTATGAGTTTTTCTCAGGCAAAAGACAGGGTTTATGAGTCATTGCTGAGAATTCTGCAGAGATCTGTGGCTTTGGTCTATCCAGAACTTCTTTGCCCTTCCTTTCACTGCAGGACTCTGTGTTCTATGGGGACCCATTCCTGGTCCCAAAGTCCCTGGTCACAGGGGTGGGCCTGAGCCAGAGGCCTGCCTGGCCAGCAGAATACACCCCACCTGAAGCCCCAGTGATTGGTTGAGAAATGGGCGTGTGGACTTCCACTAAGACTTGCTTTATGGACAACATAGATTCTAGGGGAGAGAAAGGGTGCTCTATCTCTTTTTCTCCCTGGGGTTATCGACTATAAGGTTTCTGCCCAAAGGAGAAAGCCTTTGGAGAGGCAAGCCAGTCCCTGAAACCAGAGGGACAGGGAAGATAGAGCCTGACTACCTGAGCTCCTGAGTACAGCCATGCTGGAAGTCCAAGTCCATCTCTAGACTTTTCAGTATGATTCTGTTTCCCCCTGATGTGCGGCAGGCCAGTTTGCACTGATTCCTGTCCCGCCTAGTTGAGACAGTCCTAAGTGATAAAGACAAGAGGGAGGTCCTGGGTTGGCCCCAGAGATCAGAGTGGGTCGGTAAGGAAAGGCATGCAACTGACAAGAAACTGTGATGCCTCTGTACAGCAGCTGGGGTGGCAAACTACAGCCTGGGACCTGGACAAGCATAGGTTTGGGACAAATTGATCTGAGTTTTAGTACCTGCTAATCTATTTCCTAGATTGATTAACCTGAGAAAGCCACTTATACATTAAACCTAGATCTCAGTTTTCCCATCTGTAATATAGGAGAAGACAATTTACAAATTTGTTGTGAGAATTAAGCATGATGATGTATATAAACTTTCTCATGTAGAACTTGACAGATAGTGAATCATAGAAAACAGGCATCAAAGGTGCTGTAATAAAAATGTCCAAACTGATTACTAATATTTCTTGGATTTTCTTTTCTCCTTACTGCCTCTTAACCTTTATCTCTTTTGGTTGGTATTTATTCCTAGTAGTTACAATTGAAAATAATACTATTGCCATTATTTAAACACAAACCTTGTTCTTGGACTTTCTATATTTTATCTGTAATCTTGACAATAATTATTTGAATTAGGTGGCACCATTTCAGAGGTGAGAAAAGATTAGTGACCCCTCTGTACTGCTAATTGAGGGCTAAGTCAGGAGGCAGAGGCATCTAGGAGGGAAGGAGAGACCTTAGTAGCATTGTTTACTGTTGGAATTTTTCTTTCTCTGGAGAATTATGAAAGACATTCTGTTTTGAATTTCACACCACAATGCCATGTGTAACTAAAGAACCCAGAGGTCCTTCAGTAGGAAAAAGTGGAAACTGACCCAGTGAATGCCAGACCCAAGGATGTATCCAATTGCACTTACTGGGATATAAGAGGATGTTCTTGAACTTCACACAGACAGATCCCAAATTAAATCTAGTTTAGATTAAATGTAAGAGCAACAGTTTTAGAATTATAGAGTTAGAAGATGAAATTCATGCTAAATGGACTTTTCTCTTGTGCTTCTACAAATCCTCAAACCAAGCCCAAACATCCACTATTATTATTGTTATCTTCCATCTGCACCCCCACCCCAATCTGGTTTTTTAAAAATTTGAGTGGTCCTGTTCTTACTAGCTGCATTGTCTTCATTAGGACATAAATGGAGCTGTTTTTGCCCCCACAGAAACATGAAAGTTGCAAGCACGTGTCTGAGGATGTTTGTTGTTAATACCTGCTAATCTACTTCCTAGATTGATTAACCCGAGAGAGATAGTGAGTCATAAAAAACTATCTATTCACTATCTGCCAGAACAGGACCACTCAAATTTTTAAAAAATTTCTGTAAGAGCAAAAAGGTGTCTTATTGCTGATGTCCAGTAGTTAGGAGTTATTTAAATGAGTGAAACACTCTGCCACAATGAAAAGAAATGGGCTAGAACTGTACATACTGACCTGGAAAATGTTGACAATATATCTGTACATTTAAAAAGTAAATTGCAGAATAATATTGAGAATATAATCTCATTTATGTGAAAACAATAAAAAAGCAAAGAAAGTTTCTGTATGATTGAAATGCCTAGAAGAAAGAACACCAACCTATTATTAGTGGTTATTGGGTTATACTCTAGAGCGGGGTCATAGAGGACATGGACTTTTCACTGTAACATTTCTATGTAATTGTGAGGTTTTGGCCATTAAAAAATCTAGTTTTGTTTTGCTATTCTGAAAAAAATACATGAAAACTTTTAAAAGCTGAAATTAACATCAAGTGATCAACACTAAGAGGACAGGTTAAGCTGTTAACTGGTATTGTTGTGAATATTATTCTCTCTAGCCTATGTCCTTTGTCTAAGTCCTGTGTTTATTTGCATAGCGCAGATGGTTTTTCTAATTACTGACTTGTGAAGAAGCTCATCCCTCTTCTTACAGCAGTGGTTCTTAACCTGGGTTCTATCGAACCCTAGGGGTTCGATGAGTTGGTCTTAGGGGTTCAGAGAAGCCTCTGCCACGGAGGCCAGAATAAAGTAATACTGTAATTTGTTGTGAGTTCATGCACAGCTCATTTTGTGCACCAGTAAAAGAACATATACCTATGTCTCGAATTTGGGAAAAAAATCATATTTTATTTATCACTAAAGAAGGGTTCGGTGAATGCGCATATGAAACTGGTGGGTTCAGTACCTCAAAAACGGTTAAGAACCACTGTCTTACAGAGTGCTGGGTGACCCTGAGGACATTGCCAGCTCCACCTCCGCTGACTTCCTCCATCTAAACTAGAAAGTCCACCCAGGTTGTCGGAGACATTCCATTCTCATCCCACCTATAGAAGGTTTCCGTGTCACATTTTAGTCCCTAGTAGAATTAAAGCAAGATTAAAAATTTTAAAATCCTCTCCCTATATGTTTAGATAAAATCCTTACTTTACCTCCATTCTTTAACATTTCTTCTGCATCTGCTGCTTACCAAGTGCTGTGTAAGGTGGAGCACAGTCTCCATGCTCAGGGTACACAAAGTGTCTTTGTAGAGACAGACAGGTTGGCAGCGACAGTGACAAAACAAGGTGACACCTGTATTGCTACAAATACAGTGGTACCTTGAGATACGAGTTTAATTCGTTCTGTAAATGAGCTCGTAAGTCAGTCAACTTGTATAGCAAACAAATTTCTCCCATTTAAAATAACTGAAATAGATTTAATCCATTCCAGCCCTGTGACACATCCCCAACCATCCTAAATTATAAAAAAGACATGTTTTTAATTAAGAAACACACATGTATACTTTACCAATGCATAACAAAATATATGAAATAAAAGAAAAAAGTGTTATTTAGTACTGTATTCTTACCTTGGAGACAGACGAGTGCAGCTAACGGGGGTGAATGGCAGAGGAGGAGGGAGGGAGGGAGGAAGGGATGCAGGCACTGTAGACACATAAACTAAGACTGCACTTTCTTAACACTAAATGTAAACTAAAACTGCATTTTCTTTACTTTAAACAAAACTAAAACTGCACTTTCTTTACTTAAAATGAAACCACAAAAACTTAATTGTAAAAAAAAATGCACTTTCTTAACTTTAAACTTAACCTAAGCTTAACATTACGTATTTTTCATTTAATCATCACCTGTTTTTGCCTTTTTGGCTGCACTTTTGGCACTTTCACTTGCAGGACATTTGAATGAAAATCTATTCAAAGAGGTTTGCTTTTGCTTGCCTTTTAAAATGTTACGAAAATGTGACAAACAAGTGTCATTAAAAAGTGCTGAAGCACGCACGAGCAGTTGAAACTTTCTGGGTGCTTCTTTTCAGTGAAACTTGAAAGCTTCTCCCACATTGACAGCATGTCTTTAATTTCTTGTAGAAATTACTTCCTCCGACTCTACCTCCTCCTCACTACTAATCTCTTGCAGAAGCTCCATATGTTGCATCATCTGTAGCTCCTTCAACTCCTCAGTTGAGAGTTCCTCCTCATGTTTCTTGACGAGCTCGTTTATGTCACCCTCATCTACCTCCAGACCCACTGACTTTCAGAGGGACACAATCTCCTCCAACACTTCTACCTCAGTTTCTGTCTCTGGTTTGAATCTTAGAAGTCCCTGTCTGAAACAATATCAGGCCATAACTTTTTCCATGCCGAGTACAAGGTTCTTCTTATAACCTCTTGCCATGCCAAGTCAATAATGCGTAAACCTATCACGATGTAGTGATCTTTCCAAAACTCTCAAAAGGTTAAAATTGTATTCTCAGTCACCTCAAAGCAGCAGCAGAACAAGTGCTTTGTGTAAAGCTTCTTAAAGTTGGAAATGACCTGCTGATCCATAGGTTGCAAGATTAAAGTCGTGTTGGGTGGGAGGTAGAGGACTTTCATGAATTTGAACTCATCGAGAATGTCATCTTCAAGACCAGGTGGGTGGGCTGGAGCATTTTCAAGGGTTAGTAATGCTTTCATTGGGAGTTTATTTTCTTGAAGATATTTCTTCACTGCAGGACCAAAGACAAGATTTACCCATTAAGTAAAAAACTGCCACGTAAACCATGCCCTAGCATTGGTCTGCCACATAACCTGCAGTTTTTCTTTAAGAATCTTGTGAGTCTTAAAAGCTTAAGGATTTTCGGAATGATACACTAGCAGTGGCTTTACTTTACAGTCACCACTAGCATTTGCTTACAATGTAAGGGTCAGATGGTCCTTCATGGGTTTATGACCTGGCAGCTTCTTCGCCTCTGCAGCGATGAAAGTCCTCTGGGGCATTTCATTTTCTAAAACAATCCTGTTTCGTCACAGTTAAACACTTGTTGTGGGATGTAGCCTTCCTTTGCAATAAGCACAGTAAAACATGTGATATATTCATCAGCTGCCTTAACGTCAGCACTCACAGCTTCACCATGCCTCAACACTGACTGGATGGATGCCAGATCTCTTCTTGAAATTTTCAAACCAGCTGTTACTTGCCTTAAACATATCTTCTGCTGCCTCCTTTGAGGTTGATGGTTCCTTCTTCTTCAAGTCGCAGTAAATAATACGTGCCCTTTTGCATATTGTAGTCCCCGTCACTGTATCTCCTGCCAGCTCTTTCTCTTTCTCCCATACCAGCAGAAGCTTCTCCATTTCTTCATAAATATTTGTCCTTAATTGGGACAGAATTGTAGTTCCTTTCACTGGATTTGCACTTTTGATGGCATCCTTTTATTTAAGGATGGTATGAATTGTAGATGAATTGTGGTCATACAGCCTTGCCAGTTCAATCACTCGTACACCACGTTCATGTTTTTCTATTATTTTTGCTTTACTTCTATCACAGGGGTTGGGAACATTTTTGGCTGAGAGAGCCATGAACGCCACATATTTTAAAATGTAATTCCGTGAGAGCCATACAATATCTTTAACACTAAATATAAGTAAATGTGTGCATTTTATGTAAGGAACACTTTTAAAGTACAATAAGTCTCTGAGTTCTTTTTAATAACATTGTTATGCTGTTGCTAACCAATGATGAATAAAGTACTTCTTACCATTAATGCGACTTCTGGTGCTGCATGGTTTTTCTGATGGCTTTATAGTCTGGTTGATCATTGGTGAGGTTAAGCTTCATGCAGGCGTTGAGACTTCCATCTGTTAAACATGATCGTAGGTTGGTCTTAAGGTTCTTTAGATGTGAGAACGACTGCTCATATGCATACGTAGAGCCAAACATTGTCAGTACAGCAATACTCACACACTGCAGTGTGTGTTATGTGACGGGAAGCGCGTTCCAAGTTTTGACAATCAGCTGGTCTGCGGGTTGAAGTTTTTTCATTTCTCCCCACTTGTGTTTGCTCGCCAACTCTCCTTACTGTTGAGCAAGTCTTTCCAAATCTTTATTCAGTGACTTGAACTTACTCACCCACATGTGTGAGGCCTTCAGGTCAGCAGCTTGTAGCTCAAAATCTCTGACGGAGACACTGGGAATGTAACTCAAGTCAGCGCTGTCCACTGCACACTCATGTGGATGGGTGATGAACTTAAAAAGACAAGTGCACTCATGAAATTCTCCAAAGCACGCTTTGAAAGACTGCAGGAGATTAGATGTGAAGCCCGCTAGCTGCTGGAGATCAAGATGTTGAACAGGGTCTCTTGCTGTGCATGCATCTTTAAACTCCCAGTTTTTCAGAGTGTCGTAAACGACCTGTTTCAATGTCAGTGATGAAGAGTTTCAGCTTGTTTTCTAATGCAAACACTGCTTGTTGAAGGGATAAGACTGTGTTTCCAACGCCTTGCATTTTCACATTGAGCTGGTTCAGATGTTCAGTCATGTCCACGAGATAGTAGAACTTCAGGAGCTACTCAGTGTTAGCTAACTCAGGATGCTCGATGTTTTTCATTTCAAGAAAAGTCGGATTTTGCTCAGACAAGCCACGAAATGTCTGAGCATCTTTCCTCTTGACAACCAATGCACATTGCTGTGCAGAAGCAGACTAGGATAATTATTCCCAACTTCAGCCAGCAGTGTTTTATACTGGTGATCATTTAAAGCTTGAGCAACAATAAAGTTGACCACCTGAATGACCAGCGACATCACCTCACCAAGCTGCTCGCCACACATCTGAGCACAAAGTGCCCCCTGATGTAGGATGCAGTGAAAACTTAGGATGGGTCTCTTTTCATGTTCATGAAGAAGCACTACGAATCCTCTGTTTTTCCCCACCATGCACGGAGCACCATCAGTACACACCAAAATAAGTTTATTTATCGGTAGATATTTTTCTTTAGTGAACTCAGTGAAAGACTGGAATAAATCCTCCCCTCTTGTTTTCTCTTTCACAGGCAAAACAGCAAGACTTTCCTCACAAAGTGTGTCACTGAAAGCATACCTTGCAATCACGCTGAACTGGGATAAATGGCTTACGTCTGTTGACTCATCCAAAGTGAGAGAAAAGAATGGTACTGCATTTATGTCCTTCACCTGTGTTGCCTCAATTTGATTTGCCATCATGATGGTATGATTGTGAACAGTTCCTGCCGACAGAGGCATGTCTTTTATTTGTTTATCTTTTCCGAAAAGATGTAAAAAAGTTCATTGGCAACATCAAGCATGAGTGTTTTGGCATACTCCCCATCTGTGAATGGCTTTCCATTTCTCACAATTGCTAAAGCACCAGCAAAGCTAGCCGAATTCCAGTCACCTTGTTGGGTTCAAACACGGAGTTGCTGCTGACTAGTTCGCATTCTGCACAGTAGCTCTTGACATATTTTCATCCTGCTGTCCCCCTTCCTGCTGGGTATTTCAATGCAAATGTAGTATGGCGTGTGTCAAAGTGCCACTTTATATTTGACTGTTTTATCGATGCAATTTTATCATTGCATATTAGACACACTGCAGAACCTGCTCTCTCCACAAGGCAAATTCCTCTGTCCATTCCTGCTGAAAAGTACAATACTCCTTGTCTTTTTTTCTTTTAGCCATCTTTTCATCAAAAGGGTTTCTGCAATTAGCTAGCTGACTACTTGGTTAAAAGGAGGGAAGTTTACTTCCTGACCTCACAACGACCTGTGTACGTCACGCATTATCCAATAAAAATTTGGTGTTGTCCTGGAGGACAGCTGTGATTGGTTCCAGCCACTAGTAACCATGAACATGAGCGTTAGGAAATGAATGGATTTTAATACATGAGAATGTTTTATATTTTTAACGTTATTATTTTTTTTATTAAAGATTGTCTGCAAGCCAGATGTAGCCATTAAAAGAGCCAAATCTGGCCCGCGAGCCAGAGTTTCCTGACCCCTATTCTATCGACATCATTCTCTTCTTCTCACCACTGATTCTGCGGGTAACACATGAGAAAGAACAAGATGCTGGTGTTGTACTGCTGATACTGGACCCATACGCCAATGCGCCGGCTAGCGGCAGCTTCCCGAATTACGACTTGTATCTTGGGATTTCATTCGGATCTTGAACAAAAATACAAACTGAGTCGCAGCTTGTATCTTAAAAAAAAGTTGGTCTGCTCGTATCTCAAGGTACCACTGTACTTTCTTAGCACTCAACTACGTGTCTGTATTATGTACTGAGGGTACAAAGATAACTAAGACATGGTCCCTTGAATGTCTTACAGTCCCTTACAATCTTATAGTTGAAGCACTGTCCAATAGAAATATAATGCAAGCTACATATGCAACTTAAATTTTTCTAGTAGCCACATCAAAAAAAGTTTAAAAAACAGTGAAATTAATTTTAAATAGGCACTTAACCCAATACCTAGTATATTATCATTTCAATATGTAATAGATATAAAATTAATATAAAATTATTAATGAGATATTTTGTGGATTTTTTATACTATTTTTCATCTGGTATATATTTTATATTTACAACGTATCTCCATTCAGATTAGACATAGTTCAAGTGCTCAGTAGCCACATCCACATATGGCTGGTGGTTACCGTACTGGACAGGGAAGATCTAAGGGGAAGATGGGCTTAGAAATAAATCATTCTGCATGAACTGAGAGCTCCCAGAGGGTGTCTCAGGATGTTGTGGGTAGTGGATATCACTCCTAGGGTGGAAGCTTCCTTGGGGGGAGAAAGTAAGAGTCAGAGAAGACTTCCTGGAGGAAGTGGCACACGAACTGAGGTAGCCAGAAGACTATGTCTAGAGATGAAGCAGGCAGCTTGAAGACAGGCTCAATGACTTCAAACAGTGTAGTGCAGGTAGGGCTCATCAACAATTTAGCAGTTATAGCTTATAAAGTGAACCGGGACCTGAAAATCATAAATTAAAAAAAAAAAAAAAGCAAAATCCTTAGTGAATAGGGGTGAAGTTAAAGGAAAGTACAGAGAAAGGGCAGCAGAGAGGAAGGCTTTTCTACTTAAAGACAATATTGACATGAGACGAAAAGGATGAGGAACCCTTAGCTGGGCGGAGCCAGGTTGGCAGAGGCAGGCTGAGTTGAGGCCACTGCTCGGCCCCTCACACAGGCTCTTTGCAGCATGGCTGAACAGCGGAGGGCTGCCCACCACCCCTGGCGGCCCTCCGCTGTTCTGCCGTGCTGCATCCTCTTTGGCCAGGCTGTTTCTCCACACTTCTGTGAGGATAATAAGCACATGGAACTGGTGGAGGATGTGACATCGATCTTTTTTGTTTTCAGTTTGTCTGGAAGCATAAGTTCCTAACTGTGCCTGCCTCTTCCTGCATGCTACATACAGGCCAATGAAAAAGACAGAGTGTGCCTTCCTGGGACTTGTTTGTCCAAACATCATCATTAAATTGACATTGCCATTTAAAGGGCACCTGTGCCCACGGACCTGGAGGATGAATGTCACATGTGCTGGGCAGGTTGTGGATGTAGCGAGACACTTATTGACTTGAGTGATCTTGGACAAGTCACTTTGCCCCTTTAGGCGTCCCCTCTTCTTCTGTGAGCACAGGGGTAGGGACAAATGACAAAGCTCACAGGTGTTGTAACTAGAGATCTGTGACAATCTGGAACAGAAGTGTACTGAACAAACTGCCCCGGACTTTCCCCATGCCATGCCATAGTTCCCACCCAAACCCTCTAGTCCTCAGCCATGGAGACCCACATCAACCTGAACACTTGGTCCTCCCAATCTCCCTGAGCAAACCTGCTTGTTGAAACGCAGGAAAATATGGTTTTGCTTATGTCCTTACACAACAGCCCCCCCCCCCCCCACACACACACATTATGGTGCTGGTGCTTTAAGAAACACAATATTGCCAAAATGGATTATGCTCCGAATGATCCCTGAGAAGTGAACAGACCAGTTTGGTGAGCAGCCCAGGGCACCTTCTACAAGGGCCTGGCCTTGCCCTCCTGCTCCCCCTCTGCTGGGATGCAAGGATGGCAAGCCAGGAGTCAGGCTGGGTCACAGGAGGAGAAGTCTGAACTAGCTGAAGCTGCCCGGGACAGCACTAGCCTGTCCATGCCTTGGCCCGGCTCGCTGGGGCTGTAATAATGCAATAATAAACAGCTTCTAAAGCACACAAAGGCTTTTGGAAAGCTGTATATAAAAGCGACTTTGTTCTGCTGTTGCCCATCACAGTAGACATCTATAGGTGTTCCCCCAGAAACTGGCCACTTGGCTGTCGCTGGGGCAGCATTGCCCGCCTTCTTGCTTACTGAGGAGAAGCAATAGATAGTGTAGAAGGAGAGCGGCCTGGCCCGCTGCTCTCGGCCCCCAGAGCATGTCCTCTAAAAGAGATGGGCATGCTGGAAAGCTGGGTGCTTTCTGCCTCGCTCTGCTCTCCCTGAGGCTGCCGGGCCCTGCAGGGTGCTGCAGCCACTTCATCAAAAAGTCATCCCGGCCCAGCGTGAGCCTCAGTGCAGAGCGTGGGAGGCTGCTGGGACACAGCCACTTCTCCACCCAGCCGAGCTCTGCATCGGGACTGCGCATGTGTGCTAGATGGGGGAGGTGCTGTGGGCAACCCCTCGCCTCTTCCTCCTCCCTTCTTCCTGCCATCCGGACTCTGTCCGTCTGACGGCGTCCTCCATCTCCATTTCTTCCCCATCCCATGGAGGCCTGGGTTTATATAACTGCCTTCTTCACTCCCAGCTGTCCTTGAACTTTACAGACATGTCCAAACTGAGAGCTGAGTAGTAGAGGGGATTCGACCAGAGTGACCCACCTACGCCTCTTATGTTAAGGAATAAGAAATAGAAGCCTAGAGAGCAAAGTGATAGGGCCACAGAAACACAGCTGGTGCCGAGTAGGAAGATACTAATCTGTATGCTTATTGCTTTATGTTGCAACAACAACACGATGCTTTATTTATAACCTCGATTGTCATCTTGAGGAGAGTGGGTCTTAGAAACTGTACGGGACACAGCTTATTTATCCAAGTCGTGTTTTGGGTTTGGGTATGCATATTTGGGGGCAGTAGCTAGGGAAGAGCAGAATGACTTTGCAAAATGGAGCAGGAAAAATCTGGGAGGAGAAAGGACCCAGGTGGCTAGACAGGAGGATGGGCTGAAAAAGAAGCTCTGGTGGCTATCCAGCAAAGGAGGGCTTTACAGAACATAGAGGTCTGGTGATTGTTAAAGACTGTTTGCTGTGGGTATTGTTTGCTCAATGTAAACTCTTTTGTGAAACTGCTGGGAGATTCTCTACTGCTCCTTAATGTTCTGTGAGTGGATTTTGGGGACATTTAATGAGTTGTTGAGATCTGGGTCTGTGCTGACATAGTGTGAAACAGACAGCTGCTGCAAATGCCTGGTTGGAGGTAAGAACTAGCTGACAGCTGGGTTCTCCATGTGACATTAGGGTTCTACGTGGAAGGTCCCATTCACTGATCTTATAGCTTTTGGCTTTCCTCCCGAGCTTGTTGTCTGAGTGGAAGCCTCCTCCCTCAGACTGTCCTAGCAGTAGTAACGCTTCTAACCACAGGTGGCATTTATGTTCTCTCAACCCTACCTTACCCATACCTGCTCAGTCCATCACTGGGCTGGGACAACTGTGCTCCGGCACTGGGAATTGGAATGTCTCCCAAGAACTTCATGGTTTCTCAGATTCCCTATTGATGGCATCGCCCTCCTTTTCCAAACTGCTGTGGTTTCCTATTGCCCATGCTATCAAGTCTTGACCCCGTTATTACAAGTTTTATGCCTTCTGGCCTTAACTTACATTCATTTACTCGCCAAACACCAAAATGGCTTATTTTAAAAATTAAGGCATTTTAATCTCTTTTATCTCTTACTTAAAAAGAGAAAAATCCCTTTTCTACACTTTCCTCAGTCATCCATGAGAAATCTGATCTTTCTACTGCCATTGTGCTGCCCTGGGCGACTCCAATTCTCTTTCCCTCAGCTCTGCTTGGTTGACTTGTTTCACTTTAGCTTTCGGGTTGCAAGGAACAGCATTCAAACAATCACCAGGAAGAGAAGGTTGAGGGGTGGCCATAAGGCTACACACAGATGGAGACTGGCACTGGCAAAACATCAAGTTCCAGCGTGGACACAGGAACAGGTAGCTCCTCTCTCATTTCAGCTGCAGTTTCTCCTTCTCTTAGGCCACTATCACTTCCATTGAGTGTGGTTGGCATTTCTGCTGACTAGCTTGTTCTGTCTGCTCATGCTGTCTATTTCCTTGTGACTTAGACTCTCTAGCCGCACTCTGCCTCAAGGTAACTCCTGTGGCATGTCTTTTAGCACCTGCCCATGCTGTCAGATTTACCAAGTTGGTTTCCCAATTTCAGATTCCAAGAGGGAACTGCACTGACACAGCCCATCTTTTAATGCTTTGAGTAGTACGAATGTTCATGTACATCCCCACTCAAAGAATTAACAAATACTCACTACCTAAAGGGTTAATGTTGGTCCAAGTCATAGATCTCAGGCTATGACTGAAATCTGAGTTCATCAGAGGATGAGCTGCTCTTGTATCGGCTTTCCCTGGCCAATCAACCTTGGCTGGTGGACAGGGTCCAGTTCCAGTGATGGAACTGGATGGGGTGTTTCCATATGGCATATCTCTGCCACGATGGGCTTAAAGTCCCATTCAGGTCTATCTCCTCTGTATTTCTCTTTTCAATGACTTTCTCATTTATTTGGTATGATAGTGTACTTTTAGTTATTCCTATCTGTGCATTTGCCTGTTATTATCAGACGATGAACAGCTTCAGGTCTGAGACTCTTAAAAAGAGGCCAAGAACCTTACTACCTATGTTAAATGACCACTCAATCTGAATTCTTAGTGGCATTATGATTTCAAATATTCTCTACCACTGTTCCTGGAAATCATTGAAACATTTAAAGAATCCCAACCTTTTTGAATTGACATCTGTTTCTCAAAATACCTCATATCTGAAGGTGACACAGAAATTCCATATTCCAGTTTCTGAGGTTGAAAATATGGCTGCAGTGTTCACGAGGGACAACAAACTTCTCTAAAGGTGGTGACGAAGGTCAGTTGACATTGGGGAGAGTTAAAGAAACAGAATGTTGGACTCAGTGACTCAGTGGCTAGAGGACATAAGGAAGAGTGTGGAATTTATTAATAAAGTTACCCTTGGTTTTGGCTTGGGTGACTGAGCGGAAACTGAGAAGGAAATTGTAATTTTAAAAAATAGGAAGATCCTGGCCTGAGATGGCACAGTGGATAGAACATCAACCTGGAACGCTGAGATCAACTGGTTCAAAACCCTATGCTTGCCCAGTCAAGGCACATATGACAAGCAACAAGAAAGCAATGAACAACTAAAATGAAGCAACTAGGAGTTTATACTTCTCGCTTGTCCCACTTCTTCTCTCTGTAAAACCAATAAATAAAAACTTTAAAAAAAATAGAAGGAAGCTTGAATGATCCATATTTTATAAACCTTCAACATTAGTATGTATTTACTTAGCTCCTACTTGTGTCAGGCACTGGGCTTGGACTGGTGAATAGCAACAGTTCCTGCCATCAAGGTGTTCTTTCTAGGGAGGAGATCACTGTGGAAATAAATAGTTATAATACAGTGTGGTAACTACTATAATGAAAAGAGACCTGTACTAGATACAGTGGTAAAACAAGAAGGAGAAAAATCCAGACTTTTTGGAAAGGTCATAACAATTTTAACAGAAGAGAAGACTCTTGAGGAGGGTCATGAGTGATGAGAAGGTGCTTGGGAGGACATTCTTGCTGTTGAAAACATCATTTGCAATGTCTTGGATACAGTCAGAAGAATGATAAGGAAAAAAGCCAAGGTCAATTCCAGAAAAAGTCTGCAAGCAGGCTAATGAGTCTGGATTGTATTTGACAGAGAAGAGAAAGCCATTGAAGAATTTCAGCATGGTTGTAAGAAGAGCAAATTTGAGGTTATGGCATGGTCACTCAGGAAGCAGTATGAGGTATGAATGTGATGAGAAGGAGAAAAGGGGCTAAGGGGGTGACTAGGACATATTTCAAGAGTTCCCAAGGAAAACTTGATTTTAGGGTGTTATAGGAAGTAATGAAGAGAAGTGAAAACATAGAATATATAGGACTTGGCGACTTACTAGATGGAGTAGATGGAGAGGAAGAAGGAGTAGTGGGCAATTGGGCTGATGGTAGTAATAATAACCAGAATCAATAATACAGAAGTTGATTTTGGACTGATCATTTCTACTAGACTGTTGTTTCCTTGAGGACAGGGACTATGTGTTGTTCACTTACATTATCTGTGACTAGTACAATATATTGAATACCTGGGGATTAGTTTTGAACATGTGGGTTTAAAACATCTGATGTTCAGGTAGACACATCCAGTACTTAGCTTTGAAATTCGAGAGAGAGAGATCTGAGCTGGAGAGGCATATCTGGGAATCATCAGATATAATTGTAGATGAGCTTATCTGGGGAAACTGTAGAGTGAGACCAGAAGAGGGCTGAGGATAGGATGCTGGGTAATAGGAACATTTAAGGGGAAGTTAGAAGAAAAGAAGCCGTTTGTGAAACTAAAAACATGGAGTCATGGAAGTCAAGGTGGAGAGAGTACCTAGAACTTGGGAGAGGTCAATGAGTCAACAGGCACTAAGAGGTTGTAGTTCCCAGGAAATGTCTCTCCACTCATTCCAATTAACTGGTTTGACTCTGGCCTCAGAATCATTGACTGCTTTCCCATCAAATCCAGTCCTTCCAGGTATAGTCCCAGGCTCCTAGTCTCAGTTTCCTCTTCTAAGGAACCATAGCAGTGAGTGACTAACTTATTCTGTTTTCTACAGGTTGTGAGATAAGGTAATATGTCAGGGCCATTGTGAGGGTTGAGTGAGATAATATATCAGCAGCTCTCAAAATTTTTGGTTTCAGGATCTCTTTATAATCTGAAAATTTATCAAGACTCAAAATAAGTTTTTGTTTAAATTTTTACTATTTATCGATATTTACCATATTGTAAATGAAAACTTGGAAGTTAAAAATATTTAACTCATTTAAAATGAACAATAATAAACCATTGTATGTTAACATAAACTATTTTTATATTCTCAAAAACAACTTAGAGAGAAGAGTGGCATTGTTTTACAGTTTTGCAAATCTCTTTAATGCCTGGCTTAATAGAGACGGTAAATTCTCATATCTGCTTCTGCATTTAATCTGTACTTGGGTCAGAAAATGAGCTAAAAACGGTAAATAATATCTTGGTATTATTATGAGAATAGTTTTGTCCTTGAGAACCTCTGAAAGGGGTCTCAGGGACACTTAAGGATCCCCAGGCCACACTTTGAGAATCACTGATATACAGTATTTGAATTCACTTTGGAAGCTGGAAAGTTCATGCACAGTTGCTATGATCACTTTGAAAATCTACACCCTGGGAATCAAAAAGGGATCCCTTTCATGTGGCTTTAATTTGTCCCTGGAGGAGCACTATGCATGAGTTATATTGCTCCCAGATAGGTTCTCAGGCCAGAACAGAGAAAGGGTTCCAGCCCAGGTTTATTACTTTCTCTTTCCTGAGAATTAAAACAAAAATGTAAGTGAGAGTGTGTTGTAAAAATTCAGAATATTAATGCAAACTAGGTGATTTTAAGTTAAAATCTAGGCATCCTTAGGCCAACCAACAAGCAAAAGTATATGTATACACACACATATGTATATACAGTATGTATGTATGTATACAAAAAGAAATAGCAAGAGTATGTTTTACATTTGAAAATATCTATTTAACACAAAAGAAGGCATAGAGGAACAAAAAATTCATAAGACATACAGAAAAATAAGCAAAAGGAAAATGTAAACCCTACCTTATCAGTAATTACTTAAATATAAATGGCGCAGAATTCCAATTAAAATAAAAAGTAGGAATTGAAAATAATGAATGAGCCTCACCAGGTGGTGGTGCAGTGGATAAAGCATCTGACCGGGACACGAAGGACCCAAGTTCAAAACGCTTAGGTCACTGGCTTGAGCGTGGGCTCACCAGCTTGAGTGTGTGGGGTCACTGGCTTGAGCGTGGGAACATAGACATGATCCCATGGTCGCTGGTTTGAGCCAAAAGGTCGCTGGCTTGGAGCCCAAGGTTGCTGACTTCAGCACAGGGTCACTGGCTTGAGCAAGATATCACTCAGTCTGCTGTAGCCTTGGTCAAGGCACATATGAGAAAGCACTCAATGAATAACTTAGGTGCTGCAACAAAGAATTGATGCTTCTCATCTCTCTCCCTTTCTGTCTGCTTATCCCTATCTGTCCCTCTCTCTGACTCTCTCTCTTTGTCAAAAGAAAAAAAAAAAAAGAAAAAGAAAAAGGAAACAATGAATGAAAAAACCTCCTAACTATAAAGTGCGTCTACAAGAGATGCACTTTACATTCAAAGATACAAACAGGGCCCTGGCAGGTTGGCTCAGCGGTAGAGCATTGGCCCAGCATATGGAAGTTCCAGGTTTGATTCCCAGCCAGGGCACACAGGAGAAACACCCATCTTCTTCTCCCGCCTACTCCCTCTACTTTCTCTCTCTTCCCCTCACACAGCCAAGCCTCCATTGGAGCAAAGATGGCCCAGGTGCTGAGGACAGCTCCATGGCCTCTGCCTCAGGTGCTAGAATAGCTCCCGTTGCAACAGAGCAACAGCCCAGATGGGCAGAGCATTGCCCCCCCGTGGGCATGCCAGTGGATCCTGGTTGGACACATGCAGGAGTCTGTCTCTCTGCCTCCTTGCTTCTGAAAAATACGAAAAAATAAGGTAAAATGATACAAACAGGTTGGAAGTTAAAGAACAGAAAAAGCTATAACATGCAAACATTACCCAAAAGAGGTCTGGAACTGTTGTACTAGCATTGGACACAACAGACTTTAAGACAAGGCTGTTTCCTACTGCTACCCTCATGACTTCAGACACCAGCTGTAAGTCCAGGTTGTTATCTGTGCTTCTGATCAACTCACTACTGAATCAATGGTTCCCACGACCTCCTCCTCAGGTCCTACTCATTTGTTACAATGACTTCTAGAACTAAGTAAAACATTTTACTTATGAGGGAAATGCAAATCAAAACCACAATAAGATCCCACTTCACATTCACTAGAATGGTAATAATAATAATGATGATGATGATGATGATGATGATGATACAGAAAACAAATAATGGCAAGTGCTGGGAGGATATGAACCTTCCTATATTGCCGGTGGGAATGTAAAATGGCACAGCCATGTTGGAAATACTATAAATAGAATAGTAAAGGATACAGGACTCTGTACAGAATAAAGAGCTGATTTGTACTGATAGTTCCTCCAAACACTAAACACAGAGCTACCATATCACCTGACCATTCTGCTCCCAGATACCTACCCATTGAAAACAAAAACATGTCTTCACAAGCTTTGACATGAATGTATACAGCAGCATTATTCATAATAGTCTAAAGGTAGAAACAGCACAAATGTCCAATAACTGATATGTGGATAAATAAAATGTGTCATATTTGTAAAATGGATTATTATTTGGTCATAAAAAAGAATGAAGTATCGATACATACTACAATGTGAATTAAACTTGAAAACATTGTGATGTCAATGAAAAAACCAGACACCTCAGGCCACATAACTGAATGATTCTATTTATATGAAATGTCCAGTAAAGTAAATTCATAAAAACAGAGCACAGAGTGGTTTCCAGGAAGCAAAGGTGTCTGAAATGGGCAGTGCCTGCAGTGGTTATAGGCTTCTTTCTATGGTGAGGAAAAGGCTTTGGAAGTAGGGGTGCTAGTTGCAAAATTTTGTGAAATACTCAAAACCGCTGAACTGTACATTTTAAAAGGGCACATTTCTAGGTATGAGCTCTATTTCAGCAGAGCTGATATTTCAAGAAATACTAGATTTTTTTTGCTTTTATCATGAATTCCACCTTTTGTTTCCTTCTATCCCAGGCTTTCTCCTTTTTGCCAATAGCTACACAGTTCCTAGGAGTTTAGACATTTGCTTCCAAGGAGCCTTAACCTCCTAGCTAATTTGGACTGAGATGGAAATGCAAGTGGAGATGGAAATAGCATTGGAAAAGGGGTCCGAAGATGGAGTTTGGATTGCAATTCTGTCTTTTACTAGCTCATTGACCTTGGGGGAGAAAGCCTGCTTCTCTGAACCTCAGGTTCCTATTCTGAGAATACAAACAATCCTGGCCCTGTGTATCCCTTAGCATTGGAAGGGTCAGCAGCTACCCTGAATGCGAGAATGTTTACTAAACCTTGAGCACTACCCAGACATTAGTCTTTGGGATTGGGATCTTTATGACTCAATGTCAGGGTGCACAGACTGTGAGGGGAGCTATCCTCATCCCAGGCAACTTGAGCCACAGAACCCTAAGGAAGAACTGCTGACCTTGAGACTTATCGTAGTTGTCGCCTTCAGCTATTTGGGAACATGCTTATAGTCTCCAAAGTCTGAGAGATTACTGTTATTTGATGTGCTGTTTGTTTGTTTGTTTACCTCCCCCTACCCCCTTCCCCTCTGGTAATCACCATGTTGTCTGTGTCTATGAGGGTTTTTTTTTTCTTTTTTGCCTATCTCTTATAAGTCTTTATTTAGATTATTTTTCTTTTAAGGATTTTCACTTTGCTTTTCTCTTCTGTTCATTTTAGCATTTATAGGCATTAAAGCAAGGCATTCTTGAGCTTTGGTCAAATGTTGATAGGTAGAGCTTAAAGATTTACCCAAGAGCGTAATCTCCAACTATCCTGCTAGGAGTAGCACAATGCATGACATAGATTTTACTGCCAGCCACAGCTGGGTTTAAATTCCAGTTAAACCACCTCCCAGCTATGAGGCCCAGGGAAAATTATATTACTTCATGTCTCTGAGCCCCAGTTTCTTTATCTGTAAACAGAGATTTCCCACTGCATAGGTTGTCGTGAGGACGAAAAAAGACAATGTTTAGCACAAGGTCAAGCACGTAGTAAGAAGTTAATAAATCTAGTCTTTATTTCTGGGCCTAGACAATGAGTAATCAAGGTCAAATTCTTACCTGTGCGGTAGCAAGGCTGGCTTTGGATAAACTCAAAGGAAGAGGCTCTGAGAGTTATTGATTGCCTACTCAATGCCCAGTACTTTCCCCTGTGCTGTATCACTTGAGCCCTCCCAACCTTAAAGTATAAGAATTAATTCATATTTGTATGTGATAAAACAGAGGCTCAAAGTGATGAAATAGCTTGTCTAAGGTCATGCAGGTTATTAGTGGTCCATTTCAGTGTGGAGCCCAGGTTTGACTGATTCCCAAGTCCAGGGTCTTTCTTTCATTCTATTTAGCCCAAGTTCATAGTCCCTGGTGGTTTTCCTTCTTCCTTCCATCTTGTCTTTTGTTGGCTTTATAAATATAGGCCTGCCCTTGGCTGAGTGGCTTCATCTGTCAAGTTCCTCTCTGCCCCTTCCCTCCACCTCCAACAACAGCCAACCTCTGGATACATGCCTTCAGGTACAAGCATTTCAGGAAGAGGCCTGATTCCACATGATGAATGCCATAGAGGTGACTTCAGGACTGGGTGGGGGGCTGTACCACATTAACAAAGGTCTCTCCAACCCATTCATCTTTCAACAGTCAGCTTAAATGTCACCTGCAGTCCTCTCAGAATGCTCTAGAAAGAATTATCCCTTTTCTTTCTTCTTTGTACCTTATTCAGCCCTCTGTTTTATAGTTTTTATTATTTTGAAGCTGTCTGCTTATTTGCCCGTCTTCTAGGGTTGGTAGACTCTCCAAACTCAATAAAGATCTATTTAATGCAGGGCTGCTTAACATTTTTGTGCCATTTAACTTTTGGCAGTTGATTAAAGCTCAGGGACCCCTTCTCAGTTTATAAATATATAAAAGAAAATATATAGGATTACAAAGAAAACAAGTTATGCAGAAACATGGCAATCAAAATGTGAATAAACCAAATCTGGCTATAATAATATATTGCTTATTTATTAGCACATCAAATAATAAGATCTAGTGGTAAGGTTTGACAACTATCATGGATTCAGAAGTAGTGATGACATAGGTGGGCTACAAAGCTGAGACTCATGGACATAGATAATAGTGCAGTGGTTACAGGAGGAGAGAGATGTAAGGGAGGGGGAGGGGGTATTGAGGGAAGGTGTATAGAGGAACGAATATAAGGTGATGGAAAATGGTTTGGCATTAGGTGATGGATATACAACATCATTGACTAATCAAATGATGGAATGATGTTTGCCTGAAATCTATGTACACTTATATATCAGTGTCACCCTGTTAAAATTAATTTTCTAAATAATAATAAAAATAAGTAGTGATTAGCAAAAACATCTCAAGGTCCACCACAGCCTTAATTCAATGTATAAATATCTGTGATTCTTATATACTCCTGTGGTTTGTTCCTCTCACGCACAAATGACAAGAATGCTAAATTTCAATTTCAGGTATTAAAATAAAGATGTAATATTTTTCTCATCCAAATTGACAATCTCCTGAATTCTATCCAAAGACCCCAGATTAAGACTCCTTGATAAAACAGACTATCTAAAAGTCTGAGGTGTGATCAAGACTAAAAACTACTTGTAATTGTACTTAGTACGTTAAAATGCAAACAGAAAGATTTGTTTATGTGTCTTTCTCCAGACTGTGTTCCACTGAACTGTCAACTCCTTTGGATGGAGAAATTGTCTTGTGTATCTTTGTTTCCCAGAAGAGTGCTTGGCATAGGGTAGGCCCTTAATGAATGTGGAACTAATGGGGATGAATGATAAGATTTAACTTAGTGTTGGGTAATAAAAGGGTCAGCACTGCAGCCATGTATATTCTGGTTCACCTATAGCCTACCATTCTTCATGGTGTGTCTCAGAACAACCTCTCCTTTATGATGCCCTGACTGCTCCTGGCCTCACTGCTTTTTCTTCTAAGTGTGTGCTCACTATGTTGGAACTCACCTTGGCACTGAGAGTATTTGTTCTCACAACATTTCTATGTTTATATAAATATTTTTAAGTCAATATCTGATAAGGGACTTATATCTAGACTTACATAGAGAATTCTTACAAGTCAATAGTAAAAGACAAAGAACTCAATTTTAAAAATGGCTGAAGGCTCAAAATAGACATTTCTCCATAAAAGATGCACAAATGGCCAATGAAGTACGTGGAAAGTTGTTTAGTATCATTAGTCACCAGGGAAATGAAAGTGAAATCCCAATGATATATCACTTCATACTTATTTGGAAGGCTATAATCAAGAAGACAGATAATGACAAGTGCTGTAGAGGATGTGGAGAAATAAAAACTCACACACTGATGGTGGGAATGTCAAATGGTGCTGTGGTGCCTCAACTTTGGAAAACAATCTGGCAGTTCCTCAAAAGTTTAAACATAATTACCAAATCATCCAGAGTGGTTGTAATCATCCATTCCTACATGTTGACCCAAGAGAAAAGAAAGCATGTATCTTCACAAAATATTGTACATGAATGTTCACAGCAGCTTTTTTCATAACAGCTAAAAAATGGAAACAATAAAATGTTGATTAACTGATGAATGGATAAATAAAATGTGGCATATCGATACAATGGAATATTATTCAGTAATAAAAATCATTGAAGCCTGGCCAGGCAGTGGCGCAGTGGATAGAGCATCGGACTGAGATGTGGAGGACCCAGGTTTTTTCTTTTTTTAAAATATGAATTGTTTTTATTAATTTTAATGGGGTGACATTGATAAATCAGGGTACATATGATCAGAGAAAATATCTCCAGGTTATTTTGACATTTGATTATGTTGCATACCCATCACCCAAAGTCAAATTGTCTTCTATCACTTTCTATCCGGTTTTCTTTGTGCCCCTCCCTTCCTCCTACACCCTTCCTCTTCACCCCCTCCCCCCGGTAACCAGCACCCTCTTGTCCCTGTCTCTGAGTCTCATTTTTATGTGGAGGACCCAGGTTTGAAACCCTGAGATCGCTGGCTTGAGTGTGGGCTCATCTGGTTTGAGAAGGGCTCACCAGCTTGAATCCAAGGTCTCTGGCTTGAGCAAGGGGTTACTCTGTCTGCTGTAGCCCCCTGATCAAGGCACATATGAGAAAGCAGTCAATGAGCAACTAAGGTGCTGCAACGAAGAATTGATGTTTCTTATCTCCCTTCCTGTCTGTCTGTCCCTATCTGTTCCTCTCTCTGTCACACACACACACACACACACACACACACACACACACACACACACACACACACAGCATTGAAATAACGAGAGATGATACAACATGGATAAACCTTGAAAATATTATGCTAAGGGAAAGAAGCCAGTCAAAAAAAATGTCACAAGCTGTATGGTTCCTTTATATGAAATGTCTACAACAGGCAACCTACAGAGGCAGAATGCAGATTACTTGCTGCCTAAGGTTGGGGAGTCGAGAAGAACTGGAGAGTGGCTGCAAACAAAGACTTTTTGTGGTGATGAGAATGTTTCAAAGTGGATTGTGGTGATGGTTGCACAGGTCTATAAACCACTACAAACATTCAATGTTCTTTAATGGGTAAATTGTGTAGTATATAAATTTTATCCCAATAGTGCTATAATATATGTTTTAAAAGCCTAAATATATGTTTAAACAGAGCACAGCTTTTCAGCAAACAAAAAAAATTTAGTTCTCTTCTGCAGTTCATCACATATTTAAAGACACTCGAGTCTTAGAGTCAACTCTTTTAAAGCCAGTCAATTAACCCACAATCACAGAGCTGCCCGCCCTCATCATTACCAGCAACAGGTAATGATGATTTATCTGTTGCTGGTAATGACGCGACCTGTTGCTCCCTTTGAGATGCAGCCTGGGCAGCACTAGATGTGGCCCACTCCTGTCCTCAGAGGGTCACAACCTAAGACAGGCAAATTAATCTGGACAGACCGCTTGAAACCATAATAATAACATATTAATCAAGCAGCACACTTTGGGACTTCCACAATGACCACCCAGCATTCCTCACACCCACGAGATCCCTCCCGTCCAGCTCGCCCCCTCTCTTTCCTGCTTGACTGTCACCTCTACTCTGGTCACCCTGGTTCCTGGGCAGCACATGCCGGGAACCCTCTCACCCAGTGTTTGGAGTGGACCATGTGTGTCAATATACTTATTTCTGGACTCCCCTGAAGGAACACTTCAGGTTCTTTGTGGTGACACACCTCACTTCGTGCTTATTGCTGTATCACTCATATGGGTCCCAGCTTCTTGTTTGTGTGTGTGTTCTTAGCTGTTTAGAATGAGGGATGATGTTTGCACCATTTTTTATTTGCATGGATGTGACCATAATAAAGGAAACATGTGAGTGGTTGCGATTAAGCCCATCTTGTTCCAGAAACAACTCTAGTGGTTTATTTGGCTAATAAAAAATAAAGTAGAAGGGGTTAAAAGTAGGGAGAAAGAAATAGAAAAATGAAAGGCTGGGATTAAGTGAAACAGGGATCAGGCCAAAGGCAAAGTTGCACCCCATAATGACCTCTTGCTTCCTAGGAATAAACATGCGGACTTCAGGCTGGGGTATTCTACATAAACACCTCTTTCCCGCCTTCCTGAGCTTTACTAAGAGCTCAGGCTTAGTTTCTGCGGCAGCTTTGCTTGGACTGGAGATGAAGGTGGGAAGATGGCCCTTTCCCGCCTAGCAGTCTTGTCATCTCCATCACAGTTCATGATGTGTCCTCTCACCTAGGTTTGGCTTTTTCCCCAAGTTATTATTACATTTCGGGAGAGTAGTCTCTAAGGTCAGCTGGAGTGGAGCAGGAGAAACACACTCTATCTGCCCTCACCTATTTGGGGAGGAGTTTCTGGGGGCAGTGGAAGCATGGAAGATAGAAATGTGGCTGACAGCAGGGAGCAGAGAATTGGCCAGAGGACTTGGGATATTGTTTAGAATTCCGGGGCATGGTAATAATAAGAAAGCAAACTTCTGGTATTACCCCTCACCTGGATGCCTACAACCATCCCCAGCATGTCTGCTTGCCCCTAGGCTGGCTTTCCCCAGGCCAATTTGCACCCAAATCCCTGGAGATCTTTCTAAACTGTGAATCTGATCACATCACCCCTCTACGTGAGCCCTTTTCAAACCTCTCCAGTATGGGGGTGAGGGAGGACAGACAGAACCACTGGGGGTGGGTGGGTGGGAGGAGGTGCCCAGGACACAAGCCAGGTGCCAGCGAGGAGGCTGAGGCAGGGTTTCCACAATTTGGCATTATGTGAGGACACCAGCGAAGGGCAGGGAGGGGCATGGGTTATCCGGAGAGGAAGAGCTTCATGAGGCCAATACCTGGACCGAGGCAGTGACAGGGTGAGGGTGGTCAGGTTGGGGTCAAGCCAAGGTGAGAAGATCTTGAGATTCATGAGTGTTGTAGTTTGGAGAGACCTGTGCCATGGAAGCCAATGAGACTAGCCCCAAAGTCTTAGCACAGTGTTGCATCCAGAGAGGCTCTGTGAAGTTCTTGAGGCTTTTGCACAAAACATCATAGGAGAGTTCAGTAAAACCTTGCAATTCTGTACACCAAGCCCTCTAGATTTGTGTAGGGGCCTTCCGCTTCCTAAACAAAAACCACATTCTCATAGAGGATTACTGATGGCCTTGGTCTTGGTCTACTCCGAGATAATTTAATGGATGACTAAGAGCGGGTAGACTCGGGGAGAGAAGTCAGTCCTTGCTGGCCTTCTTTCTTAACCTCTTCCCCTGAACAGATACTATATACTTTGGAATTGCATTGAAGGGAAATTGGAGATGTGCTTTTTTTAAATATAAATAACAAGGGGTTTCTAAATTGAGGGTCACCTATGTTTTTGGCTAGGTCCCTGTCATATTAAGAGTAAGCTACCTCAATGTTTAATTGCTCAAAAGAAAGGAGTGTGACCCATGTGAGGATGGAAAGAGTAACAAGAGGGAGATGATGTGGGTCATGAGTTCCTGTGTGAGCCTGGAGCTTGGAGCTGGTCAGACTCCCACTCAAAGCTCCCCTCCCCCACCTTTCCTGACTCTCACCAAGCTCCCAACAACCACCAAGCTCTCCTTATCTTTAAGGATTCTTCCTCATATAATTTGTTATTGGTTTATGGATATTTATAGGAGCATTTGTGTTACCAATGGGACACACAAAAGTTGTGGCTGTTTTGGAATGTGCTTGGTGGCAGGTGGCAGTCTAATTACCAGCTGATAGTTGATGTTTAGGGTTGAAGGTAAAAAAAAGTGGCCCAAGAGACATTTTGGAGATAGGAAAGTCTGCGTTTTTCTCTGCTAAGAGTTGGTAACTGACCCTCAGGATAGTGGGTTATAGTATCCTGGATATATAAAAACATAAAAATATGAAGTATAAAAATCTAGGTTATATGTTTCCAGGTTTCCTTTTTTTTCAACCTGTATTCCTAAGAGTGAACATAGCAGATTCCCAGACCATAGAGATCCTCACATTCAAATTCTACCTGGTGGAGATGAGCAGTTTCTAATGAGAGCTGTGATTTGAGGGCTAGGGGTCTGGGAGCAATGTATATGAACAGTGTAGATGGGTAAGTCTCCAGGTGCCATTCTGACACATGATAATACAGTAGCCAGTATTGTCCCAAAGAGTTTTGGAAATTGCCATGTTTCTCACAAGTTACTGAAGAAAACTGATATACTGGTATGTTAAAAGCAGGCATGTGGGTTAAATTGCAAAAATCTCCAAATCAGGGAAGCTATCCACATGGCCATTTTCAGTCCTGAGTTACAACGTGTTTTTGACTCAGTCTCATGCTCGTGTGGATTTGCACCTGCCCATGATGACTTTGTTTCTGGCTTAACCTGGGGAATTGGAGGACTTGGGGACTCGGCCAGAACACCTCGAACACATTAAGATCTCCCGCCAGAAAGAAAAATAACATGTGTAAAGTAACACCACCCACAATACAAATGGGCCACACCTGTACAGCATGAGGAAACACGTCCCTCTTTGAAAACTGGACTGCTTGCTGGTAAACGGGGCCAAGGTCAGTCCCTCTCTGACCAGGTAACTCCCATGGGTTCCAATGACCTCTGGCTCTTCAGCCCTGACTCCAGCCAGTTGAATGCAATTGGTCATCAGAGGAATATGTAAGATAATTTGAATGGGTCATTGTTTTTCACTATTGGAAAAACACCTGAATATCTATAGCCAATTAAATCTTGCCTATTCATTTACTATCTTAAATGTCATCATATGCAAATTGGCTGACTAGTAGCTTTCTCCAAGTTACTGAGTAAATACTGAGTTGCCTAACCATCATTTCTGAACTTGCCCTTTCTCCTCCTCCCTGGAGAACCAGGAAGTGCTTGGGCCTTCTGACACTCTGCTCGTAGTGTCCACATCAGGCACATCTGAACCCCTTGTATCAAAGCCTCCTCAATGTTATTAACAACTAGGTAACATATTTTCAGTAGGTCCGTGAGCCAGGTTCTATGATTTCTGTGCAGTATGTGATTTGCTTTTTTATCTTAAATGGCTAATATTATTGTTCTTTTATAAATGAAGAGTAAGAAATAATTGGCCTAAGGGTAGACCACTCGTAGATGGTAGAACCAGGATTCCAGACCAGATCTGTCCAGCTCTAAATTCCATGCCCAAGCCCTCTACATCTATATTCTAAGCCAGGGTCTTTGCAACAATGTGACACCAACAAAGAAAATGGTTCATTCATTCATCAAGTGCTTATGGAACACCTGTATGATATAGGCAATGTTCTGAATCAGGAGTTAGCAAAGTTTTTTTCTGGAAAAGATCAGACAGTATTTC
This sequence comes from Rhynchonycteris naso, assembly GCA_037038555.1. Lineage (NCBI taxonomy): Eukaryota > Metazoa > Chordata > Mammalia > Chiroptera > Emballonuridae > Rhynchonycteris > Rhynchonycteris naso. The sequence continues at coordinate 132,557,654 of CM072998.1, forward strand.
CGGCTCCATGGGCTATATGGTCAGTCTGCTGATTCAGCTCTGTTTCTGTTATACTGTGAAAGCACCCTGGTGGTGCAGCCTGAGTGGTGGTGACAGCCTTGTTACCTGTCGTTTTCCCAACATAGTGCGGGTAAAGGGTTCAGGAGAGAAACATCAGCAGACGTCCCTACCACCTCAATTCCTGGGGCTCTCCTAGGGGCCACACACCCAGATTGCTATATTCCTCCAACAGTCTGCAAGTGCTGACCCTTATCTACTCTATATTCAATTCTATTATTTTTTTTCAAGAGTTACTTTGCATTTCTAGAGTCTTATGTGTTATCTGCGGCCATCTCTGGCTTAAGTCGACGAAGCCCCCTTTTTTGGCTCCATATCTGTGAGAAAAATGTTTCGGGACCTCTAATCAGCAGTTTGTGATCCCACAGTCTAAGCCAGACCTTGCTCTTTTTATTCCTGCCACCTGGCCCTCAACAGGTAAGTAACCTAACGGCTTCCACAACTTCTGCTGGGACCAGTAGGTCCCCAGGGCCACCCAAGTTTGCCTAAGATGCTCCTTCTACCCTGGAATCAGCCACAGAGCAAGAGCTTCCTGGTTTTTGGCACGTAGACTCTGGAAAGTTAAATTATCATCTGCACCTTTGTCTGATCAAGCAGCGTGACAGCCCTTGAGTGTAAATAACAACCACAAAACAATTATCACTGAGGGCTCTTAGCAAGGTATCTTGAGCCCAGTAGGATGTTGTCTATGTTCTGGGCAATATTGTACAGTGGGTTCATTTCCTTTCCTTTGAAAAGCTGCTATGACTATTTCTATAAAGAGGAGTCTGGGGTGATGAGTTTGGGTAAACAGGCCTGCTAGGCGGCTTGGGCCACCATTGTCATACGGCTCAATAACAGGAGTCAGGTAAGCAGCTGAGTTAGGGGCTGCTGGTGGGAAATTCTAGGCTGGTTGGAGAATAAACGTGGAGATGGAAGAGAAAACATTGCTTAGACCAGCAACCGATTTATTATGTCAGTTCATGTAACAATGATTTATTTTTGTTCTACGCCACCTGTAATTATTTCCTTAAATGTTAGTCAATCTTAGTAGAGCACTTGGGTTCTGGAATCAGGCCAGCATGGGTTTCATGCTGGCCCTGCTGTTTACTCACTGTGTGCCCTGGACCAGATGTCTGAGTCCCTCAGAGCCTTTGTTTTCTTCTATGGAGACAGAGATGACATGGACTTCCCCAGAACTGACCTGGCTGAGAGATGTAATTTTTATAACAGTGCCCAACGTGATGCTGTTAATATTATTTACAGTGGTGGTTCCAAAATATTAGCCCAATTACTTACCATATAAGTCTTCCCATAAAGGTCATAAATTAGAAACTGTGGTGCGATGCCCCAATTATTGCTGACAAAATCCCCAGAGAAAGATGAAAGGTGTATTTGCAGAGTTTTGCTCATTCAGCAAGTTTTTGTTTCTCTCTGTGTAACCTCTAGTGCCTTTAGAAGTGCAGAGTCCAAGAAAACAGGTGAAATTTAGAATTTGATACATTGTTCTTGTAGAAGGATTCTCATATATCATATAAGCAGTTAACCCTCAGAGACAGCAGCTACCTGTCACGCAGAGGGTTAACGGCAGAGCGGGGACCAGGTACCACCCTACCTGAAGCCTCTAGTACACTTGTTTTCACTGTATGCTACACTTGGCCTCCCTTGAACTCCTAGGCTAAGTTTGTGAAATCATTCAGGCTGTTGGTGCCAAAGCCACAGTGACCTTCATGTTTTAGAGGTCAAGGTCAGAACAGAGAAGGGAGGAAGGTGGGGTAGGAAAGTAGCTCAAGAAAGTGGAGAGACAGTTCGGCAGGTCCTTCCCAACTTAACTGACCATCCCCCATACCTTACTCTTGGCCCATTCTCCTCCCACAGCACCTGCTTCTAAGGGCATATGTCTGGGGACCTCAGAATCCTCGCTTGTCCAATCTACGCTCCATATACTTCCTCTTCACGGGAGAACAAAGTCCTAGAAAATCACGTTAAGGGCAGCATTGAAACTTTCATTAGCTCCATTACTTTTGCCCCTTGGGCCTTAAAAATTTTCAACTTGACCTTGATTGGCCAGAGAGGAGGAGCAAGAGAGACTCCGAAAAAGGCTGCTCACCCTGGGGACACTGGATTCAATTCTTCCTGACAAGTCTAGCAGAGAAGCAGTCTTCTTTAGTTCAACGTCCAGCTTAGTGAGTACTACTACCCTCTTTTAGGTGAGAATTCTAGTGTTAGTCATCAAAGGGCTTAACAAAGAGCTTTTTCACAATTCTCCAGATTAGACATTTTTATCTCCTATGTCTACCCATCCAATATTTAATGAGAACCTTTCATGTAGGAAGCACTGTGCTGGGAGCTGCGGCCACAGAGGTGAGTGAAGAATAGTCCTGCCCTAAGGTCTAGAGTAGACTGCGTGCAAGACAGGGAGGAAGCTCAGTGACAAACCTGTGCACAGCGCCCTGCACGGACCCTGCGGCAGACACCTGCCAAGCCTGGAAGGGGATGGAGTAATGCCTTCTGTGGGAAGCAGAGGGGACAGGCAGCAGGATCAAGGACCTGGAAAGGGAGAAAGAGAGTCTGTGGAAGGCAGGGAGGACCTGCCTGTTAGTCGGCATTGCTGGCAGGGGGAGGGGAGGGCAGGAGGCATTGTTGAGGGAATGACAAAGGCAGAGCTTAGAGAGCCTGGTTGGCTACTAAAAGACAAAATGCATGCTTGTTTATTTATATTTTAAAAGATTATAATTTAAAATATTTAAAAATGTAATTTAATATTTATCTTTTAAAATATAATTTTAAATATTTATCTTTTAAAAGATAATTTTAAATATTTATATTTTAAATATGATTTTAGATATTTATATTTTAAATATTTTTAATAATTTAAAATATTTATTTTTAAATTGAGCTTTAAAATATAATTAATATATAAATCTAGAAAGGATTCAAATAGAAAACTGCAAAATGAACCTAAAATTCTCCTCACCTATCTCCCTGTGCATGATCCTTCTCCACAAAGGAATTATAAATAGCCTTTAAGGCATCTTTCCAAGGAAAAAAATGCACATACTAAAATACTTGAATATTTATACATACATATTCCTTTTTATTTACACGAATGGGCAGGTGCAATGTTTATTGACTGCATCTTGATATTTTTTCTATCTGATGTATTAGAAACCTCTCTGAACCAAACAGAATATGCAGATGTAAGACATTGGTTTGAACAACTGTAGAATTTTCTAATTATTTATTTAAAGTCTTTTCTGGTCCTGACCTGTTGGCTCAGTGGTAGAGTGTCAGCCTGGCATGTGGATGTCCCAGGTTCAATTCCTGGTCAGGGCACACAGGAAAAGTGTCCATCTGTTTCCCCACCCCTTCTCCTCCTCCTTCTCTCTCTCTACCTCTTTTCCTCTTGCAGTCCAGCAAGTTGGCCCTGTTGGCCCTGTGTGCTGAGGATTGCTCAGTTGCCTAGCAATGGCCCCAGATGGGCAGAGCATCACCCCTAGGGGCTTGCTGTGTAAATCCAAGTGGGTGGGGGACATGCGGGAATCTCCCTGCCTCCCCTCCTCTTCCTAGGAGAAGAGGAAAAAGTCTCTCCTGTTGCTGGACTTTCATGTTATTTTCAGGTTTTGTCCGTTACAAACATTGCTATGATGAACATTGTGGTACACGTGTTCCTTCAACACATTTATCAAGCATCTCCATATGCTGGACGCAGTTCCAGACACCTAGAATATAACAGCAGCGTGTATTGTTCTTTTGTGAGGATGTCAAGACAGTAAACAGAACTGTTGGACTCAAGGAATTGTATGTACATTTTTAGTTTTGACAAATATTTCCAAAACGCCTGCTGAAATGGCTGCAGGAATGTGTATACTCTCCAAGGGTATATGCAAATGGTCAATTTCCCCATCCTGGCCAACCTTGAACATTATCAAACTTAAAAATTTTGCCAATCTGATAGGCAAAATTGCTCTCTCATTGCAAGCTTTGACTTGCATAATGAGGAATAAAATGAAGCCTCTTTTCTTGCATATTGATAATCTGTATTTTTTCTGTGAGCTGCATGTCCCGTTCATTGGGCATTTTCTATTGAACTGCTGTCTTCCTATAGATCTGCACTTGCTCCTTATAAATGAAGGAAATTAGTCCCTTGTTATGTGTGCTGCAAATATCTTTTCTGGGTACTCTTTGGTCTTTTGATTTTAGGGTATTTTTTGCAATGCTTCCTGGTGGAAATGATGTTCAAATTGAGTCTTAAAGGATGAGCAACAATAATTATTAATAACTGTTGTCTAGTGTATCTTCAGTGCTGACCATGAGTCTAAGTACATGATCGGTATGAACCCATTTAATTTTTACAACATCCTAGGAAGTGAAACTATTATTGTCCCCTTCTAAGATGAAGAAACAGAGCAGTTCAAAAATGTGTTTAGGGCCTCATAGCTGCTCAGGAGCACAGATGGGACTCAAACCACAAAAAGCTGTTTTCCAGGTGGCCTGAGAGAGTTAGCAAATGCATGGAGGTGTGAAATGACACAAAATATCCGGGTATTCCAAAAAAAATACATTTGGCATAAAGAGAGGCTGCTTCTTGGGAAGGGACAGGAGACAAGTGGAGAGGCATTGGAGCCGATGGTACATGCCTTGGCCAGAGGTTGCTGGTCTTGTCTCTATAATTGGGGCATAGTTTTCTTGAACTTGGGGTGCATGTCTAATCCCCATATTATCTAACACTGTGCAGAACATGCCCAGGCAGACAGGGAACATGGAAAGGCCTGTCATTGTGCTGGGTGAGTCCTGTGGTACAAATTATTTTACAGGCCTTAGCTCATGTTTGAATAAGCCTTTGTGGGTTTACTCACTTAACTCTTGGGAGACCTAGCCATGGTGGCCTGTCTTTCTCTACAAGGTCCGTGCCCATTGTGTGCAGGTGGGCTCTCTGCTTCATGGTCAAGGGCAGCAAATCTTTCCCCAGTCCCATCGTCACATAGCACATTTCCGGGACGCTTTCTGCTCTCAGTGGATTCAGAAGATAACAAACCAAGTGAGTCTGTGCCAGTGGTCATGTAATCCCTCCAAAAAGAGATAGAAATGATTTTGTATTATCTGTCTTCCTCTTATTAGCATATGTGTGCCTTTCCTACACGAAGGTGATACTAAGCCCTGTGTGTTGGAATAGCCAAATATGCATTTAGTTCTTTTCTAACAGTGCTTTGCTCACTCTAACTTGGCAACTTCTGGCAGCCTTCCCATAAGGCTTCTTATTGTTGATGCAGGAATTATGGGAATATTGGCTCTGGACACAGGATGGTGAGAAAGATTCCTGGATAAGAAGCCCAATATTGCAATACTCTTTGGTCCCAGGGATGGCCTAACTCTGCCATTGCCCCTCCTGGGCCTGTGGCAGACATTGCTAATCAGTCACACACACCTGCTAACTCTGAATATAGCATCGGACTCCTTCTCACAATGGTGGCCCCAGGTAGCATTCTCGGTGAATTGCAATGTATCTGTTATCCCCACGCTAATGGTTTAAAGCCAAAGTTCTGGAGTCAGACAAGCCTGAGTTTAAGTTCTGGCAGTATGAGCCCAAGCCTGGGCCTCTCAGTCTCTCTTAGCCTCGCTCTCACCATGAGCATTCATTCTTCAGAGAGTGTGGAAACAGTGAGATGCAGAGAGTGAGCCTTGAGTCCAGTTCTAGTGTCAGATTTGAGATGTCACTAAGAACCTCTGCACTGCTCCCAATTTCCTTCCATGAAAAATTACAAGAACAGGTTAGGCCATGGCTAAATTCCCTTGTAGCACATCAATGGGACTGGGCTTTTTCTCTCCCGTTTGCTCACTGAGCTGTTCAATGACTTCTTCCTAAGTGCTGCTTTGGGTGGGGGAGCCACTGGTTTAGGCTCAGTGGCAAAGGCCCTGCCTCCTAGAAGCTTACATTCTAGAGGGAGACAGGCAATCAACAGATCATGTAACAACAGCAGGAGCAAGTGCCATGGAGAAAATAAACATGGGTGACTGGGAGAGAGTGCCAGGGGTGGCTCCTGGGCTGCTGATTGTGAGATGAGAACGGAACTGGTTGGCTGGTTGAGAGAGAGCAGAGCCCGGGGGTCAGCCCTTTGCCCCATCAGAACATTTAGGAATCACGAGAAGATTACATGACTGACTGCCAGCCCTTCTCCACCCTATCAGGGAGTTGAGACTTCTCCTTCTGAGAGAGCCTTGGTGGCCCTGCTAATACAGAATGGGACCACAAGCGTGTATATGTCCAATATCCTTTCCCCTTGTAGACTCTTCTTTGGGATGGGGTGGGGTGGCATGGTCTACCCGGCTTCCACTTATGCAGCCAACAGGAAAAGACAGACTGGCTCCTGGGCCGGGAAGGGCTGAGGCCCTTTAGGTCTGTCCACTGTCCCTCCTCTTAGCTGGCTGTGCATCACACTGAGTCCTGGGAGCATCAAGTGCAGTCTTCTTCAGATTCTGTCCTCCATGTCAGCAAGATGGCTTTCTCCCTATCACTATCCACCCATCCCAGTATCGGTGCATTATTCTAAGTTAGCAGCACGCTGGGCTAGCAAGGATGAAGAGCCCACAAGGCGAGATGGGCTAGAGGACAGGAGGACCCAGCTACACCAATGTTGGGCCATGCTGCTGGGTTGCACAATTTAAAGGAGTCACCATTTATAATGTGTTCAGTAGAAATGGTTTCCCTAGGGAGGGTAGCACAATGTGGAGGCATGAAAAGATGAAAGAGGGAAGAAAACGTCTTCTTTTGACAGTATAATTACCCAAATAGAAAAAGGTATGTGCACTGGGGAGTAGGAAGCTTAGGGTGGAGGAATGCTCAGATGCTGTGTTCATTTATGTAAAAAGTCTTTGCAAGGGAAGTGGTGGGAAAGAACCTATTTGATCCTAATATCAAGGCTACAGAAAGGGAGAGAAGATGAGTTTCCCACTTAAGAAGTCTCAATTGCATGCCTGACCAGGCAGTGGTGCAGTGGATAGAGCCTCAGACTGGGATGAGGAGAATCCAGGTTCGAGACCCTGAGGTCACCAGCTTGAGTGCGAGCCCATCTGGCTTGAGCAAAAGCTCGCCAGCTTGGACCCAAGGTCGCTGGCCTCAGCAAGGGGTTGCTCGGTCTGCTGAAGGCCTGTGGTCAAGGCACATGTGAGAAAGCAATCAATGAACAACCATGGTGTCGCAACGAAAAACTGATGATTGATGCTTCTCACCTCTCCCAGTTCCTGTCTGTCTGTCCCTATCTATCCCTCTCTCTGACTTTCTTTCTGTCCCTGTAAAAAAAAAAGAAATCTCAATTGCCATGGGGTGCTGCGGACAACAGGCCAAAAAGGAATTCTGCAAAGCACCCTGGCTTCCAGGTAGCTGTTGCTGAGCCTTCAGAGGGACCAGGATGGGAACATGTCAGGGGGATGACAGGAGGGCCTTAAAAAATAGCACTGAAATGATAAAACCACAAATAACCAAAGTAAAGAAGAAAATGATAAAAAGCGCCACCCCAGCTCCTCATCTGAACTGGCGAGGATCCCGAGGGAGCCCCGGGCAGCGGCAGGCAGGGGATACTGCAGCTGTCGGTAGGCAAGAGGGGCTGAAGAAGGACAACACAAAAACACGGAAGTGGGCTTGACCCAGGGGCCAAGAAGGGAAGGAAACTAGCATCAACATGTTCATGACAGGGCTTTATATTTTATATTCATTAAGTATTCCTCATGTGCCAGGATCCACTCTCAGTAAATTAGGTTTGTTATCTAGTTTAATTGCTACACTAGCTCTGTGAGGTTATTATCTCCATACTAAAGATTAGAAAATTAAAGCACAGATGGGTGAAACAACTTGTCCAGGGCCTATCAGCTAATAAATAGCGAGCTAATGCTCAACAAATATTAGATTGAATGGATAAAAGAATGGGAAACTAATCATTTCTCCTCTTGAAATATTTTAAGTCAAGTACTAGGTCCTTGAACATGGTTTATCATGAGTTCATCATAGTATTTGTCAAATCTCCCCTGAATCCTTGTAGAAATGGCGGAGAGGCTACCACCAACTGCAGAATAAGATAGTGTCCCCCCAGGGCAAGAGCTGGAAGTGCTGTGCAAGCACTGTGACTCGTGAGCGCGGGTGCAGGTAGGGGCGCAGATACAGGTGCGAGTGCGGGTGTGGGTATAGGTGTCAGTGCAGGTGCAGGTGCGGGTGAGAGTGCAGGTGCGGGTGTGGGTACAGGTGTCGGTGCGGGTGCGAGTACAGGTGTGGGTACAGGTGTCGGTGCTGGTGTGGGTGTGGGTACAAGTGTGGGGACAGGTACAGGTGTGGGTGCGGGTGTGGGTACAGGTGTCAGTGCAGGTGCAGGTACGGGTGCGAGTACAGGTGTGGGTACAAGTACAGGTGTGGGTGTGGGTACAGGTGTAGGTACAGGTACAGGTGCAGGTGTGGGTGTGGGTACAGGTGTCAGTGCAGGTGCAGGTACAGGTGTGAGTATAGGTGCAAGTGCAGGTGCGGGTGTGGGTACAGGTACGCAGGTGCGGGTGTTGGTACAGGTGTCAGTGCAGGTATGGGTATGCATGTGGGTGAGGGTATAGGTGTGGGTGCAGTGCAAGTGCAGATGTGAGTGTTGGTGCTGCTCCATCGGCAGCTCTTCCTATCTTCCATCAGAAAGAAGCCAGCCCTTGCAGATGGCAGCAGTACCTATGGCGACATCCTGCAGCACGGGTTTCTCATGAATAACAGGGGAGAGGGCTCAGCCCCACCTCAAGTATAAGAGCTCCTACAGGAACTGGTGTTTAACCTGGTGTAACAGTCCTGCTGCTGCTTCTCTGTCATAATCACAAGTATCCACATGCTCCACTGACCGAACGGAGGCTACCGCTGCTTCCTCAAAACCTCGCATGCATGCTTTCACATGGTTCACTTTGCATGCCAACAATCCCTAAGCTCCCTTTCCCCCAGCTCAGGACCCTGGAATACTTCCACAGTTCTCTCTCTCCTGCATTCTGCTGAACTCTGTTTTATCTAAGGGTTCTCTCTCTTTCTGATCTGGAAGAGTAGTCATCAACCCTTTAGCCACGATGACACAGGACAGATGATGCTTGTGGGCTGAGAGTTGAATCTCCACCTTTTCCTCCTGCATACAAGAAAGCATACAGGTGTCTGAGAGTGACTTTGCTGTGAATCTAAGTTTACAGTAATTTATTTTTTTAGGAGGATAGCATTTACAAAATAGTATTTAAACTACTAATGGGAAACTCTTCTGACATGCCTCTAATACCAGATGTGAGAGTCTCTAGGTTGACAGAGACCTTTTATTATGAGGGTGAATGGCCCCTCTTCCCTTCAAATCCTGAAGAGGTTTACAGCCTGGAAGTTGAGAATCAGATTTTCAACCCAGTCGGGAGCTGCCCACCAGGGCTGGTTTCCCAAAATCCTTGAAAACTCGGTGGAGGATGTGGGATACAGGAGGAATAGGCCTTTACCATATTACACAGAAGTTTACAGGTTTTTCATATTTGGACAAGTTAATGCTTCCTTGTTCTTCAGAAATCCTTCCTTAATGGATAATGCCATCATTGACTGAACCTGCTGGGCATGGTTCTCACAGAGTTTGGGTTCATTTGGAATCTTTATGGAGTATACAGACCTTCCATCCAGATGTTGCTATTTCTGCAGCTGTGGGATTACTTTCACCCTGTGATATGAGCAAACCTATTTGACCTTTCAATATGACTTCAGTTGTTCTGTCATTTCTCTTTTGAATGACTCACCTCAGAAGGAATCTATGTAACCAGGTTCAGGTATCCTTCCTGCATCCTGCCTCTCGGATCCAAGAGACTGGAATTGCGGTAAGGATCAGAGATCAGCCTCTCTGCAGTCTGTACTTGTGCCTCTGGTTTCTACTTGCTTCCTCTTGCCTTCTCTCCACAGCTTACTCTAAGAGCTCCCCAACTAACATGCAGGCCTTGGGCACGGTTTTGCAACCAGCCTACTACCTCTGTCCCTGGTCAGAGCCCCAGTGAGCTCTAGCAGAAATGAGAGAGTCATTTTCCAGACAAGTGGTCCAGTGTCCCTGATTATGGCATTTGCAGGAAAACGACTGTGAGAATTACCCACCCAGGTCAGAAGGAACAAATACAGGGAGAGAGGCCTCTAGAGGCGGACAGCCCCTTCTAGCACCACCAAACCTAGGCAAAGCGTTTCTGTAAGTTAGGCTTTGATTTTCTGTCCATTTTCATCCACAGAAATAGCCTGACCTGTGGTGACACAATGAATAAATTGTTGACCTGAAATGCTAAGTTGTCAGTTCAAAACCCCGGGCTTGCCTGGTCAAGGCACATACAGAAAGTTCATGCTTCCTGCTCCTCCCCCTTCTCTCTCTCTCTCTCCCCTCTTTAAAATGAATAAATTTTAAAAGTCAACCACATAAATAGTACACATTCATTGCAGATACTGTATATACAAACATAGATATAAACATTTTTTAAATCCCTTATATTTGTACCACCCAGAGTCTGCCAATGGATGTGGTGTATACTCTTCTGAGTTCTTCTATTGTATAGATACATGTATGGTTTTTTAGAAACAAATATGAGCTCATCCTGTATTCTTTTATAACTTGCTTTTTCCATTAATAACATACTGACTTCTGTCCATAGATATCCATCTTATGCACATCATTGTTTTTAATATTCCATTGTGTCTGTACTTATTTCAACAAAGCACTATTAGATTGTCTCCAGTTTCTTATAAACAGCATGATATAATGTGCAACCTTGTAGTTAAGTCTGTACGAACACTCCTAATTGTTCCCTTGGGATACATAATGAGAAGTGGAAGTGCAGGTGTTCCTATTCCTCAGCAATGGCCGGGCTAACTTACCCTCCGGTGTAAGACAGCACTCACTTCTCCAAAGTTTTCAGGCACTGGGTATCTCTTATCTTTAAAAAAATATTTATCCACTTTTTTAAAAAGGTAAAGAATAGAAGGAGGAATGATGGTATAGTTCACGTTTCGGGAACCTATGGCTCGCAAGTCAGATGAGGCTCTTTTGATGGCTGCATCTGGCTCGCAGACAAATCTTTATAAAAGAAATAATAAAGTTAAAAATATAAAACATTCTCATGTATTAAAATCCATTCATTTCCTACCGCTCATGTTCATGGTTGCAGGTGACTGGAGCCAATCACAGCTGTTCTCTGGGACAACACCAAATTTTTATTGGATAATGCATGACGTACACAGGTCGTTATGAGGTCAGGAAGTAAACTTCCCGCCTTTTAATCAAGTAGTCAGCTAGCTAATTGCAGAAACCCTTTTGATGATGGTGATAAGAAAAAAGATGAGGAGTATCGTACTTTTCAGCAGGAATGGACAGAGGAATTCACCTTTGTGAAGAGAGCAAGTTCTGCAGTGTGTCTAATATGCAATGATAAAATTGCATTGATGAAACGGTCAAATATAAAGCAGCACTTCGGCACACGCCATACTACATTTGCATCGAAATACCCAGCAGGACCTGACCAGGCAGTGGCGCAGTGGATAGAGCATCGGATTGGGATGCGGAAGACTCAGGTTCGAGACCCCGAGCTCGCCAGCTTGAGCGCGGGCCCATCTGGCTTGAGCAAAATCTTGCCAGCTTGGACCCAAGGTTGCTGGCTCCAGCAAGGGGTGGCTCAGTCTGCTGAATGCCCGTGGTCAAGGCACATTTGAGAAAGCAATCAATGAACAACTATGGTGTCGCAATGGCAATGAGAAACTAATGATTCATGCTTCTCATGTCTCTCAGTTCCTGTCTGTCTGTCCCTATCTATCCCTAGCTTTGACTCTCTCTCTGTCCCTGTAAAAAAAAAGAAATACCCAGCAGGACGGAGGACAGCAGGAAGAAAGCATGTCAAGAGCTACTGTGCAGAGTGCAAGCTAGTTAGCAGCAACTCCGTGTTTGGACCCAACAGGGTAACTGGAATTCAGCTAGTTTTGCTGGTGCTTCTGCAATTGTGAGAAATGGAAAGCCATTCACAGATGGGAGTATGCCAAAACATTCATGCTTGATATTGCCAATGAACTTTTGATGACTTTTCAGATAAAGAGAAGATAATCAAATGAATAAAAGACATGCCTCTGTTGGCAAGAACTGTTCATGATCGTACCATCATGATGGCAAATCAAATTGAGGCAACACAAGTGAAGGACATAAATGCAACACCATTTTTTTCTCTCGCTTTGAATGAGTGAACAGACGTAAGCCATTTATCCCAGTTTAGTGTGATTGCAAGGGATACATTTCATGAGGAAAGTCTTGCTGTTTTTTTGCCTATGAAAGATACAATAAGAGGGGAGGATTTATTCAAGTCTTTCACTGAGTTTGCTAAAGAAAAATATCTACCGATAGATAAACTTATTTTGGTGTGTACTGATGGTGCTCCGTGAATGGTGGCGCAGTGGATAGAGCATCGGACTGGGATGCGGAAGACTCAGGTTCGAGGATTCATTTATTTTTATTTTTTAAATGTTTTATTAATTTTAATGGGGTGACATTGATAAATCAGGGTACATATTTTCAAAGAAAACATCTCCAGATTATCTTGTCAGTCAATTATATTGCATACCCATCACCCAATGTCAAACTGTCCTCTGTCACCTTCTATCTGGTTTTCTTTGTGCCCCTTCCCTTCCCCCTCTCCCTCTTTCTTCTCCCTCCCCCAACCCTGTAACCACCACACTCTTGTCCATGTCTAATAGTCTCGCTTTTATGTCCCACCAATGTATGAAATCATGCTGTTCTCAGTTTATTCTGTTTTACTTATTTCACTCCGTATAATGTTATCAAGGTACATCCATTTTGTTGTAAATGATCCGATGTCATCATTTCTTATGGTTGAGTAGTATTCCATAGTATATATGTACCATAGCTTTTAAATCCACTCGTCCTCTGACGGACACTTGGGCTGTTCCAGATCTTCGCTATTGTGAACAATGATGCCATGAACATGGGGGCCCATTTCTTCTTTTCGAACAGTGCTATGGTGTTCTTAGGGTATATTCTAAAAGTGGGATAGCTGGGTCAAAAGGCAGCTCGATTTTTAATTTTTTGAGGAATCTCCATACTGTTTTCCACAGTGGATGCAGCAGTCTGCATTCCCACCAGCAGTGCAGGAGGGTTCCATTTTCTCCACATCCTCACCAGCACTTATTCTGATTTGTTTTGCTGATGAATGCCATTCTGACTGGTGTGAAGTGATATCTCATTGTGATTTTCATTTGCATTTCTCTAATGATTAGTGATGTTGAGCATTTTTCCATATGCCTATTGGTCATCTTTATGTCCTCTTTGGAGAAATTTCTATTCATTTCTTTTGCCCATTTTTTTGATTGAATTGTTTGTCTTCCTGGTGTTGAGTTTTATAAGTTCTTTATAAATTTTGGTTATTAACCCCTTATCAGACGTGTTGTCGAATATGTTCTCCCATTGTGTGGTTTGTCTTTTTATTCTGATCTTATTGTCTTTAGCTGTGCAAAAACTTTTTAGTTTGATATAGTGCCATTTGTTTATCCTGCCTTTTACTTCATTTGCCCATGGAGATAAATTGGCAAATATATTGCTGCGAGAAATTACAGAGAGCTTACTGCCTATGTTTTCTTCTAAGATGTTTAGGGTTTCACGGCTTACATTTAAGTCTTTTATCCAATTTGAGTTTGTTTTTGTGAATGGTGTAAGTTGATGGTCTAGTTTTATTTTTTTTGCAGGTAGATGTCCAATTTTCCCAATACCATTTGTTAAAGAGACTGTCTTTACTCCATTGTATGCTCTTTCCTCCTTTGTCAAATATCAGTTGTCCATAAAGGTGTGGGTTTATTTCTGGGTTCTCTGTTCTGTTTCTATGTGCCTGTTCTTATGCCATTACTAGGCTGTCTTGAGTACAATGGCCTTGTAGTAAACCTTGATATCCAGAAGAGTGATACCTCCTGCTTTATTTTTCCTTTTTAAGATTGCTGAGGCCATTTGTGTTCTTTTTTGGTTCCATATAAATTATTGGAATATGTGTTCTATATCTTTGAAGTATGTCATTGGTATTTTAATTGGTATTGCATTGAATTTATAAATTGCTTTGGGTAATATAGATATTTTAATGATGTTTATTCTTTCTAACCATGAGCACGGTATATGCTTCCACTTGTTTGTATCTTCCTTGATTTCTTTGATCAATGTTTTATAATTTTCTGAGTATAAGTCCTTAACTTCCTTGGTTAAATTTACTGCTAGGTACTTTATTTTTTTGGTTGCAATAGTGAAGGAGATTGTTTCCTTAATTGCTTTTGCTGACAGTTCATTGTTGGTATATAAAAATGCCTCTGATTTCTGAATATTAATTTTCTACCCTGCCACCTTGCTGAATTCATTTATCAGGACCAGTAGTTTTTTGACTGAGACTTTAGGGTTTTCAATATACAATATCATACCATCTGTAAATAATGACAGTTTTACTTCTTCTTTCCCAATTGGATGTCTTTTATTTCTTCTTTTTGTCTGATTGCTGTGACTAAGACTTCCAGAACTATGTTGAATAAGAGTGGTGAAAGGGGGCATCCCTGCCTGGTTCCTGATCTTAAGGGGATTGCTTTTAAGTTTTGCCCATTTAGTATGATGTTTGCTGTGGGTTTGTCATAGATGGCCTTTATCATGGTAAGGAATGTTCTCTGTATTCCCACTTTACTGATAGTTTTGATCATGAATGGGTGCTGGATTTTATCCAATACTTTTTCTGCATCTATTGAAATTATCATGTGATTTTTTCCTTCCTTTTTTTATGTGATGAATCACATTGATTGATTTGCAAATATTGAATCAGCCTTGCCTATCCAGAATAAATCCCACTTGATCATGGTGTATGATTTTTTTCATATATTGCTGGATCTGGTTGGCTAATATTTTGTTGAGAATATTAGCATCTAAATTCATCGGGGATATTGGCCTATATTTTTTTTCTTTGTGTTGTCCTTGCCTGGTTTTGGGATCAGAATTATGCTCGCCTCATAAAAGAAGTTTGGAAGTCTTCCTTCCTCTTGAATTTTTTGAAATAGCTTGAAGAGAATAGGAGTTAGTTCTTCTTTGAATATTCGGTAGAATTCACTTGTGAAGCCATCAGGCCCAGGACTTTTTTTTGTTGGGAGTTTTTTGATAACTGTTTCAATCTCATTTGTTGTAATTGGTCTATTTAGGTGTTCTGATTCTTCCAGATTGATTTTTGAAAGATTATATGATTCAAGAAATTTGTCCATTTCACCTAGGTTGTCTAATTTTTTGGCAGAGTTCATCATAGTATTTTTTTACAATACTTTGTATTTCTGTTGTGTCAGTTGTTATTCCTCCACTCTCATTTCTAATTTTGTTTTATTTGAGTCCTCTCTCTTTATTTCTTGGTGAGTCTAGTTAAAGGTTCATCAATCTTGTTTACCTTTCAAAGAACCAGCTCCTGGTTTCATTGATCTTCTGTATGTTTTCTTATCCTCTATGTCATTTATTTCTGCTCTGATCTTTATTATTTCCTTCCTTCTACTAGTCTTGGGCTTTATTTGTTGTTTTTCTAGTTCTTTTAGATGCAGGGTCTAGTTGCTTATTTGAACTTTTTCTAGCTTCTTTTGGCATGCCTGTAATGCTATGAACTTCACAGTACTGCTTTTGCTGTGTCCCATAAATTTTGAGTTGATGTATGCTCATTATCATTCGTTTCTAGAAACTTTTTTATTTCTTCTTGGATCTCATTGTTAATCCATTCATTATTTAATAACATGCTATTTAGTTTCCAAGTGTTTGAGTATTTTTCAGTTTTTCTTTTGTGGTTAATTTCTAGTTTCATGGCATTGTGATCAGAGAAAATGCTTGATATGATTTCAATCTTCTTAAATTTATTGAGACCACTCTTGTGTCCTAACATGTGGTCTATCCTAGAAAATGTACCATGAGTGCTTGAAAAGAATGTATATTCTACTGCTTTAGGGTGAAAAGTTCTGAAGATATCTATTAAATCGAGTTGATCTAGTGTTTCCGTTAAGTGCTGTTTCTTTATTAATTTTCTTTCTTGAGGATCTATCCAGTGATGTTAGTGGGGATTAAAATCCCCTACTATTATAGTATTGCTGTTAATCTCACCCTTTATATCTATCAGAGTCTGCTTTATGTATGTTGGGGCTCCTATGGTCAATGCATAGATATTTATAATGGTTATATCTTCCTGTTGAATTGTTCCCTTTATCATTATTTATTGTCTTTCTTTATCTCTTACTACAGCCTTTGTTTTAAAGTCCATTTTGTCAGATATAAGTATTGCTACCCTGGCTTTTTTTTCATTTCCATTTGCATGAAATATTTTTTTTCATCCTTTTACCTTCAGAGTATGTGCATCTTTTGTTTTAAGGTGTGTCTCTTGTAGACAGCATATGTATGGGTCCTGTTTCTTTATCCATGCAGCTACCCTATGTCTTTTGATTGGATCATTTAATCCATTTACATTTAAGGTTATTATTGATATGTAGTTATTTATTGCCATTTTATTCTTTAAAGCTGTATTCTTCTTTTGCTATATTCTTTTCCCCTTTGAACTGTTCACAACAGACCCCTTTAGCATCTCTTATAGAATTGGTTTGGTTTTAATGAATTCCTTGAGGTTTTTTTTGTCTGGGAAGCTCTTTATTTCTCCTTCAATTTTAAATGTTAGCCTTGCTGGATAGAGTAGTCTTGGTTGTAGGTTCTTGTTCTGCATTACTTTGATTATATCTTGCCATTCCCTTCTGGCCTCAAGTGTTTTTGTTGAGAAGTCGGATATTATCCTTATGGGGGCTCCTTTGTAGGTGATGGCCTTTTTTCTCTAGCAGCTTTTAAAATTTTCTCTTTATCACTTAGCTTTGGTATTTTAACTATGATGTGTCTTGGTGTATATTTCTTTGGTTTTCTCTTTAATGGAGTTCTCTGTGCTTCTTGAACGTGTGAAACATTTTTCAGCCTTAATTTAGGGAAGTTTTCAGCTATGATTTGATTGAACAAAGTTTCTACACCTTTTTCTTTCTCTTCTTCAGGAACCCCTATGATGCTGATGTTATTTCTCTTCATGTTGTCACAGAACTCCCTTAGAGTTTCCTCATATTTTTTGAGTCTCTTTTTTTTTCTGCTCTGCTTCTGTGCCTTTGTTTATTTTGTCCTCTAACTCACTGATTTGATCCTCAGCTTCATCCATTCTGCTTTTAATTCCTTCCATTGTGATCTTCAGTTCTGATACTGTATTTGTCATTTCTGTCTGATTCTTTTTTGTTATTTCAATTTCCTTTTTATATACTTCTTATCTCTTTATTTAGGTGTTCGTAATGACTATCCATCGTTTCTCTAAGCTCTTTGAACATACTAAATATCATTATTTTAAACTCTGCATCAGGTAATTTGGTTATATCTGTTCATTCAGGTCCTTCTCTGGGGATTTCTCTTGATTCATTTGGGTTGCATTTCTCTGCCTGCCCATTTTGTCTGTGTGTAAGAAGGGTGTGGCCACTTCAGTCCAATGGGTGTTGCCTCTGTGTTTTCTAGGTGTGTTCTGTCTGTAGGCCCACCACCCTCTCTGCCCTACCTAGGGCAGTTGGGTATGGGCGTTGCCGGCGCCGGCCCACTGTGGCTGTTGCTGTAGTTTCCGCCTCTCCTCTACGGGAGGGGCTGTGTTCTCCAGCCTGCTCTACAAGCCTCAGCCTATCTGGGCCTTTGCTTCACCCCCCGGGTGGGGTTGTGCACCGCACTCAAGTCAGAAGCCTTGACACCAAGGTTAGGGGTCAGCACCTTTGCTCAGCTGCAGACCCTGCCTTTTCCCTGGCTCACGCCCAGCCCCAGCTGTCAGAGCCAGCTTGCGCAAGCAGGATCGCAAACCATGGTTTCTCGGGCTGGGCAGTGCTGCTGGCGTGCACTGAGCTGTGAGTCTCCGCCTGTTTCTGGCTTTAGCCCGCCCCCGTGGTCAAGGACCACTCGTGCTGGGTTGCAAACCTCAGAGGCCAGGTTATGTTGCACGCCCATGGGACCCTGCTCAGCAGCAGATCTCTGTCCTTTCCTGGCCTCCCGCTTTCCCCCTGCAGGTGGGGCTGCAGGTGGGCTAGCAGCTGCTGGACTGCTTTCGTGCGTTCCCTCTGCCCCTGCTGGGCTAGAGCGAGCTCACGCTAGCTGGACCGCCAGAACCTCATTTCAGCATCCTGCCGCCCCCGTCCCTCCAGCAAGCCCTCAGCAGTGTGGGTAGGGGTACTGCAGCTCAGACCCTAACACTCCATATTGTAGTCCTGCAAGCTCCCTCCGTCTAAGCAGCTCTGCTCTAAGTGCCATGGGAGAGCTTGTTTGGCTGGTGTCCTGTCTCCCTTTGCTGGTTTTGCTAGTTCCAGGGGAAATATTCGTTTTGATTTGGGAAGTGACTCAGCCCAGGGGTTAGGGTGGCTGTCCCTCAGAGTGTTTCTCCCTGTGACTTCCAGTCCACAGTCTCTTCTGTTGCTCTGGTCCTCTCCTCTGTCCCCGTTCCCCAGAGCCCCGGGTGAGTGGTTGTGAGAGAGGTTTTCTGCGCTGTCCCTTTAAAAAGAATCCTGGGTCTGAGAAAACTGTCTCTTTCTCACTAACAGTATCCTCACTTGTTTCACAGTTCAATACTGTCTAAACACCTCTTCTAGGCTCTGGGGCTGCAGGCTAGGGCTTTATTCCTGGGACCCAGGTTCCTCCCTCCCTCTCCGCTAAATTCTCTTCCCACCACGCTAGTCTGCCGTTTGCTCTAGGGAGCTGGGCAGCCCTTTCCATGTTTTTGCTTTTCTGACCAGTCTCAATGTGGCTTCTTCAGTGTTCCTTGGTTGAAGAGTCCACTTAGTTTAGTTCAAAGTTGGTTTATCCAGATGATGGTTCTTAAAATTAAGTTATAATCCACTTTGGTTCCAGGAGTTGGAAGTTGGTACATCCGCCTACTCCATCGCCATCTTGCTGTCCTTTTGTCCAAAAAACAGAGGAGTTATAACGCTTCTTTGTGAACATGAAAAGAGACCCATCCTAAGTTTTTACTGCATCCTACATCAGGAGGTGCTTTGTGCTCAGATGTGTGGAGAGCAGCTTGGTGAGGTGATGTCACTGGTCATTCAGGTGGTCAACTTTATTGTTGCCCGAGCTTTAAATGATTGCCAGTTTAAAATACTGCTGGTTGAAGTTGGGAATAATTATCCTGGTCTGCTTCTGCACAGCAGTGTGTGTTGCTTGTCAAGAGGGAAGGTGCTCAGCCATTTTGCAGCTTGTCTGAGTGAAATCTGAACTCTTCTTGAAATGAAAAACGTCGAGCATCCTAAGTTAGCTAACACTGAGTGGCTCCTGAAGTTCTACCAGCTAACACTGAGTGGCGCCTGAAATTCCACTATCTCATGGACATGACTGAACATCTGAACCAGCTCAGTGTGAAAATGCAAGGCATTGGAAATACAGTCTTATCCCTTCAACAAGCAGTGTTTGCATTTGAAAACAAGCTGGAACTCTTCATTGCTGACATTGAAACAGGTTGTTTACTACACTCTGAAAAACTGGGAGAGTTTAAAGATGCATGCACAGCAAGTGACCCTGTTCAACGTCTTGATCTCCAGCAGTTAGAGAGCTTCACATCTAATCTCCTGCAGTCATTCAAAGTGCACTTTGGAGAATTTCATGAGCGCACTTGTCTTTTTAAGTTCATCACTCATCCACACGAGTGTGCAGTGGACGGCGCCGACCTGAGTTATATCCCCAGTGTCTCCGTCAGAGATTTTGAGCTACAAGCTGCTCAAGGCCTCAGACCTGTGGGTAAATAAGTTCAAGTCACTGAATGAAGATTTGGAAAGACTTGCATGACAGCAATAAGAGTTGGCGAGCAAACACAAGTGGGGAGGATTGAAAAAACTTCAACATGCAGACCAGCTGATTGTCAAAACTTGGAACACGCTTCCTGTCTCATACCACACACTGCAGCATGTGAATATTGCTGTGCTGACTATGTTTGGCTCTACATATGCATATGAGCAGTCGTTCTCACATCTAAAGAACGTTAAGATCAACCTATGATCACATTTAATAGATGGAAGTCTCAACGCCTTCATGAAGCTTAACCTCACCACATATCAACCAGACTATAAAGGCATCAGCAAAACCATGCAGCACCAGAAGTCACATTAATGGTAAGAAATACTTTATTCATCACTGGTTAGCAACAGCATAACAATGTTATTAAAAAGAATTCAGAGACTTATTGTACTTTAAAAGTGTTAGTCTTACATAAAATGCACACACTTACTTGTATTTAGTGTTAAACCTATTGTATGGCTCTCATGGAATTACATTTTAAAATATGTGGCATTCATGGCTCTCTCAGCTAAAAAGGTTCCTGACCCTGGTATATAGTTGATGGGATTGCTAACAGATCATTAACTCCTCAGAAGCCCCCCAGGGCACTTTCTATTCTTGCCTCTATTTTGTCAATTTAAAAATATGTTTTTCTGACTCAGACATATGCATGCTAGTCAAGTTTGAAGGTGACCCAAGCCGGAAGGGGTAATGGAGGAGTGGCGTGGCAATGAGAATCCCCAGTAAAGGCTGGGACAGAGAACTGGAGGAACAGGGTTAGATTTAACAAGGAGAAAGGTAAAGCCCTGTTATAACGGGATAGACTAGCAGAATCTCAGAGAAAGAAGACCTCGGGTGGAAGATGAATCCCCAGTTCAGTCTAACTGCCAGTGGACTATGGTTCCTTAAGACCTAAGTGTAGCCTGAGGCTGTGCTGGCAGATGAGTGAGGAGGCCTCATGGTATTGCATACTAGTTACACTCCATTTGGAGCAGGTTCAGTTTTAAGCATATTTTAAGTGGGACACTGAGCATGCCCAGAGAAGGGCATTTAGTGAAATATCTGCAAACCATTTGACATTACACAGTGAAAGAAGGTGCCATGAATGCTTACTCAGGGAGACTAAAGCCTTTGCGGTATGTCATAGCTGTCTACAGCTATTTGAAGAACCTATGCAAATAACTCTAAAACTCCAAAATAAGATCAATGGGCAAAAATCATAGGGTGGTAGGCCTTCAAAGTATAGAGTTTTACCACAAAGATTTTGTCCTTGAAATATTTGAGTTACTTAATGTCTTTTAAACTTGACTTTCTTTTCTCTAGAGTCAGGCTAATAGTAGCAACTCTTTACACAGAAATACTATAAAAATAAATTAAAATATGCATGTTAAGTGCATATTCCAGTGCCTGACACATGGAAACTACATGATATATTAGTATTTATTTTACTTTATAATGACTTAAGTATAACAGTGAAATAGATTGCTTTCAAAGGCAATATTTGTGACCCGAGTCCAACAACAGCTTCAGGATAATGTTGTAGCTACTGTGAAAGATATGCCCCCACCCCCCCACTTCCTGAGGTTGCTAATCGTTAGCCTGGAGGTCTTGGTGGCATTATTTGAAAAAGAAGTCAAGAGAGAGAAAAATGAATTTGAGAGATAGAGAGAAACAAGTTTCTAATAACAGTCTTTTAACAACTAGACCAAGCTAGTCCCACAAAAACTCCTGAACATTTAAGTTAACTGAGTTCATAAATTCTTCTTTTTCTCCAAGTCAGTTTGAATTGTATCTTGTGATACAAAGACAATTGACCAAGCCTCCAGCTTCCTCTCTTTAGGAGGACAGTAATTAACAGGAAGTTGGGGGAAAATGATAATTTCCTTTGGTCAATTGCAATCAAGACAATAGCTCCCATATGTCAGAAACTATATAAAAGACCCTAAGTGAGAGCCACCCAGCTAAGCCCAGTCAACCCATAGAACCATGAGAGATAATAATAAGTTATTTGAATAGCCACAGTAGGTAACTGAAAAACAAATTGAATAATGTTGCCTCTGAGAAAATCCTAGCAAGTAGTATAAAAAAACCTTTAACCCAGGGCAAACTCCTACTTTGTATCTGAGCCACTCAGACTCTCTAAATGCAGGCTTTATACCCTCTTTGTTCGCCTTTTTTCCTTATCGATGGTTATGATGAAAGTCAGTGGCATTGTTAAATCCCAAAGAATTGCCTTTATCCTTTTTTCTCATCCAATTCACCTCCCTCTTAAATCACCCAACCTGTGTGCAAACACTCAATACTGCTTGTAGTAATAAGGGATCCTGTTCCAATGTCAGGTCAGTCCTTTTCATCTTACTTCAGGGAAGGATTAAACCAGGGAAACTCTTTTGTTCCTTGGACTAGCTGTTATTTATAATGGCATTACTGATTAAACATGGTCTATAAAATTACAATACATGTGCGCACAGATTTAGGCATCATACTGATAAACTTTTATTCTGAGGACAGTCTCGAAGGTTTGCTAAGACTTCTGCACAAGGATATTAACTGGAGCATTTTGGCAGTTGGAGAAAAGGAAACAAGTTGTCCATCCATTGGGATTGGTTGAGTAAGTTATGGTGCATTTGAACAATAGGACCTATGAAGTCAGACTAAAAAATCAATGAGATAGATCTAGGTCTTGATTCAGAAAGAGCTCCGGGAGAGATTACAAAGAGGATTACATTCCTACCACATCTCATAACTCTGATTGGATACCATTCACACTGTATGCCCTGAGAATGTCGCCCCCGCCCGAGGCACCAGCAAGTTCAACAGGGCTGGCATCCCATGGAGTTATGCAAGCCTGATGCCATTCTGAAATATTAAAATATTTAAGCACAAAGAGATATGTGGGCATACTCATAAACTTGCTTCCTCTGGGAAAAAGACTTTTAAAAGCAGTGCCTTTGGAAGATGAATAAGCAAGAGGGTGAGAACTGTCACTTTTCATTTTGTACCATTTTGTATATATATTTTATCTAATCAAGTGCTTTTATTCGTTACCCATCTACAGATATCTAGAGGTGGGGAAGAAAAATTGTTTTATTCTTTATACTTCTCTGTGCTTATTTTTCAAACCCTAATATGTGGTTTTCTTTTTTTTTAAAGAAGCCACTAAGCTTTACCGTACACTAAGCATTATTTCTGAAGACTACCCAGGTTACCCATTTTTCTCATGCGAAGCAGATTCCTCCTGTTGCAACATCCCCTCCTGTGAGATGCTGGTTTCTGCTTGTGAAGGGAGCCCTGACATCCTCAGGTCAGTGCATATTTTTGTCCCCCATGTAGTCAATGGAAGGTGGGACTGGGTGGTGGGTGGGCGATCACTCCTGTAGGGACAGCTGCTCTCCCCTCACCCCCCTGGGCCTCCCCAGGTGGCCTGAGCCCTCAGCCATAAGACTCCTCGAGGCTGCGTCCTGTGTGCCAACTCCCAGGCCTTTTTAGAAGAAGGAGGAGATGAGACAGCAGATTTGCCCATTGAAAGGCTGGCCCAGGGCCAGCATGATGCCCTGCCTGGATCCCGCTGCCCAGTGCCAGCAGTAACTGGCAAGATGGGGTCAGAGCCACCTCTCGGGTCCTGGAAATGAGCTCATCTCCTTTGGCTGCCCTGAGAAGACAGATGCCAGGCCAAGGGGAGCTAGCATAGAGGAGGGAGTGCCTCCTCACCAGCACCTCAGGGAGCCGGAGGGCGCTGGGTGAAGTCAAGGAGCCCAAGTCTCCCATCAGACACCCTTACCTGGCCAAGGCAGTTCCTGATATGTCTGCTCGCCACTGCTGGAAAAGGACTTCCTCCTGCCCAGGTTCTCAGCAACACCTCTGTCCCATTTCCTCTGCCTGTTCTTGGCCAGGGTCCACAACTGCCAGAGGTCAAATGATTGGAAGAGTTAAACAACAATTCAGGTAAATCAGTGAAATGGAAGACTTCCTCACTGCTAAACCTGAATCATTGTTTCTTTTGAGCATTTTCTCCTAATGGTGGGTCAGGCTGAAGGACTGTGCACCATCTCTGGTCCCTCTCACCTCTTCTAATGACTTTACTTGTCATTCTAAGCTCTTTGTGAGTCAACCAAAGAACTGACTGGAATGAACACTCTTACATCGGGGTGGCCCATGAGCTCTGCTTGGCTTGGTGCTCCTGCTGTCTGGGGAAAGCTGCCCTTTCCCAGTCTTACATGCTTTGACCTTCAGAGTGGCCCCAGGGTTTTCTGTGATATTTTGTTGCTTTCCTTGGCTTTCTTTGCCTTGAATTTGAGCCGCTCTTTTTCTGAGGCAGAGAAATGTTCTAATCTTTCAAGGCAAAGCCCCAAAGACGTTAAATATCGGTGTCCCCTTGGTGTGAAGAACAACAAAGATCATTGTCATTCAATGCATGATCTGTACCCTCAGCTCCCTTGTCAGAAGGAACCAGTCCCCTTGTCAAGAGACACAAATGCTGGTATCATTGGCTTTGTGAGAAGAAAGACAACTAATTATTGTTCGGCACTGCACTATAAGCACTCTAAGAACTTTGATTTTCTATATTTCTCCCAACAATTCCGAGTGGAAACATTTTACCCCCACCCTTTATTTTCACAGAAATGGGAACTAAGTTCAGAGGCAGTCAGCTATTTGCCACAGTGACAGAGCTTAAATAGGGCGCTGGCCTGTCTCCTGCAAAACCCCAACCTACCGTCTCTTTGTGGGTGAGTGAGGTGCTATCACAGGCTAGACAGTTAATTGGCTCCACAGCCAGTGGGTTAGCAGACTGAAGGTTTAGATCGGTCAAACTTGCCACCCCCACGGATACAGAAGGAGTGTGACCTGGCCTCTGGTTCACTCATAATGGGGGCTTTGTGCCAACATGGCAAAGTGATGGCAAGTCTTGACCTGCGGTGAACATCATCCCAGCCCTGATCTTAATTCCCATGAATGTCTATCCAATAGGATTGAAAGACAAACAGAAGGCAGCTTCCAAATTCAGGGCACTTAAGCCAAAAGCTCCATTCACTTGTCCCTCCCAGTGTTGACAGACCTAACTGGTAGACCACTGTCTTTTGCAGCTACGTGTACCCTGGTCCCTGAGCCTTACCCTAAACATAACAATATGGCTGAAGGACTGCACAGGGGCACTGTACCCTGAATCATCTTCCTTTGGGTAATGACAGCAGCAGCTATTGCCATTAGAAAAGCACTTTGCAGACCTGGCTTTTGGCCTCATGGTTCTAATATGAGGCTAGAATGGGGACTCCTGGGCCCCAGCGCTGGCCAAACCATTATCAAAGTCAATTTTCTAATAGCATCAACTCTCAATTATTCATAGACTGATGGTTCAATCTGCACATCGTCTCCCTTCTCCTCACTCTTCCTCTCCGCTCTCTTTGCCAGCTGCTGTTGGCTCTCCTCCTTAATAAACCCACCAGGGCGGGGAGGGCAGAGGACGGGATCAGTCAGTGTTCGGACCTGTTAGAGATCACATGGACGATAGACACCACCTTGAGTTCTTTGAGCTACTCTGCTGAGTGTTGCCCCGTGAAGAAATAGAAGGACTGAATTCTGCACCTGCAGAGCCAGGACCCAGGCTGCAACCGGCTGGGTTGAGGAGGCAGGCACGCCCCATATTGCCTGTCTTGCGGCCGAGGATGCATGTGTGCTTCACCCTTGTGGTGAATGGGGGGCAATGAAACGCTCACTCGCAGTTCTCCTTTCTTGAGTGGTTGCAGTTTTACATTTCTAAATCAAATTCATCAGAGATAATATATGAGCACTAATTTTTAAAAATCTAATTTACATACTGTAGAAGTTGTCACCCCTTTCTCACAAACAAAAGGATTTTTAAGGCTTAGGATGAACATTAGATTTAAAAAAATACCATAACTTATCCTTATGTTAGTAATAAAAAAGGCTAATTTATGCTGCTATATAAGTGCCTGAGGCTATGTTAATTGATAGATATATGAAAATAGCTTATTTGATCTGTATTTTGTTCTTTTTTTTTCAGGGACAGAGAGAGAGTCAAAGAGAGGGACAGACAGACAGGAACGGAGAGAGATGAGAAGCATCAATTATCAGTTTTTCGTTGTGACACCTTAGTTGTTCATTGATTGCTTTCTCATATGTGCCTTGACCGCGGGCCTTCAGCAGACCGAGCAACCTCTTGCTGGAGTCAGTGACCTTGGATCCAAGCTGGCGAGCTTTTGCTCAAGACAGATGGGCCCACGCTCAAGCTGGTGACCTCGGGGTCTCGAACCTGGGTCTTCCGCATCCTAGTCCGACGCTCTATCCACTGCACCACTGCCTGGTCAGGCAGCTTATTTGATCTTTACAATTCCATGAGATAGAACCACTATTCCAGTTTGCAGAAAATGATATGGAGAAGTCAAGTCACTTGCTCCATGTTGCTCAGCAAGAAGGGGTGGAGCAAGTTGTCTCAGCCAATCAGTGAGACCTCAGCACCCCAGACCTGCCAACTGTCCCACCCTTCCTCTCCTGCGGGCCACACCAAATGTTTTGACCTGTTGTCTTGACCAAAAGCACAACAACAACTCAAACCCCCATAATATAATTGGGGATCCCCAGCCCCTTTCCTCTCCTGTCCATGTGGCCTCCTGATTCTCAGATGTCTAGCCTACGATCTTTCCTACTCTGTTAGACTTTCCAGCCCATTTAGCAGTGAATTGTGCAAACGGTGTGGTTCTTTGTTTTTGTTCTTTCAGCTGGTAGGTCTATATTGTTATTTAACTTTTGTCTGTGCATTTATTATCTCCCTAGAGTAAGAGTCTCACCAGAAGGGACAGTGTCATGCTTCATGCATACTGTCATTTGTCACTGCTTCTAGCATAATATTGGGCACAGAATAAGACCAGAATACCTCTTTTCTTATTAGTTGACTGATTTGGGGATAAACAATATGAAGGCTACCTCTAGTGTGTTTCTTATGGTGCTTAATACAGCATTAGGCATATGGTAGATGTTCAATAAAGTCGTTGCTGATTGAGTTTCGGACGACCTGGAAGAAAGAAAGAATTAGTCTAACAGTCACGGAGCATCTACTCTGTGGTTTATGCATATTATCTAAGTTAAAGTTTACAGCAATTCTGCGATGTAGATGTTGTCCCTGCTTCTCACATAGCCCTAGATCATCCAGCTAGTGGGTGGGGAAGCTAATGCTTGTGTGTGGAGCCTTGGCAGAGTGAGAAGACCACAGGCACCTGAGGACGTTGGCCTGGGACAGTTAAGAATTGCTCTTGGGGAAACCAAGTCATGTGGTGGGCCAGAAGGGTCTGGAGTCAGACAGGCTGGGTCCTAGGAATTTAGGACTGGTGTCTTAGCCAGCGGTCCCCAAGAACAGCCTGCAGGGAGTTCCTGCCCCTGACCTTGGACCTAGTTCTGACAACAGGCTTTATTAAGCCTTTGTCTTTGGGTGAGTGGTCATAACCACTCCAGCCCATTCCTTTCCAGTTGTTCCTGGACCTGAGCTGCTTCCAGCTGGGTAAATCTGCATCTCTACCCAGGAATCTGTGGGAATCTGGAGGAGTGGGCAAGATAAGAGACACTGGGATTAAGAGATTTAACAAAGAAAGCATTCTTTTACATGGGACAATGCATGGCAGGCTGGTTTTGAAGCATTTGTGGAATGGGATTTGTATAGCCTGGGAACAAGAGAGTTTATATTTATACAAACTTCTACAAACTATGCACATTGCTCATCTGCCTGTCTTGTGGGAGATAGGAACCCCTCTGGGGTTCCCAATTTATCCTGCCAGGCCTCTGCTTGAAGACACCTGTCTGCTTTCATTTCAACTCATGACAACCTCCCTTAAGGAGAAGACTGATCAGTGAGACAGACTTCTACAGGAGGCAGGGAAGGCCAAAGGCAGGGCCATACTTCAAGCCTACCCCACCCTACCCCACCCAGCCCTCGTGCATAGGTGGCTTTTATTCTGCCAATGAGAGACCAGTGCTATCTTTGTCTGAGCTGCAAGAGAAGGACTTAGGCTCAACAGGTCCCTTCTGTCCCATTTCCAGGAGTCTGGACTCAGCAATTGGGACCCAAGCTTCCCTTGTTCACCAGTGCTTGCGTATAGTAGGTGCTCAATAAATATCTGTCAAACAAATGATTTAACAATGTTTCGGGTATGTTTAGTAACGTGTTCCTCTCTGCAGCGCTGTAGCTGGTCTGCAGTGTGTGAATATGGCCGGCTGGTGTCGGGTGGGGGAGGGGACTCAGTGGTTCTCAGAGGGCGGAGGGCGATTCGCTCTCTCAGCCTTTCTTTCTTCATGTAAAGATCTGACTTCCATGAGCACCCTTGTTTCCCTCTTTAAGCCCCATTGATTCAGTCTGATTTAGTAGGTCAAGAATCCCTTCCAGAAATTTAATGTGCTCCTCTACCTCACTCCTTTAAATGATTCTCATTCCAATGGCCTTTGGCCAAATTTAAGAAAGATGTAAGGTAAGGGCAGGACTTTAATTGGAGACTTAGACCTAACGAGGTTTCCTGTGGGCATCTGAGAGTCTAAGTTGATTCCACTCCAGGCCATTACTGAATTTTGTTTGCTGAGGTGAGAGATTCTCTTTTTGTTTCCGCTGGTTTGAGTTGGGTTTCTGACACCACACCCTAACTAGTTTAGGTCCTGTCTCATCTCTCTGAGCTCCTCTTGTGATCTCTGTGGCCCACATGGTGGACAAAGGATCTGCAGGGGTGAAGTCAGGATTTTGTTGGAAACATTTAGTATCTTCACCCATTCTAGGCCTCCCCCTCGCTTTGTAGCTAGCTCCTCACACTCATCTACAGGGGTGTTGTGAGCATCCGTCATACGTACATGCACAAAACATAAACTTCAGCAACCACTCTGACTGAACAAGACTGCTACTTATGCCTATGATTGAAGACAAATGATTTTGGTTGGATAATTACTCCGGTACTACCACACCATAGAGTGGGGTTAGGGGTTGGGTTCTGCAGCCAGATTACCCAGATTGGAATCCTGGGCCTGCTGCTGGCTCTATGGTGGTAGGTGGTCACGTCACTTCCCTGAGCCTCAGTTTTTTCATCTATAAAATCTGTGTAACGAATGGGACTTACCTCAGAGGGTTGTTGTAAGTGTTGAATGCATTGCTGTAAATAAAGAATTCACAGCAGTGCCTGGCACACAACCAGGGCTTAGTAAGTATTAGCTACCAGGCTATGGATTTAAATATTCACAATACCAATCCCTACATAGGATTTCCCCAGTCTAATGATATTTTACCCACATTAGGAACTCTCATTTGTAACTGCATGTCCCTTTCCCCCTTCTAATGAATCCTGTTTATTCCATCTAAATCTATTATTTACTTCCTATCCCTAGAACTTAGTTAGGTTCCTTAACTCCCTCTTCTCTGCCAGTTCAATGCCCCCTCATTTTTATGAACTCCTGAGTCTTTGTAATGCTCCTTCCTCTAACCTCAAGGCTCCACTTGGAACCTCTCTCACTGTGGGTGTCTCTTCAAAGGTCCTGGGGGTCCCCAGAGATCACAGAGATGCTCCAGGTACACCCATGCCCCATGCCTAGCACCCACCACCGTTGTGACTGCCAAAGAAAGATATGTGTCAGGCACTAGCTAGTCAATTACATCACTCAGTTCTTACTCAGCCCCGAGCCTCCTCGGCTCTCTTGTAAACGGAAAGTAATAATACATAATTAATTGAATTACTGTAAAAATGAAAGGTGATGATGTATGCAAAGCTCAGGTTAATTCTCAGTAGCATTTACTAGTGTCATTATTGTGATTATCTACATCTGTAGAGAAAATGCAACAAAAGAGAGGCCTACTGTTTCACATACACATGTACTTTGTATCATTTGCAGACTCTGGAAGGTGAGGCCAAAACTTGGCCAAGCAAGCTGACCATTGACCACTGACTACAAGCCCTATTTTGGTCTGATGAGGGCCTCACTCTAGCTTGCCCCGGTGAGAAGAACCCTGTGATCAGTCACCACCATTTTGCTCTATACCTCTCATCTCCCTTTTGTAAAATATATACATTAAATTTACCATCTTTTTTTTTCTTTTCTTAAGTGAGAAGCAGGGAGGCAGAGAGACAGACTCCCGCATGCTCCCTGAACATGATCCACCCGTCAAGCCCCCTATTGGGGATGCTCTGCTCATCAGGGTCGCTGCTTTGTTGCTCGGCAACCAAGTTAAATCAGTGCCTGAGACAAGATCACAGAGCCAGCCTGAGTGCCCAGGGCCAAAGTACTCGAACCATTCTCCAATCCATGGCTGCAGGAGGGGAGGGGAGAGAGAGAGAGAGAGAGAAAGGAGGGGGAGGAAGAGGGGTGGAGAAGCAGATGGTCACTTTTCCTGTGTGACCTGACCAGGAATCACACCTGGAAAATTCACATACCAGGCCAACACTCTAACACTGAGCTAACCAGGGCCTAAATTTACCATCTTAACCATTTTTAAGTGTAGAATTCAGTTGAAATAATTTTATTCACATTGTTATACAATCAATCTCCAGGACTCTTCATCTTGCAAAACCAAAACTGTACCCATTAACCCATTACACAGCAGCTCTTCATTCTGCACGTCCACCCACCCCAGCACCTGGTAAACACCATGCTACCTTATTTCTCTGTGAGTTTGACTAACTCATACAAAGGGCCGCATACCATATTTGTTTCTTTGTGACTAGTTTATTCACTTAGCTATATAAGTCCTTAAGTTTCATCCACTTTGGTAGCATGTGTCCAAATTTTCTTACATTTTTTTAAATTTAATTTTATTTTTTTATTTTTATTTTTTACTTCTTTTTATTTTATTCATTTTAGAGAGGAGACACAGAGTGAGAGAGAGAGAGAGAGAGAGAGAGAGAGAGAGAGAGAGAGAAAGGGGGAGAGAAAGCTGGAAGCATCAACTCCCATATGTGCCTTGACCAGACCAGTGCAGGGTTTTGAACTGGCGACCTCAGTGTTCCCAGGTCGATGCTTTATCCACTGCGCCACCACAGGTCAGGCCCAAATTTTCTTACATTTTAAGACTGAATAATATTTCATTGTATGAATACACCACATTTTATTTATACATCCATCTGTACATGGATACCAGGGTGCTTCCACCTTTTGGTTATTGTGACCAGTGCTGCTATAGATATGGAAAATGACAATATCTCAGGTGAAGGGCTGGCCCTGCTACTGCACCAAAGCAGAGGGAGCTTCTGGGAAACTGCCATGTGCACGTCCTTTTGATACTGTGTACTAGCTTAGAGCCTGTATACTTGCATGAGGACATAGCGATCTGGAATTCATCATACACATACACAGCTCTCTCTTCGAAAGCCTGATTTCAATTCTTTTGGGGTATAGATCCAGAGTGAAATTGCTGGGCCATATAGTTGTTCTATTTTTAATTTTTTGAACAAAAAATCCTCCATGCTGTTTCCCATAGTAACTGCACCATTTTACATTCCCACCAACAGGGCATGAGCATTCTAATTTCTCCACTTCTCTGTCAACACTTGTTATTTTCTATTTCTGGTTTTGTTTTCATAGTAGCCCTCTCAGTGGGTATGAGGTGGCCCGTACTCATTTTTTCCCCTTCTTTTCCAAGTGAGAGGAGGAGAGATAGAGGCAGACTCCTACATGCACCCCCACCGAGATCCACTCAGCAACTCCTTTCTGGGGCTGATGCTTTTTGTTCATCTGGGCCATGCTTGCAACCAACTTATTTTTAGTGGTTGAGGTAGAGGCTCCACGGAGACATCCGTAGTGCCCAGAGCCAATGTACTCAAACAAATTGAGCCATGGCTGCAGGAGGAAAAGAGGGAGAGAAAGAGCAAGAAGGGGGAAAGAAGGAAGGGTGGAGAAGCAGATGGGTGCTTCTCCTGTGTGCCCTGACCAGGAATCAAACCTGGGACATCCACAAACCAGGAAGATGCTCTACCACTGAACCAACCGGCCAGGGCCCATATCTTGTTCTTTTTAAAAATTAAATTATTTTCTAATTATACTTGATATTAATACAATAAAAAATATTATATTAGTTTCAGGCGTACAATATAGTGAACAGACATTTATATACCTTACAAAGTGATCATTTCTTTATCATAACTCTTTTCTAACTCTGGCCCAAGCAGGGGTTTTTGACCAATGACAGATTTTCCAAGCAGTGCCCCAGGGGAGTGGGCAGAGTGTTGACAGAGGGAGCATAGTCCCCAAACCTGGGCCTAAACCTGGGTTCATGTATTCATTACAATTACCCTAAACATTAGTGCTTTCATAGCAGGGGAGAAAACAGACTCAGAATAGTTAAATACATTGCCCAGGGGCACAGATCTGGAAAACTGGGATTTGAGCTGGGCCCAACTCCACGCAAATGTGGAAGAATTGCTGCCTGTGTCAGCTTCCACGCTGCTCCCTGAGTCCATGGTGAGAACATTCCCTTTCTGATTCTAGCACAGCAAGACAGACCCCGGGGTTCTGCCCAGCCGCCGCTCCCCACAGCCGCTCAGGGGCCTGTTGGGCTGAATGAAGAGGAAAAAAGCCAACAACATTTATTATTTATCTAGTGCCAGGTGCTCCTGTTGTGGCTGTGGACGCTGTTTATGATGGCAATAAAATGTGTAGTCTCAGCATTAAAGGATGGGCAAGAGTTTCCTTCAATTCCAAAACTCAGACCGAGTGAGGGGCAAGTGTAAGCCAGCAGAGGTTTCTTTTTAGGACCCATTTGCAGAAAGGACTATTACAGAATGATGCATTGGGCTTAGTTCTTCCAGACTTTGTGCAAATGGCAGCAGCTTCATGAACTCTCCCCTACAGGGTCCGGGCGCATCGCCTTTGGAAAGAGGGAAAAGGAAGGGGGTGAGAAGCAGGGTAAGCCTGCCAGGGCATCCCCTCTGAAGGACCTGGTCCTGCCTGCCCCAGGCTCGCAGAATCAGCCAGCCTTTTTTGTTGTGGAAAGTCTGTCCCAGACATGGGTACCTTACCTACCTTGAGAGATCACAGGTCAATCAAGGTACAGCCCTAGTAAAACCAGTCGGAACCTTTTAAAGGTGAACTATCAGCCACAGGTCAGCAATACTTAACTGTCCCCATGCCTATTAGGCTTTTGACTTATTTCAGAATTCAAAAGCCTGTCATTGCCCCCAAATTAAAAATAGAGCTTCCATAAGACAATTGCACAATTCCATTCTGAGTTTTCTCACTAATTCAAAAAGCTACCTACTTCCCTATGTTCATCACAGCATTATTTACTATTGCCAAAATATGGAAACAGCCTAGGTGCCCATTGGAGATGAATGAATAAAGATGTGATATGTAATGGAATAGTATCTTCAATAAAAAAAATAACTTGCCACTTGTGACAACATAGATGGACCTAGAGGGCATTATACTATGTAAAATAAGCCAAGAAAGACAGTATCATACAATATTACTTATATGTGGAATTATAAGATAAAACAAAACAAATGAATAAATAAAACAAAATAGAAACAGACGCATAGATACAGAGCACAAAATGATGGTTACCAAGAAGAAGAGGTTGAGAGATAGGTGGAAACAATAAAATAAAACAAAATAAAATAAAATGCCAACTAATTTAATAAACAAATAACGACTATTAAAAAAAGAGGGAAAGAGAAATAATCACCATATTGTGACCTGGTCCTGGGGAGGTCAGAGGTCATCCCAGTGAGAGCTGTGTCCTCAAAGAAGGCTGGGAGAGGGGCTAAGGGGTGCTGGCAACAGCAGCATGGAGCAGGTGATAGACAGTGAAGGAAAGGCCAGGGCTTTGACAGAGAGGAGCCCAGGAGACTTTCTGGTGCTGAAGAAAGCTGTCATGGGAGGGTGCACAGCCGACTTGGCTTGAACAAAAATTGTATAGCTATCACAGTCCATGAGCTTGCAAATGAGATAGGAGGGATGCAGAACTAGGTTGGGATGTAGGGGAGTTTGCTGTGGCTTCTATACAAGAGAAATGACAGAACGGAAGGGGTGAGGAAGGGGCTGACTGTCATTTTGATTGATCAATAAAATATTGATTAAAATCTACTTTGTGCAGGACTTCTGGGAATTTTTTATTCAGATAATTGACGTATAGGAACTTCAAAAGTGAGTGCAACTCTAGAGGATGTATACATTAAAAAGTCATCTTTATATTGAGTGACTGTGTGTATGTGTGTGTGTGATTTATTTCACACACACACATAGATGGCTTCTGGTCCATCTATGTTGTTACAAATGAGATTTCAGTCTTTTTTATTGCTGACTAATAATCCATTGCTCAAGATTCATCCACTTCTTTTTTTGTCCATACACCTACGCATATGTATATTTGGTTGAAAGTTCAGACTCTTGCTGAGAGAGCCTGGGTTTAAGCCCAGTGTCACGGTTACAGTGTGGGTTTATGCAAGTGGCTTACCCCCTGCGTTTCTCAATTTGTGCTCTGGATAGAGGTTCTCATTATGAAGCGCCAGATACACTCATAGTGCACACCACGTGGCCCAGCATGAGCTCTCAGTACAAGTTGGCTATTATTAATGAATTTCAAACCAGAGCTAATAAAAGAAACAGTGGCACCTACTGTGTGCAAGGCACTGGGCCAAACTATATATGTGACTTCATAATATTTATCCTATGATGATTCACCACATGTCACAAACAAAGGAAGGGAGGAATTCCTTCCAGGGGAAGGAAGGCTGGCCCTGCCACCTCCCCAAAGCAAGGGAAACTGCTGCGGAAAGTGACCATGCACACATTCCTCTGAGCTGGTTTAGAGTTTCTACTTGCTTGAGGATGCATAGCAAGACCCATAATTTAGAATTTGTCATTCCTAGGCTGGAGAAATAGAATGGAGTGGAATGGCTCCCTGAGGCCCAAAAGTTTCCTCCATCTTGTCAACAGAACTGCACAGAGGAACTGAATATCCCCAGGCACACTGTTTTGCCTCTGAGCATGCCCAGAACTCCTGGGGGGCAGGATCCATGGGAGGTGCTTATACCAGGACTGTCATGGAGTGAAAGGATGCTGAGGCCCAGAGGTGGAGTGAGAAAGAAAGGGGTACCTGCGTTTTGCTTTCAAGTTGTTCTTACACAGACTTGGGTGTCTTTACATTCAGTTCCTGTTTAGATTTGGTGGCTCCAGAGTCTTGGTCCTGGCAATAACTTAGGGATCAACTGATCTAGCCAAACTGTTTTACCGATGGCTTAGAAGAGGCAGGTAACTTGCCCTGTGCCACACAGCTAGCTGGTGACAAAGTCCAGAAGGAAAACTTGGTTTCCTGGCTCCCAGTGCAGAGTGATTTCTGTCTTCACATATGTCCTCCAAATTGCTCATTTTCCAGATCCTTCCTGGAAGACTTTGTCCGGGTCCACCTGAAGCTGCAGGACCTTTGGACAGCAGCCAACACTTCAGGGAGCTACAGGAGAGGTGCACCTGGGAGGCTAGAGTATGGGCCCCCTGCAAGTATTTTTATCCACTTCAATGGAACCAAAAGAACCAGAACATTAACAGTGCACAGCAGTGCTGTCTAAACCAGCCCTGAATACTAACCAGAGAGCTTCAATCGAGCTAAAAATAACTGCTAATCACCACCAGGAATAATTAACAAGGACTCAGAAGAAAAGAAAATGTCTTAATATTTCACCTCTCTCATATTGCAGCTGGGCTCAAGCTGGGGCAAGCCTTGTCCTGGCTGCCCTAGCACTGGTATTAGGCGGGCCTGAAGCTCTAGCACTTATAGGGGCTGGTGGACACTCCAGCCTGCAGGAGGGTAGTGGGGCAGGGTTACTTGGGGTGAGTTGGAAAACTGGGAACGGAGGAGAAATGCGATGTGACAGGAGGCAGGTTTTGGAGAATAAAACAGTTATCATAGTTCACACCCCTTCTCCTTTGAGAAAGTAAAATCCTTAATTAAAAGGAAATATCATTTTATTCTGCTCTGCAACCCCTCTGACAGTCTTCCCTTCCCTAATGTGCAGGTGTGAGTTCTCAGGGCATTGTGGGAGTCCGCGGGAATCATGTTGAAATGAGATCTTCCTGGCAATGACCCTCTTAAGACAGGATCAAGGTGGATCCACAATAAACCGAACACTGTGACGGAGCTGAGCATTTGAATAAAACCATCAAGGGCACAACTAGAGTAATTCCTTCATCCTGCCCGAAAGAGTCAGAACAGGGAACAATCACTGCAACTTGGAGGAGGTCAGCTTAAGAAAAGCAAAAGAAGAAATATTTTGTAGAGGACAGGGTAATGCCCAAGAGTTTAGTTCCTCCAAAAGGTTTAGTGGGTTTAAATAAATAAATAAAAGACTCATAAATGACATACATTATTAGAAATCACTACCTGTGAGCAACTGTTTGGGAGCCATTCAATTTAACATTGTGGACAAGATGCTTGTGATGGTTCCTGGCCTGTGTGCCCTATGAGGGCAGGTCCTGTGTCTGTCAAGGGTAAGACTAAGAGGCAGAGTAATGTAAGGAAAAGAAGGTGGGTTAAAAAAAATGTGATCTTTAACAAAAATCACATGATAATTTCAATAGATGCAGAAAAAGCATTTGATAAAATCCAGCACCCATTCATGATCAAAACTCTTAGTAAAGTGGGAATACAGGGAACATTCCTTAACATGATAAAGGCCATCTATGACAAACCCACAGCAAACATCATACTAAATGGGCAATAATTAAAAGCAATCCCCTTAAGATCAGGAACCAGGCAGGGGTGACCCCTTTCACCACTCTTATTCAACATAGTTCTGGAAATCCTAGCTATAGCAATCAGACAAGAAGAAGAAATAAAAGGCATCCAAATTGGAAAAGAAGAAGTAAAACTGTCATTATTTGCGGATGATATGATATTGTATATAGAAAACCCTAAAGTCTCAGTCAAAAAACTACTGGTCCTGATAAATGAATTCAGCAAGGTGGCAGGATATAAAATTAATATTCAGAAATCAGAGGCATTTTTATATACCAACAATGAACTGTCAGCAAAAGAAATTAAGGAAACAATTCCCTTCACTATTGCAGCCAAAAAATATAACATACCAAAAAGTAAATTTAACCTAGGAGGTTAAGGACTTGTACTCGGAAAATTATAAAACATTGATAAAAGAAATCAAGGAAGATACAAACAAGTGAAAGCATATACCGTGCTCATGGTTAGGAAGAATAAACATCATTAAAATGTCTATATTACCCAAAGCAATTTATAAATTCAATGCAATACCAATTAAAATACCAATGACATACTTCAAAGATATAGAACAAATATTCCAAAAACTTATATGGAACCAAAAAAGAACACGAATAGCCTCAGCAATCTTAAAAAATATATATAAAGCAGGAGGTATCACTCTTTCGAATATCAAGGTATACTACAAGGCCATTGTACTCAAGACAGCCTGGTATTGGCATAAGAACAGGCACATAGATTAATGGAACAGAATAGGGAACCCAGAAATAAACCCACAGCTTTATGGACAACTGATATTTGACAAAGGAGGAAAGAACATACAATGGAGTAAGGACAGCCTCTTTAACAAAGGGTGTTGGGAAAATTGGACATCTACCTGCAAAAAAAATGAAACTAGACCATCAACTTACACCATTCACAAAAACAAACTCAAAATGGATAAAAGACTTAAATGTAAGCCATGAAACCATAAGCATCTTAGAAGAAACATAGGCAGTAAGCTCTCCGACATCTCTGGCAGCAATATATTTGCCAATTTATCTCCATGGGCAAACGAAATAAAAGGCAGGATAAACAAATGGGACTATATCAAACTAAAAAGTTTTTGCACAGCTAAAGACAATAAGATCAGAATAAAAAGACAAACCACACAATGGGAGAACATATTCGACAGCACGTCTGATAAGGGGTTAATAACCAAAATTTATAAAGAACTTATAAAACTCAACACCAGCCTGACCTGTCATGGCGCAGTGGATAAAGCATCGACCTGAGAAAACTGAGGTCGCCAGTTCAAAACCCTGCACTGGTCTGGTCAAGGCACATATGAGAGTTGATGCTTCTAGCTCCTCCCCCCTTTCTCTCTCTCTCTCTCTCACTCTGTGTCTCCTCTCTAAAATGAATAAATAAAAAGAAAAAATAAAAAGATCCTTAAAATAAAAACAACAAAAAAACACCTCAACACCAGGAAGACAAACAATCTAATCAAAAAATGGGCAAAAGAAATGAATAGAAATTTCTCCAAAGAGGACATACAGATGACCAATAGGCATATGAAACAATGCTCAACATCACTAATCATTAGAGAAATGCAAATTAAAACCACAATGAGATATCACTTCACACCAGTCAGAGTGGCGCTCATCAGCAAAACAACACAGAACAAGTGATGGCGAGGATGTGAAGAAAAGGGAACCCTCCTGCACTGCTGGTGGGAACGCAGACTGGTGCAGCCATTGTGGAAAACAGTATGGAGATTCCTCAAAAAATTAAAAATCGAGCTGCCTTTTGACCCAGCTATTCCACTTTTAGGAATATACCCTAAGAACACCATAGCACTGTTCGAAAAGGAGAAATGCGCCCCCATGTTCATGGCATCATTGTTCACAATAGCGAAGATCTGGAAACTGCCCAGTGTCTGTCAGAGGATGAGTGGATTAAAAAGCTATGGTACATATATACTATGGAATACTACTCAGCCATAAGAAATGATGACATTGGATCATTTACAACAAAATGGATGGACCTTGATAACATTATACGGAGTGAAATAAGTAAAACAGAAAAAAACTGAGAACAGCATGATTTCATACATAGGTGGGACATTAAAGCAAGACTATGAGACATGGACAAGAGTGTGGTGTATACAGGGTGGGGTGTGGGAGGTGAGGGAGGGAGAGGGGGGAGGGGAGGTGCACAAAGAAAACCAGATAGATGGTGACCGGACAATTTGACTTTGGGTGATTGGTATGCAACATAATTGAATGATAAGATAACCTGGAGATGTTTTCTTTGAATATACGTACCCTGATTTATTAATGTCACCCCATTAAAATTAATTTTAAAATATGTGATCTTTGGATACAGAAGGCTGGTTCAAGTCCCGCGTCACCATTTCTTTTGCTGGATCTTAGCTTGGCTCTCTTGGTCTTTATTTTCTCACCCATGAATAAAGATGATAGAAATATCATTTTCTCTGTAATGAGAATCAAACCATGGAGCACATGTGAGAACACTTCATCCTAGAGTGTGGTGCAAATATTAATGACTGCCATGCTATGGAAAGAATCAGATGGGAACTGGCCAGGTTCGGGCAGTCCTTCTGATGCCTACACTAAGATGAAGAACTGCCTGGTGCCAGCACTCACTCCCATCAGAGTCCTCTCTGATTAGCTGGGTCTCATTCTACTTTTTCTTTTAGCCCTGGGACTCTAGTGGCTGGTGCACCACTCATGGCCCAGGAAGGGTGCTATTGGTGGTCCCGAGAGGGGCAGTTTCCCAATGGCCTAGGGTCTCTGTGTTTTTCTCTCGCAGCACAGAGGCCCCAGCTGGCTGTCTGAGTCATGCTGTAATCCCCAGGGAGTAGAGAGCAGACTTTGTTGAGAATGGAGACTTCAGATGACCCCACCTGGGGCACTAGGGAAAGACAGACATGGAGTTGCAAGATATCCACTGGTCTGATGTTCCTGCTCCAAACCAGTGGCTTTCTTCTTTCTTTCTTTTCTTTCTTTCTTTCTTTCTTTCTTTCTTTCTTTCTTTCTTTCTTTCTTTCTTTCTTTCTTTCTTTCTTTCTTTCTTTCTTTCTTTCCTTCCTTCCTTCCTTCCTTCCTTCCTTCCTTCCTTCCTTCCTTCCTTCCTTCCTTCCTTCCTTCTTCCCTCCTTCCCTCCTTCCTTTCTTCTTTCTTTCTTTCTTTCTTTCTTTCTTTCTTTCTTTCTTTCTCTCTCTCTCTCTCTTTCTTTCTTTCTCTTTATCTGATGTTATTGAGAACTCTTAAATAGCAAGAAGACACGGAATGAGAAAAGAGCAGAAATCCAAAAACTAAG
Source organism: Rhynchonycteris naso (assembly GCA_037038555.1). Lineage (NCBI taxonomy): Eukaryota > Metazoa > Chordata > Mammalia > Chiroptera > Emballonuridae > Rhynchonycteris > Rhynchonycteris naso. The sequence continues at coordinate 132,597,578 of CM072998.1, forward strand.
TTAAAATGGTGGTTTTGTCACTTACTGGTTGTATTGTATTAGTAAATAATTCAACTACTCTGAGCTTCTTTGTCTTGTAAAGCTAGACCATGCTTTTATCAATCCTCTGACCTAACAGTCTGATAACCCCATTAAGAAAAAAGTGAATCTAGGGAGTGGTATAATTTATTCTCTGTGAACCCTTATTAGCTCCTAGTGATCATGATCACATCTTCTTCTTCCAAACCAAACATCTAATTATCTCTTCTGGGTTCATGTCAACTTCAACCCTCCATAGACATTAGGCCCCTGGTCTTTGCTGAGAGGCATTTATTCTCTTTGTGTGAAGAATTTCATGTCAAGGCTCAGTAAGAGATGAAGTTACTAGAAGTGAGGATGGTTACTACAGGACTTCTGAGGTTAAACCAAGGCATTTGGACTTCCTGGATTAAGCAGGAGGCAAAAGCTACTCACGCAGGGGACTGAGAAGATAAGAAGACAGTTGAAAGAAGTTGCTTTCGGCAGTTGTGTAGTGAAGAGATTGGAGGGGAAGAGTTCAGGAGAGTAGGATGCCCTCTCAGGAAGACAATATTGATAAAGCTTGGGAACTCACAGGAAGAGTTTGGGTGGCTCCCCATACATGGGATGTGGAAAAGTAATGGGAGTAGACTTGGTAGCAGGGAAGCTGACCTGATTGCTAAGAACTCTCTCCCTGGGCCGCCCACAACCCACACCCCTTTTTCATTCCATTTTCTGATTTCCTTGCAAGTACTTCTGCACTGGTCACCAACACTCTATTTGTTTAGTCTTCAAATCATGTGACAAAGGGCCAAATAGGGCATGATCTATCTTCCTTAGGAACATACAATATGCCCAGCTTGGACTCCTGAATCCCAGGGCAGCAGGTGAAGGAGGTAGGGGAGATTTTGATGCTATCGGTGATGGGGAGCCATTGTAGGCTTTGGAAGAAGAGTGTATCTTACTGAAAATGGTATTTGAGCTAATAGTGTTTATCCGAACACCAAGAAATAATCATATATAAGAATTGACTCAATTTATGCAGATTATTAATTAATTCAATTAGTCTAGAACCTAAATGAAATCTTGAAAAGGGATATAAGGCTGGACAAAGAACAATGATAAAGAGTAATGGAGTCCAGAAGAGATGGTATTTTGAAGAGTGCCTAAGGATAACTTTTATGCCCATATATAGAATTATATAACTTGAGGACTAGATGGGATCTTCAAAAACACCAGAGAAAGATATGGCAGAATAAAAGAGTCCTGACTGAGAGTTAGGACACCTGGGAACAAGTCCCTGTTCTATTACTAATGTGCTCTGGGACCCTGGGTCAGTCACTTACCCTCTCGGGGCTCCAGATGGACCTATAGTACCTTACTATCTCTACAGCTGCCAACATTCTACCCATCTAGTGCAATTAAATCACACCTAAATCAAACATGAATGGATCACCTATATTGTTGATACTGAACTGGTGGGCTTGCAAGCAAGAAAGAAGAAAGCAGAAATTAATAGATCTATAGTTTTCAAACAAGACACAAGTACCCCTGAGAGTGCTCAGTGGTGTTCCAAGGGTACAAGGAGCCACAAGACAGACATGAAATAGCCTCTTGGAATGTTTGCTAGTATATGCTTTTAAATATATTTATATGATATCAAAGATAAATATAGGCCCTAGCTGGTGGCTCAATGGATAGAGCATTAGCCCAGTGTATGGATGTCTTGGGTTTGAGTCCTGGTCAGGGCATACAGGAGAAGTGACTATCTGCTTTTCTTCCCTCTTCCCCACACCTTTCTCTTCCTCATCCCCTCCTGCAGCCAGTGACTTGATTGGTTGGAGCATGGCCCCAGGCACTGAGGATAGCTCAGTTGGAGCACATCAGCCTCAGGTGCTAAAAATGGCTCTCAGTATTCAAGCATTGGTCCCAGATGGGGTTCCCAAATGGATCCCGGTCAGGGGCACATGCAGGAGTCTCCTTCAGTATCGCCCCTCCTCTCACAATATATATATATATATATATATATATATATATATATATATGGAAAAATACAATATTAAAATAAGTTTTTAAAATATAATATAAAACTACAAAAATAATTTTGAGCATGGAGGAGAGCTTTTTGGAACTGCGCCCAAAGATTCACAAAGAGAGAGAGAGTCTGTGTGTGTGTGCGTGCGCGCCTCAGCACAATAGCTCTGAGCAGACCAAAACTCATGAAAGTGTATTGAAAAATTGCACTCAGCCTCCAAAATAATTAATCCAGGTTGGGGGAAAGGTGTGAAGATAATGTACAAGTAAATATCTGGTGAGAGAAAGTTGCAAAGAGCCTATGGATATGGAAGTGGATGAAAATTCATGAGGAGCCAGGGCAAAGAGACAAGGGGTGATCCTTGTAGAGGGTGGTTTGATCTTGTCTCCATAGTGGCCCCCTCAGCCATCACCTTTGTCCTGGTTTTTCCTCCTGCTTAAGGTGTTGTTGATGATGGTTCTGACAGAGGAGATGGGGAGGGAATGCACTGCAGGAGCTGAAGCAATGTGGGCATGGGTAGAGGAGTTGCTGGCCTGGGTCAGCTTTCTGCTAATAGCAGTGCCACGTTTTCTGCTTCCCCCAGGTCCCCAGAATCACCAGTCTTCTCTGAGACATAGGAGGCTGCCAACTTCCCATCCCACCTTTATATTTATCTCTTCTTGCGTCTGCTTCCTCCCACCGAGGCTGAGTGGTCTTTCCTGCTGTCAAAGCTAAGGGCTCCTAGGTTCTTCAACTACCTCTTTCTGTCATCTGGATGCTGCCCACCAATTCCTCCTCATCTCTCAGTCCTGGTCTATTTGCTCATCCCTGCCCCCAACTCCTCAGCCCTTACACATCACCAGGTTTCTTCCCTGAAACACAAGCTCCCCTCATCCTCAGGTCCTCTTGTCTCTTCTGCCCTCACCTTTGAGTTTCCGAGCTACATGGACCATCACTCCCTCACGTCCAACCCTCCTAAAACAACTGTAGCCAGCATAGGCAGACACCCAGATGCCCCGGGTGCCCCGGAGCAAAGGTGCTGTGAAGAAAAAAGAATGAAAAAATAGACATATGTGTATATATATATTAAAATATATGTTTAAATTGGTAATGGGGAAATTCAAAATTCTGTTGGCCTTTATTACAACCATAAATTAGCACTGATTTTCTTTAGACATATACATGGAGAAGATGGCATGATCTTTTGTGCTGGCAGCCTCTAAAGGTCTTCTTCTGGTCCTGGAACTCTGAACTTCATCCCCAGTCACCCACATGCCATGGAAAGCACTGTCCCCTTCTCCATGATGGGGGCCAGAAACTCAGACTGGAATCACCCTAGACCCGTGATGGTGAACCTATGAGATGCGTGTCAACACTGACATGCGTAGCCATTTTCGATGACATGCGGCCGCATACCAGAGAAGTATGGGGCTGCATGCCAGAAGGACATTTCATCCTCTGCTCCTGCACGGCCAGGTGCAGTAGCCGAGGATAAAACATTTGCTGTAGTGTAGACACTCTGTGCCGGAGGTCTGTAGACCAAAACAACAGAACTCCTGCACAGAGCGTCTAGTTGTGGGACTTCTGGTTAGGCCGTTTTTCTCAAAGTGACACATCACCGGAGTTATGCTCAGTGTTTTGGCGAATTTTGACACACCAAGCTCCAAAGATTGTCCGTCACTGTCCTAGACCCTGTCTCAGTCACCTTCACTCCAGTGAGCCACCAGAGTCATGATTATTTTTAACCATTTATGTTTCAGATCTGTTGCTTCCCATCTATCCTTCCCACCCTGACCCAGCCTGTGTCCTTATCATTCCTGAACTGGGGACCCACAGATGTCCCTGGCAATGCTCCATGCCTCCAGTCTGACCCTTTAGATGTGGGTCCATCCTCCATTCTGCAACTAAGTAATATCATGTGACTGCCCTGCTTGAAACCATCTGTGAGTTCCCCATCTTGGAGAGAAGAGAGTCCAAGCCCTTAGGCTGGCTTAGAGGGCTTCTAGAATGAAAGTTCTGCATCAGACTCATCTCCTGTAACACAATTCAGGACTGTGACCCAGTGGCCCTTCTCACAACCCACACCCTTCCTGTCTCCATGCCTTTGTGTTGCTGCCTCTTTCTGGAATATTCTTCCCATCTTTCTTCAACTGGCATCACTTTCTCCTGGAAACCTTCCTTTAACTCAGGGGTCCCAAACTTTTTACACAGGGGGCCAATTCACTGTCCCTCAGACTGTTGGAGGGCCAGACTATAAAAAGAACTATGAACAAATCCCTATGCACACTGCACATATCTTATTTTAAAGTAAGAAACCAAAATGGAAACAAATACAATATTTAAAATAAAGAACAAGTAAATTTAAATCAACAAACTGACCAGTATTTCAATGGGAATTATGCGTGCGGATGCATCCTGTGCTCCTCTCACTGACCACCAATGAAAGAGGTGCCCCTTCCGGAAGTGCGGAAGTGCAGCGGGTGGATAAATGGCCTCAGGGGGCCACATGCGGCCTGGCCCGTGGGTCGGGCTGTAGTTTGGGAACCCTTGCTTTAACTCTTAGAATAGGCATTCACTCTGGCACTTGAGGTCTGTAAACATTTCTATCTTCCAACTTACCCACTGTTCCCAAAGTATAGGCTTATATGTGTCTTCCCAAATAAACCCTAACAAGTTACTCATCTGGGCAACCTCAGCCCTTAGTCTGGTGGGGCTTTATGTGTAATAGGTGGGATCTTAAATATATATAGTGCTTTATATAGGGTCTTATATAGACTGCTTAATAACTTTTGAGATAAATGTAAGTTGAATTGGACAGGGATTCAGGTAAGTCTTTTGAGCAGGCTCTCAGACAGGGTACAAGAAGGGAGGGCTCAGGAACTGGGTGGGCAGGTAGGTGAGGTGGGGTCCAGAGACTGTGGGCAAGGAAGGCTCACTGAGTGATATAAATAAGAAGTGAGGGCACGCCACAGGAAAGGTGTGTGTGTGTGTGTGTGTGTGTGTGTGTGTGTGTGTACAAGCTGAAGAGAAAGAGACAGGAAAAGATTTTTAATAGTAAAAGAAAAAGTAAATGGAGAGGGGATAGTAAAAAAAAAATAAAGGGAGGAAGGAGATAGCTTGGAAGAAAAGCGTGAGGAATGGGAGAAATAACAGGCTCGACCTTTCTATGGTCACAGACAGCATACAGTGGCCGCTGAGGGAAGGGTGTAATGGCCATAGATGCCCTTGCTCATGGCTGGGGCTGGGAGAGAACCAGGATTTATAAACTCTAGACATTCTGTTTTTCTTTTTCAAGTTTGGGGATACTTTTCCTTGACCTTGGGCCCTTCTGGACACTGAGTCTTTTATTGCCTTGACATAATAAAATAACAGCTGTTTTAAAAGTGTCTTTCCACCCAGAGAATGCAGTTCCTATACTCTGTATGGTGCTTTTTCCTCGAGGGTCAGCCTGGGCTGCGAGGCCGTGGGCTTCTGGAGGGCGTAATTTTCAAATAAACCCACCATCCTTAGCGGAGCCATGCCCAAGGCTGGAGTGTGTCCTTCGTGTTCAGAACTCGTCTGCTGAACAGCCCTCCTTTTCCTAAGTGGCATCATCAGGGGCTGACACCGGAAAATGCCAATAGGAGGAACACGGAGCTTTGCTGTAGCACTTAGGTCAAAGCTTGTGTAAAAACAATCTCTTTTGACACTGCTTTTCAGCTGCTGAGTGGGAGGGAACAAAAAGACCAGGCACATTTAAGAAGCAAGTGATAAGGGTTCATTTCCCTGCCCTCTGAGCCCAGCCCAAGTTTGTGGCTGGTCTGCGGGCTGGGCCCCAGGCCTGCAGGAGGAGCCAGGAAGGGATGGCCAGGACACTCGGGCAGCCCTGGCAGCTTGAGCCAGCTCCTCCTGCTCACGTCCAGCCCTGTGCATGTTTGTGGGCTGCTCTAGGCAGGCCTGTGCTGGGCACCAGAATATAAACAGGCATAAGACTCAGTCAGTCCTTGCCCTTGCGGAGGTCCCAGGGTGGTGGAGGAGACAGACCAGAATGTCTGTGCAGAGTGCTAAGGGTCTCATGCAAAGGAGACTCGGGATTCTGTGTACCGGGGTTGAGCTCCAATTCCTGCTCTCAGGACTGAGTGAATAGAATGCTGCTGGCTGGAGACCCGGCACAGCTGAGGCCCAGAGGAGGGAGGGGACGTGCTGCATGCTGGGAGTAATTTGGTGTTGCCCAAGGGTGAGGTGTAAGAAGATGGACATCCTGAGAGGATGGTAATGATGTCTCAGCCACAGTTTACTTTCTTCCTTTTCCATTTGGTCAAAACATACAGGCCTGAGGTGTGGGGGAAAGGTAGGAGGGAGAGTTCTTCCCCAGGCCTTGCCACTCAAGTCCCTGGTCACCACCTCAGTAGAGCATCTGACACAGAGGACTGCGGCCTCCGGGAGCTTCCACAGCTCCATGGAAGGCCAGAGGGGCATTCTCCCTTCCTTCTCAACCTCAGCCAAGTGAGGAAGTACAAAATTGTTCACTTTTCCTGCCATGATCGCTGCTTCTTTCAACCTGTTGGTTGTTTTATACCTTCGGGTGGAGCTGAGTTGGCATACTCTGTCTCAGCAGGGTGTTCAGAAGGAGTGTCCTTTCTGGCCCAGGGTAAACTGAACTCAGGTGGATGCTGTCACAGTCTGGGGGTTTTCAGTGGCTACTGCCTTTGGAGAGAGGTCATGCCCATGGGAAATCAGTGGGGATCCTGCCATTGCTAATCCTAGAGGGGTCAACAAGAGTCTTGCTCTAGATGTGACAAAACTGGTCATTTATGATAGAATTGTCATTTGTAGGTTCTTATTGCAAGATAGTTTCAGCACATCTGATTTGTTCGTGCACATATCTACAGGTGTAGATACATGCATTGCCTTATCAAAATGAAAGACAGTGTACCACTGGGCATGTTGCCAGTCGTTTTTCTGGGTGCTCTGGTAGGAATTCCCAGGGCCGGGATGAGGGGACAACATCCCAAAGAGTGAGCCTGACAACCCCACAGTGGTTTCAGAAATTTCAACTTCCCGTCCCCACCCCACACACACTGCATCTAGCCTGCTTTTCATTTCTATTGGGGGGAAAATGTTATCCAAAACTAAGCAGTGGGAAAACTGTATTTTCCATCTTTGGGGTTCAAATGAAACATATCATCAGGGTTGACTATTTAGAATGAGAACTTAAAGTCCCATTCTGACTCTCCCACCTACACTCTGCCTCTGCTCATTCCCCTGAAGAGCTGACTGCTTCCTGCTTAACTGTCAGTGGCCCCATTAAACACCGCTTCTGGCTATTCCAAGTGCAGAGAGAAATGAACGCTCATCATTTATTTCTTAAATGTGCCAAGTCTTATTTTCTTTTCTCTTTTGACTGCTAGCATACCTGGCATCTTAGACCATTCTGCTACAACTGTCCTTTGGTGCAACCAATACGCCTTTGATATCGTGATAACGTCAAATGATGAGATACTGTCATATGCAATAATGTGGCTGGATCTTGAGAGTATCATGTGTCTTGGCCAGAGAGCTCAGTTAGTTAGAGAATTGTTCGCATATGCCAAGATTGCCAGTTCAATCCCCAGTCAGGGCACATACAAGAATCAGCCAACTGAGGTAATCATGCTAAGTGAAATAAGTCAGATAGACGAGAATAAGAACCATATAATTTCATTCATATGTGGGATAAACAAAACAAAACAAACAAATGCTTAGACTCAGACAACAGACAGGTGATTACCAGAGGGGGAGCCCTCTGGTAATTGTGTACTTGAAACTTACATAATGTTATTAAGCGTCACCCTAATGAATTTAATTCAAAAATTTAAAATTAATAAATAAAAATAAAAACTGGCTACTTGTATAAGATTCTTTTCCCAACTATATAATTCCTTTCTGAACCAGCACTCTCCCCTGTCTCTCTGGTTTCTTTATTAGCGAGATAATAAACTGTGACGTGCACTCAAGATCAATTTGTCCAGACATTTGGTGTCTTGACATCACCCTGCCCTCCAGGCACACTCAGTTGCAAAGGTTTCCTCAGCCTCTTTCTCCCCAGGTATTCTCTCCCACCCCTGCCCCCTTCCCCAGGCATTCCCCTTTGTCCCCTCCCCCAGGTATTCCCTCCTGCCCCCTCCCCCAGGCATTTCTCCTCTGCCTTCTCCCCCAGGCATCCCCCCTCCCTGCCTCTTCCCCCAGGTATCTCCTCCCCCCCTCCCCCAGGTATTCCCCCCACTCCTGCCTCCTCCCCCAGGCATTCTCCCCCAGGCATTCCCTCACCCCCAAGGCATTTTCAAGTGCTTGAAGAACAGGTAGGTCTCTAGGTCTAAGCCCCATGCCATTCTTTTTGTTTTCAATCTGCTTATTCTTGCTTGTCTTTCCAGGTCCCCCAAGGCCATCTCTTTCTGAGAAGGTCTTGATCCCTCCTCACCCTTACATTCCTCTTTCCACACCCGTTTAGGGGCTCCTTTGTAGTCTGTGATTACCTGAATCACATCTATCATTGAACACCTAATAAAAACACAACTTATAACTTAATTGTGAAATAGAGGAGAAATATATTTAGCTAACATCCATTTGAGTGCTGACTATGCACCAAGTACCATCCCAAGAGCCTTCCACAAATGATCTCATCACAATTTTACAACAGCTCTGTGTTAGAGACTCCTGTTGTCTACCAAACAAGCAGGTCCTCTTTTTACAGTTGGCAGAGCCCTAATTTCATTTGGGTGTCTACTACTCTTCCTAGTAACTCGAGGAAAGCTTTATCCCAGTTTATCTAATCCAATTACTGTGATCCCATTTCCCTTAGAGGAATTGTTTTCCCTAATTCTATTCAATATTATATTGGAAACCCTAGCCAGGACATGGAATAAATTTTGGCTGAGACATGAAGAGAAGTCTGACTGTGTGGGGGAAAGGGGAGGCACTTCTCAGAAACTTCTGGAGGCTTAAAATTTTAACAATCATTTTACAATTAGGAGGAAAATTAGCCCGAGAACAAAGACACATAAAGAAAATGTCAGAACCAAGACATGGAAAGTAATTGAATCTTTGATGGTGCCTTTGATTACTGAATTATCCAACCCAGAAGTATCAGGACTTCTGATGTGAGGAGATAAATTTTTCTTATTGTTTAAATTGATTTACTTGTTGCCAAAAGAATTTTAATCACTGAAAGATCCATTAGTATGACCTATTAGTATTTCCATTTTACAGATGAGATAATTGAAGCTCAAAGAGTAGGTAATTTACCCAAGATTAACTGCTTGTAAATAGTCAACCTGAGTCTAAGACTTTTAGATACTATACAAAGCTCACTCTCTGAGTAAAAGAGACCAATCTTATTCTTTAAAAAAAGAGGGGGGGGGGAGAAACAAGGAAGGAAAGAAAGAAAGAAAACATCCTTGCTTCTAGCATGTCTGGTATATAACAGGTGCTCAATAAATACCTTCTGAATATGTATTTATGTGATCTGAATTATTATGCCCATTCTTCCCTTAACATCACTGAATAGGCTAATGTTCTTAGTCTCCTTAAAGGAACAGAAAACTATATTTCATTTGGCTCCTTCAGAACTACCAGTGGGTTTCCGGAAGAGGGAGCATTTAAAATAAGGAAGCAATGGAAAAATATTACAGAAAGGGAAGGAGGTGAAAATAAGCCCTTTGCAGCTCTGTCCTTTAACATAATTAATTGCCATTTGGGGGGAATCCCTGGCAGCCCTTTTTCTATGCATACTAAATAGTTCAGTAGATGCATGCATGCACTTCATATAATTTGATATCCATTTATAATTTTTTAAAATCCTTGTAAATGAGAAAATGAAGAACACTTCTTTAACCCTTTAAAGTATACTGATAAAAATAATTGCAAACATCTAATTTAATGTTTGAGATTTAAATAAACTGCTTTAAGTTCAGGATCAAAACAAACTCTGTTTCACTAATTCTATTCAATATTATATTGGAAACCCTAGCTAGTAGATTAACATGAGGCAAATAAATAAAAGTTGAAAAGACAAGAAAGGATGACACAAAGGTATTACCATTCACAGGCAATGGTGTTATCCTCAACCTGTAGAATCTACAGGAACACTATTAGAACTAATAAAAAATTATCTGCTTGTTACTAGATCAATTTGCAAATACAAATTACATTCTAAAAGATCTATAATGACTAGAAAATGTAATGAAAAATAGGGTTTTCATAGCAACAAAGTCTGTAAGTTTCTTAGGAATAAAACTCACAAAGAAAATATACAAAACCTCTATGAAGAAAATTACCAGTTTACTGAAAACCATAAATAAGGACATGAGTGAAATCTGACAATCTTATGAACGACTAATTATTATAAAATGTCCAGTCCTCCCCAAATGAAACCATGACTTCAACATGAGAGAGAACAAAGAAGAGAACTTAACTTACTAGATACTAATATGTAAAATAAAACTATAGAATTAGGATTTCAAAAGCATGGTGGTAAACCAGTGAGTCTCAAACTTTCATGCTCATAGAAACTGCCTGGGGACCTTGTTCATCATAGACCCTGATTGAGAAGGTCTGGGATGGGGCCTGAGATTCTGCATTCCAAACGAGGTAATGCAGCTGCTGCTGCTGGTCCATGGACCACACTGTGAGATATGAGGGACTAAATAAATGAAAGAACAGAGCAAAGAGCCTGGAAATGATTCCACGCATTTATGACACTTGCTGTACAACAAAGATGGCATAGCAGGTGAGCAGGGAAAGTGGACTACAGGTTCTTCTACTATCCGAAAATAGAGCACTCCTGTAAAACTTTCCTAAGCTGAAGCCGTGCACAGTGAAGAAGCAATTACCATTAATTTGTATGGGAAAAAAATCGAGTGTTTTCAGACACCCCAAATAACCTACCAAATTATACAAAATACACTTAATTACATCTAATTTTATGCCAAGCATACAACCCTTAAGGGCGCTGAAATCTTAGAATGCATGTTGCTAATGGAAGCTCAAAATAAGTGGAGATGAAGTACGGGTACTTCCACAGCTCTGGAGGTTTGCTATTGAGGTACCCAGCATGATTCTACCTAAGGAGCCTGGTGGGGGCCGCTCCAGGGGCTCCCGGGACGTGTTGCCTCTTTAACAGCTGGCTGCAAAACAAACACTGAAAATTATTTTCGCTTTTCACCTTTTTTTCATCAAAGTCCTGTCCAGTTCCAAATGAAGGTACTAAGGTGCGTCTTCCATAAAAATGAAGGGGCATAAGATGAACTTTCAAAAAGCAGGGGATACCTGTATTTAATAAATTGGGTTGACCCATGGTCCTTATAAGAGGGCCATTGGACTGTCAAACTGGGAGAGAGATTTGAAGATTCCCAGTGGTGACAAGCCAATCAGTGCAGGTGGGCTCTAGAAGCTGTAAAAGTTACGGAAACTGATTCTCCCCTAGACTGAAGTCAGCCCAGTAACAGCCACCTGGGGCTCTGACCTCCAGACTATAAAATAATACATTTGCTGTTTTAAGCTACTAAGTTTGTGGTCACCAGGAACATTAAGACACAAACGTACCATGTAACAATGGGCACCATGAAATAAAGTGAAAAGATAAATCACAGATTTGGAGAAGGTTTTGCATAGCCTCCAGCTGACAATTAGGATATCAGATTATAAGGTGAACTACAGATCAGTAAAAATACTAATGACCCACTAGAAAAATAAGCAAAAGGATATGTACAGAATTCACAGAGGGGGGAACCTCAAATAAGAGAAATAAGAAAAAATTGCAACTTCGCTAATAATCCTGGAAATGCAAATTAGAAAAACAGTCAGGTACCATTTTATATGCCCATCAGAATTTGAAGTTTTTGATAAAATACAAAATTTTAAACTTTCGATAATATCAAGACATTGATGAGAATGTAGAACAAGGGGAACTTTCATAAAATACTTATAGGAATGACTATATTTGCAATGACTCTGGAGAGAGCAATTTGGCAACTTTTAGAACACTTGAAGGCACTCATACTTTATGACTCAACAATTCTACCTGTAGGTATTTTATCAGAGTCACTATCACAAGTGAGTATTTGGAGAAACTGACAAGACTGTTCATGAAAGCATTTTTATAATACTGAACAATCTACATATCCTTCAGTGGGCAAATGGATAAATAAATTACAATAGAATCATACACAGTAGTTACAATGAATGAACCAGCTCTCCTTCCCTTACTTAACTGTAAACATCGTCATGCCTAACTAGTTCCCCTATTTCTGCCCCATTTCTGCATAGCTGGCAGATCTTTGAGAATCAGATCATGTCTCTATTTCAATTAAAATGCCACAGTGGGTTTTAAAAATTTTTGTTGAGATATAATCAATGTGCAATAACATGCATATACATATTTAAATTGTACAGTTTGATAAATTTGACATTTGTACAAACATTACCATGATCCAGGTGGACATACACATCACCGTGATGATGAAATCTCATTCTTAGAATAAAAGCTGAAGTTTTCAAGCTGACCCAGGAGACCCTGTGATGTAGCTCTGTGTCTCTCTGTGCTCTGGCCACCTGGTCTACCATCAGCCCTGCACACTCCTCTCCCTTTCATTGTGATCTTCAGGAACTGTTTACCCTGCACAGAACTGTAAGTCTCCTACTTCTGCTAACTGCTGTGGCCTCAGTGTCACCCCCTATGGAAGCCCTGCTTCACCTTATGACAAAGTCACTGCCCTGATTTTATTGCTGAGAGTATTATGTACAATTTTACATCTCCGTGTGCCATCATTGTCCTGGTGTCTGCTTTCTCTACCAGCTTGCAAGTTCCATGGCATGAAAACTGTCCCCTTTGCTACTCACACTGTGTCTCTGAACCACAGCCTAGGTCCGGCGCTGCAGCTGCTCAGTACACATTTGCTGATTAAGGGACAGGCTGCATCCGTTTACAATCGTGAAAGATCAGAGGTGATTTCTTGGGAACAAGTTAAATAAATTATGGTCTATTTTGCTATGTAATGTCATGTAGCTCTTTAAAACATCAAGGTAGAGCTGTGGTCACCAACATGGGCGTTGGTTATAGTAGACCGAGTGAAAAATAATGATAAGCAAGTTGTAGAACAAATTCTTAGGGGAAGGCATAGTTTTAAAATCAAAACAGTATATGTAAAATATGTTCAACTGGGCATGCGGGGAGATGTGGAAGAACAGGCCAAATTGTTAACAATGCCTAGTGCTGAGAGGGACCGAGAGAATTTATAAAATTTTGCATTATTTGAATTTTTATTTTTTTATTAGTTTGTGCTACTTTTGTAAATTAAACATGCTAGGAAGAAAAGAAGCCATCCAGGAGGGAGGCAGCTGCCCTGACAGGCACCACAACTCTCCTTTTCTGCCCTCAAGCCCATCAGTGCCGTCCCTACCCTCCTGGCAGTGGACTTGTCCCCAGCACACACACCTGTCCCTGTGCCCTCTCACCTGTCCCTCTGTTTTCTCACTGGTCCCCTTGCACACTCACCTGTCCCCTGCACACTCACCTGTTCCCCTGCACACTCACCTGTCCCCATGCCCTCACACCTATCCCCTGCCTTCTCATCTGTTCCCCTGCACACTCACTTGTCCCCCTGCCTCTCATCTGTTCCTCTGTTCTTTCATCTATAACCATGTCCTCTCCCTGTATTACTGCCCTCTGAACTGTGCCCCATCTTTCCACCTGTGATCTGTCCTCTTACCACCTCCCAGTGTTTTTGCAAGCGTCAGAAAGGGCAAGGCTGTTGAAGTAGATTTCACCTCAAGGCCATTCAAGTTAGTGACTTTACCTCCCCACTGGATGTAAGCTTTCTGAGAAGGAAAGGAACTAATATTAAAAAATGAAACTCTCAGCAGGCATGTTTATATACTGTAGGTCACCGAATCCTCACTTGAAATTTGCGTAGATATTTTTATCTCCACTTCACAAAATAGCAAGCTTGGAGAGCTTGTCACTTGCCCTATGTCCTATAGCAGTGGTTCTTAACCTGGGTTCTATCGAATCCTAGGGGTTCGATGAGTCGGTCTCAGGCGCTCAGAGAAGCCTCTGCCGCAGAGGCCAGAATAAAGTAATACCGTAATTTGTTGTGAGTTCATGCACTTTGTTGGTTTTGTTCTTTGAGCAAGATGATGTTCATGCACAGCTCATTTTGTGCACCAGTAAAAAAACATATACCTATGTCTTGAATTTGGATAAAAAATCATTTTTATTTATTACTAAAGAAGGGTTCAGTGAATGCGCATATGAAACTGGTGGGTTTGATACTTCAAAAAAGGTTAAGAACCACTGGTCCTATAGCAAGGACTCGGACAGAGCTCCGACTGCTCCCGCTCCTCTGACCTTTCTGTGCCAGGGCCCTGGAGAGCCTGTCCCAGGCCCTCTCACCAGCCTCCTCGCTCACTGCCTCCTGGATGGTAAGTGCTGGACAAATGTTTGCATAATGAAAGCAGCTAGCACGTCCATTAACTGGTCTTTGTATTCATTCTCCACTAATGCTTCGTTTCCCCAAAGCTTAAAATAGGATTGGGAATTTGCTGTTTGACCTATTTGCACCCATTATCATAATTTATCCTATTTCAGAACTGAGGAGCTCCTGGATGAAGAGGAGGGAGTTCAGCAGTCTCGGGCACAGAGACAGAGGCTGTCTCTAGAGGCATGGGGTCCCAGGAGTAGTGAGGGCAGCAATGGCTTAGAAGTCAGGGCAGGAAAGAGCTCATGGCAGAGTGAACAGAGCCCCAGACAGCTTGGAGGAAACCCCGGACTCAGTCCCCAGCCCCACCACCCTCTTGCTGGGAACCTGGGCAAACCAGCTTCCTACCAGGGCCTTGGCTTTCTCCTCTGGACTCCAAGAGGCTACCAGCCTCTCCAGGGCGAGCACAGTAATTCTAAGGAGATGAAGTGTGAATGCTGCTTGTGAAGAACTGAAAGAGGCGTTCACAATGCACCACTCCTCTGTGAACTGTCAGTGACACTGCCACTCCACTGACATAACTGTCTTCTTTACTTTGGGTTCAGAATTCTGAATCTAAAGTTGGGATGTTATAAAATTGATCTCAATGCCTTTGAGGCAGGGATCATCTTACACTCCTCATCTCCTAGGACCCAGAATGGTGCCTTTATGTAACAGGTGTTCGGAGAGGTCTGCTTGAATGAATGATGAATGAGTGAATTCAGCTCATAACTGCTCAAGTGGTGGCCCTCTGCAGTCATTGCTACCGTGCTCCCTAACCCTCCCCCAAGTGGCCCCAAGGGCTAGCCTATCCAGCGGCAGCAGCGTGGACATTATTATGATAGGTAAGAGCAGCCATTAGGAATGGCGTAAACATGGTAAGGAGAGTATGATTAGCCACAGGAAGAAGCGGCTCCTGAATCCTCTCTTTCTTTGCCACCAAAGACCTGGGGTTGGTACAGAAACAGTCAAGCACAAGAGCGAGAGTAGGGAAGGCTGCAGAGAGCTGATGAAAAACAGAAGGGGGTCTTTTTATTTATTTATTTATATTTTTTTAACTGGGACAGAGAGAGAGTCAGAGAGAGGAACAGATAGGGACAGACAGACCGGAATGGAGAGAGGTGAGAAGCATCAATCATTAGTTTTTCGTTGCCACTGCGACACCTTAGTTGTTCATTGATTGCTTTCTCACATGTGCCTTGACTGCGGGCCTTCAGCGGACCAAAGCAACCCCTTGCTGGAGCCAGTGACCTTGGGTCCAAGCTGGTGAGCCTTCGCTCAAGCCAGATGGGCCTGCGCTCAAGCTGGCGAGCTTGGGGTCTCGAACCGGGGTCCTCCGCATCCCAGTCCAAAGCTCTATCCACTGCGCCACCGCCTGGTCAGGCCAGAAGGGGGTCTTTAAACTATTTGATCAAAGCAACAAACAAAGATATCAGTAGGTTCCAATCAAACGACTTTTTAAACCATGTAATACATGCACACGCACCCCAGTGGTACTTACAGTTACTCTAGCTATCGGTATATTTAAAGAAAGTAAGATTGTGTTTGGTGTTGAGGGCTTAAAATAACATATTTCCTCTCTGTGTGTTCTTTCTCCAGATCCCAGCAAACATCGCACTGTTTTCATCCACAGGTGGTAATATACAGGCTGTTCATTTCCAGCTGCAAGCCTTGATTGCTTTTGGCAGCAAAAGCGTTGCTCAAGTTCAAAATGTGAAAGTGATTTGCTACTAGGAGAAGAATTTTTGAGATGGATTTGTATATTGAGTGATGCCCTCCACCCCCCAAAGATACATCTACACCCTAATTCCGGGAACTTATAAATGTTACCTGATCTGAGAAAAGAATTTTTGGAGATATAATTAAGAAAAACATTTTAAGATGAGATTATCCTGGATTATCCAGTGGGCCCTGAATCAGGTGACCAGTGTCCTTATATTAGAAAGGCAGAGGGAGGTTTGAGGTAGACAGAGGAGGGAGAGATGTCACGTGAAGACAGAGGTGGAGGTTGGACTGATGTAGCTACAAGGTAAGGAATGCAGGGGAGCGTCAGCAGTCACTAGAAACCGGGAGACCTGGAAAGAGGCGTGACCCTCCTCACACCATGATTTCAGACTTCTGCTTCCGGAACTATGAGAGAATACATTTTTATTGTGTTAAGGCCTTCCATTTGGGATAATTTGTTCCAGCAGTTCTATGAATCTAATACAATCCTGAAGTTCTACAAAGGATTGATGTGAAAGGTATAAACACCCAAACCTAAATTCATATTCTAATGGTAAGAAGTTCCCATGGATGCCCTAGGGCAGGGGTGCCCACACTTTTTCAGCTTGCGAGCTACTTATAAGATGACCAAGTCAAAATGATCTATCTACAATAAAAATGCAAAACATAAATTTATTTCTTCTATATTATCATTATTTAAGTTACTATTATTACTATTTAATATTGTGTATTCTTCTTTCACCTCACTCCTTCTCAGCTCTCTTTTTGGAGGAAAGTCAATGTCAGTTTTTATGAACAGTCCAAAAAAGCCTCTCCACATTTCCCTTCTTTGGAATAGCAATGGCACACAGACAGATGAGGCAAACGCACTTAGAATATGACATAGTGAAAAAAATACCCTCCCATTCTGTATGAAAGTGGTAGGTTTTAGGTTTCTTACTTGGACCAGCTACGGCACTCATTTTTATACCCTTTGTTGTATTTAGTTTAAATAAATTGAAGGCTAACTACGCAGCAATGTAACTGAACAAGTTAGCGCGGTTTAATGCACATGCGTAGGGTGTCAAAAGTTCAGATGTCAGATTGGCCACCCTGTATGCCAATCAAAAGACAAATGTCTTTTTAATGTCATGCGATCTACCCACACTTTCTTCGTGATAGACCAGTAGATCGCAATGGACGTATTGAGCACGCCTGCCCTAGGGCCTAGCCAACTTCTCTGAGCCCGACTGTCTTGTACATAGTTCTTCCCCAGGTCTCTCCAGGTCCTTGGCTTCTCTCCCCGAGGTTGGCCCTTTCCCTGGTAGTGCAGATCCTGGATCCCCTTCCCCAGAAGATGCACCCAGCTGAGCCCCACCTCTCTCAGGGAGGTTTAGCACTCTCTCACATGCCCAAGCTCAAGAGCTCTAGGACTTAGGAAAGTCTTTATTTTATTATTATTTTTTTAGGTGAGAGGAAGGTAGATAGTGAGGTAGACTCCTACATGCGCTCCTACCAGGATCCACTCAGCAACCCCATCTGGAGCCCATGCTCAAGTACCAAGCTATCCTCAGTGCCTGAGGCTGACACACTTGGTTGGGACCAATTGAGCTATGCTCAGGGACATGCTTGAATGAATGGAGCCACTTGCTCTGAGAGGGGAAAAGGGAGAGAAGTGGGAGAGGGAAAGAAATAAAAGCAGATGATCACTTCTCATGTGTTCTGGGAGTCAAACCTGGGTCATCCATATACCAGGCCAATGCTCTATCCACTGAACCACTTGACTGGGCCAGCAAAGTCCTTAAACCAACATGATGAGGATATGTTGATTCTGGTTCTGGGAGCATAGGGCTGTCTTTATAGCACCATGCTTGTATCATGGCATCTCATCACTATTATGCAACAGATCACAGCATGCTGAATGGTAAATTTAGGATGTATCCCTGTAAGGCCTGCCTGGGCAAACAGTGAATGGGACAGAGTTGTGTTCTAGAAATGAACCTGCCTGTGTTTGCTGGTCTAGGCCTTTCTCCAATGCTAAGGGAAAATTATCATTAATGCATTAATTAGGTCAGCTCAGGAGGTTGACAAATTTCTTGTGATGGAAACCAGTTGGAGAAAGGTGGGTTGGACAGCGTACCTGTAGGCAGATGCACTGTTGGCTGAAGGCCCTCACCTAGTAAAACAAAATTCCTGGCCTTCGGAAAGGAGGTTTCTTGCTATCCCACATTTGAATCAAACTGAATAAGGTCAAAGAGGCAAGCTTATCTAACTTGAAATGATCCAACGCTGAGCAATATAGACAACATGTTTGTTCACATACTGGTATTTACAAATAATATATAAAGTGATGAAGCACAACGAATAAATCTGAATCAGTTTCACCTCTTTCACTTATTTTCAAAAACTAAACCACAAAGTAAAAGAGAGATTAATAGCATTTCATGAGACAGGATGAGTGGCTTTAGTTTATTTTCAGCTTAATATGAGTCAACAGTCTGAGAAGAATTAAAGAAGAAAAGACAAACTTAGGTTCACATTTCCAGAAGGTACAGATCCAGATATGCCCCAGCCCAGAAGAATACAGCCACGACTGTTGATGTGGCTCTGAGTACTCAGGGAAAGGCATAGGTGAGCACTCGGAGAGGTAAGCCAGGTTGTTGAGGGTTTAATGCCTTGTCACCTGAACAAAGTTGCTTTTTAGACCAGAGAAGAAAAGACTCAGCAACACACGTTATCTGTTTTCACATATCTGAAGACATAGAAGGATTGGGGGAGTAGGGGAGGAACAGGTTGGACTCCTATGTACCTTTGGAAAGTGAAACAAAGACAAGGAAAAATCTAAAGGAACCAGATTTGGTTTTATTTCTAAGCATCAGAGGTGTGCAATATGGCCTTATGAGAAGATGACAGTCACATCCCTGGAAATATTTAAGCAAAGCTCTCCTTCCAGTGATCACCAGGTTGGCTAGACTGGGCTTCCTGGCTGGTGGGCTTCTCTTCTACTGGCACCACTATGTATGTCTCCTTGGAAGCCACATGGCTAGTCAAAAAAGATGACTTTTCATGACCATTCTTGGTTAAGGGGTCTCAAGTGACATTATTCCTGGTTAGAATCTCTAAATAAGCAAACTCTCAAGGTCCATTGGAGTCTCTTGATAATTTTACTCATATATAGCAGTGTTTTCAACCGCTGGCTTGCAGACTTGTCTGCCAGAAATTTTGAGCTGGTCTGTGAAAGAGTTAAGTACCCTGATACTGTGTGAAGATTGTAGACCTAGTGATCTTAGTTGAATTTGCTTATGCTCAGGGTGATTTCTGTCTTAGCGGTCCCCAAAATAATTCTATTTTCACCAGTCCCCAAGTATAAAAAGGTTAAAAACCACTGGGTATAGTATGCTATTAGTATTATTTTGATTTCAGGTGAAAGATAGCCAACTCAAATGAGCTTAAGGAAAAAAGGGAACTTTTTTATGTAACAAACATAATTTGCCCATGGAGAACAGAGGTGGAGCGGGTCTCAGACAATCAGTCAGAACCACCCTCTTCCTTTTTAAACTCTGCTTTCTCCATGCAGAACCCAGGGCAGCAGGGAGCTCCAGGCTGGAACAGTGAGATCTAGCACTCCCTTATGGGAGAGCTCTGATTGGATCGGCCTCTCCCCTTGGACAAATGCCCTATGGGCAAACATCTGGGGACAGTGATTGACAACACCTGGGTCGCTTTGGTTTAGGAGAGGGTATTGTGATTAGCAGCCTGATCACATAGATAGATAACACTGGGGAACAATTTTTTTTCCTTTTCTGTTGCATGAGGTTTTAGAACTGTTTATATATACGTCTGCATCACTGATACCAAATATGAAATCTGTTTTTGGTGCATGCTCTAGTTTTTATGCAATTCTAATTTCTTTTTGTTATAGTTAATGGCATGCATTGGTTTTTAAATTGGAGTTAAAGGGCAATGACTCTTGGATTGAACATAACCACAGGCAACTAATGTTTGACAAACATCACTTTTACATAATTGTAGTTGTTTCTAAATGTAAAAAATTATTATCTGATAAAAACACCCTCTTACTTTGTTTTAAGATTGAATCATGGCTTCTTTGAGTAAGCATAAATGTAAGAATAGTCCTGACACCTTCTGTTATATATGTGGCTGTTACACACTTCAATGTCAAAGGCACAATATTTCATAATTTGTGACACGTGTATATATTGCCTATTTTCAAGATCCCCTTGGCGATCAATACAATAATTGGGCTCCTCATATTGTGTCTCATAATTGTGAGGAAATGCTTCATGACTGGACAAAAGGAAAATGCAAAGAAATGTCGTTTGGTATTCCCATGGTTTGGCATGAACCTAAGGACCACAGCAGTGACTGTTATTTCTGACTGATCCATACAAAGGGCATCGGCAAGAAAAAACGGCATATGATCGCATATCCTCATATTCCTTCAGCAATATGAACTATCCCACACTCTGAGACACTCCCGGTTCCAGTTTTCAATGGTTTTATTTCTTCTAAGGACGAGAAAGTGAACATGGTGATCAAGGGTATTTTGATCAGATGCATGAGGAAATGGTTGTAGAATCTGAAGGGTCTTCTTCTGATGTCAAGCAGTCATTAACCCCTCAGTAGTTTAGCCAACCTGAATTGAATGACTTAGTAAGAGATTTGGGCCTATCAAAGAAAGCAGCTGAGTTATTAGCCTCCAGGCTTCAAGAAAAGAATGTACTTTATCGGACAGCTAAAGTATCCCATTTCAGGAAACATAAACAAATTTTTGTGGACTTTTTTTCCGAAGACAAACACTTTGTTTACTGTCATGATATCAGTAGTCTTCTCAGCCAGCTAGGAGTTACCACTTACAGTCCAACAGAATGGCGGCTATTTCTTGACAGCTCTAAACGGAGTCTGAAATGTGTTCTCTGACACAACGGTAATGTTTATGCAGCGGTTCCAATTGGTTATTCAACTCTTCTGCGAGAAGATTATAAAGACATAAAAATTGTCCTTGACTTTCTGAAGTATGAGGAGCATAACTGGATCATTTGTGTGGATCTTAAAATGGTAACTTTCCTGCTAGGACAACAGAGAGGTTTCACGAAGTATCCTTGCTTTCTGTGTTTGTGGGACAGCCGAGCTCAGGAGAAACACTGGACACAGAAGGAGTGGCTGAAATGTGAAGCTCTGGAAGTAGAGATGCAAAATATTGTGAATGAACCTGTAGTGAATTGAAACAGGATCATTTTTCCCCCACTTCACATCAAACATGGCTTAATGAAGCAGTTTGTTCAGGCTTTGAATAGAGAAAGTGAATTCTTTCAACATATTATTTTTGCTTTTCCTGCCTTGTCTTTTGAGAAGATAAAAGCAGGTGTATGCAATGGACCTCAAATTTGAACCCTCACATGTGATGAAGAATTTGCCAGGAAGAGGAAGAAGGAGGAGAAAGCAGCATGGCAGTCTTTTGTGGCAGTTACAAAGAACTTCCCTGGCAACAAAAAAGCAGAAAACTATGAACTTCTGGTTCAAAGGATGCTGTTGGCTTTCTTCGACCTTGGATGTAACATGAGCATTAAGATTCACTTCCTGAACAGTCACCTTGATGAGTTTTCTAAAAATCTTGGCGCTGTTAGTGATGAGCAGACTACTGCTGGAGCATCAAATGAGATGGTCCTCAACAAGTACACAAACACAAGAGCTACATACGCAAATTTTTGCCTAAATATAATTTAAATAAGTTTTGCGCCAATTTAATGATGAAAATAAGTGTTTTAGTATGTTCTAATTTGAAATTGTAGACAAATTCTGATGCAATCATATCTTTTAGTGCATTAGTGTATTTACTGCATTATATAAATTATTATATTTTCACAAAGATGATGCCCAAGAAGACATTCTACTTCATTATGTTAAACTAAATGTTAAAAATTTTACAAGATGAAAACCTAAAATCTTGAATTGAAAAAAAAAACTGTAGCTTACAGAGAAAAACTCATGTCAGATTTGAGATCACACTCGAATTAGGTAAGAACAAGTGGTTTTGTGGATGCAACAAAAAGTTTGTTCCCCGAAAAAACAAGATGGCGATGGAGTAGGCGGATGTACCAACTTCCAACTCCCAGAACCAAAGTGGATTATAACTCAATTTTAAGAACCATCATCTGGATAAACCAACTTTGAACTAAACTAAGTGGACTCTTCAACCAAGGAACACAGAAGAAGCCACATTGAGACTGGTAGGAATAGCGAAAATGCGAAGAGGGCTGCCCAGCTCCCTGGAGCAAACGGTAGCCTGGAGAGACCTGCGTGGCGGGAGGAAAGTTTGGCGGAGAGGGAGGGACCTGGGTCCAAGGAACCAAGCCCCAGCCTGCAGTCCCAGAGCCTAGAAGAGGCGTTTGGACAGTTTTGAGCTGTGAAACAAGTGAGGGAGCTTCCAGGCCTACAGTGTGGAGTATAAGGTCCCTTCCTACTCTGCTGAGGGTTGCTGAAGGGTTTGGGGCGGCAGGACGCTGAAACGTGGTTCTGTCGAAGTGGGCGGAGACCAAGCCGGTGTGAGCTCAGTCTAACCCAGCAGGGTCGGAGGGGACGCACGAAAGCGGTCTGGAAGCTGCTGGCCCGCCTGTAATGCCACCTACGGGGACAAAGCAGGAGGCCAGGAACGGGCAGAAATCTGCTCTGTGACCATGCGCAAGCTGGCCCTGACCGCGGGGACTGGGCTAGGACCAGGGAAGGGCGGGGGCTCACGGCTGAACTCACGCTACCAGCCCCGCCCACCAGAGAAACCGTGGTTTGCCATTATACGTGCGCGAGCGGGCTCCGAGCGCGGGAACGGGGTAAACCCCGAGACAAGTGGAAGCTCGCAGCTGAGCCCACGTTACTATCCCCGCCCGTCCGGAGAAACCGCAAGTTGCCATCCTACATGCATGAGCGGGCTCTGAACACGGGGGCGGGGTAGAGTGCGGGACGAGCGGAAGTACGCAGCTGAGCGGAAACCAGCAAACACGCCCGGCCCAATAAACCGGGTTTGCAACCCTGCGCAGAAGGGCCCTGGCCTCGAGGGCGGGGCTAAAGCTCCGGACAGGCAAAGGCTCACAGCTGAGAGCACATCAAAAGCCGCGCCCAACCAGTGAAACTGTGGCGAGCAGGCTCTGACTGCGAGTGCTGGGCGGAAGTCCGGAAATAGGCTGGGTCCGCAGCTGAGAAAAGGTGCTCACCTCTACCCTTGGTGCTAAGGCTTCTGGCTTGAGTGACAGCCCCTCCCGCGGAGGAGAGGCAGAAATCATAGCAAAAGCCACAGTGGGCCAGCGCTGGAAACACCCATACCCAACCACCCTAGGCAGCGGCAGAGTGGTTAGGAAGCCTGCATACAGACCACACCTAGAGAACACAAAGGCAACACCTACTGGACTTCAATGGGCACAACTTGCTTATACACGGACAAAATGGGCAGGCAAAGGAATGCAAACCAAATGAATCAAGAGAAATCCCCAGAGAAGGACCTGAATGAACCAGATATAACCAAATTACCAGAAGCAGAATTTAGAATAATGATAGTTAGGATGTTCAAAGAAATTAGAGCAACAATGGATAGTCATTATGAACACCTAAATAAAGAGATAACAAGTATAAAAAACGAAATTGAAATAATAAAAAAGAGTCAGACAGAAATGACAAATACAGTATCAGAACTGAAGACCACAATGGAAAAAATTAAAAGCAGGATGAATCACACTGAGGATCGAATAAGCGAGTTAGAGGACACAATAAACAAAGGCACAGAACCAGAGAAGAAAAAGGAAAAGAGACTCAAAAAATGTGAGGACAAACTCTAAGGGAGCTCTGTGACAACATAAAGAGAAACAACATTCGCATCATAGGGGTACCTGAAGAAGAGGAAAAAGGACAGGAAATGGAAACTTTGTTCAATCAAATCATAGCAGAAAACTTTCCTAAATTAAGGCTGGGAAACACTCCACATGTTCAAGAAGCACACAGAACTCCACTAAAGAGAAACCCAAAAAGATCTACACCAAGACACATCATAGTTAAAATACCAAAGCTAATGGATAAAGAAAAAATTTTAAAAGCTGCTAGGGAAAAAAAGGTTATCACCTACAAAGGAGCCCCCATAAGGATGACATCGAACTTTTCAACAGAAACACTTGAGGCCAGAAGGGAATGGCAAGATATAATCAAAGTAAATCTGAACAAGAACCTACAACCAAGACTACTCTATCCAGCAAGGCTAACATTTAAAATTGAAGGAGAAATAAAGAGCTTCCCAGAAAAAGAAAGCCTGAAGGAATTAAAAAAACCAAACCAATTCTGTAAGAGATACTAAGGGGCCTCTTATGAACAGTTTAAAGGGAGAAAAGAATAGAGCAAAAGAAGAATACACCTTTAAAGAATAAAATGGCAATAAACAACTACATATCAATAATAACCATAAATGTAAATGGATTAAATGATCCGATCAAAAGACATAGGGTAGCTGCATGGATAAAGAAACAGGACCCATACATATGCTGTCTACAAGAGACACACCTTAAAACAAAAGATGCACATAGACTGAAGGTAAAAGGATGGAAAAAAATATTTCATGCAAATGGAAATAAAAAGAAAGCAGGGGTAGCAATACTTATATCTGACAAAATGGACTTTAAAACAAAGGCTGTAGTAAGATATAAAGAAGGACACTACATAATGAAAAAGGGAACAAATGAACAGGAAGATATAACTATTATAAATATCTATGCACCAAATATAGGAGCCCCGACATACATAAAGCAGACTTTGATGGATATAAAGGGCGAGATTAACAGCAATACTATCATAGTAGGGGATTTCAATACCCCAATACCCCTCTAACAACACTGGATAGATCCTCAAGAAAGAAAATTAATAAAGAAACAGCAGACTTAAAGGAGACACTAGATCAACTTGATTTAATAGATATCTTCAGAACTTTTCACCCTAAAGCAGTAGAATATACATTCTTCTCAAGCGCTCATGGTACGTTTTCTAGGATAGACCACATGTTAGGACACAAAAATGGTCTCAATAAATTTAAGAAGATTGAAATCATATCAAGCATTTTCTCTGATCACAATGCCATGAAACTAGAAATTAACCACAAAAGAAAAACTGAAAAATACCCAAACACTTGGAAACTAAATAGCATGTTATTAAATAATGAATGGATTAACAATGAGATCAAAGAAGAAATAAAAAAGTTTCTAGAAACAGATGATAATGAGCATACATCAACTCAAAATTTATGGGACACAGCAAAAGCAGTTCTGAGAGGGAAGTTTATTGCACTACAGGCATATCATAAGAAGCTAGAAAAAGCTCAAATAAGCAACCTGACCCTGCATCTAAAAGAACTAGAAAAACAACAACAAATAAAACCCAAGACAAGTAGAAGGAAGGAAATAATAAAGATCAGAGCAGAAATAAATGACATAGAGGCGAAGGAAACAATACAGAGGATCAATGAAACCAGAAGCTGGTTCTTTGAAAAGGTAAACAAGATTGATGAACCTTTAACTAGACTCACCAAGAAAAAAAGAGAGAGGACTCAAATAGATAAAATTAGAAGGGACAGTGAAGAAATAACAACTGACACAACAGAAATACAAAGCATTGTAAGAAAATACTATGAAGAACTATATGCCAAAAAATTAGACAATCTTGGTGAAATGGACAAGTTTCTTGAATCATATAACCTTCCAAAAATCAATCTGGAAGAATCAGAACACCTAAACAGACCAATTACAACAAATGAGATCGAAACAGTTATCAAAAAACTCCCAAAAAAGAAAAGTCCTGGGCGTGATGGCTTCACAAGTGAATTCTATCAAAAATTCAAAGAAGAACTAACTCCTATCCTCCTCAAGCTATTTCAAAAAATTCAAGAGGAAGGAAGACTTCCAAACTCCTTTTATGAGGCGAGCATAATTCTGATCCCCAAACCGGGCAAAGACAACACAAAGAAAGAAAATTATACGCCTATATCCCTGATGAATTTAGACGCTAAAATTCTCAACAAAATATTAGCCAACCGGATCCAGCAATATATGAAAAAAATCATACACTACGATCAAGTGGGATTTATTCTGGAGAGGCAAGGCTGTTTCAATATTTGCAAATCAATCAATGTGATTCATCACATAAACAAAAGCAAGGACAAAAATCACATGATAATTTCAATAGATGCAGAAAAGGCATTTGATAAAATCCAGCACCCATTCATGCTCAAAACTCTCAGTAAAGTGGGAATACAGGGATCATTCCTTAACATGATAAAGGCCATCTACGATAAACCGACAGCAAACATCATACTAAATGGACAAAACTTAAAAGCAATCCCCTTAAGATCAGGAACCAGGCAGGGTTGCCCACTTTCACCACTCTTATTCAACATAGTTCTGGAAGTCCTAGCTACAGCAATCAGACAAGAAGAAGAAATAAAAGGCATCCAAATTGGAAAAAGAGAAGTAAAACTGTCACTATTTGCAGATGATATGATATTGTATATTGAAAACTCTAAAGTCTCAGTCAAAAAACTACTGGACCTTATAAATGAATTCAGCAAGATGGCAGGATATAAAATTAATACTCAGAAATCAGAGGCATTTCTATATACCAACAATGAAATATCAGCAAAAGCAATTAAGGAAACAATCCCCTTCGCTATTGCTGACAAAAAAAATAAAGTACCTAGGAGTAAATTTAACCAAGGAGGTTAAGGACTTGTACTCGGAAAATTATAGAACATTGATAAAAGAAATCAAGGAAGATACAAACAAGTGGAAGCATATACCGTGCTCATGGCTAGAAAGAATAGACATCATTAAAATGTCTATATTACCCAAAGCAATTTATAAATTCAATGCAATACCAATTAAAATACCAATGACATACTTCAAAGATATAGAACACATATTCCAAAAATTTATATGGAACCGAAAAAGAACACGAATAGCCTCAGCAATCTTAAAAAGAAAAAATAAAGCAGGAGGTATCACTCTTCCAGATATCAAGGTTTACTATAAGGCCATTATACTCAAGACAGCCTGGTACTGGCATAAGAACAGGCACATAGATCAATGGAACAGAACAGAGGACCCAGAAATAAACCCACAGCTTTATGGACAACTGATATTTGACAAAGGAGGAAAGAACATACAATGGAGTAAAGACAGCCTCTTTAACAAATGGTGTTGGGAAAATTGGACATCTACCTGCAAAAAAATGAAACTAGACCATCAACTTACACCATTCACAAAAATAAACTCAAAATGGATAAAAGACTTAAATGTAAGCTGTGAAACCATAAGCATCTTAGAAGAAAACATAGGCAGCAAGCTCTTCGACATCTGTAGCAGCAGTATATTTGCCAATTTATCTCCACGGGCAACTGAAATTAAAGGCAAGATAAACAAATGGGACTATATCAAACTAAAAAGTTTTTGCACAGCTAAAGACAATAAGAACAGAATAAAAAGACAAACCACACAATGGGAGAACATATTCGACAGCACATCTGATAAGGGGTTAATAACTAAAATCTATAAAGAACTTATAAAACTCAACACCAGGAAGAGAAACAACCCAATCAAAAAATGGGCAAAAGAAATGAATAGAAATTTCTCCAAAGAGGACATACAGATGGCCAATAGGCATATGAAAAAATGCTCAACATCACTAATCATTAGAGAAATGCAAATTAAAACCACAATGAGATATCACCTCACACCAGTCAGAATGGCACTCATCAGCAAAACAACACAGAATAAGTGCTGGCGAGGATGTGGAGAAAAGGGAACACTTCTGCACTGCTGGTGGGAATCCAGACTGGTGCAGCCACTGTGGAAAACAGTTTGGAGATTCCTCAGTAAATTAAAAGTCGAACTGCCTTTTGACCCAGCTATCCCACTTTTAGGAATATACCCTAAGAACACCATAGCACTGTTCGAAAAGAAGAAATGCGCCCCCTTGTTCGTGCCAGCATTGTTCACAATAGCGAAGATCTGGAACCAGCCCAAGTGTCTGTCAGAAGACGAATGTATTAAAAAGCTATGGTACATATATACTATGGAATACTACTCAGCCATAAGAAATGATGACATCGGATCATTTATAACAAAATGGATGTATCTTGATAACATTATACGGAGTGAAATAAGTAAATCAGAAAAAAAGAAAAACTGAGAACAGCATGATTTCATACATAGGTGGGACATAAAAGTGAGAATATGAGACATGGACAAGAGAGTGGTGGTTATGGGATGGGGGGTGGGAGGGAAGAGTGGGATAGGAAGGAGGTGAAGGACACAGGGAATACCAGATAGAAGGTGACAGAGGACTATTTGACTTTTGGTGACGGGTATGCAACACAATTGAATGATAAGATAACCTGGAGATGTTTTCATTGTACATATGTACCCTGATTTATTGGTGTCACCCCATTAGAATTAATAATAATAAAATATAAAAAAACAAAACAAAACAAAACAAAACTTTGTTCTTCAGTGTAATGGAAGAAAGTTGTCAGGCAGATTAAACAACAGCCATTCATCACTGAGCTTCAAAGCTACAGAGCACTTTGGTACACATGATCCCATTTGATTGTCATTGTAACCCTGTACAGAGCACATATATGTCTTCACTATACAATGCCACTTCACCTTACAGAGGCAGTTGGTCATATAGCTAATAAAATACTTTGGATTTCTTAAAGAACATTGGCATAAGGAGGACAGATTCCCCGAATGTCCTTATAACCCTCGACGCAGTCCTTGCCCTCTGCCGTCTCAAGCTATTTCAACAGAACTCCTGATGGTAGAAAAGCCCCTTCTGAGTTTTCTGACAGCAGGTCCCTGGGGAGTAGCCTAACACCATCACAGTGTGACTCAGGAGCACCTCTGGCACTGGATTCCTTGGGGACCACCTCTGAAGCATAGGTTCTTCCTCTCCTCCCCCAATGCTTCTCTGGCTCCTCCATCAGGAAAATCAGACACAGCATTGGGAAATGAGACAGGTGTTAGTTTAAACATAACTGCAATTGGCAACAGGTTGCCTACTTATTCATGTATTTATTTTACTTACTCTTCTCTTTACCCATGCATCTATTCATTCAAACATAAAAAATTATATCAAGTACCTGTATACCAAATAGTAATTAGGCAAATCCAGTTTAATAAAGAGATCTGAAAATAGAAAAGCTTAAGAAAAATCATAGCTGTCTCTTACCTAAGTGTCTTGGGGGAGCAGTCCAGGTGTTGGGGAGCTGCACTAGGGACCTACTTTGGTTCTATCCTGTTGTTCTGCCATTCCTGCCATCCCCAGGGCTTGGTTCTAATCTGCCACCTCTGCTTCCCAGCCCAGGGGGAGAGGGGGGCAAAAAGGGACAAACTACTCTGTTGTTAGGAAGGTGAAGTGGAAGTTCACTTCACCTCTGCTCTTACCCATTTGACAGAAGCCTCAGAGGGCCATGCCTAGCTGCAAAGGAATCTTGGAAATGTAGCTCTAGCTAGGCAGCCATGAATTCTGCCAAGACTCACTAGAAGGAAGTGTTAGATAGGACAATCAGCCCTGGCCAGTTGGCTCAATGGTAGAGCATTGGCCCAATGTGTGGATATCCCAGGTTCGATTTCTGGTCAGGACACACAGGAGAAATGACCATCTGCTTCTCCATCTCTCCTCTCCCCCTTCTCTGTTACTCTCCCTCTTTCTCTCTCTCTTCCCCTCCCACGGCCATGGCTCAATTGATTTCAGTGAGTTGGCCCCCAGCACTGAGGATGGCTCCATGGAGCCTCACCTCAGGTGCTAAAAATAGCTCAGTTGCCAAGCAATGGCCCTAGATGGGCAGAGCATCAGCCCTGTAGGAGGTTTGCCAGGTGAATTCCAGTAGGGGTACACGTGGGAATCTGTCTCTCTGTCTCCCCTCATCTCACTTAAAAAATAAAATAAAATAGGACAAGTAGTGTAAGGTGCAGTTACAACTGAAAACCAAAGGGCAGGTTTTCATGTGGATGAGGGATTCCTCAACTACCTCTTCCTGACGGCATTCCACACACATTCACCCATTCACCCTTTCCGTACCCATCTTCACCTACGAGTCACCAGTGTCCTCCTTGGTCTTGGAAGACACAAAGCCACACAGCTATCCAGGATGTATTTCTAACTAGCTAGACAGCTCACACTTAAGTCCTTTTCCATCCCTTTGGAAAGAGAGAGGCTGTGAGGCCTAAAGAGACCAGTCAGGCTGTGAGTCAGAGTCAGGAGACCCAGAGTCTAATAACTTATTCATCACAAACACTTTCAGAGCTTTGCAGTTTACAGAGCGTGCTGACCTATAGAATTTATTTGATGTGCCTCCGAACTCAGAGGGGCCAGCTAAAGGAAGCCACCAGATATGAAATGCTTTGAAAAAAATCAGAAGTGCTGCAGAATGAAAAACATCATTATTACCTCAAACTCTATTGATTCAGAATTTGTAGTAATTTGCCCAAGTGTCCAGGATGAAAGTGATCTTTAGATGTGCTCTCAAACTAAAAGGATTTGCTAAGCAAATGAATAGTGTGGCCAGGATTGCTGGGAGACATTTATAACCTTCAGAGGACATCCGGGTGCAGTGACTATCTCTTGTAAGAATGTTGGACTCCAGCCTGACCAGGCGGTGGTGCAGTGGATAGAGCATCGGACCGGGATGCCAAAGACCCAGGTTGGAGACCCTGAGGTCGCCAGCTTGAGTGCGGGCTCATCTGGTTTGAGCAAAAAGCTCGCTTGCTTGGACCCAAGGTCGCTGGCTCCAGCAAGGGGTGGTTCGGTCTGCTGAAGGCCCGCAGTCAAGGCACATGTGAGAGAGCAATCAATGAACAACTAAGGTGTCGCAATGGCAATGAAAAACTAATGATTGATGCTTCTCATCTCTCTCCGTTCCTGTCTGTCTGTCCCTTTATATCCCTCTCTCTGACTCTCTCTCTGTCCCTGTAAAAAAAAAAAAAAAAAAAAAAAAGAGTGTTAGACTGCAATTAATTCTGAACAATACCCTTTTTATTAAAGTCGGTATGGCGGGATTTCTACAAAGCATTAAAACTTTGTTAGCCATTTGTTTGAGCTTCTGAATACCTTAAAGAGTAAGAAAATTGCTAAGCAAATTAGTCTAGAGGCTCGCAGAGAGAATTTAAGTGTTTAAAGAAAGATGGGACAAGCATTTGGCCAGAATGTCGAAGAGGAGATTTGGGCTCCAGTTCGCGGTCTGGATTAATCCTGGCAGTGGAAACCCTGCCTTTTCCTGCCCCTTAACTTTTCCATAAAAGCCCAAGCGAGCAGATGCAGGCAGAGCGATTCTGGTTAAAGTGAGGATGTGCCCTCTTGGTTTCTTACCTCTAACCCCACTTTTCTCAAAGCACCTTTGCCTAAGCTCTGAAGAACTCAAAAACTTGGAGACATTTAACATTTCTTTGAATTCTGTGTCTATCAGCTAATGGAGGACCACAATAAATAGTAGTCAACATTATTCAGAGCTTATTCTGTGGCAGGCCTCTAGTGAGTGCTTGCTTGTACAGATTAGGAAATTGAGGCTTGGAGAGTTTAAGAAACTGGTCCATGGTCACGCTGACAGTGGTAGAGTTGATTCTTGGACTTGGTCCCACAGTTACCAAGTATGTGCTTTTAAACTTTTATTTATTGATTGATTTTAGTGAAAGAGAAAAGGAGAAAGAAAGAGGGAGAAACAGCAATGTGCTGTCCCCCTTATTTATGCTTTCATTGTTTGTCTCCTGTATGGGCCCTGACCAGGGGTCACACCCGCAACCTTGCCATGCTAGGATCAATTGAGCAACCCAGCCAAAGACAAAATATGTGCTTTCACAATGATCCTTCTTTCAGATCATCCCCTTCTCTGTTTAGTGGAACACAATTTAGTGGCCTTTCTTACTTTCTGCATTTTAAATAATTTATGTCCTAACAAAACTCAGAGGATGAGGACCTATCTTCCAACATATCCCTTGAAGCCTTAATAAGAGAGCTTAGCGATATGTCCGTGACCCTGGGGCCTGGAGCTTGGTGTTGGAGTAAATGATAGCTGAGGAACTCAAAAAGAGAAACTCAATAAATGGAAACCTAAATGTATAAATAAATACTATGCTTCAAACCGGATGAATTTTTCTGGGGGTGTAGAGGGGGTATCCAGAAATAGACATTGGGACGAATATAGGGCTGACTGAGCAAATTATGGGTTAAATTTGGTTATTTTGCCTGTTGATCATTCATTCATCAGACACTTTTTGAGCCCCTTCCATGCCAGGCATGGGGCTGAGTGTTGGGGATACAGAAGGATGAGGCCTCTATCCCTCAGGGAAATGGCTTGTTAAAAAATAACAACATCCCAAACTAAGAGTAACAAACACATGAGCAGTGGTTGGTCAGAATGGAAGCAGCCCCAGAAAGCATCACTGGCTGTAGGGTGCAGCCAGCTGTCAGTGCCGAGTTGTGGAGACAAGAGGAGTGATTTCTCTCCCCAGGAGAGGAGAGGTCAAAAAGGACAATAAGTCCTGAGAACCACCTGTTGCAGTCTTCTTAAGGACAGAGACTTTGACCGGAGGAGCCCTGGGGAGAGGTCACAGGCTCCCTCTGCAGCCTTGGGCTCCCTGGGCTGCTGGCTCCAGTGGCAGGACTCCAAGAGCAGGTCGTAAGTGACTAGTGGACCGGGGACTGCTTGTTCACCTCAGATACCCTCTCCTTTTGGCAGAGGGAGTCTGCTTTCTCTTTGTGGTCAAATTCCTGACTAAAGCATTTAGTATTCTGTCTACCTGGAGGCCCCCTGGCCACCTTGGGCCCAGTGTTCTCATTCCAGTGTTCTCTGTTACAAAAAACATGGGTTCCCAGGGGGCAGGATAGGCAGGGCAAGAGGACTGAGGGGAGATGAGTGTCTAACAGGTACAGGGATTTGCACTCCTGGTTTGGGTACTGATTCCTAGCTTGCTACCACCTGGACCTTTGCATATACTCTTCTCAAGACTAACACATCATGGTCTGTCCTCAGATCTTCTCTTAAATGCTATGAATTTCTAGAAACAGGGCCTCACTCAGTTTGCTTCATGGCAGGGCCTCATTTCCATAGGTGTGGTGGTTAAGCAGACAACTGGACTCTTGTGGAAACCCAGGGGCAGCAGCATGCTTGGCTCCATCAAGGCCAGAAGAGGGACATGAGCCACACCCCAGGACAGTGAGTCCTCTTTCTCCCACCATGGGTTGGCCCCAGGGGCTGTTCCATTCTACATCACAGGGAGCCGGCCCTCCCCACTTCCCAGAATGCTGCCGGAACATCTCTGACCTCATACTACCCAACTTCTGCTGCGGGGACACCTGCTGCCTCTACAGCCCTTCTGGCCAGTCCTCTCTGTGGATGGTTTTGTTTCTTGTCCCGCACACCAGCCCTCTTGTCATAGCCTCCAGTTTACATTCCTGCTTGGCTAGAATGTTCTTACAATACAACTTGCCCAGTGCTGGTTTAGGCAGGCACAGCAAGGAGAACGTGGTCACATGGTGTCACAGTCACTTCTGATGAAGGTATGTAGAGCATTCTGGGCTGGTTTCACAGTCTCCACCTCCTCTGCTGTCCCCGCCCCCGCTGAGGACAGCGTCAGGAGGCCTGTTTTGCCTAGTCAGGGTGCCTCTGCTTTCAGGACTCAGACACTGGGTAGAAAGGGCCTTGAAAGTCACCTTGTCTAGAACCCCTGTGAGGCTGAGGTTCCTTGTACCACATTCTGGCCAAGAGATGTTGAGCCTCTTTGTAAATACCCACTGTGACAGGGCACCCATGGTCTCCTAAAGCAGCAGTCTATGTGCAGTCCACTCTGCCTGTAAGCGAAACTCTACTTGTGGGCTTGAACCTGCCTGCCTGTTGCTTCACTCAAGGTTCCTATGTGACACTCCCAGGTCTTCATGGGCAAGTTCAGTCCCTTTTAAGTGCACACCTTAGATGATGGAAGATGGTCTTCCTGCCTATTCCCTTCTGGAACTAAGTGCCTTCCAGTTCTTACAAGCCCTGTGTGACTTATCCTGACTCATCTCCCCACTCCCCTAGTCTTCCTGTGTTCCTTCTTATATTTGTATTTATTGATTGATTTTAGAGGGTTGGGAAGAGAGAAAGAGAAAGAGAGAAAGAAAGAGAGAGACACACACACAGGAACATCTCTTCCTGGATGTGCCCTGACCAGGGATCGAACAGGCAACCTCTGTACTTTGGGATGATGCATTAACCAACTGAGCTATCTGGCCATGGCTCTGTGTCCCTTTTAAGGAGTGGCCCCAGAAAGGAAGCAGTGGGCTCCGGGTGGGGGCTGACAGGTTCCCCGCCTAGTGTGGCCAGGTCTGCTCCCATTCCAGATTCCTGATGAAGGGGCTCCTCTATGCTTTATTCCAGCCAAGTGGTCCCCAGTCTCCAGTGATCCTGCTGGGCAGCATACTGTCATCAGCGATACTTGGCTTTAGGATATGCATATTGTTAAAACTGAATCTGCCAAAGACTAGCAGGGCCCAAATATGGTCTGATAAACAGATCTATTGGCTTGCTGCTGTGAGGGAAGACTCTCTGGAGGGTCAGTGGCCAAGAGGGAGGAGAGATCATTTCCCAT
Source organism: Rhynchonycteris naso (assembly GCA_037038555.1). Taxonomy (NCBI): domain Eukaryota; kingdom Metazoa; phylum Chordata; class Mammalia; order Chiroptera; family Emballonuridae; genus Rhynchonycteris; species Rhynchonycteris naso. The sequence continues at coordinate 132,632,431 of CM072998.1, forward strand.
AAGGTGTGTGGTCTTGTTGAGGGGCTCTGAGAAGGTCATGGGGACCAGTGATCAGTTCTGGTCTGGTTGCTTTCTGGGGTGGAATCAAGGGAAGCAAAAGATAAAAGTGCTGTCATAAGCCCAAGGCAGCTGAGCCATTGGGTACCCTCAGCCATAGGCGGGTCAGCACAGCCATTCTGGGGGTCCATTGGGATGAAAGCCCAATGTCACTCATTTTACAGCCACTACATGGCCCTTGCAACCACTTTTAACTGTGTCCTCTCAGCCTGATCACCTGTAGGGCTCATTTTTGCTTTTTTTAGTCTGAGCTGATTTTTATTCTTTCAACCCCAGATGGTTGTTTATTTTTTCAGTACCTTTGTGGATTCAGGGGCTGCAGGAGGCAGACATGGCACTGAGCACACTCCCCACATTTTGTCATGTGTTTAGAAGGCTGCTGCAGATGCAACACTCAGGAAAACCACACAGGTCTCATGATGGTCCTCACACTGACCTTCCGCTTGCTCCTCCTATTGCCATTCTTATTCGGGCCCCTGCCTGGGTTGTGGCCACACTGTCCAAGTGCCTTCAGGCCTCTCATCTGAGCCCATATCCATTCATCCAGAAAGGCTGCCAGGAGGTCCAACAGGCCGCTCAGAGTCAACACCATCAAACTCTATCTCTTGTGTCCACCGCCCACCCTGACCAGTGAGCCTGCACCTAGTGGCTGTCCAGTGCACTGTATCTGCATCCACCTAGTCATTCCAGCCACAAGAGCAGGCATGCTCCTCACCAAGACTTGGCCTCACCTGTGTGCCACCTGGTTGCCATCCCTTGTCATCTCCTCCTTTCAAACCTGCTTTTCTCCCTCTCTTGGGTCCTTTGATCCCTTGCTCAAAATAGTGCAGAAGCCTCCAAGCCTATTGCCCTTGTCTGATCTCTTCTCCCTCTGATCTGCTAAATGCCTTGCTGGCAGAGAGAAAAACTTAAAATGCAAATCTTATCCTCTCCGTTCCTATCTAGCATCCTTTAATAGCTTCCTACAGCTGAGTGTGAGACCTGAAATATCTTACACAGCCTGGAGGCTTCTCATCTGACAGGGCCTGTCTCCTCAGCCAAGTCTCCTCCACACCTGCCCTTGTGCCATACGATCCAACCCCTGAGAGCCACCAGACACTCCTTGACCAGCTGCCCTTCATCTTGTCAAACCTCCAGTCTGTTTCCACTGTCTAGAATGTCAGAAATATTAACCACGGGAATACTTACTAGGACTGCTTATTGATCACATTCAATGGGTCAAGCACATGGCCAGTGGATGTACTGGCATCATAACAATTCTGTAAGACCAGCTACTATCATTATCTCCATTTTACTGATGAAGGAACTGAGCTTAAAAGAGGGTAACCTAAGGTCAACAGCTGTTAAGTGACACAGTCTGGACTTGAAGCCAGATTCCCAGTGAAACAGACATTTTCTTCTGTGTAAGTGACCAATGCCAGCATGGTTGAAAAGCCGCTGCCACATATCTTTACCCTGAACCCTTCCCTGACCTCTCCACCTGTGATTAGTTAATTCCATCTGCTGTCACCTGTCTTATATATAATTATATCAACATCTATCTCCCTGCTGTCCTGGGACTGGGGGTGGTACCTACCCACACATCACAGGCCTCCCCTATCTAAGTGACCATGCTCTGTACAGTGGACACTGCTCACAACCCAGGCTATGGCTGACTGACTATGGCAGGGACACAGAATATAGCTGTGATATATATGTTCTTTTGTCTGAACACAGCTCCCAGAGGCAGTGCCAGCCTTTAGATCTCCTTCTAAAGAACATGCTGCGGGAAATGTAGCTGACTGACAGCCTCAAGTCTTTGGGATCCCTTTGGTGTTCCCATTTCTCCCCTTGGCCAGTGAGCACAGTGGGGGAACTAGAGACTGTTGTTCCTACCCTGTACAGGACTCCTCAAATGCATGGCCTTGGCCTAGGAGGCTCTCTCAAGCTGGCTAAGCTTCTCTGAAGAGACCTCTTCCTCCCTCCCTCTCCCATCACAGGGCTCAGACAAGCAGCACTGGGGTCTGAATGCTGTCCCTACCTGCTCCTGCTTCTTCCTCCTCCATCTGCATGGGCACTTCCCCCGGGGGATTTCTTACACATCAAATCCTGTCCTAGTATTGGCTTCTTGGAGGACCTAAAATGACACAGAGGCAGAAACCATCTTTGTAGACTTGACATGTACCAAGTGGCCAATAAGTGTTTGCAGAGTAAAGGACTAAATGGACCCTGTCCCCGAATGTTGCTGCTTCTCTCCAACCCGTTTCTAGACCACTGCCAGATCAATCCTCTTAGAACACGACTTTGTGCATGTCACCCCCTTTACTTCCCATAAACAAAGCCACAGCAGCTAAAAGAGAACATACAATATTTAGTCATAGTGATATTAATGATGTGAGATGCAATTCCTATAACTGAATTATGAGTTTTATAAAAAGGAGAAAATCAGAATGATGGGAAGACTTGATCATTGAGTCATGGAATTGGGTTTGCCAGTGGTGTTTTTAGAAAATGGCAACTTTACTGGAGTGGAAGTACTTCTGTCCCTCTCACCCCACCTGACCCCTTTATGAGTTTCATGTGCTGGGCTTGGGTATCTGCTTTTTCCCAGGGAAGAACTCAGAATCCTTGTCTATCCCCTGAAGCACCAGTTTCCCCCAGAACTCATTTTTAATTCAGAAGCCAACCTCTTCCATAGGTGCCCACTTAGTCAGGTGGTATCAGGGCTGCCACAGTGCTCTCCTATGGGGTACCATTCCTGTCGCAATTTCTGAGGATGCAGCCCCTCTGGTTGTGCAACTTACAGCCCTATGCAGACTCTTCTCTGTCCCCAGACTCCACGGCTTGGAAACAATCCCAAACAATTCCTATGTAATCTGAAGCAATCTGCCTCCCCTGGCAAATGCCCTCAAAAAAGACTATTCATATCATGTTTTTGGCATGGCAGTCCAAGAAAGGGTTATAATAAGCATCATTCTGAATCCTTAAATACAGTCTCTGGCTCTGCAAATACCATAATGATAGACTCACAGTCTTGGTCCTAGAAAATTTTGTGGGCACTGGAGCTCAGAAACGTCCTAGGCATGCAGGCAAGCTTTATTCCTTTTTTTGTGTGTCTGGGATCCAAAGAGAAAGCAGGGAGGGGGATGGTTTCCAAGTGTCCATTCACAATGGCACTCTCATGGGCACAGAGAGAAGAGCTCTATGACCGGGTTTCTGTGCTGAGCAGGTGAGCAGAACACATCTGTGTGGGTTGCTCGGGGCCTCTGGGCCACGGGACCATGCGTGGATAGAAGCAGGTTGCATTTTAGTAAACAGGTGGCCAAAAGCAGAGGCAGAGGTAGGGCCTGGACAGAGGGAAGAGGCTCCTTGCACCACCACCTGTGGTCAGAAATGTGGTCAGTGCTGGAAGTGGAAGCACAACAGGCTCAGATGCTGTCGGACAGTTACTGAGCGGTTACCCCAGCAGAGGCAGGAAACTGAACATCAGGCCTCCTGTGTGCAACGTCCCTCTTGTTCCCACCTCTCTCCCTCCTTCTCTCTGGGTAGTTGCAGTGGACTTGCCTAGCCATTCTGAGGGCCAAGGCAGACTTGTTCTCATGACCTCTGATACTTGTTTTAAATCCACACATACCTTTAGCTCACAAAATACGAATGCATTTGAGGAATGCAAGTAAAAATGCAATTTTTTAAAAGCCTTGTGTTTTGGGGGTTTTTTGTTTTTTTTTTTTTAGTAAGAGGGACACAGAGAGAGTATGGACAGATAGGGACAGACATATAGGAAGGGAGACAGATGAGAAGCATCAATTCTTTGTTGTGGCACCTTAGTTGTTCATTGATTATTTTCTAATATGTGCCTTGACCAGGGTGTTACAGCAGAGTGAGTGACCCCTTGCTCAAGCCATTGACCTTGGGCTCAAGCCAGCAACCTTGGGCTTCAGGCCAGTGACCATGGGGTCATGTCTGTTATTCCACGCTCAAGCCAGTGAAGCTGCACTCAAGCTGGTGACCATGGATTTTTGAACCTGGGTCCTCAGTATCCGAGTTGGATGCTCTATCCACCGCGCCATTGCCTGGTCAGGCAAGCCTTGTGTCTTTTTGATAGAAAAGCAGGAAGGCTGAGGTAAAGTCCTTTTGTAAATCACACCTAGTCTGTGAAGCCAGCCCTTTTATACATTGAACTCCAGAAGGCCCCAATAAAACCATTGTATCCTGAGGATTCTGCATCGAAATTTTGGAATCTTTGTGGGATACTTCGCCTTTTAGAATTTTTACAGAGAGGGGCACAAAGTGGTGGCCCAGGAGTCTGGCTCTCTGGGGACACTGTCAGGGACCTAATGCCAGCCTGGACAGTGGGGTGTGGGGTAAGGTGGGGCCAGAGTCAGTTCCTAGGACTGTGATGGCGAACCTATGACACGTGTGTCAGCACTGACATGCATAGCCATTTTCGATGACACACGGCCGCATGCGGCCACATACCAGAGAAGTATGGGGCCGCATGCCAAGAAGGACGTTTCATCCTCGGCTCCTGCATGGCCAGGTGCAGTAGCCGAGGATAAAACATTTGCTGTAGTGCAGACACTCTGTGCCCAAGGTCTGTAGGCCAAAACAACAGAACTCCAGCACAGAGCGTCTAGTTGTGGGACTTCCGGTTAGGCCGTTTTTCTCGAAGTGACACACCACCCGAGTTATGCTCGGTTTTTTGGCGAATTTTGACACACCAAGCTCAAAAGATTGCCCATCACTGTCCTAGGATGTTGCTGTCAGAGTTGGAATGTCTACGTTTTCCTAGAGCAACTCATTTCCTGGCTAGGGCCACCAGGCAGGGACTGGACTCCATGAAACTGTTATGGCCTGACCCGGGCCTCTGGCATCACCAGAGGCACGGCCTGGAAGGCACAGGCAGCAGAATCCCTCCCCTGAGCAAGTTCTTCATGAGTGGCTCCTCTGAAACCATTTTTACAGGGTGATGTGGCATCATGGTTTCTCAGACTAAGGTGAAATTTCATTACTAGAAGCAAAGGGAAATGCAGGGCCCTTTGATCTGTTAGCAGTTGACACCTTAGAGTTGAATCATTCAGCTCCAGCTGCTGTAACAAAATGCCATAGGGAGGCTGAGTGGCTTGAACAACAGAAATGTATTTGTCACAGTTGTGTCTCTATTTCTAACTCCTCCTCAAGGGGACAAAGAGAGGACACAGGCTTACTGGTGTTTCTTCCTATGAGGACACTAATCCTTAATACATCAGGGCTCCACCCTTATGACCTCACTTAACCTTAACTACTTCTGTATAGGCTCTAACTCCAAACACAGTCAGTCACACTGGGGGTAGGGCTTCAACATACGAATCTGTGATCCACCCATAGCAGCCATTAAACAGTTAGATACTGAGAGAAGAGGGTGCCCTCTGAGACGTTTGCTGTCCTCTCACTAAAGTCCCAGGCCTCATCCTCTGGCCTCCCCCTCCCTCAGGCCTCTTCCCTCATCTTGAACCTGGCTGTGCTGCTGCCATACCACCCAGAGAGGCAGGAAGCTGGGCTATGTGGACAGCAATCTGTATGGGAGCTCACCGGCACCTTGCTGACTTCCACTTGTTCCTGTCTGTCCTCTAAGCCATTGGTCAGGTCCTGGGTAAGGCAGGGCGGGGGGAGAGGATGGGGAAAGCAGAGTGGGACAGAGCTCATCTGTCACTCAGCAGAAGTGAGATCTTAACCCGGGACAGAACAGGGACACCTTCCAGAGTCTGTGCCTGGCCAGGTGTCTTCATTCATTTCACAGGTTAATCCTTTGAAACTTGGGGGCCTTCACATGCTGGGCCCACCATGTGGAAAAAGTTTGTCACATGTGAAGGTTGGGCTGATCTGCTCTATAAGAATAGTGATGCAAAAAAAAAAAAAAGAAGCTTGACCAGGCGGTGGCACAGTGGATAGAGCGTCGGACTGGGATGTGGAAGACCCAGGTTCGAGACCTTGAGCTTGCTCAGCTTGACTGCAGGTCCATCTGGGTTGAGCAAAAAGCTCGCCAGCTTGGATCTAAGGCCGCTGGCTCCAGCAAGGGGTTGCTTGGTCGGCTGAAGGCCCGTGGTCAAGGCACATGTGAGAAAGCAATCAATGAACAACTAAGGTGTCTTAAGGGCAATGAAAAAGTAATGATTGATGCTTCTCACCTCTCTCCATTCCTGTCTGTCTGTCCCTATCTATCCCTCTCTCTGACTCTCATTCTGTCAATGTAAAAAAAAAAAAAAAGAATAGTGATGCACTATGTGAAACTGAAGAGCAAAATAAGTCAATGAAATGAAAACAGGCTTGTAGACACAGAGAGTGGACCAGTGGCTGCCAGGGGGAAGAAGTGGGACTGGATAGAAAGGGGAAGAGGTTCAGAGGCACTAACTGGCAGTTACAGAACAGTTGTGGGGTGTCAAGCACAGCACAGGGAATATGGCCAATAATATTGTGATAACTGTATATGGTGCCAGGGGGTGCTAGAAATATCAGAGGAATCACTTTGTAGAGTGTATGATTATCTGACCACTATGCTGTACACCTGAAACTAATACAAAATAATATTGAATGTGAACTGTAATTGAAAAATAAAAGAGGAACAAGATGCATAAAAAACATGGATATACCTAACATCAGAAATAGCGCAAATCATAGCCACAGAAAACGCTGTGGTGGCCACTCCAGCTCTCCTCTCTGCACCCCACCCTCCCCCACTGCTGTCCTTCCTCTGCTTTTGTTTTACAGCAGTGACCCGCAAGGCCCTTTGAAGGCTCAGGGGATATTTTTTCATTGTCAGAGCATCAGCCACACCTCTCAAGCTGCCCCACTCAAGATTTTATTCTTCTAGCCATGAGTCACCCCTGCCATCTTGTCCCTGTGCTTCCTGCATGAGATAAGGCAAGGAAGAGGAAGGGTGGGGCTGCCAGCTGCTCCTGTGGCCCCTGGTGGGCCTGCTGAACTTTGCTGTGAGTCTGTGGGGCTGGGGAAGGCAGGAAGGAGAACAGGCCTGCTGTCCTGGAGGGGGCAACAACCATGCCTCTGTGGGGGTGGTAGGGCTGCACAGTCCCCTGGGTAGGGGATTTGAGTGGTTTCAAGCATGGACTTTGGGTTTCAACAGCTCTGGCTTCAATGTTCAGACCCATAGCTTCTAGCATCCTTGGCATGTCACGCAGCCTCTGTGAGCCTCAGCTGCCCCATCCACACACAGGGATCCCAGTCCTTCGTGGGATAAGCATGAAGGCTAAACGGCCTGACATCTGAAAGCACCTAGCACAGTGCCTGGCCTGACACAGCAGCTGGACATTTGTTTGCTTTCCTCTCTCCCTCTCATTCCTTTCCTCTCTCCTTTCTCCTCCTAATATGAGAGCAGTTATCCCCACGCAAAGATACTGTCCTCAGAAAAGTTTCAACAGGGTCCAGTCGTCTCTCAAAAGCAGGCTTCCATAAAGGGAATGTTCCCTGCTTGGAACAATGATTAACTGGAGATGACCTAGCAACACATGAACCCACACCCTGTCCAAGGGGGACCTAAGCACCCTCATTCATTTTATCCCAACTTTATTTGGCAATGATTTATATGTCAATCCTCACATCTTCGACTCTCTGGAGTCAGAACTCGAATCCCCTTCTAAGGGAAGCTCTCATCATTATTCAGCTCTGTAGTCACCATTCAATACTTATTATGTTCGGGGCATTCTTCTAGACATCATGTGTTTACTTCAGTCTGGAAAGCGGGAGACCAAGAGGGGCTGCTTACAAGGTCTACAAGGGCCTAAGGGACACATAGGGTTCAGGGAGCCAGTTCTGTTCCCTCAATGTCGACCCTGTGGTTTAGGAAGAAATTGGTGACACAGGAGCAAGAGGACTTTTAGGTTAAATAAAAGGAAATGCTATTTTTTTTCCAGCAAGTAATAAACAGAATCCATGATTCAAAGAAGGGCAAGTGCATCAAAAGAAGTTTCACATCACTTCACAGTTGGCTGATCTCTGGGTGGGGTGTCCCATGACCCTGTGAACTTGACACCAGGAAGGACACCCAACATTTTTCAGGGACTAAAGGAGGACTCTGTACCCTTGGGCCTTGGGTTCTCGCCTGGGCAGCAATTCACATTCCCCGGGATTGTCCTGGCTTTCTGCTGTTGAGTTTTATAGGTTTCTTGTCCTAACCTGAATTGGTGGAAAGGGGAGGAAGCCATTCTGGAGAAAGGGGCTATTCGGCAGTGGGGTAAGAATCTCCCAGACAGCAAACTGAACAGCAATATTTTTTCCCAGCCTGAAATTCCAAAGGTCTACACCCTTTTATGATTGCAGCACTTTCTCAAGAGCAGGGAGCATTTGCATTGGGAAGGAGTCACTGGACCATTTCACTTACTGCAGTTTCTGCTCACAGTTTTGTGCAATCACAATTAGATTCAGAAATGGAAACAGTGATGGTGCTAGAAATGCACTTGCTGAGCTATGTATCTTTGAAGCAAAAAAGGTCTTTGTACCTCAGGACTGAACATTTCCTTCTTTATGCAATCAATTTTTTGAGCACCAACGTTGAGCCATGTGCTTGGGATATAAAGATGAATAAGACAAAATAGTGGCCTTCTGAGAGTTTAGCCTGTGGGAAAAATAGACAAACAGTTCTGATATTGTGAGTGTTATGGGAGCAGGGAGAACAAGGGATTCGTCTCCATCTGCAGGAGTCAGGATGTGGAGGACAGCCACCTGTTCTTGGGGAGGGGTGGAGGTGAGAAGTGGAAGAAGAGGGATTCACATAGACAGGCGGGTACAGGACAGCCAGAAAAATGCTAAAGCTCTTTGTGGGTGGAGCTCAGGCTGCCAAGACGAAGGGGCAGAGTGTGAGTCTGGAAAGAAGACAAGACAATGAAGATCTTGGGGATGGGCTCCACGCTAAGATGATCCTGGAAGGGAAGCTGGAAAGAGGGGTGATCAGATTCGAAGAGTGGGGAGGTTGTCACGGGGTGACTTAGATGAGGGTGAGGCTAGAAACAAGAATTTGAGAGTGGTGACTATTACAATACCCAGGAGAGCAGTGACAGGAGACTCTATCAAAATCCTGACATTTTTCCAGGTATAGGACTAATCATCCTTGGTTGCCAGAGGCCTATGTGGGAGGGAAATAGAAGGGGGAGGGAAGGGCACCTTCCTGGTTTCTCTGAGCAGATGAAGGTGTCATTTACTGAATGATAACAGTCTGCAGAAGGAAGAATGTGATGGGGAAAATGACGATTAAGTTTTGATATGTTGCACCTGCTTTCTGTACAGTGGGGGGAAAACAGAGATGCCCATCAGGCTATGTGTAGAGAGATCCAGGTTTCCAACAGAGGTGTGGTCTGGAGATCTTGGGTCCCAGAGCCATCAGCAGATGGAGGGGAAAGCTTGCCCAGGGACTGCCCAACAGGAACAGAGGAGCAAACCTAAGGCACCACTCCAGAGAATGTGAGGGCAGAGGATAATGAGCCTGCCATGGAGAGCAAGCAAAAAGGTAGAAGATGTCTTATCCGATGACAAAGGAAGGATGACTTTTGAAGAACAGTGCATGATGATACAAAGTTCAAGGGATATAAAAACTAAAAAGAAGCCATTAGGTCTGGTACCTGGATCATAACTGCTGACCAGATGAAAGACAGTTCTGTGGGGAGATTCAGGGAGAATCCAGAAGGCAGTGGGTCAAGGAATGAATAAAAACAAGGAGGTGGTGACAGCAGAAACTCAGGTAGGAAGGGACAGAGAGAGTTTGGAAGAGGCACACAGAGGGAAAATTCAATAGAGGAGAGCTAAACATACTTATTTGTACAAGAGAAACAGACTGTAAAGGAGATTTAAGAGAAAAATGATGGAGCAAGTATGCAAAGGATGTGCAAAGCTGCACTCAGATGGTCATGGGCTCTCCGTTCCCTCCCTGTTCTTCCTCTGCAGTCTTATGACATGCACTTGGACCACTCAGCTAATATCTTCAGGACCTGCATAACATTATGGTCATTTGAATGTATATCTTCTGTAATTAATTTTAAACTCTTCCAGGGTAAAAACTTAATCTTAAACATTTTTGTTGTAATCCATGGTGATATATACTGCTCACAAAAATTAGGGGATATTTAAAAATTAATTTGAAGTGATAAAATATCCCCTAAATGTTGTGAGCAATATATATATATATTGTATATATGTATATATATATATATATATATATATATACACACTATGAAAATAACATATATATATGTTATTTTCATAGTACTATACTTTTTAATTGAGGTACAACTTATATACAGTAAGGGACACAGTATTTTTACAAATGTATACACCCATGAAGACCACTGCTCCAACATATAGAATATTTCTAGCACACTAGAAGGCTCACTCATGGCCTCACGCAGGTGGCATCCCACCCTGAATCACCATTCTGACCTCTATTGCTAGTTCTCCTGCTCTTGGTCTTTTTAGAAATAAAATCATACAGTGCAGGTTCTTTGTATCTAGTTTCTTTCTCTCTACAATATGTCTTTCTTCCTATGCAATGATTAGTCAACTCTTTTTTATTGCTCTGAATACGCCATTGTATAAATATACCCTAGGTTTTCTACCTTTTGATAGTGACTGGGGTCTTTCCCTGTTGGGGCTTTTAGAAACAGTGATGCCATGAACACATATGTGTCCCTTGGGGGTCACAGAACTCATTTTTTGGGTATGTGCCCAAGAATAATCTTACAGGGTCATAGGGCACACATTTGTTCAGCTTTAGTAGATGCTGCCAAAGTGTTTGTGCCAATTTATATTCACAAACAGTGTGCGAGTTCTCTGGCTTTCTAGTACTTTTAAATACAATGCAATTCTATGGAGAACGATGAAAACACTGAAGAGAACAACTGCTTTTAAGAATCCTCAACACTTGAGAAGTATCTATTGATATGTTAATATTAATATCAACGTATCCTTAACTGCATAAATACCACACCAGCCTCCATCTGCTAGAACTTCTATTATGGAACTGCTCATTGGCCTCATTTAAGTAAGTTCTTGAATATAAAATGAGTGAATTTCTTTACAAATAATTTCACAATGAATGATTGTCATTAATTTTAAAAGACTTTCTCACCTTATAGGCAGATTTCTGAGTTTATTTTATTTTATTTACTTTGAGAGGCAGAGAGAGAGAGAGACAGAAACATTGAGCTGCTCCTCTATGTGCCTTGACTGGGGAATTGAACCAGCAACCTCTTCACTTCAGGACAACACTTCGACTGAGCACCCGACCAGGGCTTGTTTAACTAATTAATTAATTAATTAATTTAATTCATTGATAGAGACAGAAAGAAGTGAGGGGAAGGGAAACATCTATTTGTTGTTCCACTCAGTCATGCATTTATTGGTTGCTTTCCATGTGTACCCTGACCGGAAATCAAACCTGCAACCTTGTTGTTTCAGGTTGATACTCTTAATTGACTGAGCTAACCAGCCAGGGCTGAGATTTTATTTTAATAGTCAATTATGGATATGATTTTTCCTGGAAGCTGGCAGAATTTCTTGATCCTAACATGATGAGTGCATTCTGATGTCTCAGGATTCGGCATTCAGTCAGTTATTTATTTGTCCACTCTATAAATATATACTGAGCAGCTACTCTGTGTCAGGCACCCAGCAGGGGAGGGGAGCAGAAAGGAGGGGACATAAAGAACCACCAGTGATAGATTCTGCCCTTAAAGAACTTAGTCTAGAAGTAGACACAAATACGAAGAAATATAATGCCAACTAGAAAGTTAGCAAGTTTCACACTTAATGGAAAATGCTTGTACTAGGTCTGAGCAAGTACCAATGTAGGTGGGACCTTAGCAAAAACCCCGCCACTGAATATATCAGTTGTTTTCTACATGGGTGGAGACAGCAGGTCACACAGCAAGGCGAATCTTTGTTCTCTAATCCCTGGACTATTCTCTCAATGTAAGCCTCGTAGGCACACATTAACTAGAGGGGAGGAGAAGTGATAGGAACCTTTCTGGGTTTGATGAAGCCTACTTTTGCAAATACCCCTAGGAAGAAACTGGGCCAAACTGCTTCAAGTCAAGGAACTTCTTGGAACCTAGGAGCCCTAGAACCTGACATGTTTATAATATTCCTGACTATTGAGGGTTCTGAATGATATTGGTTGGCAGAAAAGGCACAAAGACCCCCCCCCCCAAGAGAAACTCATTGACCTCAATGCTAGGCCTCGGTGAGAGTGCTGTTTCTGGCACAGTAACAACCAAGGACCGAAGCCTCCCTCCTGGACCCTCTACACTAGCACAAAGGACCTGCCTTGGGAGCTCTGGCTGAGTATGAGTGTGACCTTGGAATCTAAGCACAAAGCATCCTTAGATGAACACAGCTCAGGAGAGACTGTGATGTAAACATTTAACAGCTTATTCACGCTTCAAGTTGCTGAAGAGTTTCATGCCAACTGTACACTTAATGGGTATTGCTGGTTATTATGGCAGAGTTTTCACCTCATTTTCCATCCATAGTCCTTTACTATTCTTGAGCACACTAGCTTCTGTGGCCTCCCTCCAGGAAAACTATCAGGAAAAGTGAACTGCTTTGTATATTCTGCTTCTAAGTTCATCTTACAATGAACTACTTTACTGGTCCACATCACGATTAGAAATAGGTCACAGTAGAGTACTTCTATGGGGGTGAAAATAAGCTGATCTAAACAGCAAGCAAAGATCAGAGAGCAGCACATGATGAGGAATATGGGCCAAGCTTACCTGAGCATTATTTCTATGGGTTGAGGAGACAATAGATAGTCTCTGGGAATCTTCAACATGCCTATCTCTTGATTAGTGCTGTACCAATCTGGTTTGCTGCCCCAATCTGGATTGTTTCCCCTCTGTGATTAGTAAACAGTATCATTCTGGGATCTTTCTTCACTCTGGGAATACTCTTTACTTGTCTCCTGTGTTGAAACTTTTGTTCTATATTTTCCATTCTTGGGAAAGGTTCTTGTGTAGAAAATACATTTTTGAGACTTTGCACATCTGAAAATGTCTTCATTCTATCTTTGCACTTGTTTGATAATTTGATTAGGTATAGAACTTTTGTTTGGAGAGCATTTCCTTTCAGAATTTTGAATATATTACATCATTTTATTTTTGGTTCCAGAGATGCTATTGAGAAGTCCAAATCCATTCTAATTTTAATGCTTTTTATGTAACTTTTTCTTTCTCTAGAATCTTGTAGACTTTTTATTTCCCCCCATTTTTGGAAATTTTCCAATGATGTGCCTTAATGTGTACTTATTTTTATTCATTATGTTGGGCATTTGATATATTCTTTATCTTTTATTTCTGGAAATTTAAGGAACAAATTTTATTTGGGATTATCTTTTTTATATTTTTTTCTCTCTGGAACTTCTATTATTTAGATATTGAAATTCTTAGACTAGTTTCTAATTTCTTTCTCTCTCTCTCTCTCTCTTTTCCCAATTCCTCTATCTCTTTAATTTTTTGCTGTACTTTCTGGGAGATTTGCTATTGACTTTTTTATATCTGTTGCTTCTAATTTGTAAGCATTCCACTTTGGCCTCTGTATGCTCTTCTTCTTCTTCTTTTTCTTTTTTTTTTTTTTTTTTTTTGCTTTACTTCCACCCAATCCCTTGGATGCAGTATCTTCTCTTATCACTGTTAAAGTATCCTTATACTTTAGCTCTTCTTTCCTTTCATGTTCTCAGTCCCCCACACACTATTTTCTTTCTTTCTTTCTTTCTCTCTTTCTCTCTTTCTTTCTTTCTTTCTTTCTTTCTTTCTTTCTTTCTTTCTTTCTTTCTTTCTTTCTTTCTTTCTTTCTTTCTTTCTTTCTTTCTTTCTTTGTGTGTGTGTTAATTGTCCACATAATCAGCTCTCCTCAGGTGCTTGGTAATACTGAGATAGCTGATCATGATTAAGAGCATGGGAAAATTAATACAAGTGAGAGCTCTTAAGCTAATTAAAAACTCTGGCCAATTTGGTGGAGCTTTGGACTTTGTGCTACAATATTGGATTGCTGGAGAACTTCTTATGTCAGTATTCCTAGGCCTGTCTATCTGGAGCTACAGATTCACTAAGCACTCTGAGTGCTTAAAAGAGTGCCTGACACATAGCAAGTACTCAATACATGTTAGCTATTATCTTTTTAAAAATTTTATGCAAAGAGAAGCACATATAAACATAACTGAACTAATCAAGAGCTCATATTCTTGTTAGAATCTTCATAAAGATTCACAAAGGTGCAATCATTCTGAGAGAACTGCACACAAACTTTAAATGGTGGCTTTGGTGCTTCATGGTGGAGGGTAGATGATAGGGGAAATGAGTGGAAGGAAGATGCTTGAGGCCCACAAAGAAGAGGATGTGAAGTTAGCTGACTGATAGTGAAGAAATAGCTAGAAGGGGTAAAATGGTCATGGTGGCTTCCAAAGAATGTAAGTGGTTTCTTTGTTAGGGTGGTGTCTAAACACTTTCAGCTCTCCATTCTAGTGGAATGAATTTTGGTACTCTTAAGGTCAGATCTGTTCATTAGCTCTATGGCTCCTCTGGTGGTTGCTCATTTTATGAGCAATGGCACCAGAGGACCAGCTCTGCCAGGGGAGAGAGGAATATTCCATTACTCTGGCTCTGGGTTATTAAGCCACTCTTTCTTCCTGTCATAAACAGATTGTGAAAAACATTGTGTTCTCTGCCATTCTCTTTCCAGGCCTCCTCTTCCTTTTTCACAGTCTGGGGAGAATGGTAAGACTAGCAGTGTCTCATTGTTCTCAACCCTGGTGGGTGATGACCTCTCTGGCCCTTGGTAATAAGAAGGGCACCCTTTCCCTCCTTCCCACAGCTGCTGGTCCCCAGCTACCTGGAGTCCCTTCCGGAAACCTGCCTTGTAGCTCTCGCAGCACTGGGCTGCTGGACAGAATGGTGGATTCCCCCTGGGAGCTGGTGTAGCCTTTGGCAGGGGATCAGCTCCAAGAGTCATTGATTTCAACTGCTCAGCATCTCTTCTCAGCTCTTCTTGTGCGTCTGCCTCTCTCAATTCAATCCTAATAACTTTATTGGCACAAAGAGGTGGAGAAATCATTGCCAACATCAATAATCAAGTTTCTGCAAACAGGATGATTTGATTCTTTTTTGTCCTGGCATTTGTTTTGTTGAGATAAGCACTGTATGGGCTCACAGTGTGCTTTATCTTTGCATTATTCGCTGGTGAGAGAGTTCATATTAGGAGGTCTAAGTCCAATCATTTCTCCCACTTATGCAGTCTCCTTATTTTCTACTTTTCCTTTATTTTGTTTGTCTTCATGTCTTTTCCATACAATATCTTTAACAATGAAAAAGATCAAGTAAGCAAATATTTATTGAGCAACACTTGTCCTAGGCAGTGTGATGGGGTATTTAAAATAGATACTATTTATTTTTAATCTAGAGCAGGAAAAAACTAGGGAAGGCTATAAAGAAGTGATCGAGTATGGTTACCCATCTGTCCAAGGCCGCAAATAATATAATTTCTATAAGTGAGAAAGGGAAGGTAGCTTAGTGGTTAAGTAAAAGCATCCCTAGCTCTGTCCCCTACTTTTTTGTGACTTTGGACAGAGTTTCTTGTGTCTCAGTTTCCCCACTTACAAAGAGGAAATAGTAACACTAGCACCTAGATTTTGTAGTGAGAATCATAAAATTGAACAGTAGTTAGAAAAAGTCCTAGCACTTAGTAAGCACTTCATAAATGTTAGCTATCATAGCTATTGTGACTTACAGAGACCTTACTAGTCTTCTTGTCTAAGCAACTTCTCTTCACAAGTGAAAATACAAAAACCCAAGGAGATAGACTTGCCTAAAGTCATGGTTTGTGTCTTTAATTTCAGATAAGGATGTCAATTACCTGTAGACCACACTGCCCCCCTTGGTCAATGGCGTGAATTTTGATTCTGGAAACTCAAGCAAACAGTTGGCAAGAAATTTTCTCCAGCCCACCAAGCAATGAATAACCTCTCTTCAAGTATACTGAAAACTTCATTGTCTCTTAAGCACTTGCTTTCCTGGAGTGAAGTTATACAGACATCCAGTTGAATGATGGTACTTTTGGTTCAGGTGGTGTCAGGATGGTTCAGTGGTTAAGAGCCCACAGTCTGGCACTGGACAGACATTCAAATCCTGGTTCTTCCCCTTTTACATGCTGTGTCATCTGGGGCCAATAACTTACTTTCCCAGTTTCAGTTCCTCACCAGCAAATATATAGTCATGATTCTACCTCTTATTGCATTATCATGAGGATGAAACAAAATAGTGTGTAGAGAGCTTAGCCTGGTGCCCAGCATAGAGAAACACTCACTACATGGAAATTAATATGCTTTTTAAAGACTTTTTATTTTATTTCTTTTTATTTATTTATTTTAGAGAGGAGACACAGAGTGAGTGAGAGAGAGAGAGAGAGAAAGCGGGGAGGAGCTAGAAGCATCAACTCCCATATATGCCTTGACCAGACCAGTGCAGGGTTTTGAACTGGCGATCTCAGTGTTCCCAGGTCGACGCTTTATCCACTGCACCACCACAGGTCAGACCTAATATGTTTTTGATACTGGTTTTTAGAGATCTCTTTCTCCCGTGACCTCATCTTATCCTCACGACATCCTTCTAACAAATGTCCATCAGATATCCTGGTTGCTTCTTTCCTCACACAAAAGTATTTTTTCACTATATCAGTCAAGAATATAAAACTATGACTGCTGCCTTGAATGAGTGAAAGGGTATCAGTGAAGCTCCCAAAATTATCTGCAGAATTTACCTGAAAGTGCATATGTGCTCCTTTTCTGGGGAGCGGGCCTATAGTTTGAGAAGACTCATGGAAGTGTCCAGATGCACAAAGCATGAAACAACACATTATAAAAAGAAAAGCTTTTTTGCTGAATACTTCTTTTGCAACCGATACCTACACAATACATACACCAGTGTACAATAAACCTAATGCAATTGCTAGCACATTATAACAACCTCCAAACTAAGCCTTATATAATTATTTCAAATATTTGGCATTAGGCTACATTAAACATTCCCATCAATTTGTAAACAATAATATAAATGGAGCTACTTTAAAATAGAGCCAGAGTTGGCATGCCAGAGGAACTGCCTTGCACATCTTATACCTCAAACCTTGCAATGTTAAAACAGGGAAAAATATGCTCTGGCCAGGTAACTCAGTTGGTTAGAGCATCATCGCAATACACCAATGTTGTGAGTTCAATTTCCTATTGGGGCACATACAACAATCAACCAATAAATACATAACTAAATGGAACAACAAACCAATGTTTCTCTCTCTCAATCTCTCTCTTTCAATCTCTCTTCCTATCTCTCTAAAATCAATTTAAAAAATTTAAAAATAAACCAATATAAAGATTAAGGATTATTTTTTAAAAAACAATACAGGGCAAAATAACCTTTAGACTGGGCCTAAGCAAACTTGTGTCCCCAAAAAACTGTTTACAAAGATAATGAAAAAATAGTTATTATGACTACTGGACTGATGGCTACCAAATGAAAGTTAAAAGCCTTCTTTAGAGCCTGACATGCGGTGGCGCAGTGAATCAAGCATCGACCTGGAACTCTGAAGTCACCGGTTCAAAACCCTGAGCTTGCCTGGTCAAGGCACATATGGGAGTTGATGCTTCCTGCTCTTCCTCCTTCTCCCTTCTCTCCCTCTCCAAAAAGGATAAAGTCTAATAAATATATATATTTACTTATTTTAAAAAAGCTTCTTTATAATTAGCATTACTAATTAGCTTACCTGCACCTACAGAAATGCATTCCCTCTATCGATATAACTGTTCCCCTTCCCTTTCTCACAAATACCCCTTGCCCTTGCTCATAATTGGACCACTATTTGGACTTTTGCCTGAATCGGTGCTTCTGGAATAGCTTATTCTTATTGATCTCAATAAATGTTTGCTTGACCTGACCAGGTGGTGGTGCAGTGGATAGAGCGACGGACTGGGATGCGAGGACCCAGGTTCGAGACCCCAAGCTCGCCAGCTTGAGCGTGGGCCCATCTGGCTTGAGCAAAAAAGCTCACCAGCTTGGACCCAAGGTCACTGGCTCGAGCAAGGGGTTACTCGGTCTGCTAAAGGCCCGTGGTCAAGGCACATGTGAGAAAGCAATCAACGAACAACTAAGGTGTCGCAACGAAAAACTGATGATTGATGCTTCTCATCTCTGTCTGTTCCTGTCTGTCTGTCCCTATCTATCCCTCTCTCTGACTCTCTCTCTGTCCCTGTAAAAATAAATAAACAAATAAATAAATAAATGCTTGTCTCTCACTCTGGAAGACTTTTTTATTTTTAGGTTACCATATAGAATCTTCACTTTTATCTGAATATTTTGGCTCTATGTAGAGACAACTTAGCTCTCTCTTGTCTTAACTGTTGCCCATGTTTTTTCCTGCCATTCCCACCCAGCCTGGGCTAAGGATAGGGTAGAGACAGGCAGGAGGTAATGTTTCTGGTTCTCTTTAGAAGGCTATCCTCTAGACTCTGTAGCCAACATTATCAGTTTCCCACCCAGAATCCCACTATGCACATTCCCCAGTGTGCCATAGACTTTCCTGAATTTGGCCCTACTCTCAGGCCCAAAAGATTAGTCTTGATAATTATAGTAGTTTTATTCCCCTTGCTAAGAATTGGCTCAAGAAGGAACATGTAACTCATTTCTGGTGAATGAGAGTGGAGGGTAACTTTTCTGGGAATGCTTCTGGAAAAGGTCTTTCAGTATTTAAAAAGAACCACAAAGAATAGAGGTTTGTTTTTTACCTCTGAACATGGTTGTGCAGAGATATGATCACTGGAGTTATGGCAGTCATATTGTACCATGAGAAAAAATGGCCAATATGGTAAGGAAGGCTGAGCCAAAAATATAGAAAAGTCTTAGATCTTTGATGAAGTTGATAAAATTCTGAAATAACCAACCAAGGAACTGCCCTCTTTCTAAACTCCATGTTATCTGAGACAGAAAATGCCCTTAGGAGGGCATTTTAAGCCATTTTGAATTAAGTTGACAGTGACTTGTTGGCCAAAGTATCCTAATTAATATAAGCCCCATGCTATGGAATCACCATGAAATGTCTTAAAGTAAGATCATTTTGCTATTTTTGAGATAGACTCGTCTTATAGGGAATAAAAATTCTAATGTAACTAGATAAATTACCAAAATAGGAGGGGTTGCAAGTTCTCACGAGTTAATCCATACAACCCCAAATTGCAAAATTTAGAAGGGACATAAAGGATAATTTAGGTAATTTTCAAACCTTGACCAATGGAGCCCTATAATTATATAGAGATGCTCTAGAAAACTAAAAATATTTGATTCAAATTCACTTTTTGTTTTATCATTTTAAAAAATTATAGCTATACATTTCATATAACAAATAGTCACACACTAGAGAGAACCAGCATATTAGATTTTTTTTCATTTTTACATATTTCAGTTTATACAGCTCCTGCCATAAATATTTGTCAAATATTCACTGATTCAGAATATTGCATCTTTGTATAGGTCCTTACTTTATTATTATTATTATTATTTTATTATTATTATTTTCAAATGCAGTCCTTCCCACATCTGTTCACATAAAATAGCTCACATAAGTATCAACTATAGCATGCATGAGCCCTATGAAATTAAATGCCAGGTAAAATGTACTTTTGCTCAGCACCATGTGTGGTCATAGTATAATGATTAATTTTAAAACAACACTTGGACAGTGGTTGTGGCACAATAATTGTGTCACACGAGGTATAATTTTAGCTCCTGTTATAAGATTGAATCCATTTCTCTTCCTTTTAAAGACTGAATAAGTTCCTTGGCAAGGTAAAGCTTCGGGGTTCCTGCTGGTTAATTGGTCAGACCTGAACTATTACTTACTTCATTGCATTTGTCTTTGAACCATGAAGATGTACTTGGTTGAAACAACTGTTCACTGACTCCCTTCCTCGCGACTGCACATTTGCCAGTTAAGGAAAGAGAGCAGGATTTCTGTGCTGTTACCAATTCCACGTTGCAGGGAATTGTCTTTACACCATTCTGCATGCTTTTTGACCTGAAACCTTAGGGTGAACAAACTCTTAATATTTGCAACCACTCATTCATGTGACTAGAATTCTCCCACACTGCAACTAAAACAAAATTCAAAAATATGTTTAATGTGAGGCTAAGATTGCAACTGTCATTGGTTTTCCTTGTTTTCAAATTTTATCTATTCATTGAGATAGCCTTACTTAACATGGTGACAAGTAAATGTTAGGAAACTAAACATAAAGTAAATTTATGGCCATATGTGTCATACTGATGGACAGACACCTATCCTTCCTGCTTTGGACCATGACCTTAAAAGGTTTTTGTAACCAGCATAGAACAAGTGTCAGAAAAGCATTAAAGAGCAAGAAATAGAAACTCAGTGGCTTAAACAAAGAGGGGCTTGTTTTTCTCACATAACAAGAAGTCAGGAGGTAGATGGTGCCGGGGATGGTTTGGCAGGTCAACAACATTGGGGCCAATATCTCTGTGATTTTCTTGGCCTTTCTCTTATGGGCACAAGAAGATTGATGATACAGGTACAGCCAACACATTCACCCTCCAGACAGGAAAAGGAACAAGGATGGCCCCTGCCTCTTTAGTCCCTTCTATTGGAAAGCAAAACATACCCGAAAAACTCCTGAAAACTTCTGCTTACATCTCATTGGCCAACTGACACCCAGTCCCTTCTGTGCAGAGAGGGTGGGAAAGTACTTTACTTCACTGGGTTTTATAAGCAAGGAGGTTAGGAATGGATGCTGAGTCTACATCAATATACACTATCTGCCACAAAGAGAAACAGATTTTCCCCAGGTTACCTTGCAAATGCTCCTTTCAGGAACCAAATAATACTGGCTTTGAGGAATTTAATAAGCAGGACTTCTAGGCATCCATGCAAAAACATTTGGTTAATTTCTTATTATATACCTAACACCGTACTGGGCTCTAAGAAGTCTCGGAGTTTTGGTTGAAGAGGCTCCCCCACCTGAGGGAGACAGAGATGAGCTCACTAACTAATTTTTCACAGTGTAAGGAATCATGGGAAAATATCAGTATCCATTTTTTGTATAAACAAAAGGACTGGCTCTCTAAGGAAACTTCGGATTTTGTATGAGAAATTATTTATGAAGATGTTCTCTGTCCTGCTTCAAGGTCCCTGTTAGTGTTACTGTCAGCAGCATGTGATAACCCATATTTCTCCGGCAGCTTATGTGGTCACCACATTAATTTGATATGACGGGAGAACCAGAATGTTGCCTGTAAATTATCTTTTAATGAGTAGCATTGCTACAAACTTCTGAAGCAAGAACAAATGTTAGGAGCTCAGGAAAGAAAGAAGAAAGTCAACATAAACAAAAAAGAAGAATTTAGAACTTGAAGCTAGCATCAAAAGCAATTCATCAACATGGATGTTTGTCCTTCTAAGAGTCTATCACAGGTCAGATGCCCTTTTGGGAATAAATGGCATGCCTGTTGCTGAAGGCAGATGTTCTTCGTACAACCTCAGGTTCTTTCCCTGAGCAACCATGTAGACACCGTCCTTCATACACTCAATTAATCTTCAATAAGCACCTATTATGTTCCAAGCATGGTAGCAGGTCCGAGGGATATTGACACAAAATATTGGTCCCTTACCTTAGGTTGCTATATCTATTGGGAAAGATTAAGACTTTGATGACAAATTGAAATTCAGTGGGATGAGTTGCCGATTAGAACTGAGAACCAAAGGCAAGGGAAGTCCTGAGAAACTAGGAATTTGGGTCAACCCTGCCTGATTCAGGGGTGGACCTGGGAGGGAGTGGATGGTGGAATGGGACATTGTTTCAGGCAGAGAAAATATAACTTGGCATGGTAGGATAAGCTCAAAGGCGTGGACATAGGGCTGCTAAATCGCATGCCAGTCTATGCATCTTCTAAAATACACTGTGCACTGGGGAGAATGGTGAGTGAAGAACTTGGAGAATTTAGCTCATTTTGAAAGTTCTTAGATGCCTTATGCACAAAAGGATAGGCCCAGCAAATGAAGGCCAAACTGTGTTGGATATTTGTTGTTTTTTGTTTCTACTTGCCACCAGCATTTATTTCTATGCCCTGTATTATAGGGGCTGGAAGCTTGGAAACTACTCATCCCATGCTCTCTTATCTCCAGGGTCAGAACACAATTAACTTCAGTCAATGAGACGCACTAGATAAAGATTTGGAGATGGAGGAGAGTCAGACGCAAGCTGTTACCATGTCTCTGGCAGTGGCTTGTCGATGTCTGGGCTCTGGCAGACACAAGGATTCATAAATTTTTTAAAGCAACCCTAAACCCTTCAGTGACAGAGACCACCTATGATCATCAGTGGCAGTTTCCTACAATTTCCTACCCTCGGTGGCGAGAGCAACATTTTAGTTTGTAGGGCCACAGCTGCAGAGGTGAACCTGCAGCTTTCCCTGACTTTCTTGACTCTCATTTGCATAACATTGTTGTGAGCACCTCATCCTTCTGTTAACTCTCTCTGCTTAAAATTCAAACAGCTGTTTTTCTTTTCATGAATAACCCTGATATCATATCAACATAAATGAAGGTAAGGGACAAAACCATTCTTTTTTTTATTTTTATTTATTTTTATTTTTTTATATATATATTTTATTATTATTAATTCTAATGGGGTGACACCAATAAATCAGGGTACATATGTACAATGAAAACATCTCCAGGTTATCTTATCATTCAATTGTGTTGCATACCCATCACCAAAAGTCAAATTGTCCTCTGTCACCTTCAATCTGGTTTTCCCTGTGTCCCTCCCCTCCTTCCTATCCCACTCTTCCCTCCCTCCCCCCATCCCATAACCACCACTCTCTTGTCCATGTCTCATATTCTCACTTTTATGTCCCACCTATGTATGAAATCATGCTGTTCTCAGTTTTTCTTTGTTTCTGATTTACTTATTTCACTCCGTATAATGTTATCAAGGTACATCCATTTTGTTATAAATAATCCGATGTCATCATTTCTTATGGCTGAGTAGTATTCCATAGTATATATGTACCATAGCTTTTTAATCCACTCGTCTTCTGATGGACACTTGGGCTGGTTCCAGATCTTCGCTATTGTGAACAATGCTGGCACGAACAAGGGGGCGCATTTCTTCTTTTCGAACAGTGCTATGGTGTTCTTAGGGTATATTCCTAAAAGTGGGATAGCTGGGTCAAAAGGCAGTTCGATTTTTAATTTTCTGAGGAATCCCCAAACTGTTTTCCACAGTGGCTGCACCAGGCTGCATTCCCACCAGCAATGCAGAAGGGTTCCCTTTTCTCCACATCCTCGCCAGCACTTATTCTGTGTTGTTTTGCTGATAAGTGCCATTCTGACTGGTGTGAGGTGATATCTCATTGTGGTTTTAATTTGCATTTCCCTAATGATTAGTGATGTTGAGCATTTTTTCATATGCCTATTGGCCATCTGTATGTCCTCTTTGGAGAAATTTCTATTCACTTCTTTTGCCCATTTTTTGATTGGGTTGTTTGTATTCCTGGTGTTGAGTTTTATAAGTTCTTTATAAATTTTAGTTATTAACCCCTTATCAGATGTGCTGTCGAATATGTTCTCCCATTGTGTGGTTTGTCTTTTTATTCTGTTCCTATTGTCTTTAGCTGTGCAAAAACTTTTTAGTTTGATATAGTCCCATTTGTTTATCTTGCCTTTTATTTCAGTTGCCCGTGGAGATAAATCGGCAAATATACTGCTGCTGCAGATGTCGGAGAGCTTGCTGCCTATGTTTTCTTCTAAGATGCTTTGAGTTTCACGGCTTACATTTAAGTCTTTTATCCATTTTGAGTTTCTTTTTGTGAATGGTGTAAGTTGATGGTCTAGTTTCATTTTTTTGCAGGTAGATGTCCAATTTTCCCAACGCCATTTGTTAAAGAGGCTGTCTTTACTCCATTGTATGTTCTTTCCTCCTTTGTCAAATATCAGTTGTCCATAAAGCTGTGGGTTTATTTCTGGGTCCTCTGTTCTGTTCCATTGATCTATGTGCCTGTTCTTATGCCAGTACCAGGCTGTCTTGAGTATAATGGCCTTATAGTAAACCTTGATATCTAGAAGAGTGATACCTCCTGCTTTATTTTTTCTTTTTAAGATTGCTGAGGCTATTCGTGTTCTTTTTTGGTTCCATATAAATTTTTGGAATATGTGTTCTATATCTTTGAAGTATGTCATTGGTATTTTAATTGGTATTGCATTGAATTTATAAATTGCTTTGGGTAATATAGACATTTTAATGATGTTTATTCTTCCTAGCCATGAGCACGGTATATGCTTCCACTTGTTTGTATCTTCCTTGATTTCTTTTATCAATGTTCTATAATTTTCCGAGTACAAGTCCTTAACCTCCTTGGTTAAATTTACTCCTAGGTACTTTATTTTTTTGGCTGCAATAGTGAAGGAGATTGTTTCCTTAATTTCTTTTGCTGATATTTCATTGTTGATGTATAGAAATGCCTCTGATTTCTGAGTATTGATTTTATATCCTGCCAACTTGCTGAATTCATTTATAAGGTCCAGTAGTTTTTTGACTGAGACTTTAGGGTTTTCAATATACAATATCATATCATCTGCAAATAGTGACAGTTTTACTTCTCTTCCAATTTGGATGCTTTTATTTCTTCTTATTGTCTGATTGCTGTAGCTAGGACTTCCAGAACTATGTTGAATAAGAGTGGTGAAAGTGGGCAACCCTGCCTGGTTCCTGATCTTAAGGGGATTGCTTTTAATCTTTGTCCATTTAGAATGATGATTGCTGTCGGATTATAGTAGATGGCCTTTATCATGTTAAGGAATGATCCCTGTATTCCCCCTTTACTGAGAGTTTTGAGCATGAATGGGTGCTGGATTTTATCAAATGCCTTTTCTGCATCTATTGAAATTATCATGTGATTTTTGTCCTTGCTTTTGTTTATGTGATGAATCACATTGATTGATTTGCAAATATTGAAACAGCCTTGCCTCTCCAGAATAAATCCCACTTGATCGTGGTGTATGATTTTTTTCATATATTGCTGGATTCGGTTGGCTAATATTTTGTTGAGAATTTTAGCGTCTAAATTCATCAGGGATATAGGCGTATAATTTTCTTTCTTTGTGTTGTCTTTGCCCGGTTTGGGGATCAGAATTATGCTCGCCTCATAAAAGGAGTTTGGAAGTCTTCCTTCCTCTTGAATTTTTTGAAATAGCTTGAGGAGGATAGGAGTTAGTTCTTCTTTGAATTTTTGATAGAATTCACTTGTGAAGCCATCACGCCCAGGATTTTTCTTTTCTGGGAGTTTTTTGATAACTGTTTCGATCTCATTTGTTGTAATTGGTCTGTTTAGGTGTTCTGATTCTTCCAGATTGATTTTTGGAAGGTTATATGATTCAAGAAACTTGTCCATTTCACCAAGATTGTCTAATTTTTTGGCATATAGTTCTTCATAGTATTTTCTTACAATGCTTTGTATTTCTGTTGTGTCAGTTGTTATTTCTCCACTGTCTTTTCTAATTTTATTTATTTGAGTCCTCTCTCTTTTTTTCTTGGTGAGTCTAGTTAAAGGTTCATCAATCATGTTTACCTTTTCAAAGAACCAGCTTCTGGTTTCATTTATCCTCTGTATTGTTTCCTTCGCCTCTATGTCATTTATTTCTGCTCTGATCTTTATTATTTCCTTCCTTCTACTTGTCTTGGGTTTTATTTGTTGTTGTTTTTCTAGTTCTTTTAGATGCAGGGTCAGGTTGCTTATTTGAGCTTTTTCTAGCTTCTTATGATATGCCTGTAGTGCAATAAACTTCCCTCTCAGAACTGCTTTTGCTGTGTCCCATAAATTTTGAGTTGATGTATGCTCATTATCATTTGTTTCTAGAAACTTTTTTATTTCTTCTTTGATCTCATTGTTAATCCATTCATTATTTAATAACATGCTATTTAGTTTCCAAGTGTTTGAGTATTTTTCAGTTTTTCTTTTGTGGTTAATTTCTAGTTTCATGGCATTGTGATCAGAGAAAATGCTTGATATGATTTCAATCTTCTTAAATTTATTGAGACCATTTTTGTGTCCTAACATGTGGTCTATCCTAGAAAACGTACCATGAGCGCTTGAGAAGAATGTATATTCTACTGCTTTAGGGTGAAAAGTTCTGAAGATATCTATTAAATCAAGTTGATCTAGTGTCTCCTTTAAGTCTGCTGTTTCTTTATTAATTTTCTTTCTTGAGGATCTATCCAGTGTTGTTAGAGGGGTATTGAAATCCCCTACTATGATAGTATTGCTGTTAATCTCGCCCTTTATATCCATCAAAGTCTGCTTTATGTATGTTGGGGCTCCTATATTTGGTGCATAGATATTTATAATAGTTATATCTTCCTGTTGAATTGTTCCCTTTATCATTATGTAGTGTCCTTCTTTATCTCTTACTACAGCCTTTGTTCTAAAGTCCATTTTGTCAGATATAAGTATTGCTACCCCTGCTTTTTTTGCATTTTCGTTTGCATGAAATATTTTTTTCCATCCTTTTACCTTCAGTCTATGAGCATCTTTTGTTTTAAGGTGTGTCTCTTGTAGACAGCATATGTATGGGTCCTGTTTCTTTATCCATGCAGCTACCCTATGTCTTTTGATCGGATCATTTAATCCATTTACATTTAAGGTTATTACTGATATGTAGTTGTTTATTGCCATTTTATTCTTTAAAGCAGTATTCTTCTTTTGCTCTATTCATTCCTCCCTTTAAACTGTTCACAAGAGGCCCCTTAGTATCTCTTGCAGAATTGGTTTGGTTTTTATAAATTCCTTCAGGCTTTCTTTTTCTGGGAAGCTCTTTATTTCTCCTTCAATTTTAAACGTTAGCCTTGCTGGATAAAGTAGTCTTGGTTGTAGGTTCTTGTTCTGCATTACTTTGATTATATCTTGCCATTCCCTTCTGGCCTCAAGTGTTTCTGTTGAGAAGTCCGATGTCATCCTTATGGGGGCTCCTTTGTAGGTGATAGCCTTTTTTTCTCTAGCAGCTTTTAAAATTTTTTCTTTATCCATTAGCTTTGGTATTTTAACTATGATGTGTCTTGGTGTAGATCTTTTTGGGTTTCTCTTTAATGGAGTTCTGTGTGCTTCTTGAATGTGTGGAGTGTTTCCCAGCCTTAATTTAGGAAAGTTTTCTGCTATGATTTGATTGAACAAAGTTTCCATTTCCTGTCCTCTCTCCTCTTCTTCAGGCACCCCTATGATGCGAATGTTGTTTCTCTTCATGTTGTCACAAAGCTCCCTTAGAGTTTCCTCACATTTTTAAGTCTCTTTTCCTTTTTCTTCTCTGCTTCTGTGCCTTTGTTTATTGTGTCCTCTAACTCACTTATTCGATCCTCAGCGTCATCTATCCTGCTTTTAATTCCTTCCATTGAGGTCTTCAGTTCTGATACTGTATTTTTCATTTCTGTCTGATTCTTTTTTATTATTTCAATTTCATTTTTTATACTTGTTATCTCTTTATTTAGGTGTTCATAATTACTATCCATTGTTGCTCTAATTTCTTTGAACATCCTAACTATCATTATTCTAAATTCTGCTTCTGGTAATTTGGTTATATCTGGTTCATTCAGGTCCTTCTCTGGGGATTTCTCTTGATTCATTTGGTTTGCATTCCTCTGCCTGCCCATTTTTTCTGTGTATAAACAAGTTGTGGCCACTGGAGTCCAGTAGGTGTTGCCTTTGTGTTCTCTAGGTGTGGTCTGTCTGCAGGCCCCCAACCCCCTCTGCCGGTGCCTAGGGGGGTTGGGTATGAGCGTTGCCAGCGCCGGCCTACTGTGGCTTTTGCTATGATTTCTGCCTCTCCTCCGTGGGAGGGGTTGTTACTGAAGCCACAATACTTAGCACCAAGGGTAGAGGTGAGCACCTTTGCTCAGCTGCGGATCGAGCCTATTTCCGGACTTCCGCCCAGAACCAGCAGTCGGAGCCTGCTTGCTACAGTTCCGCGGGTTAGGCGGGGCTTTTGACGTGCTCTCAGCTGTAAGCTTTTGCCCGTCCAGATCTTTAGCCCCGCCCTCGAGGCCAGGGCCCTTTGCGCAGGGTCGGAAACCAAGGTTTATTGGGGCGGGCTTGTTTGCTGGCTTCCGCTCAGCTGCGTACTTACGCTCGTCCTGGACTCTACCCCGCCCCCGCGTTCGGAGCCCGCTTGCGCACGTATACTAGCCAACCGCAGTTTCTCCGGCCCAGGGGGTGGGGGCTGGTTGCGTCAGCTCAGCTGTGAGCCCCTTCCCGTCCCTGGTCTTAGCCCGGTCCCCGCAGTCAGCGCCGGCTTGCCCAGGGCCTGCCTGTTCCTGGCCTCCCACTTTGTCCCCGTAAGTGGGATTAAAGGCGGGCCTGCTGCTTCCAGACCGCTTTTGCGTGTCCCCTTCGACCCTCTGGGCTAGACCGAGCTCCCACCGGCTTGGCCTCTGCCCATGCCGACAGAACCGCCTTTCAGCGTTCTGTCACCCCAAACCCTTAAGCAGCCCTCAGCAGAGTAGGAAGGGACCTAATACTCCACACTGTAGGCCTGGGAGCTCTCTCACTTGTTTCACAGCTCAAAACTGTCCAAACGCCTCTTCTAGGCTCTGGGACTGCAAGCTGGGGCTTGGTTCCTGGGACCCAGGTCCCTCCCTCTCCCCCAAACTTTCCTCCCGCCGGGCTGCCGTTTGCTCCGGGGAGCTGGGCAGCCCTCTTCGCGTTTTCGCTATTCCTACCAGTCTCAATAGGCTTCTGCAGTGTTCCTTGGTTGAAGAGTCTACTTAGTTTAGTTCATAGTTGGTTTATCCAGATGATGGTTCTTTAAATTGAGTTATAATCCACTTTCCTTCTGGGAGTTGGAAGTTGGTACGTCCGCCTACTCTGTCACCATCTTGCTTCTCTCAAACTTTTCTACACAGAACATCTATTTTGACAACCACTCATGGTCAAGAACATGTTTATGAAAGTCTGGAATTCCAGTAGAAAAATTCAAGTACACCACCTTTGTATGATTGGCAGAAGACATACCAACTTGAGAATTTTAGGGCACCACACTGTGGTGGCATACTGGTGGCATAGTGGATAAAGTGAGAACCTGGAACGCTGAGGCTGCCAGTTCAAAACTCTGCACTTGTCTGGTCAAGGCACATATGGGAGCCGATGCTTCCTGCTTCTCTTCCCCCTTCTCTCTCTCTCCTCTGTGGTGGTGCAGTGGATAAAGCGTCAACTTGGAACTCTGAGGTCGCCAGTTCCGGGACAAAACCATTCTTATTTGTAGTTAATATAATTGTCTATATAGAAAGCCAAGAGTTAAATTTTAGAACTAAAAGGAAAGTTTACCAGGTTGCTGAATATTGTGATTACTAGATAAAGAATCAATTGCACAAGACACAAACCTGGATATCATTCTTGATTCTTTCTTCTCTATCACCTCCTACATGTAATCAATCACTGAGTCCTGTTGATTATACCTAGTCAATACAGGTATTTCTAAAATGCATCAACCCCCTCCTCTCATCTCCCTAATCCAGACCACCAATATTTCTTCCCTCGATTCCTGAGTCCATTCAGACCACTATTTTGAAAATATAGACTGCATGGCTTATAAAGAACAGAAATTTTTTTCTCATAGTTCTAGAGGCTGGAAACTCCAAGATCAAGGTGCTGGCAGATTGAGTGGCTGGTGGGGCCTATGTCCTAGTTCTTACCATCAAGTCCTGACATGGTAGAACAAGCAAGGGAGCTCTGTGGGGACTCATTATAAGGGCATTTATCCTAATCATGAGGGCTTCACCCTCATGACCTAATCACTTCCTGAAAACCCCACCTCCAACAACCATCACATTGTGGATTAGGTTTCAAATTATGAATTCTGGGTGACACAAACATTCAGTCCATAGCAATTACCACAACAGCCTCCTAACTGGTCTTCTGGGAACAGTTTTACCTTCTTGCATTCCTCATGGCATAGCTCCTGTGGTCTTTCTAAAGTATTAACTCAACGCAGGCATTCTCCTGCCTCAAAGGCTCTTTGTGGCTCTCTGGAATGATCCCAAACCCCTAAGCATGGTTTACAAAGTCTTTTACAATCTGACCCCATCTACCTCTCCAGCTTTCTTTCCTTTTTCAACACACTTCTCCTTCGGGACTCCCAGCTATACAGTATTTCTTTCACACTCTCAAATACACCTTTTTATAAATGGTTATCTCCATCTGGGACATCACTTCCTTCTCCATAGCCCCTCCATACCCCTGGAGCTCCTGATCAACCATCAAGTGT
The DNA here is from genome assembly GCA_037038555.1 of Rhynchonycteris naso. Taxonomy (NCBI): domain Eukaryota; kingdom Metazoa; phylum Chordata; class Mammalia; order Chiroptera; family Emballonuridae; genus Rhynchonycteris; species Rhynchonycteris naso. The sequence goes on from CM072998.1 coordinate 132,662,812, forward strand.
GGGGTTGGACCTGTTCCCCCAGGAGCACACCACACACTCTCATAGCTCCCTAGAGCCCCTTCCCCACCTGGCATTTACCATGCTTTATTGTTATTGCTTGTTTAATTGTTCTGCATCAGCCACCTGGAAACTCCACCGAGGCTGCAAATGTGTGCACCACTGCATTTCTAGGACTGACATATGCAAAGTGCCTAGTAATTATTGCTGAAAACCTCTACTCTAGGTGTTTTTCAGATGTTGGATTGAAGAATGAGGGCACGGAGGGACCAAGGTAGGCAACAGACAAGGTTCCACTGATGGGTGATTGTCCGGCACAAACCACCACAGAAGATTAGATAGAAATTTATTTCCATCTCAGTAAACTCCAGAATGAGGTGTGGCACTTGCTGAGGGCACAAAATTTGGGGAACTGCAAAAAAACCCTCAGTAATCAATATAAAAAAATATTTTAATGAATGTTAGAGCCAGCCACCTTAGAGCTAAATGCAAAGGTAAAAAAAATCAGTCCTGTCTAGATGTAAAGTTTGCATGTTTTGTTCTTCAAGGAGTTTTTGCATTAATTTTGATTTTTGAAAAATACTAAATTATGTGGCAAGACGGTGATGGAGTAGGCGGAAGTTCCAACTTCCAGAACCAAAGCGGATTACAACTTAATTTTAAGAAGAATCATCTGGAAAAACCAAATTTGGGCTAAACCAAGAGGAATCTATAACCAAAGATCACCGAAGAAGCCACACTGAGACTGGTAGGAAAAGTGGAAACACGGAGAGGGCTGCCCAGCTCCCAGCAGTGGCCCGGAGGTACTCATGTGGTGGTGGGGTTTTACCAGAAAGGGGAGGGTCCTGGGCTCCAGGACCAAAGCCCCAGACTGCAGCTCTGGAGCCTAGAAGAGGTGTACAGACAATATTTAGCTGAGAAACAAGTCAGAATACTGTTTGTAAGAAACAGACAGATTTCTCAGACCAGAATTTGTCTTAGAGGGACCGTGCAGAAAACCTCTTTCACAACCACTCACCTGGGACTCTGGGGGATGGGGAGAGCTGAGAGGACTGGAGTAGCAGGAACAGAGTGTAATCTAGGGAGAAATACTTTGAGGGACAGCCACCCTAACCCCTGGGCTGAGTCACTTCCCAAATCTAAAGTGAACATTTTTCTTGGAACCAGCAATACCAGCAAAGAGAAGCAGGTTACCAGCCAAACGGAAGCTCTCCTGCTATAGTCAGAGCAGAGTGGCTTAAAAGTAGGGAGTTATCAGGAATACAGTATTGAGTGCTGAGGTCTGAGCGTCAAAACCACCCCCACACTGCTTAGTGCTTGTAGGAAGGCAGGCCCTGGCAGGACATGGGAGTGCAGTCCCGTCCATGGGGGAGGAAGCCAGGAGCCGCTGCGGCTGTGGCCCAAGCGCATAAACACAGTTCCACCCATGGAGGAGAGTGGAAGCTGGGGAACCTGCCCAGGCATGTAGCCCAGGTCGTGGCAAAGCAGCTCATCCCGAAGGGGCAAGGCAGAGGTCGCCTAATGCTTGCAGCACAAACGTGTGAATGCAGTCCTGCCCAAGGGGGAAGGCCAGAGGCCAGAGGCCGGCCAGGGCTTGCAGACCGGGCACGCATGCACAGTCCTACCTGCGTTGGCAAGGTAGAAGTCACAGAAACTGCAGTGCTGGCCGGCACTGGCAACATCTGTTCCTGAAACCCTGAGGTGGCAGTAGCAGTGGTGGCAGGCCTGCGGACAGATCGTACCTCAAAAACACAAAGGCCATACCCATTGGACATCTGTGGACACACTCTTCTAAAGGCTGAAAAGAACAAAAAATAAAAAATAAAATAAAATAAAATAGAAGGCTAGACAGAACAACACCTGAGGCTAAGGGGCAAACCACATCCAATACCTTACTTAACCACTGATTTATAGTACTGAGACCAACAAGTAGCCACCAATAAGAGGCAGCAGAAAGCAGATCTCAGGGGAACCTGAACATTTAAACAAACATATTCCAGGCCAAAAGCAGATATAAACCAGCCTAAGTAGATATTAACAGTGGCACCTGGGTTCAGCTGAGGTAGCCACAGGATCTGGATTGCCTGTTGCTCCAAAAAGATAGATAAGAGTCAGTCATAGGCAGTGACCACCACAGTTCTGTGCAAGGTTCCAGCCAAGAAGGTCCAGGAAGAGCACATCCAGAGGCCAGATATGAAGAGCATCAGTTCAGGACCTAACAATCCTTGTTAGAGTGACATCTTAAGAAAGGGCTCCTGCCTGACCAGGCAGTGGCACAGTGGATAGAGCATCGGACTGGGATGCAAAAGACCCAGGTTTGAGACCCTGAGCTCGCCAGCTTGAGTGCGGGCCCATCTGGCTTGAGCAGAAAAGCTCACCAGCTTGGACCCAAGGTCGCTGGCTCCAGCAAGGGGGTGCTTGGTCTGCTGAAGGCCTATGGTCAAGGCACATGTGAGAAAGCAATCAATGAACAACTAAGGTGTTGCAATGGCAATAAAAAACTAATGATTGATGCTTCTTACCTCTTCCCGTTCCTGTCTGTCTGTCTGTCCCTATCTGTCCCTCTCTCTGACTCTCTCTCTGTCCCTGTTTAAAAAAAAAAAAAAAGAAAGAAAGGGCTCCTTACACCTGACCCAGTTAAGATATAAAAAGTTAAGTAGACCACAACTTGAACAAGCTTGCAAACCATAAACAGAAACAATGGGAAGACAGAGAAATGTAAGCTATATGAATCAACAAGAAAAAGCTCCAGAAAAAGATTTGGATAAAATGGAAGTAATCAAATTACCAGATGCAGAGTTTAAAATAATGATTGTTAGGATGCTTAAGAATCTCAAAGCTACAATGAATGGACTTACTGAGTACCTAAATAAAGAAATTGTAAGCATCAAAAAGGACACTGAAATCATAAAATGGAACCAGACAGAAATGACAAACACAATATCAGAAATGAAGACTACACTAGAAGGAATTAAAAGCAGGTAGGATGAAGCAGAGGACTGAATCAGCAACTTAGAGGACAAGATAAGTGAAAGTACGAAAGCAGAACAGCAAAAAGAAAAGAGGATCAGAAAGTCTGAAGACAGTCTAAGAAAGCTCTGTGACAACTTGAAGAGAAACAATATCCACATAATAAGGGTTCCTGAAGAAGAAGAGAAAGAACAAGGGATAGAGAACCTGATTGAAGAAATTATAGCTAAAAACTTCTCTAAATTGATGCAGGAAATAGGCACACAGGTTCAAGAGATAACCCCATTAAAAAGAACCCAAAGAGACCTACACCAAGACACATCACAATCAAAATACCAAAGCTAAGGGATAAAGAAAGAATACTAATAATGGCAAGAGAAAAACAGTCAATCACCTACAAAGGAGCCCCCATAAGGATGACATCTGACTTTTCAACAGAAACACTTGAGGCCAGAGGGGAATGGCAAGAAATACTCAAAGTAATGCAGAACAAGAAACTACAACCAAGACCTCTTTATCCAGCAAGGCTATCATTTAAAATTGAAGGAGAAATAAAAAGTTTCACAGACAAAAACAAAAACAAAAAAAGCTTAAGGAATTCAGCACAACCAAACCAATGCTGCAAGAAATGTTAAGAGGCCTGCAGTAGACAGAACAAAGCAGGAAAAAAAAATCTAGTAAAAGAGGAATGTAGATTTAATGAAAAAATGGCAAAAAACAACTACATATCAATAATAACCTTAAATGTAAATGGATTAAATGCTCTAATCAAAAGATACAGGGTAGCAGAATAGATAAGAAAACAGAACCCATACATATGCTGTCTACAGAAGACGCACCTCAAAACAAAAGATACACATAGAGTGAAAGTAAAAGGATGGAAAAAATATTTTATGCAAATGGAAATGTAAAAAGAACTGGGGTAGCAATACTTATATCTGACAAAATAGACTTTAAAGCAAAGACTATAATAAGGGATAAAGAAGGTCACTACATAATGATAAAGAGAGCAATCCGAAAGGAAGAGATAACCATTATAAATATCTAAGCTCCTAATATAGGAGCACCTAAATATATAAAGCAGACTTTGATGGACATAAAGGGTGAGATCAACAGCAATACTATAATAGTAGGGGATTTCAATACCTCATTATCATTATCGGATAGATGCTCAAAAAAGAAAATTAATAAAACAAGAGCAGAATTAAGGGACACACTAGATCAACTGGATTTAATAAATATCTTCAGAACCTTTCACCCTAAAGCAGCAAAATATACATTCTTTTCAAGTGCTAATGGTACATTCTCTAGGATAGACTACATGTTAGGGCATAAAATGAGCCTCAACAAATTTAAAAAGATTGAAATCATATCAAGCATCTTCTCTGACCACAATGGCATGAAACTAGAAATCAACGACAATAGAAAAACTGAAAAACACTCAACTACTTGGAAACTAAACAGCATGTTATTAAATAACGACTGGGTCAACAATGAGATCAAGGAAGAAATAAAAAATTTCCTTGAAACAAATGAAAATGAGCATACAACAACTCAAAATTTATGGGACATAGCAAAACCAGTCCTGAGAGGGAACTTCATAGCATTACAGGCACACCTTAAGAAGCTAGAAAAAGCTCAAATAAACAACTTAACCCTGCAACTAAAAGAACTAGAAAAAGAACAACAAGTAAAGCTCAGAGGAAGTAGAAGGGAGGAAATAATAAAGATCAAAGCAGAAATAAATGACATAGAGACTAAAAAAAACAATACAGAGGATCAATGAAACCAAGAGCTGGTTCTTTGAAAAGGTAAACAAGATCGATGAACCCTTAGCCAGACTCACCAAGAAAAAAAGAGAGGACTCAAATAAATAAAATTAGAAATGAGAAAGAAGTAACAACTGACACAGCAGAAATACAAAGATTTGTAAGAAAACACTATGAAGAACTGTATACTAAAATATTAGACAACCTAGATGAAATGGACAAATTCCAAGAAACATAATCTTTCAAAAATCAATCTGGAAGAATCAGAACACCTAAACAGACCGATTACAACAAGTGAGATGGAAACAACTATCAAAATACTCCCAACAAACAAAAACCCTGGGCCTGATGGCTTCACAGGTGAATTCTACCACATATTCAAAGAAGAACTAACTCCTGTTTTTCTCAAGCTATTTCAAAAAATTCAAGAGGAGGAACAACTTACAAGCTCCTTTTATGAGGCGAGCATAATTCTGATTACAAAACCAGGCAAAGACAACCCAAAGAAAGAAAACTGTAGGCCAACATCCTTGATGAATTTAGATGCTAAAATTCTCAACAAAATATTAGTAAATCGGATACAGCAGTACATGAAAAAAATTATACATCATGATCAAGTGGGATTTATTCTGGGGAGGCAAGGCTGGTACAATATTCACAAATCAATTGATGTGATTCATCACATAAACAAAAGGAAGGAGAAAAACCACATGATAATATCAATAGATTCAGAGAAAGCATTTGATAAAATGCAGCACCCATTTGTGATCAAAACTCTCAGTAAAGTGGGAATACAGGGAACATACCTCAACATGATAAAGGCCATCTATGACAGATCCACAGCCAACATCATACTCAATGGGGAAAAAGTAAAAGCAATCCCTTAAGATCAGGAACAAGGCAGGGGTACCCCCTTTCACCACTCTTATTCTACACAGTTCTGGAAGTCCTGGCCACAGCAATCAGACAAGAAGAAGAAATAAAAGGCATCAAAATTGGAAAAGAAAACGCAAAACTATCATTTGTTGATGATATGATACTGTACATAGAAAACCTTAAGTCTCAGTCAGAAAACTACTGCACCTGATAAATGAATTCAGCAAGGTGGCAGGATATAAAATTAATACTCAGAAATCAGAGGCATTTTTATATACCAACAATGATCTGTCTGAAATAGAAATTAAGAAAGCAATCTCCTTCACTATTGCAACAAAATAAAATATAAAGTACCTAGGAGTATATTTAACCAAGAGGTAAAAGACTTGTACTCAGAAAATTATAAAACATTGATAAAAGAAATCAAGGAAGACACAAACAAGTGGAAGCATATACCGTGTTCATGGTTAGGAATAATAAACATCCTAGCCCCCGCCTGGTCAGGTTTTATTATTCTTATTTAAGTATTAAATGCATGAAATAATAAACTACCTTTCGGTATATCTTTTTTTATGCCTTAAACGGTCATTAGGGCAGAAGACCAGTTGTTAAATTATTTGAATCTCACTACTGCCTTTATAAATTAAGGGCTTTTATTTTATTCCTGGCTTGCTAAAATATTTATTAGAAATGGTCACTGGCCTGACCAGGCAGTGGCGCAGTGGGTGGGCATCAAACTGGGATGTAGAGGACCCAGGTTTGAGACCCCAAGGTTGCCAGCTTGAGCGTGGGCTCATCTGGCTTGAGCAAAAGCTCACCAGCTTGGACCCAGGGTCACTGGCTTGAGAAACGGGTTGCTCCATCTGCTTAAGGCCCGTGGTCAAGGCACATATGAGAAAGCAATCAATGAACAACTAAGGTGTCGCAACAAAAAACTGATGATTGATGTTTCTCATCTCTGTTCCTGTCTGTCTATTCCTGTCTATCCCTCTATCTGACTCTCTATCCCTGTAAAAAAAAAAAAAAAAAAAGAAAAGAAATGGTCACTGAAGTGTAAACAAACACTTTCCAAGCATCTACCAAGATGATTCTACAGTTTCTCCTTTAATTGAAGAAGTAGAGTATTACTTTGATAACAATAAGTTTCCCCAACTTTTTGTTATCATAAATAAACAATAAGCCTATCTATGGATCATTTTCTATCATTTGGATTACATCCCGAGGTCAAAATCCTTAACATTTTCATAAATGGAATTAGTGGGTTGCCATTTTAAATTAAGCATTTTCATTTTCAACATTTCCCAAATAAAACACATCTTAAAAAATGCTACTTAAATAGTAGCAGTCTTCCTTCCCCAGAGATCTGGGGGAATTGACACATTTCACTTCCTAGTGCCTCTCATTGTCTCTGTCACAGTTTGTGCATGAGTGCGAGGCTGGCGGTACTGACAGCACAATAGCCATGAAATCTGATGAAAATTTCCAATACAGTTTTATGAGAAATAAAAGAAACCCCTGCCATATGGCAGGGTTCTGTTGAGGGGATTCACTACTATAGAATCCCTGAACATCACTGAGGGCCGCAGAAAAATCGAGTCGGAGTTTAGGGATGAGAAAGGGCAGCCTTTTTCATGGCTTCTCTTCAGATCTTGGCTGGGATGTGGAGTAAAGATTATTTCATGACTGACTCACCAAGGGCAGATCAGTCTCTTCTCTCTTTTTTTTCTAGGAGTCTGCTGACTGTTGATTAGCTAGGTAAGTCAACGTGAAGTACTGCAGGGGAATGAGGTGGCTGCACGTGGTGACACTGAGGCAGTAAGTGACATTGCCCAGGAGGAGTGTGGACAGCAGCTGGGGAATGAACAAGAACTGGAGTGTCAGCGCCATGAGAACAGGAGCCTCCTCTGTCTTCGTGGCTGCATCAGTCAAACTCAGTATAAAGCCCAACACTCAGGAGTACTCAGTAAATACCTAGCAATGAATAAAGACTGAACCATTAAATCCTAGCAGGCCCCACCGTCAAGGTCTGAGCTAAGGAAGAAAATAAGAGAAGTGATCAGAAAATCGAGTGACATGAATACTAAAGAAAGAATATTTTAAATGGAGGGAATAGACAACAGTGTGCTAAATTTATGCTGCCGAGAAGTCGTAGCGGTGACAAAACAATTCACTGGAAGTTAAAAAGAAAAAGGTGATAGTGATGTTTGTTTGGTATATCTAGAAGGGAGTTCAGGGGGAGGTAGTCTAAGACAGGGGCACTGGCTCGACAATACCATCACAGGCCCGGCTCTTTTTTCTCTTTCTCTCTGCTTTTTTCAGTGTGCTGGCTTTCCTTCTGGTGTTACAAAATGGCTGCTGCATCACCAGATATTGTGTCTACATCCACAGCAGAGGGAAAGATAATGGACAAGAGTAAGGAACAGGCCAGCAGCATGTATTCATTTGTCTCAGGAACCAAAGTTTTCCCAGAACAAGCTTTTACTTCCTTCTCTTCTATGAGATCTAGGTCATACAGTCACATTTATATCAATTTCTGACCAAAAGTCTTGAGATTCCATTACTGCTTTCATCAATCAGATTCATTCTCTGTGGCTGGAGAAGGGCCTGCCTCTGAGACAAGGAGGTTTCCAATTGTGACTGAAAAAAATTAGATTCTATTGGAGGACACAAAGGAGAATGCATGCTAGGAGACAATGAATGGTGTCTGTTACAGAAGTTACTTTTTGGGGGGAGGACTTTTTCATTTGAAAAAGACATTAGTCAATATTCAGTATCTAAACAGTTGTGCTATTGGTTTTTCTTTCTCCCCATTGGGCCCCAAAGAGACAACACTAAAGGAGCATGCCTTTTAAGCCAGTAAGCAGCAGGGTGTACCTATTAGACCTCACAGAAACCTCACCAAAAAGGGGGAATGGGGTAGGGCAAGAAACTTTTAAAGATCAGCACACTGCTTGCCCAGACTGTGGCAAGCTCTCACAGCCAGATGGGGTGGCCAGTGTGCCCCAATCCCAAAGAAGAAAAGATTCAAAATAATATAAAGTTAAGAACAGATCTGTATATAAGTTATTCAAGATTTTTCCAGCACTAACTGACACAAAGTACGAGATGGGCTTTTAGAGATGGCAGCTTCAGGCCAGGGAAGGGTGATGAGATGAGTTTCATATGGCTAAATCAGTGGCAAAAACATAATTTTCTTTTCTCAGAAGCCACATTTGTTTAAAAGACCCAAACAGCATCAGCTGCACAATTTGTGGAGCCTAATGAAATATGAAAATTTAATATCCCCTGTTCAAAATTTACTGAGAATTTCAAGACAGAAACAGTGGAGCACTGAACTGAGCATGGGGCCCTCTGTGCTCTGCATTCGTCCCATGTCCACGAAGGCAGCCCTGGACCTGAAGCCATCCACTGAGCAGCAGAGTGGGAGCTCACCGGCCAATTCAGGTGAAGTGGGGAGAAGGGGCAGAGAGGGAATGCAGGTTGAAGAGAATGGGAGGTGAAGAAGTGGAGATGACAGCAACACTCCTTGGAGAAAACAGGCTGATGTCATAGGAGAAATCTGGCTAAATCAGGAAAGAAGAGAACAGAGTGGGAGAGGCTACAAGTACCCAGCAAACTGCTGCCCAGGCATTTTCTGTCTCTCTCTTGGGTCAGCTTGCATGGGAGTGACTTTCACACGGGGAAGGGGGCGAGCGGCTGGAGCGGAGAGCTCCACTCATCCCACATCGAGGCACATGCCTACAACCTAGGCAATCATGGAAGCAAAGGGCAGAGAGCGCTGAGTCAGAAAAGCTCAGTGCAGGTCTTAGTTCTGCTAGGGACTGGCTGCGGAGGAAAGGCATGCTGTTGTCCTTTGAGCAGAGCCGCTTTGCCTCTTTCCACCACTGACTTCAGTCCCCAATGCTAATTGCAAGAGGGTGTCAATTTTAAGAGATTCCATTCATTACATAATGACACTGTGAATGTAAGTAGTAGGTGGGATGGTGCAGGGAAGGGAGAAAGAGGAAGAGGCAGACAGACGTGTTTGTTTGTGCAAACCCACTCTGCTAGCTCTCTGCCCCTGAATCTGCCATCCATTGGAGACTTAAGTTCAGGGCTTATGCCGCCAGGTGATGTAAACAGTGCTTGGGTGATGTCACCCCCATAGATGCCAGGAGACATATATTTCATTTCCCAGAAGATGCAGCAGCCAGTACCTTCTGGGAAAACAGTGACTCTAGAAATAAGTATTGGCAGAGGAGAGATCTTTAATGGAAAAAAAAAAAAAAAAAAAGCTTTATGAATCTAGAGCAGCCAGGCTATAAATCTCAAAACAGAGAGGAATTTAATATTTTAGATCAGAAGAAAGCATCATCAGATGCAAAACAAAAAATTTCAAAGCCTATTTGAAAGAATCAGCTATTAAAATCTAAGTACTAATAAAAACCACATCTAACCGAGGTAAGATGCCATAAAAAAAGAGGCAGAAGCCCCTTATTCTCAGCTCTGTCATCTGGTAGAGGGGCGTGTCCTCCTCAGAGGAAAAGAAAGCAGACCCAACCAGGGAGTGGTCAGGGAGTGGTGGGTGGAGCCTCACTGGGGGCGGAGACAGGAAGAGGGGCTGGACCTGGAGAGCCAAACCTTAGTGTCACGCTGATGGAACTTACCTGATCGGTATGAAGCTAAAAAGTGTGAGGGAGGACTCATGACAAAAAAAGGACAAGTTGCAAGCTTATATAAAGTTCAGAAAGTGTCCTCCGTCACTTGTCAACAAAATACATTGGGAACTGAATTCTGTGACATTTTAAATAATTTAATGTGAATTCCAATTTGTATTCCTCCACAGTGAGTTCACTTTAAACACTGACTGACTGCGGGAAGAAAAGATGTTGGGTACCCAATGCTTTGAAATCTGTGGCTTTCTCTCAGAAGGTGATGCCAGCATCCAGGGACAAAATCTTGGCCCACTTGACCTAGGACATGACAAGTCGCTCCAGGACTGGCCAAGGCCAAAAGCAGACTAAAATCAGGGAAAACAATAACAGTCATGTACCATCTATCTCCTTGGGTGGAAATATTCCAAAGAAATGGGCACTGGAAGGTGTGGAAATGTCATCACCTTAGGGAGTTAAAGTTATATGAAACTCAAATGTCAGTTTCCATAAAAATACAGTTTTATTGGAATATCCCCCACTCCTTTGTTTACCATATTATCTGCAGCTGCTTTTCCAGTTGGAATAGACCTGCAGTAGAGACCACATGGCCCAAAGAGTTTCAAATATTTCCTACTGGGCCCTTTATAGAAAAAATTTGCCCACCCCTGGTCTAGACCTTCAATTCAACAAACTTTCAATGAGAATAACTTGTGCTGGGCTCTGGGCTCATCCCTGGGCACACTGATGAATGGAGCACCACCTTTGTCCTTGTGAGGCCTAAGGTCTAATAAAAGACATGCAGGCTGAATACCCAGTCCTCTGTGTTCCAAGAGACTCCAAATCCATCCAGGGACCCCATGAGGCAATGTGGCCCCTACAAAGTCATTCATGATCCTGCTGAGGGCACGCTGGTCTCTTGAGGCATGTCCAATGGCGTCTGCCTGGGATGGGTATAGACTGGACCTGACATCCAACTGCCACCCTGCCCCAGCCAGTTCTGACTGGCTCTTTGCAAATAGGTGTGGGAAGATCCAGTCATGATGGGTTGAAGTCCCAAATCTCCACTAGTCCATGGGGTACCTCTCCCCTGTGTATAGCTGTGTACCCATTCCTTTGGCAGATTGTTTTATTGTTGCAATATTACCATTTTATTGTGGGTAGTGCATGTAATCAGGTCTCTCTTACTACTCTAAAAGCCTCAGGACATGTAATGTCTCCTTCCCTGGGTGGACTCACCAAATCTCTCTTTGGCCATAGGTTTCTCACAGAGGGCAGAGGCAGAGCCAGCAATATTCAGCACTGAGCATGAAACAGTAACAACAATGTAGTGCATGATAAAAATAATGTACAAAATGTCGGGAGCCTGAGTGCTAACCTGTTTGGTGCAGAACTAGAGGATCCCTCAGCTAAGTGAAAGGAAAAAAGTCTAAATTTAAAAGTTAGACAGGCCAAGGGTTTCTGCTTCTTTCAATGTCCAGGGTGCCCACGTGCTGTTCTAGTGTGATTGATGAGCTGAACTAAAAGGTAACAGGTAGGGCTTACTTGAATTTTGAAAAAGATAACTAAGAAAGTAGGCACTGGCGAAGATGGCGACAGAGTAGGCGGACGTACCAAATTCCAACTCCCAGAAGCAAAGTGGATTATAACTCAATTTAAAGAACCATCATCTGGATAAACCAACTATGAACTAAACTAAGTGGACTCTTCAACCAAGGAACACAGAAGAAGCCACACTGAGACTGGTAGGAATAGCGAAAACGCAAAGAGGGCTGCCCAGCTCCCCGGAGCAAATGGCAGCCCGGAGAGACCCGCGGGGCGGGAGGAAAGTTTGGCGGAGAGGGAGGGACCTGGGTCCCAGGAACCAAGCCCCAGCCTGCAGTCATAGAGCCTAGAAGAGGCGTTTGAACAGTTTTGAGCTGTGAAACAAGTGAGGGAGCTCCCAGGCCTACAGTGTGGAGTATTAGGTCCCTTCCTACTCTGCTGAAGGCTGCTTAAGGGTTTGGGGCGACAGGACGCTGAAACACGGTTCTGTCGGCGTGGGCAGAGGCCAAGCCAGTGGGAGCTCGGTCTAGCCCAGAAGGTCAGAGGGGACGCGTGAAAGCGGACCGGCAGCTGCGGGCCTGCCTTTAACCCCACTTATGGGGACAAAGCGGGAGGCCAGGAACGGGCAGAAATCTGCTCTACGACCCTGCGCAGGCCGGCCCTGACCGCGGGGACTGGGCTAGGACCAGGGACGGGCAAGGGCTCGCGGCTGAGCTCAGGCTACCAGCCCCCCCACCCAGGCCGGAGAAACCGCGGTTGGCCAGTTTACGTGCGCGAGCGGGCTCCTAGCGCGGGAACGGGCTAGACCCCGAAACAAGTGGAAGCTCACAGTTGAACTCACGCTACTATCCCCGCCCGGCCAGAGAAACTGTGAATTGCATTCGTACGTGCACGAGCAGGCTCCGAACGCGGGAGCGGGGTAGAGTCGGGGACGAGCGGAAGTATGCAGCTGAGCGGAAGCCAGCAAACACGCCCGCCCCAATAAACCTGGGTTTGCGACTCTGCACAGAAGGGCCCTGGCCTTGAGGGCGGGGTTAAATCTCCAGACGGGCAAACGCTCACAGCTGAGAGCACGTCAAAAGCCCCGACCAACCTGAGAAACTGTGGCGAGCAGGCTCTGACTGAGAGTACTGGGCGGAAGTCTGGGAATAGGCTGGGTCTGCAGCTGAGCAAAGGTGCTCACCTCTACCCTTGGTGCTAAGACTTGTGGCTTCAGTGACAGCCCCGCCCACAGAGGAGAGGCAAAAATCACAGCAAAAGCCACAGTGGGCCGGCGCTGGTAACGCTCATACCCAACCACCCTAGCACTGGCAGAGTGGGTGGGGGGCCTGCAGACAGACCACACCTAGAGAACACAAAGGCAACACCTACTGGACTCCAGTGGCCACAACTTGCTTATACACAGAAAAAATGGGCAGACAGAGGAATGCAAACCAAATGAATCAAGAGAAATCCCCAGAGAAGGACCTGAATGAACCAGATATAACCAAATTACCAGAAGCAGAATTTAGAATAATGATAGTTAGGATGTTCAAAGAAATTAGAGCAACAATGGATAGTCATTATGAACACCTAAATAAAGAGATAACAAGTATAAAAAACGAAATTGAAATAATAAAAAAGAATCAGACAGAAATGACAAATACAGTATCAGAACTGAAGACCACAATGGAAGGAATTAAAAGCAGGATGAATCACGCTGAGGATCGAATAAGCGAGTTAGAGGACACAATAAACAAAGGCACAGAAGCAGAGAAGAAAAAGGAAAAGAGACTTAAAAATGTGAGGAAGCTCTAAGGGAGCTTTGTGACAACATGAAGAGAAACAATATTCGCATCATAGGGGTGCCTGAAGAAGAGGAGAGAGGACAGGAAATGGAAACTTTGTTCAATAAAATTATAGCAGAAAACTTCCCTAAATTAAGGCTGGGAAACACTCCACATGTTCAAGAAGCACACAGAACTCCATTAAAGAGAAACCCAAAAAGATCTACACCAAGACACATCATAGTTAAAATACCAAAGCTAATGGATAAAGAAAAAATTTTAAAAGCTGCTAGAGAAAAAAAGGCTATCACCTACAAAGGAGCCCCCATAAGGATGACATCGGACTTCTCAACAGAAACACTTGAGGCCAGAAGGGAATGGCAAGATATAATCAAAGTAATGCAGAACAAGAACCTACAACCAAGACTACTTTATCCAGCAAGGCTAACGTTTAAAATTGAAGGAGAAATAAAGAGCTTCCCAGAAAAAGAAAGCCTGAAGGAATTTATAAAAACCAAACCAATTCTGCAAGAGATACTAAGGGGCCTCTTGTGAACAGTTTAAAGGGAGGAATGAATAGAGCAAAAGAAGAATACAGCTTTAAAGAATAAAATGGCAATAAACAACTACATATCAGTAATAACCTTAAATGTAAATGGATTAAATGATCCGATCAAAAGACATAGGGTAGCTGCATGGATAAAGAAACAGGACCCATACATATGCTGTCTACAAGAGACACACCTTAAAACAAAAGATGCTCATAGACTGAAGGTAAAAGGATGGAAAAAAATATTTCATGAAAATGGAAATGAAAAAAAAGCAGGGGTAGCAATACTTATATCAGACAAAATGGACTTTAAAACAAAGGCTGTAGTAAGAGATAAAGAAGGACACTACATAATGATAAAGGGAACAATTCAACAGGAAGATATAACTATTATAAATATCTATGCACCAAATATAGGAGCCCCAACATACATAAAGCAGACTTTGATGGATATAAAGGGCGAGATTAACAGCAATACTATCATAGTAGGGGATTTCAATACCCCTCTAACAACACTGGATAGATCCACAAGAAAGAAAATTAATAAAGAAACAGCAGACTTAAAGGAGACACTAGATCAACTTGATTTAATAGATATCTTCAGAACTTTTCACCCTAAAGCAGTAGAATATACATTCTTCTCAAGCGCTCAAGGTACGTTTTCTAGGATAGACCACATGTTAGGACACAAAAATGGTCTCAATAAATTTAAGAAGATTGAAATCATATCAAGCATTTTCTCTGATCACAATGCCATGAAACTAGAAATTAACCACAAAAGAAAAACTGAAAAATACTCAAACACTTGGAAACTAAATAGCATGTTATTAAATAATGAATGGATTAACAATGAGATCAAAGAAGAAATAAAAAAGTTTCTAGAAACAAATGATAATGAGCATACATCAACTCAAAATTTATGGGACACAGCAAAAGCAGTTCTGAGAGGGAAGTTTATTGCACTACAGGCATATCATAAGAAGCTAGAAAAAGCTCAAATAAGCAACCTGACCCTGCATCTAAAAGAACTAGAAAAACAACAACAAATAAAACCCAAGACAAGTAGAAGGAAGGAAATAATAAAGATCAGAGCAGAAATAAATGACATAGAGGCGAAGGAAACAATACAGAGGATCAATGAAACCAGAAGCTGGTTCTTTGAAAAGGTAAACAAGATTGATGAACCTTTAACTAGACTCACCAAGAAAAAAAGAGAGAGGACTCAAATAAATAAAATTAGAAAGGACAGTGGAGAAATAACAACTGACACAACAGAAATACAAAGCATTGTAAGAAAATACTATGAAGAACTATATGCCAAAAAATTAGACAATCTTGGTAAAATGGACAAGTTTCTTGAATCATATAACCTTCCAAAAATCAATCTGGAAGAATCAGAACACCTAAACAGACCAATTACAACAAATGAGATCGAAACAGTTATCAAAAAACTCCCAAAAAAGAAAAGTCCTGGGCATGATGGCTTCACAAGTGAATTCTATCAAAAATTCAAAGAAGAACTAACTCCTATCCTCCTCAAGCTATTTCAAAAAATTCAAGAGGAAGGAAGACTTCCAAACTCCTTTTATGAGGCGAGCATAATTCTGATCTTTAAACCGGGCAAAGACAACACAAAGAAAGAAAATTATAGGCCTATATCCGTGATGAATTTAGACGTAAAGTTCTCAACAAAATATTAGCCAACCGGATTCAGCAATATATGAAAAAAATCATACACCACGATCAAGTGGGATTTTTTCAGGAGAGGCAAGGCTGGTTCAATATTTGCAAATCAATCAATGTGATTCATCACATAAACAAAAGCAAGGACAAAAATCACATGATAATTTCAATAGATGCAGAAAAGGCATTTGATAAAATCCAGCACCCATTCATGCTCAAAACTCTCAGTAAAGTGGGAATACAGGGAACATTCCTTAACATGATAAAGGCCATCTACGATAAACCAACAGCAAACATCATACTAAATGGACAAAGATTAAAAGCAATCCCCTTAAGATCAGGAACCAGGCAGGGTTGCCCCCTTTCACCACTCTTATTCAACATATTTCTGGAAGTCCTAGCTACAGCAATCAGACAAGAAGAAGAAATAAAAGGCATCCAAATTGGAAAAAAAGAAGTAAAACTGTCACTATTTGCAGATGATATGATATTGTATATTGAAAACCCTAAAGTCTCAGTCAAAAAACTACTGGACCTTATAAATGAATTCAGCAAGATGGCAGGATATAAAATTAATACGCAGAAATCAGAGGCATTTCTATATACCAACAATGAAATATCAGCAAAAGAAATTAAGGAAACAATCTCCTTCACTATTGCAGCCAAAAAAATAAAGTACCTAGGAGTAAATTTAACCAAGGAGGTTAAGGACTTGTACTCGGAAAATTATAGAACATTGATAAAAGAAATCAAGGAAGATACAAACAAGTGGAAGCATATACCGTGCTCATGGCTAGGAAGAATAAACATCATTAAAATGTCTATATTACCCAAAGCAATTTATAAATTCAATGCAATACCAATTAAGATACCAATGACATACTTCAAAGATATAGAACACATATTCCAAAAATTTATATGGAACCAAAAAAGAACACGAATAGCCTCAGCAATCTTAAAAAGAAAAAACAAAGCAGGAGGTATCACTCTTCTAGATATCAAGGTTTACTATAAGGCCATTATACTCAAGACAGCCTGGTACTGGCATAAGAACAGGCACATAGATCAATGGAACAGAACAGAGGACCCAGAAATAAACCCACAGCTTTATGGACAACTGATATTTGACAAAGGAGGAAAGAACATACAATGGAGTAAAGACAGCCTCTTTAACAAATGGTGTTGGGAAAATTGGACATCTACCTGCAAAAAAATGAAACTAGACCATCAACTTACACCATTCACAAAAACAAACTCAAAATGGATAAAAGACTTAAATGTAAGCCGTGAAACCATAAGCATCTTAGAAGAAAACATAGGCAGCAGGCTCTCCGCCATCTGTAGCAGCAGTATATTTGCCGATTTATCTCCACGGGCAACTGAAATAAAAGGCAAGATAAACAAATGGGACTATATCAAACTAAAAAGTTTTTGCACAGCTAAAGACAATAAGAACAGAATAAAAAGACAAACCACACAATGGGAGAATATATTCGACAGCACATCTGATAAGGGGTTAATAACTAAAATTTATAAAGAACTTATAAAACTCAACACCAGGAAGACAAACAACCCAATCAAAAAATGGACAAAAGAAATGAATAGAAATTTCTCCAAAGAGGACATATAGATGGCCAATAGGCATATGAAAAAATGCTCAACATCACTAATCATTAGAGAAATGCAAATTAAAACCACAATGAGATATCACCTCACACCAGTCAGAATGGTACTCATCAGCAAAACAACATAGAATAAGTGCTGGCGAGGATGTCGAGAAAAGGGAACCCTTCTGCATTGCTGGTGGGAATGCAGACTGGTGCAGCCACTGTGGAAAACAGTTTGGAGATTCCTCAGAAAATTAAAAATCGAACTGCCTTTTGACCCAGCTATCCCACTTTTAGGAATATACCCTAAGAACACCATAGCACTGTTCGAAAAGAAGAAATGCGCCCCCTTGTTCGTGCCAGCATTGTTCACAATAGCGAAGATCTGGAACCAGCCCAAGTGTCCATCAGAAGACGAGTGGATTAAAAAGCCATGGTACATATATACTATGGAATACTACTCAGCCATAAGAAACGATGACATCGGATCATTTATAACAAAATGGATGTACCTTGATAACATTGTACGGAGTGAAATAAGTAAATCAGAAAAAAGGAAAAACTGAGAACAGCATGATTACATACATAGGTGGGACATAAAAGTGAGAATATGAGACATGGACAAGAGAGTGGTGGTTATGGGATGGTGGGAGGGAGGGAATAGTGGGATAGGGAGGAGGGGAGGGACACAGGGAAAACCAGATCAAAGGTGACAGAGGACAATTTGACTTTTGGTGATGGGTATGCAACCCAATTGAATGATAAGATAACCTGGAGATGTTTTCATTGTACATATGTACCCTGATTTATTGGTGTCATCCCATTAGAATTAATAATAATAAAATATATATATAAAAAAATAAAAAAAATAAAAAAAAGAAAGTAGGCACTGGCCAGGTAGTTCAGTTGGTTGGAGCATCATCCTGATGCACCAAAGTTATGGGTGTGATCCTGCTCAGGGTACACACAAGAATAAATCAATGAATGCATGAATGGGTGGAACGGCAGATCAATGTTTCTCTCTTTCTCTCAAATAAATTTAAATTTTCTTAAAAAAAGATAACTAATAAAATAAAAGAAACTCCTCTTGCTGCTGAGTGGCAGGACCATAACATGGTCCAGGGAAAAGTCCCCAAAATACTAATTGTCAAGGAGAGGTGGAGGAAGAGAAATAGGTCATGTGATGTAATCCTGTTGTGGAAATGAATTCTGATCTAATCTAGTAGTAGGATTCAGCAGAACTGATACCTAATTTTTTGTTGAGTTTGGCGAGCTGGTTGTTAAAACAGCACTTGTAATTAGGGTTCTCTCTAAGGTGGGTATCTGGGCAGCCACCGAATGTGGAAGTCACAAATTTACATTCCTTTCTCTTTTTTAATGTTCATTTGTACAATAGCGTATTCTAAGCACCCATAGTAATGTTCATTCCATTCATAGGTGAAAAAAAATTGCAAGTGAGGATGCTAAACAAGAAGCAATATGGAAATATCTTTAAAGTTTTATTGTTTTTTGTCAGGTATTATTTAATATTTTTTCATTAATATTTTAAAACTCTTATAATCTAGTTTTGTGTACCTCTTTTATTGTTTTGTTTGTTTGTTGTTTTTTGTTTTTTTAGTGAAGTGAGAGGTAGGGAGGCAGAGAGACAGGCTCCTGCATGAGCCCTGACTGGGATCCACCCAGCAAGCTCCCTACTGGGCGATGCTCTGCCCACCATGGGCTGCTGCTCTGTTGCTCAGCAACCGAGCCTTCTCAGCATCTGAGGCAAGGCCATGGAACCATCCTCAGCACCCGGGGTCAACTTGCTCAAACCATTCCAGCCATGGCTACAGGAGAGGGAGAAAGAGAGAGAGAGAGAGAGAGAAGAATGGAGAAGGGTTGAGAAGCAGATGATCACCTCTCTTGTGTGCCCTGACTGGGAATCAAACCTAGGACTTCTACATGCCAGAAGGATGCTCTACTGCTGAGCCTACTTGCCAGGGCCTTAATTGTTCTTATTTAAGTATTAAATGCATGAAAAAATAAAGTACCTTTTGGTATATATATTTTTTATACTTAAAATGGTCATTAGGGCAGAGAACTGGTTGTTAAATTATTTGAATCCTACCACTGATCTAATCATACAAGGTCTCAATATGGAGGGAGAAGAGTGTAGCATCAAGGAAGATTGTTATGGCAAGGGAATGTGATGCTTGGGAGGCAGGACAGTAAGAAACCAGGAAAATTCCTTGGCAAGTGAAATAGGGAAACAGACAGATAGCTGTTTTAAATTGGTCTCATCAACCACCTTGACTACCTGCCTCCTTCTCTCTTGTATGACCATTCCCTTAAGCATTAAACCCTCAGGACAATAAGGTTCTAATCAGCATCAAATAACCTTAGGAGAAAAGCCTTCAGTACAAAGAGACAGAGTTTTGGTCAAACAAGAGATGACATCTAGGCCTTAGCTGTGTTTCAGCTCCAGGCCCAGAAAAGCAAAATCAAATGAAGCAAAATCATACCTGGTATCAGGACCAGATGCAACCCAGTGCAGACCAGTCAGTAGACACTGACCCTATATGTTCATTTTGATGAATCAGTATATCAAAGATGCTTTCCCGGAAATCTCCCCTAAAGTTCCTGCCTTTAGAAAACAGAAAAAAACCCTTAAGACAAAGAACCCAGTGAGTGTTCTCTCTCTCTAGAGTGCACCTGTGCCTTCCTTCTTCAGGCATGTATCTTTGCTTTCTTCCTCCTAAGCTCTAAGGTCCCTTTTTTTGCCTCTGTAACTTGTTTCCCAGGTCTGAGCAGCCCAGCTGGCTCACTTCTTCTGCCTTTGTGGCTGTCTCTAAAAGGCCAAGGCAACTTAACTTGAAGTGGGGAACACACTATACAATATACAGATTGTATTTTATAGGACTGTATCCCCGAAACCTGTATAATTTTATTAACCAATGTCATCCCAATAAATTCAACTTAAAAAATAAATAAATCATAGACCTAAATGTAACACACACAGACAAAACTGCTAAGAATGAATCATAAGTTCATGACCTTGGGATGGGCAGAGTCACTGGACAGAAATAAAAAGGACTAGTCATTAAAAAAAATAATAAGTTGTATGTCATCAAATGTAAAATTTCAGCTCCTACAAAGACAGCATAAAGAAAATGAATAGACAAACCATGGACTGGGGAAAAATACAACACATACACCTGACAAAGAACTTGTATCCAGACTGTATAACAAATGCTTACAAATCAACAATAAAAAGACAACCCAGTTAGCAATGGCAGAAGACTTGGACAGACACATCACAAAAGATGCATGAATGGCCAATAAATCTACACAAAAGCTGTTTAAATAAATAAATATAATACAAGCCCAAGGAAGCTCTCTGAGCAGCATGCTTAAATCTTCTCTTTGAGTATATTTTTGTTTTACATCCTAGATAAACTTTTCTCTTCCATTAGAGTTCTTAGCTCTAAATCTTTTCTTTGCCAAACTCAAGAACCAAGAGCCCTCATTGCCAGTAACACTTGCTTTGGCAGGGGACCACTCAGAGTGAAATCTGTCATCTTAGGGGGGGAGTTGAAATGAGCTGTGAAATTTAGAAACAGGTAAAAGATTTTGATGGGGTGAGAGAGAGCGAATGCATTGGGTTATAGAATTTGCATGTTTGCATCTTCCTTCAGGGCCTGTTTTGTCCAATTGTGCTGCAGAGTGCCCTGGTGTGATGAGCAGTGAGTGAAAGACTGGGTTACACCAGAGCCTCTGTCTGTGATGTCCAAGGCCAGGCTGGTAGCCTAAAAAAAAGATGCACACTGGGACAGACCTCTTGAAATTGGAGGACCCTGAGGAAGTCCCACATGCACTGGTGCATTCACTGTTATTACCCCTCACTTTCTAGAAAACTGTATATGAACAAAATGTGTATTATCCTAATCAAAATACAAATGCACTAATGGAAATTACATTTGCAGCTTGCATTTGTAGAGTGCTTTACAATAGCAAAAGCTATTTTCAAAGGCATGATCTTCCTTTAGTCTTTATAGCAGTCATAGAAGGTGGCTGTTACCAGTTTTGTTGGTTCAGAGATAAGGATGGTGAGACTGATTGTGAGTGTGCTACCTTACATAGCAGTAAGTTCACAGGTGGGAAAGCTCTAAGTTGGTACGGTGGCTCAACAGCACTGTCAGTGACCCCAGTTCTTTCTGTCTTTTCACTCTGCCCTGCTCATCTCTCAGTCTTGTTCCAGTCTATTGTCATGGGTCAAAAAGATGGCAGCCACATCATGACACCACAAAACCCAGCTGCATAAAGGAACTGTATCTTCATTGAGTTTATTCTCAAAAAGGAAATCTTTGCTAGAAACCCTTCCCTGCAGAATTCTCCTGCTATATTAGCTGGAATAGGGCTATATGTCAGCTCCTACCAAAATCACTGGAACAGGGAATGCCTGATTAGGATGGGCTTGGATGAAACCCCTACTGACTGGTTTTACTCTAAATGCATGAGCAGCAACCACAAGAAGGTTCTTAGAGCCACCTTGCAATATACCATAATTTCCTAGGCTAGTGCTTCTCAAACCTAAGTGTGCCTCAGAATCACCTGGAGGAATTGTTGGAGCATAGATGACTGGACTTCATGCAAGAGTTTCAGATCCAGGAGGTCTTGAGTGGGGCGTGAGAATCCATATCTCTGACAAGTTCTCAGGTGACACTGATGTGGTGGGCCCTGGGACCACACTTTGGGAAACACTGCTCTAGATCATTGACTCTCCCACTGTCCTAGACAACACCTTTGGTATTTTTCCCCCTCAAATGACTAACACATCCCCCCACTTGCTCCCCAATCTCAACTGATACCTTGCTGCTCATTTCATGAAGGACAGAAGACAACCTGTTCCCGTGATCATGTCTAACCCTGTACTTGTACACGTTGGTTTCCTTTCAGTTACTATGAGTGAACTACCACGCTCCTTTTCAAGGACAATCCTACATCTGTGCACTTGACCTCATCTCCTCTCACCTATCCAAGAGCATCTCTCCAAAAACTGTTCCTCTCATCAGCAAACATGCTCTGATATTTTACATCCCTGAAACAAAACAAAACAAAACAACAAAAAGTGAAACAAAAATTCCCTTGACCCCAATCCTTCCTCAACCATGATATCAGTTCTGTTTCCCTTTACAACAACATGCTGGAGATCCCTATACCTGCTCTCCTCACTTCCTGTTTTTAATTCTCTAGAACTATGTCCAATCCCACTTTTGTTCCCTCATGTCCATTGAAGCTGCTCTTGTCAAGGTTACTGATGACTTCCTGGTCCTTCATTCTGGTAGAGAAGTCTCAATTCTCATCTTATTCATCCCATTAGCAGTGTCTGACACACCTGTCACTTCTCTCTTGGGACAGCCTCCATTGGCTCTGGCCATTACTCTCTCTCAGTTGTCCCTCCCCTCTGGACATTCCTTCTCAGTCTTTTTTGTTTTGCTGGGTTTCCTTTATGTCACTGACCTCTGAAGGTTGGGGGGGTCTTAGAGCTCAGACCTGCCCATCTACACCCTCACTTTATGCAGTTTCATCTAGTGTCAGGATTTTAAATGCCACCTACACGCCATGACTCTCAAATTTCTATCTTCAGCCTAAATCTCCCCACTGAATTGCAGACGTTTGTATCCCATTGCCTGTCTTCCATCTACAGATATATAATGGGCATGTCAACATCAGCACCTCCAAACTGGGCTCCTGCTACTCCCCAGCGACACTCACTCACAAATATCAAGTTCCTACTCAGAGCAAGTGGAGACTCCATTCTTCCAGGTCCTCATACCAAAGGCTCGGAGCCATTCTTGACCCCATGCTTTTTTCTCACATTGCATTCAAACCATCCACAAATACCACTGCGTCTACCTTCATAATATATCTGAACCCAGATGACAGCTTCTGCAACCACTGACTCTGGTCCAAGCCACCTCACTTCTTGCCTCCACTCTGCGAAAGATCTCAACTCATCTCCCTGCCTCTTCCCTTGCCTCCCTCTCCCCACCATCATCCATTTTCAACACAGCCAGCCAGAGTGATGCCACTAAAATGTAAATCAGATTATGTCACACTTCAGCTTGAAATCTCACCCAGAGCTAAAGCCAAGATCTTCACAAAGGCCTGCAAGGGCTCTGGCCCTGGATACTTCTCTGATGTCACCCCTTCCCCACTCTCTCACTTCTCTGCAGTCACACTGGCCTCCATGCAGTTCCCCAAACACACCAATTGCACGCTCACCCTTACATTTGCTGTGGCTTTGCCAGGGATACCCCTCCTGCAGAAATCTCTGGATCTAGCTCCCTCAGGTTTATGCTTGGGTGTCTCCTGAAAGAGATGCCTCAGAAAGGCATCCCTGACATCCCTAAATGAAACAGGAACAAATACCTACCTTCACTTCTACTGCAATACTTTCTCTTCCCCTTAACCCACCTTGATTTTCCTGTAGCACATATTACTACCTGGTGTATTACATACATATCTTCCTATCACATGTCTCTCCTTCTGGAAGGTATGCAGAATGAGGACAGGGAATTTGAGCCCCTATAAGGCACATTGTTGAATTAAGTAGTGGAAAAAGGAGCTCCTATAATAAACCAACTAATTGGCAACTGAGTTATACTTTGAACTCTTATGAGTTAGATTAGTGATAGTCCTACAGAGTCCTGTCAATTCAGAATCTCCAGACTGAGCTTCTGGACCTTTAAGGCCAAGAAACAGACTATGGACTATGTTATCCTTCTGGAGGAATTGTTGGAGCATAGATGACTGGACTTCATGCAAGAGTTTCAGATCCAGGAGGTCTTGAGTGGGGCGTGAGAATCCATATCTCTGACAAGTTCTCAGGTGACACTGATGTGGTGGGCCCTGGGACCACACTTTGGGAAACACTGCTTTAGATCAGACTCAGCCAGCCTTTTCTTGGACTCCCCAAGTCCTGGGTCCTTAGTATTTCAAAAGACTTGTAGTCAATTCTTTTGTCAATGCAGATAATTCCTCCCTGATTGATCAAGTTCACAATCATTTGTTTTTGCACACTGTTTTTGTCAAAGCTGGCTACCTGTATATGCACCCACAAAGAAACCTCCTGAGCATAGTTCACCCTCCCTTCCCTGCTGCCAGGTAATTGCACATTTGGTGAAAACAACCTGAGAAGCCAGGCGAGGAGCATTCTGATGACCATGTCTAATCGCAGGATAACCACTCTTACCCTGACGAGAAGATGGATTATTCTATCAGGAGAACTCACTCTTTCATTGCCATTGATGTGACTTTCTTCTTTGATGTGCACCAACATTTTTCCCCAGACAATGATGTTCTTTGGTTAAAAATAGAAAAATACAGCCTCCTGCGCAAACAACAAGAATTTCCATGAGGAATTGTCTTACTTGGAGTCTTGCCAGGGTGGCATTTAACACATGCCTGTGTGACCTGAAGTAACCTCCCCAGGTGATAGTTTTCCTCTTCTATGAAAGACTGCATTTCAGGTTTGGGAACAATCTGATAGATCATGAGATTAGCAAAAACAGACAGAGGCACCCAACTGGAAAGGAGGCAGGGCTGAGGCCTGCCCTGCTGCACCTTGCCACTGAGAGGGATTAAATTGAACTAATTGGATTAGAAGCTAAAACAAGGGGTCTGGGACGCTGGTAGGGGTTACAAAGGCTTTGTTATCTTGCCCATGGTGTCCCTGGGTTGGAGCACGCCACCTGAAATTAGAGTGAATTTCCAAACCCACCCGGTGAAATCTTAGCTGAACGGATCATTAATTCTCCAGCCCCTTCGGCAAGAAATTAAGAGCCAGTTGGGGACATTTAGTTCTGAGCAGGTAACAGAGCTGTGTCAAAGAGGCAATCAACACCTCAACTCAAAATAGGAGGTTCACCCTGTCAGCAACAGGGCCAAAGCTGCAAAAATGGCAGGAGGCCACTGAGTAGTAGGGAAGGGAAGAAAAGTAGGTACTCCTGAGAGTTAAGCAATTAGGGTTTGTTTTCCTTTACTTATGCACGACTTGGGTTTTTCAACATTTTTTTAATAGATGTAGAACTATTCACAGCTGAAAGTGCTTCATAAACTGCAAAAGTCTGGCGTGGGAGGGGGGACCGTTGTAAATTTTGTTACCTAGCTGTTATTATCCGCATAATATAGTTTATGTATTAAAAAGTTCAGGTGAATTCCCATGTTACCTACCTCCCAGTTACTCAGGTAAGATATCTTCGCTGCTACACTTGGGAAACTTGTTCATCTGACTTCCAAGATTCAGGTGTCTCGGAGGAATTAACACTCAGAATTTAGCTCAAGAGCAGAGCTTGTCACACTATACTGTCATCTTCAAATTGCCTGGGCAATTTTGTTAAAATGCAAGTTCTGATTCAGTAGGTCTGGGTGAAACCTGAGGTCCAGGTGCAGCTCATGCTGCTGGTGCAGAATGCAGGACCACACTGAGCAGCAGGGCTCTGAGCTGTGCAGTCTACATCCTCTGGTCTCTTTCCAATGATGGGATTTTCAAGATGGGTTCGACATATAACTGATGAGGTCACTTGCCTGGAGCAGGGGTTCTCAAAGTGTGGTCCAGGGACTAAAACACTGGCATCACCCAGGAACTTGTTAGAGATGCTAATCCTTGGGTCCCATCCCCAAAGCTTCTAAAGCAGAAACTCTGAGTGAAAGGAGTAATCTGTGTTTTGATAAGCCCTCCATGTAATTCTGATACTCTCTCGCGTTTGAGAGGCTCTGCTCCAGCATGTTAAAATCATGTAGGGAGTTTTTAAAAATCAGATCTGGGTCCCATCCTACAGAATCCATTGGTCATTCCGGGGCAGGGCTCAGGAATTGGGATGTTTTAAAGGCATGTGTGGAGATTGTAATGTGCAGTCAGTGCTGAGAACTGCTCACCTAGAACAGAAAGCTGGTCCCGCTCATAGAGAAGAGCTTGTTGTCAAGTGTCTCAGTAACCAGGATGGGCTGGGTACAGGCCTGGATGTCTATCTGAGCAGTGAGCAGTCTATCTGTGGCTCCAGGGCACTGGGTCACAGAGTGTGGAGGATGTAGAACGAAATCCTCACTCCTCACCCTGATGCTCGCCCTCATCCCCGGATATCCTGCCTCTCCCTTTGCTCACGATGTGCTTCGAATGAAATACCTCCCTACTACAAAAGTTTCATCCATCCTTAATGGCCCATATCAAGCCCAACTCTTCAGAAGTCGCTTCCTAAAATTCCTCACTAGGTTAGAATTATCCTTCCATAGAATTTTATGGCATGTTATTGGCATTATTATTTTACCTAGATTGAAATTATTTCTTGACTCTTCTCCTCCACTGAATTGAAAACTCTGGGGCAGGCAACAAGAACTGCATAACACTCAACTTTGTCTCTCTTCCTTTAGTGTAAGTGCCACGCTATGAACTTAGTAGACATTCAGTAAATGTCTTCTTGATTTTGGGGTCAGATACATGGGTCTGAGGCTTGTCTTTGCAGTGGTAGCTGTGACCCAGGTTGTTAGATTTCTCTTAGCCTCGCTTATCTTAACAATAAAATTAGCATGTTGAACTAAATAGTCTTTAAGTTCCCTTTCAAATATCAGATTTAATGATTCTATGAAGTCTATTTTTTCCCTGCAGAAATAGGTCTAAAGTCAGCAGTTAGACAGGTATGAGCAGATCAAGGACAATAGGCCAGGTACAGAAGGTCACCAGGGTAGAAAGCCCTGGGTGCCTAGCAACAGGCAAAACTGGGCTGAGACCTTGTCCTCAGGCTGATCTTTCCTCCCCTAGCATATTGCTGGTCATGCTATTTGGATCTCACCTGACCTTTCCTCCCCTGGCATGTTGCTAGTCATGTGGGTTAGACCCTTTAGAGGGGAAACTAAAAGAGGGTCAGAGATTAGCCCTTAAGTATTAATCCCCCAGTACAATGAAGTTCTGACCCACATCAAATGCATCTAGGCCTAATTTGTGTTCAGTTCCAGGCCCAGAAATCAGACAAGCGATGCCAGGGCTGACATCAGGATCAGCTGCCCTGACCTCTGCCGACCAATCAGTGGAGACCACGGGACATACCTGGAAAGCTGATGAACATTCTATTGAGGTCCTCTCTCTCTCTCCCTTTCTCTCCCTCTAGCTTGCCTGCAACTGTTCCCACTCCTCTCCCCTAGGCAACTTCTTTCGTCTCTCTCTTTTCCCTAAGCTCCAAGGGCCCTTCTTTTGCTTCTATAACTTGTTTGCTGAATCCATTTCTTGTCTGGCTCACTGCTTCTACCTCTGTGACTTTCTAAATACACTTTCTCTTATAGTTTGAGTCTTGGCTCTGAGTTCTGCTCTTAGCCAGAACTCAAGATTGGAGATTGCTGAACAAAGGTTTAACTGCCAGTAACAACTGGTGGTGTTCTCACGCCAACATTCAACATAAATCCTACTGATACTGGGAGTAGCTGGCCACTGAGTTAGAGATGGCCACAAATTCTGTGTGCCCTGCAAAGGGACATGGGCTCTATATCCCCTCCCCTTGATTCCAGGCTGTACTGTGGCTTGCTTTAACTAATCATATACTGCAGCAGAAGTGACAGTGTGCCCATTCTGGGCACAGTAAACAGGTGACTGAGGCAGGGTCAAGAGGAGGTAAAGGATGAGGAAGAAACTGGAAATGTTGGGACTCCAAAGAAAGATCTTTCACTGGGTCTAGCAGTTGGCTTTACATGTCCTGGAGCACTTGGTGTTAGACACCTGAACTGTCATTTAAGAAGTCTGGCCATCTCACTGGAGAGACTATAAGAAGAGGCCTGAGTCTAAATGTAGAAGGAGGGACCCATGGAGTCCAGCCAACAGCCATCCCTGCCAAGGAGCCAGGTATGTGAGTAAAATTGTTTTGGGCCCTCCAGATTAGCCCCACTGCTAGCTGAATACCATGGAGTGATCCCAGTCCATGTCACCTATTGCAGGAGAGTCACCCAGCTAAGCCCTGCCCTCATTCCTGATGTACAAAATCACAATGCATAATAACATGATTGTTATTCAAATCAAGTTTAGGGTAGTCTGTTACACAGCAACAGATAACCAGAACATTGTATAGTTATTCTTGTATGTGAAATTCTATGCCATTTAACATGCAAACATTTGATACATGTCAGAGAAAATGTATACAAATACACACACATACATAACATGGGCTTGTGGAAGTACGTGACATTTTGTGCTAGTCCCACTGATTTGATTTCTCAAGTAAATGGCGCATGAATACATTTCTAGAGGGAAATGCACAACCACTAAAAACAAGTGCCTCCTTGATGATTGTGCCCAAGGCCTATAACCTAGCACCAAGTGCAATGTCAGGACTTGCTAGTGAATGTAGGAGGAGCAGGGAATTATAATGAAGGCTCTGGAAGGCAGATCCCTTACACAAAGAAGTGTTTGTCTGCCCATGAACACAGTGTGGCCATTTCCTGGGGTGAAATGTTCAGTTTGGGAGAGATTTGCAATTTGAAAAGGGGGGTTTTGTTTCCTCTTCTCTCCAACTAATTTAAACCTTCTTTGATCCCAAGGGAGGTTTTTAGTGTGGCATAATAGGGACACTTTCAGAAGCATGGCCTCTTCTTCTGAATGTGTTTCTTATGTAAATGCTGCATGAAAGAAATTTCCCTCTACTTTACACTTTAATTCTGCTTTTAAAACCTGCAAAATAGAATCAGAGAGAAAGACACCTTCAACATACTTCGTATTTGATTTGCTTTTCATTTTTACCTCATGCTCCTCTGTTGAACTGGGAAAAAGAAGGAAAGGAAGGAAGAAAGGAAGGAAGGAAGGAAGGAAGGAAGGAAGGAAGGAAGGAAGGAAGGAAGGAAGGAAGAAAGGAAGGAAGGAAGGAAGGAAGGAAAGAAGGAAGAAAAGGAAGGAGGGAGGAAGGGAGGAAGGAAAGGAGGGAGGGAGGGAGGGAGGGAGGGAGGGAGGGAGGGAGGGAGGGAGGGAGGAAGAAGAAAAGAAAGAAAACTATTACTGTCCATGAGGCTGCCCAAATATTCCAAGAAATACAAGACACTTCATAATGATCTAATAATCCTCAAAATGCCTCAGTTAAGTCAGGTAGTTCCAAGCAGGGGAGTCAAGAGACATTAATTTAAAGAGGCTCCATTAGAGGCCTCTGTGCCCCCATCATGCCACAGTTCTAGGCACAGCAGGGAAGAGGAGGAAAAGGTCTGGTCCTTAGGTCTCTTTCAAAAATGGTTTTGTTTTTGTCTGACTCCCTTCCACTCCCCCCCCCACCCCGCCCTCAGGTAGAACTGGCCAGGTATTTCGTGTTTGTGGCCCATCCATGTTCCCCTACCAACAGGGCCACTATAAGGTTACCATGCAACACTGTATCGTACTGATTTGTTCAGGCTAGTCCTGCTTGGGAACACACAGCAAAAGTAATAGCTAAAGAAGACTGACAAAATGAATGAATAATATGCTTGGGAACACAGGGCAAAAATAATAGTTAAAGAGTAAAAATACGCTTAATGACTGACTGATTCCAACTCAGGTGCTTAGTAGAATCATGTCCTCAGCAGGTTACTTCATGTCTAAGAAGATGCTGGTTTCCTTTTCTGAGATATAGAGAATAGCGACTCCCCCCCATGGATGGTTGTGAGGAATAAAGGGGGTGACATCTGTGAAGTGTGTGGCGGTACATTCTCAACTAAGTTTTGGTCACTCCTTTCCCCCTGACTCACCTCCTACAGCTGTGAGGGTGGTGAGGGTAAACAGGGCATGGGCCTTGCCTGTGTGTAGGGGTACCTGAGAGTTCGCTGTGCCCATAGTAATGCTTCACATTCTTGGCATCACTTAAGTCAGTTAGTTCTCTTAAGAACTTGTCCTTGAACTTGAGGTTTAGATTCTACTTAAAAGGCAAATCTCAGGGAGGGAGAAGGGGAACATTTGAGGCTGTTGTCAGCGGGTAAAGTAGTCCAGACCCTCCTCATGGAACACACTGTAAGGCAGAAGGGAGGCACAGAGGGCAAAGGGTGCCATGGCAGGCTGGGGGATGAGAGGAGGGCAGGGAGGGGGTGGGAACGGTGGCCACCTTGGGACCAGAAGGAAAGAATCAGGAGGGGTTGGCTACCTGATATACAGGAGAACATTGCAAAGTCAGAGATCAGGGTTCAGTCCAGAGCACTTCCTGCTGCTGGAAGTGTGACTGTAAGCAAGTTACTTAACTTCCTTGAATTGCAGTTTTCTGATCTGTAAAATGGGGCTCATACTAGCTAACTAAGGGGTGACTCTGGGGGTTAAGTGAGGCAATATATGTAAAGTACTTAGATCTGTGATGGTGAACTTATGACACGCGTGACAGCACTGACATGCGTAGCCATTTTCAATGACACATGGCCACGTGCAGCCGCATACCAGATAAGTATAGGGCCGCATGCCGAAAAGGACATTTCATCCTCGGCTCCTGCATGGCCAGGTGCAGTAGCTGAGGATAAAACATTTGCTGTGGTGTAGACATTCAGTGCCGGAGGTCTGTAGGCCAAAACATTTTTGTTATTTAAACTATAAATATCGCGAAATTATGGTTTTTTTCTCAAAGTGACACATCACCTGTAAAGCCAGTATCTGCAGCCACCATCATAGCCACCTGGCCGATGCAGGTTCACATTGGATTCAGACAGTCGGTAATGAAACAACAGAGCCAAGAACTGGTGAGCCATCAGCTTTAATTCTAGCTTGCACCCGGCGGGCAAGTAGAAACACACACTGGGCTCCAAAACCCACTCATTCAGTGCTCACAAAGCTACTAACTTATCTGAGTTTCCTAGCATCAAAGGTTTCTAGCTCACCAGACTTATTCACCTCTGTTTCCCATCTCCTTCTCCAATACAAACTCTGCTCAAATTGGCTTCTTCCTCAGCACTCCGCCATCTTGGCTGCTTCTCCTCTCCTCCACGTGGCCTTAATCTGCTCTCCTCTCTAATACTAACCTCAGGAACCAAGAGAGAGCAAGCTCCCGGCCTGCCCCACTTTATAGTGTAGATTCAAAACCTTTAATCCAATCTACAAACAAGGAAGTCTCTGATACAAAGTCACTTATCTGAGACATTCTGGGAGGATTCCTCATGAGAGTGCACCACCCCACATCATCCAATTAGTCAAGGGTGTGGGGAAAAGCTTACTCTTAAAACTTGCACGTGAGCCTGACCTGTGGTGGCGCAGTGGATAAAGCGTCGACCTGGGAACACTGAGGTCGCCAGTTCAAAACCCTGTACTGGTTCGGTCAAGGCACATATGGGAGTTGATGCTTCTAGCTCCTCCCTCCTTTCTCTCTTTCTCTCTTTCTCTCTCTCTCTCTCACTTTGTGTCTCCTCTCTAAAATGAATAAAATAAAAATAAAATTAAAAAAAAACTTGCACGTGAGCAGCGCCATCTTTAACAAAGTGAGCATAATATATTTCATCTGCCCAACACCACCCGAATTATGCTTGGTTTTTTGGCGAATTTTGACACGCCAAGCTCAAAAGATTGCCCATCACTGGCTTGATGATGTTGGGTGCTCACCTGCCAGGCGATGTGGGTGCTGGCTGGCCCCACCACTTAAGCAGGTTAAGTTCCATCTAGATGTGGTTATTTCCCTTCCCTCACCTCAATTTCTCAGGCTCTGCTCTTTGCCTGGGGCCATCTGTGACCACAGTGACAGCCATCTAGATTAATTACGAGAGAATGTAGCTTCTCCATCCACAAATCCCAAACCAGAGTCAGGAATGAGGGAACAACAATTTATTATTCTAGCGAGATAGGCGGCCTCAGCCCCAGCTGCAGGGAGGAAACAGTGAAAACATTCCGCCATTCTCCTGAGAACTAGAAATACCAAGAGATGGAAGGTGGGAGGGTGGGCAGGGCTGCGACCTGTCCGGTGTGGGTGTGGCCAGGGCAGAGGCAGGAGGCGTGGCCGAGCCAGCCCGGTGCTTTAGGCGCAGGTGGGAACCGATGGCTGTCCTCTCTGGCGTCCTACCCCACACACCCAGCACTAACTCCTCCATCCCAGTGACAAGCTCCCGCCACTTTGTTTTTCTCCCCGGCGCCTTCCTTGTCCCCCTAACCCAGCCCCATCCGCCACTCGAGCGCCCCCTCTCCAAGCGCCTGAGGGAGGCACAGCGCTCCCCACCTGCCGCGGCGAGGTGGGGCACTGGGAGCGCGAGAGCGCCAGGGAGATGCGGCCTTTGTAGTCCTCTCTCCCCCTCCTCCCCTGGCTCTTCCTTACCCTTTTCCCTCCTTTCTCCTCCCCTCTCCTCTCCCTGTCTCCCATGCCGGCAGCCTCCCCCAGTGTGGACCGCCCCAGGAGCAGGCTGGCGCCACTGTCCTCAGTCCCAGCACCCTGATCTTTCCTAACTTAGCAGTGAGAAGCAGGAAAGACATCGCCGCTGCCGGCCCTGATGGGCAGGGCACAGTCGGCTGCAGTGCTGCTGGGAGAACCAATCCTGGGACCTGCTCCTGGGTATCCACAGCCTGGCAGTGCCCTGTGTGCTCAGTCTTGGTTGATCCCAGGAAACCAGACAGACTGGGTGGTCCCCAGACAACACCTGGGGAGCCAGTTTGGGGGAAAGAGAAATGTAACAAAGCAAAGATACCTTCCCCATCTCCACTTGCCTCTGGGTACAGAAATACTCCAACAGGGCTCAGGTTGTTCACTCAGCCCAGGGGGGTGCAGGGCAGGAGTGCAGGTACCCCTAGGGATGGGGCTGGAAGGGGGCCTCACACTGAGTCTGCAGGTACTTCTGCCAGGGCAGCCCAGACCAAGTGTGGCCTTATCCAGATTCAGCCCACACTTGGAAGCCTTTGACATTTTTTCTGCGGGGTGAGCTGCACTATAGGTCACATTGCTCTAGGAAAGAAAAAAAGAATCGTGATCTGAATTGTTGTGGAAAGTGCTTACTGAAAATCTTGTTAAGGTTTATTTTTAGAGCCTACCTCTGGCAGCCATATCACCAGATAGATTCTAGAAGGGCTTGGCTCTGCTAGCCTTTAAGAAAAGACTCATGGTGGAACAGTCTTTCCTGTGTCCAACCCTCACCTGCCTGGACAGGTAGGCAGCCCCGGGTGGAGCCACCAGGCTTCCTGGATGCACCCCATAACTTTTCCAGATATGAAGGCATTGCTCCTCCCTTCTTCCAAGCCAAGAAACCACAAAAGACAAGTCTCTTTATCCCTGTCCCCTACCCCCATGCCCAGCGGACCCTAGGGAAAGGCCTGATTGATTCCTGGAATAGTTTAATAGCAAACCATTACTGACAGCTTTCTACATGCCAGATACTGTTCCAAGTGCTTTACATATACATACAGTAACTCATTTAATTCTCACTGTAACCCTATTCCTATCCCCATTTTACAGATTAAAAATGGAGGCATAGCCTGACCTGTGGTGGCGCAGTGGGAACACTGAGGTCGCCAGTTCAAAACCCTGCACTGGTCTGGTCAAGACACATATGGGAGTTGATGCTTCCAGCTCCTCCCCCCTTTCTCTCTTTCTCTATCTCTCTCTCTCACTCTGTGTCTCCTCTCTAAAATGAATAAATAAATAAATTAAAAAATATTGTAAAAACAAAAAAATGGAGGCATAAAGGGCAATTTATCCAAAGTCAGTTTGTCTTGAGCTTTCTGATGGCTTTCCTCATCATAAGAGAGACCCTGCCCAGAGGCAACCCGCTTAAGCCCTACTGGCTGAAGAGCCCTACTGGCAGTCACACCTGGGGGACCTGGGCACAGGCGCTGAGGACAGGGGCAGGAAATGGGTGCTGAGGAGGACACCTGTGGCAGAAGAGGAGGGCTACTGCAGCAGAGTGACTGTGCATCACTGTCTTGCACCCATGCCAAGAGCTGCCTCTCTCTCCCTGCCAGGCTGCAGATTGCAGATCCTTGCCTCTTGAACTGCGGACTCTTTTCCCAAGAGCCTGCCAGCAGCTTCACATCTCCCTGTCCATTAGATTTCAAATAGCCACAGGTTCTAACAGCCGCCCTCCCCCAGTCCCCAGTTCACCCAGCTTTGCAGGGCAATGCGAAGGCTACCCCAACAGGAGCCTGGAGGTGTCACAGAGAGGGGTGTTACTCCCCACTCGGGTACAGTTAGAGCAGAAAGACTAGAGAGAGGAGGTCTCTCACCCCTGAGTTGTGCCAGCCGGGGATGGGGCAGAGGCTCTGGTCAGAACGATGGTGGTGGGAGATTCAGAAAGTCATGGGCACCATCCTGCCATGGCTCTGGAGACTCCTGGTACTGTCCTTCCTTTGGCTCAAAAACAGTGTCTGAACCCAATATCTGTTAGCTCCCTTCTGATGTGGCCAGGGTCTGGACACAAGGCGGGGCAGAGTGAAGAGGAGAGCAGAGGCCGGTGTGGGAAAGGGGGAAGCCGGGGGGGCTGTTTGCTGCAGGAACAGAATCTGGCTCACAGAGAACCACGCCGCCCACCTCTGCAGGCAGGGCGGGTCACTTCGGAACATTGCTGGGGGCCCGGGAGGAGCAGAAATGGAGGCCAGGTCAGCATAAGCCATGACTGTTTTGAGAGACACTAGGAACGTGTGCCCGTGCACACACACATGGCGGTCCGTCTTTTGCACACACTTTGATACACTTTATGCTCATATTGGTACATACCCATATTTATACATAAGACCACCTCCCCACACACACACACACACACACTGCAACCTAGTGAAGCACATGTTCATGAGGTTCACATTTGCTCCTCTGTGCCCACAGACTGACAGGCCCCAGGATGCCAACTGGGCATTCCTGGGGAGGGCCACTGGTCCACAGCTGGCCCTACAGCTGCTCAAACCCAGGCTGCTTCTGGGGAGGTGGGGACCCCAAGCCCCAGGAATCGCCCTGGATCTGCTGGACTTCCCATAGGGATTCCAGACACCCACAGTGTAAAGTAAGCCAAGACATTCTGGGAGTACTTAATGAAAAAGGCTAGCTCTGTCTACTTGGAACGGCCTAATGCTTCCATGGGTCCCTCTTCTCACATGGGCAGTGCTGGTTAATAGTGTTCCTTGGCTCCACAGTGTCCCCTGGCCTGGGCACCAACTGTCATGGTGCCCACAGTTTGCTCTGCGTGTAGATCCACACAGAGCTGGAGGCTGAATAGCACAGGGTCAAAAGCACAAATGTAGAGCTAGACAGCCTGGGTTCAAATCTGTGCTCTGCTACTCTCCAGCTGTGTGACCCTGGACAAATCACTTGACCTGTCTAGGCCTCCGTGTCCTCAGCTGTGAAATGAGAACAGTATCTACCTCCTAGGGTTATTGTCAGAGTTAAGTGAGTACATTTGAGCAAAGGCTGAAAGAGTGCTGCACTGCCGGGCATTCTAAGAAGGGCAGTAAACTGGTGATAGGGCCTGAGGCCTGGGGGCAGGCAACAGGTGACTGATGAGGAGGTGAGTGGGAGAGATAAATGGTCTGGGCATGCCCCCAGACCTGTGTCTCAGTGCTGTCAACACTGCTATTCTGGAGGGACAATAAATAGGTGCATGGAACACAGTGAACACAGTGTGTTAGAAGCAGGAACATTCTTTCATTATTATACAATAACATGAAAGATAATACCCTCCCTCTCAAAGCAGCCCAGGGCACTTAGAGATTGCATAGTCAGAGCCCGGCCTGCACAGGCCCTGGGCCAAGTAGCAGAGGCCACCAGCTGCCGGTGCTGGGCTGCTCCCACAGTGGGGACAGCAGATCCTGGGCCAAGGGCATCACAGAGAACCCTCATCCCACTCAGATCCCCATCCTCAAGGCCCCTGCCACCAGTTTGCCATTATGTGTCTGATCCTCACAGACAGGCTACCAACCATGGAGATCACAATCAGCTTAGAAGCCTTTGGGGGGCTCCACAGAAGGAGAGGCGTCCTCTTTGCTCACTGCACAGCCAACAGAACAATTGGAGTCATGTTGCTGCGTGCTGGTGCTTACTCCCTGCCTCCGTTGGAGTCTGTGTTTGCATCTGAGAAGGTCCCAGGAGCTGGGCCAGAGCAGGTGGAGGGAGGCTCCACACGGCAGGGCAGGAAGTGCCCCCACCTCCGTCCAGCACTAGCCCTTGCTGCATGGGGACTCCATTTCCGGAGGATTGTGCCTTGGAATGAATCGCACATGTGCGGACAGAGAGTTTTCTCCTTTGAGGATAAAAGCAGAGATGCACTGAAGGACTGAGTAGTCCAGAGAAATCTCAAAGCAACGATGACTTGATAGGGCCATGGAGGCAAAGAAAAGTTGTCCAGGATCAAGTATGTGTTTGGTGCAGTGAAGACTTGATACTTTCTCCGCTATTAAGCCATAGTTGCTGTTTTCCTTTTAGGAGAAAGAGAGAAGCATGTGCCTCCCAATTGTGGGGATCTCAATGTTCTTACTCCAGACTTCCTGCCCTCCTGGGCTCCCAGGTGCAAACAGCAGGGTGGGAGCTCACTCCTAGGTACATTCAGTGAAGGGTGGACAGACCTAGCTACCATTTCCTGACGACTGCAACTGGCACCAGGGTACCCATCGTCATAACACTGTTGGCCTGGATTTCGGCAAGGTCTAGGTGTCATATGGATGTCATAAGATGAGCAAGATTACTCTGTTCCTGGTGTTTAAGTAAAGCCGGGCACACAGTAGGCGCTCACAGTTTTTCAAGGCCTGCCTAGTAGGAGCAATAACCCTGACCACAACAATCACCAACATAGCTGTGCACTAATTATGGGCTGGCACAGTTCTGCAAGCTTCCTATGTATTATCTCATTTAATGTTCCCAGCAGCCCCGTGAGGCAAGCAGTCCTCTTCTTAATCACAGATGAGGAAGTGGAGGCCCAGAGAGGTTCAGTACTGTACTTAAGGTCGCACAGCTAGGAAGTGATGGGGCCAGTATTTGAACTTGGGTAATGTCCAAGCATTTAGCTGTGAGTCACTTAGTCCTTTGGAACAGGCCTCAACCCTTCTCCAGCTTCAGCTCCTGTCTGTTTCTCTCTTTTCTCCTAGCTAATACCCACTTCTCTTTCCAGATTCTTGCCACCTCTTTTTGGGATCCTCCTCTGATCTGAATTCCCTAAGTCCCCAAGGCTGAGCTGGGTGGCCGTCTTTTGTGCTCCCAGAGCAACATGTGTATGTGACCCTGTCTTTGCACACACTGCACTTGCTGTTATGGGCATTTATCTCCTGTCCACATGTAACCATTGAACCCTCAGGACAATGGTGATGTCTCATCTTTCACAGCCTCATCAGCACCTGCAAGAAGATTGGTACTTGGCCATTGCTTGTTGAGTTGTGAACTTCACTTATTAAGGGCCAGACTTTGTGCTAATAAGTACAAAGACATTCAGAGTCTATCAGTCCCTCTCCTCCTCCTCCCCCAACCCTTTAAAAGTACAAAAGTCATTGACAGCATGAGAATTACACATATTCAGGCAGTGGGCCCATCTGTGCCCATGGTTCATAGTTTGCCAGCTCCACGGTCACTGGGTAAGATATTTCTAAACAAAAATTACAAGTCAAACTGATTCAGTGATTTTCTTGTGAAGGGCATATAGGTATTTCAAAATGGCAATACGGGGTAGGGAGAAGTTTTCGGTTGTCACAAGCACTGGGGGCAGAGGTTACCCACATTTGGGACCCAGGCCTAGGATGCTAATGCTCATGGCTGTCCTGCAGAATGGTGACAGTGACTCCTCAAGGAGCACACCGCTGTTTCTGCTAGCCAATAGCAATGAAACTGCTTTGAGAATTCACTGAAAGAAAAGACATTGGAGGACCAACTCTTTAGTAGATCCAGGTATTTCGGTAGTTAGAAGAAACGAGACCTCACGCCTGGAGGCAAAGCTCGTCCTGGGTTCTGCATGGGACCCCTGCATGGTGCCAGTATGTGTGAGTCTCCATGTCTGTGTATCTCACCTACTGGTACTCCTGAGGTGTGGCAGAGGAGCGCTATGCCTCAAGACCTGCTGTCACCTGTCGTATCTTCTAAGGTGTGCCCAGAGCAGCCTGACCCAGAAGAGCTGGATGACCCCCTGAGGAGTCAGAACAGAGGCAGACTCCAGGGTCACAAAATGGGTCATAATCTGTCCTGAGCAGGGCAGATCCACCTAGAGGGCCTGTCCCCTACTGAATTTTAGGAGGCACTAAGCTGCCGGAAATGCACGGGTGCCCTGGCCAGATAGCTCAGTTGTTTTGAGCATCGTCCCAAAGCACTAAGATTGCTGGTTCAATCCCAGGTCAGGGCACAGACAGGAACAGGTTAGTGTTCCTGTCTTTCTCTCTCTCCCGTCCTCTCTCTCTCTCTCTCAAATCAATAAAAATAAACATTAAAAAGAAAATGTCTGGGCAAGCCAGTGGAAAAGCCTGGTTAGTGGGCAATCTAATAGGGCCAGAGCACCCTGCAGAAAGCCCACGTGACTCTTTTTCTACCACCTCACTTCACCCCCATCACACATCTGGACTTCATGCAAACATCACAACTTAAGGAGCTTAGGTAAAAATCTCACATACTCTCATCATGAAAACTCATCAAATAGTGTAAACCATTACTCAAGTACTTGCAGGCCCTTAGATAAATGTACCAGTAAGTACAAAAGAGTTCAACCTTCCTTTTGAATGCCTTTCATTGGTGTCCCCTAGGCCATAGACACCTGCTAGAACTGGATGTAGAAGATGGGGTTTGAGGCTACTTCCAGCCCTTCTGAGCAATGGGTGAATTCTTCACTTTATTTTCCAGTCTTTTTTTCTGGGTGTGGTTGTGGTAATCCGAAAGAGCTGAGGCATGCTAAAGGGCTTTTACAAACTATAAAGCACCATAAAAATATAAAATCTCTTAGGATGTCTTGTTTTCAAATAGATTGATCTGAGTCTTCCTAATTCTTTCTGCCTTAGAATAATTCCTCT
The DNA here is from genome assembly GCA_037038555.1 of Rhynchonycteris naso. Classification (NCBI taxonomy): domain Eukaryota; kingdom Metazoa; phylum Chordata; class Mammalia; order Chiroptera; family Emballonuridae; genus Rhynchonycteris; species Rhynchonycteris naso. The sequence continues at coordinate 132,702,095 of CM072998.1, forward strand.
TTAAAACAAACTTGTTTTGTGCATGAGTAAACAGGTCATAGCGACCTTTCGTTTTGGGGCCAGATAACAGGGTACTGAGATTAGTTCCAATTTCATAGTGCTATTAGGAAGTTCCAGGATACACTGTCATAACGTGTTGGGATGATTGATTCTGTCATGATGCATTCATGCACCCGTATCCAAGTTCAGGCTTCAGCGTGTGCCCAGCAGTGATAGCACTCCTAAGATCACTAACTTATGTTCCTCATCCAACAGCAATCCCCTGGGTAGGCATTATCTCTCCTTTACAGATAAGGAAACTGAGACTTGTAGTGTTTCAGTAGCTTGTCCAAGGAAATTCAAAAAAGAAGTTAATCATTTCATTAAAAAAGTAATAACCAGCCTGACCTGTGGTGGTGCAGTGGATAAAGTGTCGACCTGGGAACACTGAGGTTGCCAGTTCAAAACCCTGCACTGGTCCGGTCAAGGCACATATGGGAGTTGATGCTTCCAGCTCCTCCCCCCTTTCTCTCTTTCTCTCTCTCTCACTCTGTGTCTCCTCTCTAAAATGAATAAAATAAAAATAAAATAAATTTTAAAAAAGTAATAACCATTTTCTATAAAATTAAATCCAGTTATCATCATCTTTGCTAGAAGATGTAAAACAAGTATTTTCTTCTTGTTAAATCACCAACACAGTCACAGTAGTTCTCCAGCAAAAACCAGACTGTGCAAGTGCAAAATAAATTGGTGGAAAAATTCTAATTCCAAAATTTCAGAAACATTGCTTTCAGTCTGGTACTATGAATTTGTTTTTGAAGCAAAATAGGAAAGGAAGTGAAATATGTATGAAAACTTCAGGAAGAATGAAAAAGACTTGGTTATATGGATTTTAGGCTGTTAATTCTCACTTTCCCCAGAATTCTTTCTTGTTGGTTGATCTCTCCAGTGTTTCAAAGGTGTGGAAGCTAATTTTATCTTCTGCAATGAGCAAGAGTTCTCGAGTCTGAAGCAAATATTTTCTTTCCTACACCTTGCCATTACATTCTCTTCCAGTTTCAATGAGCTCAGTGCTTCCATGCCTTCTGTAGGCAGAGAGGCCAAAGTCCCAAAGCTAATTCAACCCATGTTCAAACATGGCAGCATGCTTCGAGATCTGCCAGTGAGTTGCCTTATTGTCTTGAGTCCTTGGCTCCAGCTTCTTACTTTAATTTCTGATAAAGCAAAAGACCGGACTATTGGTGAGGTTGCAGGATGTGAGGGAAGTCAAATACTCTCTCTTACTATATTTGTTTTTCTCACCCCACCTTCCCCTCTGCTGGCCCACAAAACATTGACCAATACCCATTTCTCTAAAGGCTTTAGGAGCTTCAAATTTTGGAAGAGCCTTAGTCTAATGAGTCTGATTATATCATGCCCCAATTGAGTATGAAGGGAGCAGGCCATGAGTGCCACATGGCAGCAGGCTCCACTAGGCACTAGGAGGAGAGGTACCCACAGGGTACCACCTAACAAGTGGCCCTTCTCTCAGACCTTCACATTAGGAATCCTACCCATTACCCAGGCCTATCTCACACTTCTGACCTTGATCACCTCGGCTAGTGTTTCCCACTCATTTTCATGAACATCTCAGTTCCGCTCCTGGACAGTCAGCTCCTTGAAGGTTGGAGCTAATTCTCATGTGGCTGCTGTCCCCAAATGGCACCTAACCTAGTACCCTGCACACAGGAAGTGTTCAATAAATTATTTATTTTTTTAAATAATGTCTTCTTTAGATGTCTACAGTTTTTTGAGGCTTAATGGCTATAAAAGCATATGTGGGGAAAATCTCTAAACACTTGGAAATTAAACAAAACACTTAAAAATAACCCATTAGTCAGAGAGGAAATCTCAAAGGAAATGAGAAAATATTTTGAACTGAATAAAAATAAAAACATAACATTTCAAAATGTATGGGTTGTACCTAAAGCAAGACTTAGAGGGAATTTTATATAAGATTAAATGCTTATGTTAGGAAAGAAAAAAGGTATCAAATGAATCATCTAAGCTCAGGGGTCCCCAAACTTTTTACCCAGAGGGCTAGTTCACTGTCCCTCAGACCATTGCAGGGCCGGACTATAAAAAAAACTATGAACAAATCCCTATGCACACTGCACATATCTTATTTTAAATTAAAAAAACAAAACGGGAACAAATACAATATTTAAAATAAAGAACAAGTAAATTTAAATCAACAAACTGACCAGGACTTCAATGGGAACTATGGGCCTGCTTTTGGCTAATGAGATGGTCAATGTCCGGTTCCATATTTGTCACTGCTAGCTGTAACAAGTGATGCAAGTGTGCATCAGTTAGTCTAGATCTGGTTGGAGATTTCAGATGTTTCATTCTGGAAAAAGTCTGTTCACACACACAAGTGCTGCCAAAGATGGTTGCCATTTTGAGTGCATGGTTCCTGAGATTAGGATATGTCTCAGAGGGGAGAGATGCATAGAAATTAGGCAAGCTGCTTGACTTGAATGCGTCTTTCAGAGTCACAATTCTGCAGTTCAGCCAGTTCCATTTGGTAAATTGTATCCACATTTTCAATGTCAATAGAAAATGGGTTACGGAAAAGCTGTATGCCCTGTTCATGGAGATGAAGCTCTTTAAATCTGAATTGGAACTCCTTTTGCAACTTTTCCAGTGAATCCACACATGTTTCTTTTGGAAATGCAATCAAGGGTTTTTCCGCTAACAGATTTTGAGTTAAGGAGAGATGGCAGAAATTTTCCCCCTTCACTTGTTTTATAAGGAGGCCTAATTTTACTTCAAATGCTTTCACATGTGATTGCATATCACAGATGAGCTTCCCTTTTCCTTGAAGTTGCACATTGAAACTCTTGAGTAGCTCTGTTACATCTGTCAGAAAGGCGAGGAGCCAATTCCATTCTGCATCATTGAGCTCTGGTACTTCTTTGTTTTTTGAAAGCATAAAAGCTGTAATCTGTGGAAGTAAGTCATAGAAATGTCTCAAAACTCTCCCTTGACTCAGCCAACGGACTTCTGTGTGGTACAGAACATCTTCATAGGCAACATTTAGCTCAGACAGAAATTCCCGAAATTGTCTGTGGTTTAGTGCATTAGCTCTAATGAAGTTAACACAAGATACCACAATTTTCATAACAGAGTGCCACTTCAGTGATTTACTACATAGCGCTTGTTGGTGGATGAGGCAGTGTATGGCTATTGGATGAGAATGGTTATGTTTGTCCATCTCTTGGTTAATGCGAGCAATTACTCCTTTCTTAGACTCCACCATGCTAGGAGCACCATCAGTTGTCACACTGGCTATTAGCCCAGTCCAGCTCCAAATTCTTAACAGTTTGAGAAACCTTTTCATAGATATCCTCTCCTGTAGTTGTTCCTTTGATGCTTTGCAGTGCAGCAAGCTCTTCTGTGACTTCGAAATTGTCATTCGTTCCACAAATAAAAATTAGAAGTTGTGCAGAATCAGGAACATCGTTGCTCTCGTCGAGTGCCAAGGAAAAATAAGAAAATTTTCTTACAGAGTTTTGCTAATGCTGATGCACATTGTCTCCCATTTCTTCAATCCTTCGTGTACTTGTAGATCCTGAAAGACTAACTATACTAAATAAGTCTGCCTTTTCTGGACACATCTCTTTGGCAACAGAAAGAAGGCACTCTTTAACAAAATTCTCCCTCCACGAATGGTCTGCCAGTGCACGCTATTAGCTTGGCAACTTGAAAACTTGCTCGCAGTGATGAAATATTTAGCTGCTTCTGCTTCACAAAAGTATTTTGCTGAGTTGTCAATGTATTTTTCAGTTTTAATATTTTATCTTTTCTCACATCTCCGACCAAACAATCATATTTATCTTTATGTTGAGTTTGATAGTGTCGACGCAAATTGTATTCTTTGAACAAAGACACTATATTCTGGCATATCAAACACACAGCTCTTTCCTTGTACTGCATGAAAAAGCAATCATAAGTCCACTGTTCTTTGAATATTCTACTCTCTGAGTCAATTTTTCTCTTTCTTGACGTCATTGTTTCCTAGGGATTCCAAATTGCTATTAGTAAAAACAATATATATAATATAGATAGATAGATAGATATATAAAGATATATATATATCCCTACAAAAACAAATACCAAGAATAATTTTGCCCACACAGGGGCATACAGACTGCACTGCCCATCAATGCAGTCTGATCTGTGTCCATCAATGCAGCCTTCCCAGTCCACATCATTTCAGCCTCACCAGTGGCCATATTGGTGGAACTCCACTTTTACCTCAGGCTTACACTGGTGCAGTGCGGGAACTGGCACAATTACAGAGCCAGTTCCTCCACCACCTTTCAAGATCATACTACCCTGTGTGAACCGCACTGCGATCTGTGAACTCACACAGGAATCTGATCACATGGGTGAGAAGTCCCATGCGATCAGATTCCACAGCAGGAAGAAAGGAGGTGCGACACTAGTGTCTGTCCTATTCTGGTCCATATTTATGGATCTGTAATTATAGACCGTAATATGAAAAACACATGCCTCACTTCCCCCACATAATACAATGGCAACCATACTCCCCCAGATCCACAACATAATGGCCCCTATAACCTCCCTTTGCCCAAAAGTCTCTCCCCACATTATTACACAGTACAATGACCCCATACCCCCCTAGATGCACAACATAATGGCCCCTATGATACACAGTGCGGAATCCCCTTCCCCAGATCGCCGCCGCTCACCATGCTGATGTCTTCCATTGTGCAGCCACATAATCCTTTGAGCGGCCCCTTGTTCTCATTCAGTTACTCTCAGAACAAGGCGCCACGCAAAGGATTATGTGGCTGCACAATAGAAGACGTCAGCATGGTGAGCGGCGGCGATCTGGGAAGTGGAGGGAGGAGGTTCTGTACTGTATATACTGCTGCCTGTATAGCAGTGGTGGTGATGGGCCTGTGCAAGATGTGACAGGCCCATCACAGCCAGTGCTGCAGCCTCTGCTATCCCAGACGGCGGTATACAGTGTCACAGGCCCAGCTCCTCCTCCAGTGCTGTACATAGGGGTGGCGGTGGTCAGCCCGTGACACTGTGTATACAGCGTCCTGGACATTAGCAGCAGCAGCAGTGGTGGGCCTCTTCTGTGGGAAGCCCACTGCTGCATATTTCCCCTATTATAAGACAACTCCTAAAAATAACACAGCCCCCATCTTTTGGGGGTAAAATTAATATAAGATAGGGTCTTATAATAGGGGAAACACGGTGTGTAGTAATGTGGGGGAAGACTTTTGGGCAAAGGGAGGTCATAGGGGCCATTATGTTGTTGTACATTTGGGAGAGTATGGGGGCCATTGTACTATGTAGTAATGGTTACAGTGCTTTGCTTTTCTACCTACTTCAGCTGTTATTTCACACTGCTTCCGGTGATGTGGGGTGCCGTAGCCACAGACGGGATGTGCATCATATGACGCGCTTCCGAGCATGAAGCGTGTGTCCAGCATCACCGGAAGTAGTACTGTACGTGAGCCACGCTGCGCTTTTCAGCGCCACCAAATACAGTACGCATCCTGTGCTCCTCTCACTGACCACCAATGAAAGAGGTTCCTCTTCCAGAAGTGCAGCAGGGGCGGATAAATGGCCTCAGGGGACCGCATGCTTAGTTTGGGGTCCCCTGATCTAAGCTTATATATTAAGGGCTAGACAGGAAAGGCACAATCAATCTAAAGCAAGCAGAAGGCAGGAAACAACCAAATAAGAGGAGATGTCAATAAAATTGAAAATAGAAGAACAGTAGAGAAAATCAATGAAAGCAAAAGATGGTTCTTTGGGAAAATCAATAAAATGATAAACATCTGATAAAAGAGGAAAGAAGACACAAAGTACCAGTATCAGGAATAAAAGAAGGATGTCATTCTAGGCACTGCTAACAATTAATGAGATAATAAGGGAATTACCACAAACAACTCTAAACACACAAATCTGACAATTTAGACAATGTGGACCAATTCTTTGGAAACCAAGAACTACCAATTCAGAGATGATGAAATACTATAGAAAACCTGAATAGTCTATAATGATTTAAAAACACTGAATTCATAGTTAAAGACTCTGTAAAAAAAAATAAATCTCCAGGCCCACAAGGTCTCCTGGTGAATTCTAGCAAACATTTCAAAAAGAAATAAAAGCAAATAGAAGAAGAATTCATTAGACTTAACAGGGTGATTGATCCCTTTGTAAGGTAAATAAATGGCTAATCACTATGTTGTACATGTAAAGCTAATATAATATTGTATGTCAACTATAATTGAAAAAAATAAGAGAAACTTTTCCCAACTTATTTAATGAGGCCAGTATTATCCTGATACCAAAACCACACGAAGGCAGAAGAGGAAATTTCAGATCAATATCCCTCATAAACAAAGATGCAAAATCCTCAGCAAAATGTTAGCAAATTAAATCCAATAACATAGTAAAATAACAGTACACCGAGACTAATGTCCTTCAATGAGTGAAAGGGCCAATGACAGTTTTCATATTCTCACTGTGGTGATGGTTACACAAATCTACACATGCTTTACAAGTCACAAAACTGTACGTACACACACACACACACACCAGTCAATTTTACTTTAAGCTAATTTCTAAAATAAAGTTTAAAACATTGTTTTGTGTGTATATATGTTAGCTTTGAGATGATGGTAACTAGCATTTCTATTATATGTACTTTCAATGCAAAGTGCTTTCACGTACATTTCCCATAGCTTTCCAACAACAATCTAAGTATATATAATTGGTCTCCTTTTTATAGTTGGGAAACTGAGTCTTAAAGAAGTCAAATGTCCTCACACATATGAATAGGCAGAGCCAAGCTCCAGGCATAGGCCTTGCTGGGAGGTCCCTACTGGCAGAGGTTCCCATGAACTTGCTCCCAGCTCTCTGCTTATAACCCAGAGAGTGATGGTGGTGAAATTCTGTGTCTCCCAGAGGGAAAGTGAACCCAGGAGCAATTCTGCTCATGGCCAGGGGCCCCTGGGCCTCACTGGAGAAGCTTTTCAGCAAATACAAGAACTCACAGGGTGCTGTGACACAGCTCCCGGCAGCTGCAGCAAATCTCCACAAAACTGAGAGTCCAGGTCACCCACAACAAAGGCTGCTGCCACAGTTTAAATTTCTATTCAATGGACTTCTAGGGTTTTTTTTTAATGTTGTAATTATCTCTTCTTCCGTAGGGGAAGGTAGCATTCTACCATGATCCAAGTAAGCAGGGGAGGTAGGTGTGGAGGAACCAGAATGGAGATTGCTAGAGTATTCTATTCTATTTGCTCCAATTACCTGCAACTTTAAAACATTTATCTGAGAGACCTTCTATCCCCATACCTACCTTTTCAAAAAAGCACCTGTTAAGAGAGGAGGAGAGAGTAGAAATCGGGGAAGGAAACCACAGGGGTCCTGATTAATGGAAGTGGTCAGGAAGAGTGGGTGATGTGCCAGGAACACACTAATGAGAACTATGCTAATGAAAGGTTGTTATATATTTGTATCTCTCTTCCCTTCTTTCAATTCAGTGAATACTTATATATCTGGAGGGGTATATGTCCAAGCAGTTACTTCTACCCCCTCTTCCTCAGAGAAGGAGATCTTGATGGCCAACAGCCATTTTTAGGGGACTTAATTTAAAATGGAGTAACATCTGAAGACACAGCAGGAACTTTTGCCAAAGCTCTGAAAGCCATCAGGAACCTTTGGACAAGCGAGGGGTAAGTGAGTCTCCTAGTGGTCATGGGCACAGTCCTCGCCCTACTGAAACAACTTCTTGTTGGTTTCCAGAGGCTTGATTCTGGTTGTGCCATCCCAAGGCTGAGTCATTCTCTACCACTGCAGCACCACAGGGACAGGTCTGGCCTGTGGGATGAGTGGCTTTTGGAAGGCACAGAGGTAAAACTGAGTCTGTGCCTGTGTTGGAAGGGAACAGTGTGCTAAGGGATAAGTTTGAGGGGCCTCTGCAATTGGTTTGGTGAGCAGAGAATGGGCAAGCCGTGTTTCACACAGTGACACTAGCAAGTCATGGCAAAGGGCAAGAGATGATTCATTTGATTTTTTCTGGGAGTGTGAGGCATCGGGCATGCTTTTTAGGGAAGCAACTGTGGGCTCCTGTGCTTGAAGCAACAAATCTTAATGGCTGAAGAGGCAATCCTAGTAAGACATATTTCAAGGAGGAAGACAAAAGAACCCAGTCAGTTCTCAGGCACCCTGAGATTATCCTAGGAGCCTGGGATTCCTTCTTCCTTCAGACTCTAAAATGGTAGATTCTAAAATATATATAAAATAATATTTTTAAATATCCTTATATCCAGAAGGTTTCTTCTTCTGGGGGCAGACAGCCTGCCTTAGCGTTCCCCAGACAAAGCTAGTACAGGGATCTAGGATAACGCTGAATGAAGTTCATGATTATGAGGCGCCTTAGTTTAGTTTCAGAAGCGAATTTTCACATGCTGTCTCATTTAGTTTTCCAAAATGGGGGCAGGCTTTGGACCCCCATTCTACAGATGAGGAAGTTAGGGCACAGAGAGGTGAAGAAACGTGCTCCAAACCTCTCAACAATGATGTGGCGGAGCAGAGACCAAATTGGGGTCTGTGCCCTCTCCTGTTTGTATCACCTCTCGTTCCCAGAGCTGCTCACACTGAAGAGCCGACTCCAGGGACTGCGAAGTTGACAAATGCAAAATAAAAATGTCCTTTTATTTTAATTCTTATTTAACAAGTAAAGCTATTAATAGGGGCTCCACTGCCCGCCAGGGGTATTGGTTTAAATGTTCCCCAAATCCATGTCTCCCTCCCTTCCTTCTTTCCACACACACCTGGAGGGATGGCTACACAGGTGAGAGGATTCTCAGTGTTGCAGAAGTTACTGAAATAAATGAGATTCTTCTGAGGGATCACAGGCAGTGGTGGGATTCAAATAATTTAACAACCTGTTCTCTGCCCTAATGATCGTTTTAAGTATAAAAAAAGATATATCGAAAAGTAGTTCATTATTTCATGCATTTAATACTTAAATAAGAACAATAAAAGAGGTACACAAAACTAGATTATAAGAATTTAAAAATAATGAAAAATATTAAATAATACATGACAAAAAACAATAAAACTATTGTTTAAGATATTTCCATATTGCTTCTTGATTGTCGTCCTCACTTGCAAATTTTTTCACCTATAGGCAGAATAAAAACATCACTATAGGCGCTTAGAATAAGCTGTTGAGCAGGTGAACATTAAAAAAGAGTAAGGAATGTAAATTTGTGATTTCCACATTGAGCAGCTGCCCATGTGCCTACCTGAGAGAGAACCCCAATTAAAAGTGCCTTTTTAACAACCCATTCACTAAACTCAACAAAAAATTAGGTATCAGTTCTGCTGAACAGGCGCAAAGCCAGCTCTACTCTACCACAGGTCACAGGTAGCATTTGCACACAAAGAGGCGTGTTCCCAGGAGACTGTCCGGAGGCTGGTGGACCCAGAAACTAGTTCTCTTGCTGCACTTCCTGGGACCTACAACTGTCTTGTGCGTTTGCTTGTTTAGGTTCTGTCACCACCAACAGCAAGCTACCTGTGAGCAGGAATTCATCCGTCTTATTTGCCATCGAATTACCAATGCTGGGCACATGGCTGGTGCTCCACAAATATTTGTGAACAGAATGAATAAATGAGAAATTGATCTTTACTTTGGGGCCTCTGGGATAGGTTCAAGGAAAATGTAGCTTTTGCAGTGGGCCTCGATGGAGAGGCCGTTTTATAGGCAGGTTTGGGAGCTGTGTGTGTTGCAGGCAGAACATGGAGAATATGTGGACAGACAAAACAGCTGGGCTGTGTGTGATGGACATCAGTTTGGCTGAAATGTAGGGTGTGTATGGGAAGGAGTTAGGTAGGCTCTACATCATGGAGGCCCTGGATGGCAACTGATTGCTCCGTTGGCCACAGGAATCCATTCAAGTGTTTATAGAGGGGAAAGGCTGGTCAGGGCTGGGGTCAGTGTGATGGGTCTTGTGGTCAACATGGAGGATGAAGGCAGGGATGCTGTTGAGGGTGTTCAGGGTAGTAGCAAAATCCGATGTGACAGGTGACAAGGGCCTGAACTGGGTAGAAGTTGAGAACACTTCACCACCAGAATGTCCAGGTCTCAGGAACCAAGTAACCATGAAGAATAGCAAGGCTTCAAAGGTGATACTGAGGTTCCCAGCTCAGGGGTCAGGAAGAGAAAAAGGGTTGTCAGAGAAGTTAGCTAAGATGAGGGGAGGAAGAGAAGGACAATGTGCTTGGTTGGAGCATCTTAAGTCTAAGTGTCCAGTGGGATGCCTGGTGAAACTGTCCAGCCAGCTGTCAGAATGTCAGAGCTATGGGTGTTGCCTGACATGCTCTCTAATCATGGAGCCAAAAATAGTCCATGGGGCTGGGCTAGCCTGTGATGGCAGCCTGCAGGATTCAGACTGAAGAGCCCTGGCCTGGCAAGGGACCTAAGGATACACTTTTCCTCTGTACAGAGGGCAACCCGAGGCCTAGAGAGGATGGGTGACGTGCCTAAGGTCACACAGCCAATTTGCCCTTCCTAATTTTTATAGGAAGGCAATTAACTTTTGGGTGAGTAGAATATTAAAATTGAAAAGCCTCTAATTTCCATCTCTCTATGTGCAAAACTGATTAGGGTGCTGTAGTAATGAAATAAAGAGAATGATTTCTGGACTGTCAGCTGTCAGAAGGGAGGGCATTGGAGGGCTGGGTGAAAAAGGTAAAAGGACTAAGCAAAAAAACAAAAAATCTCACAGCCACAGACAACAGTGCAGGGATCACTAGAGGGAAAGGGGGTGGGGGAGGAGAAGAGGGTAAAGGGGAGATAAATGGTGATAGAAGGAGACTTGAATTGGGGTGGTGAAAACAATACAATATACAAATGATGTATTAGAGAATTGTACACATGAAACTTGTATAACTTTATTAAACAATGTCACCCCAATAAATTCAATTTAAAAAGAGAGAGAGACTGATCTCTGTTGATAAGTTTAACTGCCATCCATATGAGAGCAAGGTCCTATTGGAATCAGGAGCAGGATGGGTGGTGGCTTGCCCTTTTTTGTCTTTGATAGGCTGTGTCTCCTAGGGTCTCCCACATACAGCACCCCACTGGGGTACAGCTATAGACCTGAATTCATAACCTCTCATTGAAAAAATGTTTCCAGACTCCTAGGAGACAGAGGGCAGGAACAAACCAAGCCTTGTCCTGCACCCCAAATTCCTCTCTTCCTCACCTAAAGGACATTAATTCAATTACAAACTTCAGGACTTTTAAGAAAAGCAAACAAAACCCCAAGCTCATGGCAAAGGTCATCTAGCAGTTGAAGAGAGTGAATAATTAACTTCTGTGAAAATGAGTTTTGAGGATTTTTTTCTTTTTACAGCAGTCAAAGGCGCAAAGAGAAAATTTTAGCCTGGGGCAAATTCTAAGAGTGGCTTCCTCTCCCACCTGTCATTCCATGTGCTGCTCTTATCCCCCTTCCCTGGGGACCTTGACCCATGTCCACTTGAGGAGTGGCCTATCAGAGGCAGCTCCCTGCCTGCTCCCTCTCCCTCTGTTCCCGCCAGCTCATTTGGCTGCAAAGCCAGAAGGAAGGGCTGAGGCTTCCAGAACTTGCGTCTGGTCTCTCCACCACCTACCTGCACTGAGAAATTCACTAGTACAACTGCACAAAACAATGGCTCTGCTAACATCTAGCAGGACGATCAGGGAAAATCTAAATGCACTTCAGCAAAATGGGTTTATGATGCCTACTGACCTCAAAAGGTTGTTGAGGGGATTAAATGAGTTAAAGCATAAGCACCCCCAAAATGCACTGGGCACACAGGAAGTATCGCGCATCCACTACCTTTCCTGTCCTGGAGCAGCCCCTACTCCCCAATCCTCTTCTCAACCCTACTAGCAAGACACCCGGGGTTTCTATCTTTCCTCTTATCTCTCCTTTTCCTGCGGAGGGACAGAGGGACGTTATCTAAGGAACAGAGTGCACAGGAGCTCGGGGGCTTTCTAAGGTCCCCCTGATCCTGTAGGGGAGATGGCTGGGTTCAAGGCAGCGGCACAAGCGTGTGCGCAGAAGCACCTGTCTGCCGGGGTGGCCTTCAGTCCGCTTGTACCCCACACACACGGAAAAGAGGGGTGCCAAGGAGCACGGTCAGCTGAAGGGTCACTCCAAAGGTGCGGGGCTCAAGTGGGGCCGCTGTGGGCGGGCTCTGTGCCGCCCCTGAGAGCCGGTGTGGGCGGAGGCCACCTGGTAAAGCCGCTCAGAAACACCGTGACTCCGCTGGCTGCGTTCTGGCAAGGCCTGCAGTGTCCCTGCTTGCTCTTGGTGGCGGAATTTTCCTGGTGGGTTCGAGTTCTGTGACCCCGTGATTCGCACAAAGAGGAGCGGCGGGCGCCCCCTGCTACTTCACATCCACAGAGCCCCGCAGACACGTCCCTTTCCACCTTCCCCTCAGGCCCAGCCGGCCAGCTGAGGATGTGACCTGGACCCCGCCCTGTGAGCCTCAGCAAGCACCCGTCACCCCACTTTCTCCTGCTCCTTTTCATTATTTGAAGGCTATTGCCCTGGTCATCGAGGGCACAAGTCTTGTCATGGTAGCCCCTGAACAGAGTCGAGGCAGAGAGCTTTCTTGATGTCCCTCATGTCTCACTGTGACAAAGAACACTTTGGAAGGAGGCAGGAGAGGAGAGGGGCTGGATGAATGGATGGCCCCACCCCAGGGGCTGTAATGACAGAGAGAAACCTAGGGTCCCTCACCCCACTGCCATCACCACTAAATGTCTCAAACCAGGCTTCCCACCATGCCTGTGCACCCTGCTTGCCCACCTGCTCCCAGGTCTGAAACCAAACGCTGGGGCACTCACTACTGAACACCCAATGTGATGGGTGTTCCCCAATATTCTAAAATCCCTCTGTGCCCTGAGGAGGTGGGTGACCTTTCACATCACCGCCAAGAGTCTGCATCTGATTGTTAAGGTACTTTGTTCCTTTACAATGACACGCTCTTCCCAGGACCACTTCCCACTTGGTCATCTGTATTCGGTGTTCAGGAGTTAGGCCCTGATGGGACTGGCAGAGGTTACAAAGCCTGAGAACTGAATATATAAGCACACAAAAGAAAGTCACATGGCCAAAAATAAAGCTGGTTGAATGAGATGAAATGAACAGACTCAGAGACAAAGAGAAGGCAACAGTGACCTTCTGCCAAGACCATCACTGTTTGTCCCGATTAGCAGGGAGAAAACTCCTTTCTGATGTGCTGTTTAAATGCAAAGTGTGTGTGTGTGTGTGTTGCTCAAACAGTGTACAAGACACATGTGTTGGACCTGGCTGAGCTGGCTGTGTCCAGTAGCACTGTCATCAGTATCCTCTCTGGTGGTGACTGGGAGTTGGGGTGTGCCATGGGCCCTCTGCAGCATGAGTGTAAACCTGCAGCAAGGAGATTCAGGCCCCTCCTGGAAAAAAGGCTGTGGGAGCCAGAGGTAATTTTTCTTTCTCTACAGCTAAAGAAGTGATTGTTCAACCTTCAATATGTTCCTTTGTAGGGGAAAAGCCTGGCCTGAGAGTGAGAAAACCCGGATTCAAGCCCAGGTCCTGCCACGAAGCAGATGTCTGCCATGGAGTACGGTCATTCATTCTTTTATCCAGTTATCCATTCAACAAATACTTGTTGAGCACTTGCTCAGCACCAGACATTGTTCTAGGTGCAGGAGATACAGCAGGGGACAAGACAACTCTCCGCCTGGAGGGAGCTCACATTCTATAATAGTAGGGGACTGGGTGATCCACTGTGGGGAAGGAACAGATGATGGGGTACTATCTGTGTTATACCGCCAGGGAGGAGTGGGTTTTGACAACATGTTAATTTCTGAGCAGAGGGGCAGACAGGTACAAAGGCCCTGGGGCAGGAACGAGCTTGGTGGTTTTATTAGAACAACATGAAAGAGGGTGGTAGTAGGTAAGGAGACAGATCCTGTGGGCTGCGTTGGCCGCGGAAGAGTTTCAGTATTTTTCTAATAGGGATGGGAAACTATTGAACGGATTTGAGCAGGAAAAATACCACAATTCAATGTGCATGTTGAAAAGACCAATCTGGCTCTTGTGTGGGGAGCACTTTGGTGGGGCAGGATGAGATGAGAGTGGGCAAGGAAACCAGTTAGGAGCTCTGGCAGCAGTCTGGAAAGGAGAGGAGGGCCTGGCCGGGGCAGAGGCAGCTGAGGGCATGTGTGTCATACTCACATTATACTTAGGAAGTGAAGCCACAAGGGTGTGCTGGTGGAGTGGAGGTGTTGGGGATGGAGAGCAGGCTCAAGGATAACTCCAGGGGTCTGGCTGAAGTGAGGGGTGAATAATGACTCCATTTACTGAGGGGGGGGCATGCTTGAGAGGGCAAATCAAGAGTTAGGTTTGGGGCAGGATAAATCTCAGCAAATCATTGCTCTTCCTCTCTTTTGGGCTCTGCCTTCTCATCTCTAAAATTAAGGGGCTGCCCACTTGACCACCAGAGTCTCTTTGTGGTGATTAAGCTTCTTTTCCCCAAAATTTCCACATTTCTATTTCTTTACCTTCTTGCCCCCCCCCCCATGCATTCTGAATTCAGAGAGAAGATGACAGGACTCTTAATGTTATTTTCAGGGGTGGGTTGGAGAGAACAGAAGCAAGTACCATGTCCCACAAAGGTCCTACCCATACTGATGTCCTGACAACCAGGAAAGAGGAAACACCATGGAGAAAAGGGGTGCGAGTCTAAGCAGAGGACACGAATGCAGAAGAAGAACAAAAAATGTATGTCTGGCCAGTTTTAGTTAGATTTCATTTCCTGCATTTCTTATGTTTGCACTTTACAAGTTTCCAGGGCTTCTGGAAGGAAGTAGTATAGACTTTCAATTGTAAACTACCTCAAAGTTTGGGATCTGCACCCAGACATTCCACCTGTCTGAACCTCAATTTCCCCCACTCTAAAGGTAAAGACCTCTACCGTCTCTTCAAGCTAGAGAATTCTGTTTCTTCTTATGCTTCTTTTTTTTTTTTTTTTTGTATTTTTCTGAAGTGAAAAGTGAGGAGGCGGAGAGACAGATTCCTGCATGTGCCCTACCGGGATCCACCCGACATGCCCACTAGGGGGCGATGCTCTGTCCATCTGGGGCATTGCTCCATTGCAACTGGAGTCATTCTAGGGCCTGAGGTGGAGACCATGGAGCCATCCTCAGCACCCAGGCCAACTTTACTCCAATGGAGCCTTGGCTGCAGGAGGGAAAAGAGAGACAGAGAGAAAGGAGAGGGGAAGGGTGAAGAAGCAGATGGGCGCTTCTCCTGTGTGCCCTGGCTGGGAATTGAACCCAGGACTTTGAGACACTGGGCCAATACTCTACCACTGAGCCAACCGGCCAGGGCCTATGATTCTGTTTCTTTTAAGGAAAGAAACAAACCATATACATGGAAAAGTCCAAGAAACTTGAGACCTGAACAAATAGCTTTTGAAGGGGTTTTGCAAACATTTTCATTCAATGCACTATTTATTGGAGACTTACTGTGTGCTCAGGGTTGTAAATATACAACCTGCAAATACAGAAAAAGTCCCTTCTTCAGAGCTTTCACTCTGGTGGGTGTGCGACAAATCATAGATAGATAGATAGATGATAGATAGATAGATAGATAGATAGAATCCCAAATCATGCATGGAGTGTTCTAGTGAGAGCAAGGAAGCAGTATAACTGAAGACAAGTGTGGGGAACAGGAGGCAGGCTCAGAGGTGGGGCTCCAGATTATCTAGGGCTCTGGGTTTCAGTTTGCGTGGGGTGGGAAATGCTTGGAGGATGCAGAGCAGGGGGCTAACATGAGCTGAAAAACTAAAAGAGGACCAGACTCTGAGTGGCCCATGAAGACAGGAGGGTCCCTGGGATATCAGATACCATGTTGAGATGCTTGAAGCTCTAAAGCAACCAAGCATATTTATTCCTGAAAATGCTTACACCCAAATTGTTAGCCTTGGTAAGATACCTGTGCCCTCCCTGTTGGAAGCATTACTTGCTCATCCACTGTGGGGTTAGCAATTCCTGGGGATACAATGGGATAGAAGACATCATCTGTACCCAGTCTACAGAGAATTGGAGGTCTTGCCATGTTGAGTAATAACTAGAACTACAGGCTAGTAAGTGGCAGAGCTGAAATTCCTATTCAGGGCTGTTTGACTGGGCAGCTGAGTGATACTCAGATGAGGATAAAACTGTTAAGTGGCAGAGCTGGGTCTCAAATGGATACCAGGACTCAATCCACTTGTCACAGTGCAGGTTCCCTGGAGAGTAGCTCAGTGATGGAAGTGGCGGCAGAATGCCAAGGAGGGACTGATTTTGAGACCAATGCCCATCAATAGGAGAAAACAACAGAGCTGTGACAGAGGACCAACAAAAGCCTCCCTCCATCCCCCCCCCCCGGAAAGTTGGGGTAATCTTTCAGAGTCATACCAAGTTGGGTGCAGGTGGCCAGGCCTTTACACACCCACCATGATCTGTCCTTGCATCTAGGCTGTCCTGGGAGTAGGGACTGACTTGGGTGAGGCAGTTGGTCAGTCAAGGCCATCCCCATATGGGATGACAGCTAAGAGCCACCCTCCCAGCAAATGCAGTGAGTCTTCATTCCTTCATTCCACCCAGAGGGATCTGGTGGCACACCACATGTCCCTCATCACATGGCCCCTCGGTGACATTCCTGGGCCTTTTATAAGTTGTAGAAATACCAGAGAATCACAGTTTATATTTGATTTGTAAAAGATTCTCCTGAGACTATCTTTTCCACCATATTTTCTACTTTAAAGTATTATTCTAGTTTTGTTCTCATTTTAGTTTGCCCCTCCCTGGTGTTTGACCAATCTGTTTTTCTCCTCTCTCTAGAGATGTTAGACAGTGGAGAAAAATGCTTACTTCTATATATTAAAGTGACTGATGACCAATAGAGTATAAGCTTGAGAAAACTTTTGGAAGAATTACATGAGTCTGCCAGAGCAAAGTTGGGGGAGTAACACTTGTTAAGTTGGAGCAGTCCATGAAACATCAGGTGTTCTGCTGGCATGACCTGCAGTCCACAAGGAAGGCCTGCCTGGAGCTAGAGACTTGGGACACCTGCTATTACAGGTGGTCCTCAGAGCCACAGGAGTGGGTCAGACTGTCTAGGCTGAGTGTGTTGAGTCTGAAAAGAAGGGGGCCCAGAACTGAGCCCTTGGGGACTGTGGGGGAGTGACAACATTTGGGGGTGGATGGAGAAGGGGTTGGAAAAGAGACCACGGAGCAGAAGGGGAAGCAAGCAAGCAGTTTCACAGGGTCCTAGAGAAGACTGGTGACAGGACAGACCTGCTAAGCCCAGTGACCCGGAGATGTGTGTAACCAAGGAACCAAGAAGTGGCATTTAATTCGGCATGTTGGGTGGGGCAGGAGCCACATCTGAGTTTATATTTGAGTGACATTTCCGGCTGGCTTGGGTCCAGCTACGAACCTGGTAGGTTAGCAGATTAAGCACTCTGGATGACCCTCCCAACTGAAAGGCTAAAATGCTGGGTTAAATATATATTTAGAAAACTATATAAATCTCTCTGAAATAGTATGACAGTAACAAACTCACAGACTCCAGAAATGCAATAGAACTAGAAACCCTGGTGGGTGAGTGAACATTACAGTTTGCTTTGATGCTGAGGAGTATGCTGACTTAAAGAGCTTGGGACCTTTCATTGGCAGCTTTGCTGTCTAGAGGACAGATGAAAGAATGTCTAGGGCCTGCCCCAGGTGAGAAGCCCAGTAGTGTTTTCTTGCATAAATTTGGAGCTCAGAGGCTATAGCCTCAGAATAAAGGTGAATAAGAAATAAATCTGCCATGAAGACGGTAACTAACTTGCCCTCACCTTGGCACTGGGTGAACGGAAACCCCTACCCCTTGAATTTGCAATCATAAGCTAGTCTCAAATGTTTTCTGAGTTCATCTATTTGTGCCTGAAAAATCTCTAACATTTAAATATAATTTAGATGGTCTTGGGTTGTTTTAATGAAGTTTTAAGAAAAAGAAAAGAACAGTTTATGTTAAAAACTTACAAAACACACAAGAAAAGAGGTTCCATGGCTAACAATCAGCAGCAAATTAAAATAAAATAAGCAAACCAAAAAACAGGCAGCAGAAACAACTGGTCAAATATTTCAGGTATTAGAATTTCAGATATGGAATGCAGAACAATTCTCTTTATTACATTTAAACAAATAAAAGAAAAGATTGAAAAACATGAGCAGAAAAACAATTTTAAAGAATGGACAGGGAAGTTTGAGAAATAACAAAATAGGCCCCCTAAAAATTTAATACTCAGTAGATGGATTAAACATTCAATTAGATACAGCTGAAGAGAGAATTAATAAATTAGAAGATAGGCCCACATAAATAATTGAAAATATGGTTTTGAGTGATACAAAGATACATATTATAAAAAAGAAGTTAAGGCCCTGGCTGGATGGCTCATTTGGTTAGAGCATCATCCTGAAGCACAGAGGTTGCCAGTTCAATCCCCAGTCAGGGCACATACAGAAGCAAATTGATGTTCCTGTCTCTCTTTACCTCTCTCTCTAAAATCTATAAATATTTTAAAATATTTTAAAAAGTTAAAAAGATATAGAGGGTAGAATGATGAAATCTACCATACATCTAAATTTGATTTCCTTCTAGAATGGAATATAGAGAGAATGGGCAATAAATTCAGTGGTAAGTGCTAATAATTTTCCATAAATACTGAAAGCGTAAGAAAACTAGGGTGGGAGAAGAAGGAAGAGAGCAAGATGGAGAGAAAGAGAAAGAGAGAAAAGGAGGAGGAGCAGGAGAAGAAATTAAAAGCATTCAGAGAGAAAAGCAGACACCCAACAAAGAAACAACATATAGTCTCACAGTTGACTAGTAGACAGCAAAAAATGGACCCCAGAAGACAGTGGGAACATATACTTAATGTGGTGAGAAAAACATTACGAACCTAAAATTGAATGCTCAGAAACTATCTTTCATGAACGAAGGTGAATAAGGACAATTTCCAACAAATAAACACAGAGACCAACTCTTTTATTTTTTTTCAGGGAAAGAGAGAGAGTCAGAGAAAGGAATAGATAGGGACAGACAGACAGGAACAGAGAGAGGTGAGAAGCATCAATCATTAGTTTTGCGTTGCCATTGCGACACCTTAGTTGTTCATTGATTGCTTTCTCACATGTGCCTTGACCACAGGCCGTCAGCAGACCTAGCAACCCCTTGCTGGAGCCAGCGACTTTGGGTCCAAGCTGGTGAGCTTTTTTTTTTTTTTTTTTTTGCTCAAGTCAGATGGGCCTGCGCTTAAGCTGGCAACCTCGGGGTCTCGGACCAGGGTCTTCCGCATCCCAGTCCGACGCTCTATCCACTGTGCCACTGCCTGGTCAGGCGAGACCAACTCTTATTCTCTCACTATATGAAATGCTAGAGCATATAGTCCAGGCAGAAGGAAAATGATCCATAATAGAAAGTTATGTCTAGAAAGAGTGGCAGTGAAGATAGTGCCAAATATGTGAATAAAATAAAATAAGAATTTATAAAATAATAATATCCATTTTATATATGCGCGGGGGGCTTGGCAAACAGGCTAGAACCAAAATCCTGAATCACAGTAGCAGATTACATGGGAGGGGGAGTTATAGAAGCCAAACCATCTAGGGCAGTGGTACTTAATCTGGGTTCTATCGAACCCTAGGAGTTCGATGAGTCGGTCTCAGGGGCTCAGAGAAGCCTCTGCCACGGAGGCCAGAATAAACTAATAACGTATTTGTTGTGAGTTCATGCACTCTGTTGGTTTTGTTCTTTGATCAAGGTAATGTTCATGCACGGCTCATTTTGTGCACCAGTAAAAAAACATACACCTATGTCTTGAATTTGGAAAAAAAATCATATTTTATTTATCACTAAAGAAGGGTTCAGTGAATGCGCATATGAAACTGGTGGGTTCAGTACCTCAAAAAAGGTTAAGAACCACTGATCTATGGTCCTTGTCAACGAAGAGAAAGAGCTATTGCCTAACTTTTGACTTGATTCTATCCAGTTTAGTCTACATGCTCAAATAGCCTTGGTAACCATTAAAAAGACAGAGATTGGATACGAAGCTTCTAAACTAGCATGGGGAAAAATGACTGAAAAAGTGGCAGTGGGAGGGGAACACGTTAATTTTAAAAAGGCAAGAAGGTGGTGAAGAGGCAGAGGAAGATCTACAAAATGTGTCAGGTAGAAAGTAAGTAACAGCAAAATAGCAATAAACCCAAAAGAGTTATTCATCAGGATAGATGTCATAGAACTGAGTGTTGGAGTTGAAAGATCGCAACTTCAGATGGAGTTTTCTTTTAGAAAATCAGCCATTTATAAGAAACACAATTATCAACCACGTAAAGATACAAATTGATTACAAAATAATGGATGGAAAAAGATACCTTAGGCAACTAGCCACTAAAATAAGTGATGTCACTATATTAGTGCCAGACAAAATCAGTGTTTAGGCAAAATGTTTATAGTAGTGAAAAAAGATCACTTTATAACGATAAAAGCTCCATTTAAGTGGGAGGATATAAAAATTCTAAACCTGTAAGTCCTTAATAATATAGGCTCAAAGTACATTAAGCCAAAGTTTGCCAGAACTACACAGAGTGGTTTTAAAATCTATAACCATAATCAGAGATCTCTTTGGAGATGTTGGAAACTGTAGCCAAAAGGAAATCTGTAACACAGAATTTGAGCAGGGCATGATCTAGCTGGAATTTATTGAACATTGCATCTAGATTTGCGTGCCTTCCCCACATGCACAGAGCACAATGAAGAAGTGCTAGTCTCAAAACCAGCCTCAACAAATATCAAAGGGGAGGGGCTTTTCAGACCGCTTTCTTGGACTATAATGCAATTGAGTTAGAAATCAATAAAAACATATCTAGGAAAAAAACACATCTAGGAAGCCCAAGATATTGGAAAATAATAATTAAAAAAAACTTGTTAGCCTCTCGTGGGTCTAAGAGGGAAATGATGATAAAAATTACAAGATGAATAGAACTGAAAGAGGCATTGAAAAAGAAGAAAGTCTGAAACTTTGTAAGCTAAGCATTTAATTTATATAAGTTATATAAAAAAGAACATCAGAATGAACATAAAGAAAGTAGAGGGCAGGAAGCAAAGATATGAGCAGAAATGAATGAAAGAGAAAAATACACAGTAGATAAGATCAACAAAACAAGTGATTCTTGATAAGGGTCTAACACAGTTTTCAAGAAAAATGAATACAGCCCTGGTTGGTTGACTCAGTGGTAGAGGGTCAGCCCAGAGTGTGGATGTCCCAGGTTTGATTGCCATCAGGGCACACAGGAGAAGCATGCATCTGCTTCAACATTCCTCCCCTTCTCACTTCTCTCTCTCTCTCTCTCTCTCTTCTCCCCTCCTGAAGCCATGGCTCAATTGGAGTGAGTTGACCCTGGGCACTGAGGATGGCTCCATGGCCTCCGCCTCAGGCGCTAAATAATGGCTCCGGTTGCAATGAAGCAAGGGCTCCAGATGGGCAGAGCATTGCCCCCTAGTGGGTTTTCCAGGTGGGTCCCAGTTCAGGCGCACGCTGGAGTCTGTCTCTGCTTCTTCTCCTCTCACTAAAATATAAAAAAAAGATGAATACAGGTACATCAGAATTTAAATAGCAATAAAATATTATGAATAGTTTTATGCTAGTAAACCTGAAAACTAAGATAAAATGGATAAATTCTTAGTAAAATAGAAATTAACAACACCTGCTCAAGAAGAAACAAAAAAGAAGAGTATCTTTTATCCCTGAAAGAATATGAATTAAGAATTTAAAATCTACTGACAAAGAAAACAGAAGGCCCAAGTGGCTTTTTAATGGATGTTACAAAACTTTCAAGCAAAGAGATTGGTCTAATCTTTTTGGAGCAGAAAAAATAGAGGGCACTTCCTAACTCTGGTGACTGGCACAACTATTACATTTTTGGAAACAACATAGGAGCAAATCTCCACAACCTATAGAAAAAGGGAGGATTGTTAAACAAGACACAAAATGTACTCCATTGTCATGGAAAAAATCACTGAAAACTCATCTGCATTAAAATGGTGAATCTCTTTAGAAAATATGTTGACATTACCTCATAAATTTAAAGATGTATGTATTCTTTGAATCTGAAATTTCACTCTTATGTACCCTTACAAGACTTGAGTGCATCAGAAGACATGTATAAGATTCTGTATCAAAACAGTTCAAATCACTAAAACAACCCAGATGCCCAGTTAGAGTTACACAAATATATAAGGTGGCATAATCTTACAGTGGAATAGTATACAGCAATGAAAAGGAACATACCACTCCCATATGCATCCACATGGTATAGTATCAAAAGCATACTATAGATATAAGAAGCAAATTAAATCAGACTTCATCAGTATGATTCAATTTATATAAAGCTCAAAAACAGGCAAAACTGAAAAGACTTTGGGATGATGTGAGTCTATCTCATTGATACTGAAATATACCTTTTCACATTTCAATCTCTTTAAAATTGGTATGTATCCTATCTGGTGTCTGGCAACTACATTTAGCAGCACTTTTTCTTTCTTAAGCATACAATAATAATGCATTTCACAATTGCTGGGGACTTAGGTGTAATGAAATATGCAGATGGTAAAACAAAAAAAGCAGAGCGACGTACATCAAATTTTGGATCAGGGTTACCTATGCCAGAGAGGGGAGACTGGGAAATGAACAGGGCACCCAGGAGAATTATAAAGTTCTGGCAATGTGCTATGTTTTTCACCTAGATAGTGAGCATGTTGGTGTTTATTGTTATTCGTTAAACAGCTTAGGCTACACAAAAGTGTGAAGAGCTGAGGAGGTGGAGACACATGTGTCATAACTCAGGAAACTGGATCATAGAGAGAGGGGAAAGGAGAGACAGAATCAGGAGTGCTACATCAGGAAGTAAGTAGAGGATACTACAGGAACCAAAGAGAGAGATGTTCCTGAGAGGTTCAAAGGCACCGGTCCATCTAGAGAAATCAGGAGATGCTTCCTCTACATTAGCAGGAGGGACAAGGGAAAAGATGGAATTTGTGGTGGACTGTTGTGCATGTTTTCCTTGTGGTGGTGTTTAGTTTCTTTATGAAGGATTGCTATATGGGGTGGGGGTAGTTACCAGGAATGGCAGAGGTGGACAGATGGCCACAGGGATAGGTATCTAAAGTACTAAACATTTGCCTGACCTGTGATGGTATAGTAAATAAGGCATTGACCTGGAGTCCTGAGGTCGTGAGTTCGAAACCCTGGGCTTAGCCAGTCAAGGCACATATGACAACCAATTGATGAACAACTAACATGAAGCAACTATGAGATGATACTTCTCTCCCCATCCCCACCTCACTCCTCTCTCTGTAAAATCAATCAATAAAATCTTTTAAAAAAGAATCAACCAGTGAATGCATAAATAAGTGGAACAACAAATTGATGTTTCTCCCCGTCTCTCTCTAGAAAAAAAACTACTAAATATTTATTCAACTAAACAAAGATATTGTTACATCCATTATTCCATTTATTGTCCTCATGAAAGTGAGGAGGTATGGATTCTCACACAACATCAACATTAGTTTCCCAGGGTCACCATAACAAAGCACTATAGACTATGTGGCTTGAACAACAGAGAACTATTTTCTCACAGCTCTGGAGGCTGGAAGCCCAAGATCAAGGTGCCAGCAGGGCTGGTTTCTCCTGAGGCCTCCGTTCTTCGGCTGCAGATGGCCTTTTCTCTCTGCACGCAGGCCCATGCCCTCTCCCTCTAGGGGGCCACCCTAACACCTCATTTTAACTCAGTCACTTCTTTAAAGAGCCTGTCTCCAAACACAGTCTCATTCTGAAGTATTGGGAATTAGAGCTTCAACATATGAAGGTTAGGGGACACAACAACTAAGCCCACAACAATGTCCATTAAGAAATAGAGATTTAGGAAGTTGAACAACTTGCCCAGGATAGGCAATTACAGAGTCCAAGCTGGGATGCAAATCCAAGCAGGTCAGTTAATGTGGCTGAATACCAAGCTTTCTACTATGTAACAGTCCTGTGCCTAGAAAATTGGAGATGGACAGAGGAGGCCTTTTGAAGAATTAAGGGAAAAAAAGAAAGAAAGGTGACCAGAATAAAAGAGAAATATAATCAGAATTTTCAGAACTATGAGCTAAATATTTCACAATCTTCAGGAGGATCTATTTTTGCATATATTTCCTTTTTAAATCTGAGCTTTAAGCAGAAGAACTGTGAATTTTAGCCAAGACGGAAGGAAAGGTAACCAATTTAGCATCAGCTGGAATCCTCTGCCCTGCTTCCCTCTTTGGAGAAGCCAGTTGTTAAGTTATACACTGAGGAGGGTGACACCTGCTGGACTGAAAACGAACTGAGTGGAAACACGGCTCTTCATGTGTGGTCCCCCACTGTCCTCTGCTGGCCAGCAATAGGAAAACTCGGGGAATCTGCAGATAAACCTACTTCCTGGGAAAACCACAGATTTCCAGTGAAAAGGGGAAGAAGCCACCGGAATCAGCTGTGGAGTATGTCAGTCCCGCCGGTCTCCAAACACATGCACACATTCATCTTACACTTTTTGGCATTCTGTGACTGCAGAGATGTTTTGAAACGTGCTTCAGCTGTTTTAATCATTAAAATTTTAAACACTTGCTGTCTTTGCCACCTTCTCTAAAATGTTCCCCAAGATCCAAGACTCTGAGAACTTGAATGCAAGTTTTAATGATTTAATAGAACATTGGTTTGCCCATCAATTCATGTTTTCAAAACTATGCTTGGAAATAAAATTTTTCCAACATTTTAAAACCATGTGATAGCCCAGAGACCCCACCATTTGGCTAAAATATTTTTGTATAAATAATTTTTTTTATTTTCAAACATGACTTTTCTTTTTTTAAAAAAATCAGTTCATACTTTTAGGAATTTCACTAAGTTATATAATTGGGGAAAATATTCTAAGTAATAAAGGATTTCCTTGGATTGAAAAACAGTAAATGCATGCCAGAAGAAAGCAGTGAGCTCACCAAGAACTCCCAGAATTCCTGGCAAAGGTGCTGCACAGGATGTGTGGCCTCGTGGAACTCAGACTGCAGGCTGGAGTGCCTTCCGTGCTCTCCCCACTCTTGTGTGAACCCAGACCCTCTTTATGCAGACACTAGAATGGATATTTAAAATGCAAATCAAACCATGACACCAGAAGAAGCCAAATGCCACATCTGTGATTTTAGAATAAAGTACGAATTCCTTACCAGCTTTCCAAGGCCAAGTGCTCTGTCTACAACCCCCTCCAAGTCTGCTCTTGGCTTCCTTTCCTTCCCCTTTAGTTGTTTGCATTTTTATTCTTCTAGGCTTCTCTCTGGGGCTCTATTTCAGTGTTCTGTTTATTTCCTCCAGGGCACTTTTATAATTTATAATAATCGTGTTTATTTATCTGCCGTTCCTTTCCTGTCTCCACCACTAGGCTTAATCCATCAGTGAACCTAGTCCACCTTGCTCTTTATTGCATGCCCAGTGCTTGAGGAGCATGTATTTACCAATGAGTGAGTGAGTGAATGAATGAAGTGAGCAAAGGAAGGTGCTGAGAGGTGAGTGACACCCAAGTCGTTCCATGCAGCTCATAGAACCAAGTTCCTCCATAAATACAAGGCAGTCCAGTCCCTGACCCACAGCATGGCCAGCAGGGAGAGGCTGGTGGCTAGGATCAAGGAGGGAAACAGAGCTGCCCTTCCATCTTTGACTGACTCTTGTTATCAAAATCTCTCTTTTACAGGATACCAGGGAAGCAGACAGAACCACCCACCTAGGCCGGAGAGACACACAGGCATGCTAATGCATCAGATGTAATCACTTAGTCTGTGGTGAGGTCCTGACCCAGGATGCACACATGGGCTCCTAACCAACCACTAACCCTTTGTTGATCCAATGCCTTCCCCTAGAAGACGCACCAGCACAGTTCCCCAAGCTCACAGCCCTGCCTCAAGGAGGCGTATCACAGTCCCATTTTACAAATGGAAAAATAACAAACCCATGGTCAGCAGCTGGAGCACTGCGGCTGAGCAACAGGCT
This sequence comes from Rhynchonycteris naso, assembly GCA_037038555.1. Classification (NCBI taxonomy): domain Eukaryota; kingdom Metazoa; phylum Chordata; class Mammalia; order Chiroptera; family Emballonuridae; genus Rhynchonycteris; species Rhynchonycteris naso. The sequence goes on from CM072998.1 coordinate 132,728,306, forward strand.
GACCCTGACCCCTGGAGGTTCGGTCTCCATCATCCCTGTCAGACCAACAGTACCTGAGTGAGGGAAACAGAACTGTCACCAGTTTGCGATCTGTGGTTTGGGGAAGCTTGATGTGAGCTGTCCCCAAGAGAGGTAGCTAGCAAAGGCTGAAATGCTTGTTTGGCTCCAGGGAGGGCACAGTTTTCCCTCTGACGTGCCACTGGGCAGATGTAAATTTATCTGCTGTACATAGCTTTCCTCCTGGGCAGGAACCTGGCATCTGACCGGAACAACCCCCAGAGGTCAAGCTAGAATGGCATGTCCACGAACTCCCAGGCTGGCGCAGCTTTAAGGCAGGTTGCTCTGGGGGTCCTTGAGGAAGACAGCCAGTCTGCGGGCCACTGTGTCCAGCTCAGCCAAGCTGGCATATTGAAGGAGGTTGCTGTTTGGCACAAAGAAGTGCTTCAGAAAGTGCTGGCTCACACACTTGTGCAGCTTCTTTGCAAGGCGTAGGATACTTGTGCTGAAGACCTGCCAGTCCTTTGCTTGAGGATACTTCTCACAAGTCCAAAAGAGCACTGTCTGCAGAAGGAGGAGGGGGTCAGACATCGTTCGGGCCACTGAGGAGAGCATCTTCAGAAACACTGAGCTCCCACGACCATGGAAGGAGGCAGTTGGTTCTGCCCTGAGTTCCTGATCCCCAGCCTCAATGCATTCTCAGCCTTGTCTTTCTGGTCTCCTACAGCCTCTTAGTTCATTCATTCTATCTTCACTGACATTTCTAATGGTCACAACTCCCTTGAAGCTGACTCCCAGGCCTGGCAGGTGCCTTTGCCTCTACTTTAGGCAAAGGGAAAACAGAAACCCTCACGCTTGCAGACCAGAAGGCCCCGCCCACACATGTAGCCTCCCTCTGCCTCTCTGTATCGCAAGCTCCTAGCCGGCTAAATCCCTCTCTCTTCCCAGAAACAGGATGTGACATATCTCCCTCTTCCTCACTGGCATTTAAAGCTGTTCAAAGCTCTCCTGCTCCCCAATTCCACACCTCCTGCCCTAACTCTCCCTTCTGCAAACCCAGGTTTCTGAACAATCGTTGCAATTCTCCGTCATTTCCTCTGCTCTGATTCCCAGCCTCAGTCCAGTAGACTCTCCTGCTATCAGCCCTCAAAAGTGGCTCTCCTGAAGGTCCAGGATCTGCATGTTGCTAACCCCACAGCCTTCAGCCCTCACTTCCCCCGACTTCTCAGCAGAATCTGACTCTCTCCTCCACACCATCTCTCTTGGGTTATCCTTCACTTGGCTTCCAGGCTGTCACACCCCCTGGGTTTCTCCCAGCTCTACAGCTACTCCTTGGCAGGCTCCTCCTTTACCTGCCTTTGTGCTGGAGTTTCTTAGGCTTGGCCCTCTTACTATAGCGTCCTTCCACAACAGTGGTTTTAATTTCCATGAGATGTAGATGACTCCCAATTTTCTTTCCCCAGCCCAGAATTCCCCGCTGACTTCTTTATTTGACATTTCTTAAAAACATGAAAGTCATCCATCAACACGTCCAACATGAACTCACAACCTTGTCCCACAAACCTGGTCTGCCTCCACAGTGGTTCACCCAGCCTGTAAGACCAGACACAACCTAGGAGTCAGCCCCTCCCTTACCAACCCCGGTCAAGTCCTGCCAATCATTCTGCCCAAGTAACTACTTGGGCAGAAGTCTGCCTACTTTCCTTTATCTCCAATCTCACCATCCTTCCCTAACACATCTCCCCCGGGACTCAGTCAGTACCTGTTTTTGTCTCCCTCCAATCTGTCACCATCCCCAGTGAAGTCAACGTAATCATTTTGAAATATAAATCCACCTAAGTTTCTTATCTAAAGTACCTCCAACTCTTCCAATTATGAATTAAAAATATAATCCTTAACGTAGTTTGATTTACAAGGTTTGGTCCCAACCTTCCTTTCCAGCCTCACCTGTCCCTGGCTTCTCCTTCCAGCCATTCTGGCCTCATTACATCCTCCTTCTGCATGGAACCTACTTCCTTCCTCTCTTTGTCTGGGAAACTCATTCTTCAGGTCAAATTTTTCTTTGACATTCATTAAACATTGTCTTTGCCTCTTATTTCTCATAAGCAACAATGATCCCAGTAGTAGTCATTTTCATTATTGTTTACATAATCCCTACTAAACTGTAAACTCTATGCCCTCAGACGACTGGACTTGTTCTTCTTCACTATTACGCCACCAGCACCTAGCAGAGGGACTGGCCTTTGGGAAGCACTGAATAAGCGTTTATTGGCTGAGTATAATAATAAATAACTAATGAGTTGGGTTAGCTGTTGAGTAATTTTAAAATATAATCTTTACTAAAAAGTAAAAGAACAGTTTTATATTCGCAGCAAGATACTGAATATGTTTTGATTTAGATTAAATTGTTTGGAGTAAATGAGTTGAAGATAATTCCATGCTAGTCAACATAACCTAGACACACAAAAATGTATTCATTTTTCTCTTGCAGTTAACCTTTTATCTCACTAAGCAAAGTGAAGCAGTTAAGCCTATTATAATCTAGGCCCTGTGCCTTTGGGTGGGTTTTAAAAATAAATAAGCCAATGAAAGATAAGCTCTTACTCCACGTGAAATTGCTTTGGGGAGAGCCTATTTGGGGAGGAGGTGAGGACCCTATATAGAACAATGTCAGACTTATGGTGAGGTGACCAGGACTGGCTGTTTTGCAACCCAGTCTCTTTCCCTTTACCCAGATGAAAGCCATGGCAAGATCTTGCACACTCAAACCATCATCGGGGATCACACCACACTCTCACCAGCTGTGTCCATCCCACTGTGTAAATGTGAGAGAACCCTGCCCTTTGATCAAGGGTGGGCGGCTAGAGGGAGAGGCAGAGCTGTTTCTGTTTGTCCCATCCCTTCACAACACACAACTCTCTTTTAAATTCCCATTCTTGAGAAGATACAATTTTACTGTGCTATGTGGGTGGGTTAGGGACTGAACCTAAGAACCTTTAGGAGTTTCCCTAAAAGTCTCTAGATGATTTAGAAGCAGCTGGAGTGAAACTGATCCATGGGCAGAATGCGGTTTTGAGAGCAGTCAAGGCTGGGGACCTACGGTGGCCCTGTTCAATCTTGCCTTAAACACTTATGCCACTTAAAGTGTTTCTAGTCATCTTGATTGTGAAGCAATGCATCAATGGTTAGGATTATGAGGTTTTGCCCTGGCCAGGTAGCTTAGTTTGGTAGAACACCATCCCAATACACCAAGGTTGCAGATCTGATCCCCGGTTACAGCATATAAAGGAATCAACCAATGAGTGCATAAATAAGTGTAATAAAAATATCGATATTTCTCTCTCTCTCTCTCTCTCTCTCTCTCTCTCTCTCTCTCTCCTCCACCTCTCTAATATTAATCAATTAAAAAAAGAATGTAGAAATTCCAGAGAAAGGTCTCAGTGTATGCAAATGAGATATTAACAAATTCTCAGGCAGACTAGGGAGGACAAATGATCAGAAAAGATAAGAAAGCAAAGCAAAGACTAGGGGGGAAGTTGAGTAAGATGTGAAGTCATTCATTCATTTGATCAATAAATATTTACTGAGCAACTACTAGGTACACAACATTGGGAGAAATGGCAATGGTCATTAAGACTACCATGGTACTTGCCTTTAAATAGATTACATTAGAGCTGAGAGAGTAACACAGGCCTAGAAAATGGCCGTCCGTTGAATGAGAGGAGGCACAGGTAGGGGTATGCAGGGAAAGCACAACAGAGACAGGTCACGATGACCCCAGGGACCTGTGCTCACCTGCGTGGAAAGTCAGGGAGAAGGGCTGAAGCTCCCGACGGATGCTAGCTAGGCTGGCACAGGTAAGAGTTTGGTACCTCCCAACCCCAGTGTGCTGCATGCAGGGGTACATGAGCATCCAGTTCACCAGGTGTGGTCCAAAATTTGAGAAAGCAGAGTTGAGAGCATGACCAAAGGCCACCTCTCCAGGAGGAGCACCCTGGCTCCCCAGTTTGGGTTGGGTCCTGCTGCTGTAAGCCCTCACAGAGCAAACTTCTTCTTTCCCCTAATGCTCCTTACATTGTGAGATTCCACATGCACCTGCAAAACTCTTGATCAATGCCTGTCTCCTCTGCTAGAGCATGACAGTACCCATGACTGTTCACCACGTACCTCCATGGGTTGAGCACACAGCAGGTGCAGGGGCAGGTGTCTGGCTCATAGTTAGCTCAATAAACATCTGGTGAGTGAGGGAGTGAATGCATTTGTGAATGTGCAAGGTTGGGTTTGGGGCAAGGGGAGGCAGGTGCTGGCAGGGCTAGGGAAAGTCCATGCTGGTTACTGGGACCGGGAAGCCCAGGTTCACAGTAACATTCCCGTGCAAACGCAAACACTTTCTTGTTTCCTCCTCTGTGAGGGGCATGCATGTGCATGAGTATGCGTGAGTGGCTGCACTTGGACCAGGGTGGAGACTGAGTCAAAACATGAAGGAAAACATAAATTTATGAGGTAGGAGCAACACACAAGATTTCACCAGACTAGATTTATCAAGGGTAGAGACCACATGCTGTACTCATTTCTAAAGCTCAGCAGGGTTTCTGGCACACAGGTTTTCTGGTTTGTTGAGTGAAATAAAAGAAGTGGAGAGATAGAAAGAGACAGAGTAAACAAAAGAAGGAAAGACATAAAGGAACAAAAGGGATAAAGGGGAAGTGGAAAAGGAAAGGGAGAAGGGTGGAGGAAATGCCCCACCACCACCACCAAGGGTGATGTAGACACGCTCACAGGCTGGTATATCTATCTCCATAAAGAGTGACGATTTGTGGGATGGCAAATATGGACACTGGAGCCCCATCCTGACTTCATCACATATACCCACAGGCCCCTCTGTGTGGCTCTGGCCAGGCCCACCACAAGACATTGGGGGGACCTACCCAAACGCAGCTGTACCCGGGGCCGCACGCTCACCTGCAGGTGGTGGGACGTGATGATAGGCCTCTTCCCGGGACACCAGACATCCTCCTTCATCTGCCGCAAAGCCTGTAGGCACTGCCGGCGGCAGCCGCCGTCTTCATCCAGCTGCCCCAGCAGCACCTGCTCGGCCTGTAGGAAGCTCCGCTGCCAGTGGTACTCGGAACGGGCCAGCAAGGAGAATCCAAAGGACTGGAAGGAGAGAGAAACAGCGGGAGATGAGAAGGACAGCACTTGCCAGAGCAGAAAGCCATCTCTGAAGCAATCTACTAGTTTGGGGGACCTGCAGCCAGGCAGGCAGTGCATCCCACTGGGGGAGGGGGGGGCAGTGGGATCCTCAGGGTGAGCCCCCTTGCACATGGGCAGTTATTCGCTGAGGCTGTGTGCACCTCCTCCGGGCAGGGCTTCTCCAGCTTGAACCTGCACCAGAATCACCTGGTGGGCTTGTTAAAACCCAAGTGGCCGGGCCCTGCCCATTGAGCCTCCTTCAGCACATCCAAAGTGCAGCCCCAGACACTTGCATGTTTAACAGGTTCTCAGGTGCCACTGCCGGTTCTGGGGCCCACACTTGGAGAACCGCTGACCTAGTGAAACCTCAGTTTTCCTTCCGAGGCGGGTCGGCGGTCAGCGGCGCTGTGGCTGGGTAAGCTGTGAGATCTGTGCTCTGTGTGCTCTGCTGAGCCAGGGCCCTGCCTCCAGGTACCTTGATGCACTTCACTCTCTCTGGGGGGGGCCAGCGCGTCAGACATCGAGGCCACCGGGCTTTCCTGGACCAGGCGGTGGGGATCTCCACTTCGGGGGCCAGCTCTATCTCCACCTGACCTTTGGATGTTTCCATGGCAATGCGAACTGCAGTGCTGTTTGTTACCATGCTGACCTTTCCTGGTGGGAAATGATGAACAGGCTCAGTAAAAGCATTCAAAGAAGGAATCTGGGAGCAGTGACTCTGACCAGCTCCTTGCAACTGGTGGGGCATGCCAAGGGTGGGGGGCTACTTTATGTCACAACTAGACCATTAGCCAAAAAAATACTAATAGATGCATTGCTAGGAAAATCTTGTGGTTGGTGGGTTTTTCTTTTCTCTTTCTCCTCTCTGCCCCAAGGCCATTATGGCACCGTTTCTTCTAAATTATTTGATTCTTTTCAGAAGGCTCAACTGAAAGAAAGAGACACTTAATACAAACATAGCATCTGCTACTGTAAATGTAAAATGGAATCCAGCCACCCTCCTGTCCCCCTCATTTCACCCAGACATCCCAACCTTGGTCATCGGCCTTTGGTGGCATTCAATGTGGAATCTCAGGCTCTCAGGTGGAATTTCTTCCCACCGCCCACTAAGCCATCCTCGCCTCAGATGTATTTATCATCACAAGCCCTCGTAATCGTAAAACGCTTCCAAGTGTGGCACAGCCACTGGCTTAATTAGCAGAAAATAGCAAAGAAGTACCCATATGTCATCATTTTCCTACCAGGCAGAGAGAGAGAGAGAAAAGGAACACATTTGGTCAAGTTTTCCAGGTCATATACTAGAACCCATTTCTAATTGTTCCCCCATATTTCAAAGGATGCACAGTCTTTTCCTGTTTTGCTTTCCTCACAGAGAAGGATGAGTCTCTTGGATCAAAATCTATTATTTTGCTTTTCCTGGCTCAGAGAGGCAAACAAGCTCCCTCATTCAGTGTGTGCCACTGTTCCAAAGAAGAACATTCTTCTTCTTGGCTGGGCTGTGAGAAAGAGCCTATTGTCTGCATCTCATCAGAGCCGCCCAGACAGGAACATGACAATGTCTGGCACTTAAGCTTTATTTACTGAAGGTACGTCCTCATCCCTGCCCAGTTTGGATCTCTTAGATTAGACCCTCTTTTACTGCTGACAGTGTCACAGAATGAACAGGTCAGTGAATGCAGGAACCGGACTGTCTGGCCCACACCCTGCTCCTTTACTTAGTGTGCAACCTGCTTGCATGTTACCAAATCTTGCTACATCTCATTTTCTTCACCTGTAAAACAGGTAGAAAAATAATTCTTACTTTATTGCGGTGCTATGAGTGTTAAACAATCCATGAAAACATCCTCTCCATGGTAACAATCCATTAAACGTTCCACAATTCTTATGTCTAGGCAAGGAAATGCAAATAGAAATCCATTTCTTTCTGTACAAACAGAATCATGTATTGTTCAGCCTTGTATTTTTACTTAATTATCCAGCACAGGCATTTTTCATAGCTCTGTTTGGACATGTGCCTCTTTTTCGAGGTTGTATAGTACACCACCAGGCTGACACATAGTTTTCTGAGTCAGTTTTCCTTTGTTAGCCATTTGGATCCCATTGAGCTATTTGCTATTACAAAGCCTATAACAGTGGCTATCCATTTCTTTGTGTATCTGTAGGAATCTATTTCTAGAACTGGAATTACTGAATTGCCAAGTAATCACATTATAAAACTGAAAATGGATGAGTTGCCCTTTAAGTAGGTACCAATTTACACTTTCAAGAAAATGTGTTTGACCAGACCCACCCCTGCACTTAGCATGATCAGATGTTTTCATCTCTGCCAATCTGTTAGGTGCTTTAATGTACATTTCTGGAAATACATATTAGATGGGACATTTTTTCTTATTTTTACTAGCCATATATATTCTTTTTCTATGAGTCATGGTAATTTTTTTGGGGGGGTCATTATTTCTATTGGTCTGCTCATATGTTTTTCTTATTGGTTTATAAATACTTTTGTATAACTAAAGGAATTAGCCATGTTTTTTTCCAGTTTGACATTCACCTTTTTACTCGGGGCAAACAAATGTGTGTCTACAAGTACATATGCCACATGGGACTGTAGCTCCAGATTTGGGGGTTGTTGGACTTAATCAGTTCTTCATGGTTTCTGGACTTTGTGTTTGGTAAAAGTTGGTGGTTTCCAAATATGCCGTCTTAGAATGCTGGGGTACTGCAGGAGGTTGTGGGGTATTATCGTAGAAATGAGCTAATAAAGGTCTGAGGTTTATGAATAACTTGCTTTCTAAAAAAAGTACCCCAGTTCTTAAGCTAACATCTTGGAAATACTGCATGACCCAAAGTCTCTCATATCGCCACCAGAGCAGTGAGCTACTGAAATCCACAGGCGTGCATCGGTGTTGTGTGAATTCAGTTCTTCCATGTGTGCTACAGAATAAAGAACTGATTCACGTTATGGGGACTGGATAAGTGGAAAGAGCACATGATTATCATCTGAATTTAGGGGCATGAGCTTCAGGTGACGCTCAAGCAGAGTTTTGTTAAGCAAAAGGAAATACCTACAATTTCCTTTGTACTTTTCTTGATCCACTCACCTGACAGGTGACAGGTTTCAACTGCGTTTTCTACAAGCTTTCGGAACACCTGGAGAACCTTGGCGGGCACAATATCTCCCTCAATGTTCACATCTGCCTCGTGCCACTGCCACAGGCTCTTCATAAACTGCTCCACCTCCAGCCACTGCTCGAGGCCCTCTGGGCTCCTCAAGGGGCAAGGGAGCCTGGTGCCCTGTAGGCTGTAGTACCGCCAGCACTTCTCCCTGGTCTCCCGGTACCCGGCCAGGCCTCTCACTGGGACTGTCACAAGGAACTGGCTGGGGGCCAAAACCTGGGGTCAAGAAAGAAAAGAGAGGGAGTGTGAGTTCATAGGCTTGGGAGGTAACAGAAGTCCTCTGGAGCTGACCTGTTGAGTCAGGCAGTTCAGTTACCCACTCAACCCTCAGGGATATGATGAGGTGGACAGGCATCTGCATCCGCCTATAGCAAGAGGGTTCATCTTTGTCCTGCCACTAACCCACAGTAATGCTTCGAGCAGGTAGAGTAAGTAACTCACTGAGCTCTTGGTTTCATGAATCTGCAGAAAAAGGAGTAAACCAGACTTGGAACTTGAGAAGACACCTGATTTTATGGGGAGAAGTTCTCCCAGAATGAAATTTCCTAGAATATAGATCTGGAAAAAGTGAGGTTAGGTTTCTATTCCTACTCACTGGTCTACTTCTGTCTAGTTTAAATGGTAGTAGAGGTGGGCAGATCATGTTCTGACATTCCAGTATACAATTTACTTTTACAATTTTCATCCTGGAGTGAGCTTCCTAAGATCTGACTCTGTTTGAAAATGCACAAGTCTCAGAATTTTACAGGTAGTCCTGAAATGCCCACCAACCCTGAAATATACTAGACCAGTAATGGTCTTTTATTCACATACTAATTATTTTACTCATTCATTCATTCATTTGACAGAAGCTGAGTGTCTACCACAGGCCACACACCACGTTGGGGGCTAGAAATGGAGCAATCAATAAACATGAACCTTGCAAATGAGGGCCTTAGTCTAGTGTGAGAAAAAGGACATGAATACATATAAGTTTAATACAAATGAAAGGGGTTCTTATGTGTCATATAAGAAAAGTCAAGCTAAAGGAGCACAGGGACTCGGAATAATACAGGGCCTCACTTCTCTCATTTCTAAAAGCAACGGAACCCTAATGTCTGTGCCACAAGTTTGTTTGCAGGTTTGAGTGAGATCGCTTTTATGAGAATGGCTTTGCCCACACCACAGTGATGCACGAATGCTGGCTGTCACACCCGGCCCTGGTGGCTTATACCCCTGGGGTTCCTCGGCTGCTCCTGCAGTTTCTAGAGGCCACCTCTTCCACTTCCGTCTTTCCCCACCTGCCACCCACAGACTATCACTTTCTTCTATTTTCTCAACAATGCCCTGGGTTCCCTCTGCCCAGTCCCCAATCTAGTAAGCAGTTGCTTAATAAATGAACAAGTGCTTCACTAAACATTAATTGCTATAGTGGCATGTGCTGTGGAATCAGGGGCCCCAGTATGAGTTCTGGTTATAGTGCCTAATATGATTGATCAAGTCATTTGATTTTCCTAAGCCTCTATTTTTATCATCTGGAAATTAGGAATGTGAGGGCTCAAATAAGTCTGTGAATGGGAACTACTAAGAGTACCCATGGAAACAGGAAGTATCATTAGCATTTGTAGTGCAGTGAGTGCCTGTCACATACTGAGTCCCGCCCACCCCCATTTACGGGTGCTCTGGGTAGGAACCCAGAGACGGGTGAGACCCGCTCACCTTAATGTTCCCATTGTACGCGAAGGAGTAAGGGATAGCTTGGAATCGGATGTCCTGGTTGCTGATTTCTGTGGTCAGTTGGTAGATGACTTTCTGCACCTCCTCCACAGTCTGGGAAACCTGCTGGCGCCGCATGTCCACCTGAGTAGACAGGGAGTAGCAGCACAGGGGGTTATTTCAGGGGCTGGCCCCAGACACTGGCAAAGGTGATGGGATAGGACACAGTGAGGGTGACCAAAAGAGGGAGGCTCAGAAAACCCTGCCTTCCCAGGGACTCCAAGAGAGACGAATTTAGGACTAATTATACTCCTCAGGGTTTCCATGTTCACTTCTAGAATAGAAGCATTCATTCAATAGTTACCTAGTGCCTGCCATGTGGTGGGTGCCCATCTAGGTGCTGGGGCCCAACAGTGAATAAGAGAGAGATACTGATCCTCTAGCTGAAAATACAGGATGTAGGTATATATGTATATATGTACACACACATATACACATGCATGTATATACATGCATCATGTTTGTGTATTATGTGCTATCAGGTAAGCTAAATCCCATGAAGAAAAATAAACGAGAATAAGGGATTAGAGAGTAAAGGGCTGCTATTTTGATTTAGAGCAGGGGTCCCCAAACTTTTTACACAGGGGGCCAGTTCACTGTCCCTCAGACTGTTGGAGGGCCGGATTATAAAAAATACTATGAACATATCCCTATGCACACTGCACATATCTTATTTTAAAGTAAAGAAACAAAATGGGAACAAATACAATATTTAAAATAAAGAACAAGTAAATTTAAGTCAACAAACTGACCAGTATTTCAATGGGAATTATGGGTACGGATGCATCCTGTGCTCCTCTCACCACCAATGAAAGAGGTGCACCTTCCAGAAGTGCGGAGGGGGCCGGATAAGTGGCCTCAGGGGGCCACATGCGGCCCACAGGCTATAGTTTGGGGACCCCTGATTTAGAGTATAAAGTGGCCAGGGACGTCACCTCTAATGAGGTGACATTTGAGGGAGCCCCGGTGACAGCTGAGAGAAGTGAATTCCAAGGTCCCTGAAGCAGGAGCACACCTGACAGAGCTCGAGGGCCAGCAAGGGTATCATGGGGGCTGGTGCCTGGAAAAGAAGGGTGACAGGAGATGAGTTCGGGAAGGATGGCAGGGCCAGACCATCACGCATTTTTGTGAACTGTGGTGAGTCTCTAATGTAATGGGACAGCAATGCCCGCTGGCCAGGTAGGTGAATATGAAATAGTTTAACACAGGCCGATATTAAATAAACGCCTGAAAACATGCAGTGACTGTTTCCTGCTTGTGTCAGGAAACGATGTTTCCCTTATCCTCAGAACTCAGCCCCCCTCGAGCTGCAAGGGCATGCAAGCATTTCTTCTCTCTCAGCACAGCAAGTCTCCCAAACTGGAAAATACCCACAAAACCAAACACCAAAATATACATACCTAAAGACAGTGGTTTTGAACTGCCAGTCCACAGAGCTGTGTTGGTCTGCCAGAAATTTCACAGACTGGCAGCAGTCCACGGACTGGACGTTGAAAACCACTGACTTAAGAGATACTTAAGTTTAGGGAAATAGATATTTGTGGGAAAAACAAGGGAATTTTTGAAAAACTGCAGCAGAAACAGAAAAATCCAAATGAATTTTGGATGAAAAGAGCCTGTAAGTTTTTTCTGAAATAGAGGAGCTCATTGTTACTTTATACTTTGCTCAGGACATGCCTGAAGGCTACCATCGCAATTGTCTCCCATGAGAGGTGCCCTGACCTAACCAGGCGCTGACTTGCATAATAGCTGCTTCTACACCAGTGGTTCTTAACCTTTTTTGAGGTACCGAACCCACCAGTTTCATATGCGCATTCACCGAACCCTTCTTTAGTGATAAATAAAATATGATTTTTTTTCCAAATTCAAGACATAGGTATATGTTTTTTTACTGGTGCACAAAATGAGCCGTGCATGAACATCACCTTGCTCAAAGAACAAAACCAACAAAGTGCATGAACTCATAACAAATTATGGTATTACTTTATTCTGGCCTCCATGGCAGAGGCTTCTCCGAACCCCTGAGACCGACTCATCGAACTCCTAGGGTTCGATAGAACCCAGGTTAAGAACCACTGTTCTACACATTCTAGAGTAGGTTTAGACACCCACAGACTGGTCAAGGAAAATAAACAAACCCAGTCAGAGATTTTGGTTTTTCTAAATGAAGTCATTAATCTATCCAGTCATCTCACACCTCCCACCAACCAACAAGTCAACTAATGTGGCCATAGAACACAAGTACACATGTGCATTTATTTGCACATGTGCTGTATGTTACATACGGAATTAATTCATCAATTAGCATTTATGTAGCTATGTGCCAGGCACTCTGTTCCCTGCTAAGGCACATCAATAATAACACAGACATGGCCATGAACTTAAGAATAGTGGGGAAGACAGACATAAGTATAGAACTTAAGGGAAGGGGAGAGTGCCAACGGGTAAAACAAGGCACCTTGAAACCTATTTTATCTGTACATATTCCTCCACACAGAGGACTGACTTTGAAGAATTAATTACTAAGACATTCCAGATTCTTAAGAGTAATAAGAGACATAAGCAAAGTCTCTGACCTTAACAAGCTTACAACCTCATTGGAAATATATGATAGACTGAAGTTTCCTTTTCAAAATCCATGTGTCTTGGCTGACCTTCAATATAATAATGGTCATGTCTATAGTAGCTTTTCACAACTTCTTTTTGCCACCTCCCCCTCAACCCTGTATATTCATCCTACTCTATTCATCATGAGAAAAGGGACAAAGGTACCTTTCCTGAGCACTGTACACAATCAGGACTCTCTACCTCCAGAATCTGCCCATGGAGAGAGTGCGTGGTCACAGAGGGAAAGGTCATTTGCCGAAAAAAGAAAAAGGAAAACCACCTTTAGAAGCCTCTGATGTCGGGTCCTTTCCAGTACAAGACTTTTGGGTGTTCCAATTCCATTCCATTTGGCCAATTTTTGTTGGCTAGCCACTCTGTGCCAGGTTCTAGGCATGGATATTGTGAAGACGCATACTGATGGGATGAGAAGACAAACTGGAAACTAAAATCATGACCATCTAGGGCTCAGTACACATTTGCACAGGACGCTCTTGGTACACAAGAGGGAACTTCATCTGGTTTGGAGCTGGGCATGCCCGCCCTGGAGGCACTGCATATTGGAGCTGTATCTTGACAGATTAGTAGGAGTGAGCTGGAAAGAGAAGGGCAGCAAGATTGTTCTAGAAAGAGAGGATGGCAGCTATCTATCATGAAGAGCACAGGGGAGAACAGTAGTTCCTACATTGTGGGAGCAGAGATTGCCTTGGAGGAGGATGGGCAGGTGGGGAGTAAACAATGAGAGGTCTTGAATGTAAAGGAAGAAGAATTTTGAGACAAAGTCAACAGTAAATGGCCAAGTAAGATGAAGCCTGAACAATGTCCACAGGCTTTGGCAACTGGGAGAGGATCAGTGTGCGGGGACTTGCTGGGCGTGCAGCCAGCAAAGAGGGTTAAGAGGGACGGGAGGCAAACAAGACAAAGGTGAGTGACTCCTCCAGGAAGGGGACAAGCAAACAAGGACACCAACAGGTTTTTTCAAAATGACAGGCAGGTTTGAACAAGTGTAAATGCTGACAGAAAAGAGCCCGTGGAGAAGAGAGAGGCAGCAGAGGGCAGAGCCATGGAGTAAGGGTTTCCCAGCCGGGAACAGGTGAGCAAATGCAGAAGCCTGGGAGGAATCCGCTGCGGGGTGTCGAAGGAGATAAAGATTGCACAAACACAGAGAAGAGGGCAGGGGATGGTGGGAACAGGAGAGCTTTCCTGTCTGATTTCCAGTCTCTTTATAGAGCAGGAGACAATGTGCTGCGGGGGTAGGGGGCAGGTGGGAGGCAGGGGACCTAAGGGTGACAAGAGTTTAGAAGTAGCTTCTCTAAGGAATGAGAGGTTGTCTGGGCACCTGTATAAGATGCTCGGCAGTGACCAAGACAGTTGTGTGTGGGCCCAGGAGGCTGTGGGTGTGTCTGGGAGGCTGTGGGTGGGCCCACAAGGCTGTGGGTGGGTCCAGGAGGCTGTGGGTGGGTCCAGGAGGCTGTGGGTGGGCCTAGGAGGCTGTGTGTGGGCCCAAAAGGCTATGTGTGGGCCCAGGAGGCTTTGTGTGGGCCCACGAGGCTGTGGGATGCAAGGGGCTCAGTGGTAAAGTAAGTGTTCTCCAGCACCAAAGGTAACAGTTGAGGTGCTAAGATTCGAGTTCGTTGGCCAAGATCTGGGGATGGATAAGGGAGGGTTTCGGTGGGGGCCATGTTTTCCAGCCTGGGCAGGGAGGGAATGGACAAAGCCAGTTTAGTAGATTAGCAGACATTGGAGAAGTTCAGGGCCCAGAAGTCTAATCTGGAGTAGCAGGAGAAAATAATACAAGGACTAATTAAATGGAACATTACAGGCAGAGTAGTTGGGAAATAGTATTCTCAAACAGTAAAGTTCTCAGTATTTTGAGGACTAAGGCTAATCCAACCCTTTCTTTGAACAACCCATGGGTGAGTTATGCTATACTTGTAAGCAGGCAGATTCAGTCACTCTGATTAAGTAGAGTTTATGCAAAACTAGTCGTGAGATGCAACCACTCATTAAGGGTGCCATCCACATTTGGTGGCCTCCCTGTCTTCAGAGCATGTCCATGTGGCCATACCCATGTACGTGTCCCCATCCTGGGCTACTTCCCCTCCCCCTGAGTGACACTGTTAGGCTCATTGTTGTCCCGCATGTCATTTGCTACTATTAATAGCTCAAGTTTATGGACAATTATTACTGTTTCAAATATAAATTATTGAGACATCAAGGTTGTTCCCTTATAATAACATTCTGACTCACTTGCACTCCGATGTGCATCCTTTAGTGAGAGGTAGAGAGATGGCACTATATGGCGTGCCAGGAATGAAATGTCACACAGGCCAGGTTGCTCTCCTGAGCATGAGACCTGTGTAAATGTCATCCCACTGAGTTCTTGGGAAGGCTGAGAACTTCCTTCCCAACAGCAGGAAGTCAGACTTTTAATTCTGGAATGCAGTAAATCCAACAATCAGTTTTTTTAGGAGGTTTCTTTTGTTTTGTTTTGTTTTTAAGAGCAGGACTTTCTTCCTTTTTTAAATTTATTTTTGTATTTTTATTCATTTTAGATAAGAGATACAAAGAGAGAGATAGAAAGAGAGAGAGAAGCGGGGGAGAAGCAGGAAAGCAGGAAGCATCAACTCCCATATGTGCCTTGACCAGGCAAGCCCAGGGTTTTGAACCAGTGACCTCAGCGTTCCAGGTAGTAGACGCTTTTATCCACTGCGCCTTCTTTCTTTTCTTTTTTTTTAAAAAAGGACAGACACATCTCTGTCTTCCAGGGGTTGATAATTGAAAGGGATGGAGACTTAAATTCAGTGATGGCTACAGATGAGACAGGTTTGCCCTGCCCACTGCTGAATGGGTTCCCTTAGCCTGGCTGGCATCTCCTGTACTCCTCCATCCCTCAAACCCTAGCATGCTCAAAGCCTCTGTCTCTGATCCTCCTGTGAAACGCTTCTTGTCAAAGCTAACACGCCTTTCCTCCCCCACTGCCTGTTTAAATCTTACTGCAGCCCCTGTGGTTGGCCGGGAGGGGGGGGGGACGGGGGGGTTAAGGATTTGCCAATCTGCACAATTACTCCTTTTGCCTTTTGAGTTATGGGTGAAATGTGCAGGTGGAATAGGCCACCTTAAAGCTAGCTGGAGCCCAGAATTTCTCTTTCACTTAGCAGGCCACACCCCGGACCTGTATTTTGGGCACAGTGTTTTGACAAAGCAGATGCTCCTTGTGTGTTTATGGAGATATTTATAGAGGGGTTTAGCAGAAGAAATATGGCTTTGGTGTAAAAAAAAAAAGAGTAGGCTGAGCCCTGGATGGTGGCACAGTAGACAAAGCGTTATCCTGGCACACCTAGGTCATGGGTTCGATCCTGGGTCAGAGCATGTACAAGAAGCAATCAATGAGTGCACAACTATATGGAACAACTAAGGAGAACAAGTTGATGCTTCTTTTACTCTCTCTCTCTCTCCTCCACCCCCTCTATCTCAAATCAATGGAAAAATTAAAAAAAAATAGGCTAATACCTCAGTATCTTCTCTACCTAGTTGTGTGATTTTGACCAAGTTATTGAATGCACATGAGCCTCTGTCCTCTCCTCTGTAAAACTGGAGGCAACATGCATGCGTCACATGGCTGCTGATTAGATTAAACAAGACCCTGTATGGACCTCAACCTGCCAGCTCACTGTATAATATCCTTACATTATCTTCAATGATCCCTGATGGTAATTCTGACCACACATGTGCAAATATACCATGTGAATGTCAAGAGGAATAAAGATATCCACGACTCTCTTCTTTCCTCTAGAAATGCAGAAACAATAAAACAATATAATATTTAAGTTGCCACGCAAATAATAAGAAGAAAGGTGTCAGAAGTCAATATACAATTGATTGTCAGATAAATGTTATCAGTAATAATTACGAAGACAGTTCCCATGAAGGCAAAAAAGGTTTTGTGCTGGGCGACAGGGAAATTTTTGTTGATAAAGTGGACTCTGAGCTGAGTCTGAAGAGTGGCCAAGAACCAGGAAAGTGGGGTGGAGAGAAGCTATCTCCCCTGGTGTGTGTATGTGTGTGGGGGAGCTGGGGCCTGAGATCTTCTCAGAACACAGTCCTTGTAGGGCAGGTGTGGCAGACACACCACCTCCAGGGTGGGGGAGGGAACGCTATGGGAGAGAGGGGTGCGGGGCAGGTGTCAGACTCAGGAGAGCTGCAGCCATGTAGCTCCAGCCAAGCAAGAAACTGGGACCTGTGGGTTGCCTGAAAGCCTGACATTCCCACCCCTCCTGCCCCCAGAGAAGATAAAAATCTGGGTTTCTATGTTAAAAATCTCACTATTTTAAAATAACAGGGTGAGGCCTGACCTGTGGTGGCACAGTGGATCAAGCATCAACCTGGAACACTGAGGTCCCTGGTTCAAAACCCTGGGCTTGCCCAGTCAAGGCACATATGGGAGTTGATGCTTCCTGCTCCTCCCCCACTTCTCTTCCTCTCTCTCTCTCTCTCTCTCTCTCTCTCTTTCTCTCTCCTTTTCTCTCTTCTCTGAAATGCATAAATAAAGATAATTTTAAAATAACAGGGTGAGGCAAAAGTAGGTTTACAGTTGTTCATATGTAAAATAATACAACAATAAATAAATAATACAAGAATAAACTGTTTCTTGTACTCACAACTATAAACCTACTTTTGTCCACCCTGTAGTTGTAATAAATTTGAAAAAAAAAATTAAGAATACTCTAAAACTTGTGGTTGGATAGCTCAGTTGGTTAGAGCATCGTCCCGAAGCGCGGAGGTTCTGGTTTGATCCATGGTCAGGGCACATACAGGAGCACCTTGATGTTCCTGTATCTCTCTCTCTCTCTCCCCTCCCCTCCCTCTCTTGCTAAAATCAATAAAAAAGTTTTCCCTATTTCTCTCTCAATGGTTTTGCTAAAAAGTCAACTTATTACTATGATAATGAACTCTGAATCAAAGTTGGTGGGGTTGGAGGGGGTAGAAGGGTGTGGAAGTGTGAGGTGGGGTGAGGAGGGACAAGGAGGAGTGAGGAGAGATGAGGAAGAATGAGGAGAGGTAAGGAGGAGTGAGAAGGGGTGAGTAGAGATGAGGAGAGGTGAGGAAGGGTAAGGAGAGCTGAGAAGAGGTGAGGAGGAATGAGAAGGAGCAAGGAGGGGTGAGGAGAGGTGAGTAGGAGTGAGGAGGGCTGAGATGGGGTGAGGAGAAATGAGGAGGGACGAGGAGGGATGAGGATGGGCGCAAAGGGGCATGGTGGGGTGCAGAGGGGTGAGTAGAAATGAAGAGGGATGAGGAAAGGTGAGGAGGGGCGAGAAGGTGTGAGGACAGGTGTGGAGTGCTGAGGAGGGCGTGGAGGAGTGAGAAGGTGTGAGGAGGGCTGTGGAAGGCTGTGGACGGGCTCAGAGGGGTAAGGAAGGGTGAGGAGGAGTGAGTAGAGATGAGGAGGGATGAGGAAAGATGAGGAGGGGTGACAAGGGGTGAGTAGGGGCGATGAGAGGTGAAGAGGGGTGAGGAGGGGTGAAGAGAGGTGAGGAGGGGCAAGGAGGGGTGAGTAGAGATGAGGGATGACAAGGGGTGAGGAGGGGTGAGAAGAAATGAACAGAGATGAGGAGGGGTGAGTAGAAATAAAGGATGAGGATAGGCAAGTAGAGGTGAGGAGGGGTGAGGATGGACAAGTAGAGGTGAGGAGGGGTGAGGATAGGCGAGTAGAGGTGAGGAGGGTGAGGTGGGGTGAGGAGGGGTGAAAAGTGAATAGAAGTGAACAGAAGTACTGGAGGGGTGAGAAGGGGTAAGTAGAGATGAGAGGTGAGGAGGGGCGAGGAGGGGTGAGGAGAAGTGAACAGAGGTGAGGAGGGTCAAGGAGGGGTGAGTAGAGATAAAGGATGAGGATAGGCAAGTAGAGGTGAGGAGGGGTGAGGATGGGCGAGTAGAGGTGAGGAGGGGTGAGGGGGTGAGAAGAAGTGAACAGAGGTGAGGAGGGGCAGGAAGGGGTGAGGAAGGGTGAGGAGAAGTGAACAGAGGTGAGGAGTGGTGAGGACAAGTGAAGAGTAGAGCAGGGAGAGACCAGGATCCGTTCTTACCTTATCCAGCAGGCAGTCTCTGAAGTTTTCTGCAGTCAGGGATTTCATGGCTTCCTGTTCAGTCCTGAGCAGGACAGCAATGTCCTGGTTTGCTCCCGAGCGAAGGGCAGCACTGTGGGTAGCTCTCCTGATAGTTTCTCTGTGCTAGATTCGTCGGGAATGTGCACCTGGACCAGAGACTAGACTTCTCAACTCTTCATTTAAATTCTTATTTCCAAATTGTGAGCATTCATCTGTCATCTTTGGGAGAATTAAAAAAAATATTTTATAAAGGAGAGTTGATGAAATGGAATTTGAGTCCAACCTAACTTTATTCTGGTCAGCTCTGATGCTTTGGCCAAAGTACAACATTCCAAGTTGAATTTCCCACTCGAACACTTCAGGACAAAAATGCCCACAGCTGGCTTCTCCCCACCTTTTCAGCTCTGCCCTAAAACCAGATGCACCTGTGAGCTCAGTTTCTTATATCTGCTTGTCTTTCTCCTGTTGACAGTAAATATCCCTTGCCCTCTAGCCCAGAAAACCCTGCAAGTTGATGTTCCTTCTTTACAATAAACAAAATAGGAAACTGCCAAACCACCATCAGTATGCCTACAAACAAGGAATCAGGTCTTGTCAACCAAGTCAGGACACAACAATTTGCATGTGGAAAAGTGCCCTCATGCAGGCGCACACAGGCACACTCACCAACGGTGGGATAGGGCCCCTTCTGCTCACTTTCTGACCTTTAAACTATAATCTCCCTCTTCTCACTGGAAAGCTGGCAGTAAAAATTAAGTCAGTGTAAACAGGCCCCTTGAGAGTCGAGGAAACAATCATGTCTGGTTCTGCCAGTAGAACCCTGTTGGGAAACAGCTCAGGCAGTAAATTCCCAGTCTGGCTGGCTGGAACTAGTTTCAATCAAAATCACAATGGTCTGATCTGATCTCCCTGAAGCTGGTAAACATTAGAGTCGGCTATCAGATGATCTAAAGGAATAACAGCGTTCTAGGAGCCCAGCTCACTGCTGAGCAGGGTTCCAAATCTGCCTTGGAGTGCTCACTCTGAGTGCTTCCTCTGAGTGCTAAGCAACAGCGCTGGGTGCCTGGGCACTGGCTCTGTAGCTGTGGACTTTGCATATCTCACTTACTCTGACTCCTGGCATGAAAGCCATGGCAGAGTGCCCTGGCTGCTCTTTGCTCCACCCACCTTATTAATCCCAGGGTTCAGTCCAGCTTCTTTCTACAGGTCCCTTCTGCGAACCTGTGGTCTGATAAGAACGTGGGAAAGCCACTCTCCTTGATACTGCCTCGGTTTTCCATTTTCTTCCACTTGCCATTCTAAGTTTCCTCCGTTTACTGTTAGAGCTTGGGAGTATTTCTCTATTTTCTCCCTTGGCTTCTCTTACAACTGAACAAGCAGTTTATCACAGATGGAACAAGAACCTCTTACTGAACTTGCAATTCAGAATTCTGTCCCCACCTCATTTGCAACTCAACCCAAGTCCTCCTTGTTCTCCCACATGCTTTTCTCGTTAACTGGAGGTCCTCACCCCTGGCTGGGGCTTTTCTCCTGTTCTAAGGTAGCCCCGCCTCCTGGTCATCAGATGCACAAACTTTCATCATTTTGTGCCTGTGGCTCTCCTACCTTGATTGCTTCAAAACCGCAGCTAATCAGATGGTGAAACTGGAATCTTTTCTTGCTATGGGGCCAGTGACGCTTGCCAGATGTGAGCAGGGGAAAGACAAACAAGGCCAACGGAGGGGCCTGGGAGAAGGAGGAAGAAGCACATGCTCAGGAGGCTTGCTGCAGTCTGTTTGGATCTGGATGTCAGACCTGAGAAGTAGGGTGTTATATAAACACAACCTGTTCCTTACTCAATGACATAGTTCTTTATGGGCAAAGGTTCCAAATACAGGGACCTCTGACAGGTTGAAAGAAGACACACTTCCTTTGCAGATAATCTGGTTAATCAGATATTGGGTCAGCAAATATTGAGCAACAGTCTGCCTAAGGCACTGTGCTAGGCTATGGACAGGGATTCAGGGTTGACTCAGAGCCTTCCTCCAAAGGAAATACATTCCCTCATTTCTCATGACTCACATCAATTGCAAGCGTGCACAGGCAAGCCAGCTCGGGCTTTACTTCTGTGTGAGCACCACGAAGTTATTTTTTATAGCCAGTTGTACAGGTAATGTTGTAGTAATATAAGGTTATAGTAATTAAATATATAGAAATATAAAGATATGGAAGATATATAAAAGTAATTCAAAGGATATTAAAAATAATTATTAAAGTTATGCCATTTGGATAGGAATTAGTATAGTGGCTTAGTGCCATAACTCTGTAATGTGATAAACAGACTTTGATTTACAAGCAGGGCCCAGTTAGTATCTGTGTGAAGTTATACATAGATAAGAAGTAGCTTGGTGTTAATTATGTAAACTTTGTAAACTGACATAATTAAGAACATCTTAAAAAGTGGTTTGATATACCTGACCAGGCGGTGGCACAGTGGATAGAGTGTCGGACTGGGATGCGGAAGACCCAGGTTCAAGACCCTGAGGTTGCCAGCTTGAGTGCAGCAGGCTCATCTGGCTTGAGCAAAAAGCTCGCCAGCTTGGACCCAAGGTCGCTGGCTCCAGCAAGGGGTTGCGCGGTCAAGGCACATATGACAAAGCAGTCAATGAACAACTAAGGAGCTGCAATGAAAAACTAATGATTGATGCTTCTCATCTCTCTCCGTTCATGTCTGTCTGTCCCTGTCTATCCCTCTCTCTGACTCTCTCTCTGTCTCTCTGTCCCTGTAAAACAAACAAACAAAAAAACAAACAAAAATAAAGTGGTTTGATGTAAGCATTTCAGTAGATTGACATAGAGGAGATTCTCCCAAAAAGGTGGTTTGAAGTGATAATCCTGTAGATTGACACCTGTTAGAAGGCGTTGGCCAGAAAAGGTACTAAAGCTGAGGGGCCCCCCTGCTGCAGTAGTCGCCCAGACTCCAACATTGATGTGGATTGTCTCCACAATGCTCTGAGTTCTGACCAAAGCCAGCCGAGAGGAGCACACCGACAGGGCCCCCTTAAGCTGTACCCAGGCACGCCAAAAGGATTTGTGAGTAATAAACTGCCTGTGTGATTATTGAAACTAATTAGTGTGTCGGTGGTGTCTTTCCTCTGGTGGCACTTAACAATAGTATCCTCACAGCCGCCTCAAGAGTAGTCTCGAAGAGGCTGCCAGCCCTGCTGATAAGCAGGAGGGTCCCACTGCACGGGAAGTTGACTCAGGAACGCCTGATCGACGTAGAGCTTGGGCTCTACTGGGACAACTAATCACAACCCTAAACCATCGATATGAGGCAGCCTGGGAAGATTATGTACCCCTGGTGCTCTAGCACAGGCCTTCATTACTGAACTACCTGGTGGCTGAGATGTTCATTCTAAGGTAAAGGGTTGGCTTGGTCCGGACTCATCTTAAATGTACAAATCTGTTAAATTTTGCCAAGGTCATAAACTCTGACTTACTCTTTCAGGGTTTTCCTTTAATCCTGGGGCGACTCAACTCAACCAACTCAGAGGCCCAGAGAGAGAGGACTGTCCATGCTATGAGGAAGCCCCAAGCAGTGTCCAAGCCAGGGCCCTGAGCATTCGTATCCCCAGTGTGGCTGTGTACCTAATGCATAATTGATCATCAATTAATAGTGAATATTTAACCGCATTAAACATTAAAAGGACATTCTTATAAAATATTCTGAGATGCATAAAATCTCTTTATAAGTTCTCAATTTAATTTCATACATGAACATATGATCTCTTTAAATTACTATCATCTTTTATAGAAAAACCTGATAAAACAAGAACTTAGCAGAGCACCTGGCACATGATAGAACCTCAATAAATAGTTGTCTTCATACTCCATTTTGTTCTGAGAAAAACAACCCTTCTTATATGTGACTAATTCTGCTGGTCTGATCTCACAGGTAAAAGCTTTCATTGGGTTGGTCTTACAGTTCCATCAAAACTAATCTCCTTTTGCCTGACCAGGAGGTGGTGCAGTGGATAGAGTGTTGGACTGGGATGCGGAAGACCCAGGTTCGAGACCCCGAGGTCGACAGCTTGAGCGCAGGCCCATTGGCTTGAGCAAAAGCTCGCCAGCTTGGACCCAAGGTCGCTGGCTGCAGCAAGGGGTTGCTCGGTCTGCTGAAGGCCTGCGGTCAAGGCACATGTGAGAAAGCAATCAATGAACAACTAAGATGTCGCAACGGCAATGAAAAACTAATGATTGATGCTTCTCACCTCTCTCCATTCCCATCTGTCTGTCCCTGTCTATCTCTCTGACTCTCTCTCTCTGTCCCTGTAAAAAAAAAAACAACAACAAAAAAACCCACTATTCTCCTTTTTTCTTATACCAATAATGGCAACAGGATAGTTTGCACTTGATCTTTGGTCTAGGTTTAGAGTTGGAGGATCCCAAATTCAAATGCCTACATGAGCCAGGTAGTTAATAAGATAAACAGGATAGGTTATAACAATGGAAAGGGATGGGGCCTGTGGTGGATTCCAGAATATATTTCCTCTTGGTTAGTCTAGTTTGTGTGCATGTGTCTGTGTGTTTAAAGTCATACTGGATGATAAAAAACCCACTCCTATACTCTGTGCTCCTGTAATGAAATCATCACAGTTTTCTGAAAAAGCCTTGACATCTTCTATGGGCCCTTACTCGGGCAATGCTCTCTGCCTGGACGCTCACCCCTCCTTCCACCACCTCTGGGACTACTTCTGTTTGTCCCCAAGATTCACCTGCTTGAGGGACCTTCTCTAATTCTCAAAGCTGAGTAGAGGACTCTATGTGATGTTCCTAGACCACTTGCTGGTTTATTGTATCTATCAAGGATACATCAAGCATACACTCCTTAAAGGCAAAGGTTTACCCCGTTGATCACAGTACTTAACACAGAGTAGGTGCTCAATAAGTAGCTCTAGAATGAATGAATGAGTGAATGAACAGGTGAACAATGTGGGTGGCTCCTTTTCTCGTTCTATAAGCTAATCCTATCCTACCTGTAGGCATAAGATAAACTGAGAAGAGGAAAGGGTACAGAAGCCAGAAAGCTGACTTCAACTCAGAAGTAGCAGAGCAACAGGACAAGGTGTGTCTGTACCTGCAGAAAGACCCTATCCACAGCCCAGTAATTAGAACATGCCATGTGGAACTTGGTATCCAAACACTCATGTGTCTTTGTAAAAGTCATGGCTCCATCTGGCCATTTCAATAAAAAAATACATTATTTCTTAGCAGCGATGATTATCTTACTACATCCAGAGAAGAGGAGTAGTCCTCCAGCATCAGCCTGAAGGGAGAAAACATGTTTACCGAACACTGACTCTACCACTAGCCTTTGATCAAAAGAAATAGCGAGAAGTAATCAGTACTGTGAACTCTAGCCTTCTGTGTGGCAAAGATGACCTGTGTTACTTATAAATAGTTAATCTTATATGACCCCAGTTTGTGCTGGGAAAAGGAAACAAGACTATCTAGATCTACTTCGTCTGTCTGTGTGTCTGTCCATCTATACTCCATGTACTGGAATGTCATTCTGAATCTTTCTCCCAATGGCCTGTGCTGAAAGGCAACTCAGAGACTATTTTTAAAAGGGCCCCATTGTTAATATAATAAAACTCCTGCTATGGCTTAGATGACACTTTATTTTCCAAATTAAATAGTAAAAGGTGCTTCCATGTTCATACCTTCCTACTGAGAGAGTCCTCCTCCTCCTCCTCCTCCTCCTCCTCTTCCTCCTCCCTCCCCCCCCTCCTCCTCCTCCTTCTTCAGTGAGAGGAGGGGAGGCAGAAAGACAGACTCCTTCATGTGCTCCGACCTGGATCCACCTGACAAGCCCACTAGGGGGTAATGCTCTGCCCATCTGGGGCTGCTGCTCTGTTGCTTAGCAACCAAGCTCTTCTCAGCACCAGAGGCAGATGTCTTGAAGCCATCCTCAGCACCTGAGGCCAACTCACTCTAATTGAACCATGGCTGCAGGAGTGGGAGAGAGAGAGAGAGAGAGAGAGAGAGAGAGAATTGAGAGGGGAAGGGTGGAGAAGCAGATGGGCACTACTCCTGTGTGCCTTGACCAGGAATCAAACTTGGGACATCCACATGCCAGGCAGACGCTCTACCACTGAGCCTATTAGCCAGGGCTAGAGTTGAAAGTATGGTGGTTCCTGAAAAAATTAAAAATAGAGCTACCAGATGACCCAGCAATCCCTCTACTGGCTATATATCCCCATAACTCAAAAACATTGGTATGTAAAGACACATGCAGCCCCATGTTCATTGCAGCATTGTTCACAGTGGCCAAGACATGAAAACAACCAAAGAGCCCTTCAATAGATGACTGGATAAAGAAGATGTGGTACATATATACTATGTAATACTACTCAGCCATAAGAAATGATGACATCGGATCATTCACAACAACATGGACGGACCTTGATAACATTATACTGAGTGAAATAAGTAAATCAGAAAAAAACTAAGAACTATATGATTCCATACATACATAGATAGGACATAAAAATGAGACTCAGAGACATGGACAAGAGTGTGCTGGTTACAGGGGTGGGGGAAGGAAGAAGAGGGAGGGGTTGCGGGAGGGGAAGGGCACAAAGAAAACCAGATAGAAGGTGACAGAAGACAAATTGACTTTGGGTGATGGGTATGCAACTTAATCAAATGTCAAAATAACCTGAGGATGTTTTCTCTGAACATATGTACCCTGATTTATCAATGTCACCCCATTAAAATTAATAATAATAATAAAAAAGAGAGTTGTTTTTCATCTGAAACTTTCTTTTCCTTAAGTCAGAATGCAACTTACTCCCTTCCCTCTGCTCTGAGTTGTGTGAGGCTGGCATGCTTTTTAGCTGATAATGCTAAGAGTGAAGAAGACATTTAAGAAAGAAGACACCAGTTTTATTATTTTGTCATTAATAACTAGGAAGCTAATTAGTACTTTATTGAGCCATTTACCCTAGTTCCTGTGATATCTGAGTTAGAAGGTGTCAGGAAATAGGTGATAGGAAGAATTAGTAGTTGCTAGTTACAGGACACACAGGTGTCTGATTCCTCCCCCTGCCCTTGATTGCTTCTGACACATGACAAATTTGTTTTGTATTTTTTTAGTTAAAAGAGATCCAGAGACAAGACACAGACACAGAGATCAGTGGAACAAAACAGAAAGTACATAAACAGACTAACATGAATACACCCATTTGATCTTCGACAAAAGGGAAACAATTCAATGCAGGAAAGATCATGTTTTCAACTAAGGGGTATTGGAACAGTTGATCGTCCATAAGATAAAGAGACACCCTGACCTAAAGCTCACACCTTACATAAAGGTAAACTCAGAATGAATCATGATCTAAATGAAAAACATACAGTGTTTAGAAAACACACAGGCTAAATCTTTTTTTTTTTTTTTTTTTTTTTACAGGGACAGAGAGAGAGTCAGAGAGAGGGATAGATAGGGACAGACAGACGGAAACGGAGAGAGATGAGAAGCATCAATCATTAGTTTTTCATTGCCATTGTGACACCTTAGTTGTTCATTGATTGCTTTCTCACATGTGCTTTGACCGCGGGCCTTCAGCAGACCAAGCAACCCCTTGCTGGAGCCAGTGACCTTGGGTCCAAGCTGGCGAGCTTTTGCTCAAGCCAGATGGGCCTGCACTCAAGCTGGCGACCTCGGGGTCTCGAACCTGGGTCTTCCGCATCTCAGTCCGACGCTCTATCCACTGCGCCACCACCTGGTCAGGCCTAAATCTTTATGATCTGAGGTTAGGCAAAGAGTTCTTAGAATGACACCAAATGAAAGATGCACAAAAGAAAAAAAAAGTTGATAAATTGGACTTCATCAAATTTAAACATGTTAAACTTCTGATCTTCTACAGATGCAGCCATGAGAATGAAAAGGCGAGATATAGACTAGGAGAATCTATTTGATAACTACATATTGAACTATGGACTTGTATCTACAATATAGAGAGAACTCTCAAAGTCAACAATGAGAAAACAAACAACACAATTAAAAAATGGCTAAAAGACTTGAACAAATACTTCTCTGAAGAGGATACAAGGATGACAAGCACATGAGAAAATAGTCAATATCGTTAGCCATTAGGGAAATGCAAATTAAAAACATAATAGATACAATTACTTGCATACTTATTTGAATGGCTAAAATAAAAAAAAAAGATACTGAAGACACCAAGTGCTGATAAGTATATGAAGCAACTGGAAATCTCACACATTTCTACTGGGAATGTAAAATGGTACAGCCACTACTCTGGAAAATGGTTGGTGACCTCTTATAAGGTGAAATATATATTTGACTCCCATCAATCCTACTCCTAGATCTATAGACTAGAGCAGCAATTTTCAACCTTTTTCATTTTATGGCACACAAATTAATTACATACTAAAGTTCTGCAGCATACCAAAAATTATATTTTTTGCCAATCTGACAAAAAAATAAGTATAATTTTGATTCATTCACACTGGGTAGCTATTGTTGTGTTGGCTGTTGTCATTTTTTTATTTGACAATCTAAGGGAAAAGAGGTCAGTGTCCCTGGCTAGTCAGGTACTGTGTGTTTTAAAATTCTTGCCGCATATTGGTTGAAAATCGCTGGCTTAGAGATGTGTAAATTTGGTTTACACAAAAGCCTGTACATGATAGTTCACAGCAGTTTTATTTGTGATGCTCAAAATCTAGACACCACCCCACACTCTTCAACATGTGAGTGTATAAACTGTGGTCCATTCATAACATATAATACTATCCAACAATAAGAAGAAACAAACTATTGATATACACAACTTAAATGAATCTTAAAGTAACCACTTCACTTTAATTTATGTCCATGAGTCTCAGTTTTATATCCCAAGTAGGTGTGAAATCATATAGTTCTTAGCTTTTTCTGATTTAGTTATTTCACTCAGAATAATGTTCACAAGGTCTTTATATTTAAAGTAGGTTTCTTGAAGATAATATATAGTTGGTCTATTTTTTTTCACCCACTCAATCTGTCTTTTAATTGGTGAATTTAGACTATTCACATTCAAAGTAATTATTGATATAGTTAGATTTATATCTACCATATTTGTTACTGTTTTCTTAACAAAAATAAGTTATGTGGCCATAACTTTTGCAATTCGAGGTGTGACAGCAAAACTAGCATGAATTTTTTTTTCTTCACAATTTCACAGATAGGAGAGCTTTTCTTATAGCAGATCTTAGCAAACTCAGCAATTGAATTCTTTTTCTCATTGAGAACCTCTTTACCTTTTCATTTAAAGGAAGTTTCTCGTTGGCATATCTGAATTGCCATCATCACTCCCCTTTTGCTTTGGGGCCATTATTAAGCAAAGTAAGGGTAACTTGACCACAGGCACTGAGATACCCGGACAGTTGATCTGATAACTGAGACAGCTACTAAGTGACTAATAGGTGGGTCCTTTATAAAGCGTGGACATTATGGACAAAGGTATGACTCATGTCCCAGGCAGGATGTGCCAGATTTCATCACGCTCCTTAGAAGAGTACTCAATTTAAAACTTATAGATCATTTATTTCTGGAAATTTCCATTTAATATTTTCAGACAGAGGTTGACCACAGGCAATGAACACTGCTGAGTGAAACCACAGGGAAGGGGATACTGCATTAGGGAAACTCTCAGTCATCATTGCTGCAAATATTTTGACTGTTCCTTCTCGGTATTCTCTTTATGTGCGTTACACCTTTTGTAATCACCCACAATTCTTAGATGTTTGTCCTGTTTTCACAATCTTCTCTTCACCTTTCAATTCTGTAGGAATCTATGGAGATGGCCTTGAGCTCCAAGCTCAGCCAGTCTACTGACAAACCCAGCAAAGGTTCTCCTCAGCGCAGTCTCAGTTGTTTTTATCTCCAGATTTCTTTTTGGATCTCTCTTAGGACTTTGATCTCTGCTCATATTGCACACCTGTTTTTGTATGTGTCTACTAGGGCCACTAGGAACCTTAGCATTTTAATCATAGTTGTTCTAAATTCTGTACCTGATAATCCCAACATCCCTGCCATGTCTGATACAAATTGTGTTTATTGCCCTTCATAGGCCTTGTAATTTTTTCTTGATAGTTGGACATAATGTACTGAGTAAAAGGATCTGATGCAAACAGGCCTTCAGTGATGTGGTGGTGGCATGTAGGGGGCGGGGACACTCTCTAGTCCCATGATAAGGGCTCAGTTGTTTAGTGAGCCCGTACTTTTCGTCGTGACTCAATAGTGTTGCTCAGGTTTGCCTTCTCCTCCCCGTGAAGTGGGACAGCATGGCCAGATGGCTGGAGTAGGCTATCTCCCTTCTCCCCGGTCAGTGGGCTCTGATATACTCCAGCAAGACAGGCTCTAGGGAACTAGTTTTGCCAACATTATTCTTCATGAGAAAACAGACCCTTATAAATCTTATAAATATGTGAAAGTTGGAAAATATTATTAGCACAACCGTAAAGTATATATATATATTTCTGTGTTGGTTTTCTTTCTTTCTTTTTTTTTTTAACAGGGACAGAGATAGGGATAGATAGGGACAGACAGACAGGAACGGAGAGAGGTGAGAAGCATCAATCATTAGTTTTTCGTTGCCGTTGCGACATCATAGTTGTTCATTGATTGCTTTCTCACATGTGCCTTGACTGCGGGCCTTCAGCGGACAGAGCAACCCCTTGCTGGAGCCAGTGACCTTGGGTCCAAGCTGGAGAACTTTTTCTCAAGCCAGATGGACCCACGCTCAAGCTGGCAAGCTCAGGGTTTCAAACCTGGGTCTTCTGCATCCCAGTCCAATGCTCTATCCACTGCGCCACCGCCTGGTCAGGCTGTGTTGGTTTTCTTTATCCAGATGTGTCATGCAGAGATAGGAAAGATATTAAGCAGAAAAAGAAACACAAATATATGTAGGTCAAAGGCAGTAAAAGAGCACTCATAAGTCATTTTGTGGTGTACATCTATCTTTTCAAGGTAGCTACACAATGGCAAGGGTAAGCATTTGACAGAAGGATGTAAAAGTACACTGGGAAAGTTGAAAAGAATCTTCAGACTAGACAACCAGACTCATTGCCCTCTCGCTTGATACAAGTCTTGTGCTCAATGTCAAAAATGCAAGAATCCTACTGATTCCATAGGTTCCTCCCTTAGGTCAAGTTAGACTCAAGGCCAAAGTATAAAGAGCATATCATCGGCCCCATACTGATAGATGGGTCAAGCCTCACTGCTGGCTGGACAGGCACTGCTGCAATGAGAGGAAAGGCTGAGCGTACACTTAGATGGTGCGTGTTAAGAGGGGAAGATGGGAGTGGGCATCCTAAACCAGGGACAACAGCTGGATGCGGGCAGAGCCCCAGTCAGGGGCTGTGGACACAGCAGTCCACATGGAGTGTGCCGGATAAGCTTGGAGAGATTATACAAGGCACTGAATTCAAGGCCAAGGTATTTTGATTTTTCTTTGTAAGCAATGAAGAGCTTTTTAAGAATTTTGCATAACAGACCAATATAATAGAATTTGTTCTTTACAGTGATTTACTTTGTAGCTAGTTGTCTCTGGGATTGTCTACCTCTATTAGTCTGTCAGCCTGACTGGTAGAGATTGTGTCTGGTTCACTGTTGTCATGGGACTCCAAGCTGCTATCAGTCACCTCGTCTGCACTGTGTAAACCGGAAAAGGCAGCCCCTCTGTGGGGACCCAGTCCTCTATAGCCAATGCTTGGTGAGCCGACTCCACTTGAGTAAGAAAGACGCTCCAGGAAGCAGCAGTCCGAACGAACGCTCATGGCTTGGTGACTAGGGCACGCTGGACTTCAGCTGCCCTTGCCCTGCACTCAGTCCTCCTTGTGCAGTGCACACCTGCACAGTGTTAGGTGGAGACCCCGAGGAATCCAGGTAGGGGACTAGTTCACAGGTGATTAGGCACTGAACTAGGGTAGCAATGGTGGGCTTAGAAAGAAGACGAGAGGTCTCCCCTGAACTTGAGCTGGAAAGACTGCTCTGTGGAAGTCCTGGTGCTGTGTACAAGTGCAGCCTTTCTAACAAATTTACTCCATGAAGCTGCTCAGTGATGCACCTGCTAGAAATACTGTTTCCAAAGTCTTGTCCTAAGGCCTTGACTTCATAGATTGGCTCCAGCTTCCTCCACTTCCCTTCATATTAACAGTGTTTAAGCATGTGTGCTTACCCAAGGAAGCTTTAATTTTGTTATTGTTTTAAATTAATAGTACTTAAAAATGCCTGTCCTCGGGCTGTCTTGGAAAGAAACTGTGAAGAATGTTGAATAGTGGTTGGCAATAATATTCTTGAGGTGCAAAGGATGAGTGGTTCTCAGCCATGGCTATGCATGAAATCATCTGGAAGCTTTCATGGACCCCACCTCTGATAGAATCAATCGGAGTCCGAAAGACCAGTGAAACAGGCTTTAATGAAAGGAAACCTGCCAGGCTGTCTCATAAGGGAGAGCAGACCCCGGTTCCCTAACAGGTAGGGTTAAATAGGGGATTTGAGGGTGGGGGCTGGTGGTCATTAAGGAAAAATGTATCTTTTGGGAATTTAGGTAAGATTAACTGTAAATAAGCTAGGGGACCGTCCACACCCGGGTTAGTCACCCGGATGCCTGGGGGAAGGTGATCTGAAGCATCCAGTTTGTCAATGTCCCTTCGTCCACTTAAGGGAGGAAGCCTTAAGGTCATGGCCCCCACATGCAACCCTATCAACCCCAAGCCAGTGTCTGGAGCCAGTTAGGGCACAAGTCATCAAGTCACATGTTTGGTACTTAACTTGGAGAGATGTCAATAACAACTTACTAAAGATGCCAAGAAGGATATATATTATAATACCATTTTAAAGACAATGACTTAGGAAGAAAAACATTTGAGTGTGTGTATGTGTCTATATCTTTATACTATATTTATATATAGTGTATACATAATATAGATACAGATATTCTATATAATATATACTGTATATGTAAAATGTGTATAACATGGAAAAGTATAATATATATAATAACATCAAAAAAGAACAAAAATATACAGACAAGATTGCTATTACTTAAAAATCAGGGTACAAATGTGTCAAGAGTGAGGGACAGAGAGGGAGAAGGCAGAGGGAAATGAGAAGAAAATAAAAGACAAAAAGACTTGAAGCTGCTGTTTACCATATAAAACACTTTTTCTCATAGTAGTTACCTCAGGGAAGTAAGATAGATCTCAGGTAATTTTTAAATACTTTCCTATATAAAAAATTTATTTTTCTAAAGAGAGGAAGGAAGGGAGGGAGAGAGAAAGAGAGAGAGAGAGAGAAGCATCAACTCATTCCACTTAGTTGTGTACCCATTGACTGCTTCTCGTATGTACCCTGAGTGGGGCTTGAACTGGCGCCCTTGGGATCAAGCTAGTGACCCTGGATTGAGCCAGCAACCTCAGCACTCTGGGTCAATGCTCTATCCCCTGTGCCACCAGCCAAAGACCAAAACATTTTTTATAAGCATGCATCATTTATATAATTAGAAAACATTTTGCATAATCTGTTTTTGAAGTTGTTTTTCTCTTGGCTTCAGCACACAGAATAGTCCCTGTGGCAACACTGGCCTTTGATTCTTTGACTGGCTAACTATTTCTTGTTGTTCAGGCCTCAACCTACATGTCAGTTCCTCAGAAGTCCTTTGAGATGGGTTTGTTTTCTGTCACACTGTCCTTTGTTTTCAGAGCACTTATCACAGTCTGAAATAATTTGTGCGGTTGTCAGACCAAGTCCATGCACCACCTTGAGTGTAGAAGCCACAAGAGGTCCGGGAGCAGGTCTCTCTGGCTGTCCAGTGAGTCCCCAGGGGTTCAGTGCAGGACACACAGACGACTCAGACACTTCTTAGTTACTTCTTGGATCATTTTTCTGTATTTAGTAACTTCCCACATTTTTCTACCTTGTGTTTTAGTGAGATTTTGTGCTCTCTAATGTCTGGAAGTTGGTCTGACCCCTCTCAGTGTTCCAAGATCTCTGGCTGATTTGGTATGTGTGAGCCTCGGTGTCCCCGGGAGCACCAGCATTTCCTTACCCATCCCCACTGCCGCTGCCACCTTCTCCTGCTGTGCTGGGAAGGACGATTAAGGAGGAGAAAGGTCTCCAGTGCCATAAACCTGCCAGTTCTTTTGACTGCCCTTCAGCTCTTTTTTAGACTGTGCTTTGAGATCATGAGTAAATTGCAGGTCCTATTTTGTGGCCTTCCCTCCTTCCACCCCTACCCTAACGGTCAAGCTTATTGTCCCCTATTGTTATAAACTCAACTCCCCCAATTCATATGTTAAATTCCTAACTGAACCCCATACTTCAGAGTGTAGCTATATTTGGAATCAGGATCTTTAAAGAGGGGATGGAGTTAAATGATGCCATTTGAGTGGGGTCCCACTCCAATGTGACCCATGTCTTTATACGAAGAAGAGGGGGCACCAAGGACATGCATGCACAGAGGAAAGGCCATGTGAGGACACAGGGAGAAACTGGCCATCTGCAAGCCACGAAGAGAGGCCTCAGGTGACATTGAGCCTGCTGACAGCTTGATCTTGGACTTCTAGCCTCCCAAACTGTGAGAAAATAAACTTCATTGTTTAAGCCCCAGTCTATGGCATTTTGTTATAGCAGGCCTAGCAGACTAAGACACCTCGGGTGAAGAAGTCACTTGGGCTTCCCAGAGCTAGACAGAGAGATACCTCAGTGCCACCACCCTTTGTTGCACTCCCTGCTACCAGTCAACCAGTTGCCCCAGGAAGGGGTAACAACTTTCAGCTGGTGTCTCCTGAAGGGTATCCTTGCCTTTCAGGGACACGTGTCTGCTACTCTTCCCACCTGCACTGGAAGTTGGGCCAGCTTAATCTTTCTCTTTTATTCAGGAGTCTCAATCCTTGAACCACAGAGAGCTCACTGTTACCACCGGCCCAGTTCCCCCCTTTACCATTTTTCTTCAGGAGGCCTAGCAGGGATTCTTCAGATGAGTTCCCAGACGATTGCTTTTGATAACAAGACTTCTTTATTTGGGCATCCAAATGTGAAACTCACTGAAGTAAAATCTTCTGAGCTTTCACCCAGGACTTTAGGAACCCAAGATAGGCTACAAAGGCTACACTGGGGCTAATACCCCGTCCTTCCTGAGACAGGTGACACCTCTCCCTGAGCATGCTGGAGGCCTCATCATCAAAAGGAACATTCAGACCCCATTTCTCTGTTCCACTATGCAGAAACCACAATATTTGTTCTTGCAACATGATTAAGGAAACCAAATGTCAAGGAAAATGGAGCTTTTTACCATAGGTTTATGGCAATGTGTAATCTACAGTCAAGGTTGAGAAAATAAAACTTGACCTTTGGGCAGCTGCTCCTTCAATAAACGTGATCAAGGTCAAATCATCCAACCAAAACAATAACAACATTAAGAAAGAATAGAAAAGAAGTGACGTTTGATACCTAAACATCAATGAGTCTTTTTATTATTAAACAATTCATAAAGAAAAAAACAACCTGGTGGAACAAAGTACCAAATGACTGGTATCAACTGAAATAACTCTTTTACGTTGGGCTTTAGTTCCTACACTGATCATACAAACCCTGACATATGGTAATGCCTATCATAGCCACTTCCAATTCATTCTTCCTCATCACATGACAATCAGTCACAAAGCAAGCCATAATCAACCAAGAAGTAGAGTAAGCCTTTACCCCCAGCTCATGGGGCTTTATTTCAAATAATGATCTTGTTTCTTGGTAAATTCTTGCCTTATTATAACATAGAGTAGTCAGTCATTAGAGAGCTCCTAAACTCTGGGTACCAAGGGCTGCTCAGATTCTGGTTTTCTCTTCAATATCCACTTAAGAACAAGATTACATAAATTCTCAGCTACCCAGCTAAGTTTAACTATACCTCAGACTAGAATAATCTAAGATAAAAGGCCATGTTAAATCACTGGACAGCAAAATAATCATACAAAGTCCCTATCAAAAAGGAAATAGGCCTGACCAGGCAGTGGCACAGTGGATAGAGTATTTGCCTGGGACACTGAGGACCCAGGTTCGAAACCCCAAGGTTGCTGGCTTAAGCATGGGGTGGCTTGAGCTCAAAGGTCACTGGCTTAAGTAAAGGGTCACTGGCTCAGCTGGAGCCCACCAGTCAAGGCATGTATGAGAAGCAATCAATGAACAACTAAGGTGCCACAACTACTAGTTGATACTTCTCATCTCTCTCCCTTCCTGTCTATCCATCCCTATCTATCCCTCTCATTCTCTTTCTCCCTCTCTCTCTCTCATACAAACACAAAATCACTAAATTAAAAAAGAAAAAAAAAAAGAAAACAATGATGAATTTTAGAATTAAATGTCTGTAAAAGCCTCAGGGGAAAATGAAATAAAATTGGCTACCAGGCACTTTTTTATTAATGTTAAAAATAAGGAGAGGGGGTTCTGTTCACTCTCCCTTACAATCAAGAAATCACTCATCACATATTTTTTCTTCTTGAAACTTAATTCCAAAATAACTTAATCCTCAACAAATAAACAGTAAAAGCCTCCTGTGTGCCGGGCACTGTGAAACCCTCAGGGTACAATGAGAAATATGGCAAAAAGGTTTCTAGCTCATTTTTGGAGGGGAAGAGGAAGATAATGATAAGCCAATTAACCAGTCAATAAACAAGATAACCTCAGTTGGTGATAAGTGCTGCTGAGAAAACACAGCTGTGTGATGTGGTGGTGAGTGGTTGCTTTAATATCTGAGAAAACCTAAGTTACTGCACAACAGAGATTTAGTCTGTTTTGTTCACCTTATCACAAGTGCTTAGGGAAGCACTCAGTAAATAATGAATGAAAGAAAGAAAGAATGGAGGAAGAAGAAAAAGAAACACATCATCTGATGGCAGAAAGACAGCAGAATAAATGTGCTCAGTCAGAAGACAGAGAACAGAAGACTTCCAATCAAAAGGCAGAACAAGCCCTGGCATCCAAACCCCTTCTCTACTCCTAATGCCAAGCAAAAAATGACAGAGAATATATATATGGGCCTTGGCTGTTTGGCTCAGTGGTAGAGCATTGGCCCGGTATGTGGATGTCTCATGTTTTTGATTTCTGGTCAGGGCACAAAGGAAAGGTATCCATCTGCTTCCCCCATCACTTCTCCTCCTACAGCCATGGCTCCACTGATTCGAGTGTGCTGGCCCAGGTATTGAGGATGGGTCCATGGAGCCTCCACCTTAAGTGCTAAAAATAGCTCGGTTGCAAGCATTGGCCCCAGAGTAGGAACCTGGTCAGGGCGCATGCGGGAAGTCTGTCCCACTATCTCCCCTCCTCTCATTTGGAAAAAGAAAAAGAAAAATATATATGTAAAGCCAGGAGCCAGGGTCACCATCACAGCCTCCTGGCCAGTGCAGGTTCGCATTAGATTCGGACAGTCAGTAATGAAACAACGGAGCCAAGAACTGGTGAGCCATCAGCTTTAATTCTAGCTTGCACCCGACGGGCAAGCAAAAACACACACTGGGCTCCAAACCCCACTCATTCAGTGCTCACAAAGCTACTGACTTATCCGAGTTTCCTAGAATCAAAAGGTTTCTAGCTTACCAGACTTATTCACCTCTGTTTCCCATCTCCTTCTCTCTACACAAACTCTGCATAAACAGGCTTCTTCCTCAGCATTCCGCCATCTTGGCTGCCTCCTCTCCTCCACGTGGCCTTAATCTGCTCTCCTTTCCAATACTAACCTCAGGAACCAAAAAAGGAAGCTCCTAGTCTGCCCCACTTTATAGTGTATATTCAAAACCCTCAATCCAATCTACAAACAAGGAAGTCTCTGATACAAAGTCACCTATCTGAGATATACTGGGAGGATTCCTCATGAGAGTGCACCACCCCACATCACCCAATCAGTCAAGGGTGTGGGGAAAAGCTTACTCTTAAAACTTGCATGTGGGCAGCGCCATCTTTAACAAAGTGAGCATAATATATTTTATCTGCCCAACAATATATATGATTTTAAAAAATTCACATTGAAACTAAGAGGTGAGACTATGTATATATAACCAACTGCAGATCCATACCAATTGGAAGACACTGAGAGCCAACTCCCTAGAATGATAAAGTGAGGATGAGACCTGTCGTATGTATACTAGGTAGATACGGGTTCTTCCAAAATCTATCAATATGCCTGTAAAGCCAGTGGCCAAGGCTACTATCAGAGCTGCCTGGCCAGTGCAGGTTCGCATTAGACTAGGACAGTCGGTAATGAAACAACGGAGCCAAGAACTGGTGAGCCATCAGCTTTAATTCTAGCTTGTACCCGGCGGGCAAGCAAAAACACACACTGGGCTCCAAAACCCACTCATTCAGTGCTCACAAAGCTATGACTTATCCAAGTTTCCTAGAATCAAAAGGTTTCTAGCTCACCAGACTTATTCACCTCTGTTCCCCATCTCTTTTTCTCTATACAAACTCTGCACAAACTGGCTTCTTCCTCAGCATTCCACCATCTTGGCTGCTTCCTCTCCTCCACATGGCCTTAATCTGCTCTCCTTTCCAATACTAACCTCAGGAACCGAGAGAGCAAGCTCCCGGTCTGCCCCACTTTATAGTGTAGATTCAAAACCCTTAATCCAATCTATAAACAATGAAGTCTCTGATACAAAGTCACTTATCTGAGACATACTGGGAGGATTCCTCATGAGAGTGTATCACCCCACATCATCCAATCAGTCAAAGGTGTGGGGAAAAGCTTACTCTTAAAATTTGCACGTGGGCAGCACCATCTTTAATAAAGTGAGCATAATATATTTTATCTGCCCAACCATGCCAAAATTTGTAAATATACTGACAAGATGTTTCACTCTCCCAGTTCCCAGTTGTGAGGCACCACTGTCATGAATTGTGGCATAGAAAGTCTCCAGATGAGAAGAAGCCAGTGATCCTGGTAGACCTGTGAGGACAGACTAGTAAGAACCCAGATACAGTCATATTGACCATCTGGGCTGGCAGTCAAATCAAATAGAAAATTAAGTTCAGCAAAGCAGACCTAAGTGCAGAGACCTTGCCTAGCCTGGATGAGACAAAGTTCTCCACTGGGGCAGCCAGCAGCCCTGGGCACTGGCCCTTGTGCTGGAACATTAAATGAGTTAGGTAAACTTTCATTAACCACCTCCCAAAGTTTAAATCCAGGGAGTAAAATTCTAACTTCAAGGGGTCCAATTAGAACCCCCAGTATTCGCTGGCAAACATCAGAACTGGATGTGTTCTTTCGGTTACAGGACAGCTAATTATTTACATGGAATCATGAGAACAGTATATAACCAAAAAGCATGAAGGATAAGGATCAACCAAACCCTGGGCCATGAGGATGTTTACGAAAGGATTTACTATAGTAAAGAAGATTTTGGCAGTTTCTGTTTGCATGGTGTAGATAAAATACAAGAAAACATGGACTGATTCAATAAAAGGTGAATGGTGACTGTTGGGCAGATAAAATATATTGTGCTCACTTTGTTAAAGATGGTGCTGGCCACGTGCAAATTTTAAGAGTAAGCTTTTCCCCACATCCTTGACTGATTGGATGATGTGGGGTGGTACATTTTCATGAGGAATCCTCCCAGTATGTCTCAGATAAGTGGCTTTGTGTCAGAGACTTCCTTATTTGTAGATTGGACTAAAGGTTTGGATTTCTACACTATAAAGTGGGGCAGGCCGGGAGCTTGCTCTCTCTTGGTTCCTAAGATTAGCATTAGAGAGGAGAGCAGATTAAGGCCAAGTGGAGACCAGTAGAAGTAGCCAAGATGGCAAAATGCTGAGGAGAAGCCAGTTTGTGCAGAGTTTGTGCAGGAGAAGGAGATGGGGAATAGAGGTGAATAAGTCTGGTGAGCTAGAAAGCTTTGATGCTAGGAAACTCGGATAAATCAGTAGCTTTGTGAGCACTGAATGAGTGGGTTTTGAAGCCCAGTGTGTGTTTTTGCTTGCCCGCCGGGTGCAAGCTAGAATTAAAGCTAATGGCTCACCAGTTCTTGGCTCCGTTGTTTCATTACCGACTGTCCTAGTCTAATGCGAACCTGCATGTGAATGGCCACGATGGCGGCTCCTGGCCATACAGTGACACTAACACAACAAAGAGGGATCTGGCTGGACTGAGTTAAAAGAGTGTGAGAAATATAACAATAATAAAAATGAATTTAAAAGAGAATTTTAATCAGTGGGGACAAGATGAACGACTGAGTCAATCGTGAAAAGGAAATGCTCAGCTCTTCAGGAAAAAAATAATGCCAAATCCCCGCATTCCTCCAAACACCAAAGAAAATATAAAGACGAGTCATAAAAATGAACCAGAAGAAAAACGAGAGGAACAATTATCGATACTATGTGTATGAGGAACATATGCTGAAAACATTAAATACAAATTCAAAACTAGAAAACAATTTTACAGTAGAGGATAAGTAGGAAACTGAACAGGCAATCCACAAAAGCAGAAATACAGAAAGTTAAACAGAAGAACTCTTACATCTTTAGTTACCAGAAACATGCAAATTAAACCCTAACACTGCCTGACCTTTGGTGGCACAGTGAACAGTGTCAGTCTGGAGCAATGAGGTCATCGGTTGAAAACTCTGTGCTTGTTCCCCAGTCAAGACACATACAAGAAGCAACTACTACGAGTTGATGCTTCCTGCTCCTCCACCCTTTCTCTCTCTCTCTCTCTCTCCCCCCTTTCTGTAAAAAACTCAATAAATAAAATCTTTAATAAGTAAACAAATCCTGACAATATTTCCTTCATCTCCCCTGCCAATCCCCCCCCCCCAACACACACACCTATTTGATAATTTGGCAAAAATCAGAATAAGGTAACAGTGCTTACCAGGCAGTGGGGAATCTGACAATGGCATATTAACAATGGCAGAGTGAACTGATATAATTTTCATAAAAATTTTAAAAATCATGCCCATTGACCCAAGGAATCTGTATCTTACAATTTATCTACAGGAAACCTGTGAGGTATCCCGTATCTATACACCTCATTAGACAGAAACTAAACAGCTAACAATTGACTCTAGCTAAAAAGTTATAATGCATCCATGTGATGGAAGACTTGGCAGCTTTTAAAAATTATTTAGCAAAAGAATAGCTAATAGCATAAAAATGTTTGTGACATACTGACAAATAGGGGGGAAAAAAGCAGGTGACAAAACATTACCCACACATGAAGAAAAGGTTAGGAATGGTTTTGTCTGGGTGGTAGGATTGCATCTAATTTTTATTTCCCATGCTAGTATTTTAATTTACTTTTTTTTTTTTTTTTTTTTACAATATTGCTATTTTCATGATCAGAAAAAAAGATACAATATACAAGTAATAACAATCTTCAGAGTAGAGGAAGCATATATAAAGTAGGAAGGGCAAAAGACAAAGAAGGGAACCCAGGTGAACAACCACATATCAGTAGTCTCCGTTTGTCCTTATAACAATGAGACCTGTCCATAAACCTGAAGGGTGCTGTATATAACGTATAATTGAATTTGCTTCCGGTTCATTTACCTAAGGCTCCCTTGGATCCCATGACTGAAACACAGATGATATTCTGGTCAGATCACTCTTGCTGAGCACCACTGCAGCCAGAAAGAAGCCTCCAGAATCATCCTCTCCCTGAAGGCCCAGAGAATGGTGCAGTCAGCACTACCGGCTTCCTCTCCCCAGATCCCTTGTTGATGGAAACACACATACTCCCCAATCACCTGTCCCCCACTTACCACTCTATGCTGCTTCCAGAGAGAGAAAACTGTCGTCCAGGGTCAGAGGAAGTGGTTTTTTATAATCCGTGCCACTCCTCCTACCAGGAGGCTATGCCTCCTCCGCCACAGAAATTCCTCAGTGGGAGGGGCAAGGGG
This sequence comes from Rhynchonycteris naso, assembly GCA_037038555.1. Classification (NCBI taxonomy): domain Eukaryota; kingdom Metazoa; phylum Chordata; class Mammalia; order Chiroptera; family Emballonuridae; genus Rhynchonycteris; species Rhynchonycteris naso. The sequence goes on from CM072998.1 coordinate 132,769,069, forward strand.
AAGTCAGCCCACAGGCATTATTCTACAGCAGGGGTCGGGAATCGTTTTGGCTGAGAGAGCCATGAACACCACATATTTTAAAATGTAATTCCATAAGAGCCATACAACGACCCGTGTACATTACACATTATCCAATAAAAATTTGGTGTTGTCCCGGAGGTTAGCTGTGATTGGCTTCAGCCACCCACAACCATGAACATGAGCAGTAGGAAATAAATGGATTGTAATAGATGAGAATGTTTTATATTTTTAACGTTATTATTTTTTTATAAAGCCATCAAAAGAGCCACATCTGGCTTGCGAGCCATAGGTTCCCGACCCCTGTTCTACAAGAACTGACAAATCTTCAAAGAAAATAAAGAAGAGGCAAGGGGGCTCATAAAAGTCATATTTCTCCAGATTCTTCTTCATTAGTTGGCAAATGGGGATCAGGTGAAAATGTGGTTTTTTAAATAGTTCCTATCAATTTTATTTTTGGAAAAAACACAGCACCATGAAAATTCACTTTTTAAAAAAATACTTTTAAAAATGCATGGGTTAGCCTGACCAAGCAGTGGCACAGTGAACAGAGCAGGGGTGCCCACTCTTTTTCAGCTTGTAAGCTACTTATAAGATGACCAAGTCAAAATTATCTACCTACAATAAAAATGCAAAACATAAATTTATTTCTTCTATATTATCATTATTTAAGTTACTATTATTACTATTTAATATTGTGTATTCTTCTTTCACCTTTCTCCTTCTCAGCTCTCTTTCTGGAGGAAAGACAATGTCATAGTTTTATGAACAGTCCGAAAAAGCCGCTCCACATTTCCCTTCTTTGGAATAGCAATGGCACACAGACAGATGAGGCAAATGCACTTAGAATATGACATAGTGAAAAAAATCCCCTCCCATTCTGTATGAAAGTGGTAGGTTTTAGGCTTCTTACTAGGACCAGCTACGGCACTCATTTTTATACCCTTTGTTGTATTTAGTTTAAATAAATTGAAGGCTAACTACGCAGCAATGTAATTGAACAAGTTAGCGCAGTTTAACGCGCATGCGTAGGGTGTCAAACGTTCAAACGTCAGATTGGCTACCCTGTATGCTAATCAAAAGACAAATGTATTTTTAATGTCATGCGATCTACCCACACTTCCTTCGCGATCAACCAGTAGGTCGCGATTGATGTATTGAGCACCCCTGGAATAGAGCATCAAACTGAGATGTGGAGGATCCAGGTTTGAGACCCCGAGGTCGCCAGCTTGAGCGTGGGCTCATCAGGGTTGAGCAAAAAAGCTCACCAGCTTGGACCCAAGGTCTCTGGCTTGAAAAAGGGGTTACTCAGTCTGCTGTAGCCCGCCCCCCCCTCCAACCAGCCCCCCTCCCATCAAGGCACATATGAGAAAGCAATCAATAAATAAGGTGTCGCAACAAAAAACTGTAACACTGGGGAACAAAATTTTTGTTGCATACACAAAAACACTTGTTTTTACCTAATTCGAGTGCTCTGATCTCAAATCTGACATTAGTTTTTCTCTGTAAGCTACAGTTTCTTTTTCAATTCAAGATTTTAGGTTTTCATCTTGTAAAATTTTCAACATTTAGTTTAACATAATGAAGTAGAATGTCTTCTTGGGCATCATCTTTGTGAAAATATAATAATTTACATAATGCAGTAAATACACTAATACACTAAAAGATATGATTGCATCAGACTTTGTCTACAATTTCAAAATAGAAGATATTAGAACACTTATTTTAATCATCAAATTTGTGCAAAACTTATTTAAATACTATTCAGGAAAAAATTTGCGTTTGTAGCTCTTGCGTTTGTGTACTTGTTGAGGACAATCTCATTTGATGCTCCAGCAGTAGTGTGCTTATCACTAACAGCTCCAAGATTTTCGGGAAACTTACCAAGGTAACTATTCAGAAAGTGAATCTTAAAGCTCATGTTCCATCCAATGTCATAGAAAACCAACAGCATCTCTTGAACCAGAAGTTCATAGTTTTCTCCTTTTTTGTTGCCAAGAAGTTCTTTGTAAATGCCACAAAAGACTGCCATGCTGCTTTCTCCTCCTAATTCATCTTCCTGGCAAATTCTTTGTCACGTATGAGGGCTTGAATTGGAGGTCCATTGAATATAGCTGCTTTTATCTTCTAAAAAGGCAGGGCAGGAAAAGCAGAAATAATATGTTGAAAGTATTCACTTTCTCTATTCAAAGCCTGAACAAACTGCTTTATTAAGCCAATTTTGATGTGAAGTCAGGGAAAGATGATCCTGTCTTGATTAACTACAGGTTCACTCAAATATTTTGCATCCCTACTTCCAGAGCTTTATGTTTCAGCCACTCCTTCTGTGTCCAGTGTTTCTCCTGAGCTCGGCTGTCCCACAAACACAGAAAGGAAGGATACTTTGTGAAACCTCTTTGTTGTCCTAGCAAGAAATTTGCCATTTTAATATCTACACAAATGATCCAGTTATGCTCCTCATACTTCAGTAAGTCCAGGACAATTTTTATGTCATTACAATCTACTCGCAATGAGTTGAATAACCAATTGGAAACGCTGCATAAACGTTACCGTTGTGTAGAACACATTTCAGACTCCATTTAGAGCTGTCAAGAAATAGCCACCAATCTGTTGGACTGTAAGTGGTAATACCTAGTTGGCTGAGAAGACTACTGATATCATGACAGTAAACAAAGTGTTTGTCATCGGGAAAAAAGTCCACAAAAATTTGTTCACGCTTCCCGAAATGGGATACTTTAGCTGACCGGTGAAGTACATTCTTTTCTTGAAGCCTAGAGGCTAATCACTCAACTGCTTTCTTTACTAAGTCTCTAAGTCATTCAATTTGGGTTGGCTAAACTGCTGTGGGGTTATGACTGCTTGGCATCAGAAGAAGGCCCTTCAGATTTTATAATCATTTCCTCATGCATCTGATCAAAATACACTAGATCACCATGTTCACTTTCTTCGTCCTTAGAAGAAAGAAAACAATTGAAAACTGGAACCGGGAGTGTCTCAGAGTGTGGGATAGTTCGTATTGCTGAAGGAATATTAGGATATGTGATCATGTGCCATTTTTTTCTTGCCGATACCCTTTGTATGGATCAGACAGAAATAACAGTCACTGCTGTGGTCCTTAGGTTCATGCCAAACCATGGGAATACCAAAAGGCATTCCTTTGTGTTTTCGTTTTGTCCAGTCATGAAGCATTTCCTCACAATTATGACACAAAATATGAGGAGCCTGATTCTTGTCTTGATCGCCAAGGGGAACTTGAAAATAGGCAAAATATGCACGTGTCACAAATGATGAAATATTGTGCCTTTGATGTTGAAGTGTGTAACAGCCACATATATAACAGAAGGTGTCAGGACTATTCTTACATTTACGCCTACTCAAAGAAGCCATGATTCAATCTTAAAACAAAATAAGAGGATATTTTTATCGGATTATAATTTTTTACATTTAGAAACAACTACAATTATGTAAAAGTGATTTAAAACATTAACTGCCTTGTGGTAATGTTCAATCCAAGAGTCGTTGCCCTTTAACTCCAATTTAACAACCAATGCATGCCATTAACTGCAACAAAAAGAAATTAAGAAATGTAGATGGTTCAGTTCTAATCATTCAGTCCATTCCTGAACACATTAAGCTTTGGGGTATCGAACCTTATTTTTATCTTTTTATTTTTACAGAAACAGAGAGAAAGTCAGAGAAAGGGGTAGATAGGGACAGACAGACAGAACGGAGAGAGATGAGAAACATCAGTCGTTTTTTGTTGTGACACTTTAGTTGTTCATTGATTGCTTTCTCATATGTGCCTTGACCGCGGGTCTTCAGCATACCGAGTAACCCCTTGCTCGAGCCAGTGACCTTGGGTCCAAGCTGGTGAGCCTTACTCAAACCAGATGAGCCCACGCTCAAGCTGGCGACCTTGGCGTCTCGAACCTGGGTCTCCCACATCCCACTCTTACGCTCTATCCACTGTGCCACCGCCTGATCAGGCAACAAAAATAAATCAAAATTGCATAAAAATTAGAGCATGCACCAAAAAACAGATTTCATATTTGGAATCAGCGATGCAGAAGTATATAGAAATAGTTCTAAAACCTCATGCAACAGAAAAAAATTTCTTCCCAGTGTAATTGATGCTTCTCATCTTTCTCCGTTCCTGTCTGTCTGTCTCTATTTATCCCTCTCTCTGCCCTTCTCTCTGTCTCTGTAAAAAACAAAATAAAACAAAAACAAAAACAACAAAAAAATTTATGGGTTAAATCCTCGTTGTTAAAAATCTTTGGTAGTTCCTCAGCAGTACAATTTATTGAAGCCATCCTACATGGCAGTTGGAATTTTATACCCACGTTACTTAGTAAACAACACAACAGACTTAGACTTATAGCAAAAATGATTATTTGCATTTCATGGTAAAAAGGAAAATGAATAAAAAATAAGGCTCCCTGACTCTAAAACTATATTCATGGGATATTGTGAGAACTTCAGAGGATACTTACAAAGTCTTTTGAACTACTCTAATGCTAAAAGTGATTAGGCATCAAATAAAGAAGTTTAATGAGGAATGTGGGAGAAATGGTGTCAGTTTCTCTGGACATAAAAATGTGGCTCATCTGCTGAAGGGAGAGAGAATGTAAAAGACGAAATCTTTCTGCATCTCTTTGCTGATAGCAAACTGCCTTTCCCAGATAACAGGGTTTAGCGTGGTAGTTAATTAATTTCAATTATTGACATAATTAAAAGCATAGGGTGATTTTAGAGGTTATGTGACTTAGACTTCCTTGGAGTCACCAGCAGGACTCAGCCTGAGATCTCACTTAAGAAATTCTTAAAAAAAAAAAACCAAAACACAACATTTCTATTATTGGTCAGTTTCCCAAACTCGGATCCCCAAGGCTCTAATTTCACCAAAGCTCCTTTTCATTTTTGCAATACTTTACCCCTGACCCTCCCCAACCCATCCATTCCACTTAGGTCACAGACTCTGGGAGGGCTCACAGCTTGAGGAACCCACTGGGCTGATCTTTGACAATTTCAAGCCTACTCCAGTGCCTGCCACACAGTAGGCTCTCAGTGAACTTTTCCTGAATGTATTTGGTGAAATGGTAGGTTAAGAGTTGCCCTAAAGTGAATATAATGAAAGTAAACCCAAAGGGCACCCCAGGGATAGAGAATTGTTTTCCATCTCTTCTAGGAGATTATAACTGGATTTGGCCCTTTAATGTGAAGTCTGAATCTTGACAAGCTTCTCGATCCATATTAGTGACTCACAATTGTATTTCTCCGCTGACTTAATAGTGAAGAAAAAAATCTCAGTGGTTCTAAAATAGAGAGAGGATCTTAATTTAGAACCCTTAAAGTGGTCTGCCTCCAGAGGGAGCCTAATCCAAACATCCGAGCCTTGGCTTCATCGGGGTTCCACCAGCATCTGTTCTCAATTTCCTGTGCTTGTCCTGAAAGCCACGGAGAAATTAGGACCATTTCTGACAGTCTTTGAAAGAGAAGTGTCCCTCATCTCTTGAATAACTCCCTTTCAAGGAAGCAGGTCAGAAGGGATAATTAAGTGCTTGGGCCTTGGCATAAGACAAAATGGGATCTAGACCTTACACTGCCACATGCTAACTGTGACCTTGAGAAAGTTATTTAATGCCCGTAGACTTCATTGTTTTTTATGAACAGAGTAGGGATTATTAACCTAACCGAGTTGTTGTGAGAACTGTATGACAGAACCATAGAATGAATGTGTTTAGTATGGTGACACAGTACGTGACACTCAATGCATGGCAGTTGCCATCACCAATGACATCTTTATCATCAAACAACCCATAAAAATATAAGGCCTGGCTGAAATTCAAGAGCCCCTCAAGAATGATAGCAGTATAGCACAATCACTTACGAAATGATATCTGAAATCAGATAATCCAGGCTTTGCCAATTATTAGTTGCTTGACTTGGGAAAGTTACTTAGTTAGGGTCTCAGTTTTCTGATCCATAAGATGGAATCAACAGTAAACATTTCAGAGTCTTCTTTTGAGAATTGTAGATACCAAGGAATATAACCTGTTTAGAATGACGCAGCACATCGTAGGTACTCAAGATATTTGATAAATAAATGTGATATTTCCTCCTGAATTATTCCTGAAATAATTTCTTGACTATTAGAAACCAGTTAAGGAAATCTTTTGGTGTTTTGTGCACATCTTTCTACAATAAACTTAAAGTTATTTGGTGTGGTTTCAAATGCTTGAAAGAAAAGCAAGACGAACAAAGGCTAGGTGGCCACTCCATTTCTCCGTGGTTGGCATTTTATGACACCTTTGTCAACTAAACTTGCTAGTTCTTTTCTTCCTCTACTTAAATCAAATATTTTGAGTTGCACAAGAGAAAAATGACATGAACTTTGCCCTTGGACAAAGATATTTCCCCCAACTTCTCTGCTACTGCCCCAGGTCTTCAACCTGTTCCACAGTCATTGTCCTCCTATAGGTTGAATCCTTATCAAGCTTCCCCCTCCCTGGATAGACTGGATGGGGAAGATCATAAATTCTTTCACCGAGAGAAATATGCCTGCTATGCTATGTTTCTGCTTGAAGATGTTTTGGTAGCTACTCACCAATGAATAAATAGCTTCTTCTGAGATGTGACAGGATGGATTCCACTAGCACAACTGTCCCCTTAGGCATCACTTTCAGTTGATTTCAGGTATTTTTCCATTCCTCTGGGAAATCAAAGCTGACCTATATTTAGTCAACATGGGAGGGCCAGGTTTTCGGCGATCTAGCAAAACAGAAAAATTGAGACATCGATCTCACACCTAACACATTTTTTTTTCTTAATGTGCCAATCTCTCAAGTGCCTGGATTCAAATTGACAGCATTTTCAAACGTTTTACATATATATATTTTTTCCATTAGATGAATTAAGAGAACTGGACATTATAACATTGAGGATTTTGCCAAAAATTGCTCTCAAGAATAACTTCACAAGGTAGACTGCCTGTCTATGGAGGCAGGATGTGGTCCCAGTTAAAAAAATCATCAAATTCATTTATTCTACGACTCAGTAGATGAATGATACTTTAGTAATGTCTATTAAGTACATAGGCAAGATTTTTATTTAATAGTCAATCCTTCTTTGCTTACATCCATTGTCAAGACAGATATCTGAGACCTTGTTACAAGGGATCATTTCTCTCTAGAATGTATTCTAATCCTAACTCTAACTTTGCACAAAATGATGAGATTAGGGAATAAGAAGGTTAAGTTGAAATGAAGGTTTTTCTAGTTATCCATAAGCCCCTTCTCAGGTTGACTTTGGGGAAGAGTCCCTTTTGAGAACATTATCTGATAGACCAGTTAAGCTGATCTTGATTGCTTTGTGTCTGGGTCCTCATTCATTCAAAAATTTAATAAATGCCTAGTGTCCCAGATACTGTGCTAGTTCTTCGAGTTACTAAGATGAATAAGACACAGGCTTTGTTTGCTTTTGTGTGCAAGGTAGCAATAGAGCTCATGCGGAAGAATGGTGAAAGATGGATGCATTCCTTCAAAACTACCTGAATGCCTATGACACACTGGGTCCAGGGCCATGGGCGGTGGGCAGTAGGTAGAAAGATGGACCCGGTTTCCATAGAGCTTATGACCTAGTAGGGGAAACATTCTGATGTATTTGAAGCACAATAAGCACTATAATGAAAACTTTAGGGTGCTTGAGAGCACAAAGCAAAGGTACAGGTAAAAACAGAACTGATTTTGATTAAGAGAAAACTGTTGAAAATTGTTAAGATACAGCAAAAATAAAACTCAGAAACAAAGGCTTAGTGGGGTTAAAATTCTTTTGTAAGCAGTTCATTCTTTCAAGCAGTAAGTGGGAGACTTCAGGGTTAGCAGACTGGGTCAGGAAGACTGTTAGTAAATGCAGATTTGAGGCTGTTACCTGTGGTTCTGGTCTAGCTTCTCCTGACAATGACTAGGTTATTTTACAAAACTTAGATACTGCTGACTCCAATAGGTCTCATCTAGTTAGGGTCTTTTACTGGTACCCATAAGATATCTGTCATGGGCTAAATAAGCCCCCCTCCATATGTACATTCTAATCCCCATAACCTGTAAATATTAGCTTTTAAGGCAAAAAGGGACTTTCCAGATGTGATTGAGGTAAAACCTTTAATGGAGAGACAGGCCTGAGTTATGTAGGTGGGCCCCAAATAACCACAAAGGTCCTTAAAGGGGGAGTAGGGGACCGGCATGAGCAGAAGGCTCAGTGACCACGGAAGCAGAGATCGGAGTGATGTGGCCAGGACTGAGGAATGCTGTGGCCTCTAGAAGCTGCAAGAGGCGAGGAATGGATTTTTTTTCCCTGGGGAATTCAGAAGACACCAGCTCTGCTGACATATTCATTTTACCCCCTTAAGATTCATATTGTAGTCTGACCTCCAGAACTAGAATTCATGTGGCCTAAAGTCACTAAGTTTCTGATAATTTGTTATGGCAGCAACAGGAAATCAACCTAACCCTCGATTACTTATGTAAACTAAGAAGGTCCTCAGGAGTCTTTATGGAAGAGTTGGTTTGATTGTCATTTCCTAACCTGTTTTCTGCTGCCATTTTTCCTGTAAAATAGTCATGTTTCTCCTCTTCCTCAGTTCTAGTATCCATTCAGAGGAAACTATAATGGAAAAATTAATTACAATAAAAAATGGGAAGAATATTATTTGAAAGTGAACTGCTGCTCTCTGCCTTTCTTCCCTATAAACTTTAGAATTAAGTTTTCCAATCTAATTATGGTGCATTAAAAGCAAGCATATGATAGACATAATTTATTTCAGGTCTTTGTTTTTCTATTTTGTATTATCAAGGAAATGAGGGTAGAGATGTGAGACTTTAAAATATTGGCTGATGACAGTCAATCTGTTTCCTGAGAAAGGATCATCAGTGTGGTGAGATGCTGTCTTGAGGTTAGTATTTCTTCAGTACCATTGATGATCTGGAGAGTATCATGCTAAGCAAAATAAGTCAGATGGAAAAAGTCAAGAACCATATGATTTCGCTCAGACATGGGATATAAAACAGAAAGCACAAGCAAACAAGACAAACCAAAAACCTCATAGACACAGACAATAGTATAGTGGTTACAGGGAAGAGGGTGGGGTGTAGTAAAGGGTAAAGGGGGTTGAATACGTGGTGACAGAAGGGGACTTGACTTTGGGTGGTGAACACACAATGTAATATACAAGTGATATATTATAGGATTGTACAGTCGAAATCTAGATAATCTTATTAACCAATCTCACCCCAATAATATTAATAAAATTAAAAAATTAAGTCAGAAAAGTAAAAGAAGAGAAAAAAAGAGAACTAGAGTGGAGAAGGAGAGCTGTCAGATCACACTCCAGCTGTGGATAGTGAAAAGCATGTCCTGGACCCCTTCTTTTCTAAGCACACAGGCACAACTGTTAAAAGAATACAGTTAAAAGAATGCATGCCACTTGCAACAGCAACAGGAAAGCAAACTTCTGCACCTGGTGAAATGCACCCATTATCATTAAAGTAGCTCTAGGAAGCAAATGACTGTGGTATTATCACCAGCAAGAATAACTTAGCGTCAATGATTTAAAAACCCTAATAGAACCAATACATTTAATTTAAAAAATAAAAAAAAATCTGTCATTTCAATATAACATAAATCAATGTTCTAATTATAAGGTAGTTTTCCCTGCTGAGAAAGAAGGGCCGTAGCCATGAAGTATGGAACAATAAAGTCTTTATTTAGTACCGTGCTGCCTGGACAATGTTCTCTGGTCCCAGGAGGTAGGGGTCAGTGAAGTCACATGGGATGATCCGCGTGGGAGATATTTAAAGGGTCTGTAGGATGGGCGAGCTAATATGATGTAGCGAAATCTCACCAGCTAATGGACAGTCACTCTCTTCCCAAGGACTCCTGGGAAGTTTCTTTTGGAGCACTTGGTTGTGGGTGGCTCTAGCCAAAGTTCCCAGGTCTGGGTTCCTCACGTGACCTTCCCCATTATCCACCAACCTTACATTTCGATCTTTTGTGTTAATTATGGGCGTTGCTTATTTGACTGGCTACTTCCTGCTGGCTAGGGGTGTCATGGGGAGGGATATCGGCAGGTGGTGGCTTTGAGGGGAGTCAGGAGGAACATCTGTTTGCCGTGAGTTGAGAAACTTTGCGGATGCGGTTCTGTAAGAATTTAAAAAACAGAAGCAAATATGAGTTATACACTAATAATTAGAAGAAGATTTAGGATAGGGGCAGCCCAGGTAAGAATGGGTGGCTGCCATCAGGAGTTAAGCGGGTTGTAGGAGGAGAGATTCTTGCTTAATTTTCTCGCAGATGGTTGAGGAGATAGAAGCTTCTTTCATCAGGCCAGTCTTACTGAACAACACTGCTCCCTGCTTCAGCTCACTCTGGAGGCAGGTTCCTGGTGGGAGGGACAGGAGCAACAGGAGGGTCTGCAGGGCCCAACCTTTTGGTGAGCCGCAGACAAGTAGGACCCAATGGTTCTGACTACTAGTGCTCCTGCATGGGAGCAAGCTGGAGGCGAGAGACATGGTTAGAAATGAGGATAGCATTAATTATGCGGGAGCCCTTGGTAGTGAGGAATGATAGGAGTAAGTGGGAAGATGCTGTCAGCTGGATAGTGGCTTCGAGACTGTGTAGAACAGGGGTGCCCACACTTTTTCAGTTTGCGAGCTACTTATAAGATGACCAAGTCAAAATGATCTACCTACAATAAAAATGCAAAACATAAATTTATTTCTTCTATATTATCATTATTTAAGTTACTATTATTACTATTTAATATTGTGTATTCTTCTTTCACCTTTCTCCTTCTCAGCTCTTTTGGGAGGAAAGTCAATGTCATAGTTTTATGAACAGTCCGAAAAAGCCGCTCCACATTTCCCTTCTTTGGAATAGCAATGGCACACAGACAGATGAGGCAAATGCACTTAGAATATGACATAGTGAAAAAAATCCCCTCCCATTCTGTATGAAAGTGGTAGATTTTAGGCTTCTTACTCGGACCAGCTACGGCACTCATTTTTATACCCTTTGTTGTATTTAGTTTAAATAAATTGAAGGCTAACTACACAGCAATGTAACTGAACAAGTTAGCGCAGTTTAACGTGCATGCGTAGGGTGTCAAAAGTTCAGACGTCAGATTGGCTACCCTGTATGCCAATCAAAAGACAAATGTATTTTTAATGTCATGCGATCTACCCAAACTTCCTTTGTGATCGACCAGTAGATCGCAATCAATGTATTGAGCACCTCTGGTGTAGAATGTCTTGACCCAGAAGGGGTACAGGGCATGATGACATAACTAAGAATGAATGCGAAAAGGGGATTCCGTCCAAACTGCATGTTAGGGGTGGCATGCAAAGGGGAAAAGAAGGGGTCCCATCCATTCCCATAACTGAGACCTGTGAGGGAATTAGAGGTCTAGAGTGTGGCGGCAAAACAGAAAAGGTAGCTCCCATGTCCACAAGATATGAGACGGACTTACCAGTTTCTGCAGCATTACCTTGGGGTCTGGTGAGGATGATGAGGGTCTCCGAGTCCAGGGCGTCAGTCTTAGGAGTTCAAGCAATGGGCCCACCTGGCTGGCTTGTCCTCCATGGAGAGACGTTGAGGATGAGCCTGCTGCCCAAAGGGAGCAATCGCTCCACCAGTGACCAGGCTGCTAGTAGTCAGGGCAGGGTTTAGTGGGCAGCCACAGGCAGGGACACTGTCGGGCACAGTGGTCCTTCTTGCCGCGCTTAAATCAAGCTCCTGGTGGGGATTTTCTTGGTGGTCTGGACTTGGGTCAGTCATTTTCTATGCCTTGCCCCTGTTGCTCTGCCAGCCTCAGGGCTGCCACAAGAGCCTGGGTTTGGAGAGTTACCTTCTGCTGCATGTGGGCCTGGTGAACAGCCTCGGCCTGCTTCTACTAGCCGTGACTACTGAAAACTTTAAATGCCATGTTCACAGGTCCCGGATAGGTGCTTGGGGGTTGAGAAAAAGAGGAGTAGGGCTCCTAGTGAGCCTGGCATCCATATCCAGCTGGAAACGCTGGAGCCAGAGGCAGGACAGGGTCAGAACTTCCTGCAAGCAGATTGGGGTTGGGCATCCTGCAAACTGGTGTAAGAGCCAATTACAGGCTAAGAATGGCCTGACGGAAGAGGGGCTTAAGAACACAGTGGAGAAGGGAGGGAGGGGCCCCTAACCAGCAGGGGCGGAGAAAGAGAAATTGGTATTTGCAGCTGAATGAAAAACAGAATCCTGCAAAGGGAGGGGAGGGGGCTCTATGGAGGGAAGAGAACCGAGTGAAAGAGGTTTGTAGAGGGACCAGAGAGGGGTCCCGAAAGAGGGGCGCCCCGGGTAGAAGTGGGAGAGAGTTGGGTGTCCACGAAGAAGGAAAGATTAGGAGCGTAGGTTTTAGCTGAGGTTTCTCTGGCCAAAAAAGGACCTGTGTGTAGAACAGGTGGCACAGAGATTAGGACAGGAGCGCGAATAACTAGAAGCCCTGAATGTAAGGGATCTCCAACCAGTTCCCAGTTCTTTTGGCGATAAACTGGTGGGAGTGTTAAAACCGAAAGTCCCTTCAGGAGGCTACCTGGTCTGATTATTTAGTGGGTTCTGTTGCCTGGCCACAGCAAAGAACAGTTTCTTTGGGAGGGAGAGATTTCGGATAAGGCAACTCCAGGAGTGTTTTTGGATTAGGTGTTTTTGGCCGAGGTCCCCACGGCCGCCCTCAGTCCTTGGAGTGATCAGAGTTGAGAATTGGTGTCCCAAAACTCAAGCTCTGGCCACCGGAAGGATAAGTAAAGTGGGTGTGCTTGGGACATCTCCACGGGCACACACACACTCGGAACGGAAAAGACTTCCCTGACGCAGCTGCGGTTTCAGACAGGGAACCTCGGCGAAGAGAACTTGGGGGTGTTTGGAGGCAAGGGACTTACCGTGTGCTGAAGTGGGTGGAAAGTCGGAGGTCCTGGTTCTTTCTCGGAAGGTAAGGGAAAAGGAGCAGTCCTTGCGAACTTTAACTCCTCCCAGGTTTTGGCACCAAATGTATTTTTCCCCACTGAGAAAGAAGGAAGGGGCCATAGCCATGAAGTGTAGAATAGTAAAGGCTTTATTTAGTACTGTGCTGCCCAGACGATGTTCTCTGGTCCCAGCGGGCAGGGGGCAGAGAAGTCACATGGGATGATCTGTGTGGGAGATATTTAAAGGGTCGGTAGGATGAGCAAGCTAATATGATGTAGCAAAATCCACTGGCTGACGGACAGTAGCTCTCTTCCCAAGGACTCCTGGGAAGTTTCTTTTGGCATGCTTGGTTGTGAGCGGCTCTAACCCAAGTTTTCAGGTCTGAGTTCCTCACGTGATCTTCCCCTATTATCCACCAACCTTACACTAATATTGAGTCTTTTTTAAGTTAACAGAACAAATTGAATTAGGCTGGAAAAAAAACCCACCAAAAGAACAAAAGAAACCCTAATTGTCTGACATCATGGATGTTCACCAAATTTCCAGTGCCTCCCAGTGCTGAACATTTCATGTTTACCTCTCTGGATCCACTCCCAAAGCTATGCTGTGCCCCAAGAGGCTGACTTGTAATGACAGCAGTAACTTCCTTCTGTCTAATGCCTCCATTGTGGCTGCTGGAGGCTCTGCCCACATACTGGCAAATCATTCATTTCTTAAACTCTCCTCCAAGTTGGATGTGCATTTCTTTTTTTTTTAAATTTATTTTTATTTATTCATTTTAGAGAGGAGAGAGAGAGAGAGAGAGAGAGAGAGAGAGAGAGAGAGAGAGAAAGGGGGAGAGGAGCTGGAAGCACCAACTCCCATATGTGTCTTGACCAGACCAGTGCAGGGTTTTGAACTGGCGACCTCAGTGTTCCCAGGTCGATGCTTTATCCACTGCACCACCACAGGTCAGGCTGAATGTGCATTTCTTTGCCCACCTTCCACAATCATTTCATTCAATTTCTTGAAGTTATATTTAGAAGCAAAGCAATTCCAGCAGAACCTATTCTATTTGAAATCAATTGTTCTGCAGGATCAAGACTGAAGTTATTGTAATATGTTGGGCAGATAAAATATATTATGCTCACTTTGTTAAAGATGGAGTTGCCCATATGAAAGCCCGTCGCCCAGGTGATAATATTAGTTGCCCTTCTTGCTTGGGATGGGTGTGATTATGTTAATATGTGTTGGGGGAGGCCTTTCACGCCAAAAGCTTTTAAAAGAAAGAGAGATCACGTTGTTCTGGGGAAGAGTGATTACGTTCTAGGAGGAGCCCATGCTAGAGGAGAGCAGAGAAAGGCCACATGGAGGAGAGGAGAAGCAGCCAAGAAGGTGGAGTGCTGAAGGAGAAACCAGTTTGTGCAGAGAGAAGGAGATGGGGAACAGAGGTGAATAAGACTGGTGAGCTAGAAATCTTTGATTCTAGGAAACTTGGATAAGTCAGTGGCTTTGGGAGCCCTGAATGGAAAGGGAAGTGTTTTCTCACTGTGTGTATTTCTTGCCTGCTGGGTGCAAGCTAGGATTAAAGCTAATGGCTCACCAGTTCTTGGCTCCGTTATTTCATTACCGTCTGTCCGAATCAAATGTGAACCTGCATGGGCCAGGCGGGTGTGATGGTGGCCGTGGCTACTGGCTTTACAGGAGATAAAAAACTAATTTCAAAAACAGAGTTACTGGGAAGCGTGGGGTGCATGCACATAGGAGTTGTCTTTTTCTCTTTGCTGAGCCACATTAAAAGAAAGGTGGCGATCTAAGAAAAAAATGTATTTTAAAATCCTTGGGAAATTTGTTCAATAATCATGCCTGGAAAAGACTAGGTGACAATGGGAGCCAGGGAGAAAGGTGGTAAGGGGATGTTTACACTGGATTGCAGGCAGCACTGAGTTCTGAGGCTTTTAGTCCCTGAAGGAGCACAGATATGGTACACAGATCTTCCAAAATAAGGAAAATAACTAGCTAATCAATAAGTAGATGCCTGACATTTTTTTCCTCCAAGTTTGAGAAAAAAGAAAATGTTATATTCACAAATATTACTGAGAATAGTACCTGTTATAGACTGAATATTTGTTCCTCCAAAATATATATGGTGAAGATCTAATACCTAAATGTGATAGTGTCTGGAGATATGGCCTTTGGGAGATAATTAGGGTCAGATAAAGTCAGGAGGGTGGGGCTCTGGTCTGATGGGATTAGTGCCTTATAAAAAGAGGTACCGCAGAGCTGGGCTCTCTCTCAGGCTGAACAAAGAGGCCATGTGAGGACACAGTGAAGGGCCATCTGCAAGCCAAGAAGAGTTCTCAACAGCAACCAGAGAGAAGGAGATGGGGAACAGAGGTGAATAAGGCTGGTGAACTAGAAACCTTTGATTCTAGAAAACTCGGATAAGTCAGTGGCTTTGGGAGCCCTGAATAGAAAGGGAAATGTTTTCCCACTGTGTGTATTTCTTGCCTGCCAACGCAAGCTAGGATTAAAGCTAATGGCCCACTAGTTCTTGGCTCCGTTGTTTCATTACCGTCTTTTCAAATCAAATGCGAACCTGCATGGGCCAGGCGGCTCTGATGATGGCTGTGGCTGCTGGCTTTACATAATACTTGTTTGGCTTCATCTGCCCTTGACATTTATTACTTTCTTTTTTATTATTTTTTAAAAATTTTCCTTTGAGAGGGAGAGAGAGAAAGAAGCATCAACTTGTTTCACTTAGTTGTTCCATTTAGTTGTGTGCTCATCGATTGCTTCTTATACATGCCTTGACTGGGGGTCAAATCTGTATCCTCTAGCGTGCCAGGATGATGTTCTACCCACTGAACCACCCAGCCAAGGTTACCCTTGATATTTCTTAATAAACAAGAAATCTCTCCCAAGCTTTATTCTACAGAGCTCTCAGGTCTCAGCTGAGAAGTTTTTTTAAGTGTTTTCACAGATGCAAAACTCTTTTTCAAGAGAAATTTAGACCTACACAGAAGAGGAATACCTTTTCTTTGGGGTGGGAATAATAGACTTACCAAATTTTGAAAGACAATATCAATGGTCTTGACTGTAAAGTATGACATAAAAAGCTTTTGAATCTCTTTAATCAGCAAGTACTCCAGTCACTCAGTAAAGAATTTAACCTTGAAATGACTTCAATCTAGCAAAAACTTGCCAACATTTGATTCAATGCTGAGATTCACCCACCTCAATACTTAGAACTCCTGTTTCTCATTCGATTCTATGAATATAAAATTGTATCTATGTATTTCCATACTAAAGGCATTTAATTTTACTGCTTTACCACAACTACAGTGGACACATCTCCTTACACATGTGTGCACTAAGCAATAAGGGAACTACTAAAGGCATTACGTTTCACTTTTTCCACCTGCATGTTCTGATCTGCTTATGAATTGTGAAATCACTTTTGTGTTTTCACCAGTATTATTCTCAATTTAAAGTAAAATAGAATGGAAAAGACAAAGCAGTGCTAATATTAAGGGGATTATTTTACAAAATGTTATTTTGGATACATACACACACATATGGACATGTATGTAGGTTTGTGTACCATGCGAGTCACAATGTAAACACTTTTCTTGTAATGGGTTAGTCAAAATATTTGAAAACTGACCCATGATATAGATATAGAAGCTGAGTGTCTTTATTTTTATTTTTTTTAAGTGAGAGGAGGGGAGATAGACTCTCGCATGCACCCTGACTGGGATCCACCCTGCAACCCCCATCTGGGCTCGACACTAAGACCAACAGCTCCACTGGCTTCGAGAAGGGAAGAGAGAAAGGGAGAGGAAGGGGAAGAGAAGCAGACAGTTGTTTCTCCTTTGAGCCCTGACTGAGGATCGAACCTGGGATGTCTGTACCGGACCGACACTCTATCCACTGAGGCAACCAGCCAAGGCCAAACCAGAATTTCTATATCATAAAATATGCACATTTTCAACCTGACTACTATTGGTAGTTTGTTGATGAATAAATTTATGCTGCTGTCAGGATATAAGTAAATTCCTTTTTCTTTATGGATTTTAAGTATCTTTGTTTCAATTTGCATTTCTCTAATCCTTGAGTAAGGCTGAAGTTTCATCTATGAATTGCCCAACAATTTTTGTAAACTTCCCTATTACTTTTCCTTCTGGTTTGCACTAATTCTTGATATGTTCTGGATATTAATCCCTGTCTCTTACAGAAGTTGCAAAACTTTCCCCTAATCTATTGCTTTTCTGTTAACTTTATGGTGTGGTTAGTCACAGAAGGAAATTTAAATTTAGATATAGTCAATCTACCTTTTCTTTTTAAAAAATAACTTGTGATTTTTACCTCTTGTCTGAGAAATCCATCTATCCCCCAAGGTCAGAAAAATATTCTCCTGTGTCACTTTAAAACAGTTTTAAAGTTTTTCATTTTTCCTTTTAGGCCTTTAACGCACTTGGCATTTATTTTTGTTATTGGGAGAAGAAAGAACCTCATTTTATTTTCTTTGATATGGAAACCCAATTGTTCCCACATCAATAAATGAATAGTTAGCTCTTTTCCCACTGATTTGTCATACCACCTTTAAAAAATTGTTTTATGTGGTCTTGTTCTGGGGTGGGGTATCTATTATGTTCTATTGATTACTTGTCTATTGCTATACCAATACTATAGCTTCAGAAGTTTCAGTATATGGGAATTCAAATTGCTTCTGCTTGATCTTATTTTTCAGAATTGTCTTATTTTTTTTATCTTTACTTTTCCATATGAATACAGGCAGTCCCTGGGTTACAAATGAGATAGGTTCTGTTGGTTTGTTAAGTTGAATCTGTATGTAAGTCCAAACAGGTACATTTGCCTTTAAATGCAACTTAGACAGATGTTTGTCTTAACATTGTATTTATTTTTACATTTCTGTGTATATAAATACTCAAGCATTTTCAAATACAACCTGGAACAACCTTGGCTGATGCAGAAGATGATGGACTTGTTGCAGAGGACCGGACTGGGGTTAGAGAGCCAGGGTTTGCCTCTGCTGCTGGAGTCAGTTTCCAGAAGTGGGCCTCAGGGGAGGTTTGTACAGAGCTTTTCTTTCCCTCAGCATGAATGGCCCTGTAGCACCTCAGACCCTCAGTAACTATACAGTAAACTCTGGTGAACCTCTCTGTATCAGGATCTTGCTCCTCTAACTGCCATTCCTTCAGTGAGGCGAAAAGCAACAGCTAACTTTTTATAGAAAACTTTCTTGGTTCTGGAGTTCCTAGGTCCCTGTTTTCTTCCCTAAATGCTGTCATCTGCTGCTCCAGTTCCATAAGGTCTTCACTGGTTAGTTCTTTGCCATGGGAGTCAGTAACTCTATAATATCATTTTCACCGATATCCAACTACAGTTGACTACCAATAGCCTTATGATGCTCCAATCGTAAGTACAAGCTGTACTTAAAATGTTTGTAACTTGGGAACTTAATGTACTAGAATTATTTTTTTAGGTTCTATGTTGAAATCTTGTTCTTTGTCTAGCTAAGTAAAATCTTGTTAAGATTTTAATCAACATTACCCTAGTCAACATCTCTGCTGAAACTGCCTCATCAAAAACAAATGCCTGGGTGGGGAGGGGAGTAAAGAGGGACAGGTATGCAGTGACGGAAAGTGATGTGACTTTGGGTGATGGGTACATTACACAATCAACAGTTTAAATGCTGTAGAGATGTTCATCTGAAAGTTATGTACTCTCTTTTTTTCTTTTATGACAGAGACAGAGAGAGGGACAGACAGGAAGGGAGATGTTGCAGCACCTCAGTTATTCATCGATTGCCTTCTTCTATGTGCCTTGACCAGGGGTTCCAGCAGATTGAGTGACCCCTTGCTCAAGCCAGTGACTTTGGCCTCAAGCCAGCGACCAAGGGGTCATGTCTATGATCCAACACTCAAGCCAGTGACCACCCCCTATGCTCAAGCCGGTGACTGCACGCTCAAGCTGGTGACCTCGGCATTTCAAGCTGGGTCCTCTGTGTCCCCATGAGATGTTCAATCCACTATGCCACCGCCTGGTCAAGCAAAACCAAAGTACTCTTACTGATCCATGTCACCCTGTTAAATTTAATTTTCTAAATAAAAAGAAAGGAAAAACAAAAAACAAATGCCTCTACCACTGTGGACCCCAGCAAAAAGAAACCAAGCATCACATGAATGGCCTCCACCTCACTCCCATCTCCCAGATTCCATCTGTATCTGATGGAACCTAAATTATACCTAGAAACCCAGGTGCAAAGGACTTCGGGAAATATGCACTTTGCTTTAAAGCCTCTACAATACAGAAGAGTGAAGAGTAGGTTTCAAACTATGGGCTGCTTCCCATTTGTGGGTCATAAAATCAATTTAGTGGGTCACAAATGACATTAAAAAAATGTAATTGAACAAAATATAAATTGTCAGTATGGCTAGCAAGAATAAGAATTGTTTCATGAAAGTTTTATAAATATATACACACACAGATGTAAATATATTTAAACATACAATCATGTGCCACATGTTGTGGTCAACAACAGTGGTCCCATAAGAGTATAGCAGTTCTGAAACATGTCTGTCATCAAGTGACATCACAGCTGTCATTAATATAGGGGAATGTTTAATGGGCATTATATGCAAATCGATGGTAAAAAAAAGAAATTCAAGCCAACTACCATGGATGCATTTCTGAGAAGACTGACACCTGCTGAAGAAGAGGCTCAGGTAGGTTTTTCAGAAGTATTCCCAAAGAAGATACGTTATCACAGGAGACAACAGTGCCATGTCAGTTACCGCCTGGAAGACCTGCCCCTGGAACAAGACATGGAGGGGTAAGACAGTGATATTAATGATCCCAACCCTCTGTAGGCCTAGGTCAAACATGTTACCTACAAATTAAAAGCCTTATAATAATAATGAATACAAATATACAATATGCATTCTCTATAATCCACTATTCTTCATCAATTAATATCTAAACAAAAATGTTTTTATAAAAGGCAGTGGAATGAAAAGTCATTACCTTTGCGAAAAGGTCATCTAGAAAGAAGCAATATTTAGTGACACACATCGACATGAGCCTGCCTACCCGTAATAAGCAACGTGTAGCCTTACCAGGCAGTGGCACAGTAGATAGAGCGTCGGACTGGGATGTGGAGGACCCAGGTTTGAGACTCTGAGGGCACCAGCTTGAGCGTGGGCTCATCTGGCTTGAGGAAAAAGCCCACCAGCTTGGACCCAAGGTCGCTGGCTCCAGCAAGGGGTTGCTTGGTCTGCTGAAGGCCCGCGTTCAAGACACATGTGAGAAAGCAATCAATGAACAACTAAGGTGTCATAGCGAAAAACTGATGATTGATGCTTCTCATCTCTCTCAGTTCCTGTCTGTCTGTCCCTATCTATCCCTCTCTCTGTTCCTGTAAAAAAAAAAAAAAAAAAAAAAAGCAAGCAACGTGTGTCTAAACCAGTGGTTCTTAACCTTTTTTGAGGTACTGAACCCACCAGTTTCATATGCGCATTCACCAAACCCTTCTTTAGTGATAAATAAAATTTGATTATTTTTTCCAAATTCAAGACATAGGTATATGTTTTTTTACTGGTGCACAAAATGAGCCGTGCATGAACATCACCTTGCTCAAAGAACAAAACCAACAAAGTGATGAACTCATAACAAATTACGGTATTACTTTATTCTGGCCTCTGCGGCAGAGGTTTCTCCGAAACTGAGACTGACTCATCGAACCCTTAGGGTTCGATAGAACCCAGGTTAAGAACCACTGGTCTAAACTATGTAATCCCCTCTTTTTCTACCCCATTGTTGGAAGAGAATTAGTGGGATCCTTATTTATTTAGCCAGGGGCAGAGGGAACCCCAGTGCCAACACAGAGATTGAGAGATTCTTAACTGGTCTTCAAATAGAACAAAGTCATAACACTTGTTGTTGGGACTACGAGTGATACATGTTTAAAATTCCAGTTTCCAAATTTTCTAGAATGGGATATATTACCTTTAAATGCAAAGAAAGCTCCAACCTACCCCAAGTCACAAGTATGTTAGTTTATTGTATTATTTTTTAATGCCCCAACTATTGAAGAAGAGCTTCTAAATGTCTTTGTAAGTTCTTCCTCTCTTCCTCTCCTTGTGGTGAACAGGGTCTTCATCTCTGGAGAAACACAAGTAGGATTCCACAGTTTGGGGGTCAGATCTGCCTGGGCTTTACAAAAATGATGCTGGGAGAAGTTCTACAAACAGTGATACTTACTAATTCTTAGTTCTGATGGTATCTAAGCCCAAGTTCCGGGCCTAGCAGAGAGAAATAAGAAGTAGTAGAGATGGCCCATACTCGTGAAGAGTGCAATACATAATTGAGGGCATGAAGAACAAAAAGATGCAAAGGTACAGACTGCTACAGTGCAAATGAAGAGTTCAAGGTGGAAGAAGACAGGAGAGTATTGGAGTCAACTGGGGGCAACGCCTCCACAGTTTCCAGTAGCAGTCATGAGACGTCTTCTCTTTGCCTCTAATGCAATTCCTTTTTCTCTAAGAGATTAGTAGAAATGGAAATGCGAAAAACATAGAATTTTTTTCTGGTTGGACAAGCGACTTAAAGCAATGCTGCCCAAGACCATGAACTGCAGGTTAATACTGCAATTTGCGGCAACATTCGACTTCATGCGGAAAAAGACCCTTTCAGCACCTGGTTTCAGGAAACTAAGTATGACTGATCTATTTGGAATTTGGCAGTATTTCCTTAAAAACCAAAACTTCCTGTGAAATCGCTGTGCTTTCTATTTGTCTAAACAGGGAGGGAGGGATCTTGGACTAGAAAGATTCAAGTTCTAAAATGTTGCTCAAATCCCTCATTGCACAACATTTGAAAACAAAACAAATTTTAAAATTTTGTGGAATTTTATTTTCTTCCTTATTAAAAATGGCATCTTCTCCCCCAACATGTCCAAGTGCCCAATACTTTTTTTATCTGCCCTCCAACTTTCTAAAACCTCACCATTTGCTGGGGTATGACGGTAAAGCTGTTGCTGGCACAAGAGTCTGAGATGGGAATTGTCTGGAGATGTATACAGTGGCAACTGGCGAAATTCCACAGTCTGATTGTTGAAGGGAGCTAACAGGCAGTCACAGCCACACACAACTGAGAACATTGTTTTGGTACAGTGGCTTTTCCTAGAGGATTACTGTGGGGCTAAAAACATGGCGCTCGAGCCAAGCGTAAGGCTGCACACTAAGCTGAGGACTCGGGGTTCATCGGGTGAAGCTGGGGGCATCGGGCCACACAAATGCGGTGCTCTCCCCCTCTTCTCTCCCATTCCAGGCACAGAATTAAACCTCTCACACTAACATGCCATGCCTCAAAAGGTTCCTGTTGAGGAGAAACTGATAAGAGTAGAGGCCAAATACGGTATAAAGATGAACATTAAGGACCTGACCCTTAAATCTTATGGGTGTTTATCCTTATCTCACCAAAATGTAACCTGATTGAAGTTCTAGAAACAAATCAGCCTGAGGCTAGCCATGTGGATTTGAGCTATCTGTTTAGAGGTCATGACTGAGCTAAACCCAGATATTCAACAAAGTAACGTCTATTTCCTCATTGGAATGATGGCCTCGCTCATGAAATCTCTTTTCCAACTCGCTCTGTGCCTGAAAAGAACAAGTCCAGAAGCTGAGCCTCCCACATGTGGTCACGTCCATCTTTTTACAGCTCTCTCTAGGTTTCCTGGGAGAACCTGCCTTAGCCAAGGGGCACAGATGATGATCTTCTGTTGCTGAGGAGGAAGACAGGGCTTTCACTTGATCATCTGCATCTCTTCATCCACATCATAGAACTCTTCCTCTTCACTCTCACTCCCTGAAGCTTCCTCCCTGTCCGTGCACTGAAAGAGGAGAGGAGAAAAGGGCAGAAAAGCAATTCTAAAATGACAATCACTACCTAGCATTTAACTGACAAATGGATTTCTATGACATCCGTGCCCCTAAGAATTAGCCCCTAAGGTGTTCTAAGAAAGCTCATGGACCACTGATCATCTTTCTTTCTCTGAAAATCAGCTGCCACTAGACCCCCCTTTATTTCCCAGTAGATTTGCTCAGATCTGTTTAATCTAAAGAAACACACCTCCCCCTCCCCCAAACAATCATCATCCAAATGGTAATTCTGATGGATTAAGACAAATGCCATACCTGTGAGTTATCCAACGTCTGCAAAGACAGAGCTTCATCCGCTAGCCTCCTGTAGGAATACACCTGAAGGTCAGAAACCGTCTCCAGCAACGTAGTGTTAAGGGTTTCTGGCAGTAACAAACTCAGCAGGCCCGAAGTAAGGCCAGTGGCTCCAAAGACGATGAACGGTAAAGACCACTGCACATACTTCTGTGGAGACAGGGAGCAGGATGAAATCAAACCAACATTCAGCATACGTTTCCTTGGAAATGACATCAGCAGTTTTGACTGAGGACTCGCTCACTTTACAAGCCAGTTCATGCTTTCCTACAAGGATACACGATAAGCCACTTCTTTCCCCAGAGAGAACTACCCTGGGGGTCAGTGACCCCTCAGGCACACAGAGGTGGGATGAGTAAACAGCACAGCACTGGGGGTCAGAGTGGCAACTGCGTGACGCATGGGGTCCCTACTGTGAGAGGAGCAGGCCAGACCCCAAGGCCAGAATTTGTGGGAACCTGGCGCTCAGCCTCCATTCCAGGTGAGCAGCTTATAACACAGTGATCTCCACATACTCTTCTCTTCAGAGACACCTTAAATATTTGCTAATGATGAACTCTGATGTTCTGGACGCTGGAATCAGCCAAACAATCTCATATATGCTCACGGATTCATTTAGCACCATGATGGAGATGGATGGGGATTAAAAGTATAAATGTCCTGCAAAGAAAAAGAGAAGGCAAAAGCATCCTACATGTACACCTGGATGCAGACTACTACCACTGAACATGGTCGAGGGCCAGCAATACAAGCACCTGCTTCAGAGATCCAAAAGATATTCTCAGGAAAATTTAGTTTCTTTAAGTACAAACAGGTTCAAAGATAACACAGTTCCAGGATGTTGCCCTGAGGTCTTTCCAAGCTGATCAACACTCTTTAATTCCTGCTCAGGAGCCGCCCAGAACTTTCGTCTCCAGTTTGGGCTTCTGCATTCTGAGGGTAGGACCACTGGGCCCTTGGGTGATAATCTGCTGATTTTGCAAAAGTGAAGAGATGATGGAGAAAGAGGAAAAGGAGGTGGAGGAGGAGGAAAAGGAGGTGGAGGAGGAAGAGAAGGAGAAGAAGAAGGAAGAGTAGGTGGAGGAGAGGGGACAGAAGGAAGAAGGTGGGGGGGGGCAGGAGGGAGGAAGAGGGGAATTTCTGACCTCTGGCCACCTACAGGCAAACACATGCCTGGCACAATGGGTGCATTGCTGAATCAAAGGGAACACAACACTCTTATTTCTTCTCAACTCAGCAGGAGTCATTAGAGACCCAGCGCAGACTTTATCATGTCTTAGGGTAGCCAGCCAAAGGTGGGTATCTTTAATGATAAACCCCTAATATCAGACCCATTTTACATAAGAAACCTAATATGACTCCTTAGAAAGAAGGGTCTCGTGACCTATAATAAAGCGTGTGATATGAAGAGAGATACTGAGAAAAAGGAAATATATGCAGCTCATAAAAAGGAAAAGCTGCAGCGGCATCTCAGAAACATTCTGCACTAGGCCATGGGGAGGCAAGGTTCCTGGGTGACAACAGCTGTCTGTGAGCAGGTTCATAGTGCCACACTTAGCCTGTCTCCCTTTTGTGGGTCCTGGCTGGGAAGTCACAGGTCAGACCAGGTAGAGACATGCACAGGGCTCCAAGGGCTGTCACAGAACCTTAACATTTCCTGACGGCAAGAATTTTAGGGCTGTCATTTAAGTCTAGCCCTTTGGCTTTGACTATAATATTTAGAAAATGGCAAAGTGCATCAATAAATACACTGCTAGGCAAATTTCTCTTCTGGTTTTCTTTTCTAAGAGGCGTGTCTGTGGGGAAGGCATTTAACCCCTTCCTGTTGCGTGCACACCTGTCATACGGGGTAATAATGCCTCCCTCAATGGTTACTGTGAAGGCTGCATGAGCTGATATACAAAAAGAGCTCAGCACACAGCAGAAGCTTAATAAATATTCACTAATCAACTAACTTGTGAATGGGGACAGACAGGAAGGGACAAGCTAGCATTAGCTGAGTTTCCAAAGAACACAAGAGCGGAAAATCAGAGTCTGGGGGGAAGCATCCTTGCTAGGAGTCCATCCACCCTGACAGATCCGGAATCTAGAAGGCACATGTTCACGTGTGTGTCTGGCTGATCTGAAATGGCAGCTGGCCATTACCTCTTTCTACTCAAACGCACAAGCAGTTTCAAAGCAGAGAATCAAGAAAAATACAACAAGGAGGTACAAACCAACCAGTGAGGGGACGAATGGAGCAATAATCCCACCGACTCGGGAGAACATGGAACACACTCCAAGCCCAACATTCCTGGAAGGCATAAGGAAAAGTTACAAAACATCAGTAAGTTCTAGGGGGACAATTTATAGACCCCAGGGAGAGTATGACCAGAATAGCATAACTGAAGTAAAAGCTGGGGTCAGCAGAGCAGCGTTGCTCACCAAACTCGCTGCAAAGGTTCTATGACCACCCTGTATGGAAATCACTAGACACCTACAGCCGGCAAGTGCTCGAGATGAAACTAAGGATGAGGAACAGAATTTCTACCTTATTTCCTTTTAATTAATTGAAATTTAAATAGACATCTGCGGCTACTAACTACTGTATTGGACAGTGCACTGAGGGAGGCTGGGGAGGAAATGAGCATGTCCAATGTTCTCATGGGTTTGGAGGCTTAGATCTCCTTATTAGTGAATATAGCCATACAAAGCGAGAGCTTTATGATCTAAAACGTCTATTTATTTAAACTTAGCACATGAAAGTGGCAGGCATACAATAGGAGTTGACTGAGCATGTACTCTCAGGAAACAAAGGACATTACATTCCTGTGGAATGTGGGTATGATAGAGGGGGAGGGAGGGAGTATTTTGGTAATGGTTACAGGTAGGGTGACCAGACATCATCCTGTTGTCCCAGATTGTTAATAACACATTCCTTGCAAATGGGCCCCAGTGTAGAAGTGGTCATCCTAGTTCTTAACCAGTAGTCAGAGAAAGTAAGGTTACAGGAACACTTAGGACATGGCCAGCCAGCCGCAGACAAGCTGATCTATTAATGGGAAAAAGGCAGAAAAGCCCATGAGCCTCCTCCATGGATAACAGAAACAGAGGGAGCCACTGGGGATGACCCTCAAAAAAACCTGGGGCAGTGTGGACTGAGGGAATGCTGGCCCAGCGCACAGAGGCAGCTCTGTGAAGACTGAGCCATACCTGCCCTTCAAAGTTGTGTTTGTTTTTTTCTTTACAGACCTATTTAATGAGGGGAAATGGAACGGAGTATGTTGTGTGTGTGTGTGTGTGTGTGTGTGTGTGTGTGTGTGTGTGTGTATTACAGAGACAGAGAGAGGGACATAGGGACAGACAGGAAGGGAGACAGATGAGAAGCATCAATTCTTTGTTGCAGCTCCTTAGTTGTTTGATTGCTTCCTCATATTGGCCTTGACCCAGGGCTAGAGCAGACGAAGTGACCCCTTGCTCCAGCCAGCGACCTTGGGTTCAAGCTAGTGAGCTGTGCTCAGACCAGATGAGCTTGGCTCAAGCTGGCAACCTTGGGGTTTCAAACCTAGATCCTCCACATCCCAGTCTGATGCTCTACCCACTGCGCCACCGCCTGGTCAGGCTGGAATATGTCCTTTTTAATAGAAGTATGTCCTATTCATTAACCATTGTTAACGGTTAATATGTAAATCTAGTATTTATTTATTACCCTATAGAATTATCTTCTTTAAAATGTGTATATTTTATAATGTTATAACCAATATTACTCCAGAAAATTTTACTTAAAAATATGTATATTTTGTGCTAAAGTGTTAGCTCTGTAAAAACAGTGGCTTTGTCCCCTTTGTCCTCTATTTTATAAATATATAAAGTCTACTGAAGTAATCCAACATCTGAGCACTATTTGGATGACAAGACATGCTTAGAGCAGAATACTTCTCTCCCGAATTACACGAGAGTTCAGCTTAAGATAAAACTACAATTCCTCAGCCATGTGAACAAAGAATGGAAGGGTCTACACAGACAGGTCCTGACTTCCCACTACTGGCCCGCACTAACTCTGCCCACTGACCACTGGTGTGCGAGCACATGGCTAATCCCAGGATGGGGAAGGAGAAAGAGGGTGAGCGAGGCTCACCTGATGACCGTCGGGTAAAGCTCAGAGGTGTAGATGTACGCCACATTGAAGGCGGCACTGATGGTCAGCTTCCCCAGCAGAGACAAGGAATGGCTGTTCACCACCGCAAACACACCTGTGTCTGGAAAGCATGAGGGCAACACCTGTGAGGTCCTCGATGGGACAAAGATCTTTTAAATGACACATTTAGTTCTGAAGGAGGGAGAGACATTCGTGTTGATTTCAAACAGCAGAGAGGGACTATGACTGACTACGCATCCAGATGGTTTAGCAACCACACACAGCACACGTGCAAATATGCTCTCTGTGTTCTGGCTGTTCCCATGAAATCTGATGTGTTGGTGGTCCTTTTGTGTGACCAAGCTTGCACTCACTCCTGAATGACAGAGCTCCCTGAAAACTTCTATCAGGTAGTAAAGTAAGCTTTTGGAAAACTGTCAAATTTCATCTACCGCCAGTGTTAACTGCGTCTCCAACCCTGTTCAACAGCCAACCATGTAAAAAGGTGGTCAACATGACAAGCCTGGCCCAAGAGAGGGTTTGGTCTGGTAGATAAGAGAAGTGGAGGTGCGGGCAGAGATACTGTCTTCTGTTTGCAATGCTTGGTGTTCCATTGAAAAAATAAGAAATAACCCCATTAAACTACTACCAGAAGATATGAAACATTAATACTTGTGAAAAACAAGACATAAACATCAAACTGCATTTAATCCTTCTTCCTCCCCAACTGATTTGAATATTTTAGTTTCTTAATGTAATGTTTTTATTTAACATACAAACATACTATTCATTCTTTGCCAGTTCACCTCCCTATCAAAAATACAATTGATTATCCTATGGTTCTTTCCTTTATTAACCTGATCCCCTCTGGGGCCTGACAATTTAATTGTTTCCTTCTAACTTCTTTAGCCTCTCCTCTTCAGTCGCCCACCAGCTCCTGCCTTCAAAATTTCAAGTTTGTCCCGAAGGAAGAAATTCTCCCCGAGGTGGTTGTACTCCCCCACTTCACTATCCAACATCTCCAATGAGCGGCCAACCCTGCCATTTCTCCAAATGGAGCTTCCCTGTCACTAATCCTAATCTGGCTCTCAAAGCCGTCCTCTCCTGAAACTCCTACTCTTGAAGGTCAACCGGGATGTCCTAATCACCAAAGTAATTGCCTCTCATCCTTGACATTTCCTGCAAATAGAACACGCCTGCCCGCTTCCTTGCGAGTGCATGCATCACTCGTATAAACCACTCTTTGCTCTTAACTCAAGTATACAATCTCCTTCTTTTGACCTTCACTGTCCCTATTTACCAATCCATTCAATAGGCATGCTCCAGACACTGTCTCATAGCTGCTTGCTTCTCCATCTGACCTGCCTATCATGTATTTCGAGCTAGCCCAGGCTAAGGTGGGCATCTCGTCTGCATTTGTGCCCCTCACAGCACCTCCCACAAAAAGATGCACAGTGATGTTCGCTACATGTTTGTTCAACAAATAAGTGGAAGGACTATGACAGGGATTAACTCACTGAAAAGAACCTGTGTGCATTCTCTCTCAACTTTTGAGGAGGGAGGCATGTGATACGCTCCATTCTACAAAATGTTTCACCTGCTCTGCTCAACAGTAAAATAAATCTTTATCTACTTTAAAGACAATGTCCTGAGCACAGTGGACTGTGCCAAACTCTACCATCTGGGGCCTTCTCCTTGCCTGCCAGGCTATTTGGAAGAAGATGTTTGCGGTGTTAAGTACTGAATATATTATTTTTAGCAATGAGGTGCTGCTGGATAAAGATTCCTGACTTTTGGCATTTACCCTGAGATATGTATCTAGACCCTTGATAGCTAATGTCAATTAAACCAATATTAGGGCAAATTAAATCCATCCATTATTTTCCAGAAAACTGAGTGAGACAGGAAAAGGTACTTGGGTGGCACTGAAGCAGACAGAAATGTGCATATGTGCTTGAGTGCAAATAAATTCTAGGTCTGTTTTCAACTCACACAAGATGGCATCTTTCAGAACTGTATGGAGACACACTACATTTTTAACAGGGGACAGCTATACTGAAGCGTGCAATCTAAACACTCACGAGATCTGAGGCTGGATGCAGTCCCCATGTGAGGCTCAGGACATTTCCTGCTGTGGCCCACCTGGGAAACTTGGCTCAGCCCAGGAGCATACCCATCAGGCCAACCAGTCATCTGAGGCTTGAAATTTTCCTTCTACATTCCTGCCAATGCAGTCTGAAGTTGCCACTTAACTCTGGAGGAGTTCACTTTTTACAGAGGAAGCCCATGTCAATTTCAGACAGTTCTGTTTATTAGAAAATTATGTTTTATTCTTTGTGGGGCCCCTTGCGTATGGTGCTGCTAGGCTGCCAATCACCCAGAGTTAATGTTTAGGAAGGCTTTGTAGTCACTTGGCTGGTTCCCTGGGTTCCTTATTCAAAAATGAAGTCAGTTATTACTGGCTATTAACAAGAAATGCTCAAGGAGACTGTTTAGAAACAAGAGTGATTGAAAAGGGAAAATTCAACTCAATTATCTTTGGAAAAAAGGTGGGGAGGAGGAATTCTCAAAATATTTGTCTCCTTCCAAGTACTGAACTCAAGAGGTTCAAGTTTATTCCAATGACGTAGCTACATTTTCGGAACTAGTAATCTGAACGTTTTCTCAGAGCCCATTTGGAGTTACCAGGACAAAATGTCTCTGTATGTCATAGTCACATTCCACTGGCCTAAAAAGTAAAAATTCAACTTACACATCCACTTCATTCAATGGGTAATTCAGCAAATTTGTTATTGTTTGCACATATTTATAAACTCTTTGAGACAGCTGTAGGCCCCCTACTAAGGTACATAGGTTGCACACAGAACTAGAATTCATTTTGCTGGCCTTTGATTTTTTTTCTTTTTTTACAGAAAAATACCATATATGCACTCAGTCTGTCATTGGAGTTTTGTCATTTCTAGACTTTTGTGCCTGGCTTCTTTTAGTTAGCATAAGGTTCCTAAAACTGAGCCCTACTGTTGTGTATATCAGGTTGTATTTCATTCTTTTTTGTTGTTGTTGTTGAGTAATATTTCATTGTATAGACATACTATAATTTGTTTATCCATTCCTTAGCAGATGGACAACTGAGTTCCTTCAGTTTGGGGCTATTATTAATAAAACTACTATGAACATTTGCATCAAAGTCTGTGTGGATTTATGTTTCTGCTTCTCTTGGGTAAAGTTAAGTCATATGGTGTGTGTTTCACTTTAAAATAAGCTAGCATTTTCCAGAGTGTTAGTACCATTTTGCATTTTGATCAACAGTATAAAAGAGTTCCACTTCTTCCTATTATCATTGCCAACATTTAATATGGTCAGTCTTTTATTAGCTATTCTGAAGAGTTTGTAGAGGTATCTCAACATGGCTTTAATTTCCATTTTCCTAATGTCTAGTGATATTGATTTCCCCATGCTTATTTTTCATTTTTATATCCTTTTGGAAAAATATGTATTCAAATATTTTGCTCATTTTTTGGTCATTACTGAATTGTAAGAATCCATTCTATATTCTGGGTACAAGCCCTGTATCAGGTACGTGTTTGACAAATATATATTTGTCCTATCTGTACCTTGCTTTTCATTTCCTAATTAATATCTTTTTAAAAAGCAAACATTTTTAATTTTGATGACACCTCAAGTTATAAACTTTTTTCCTTTTGTGCTTTTTGTGTCCTCTTTAAGAAATCTTTGGCTAACCCAAAGTCACTAAGATTTTCTCCTGTGTTCTCTTTTAGAGGTTGTATGGGTTAGCCTTTACATAAGGTGTATCACCCATGTCAAGCTAATTACCACATACGATGTGATGTACAGGCTGAAGTTAAACTTTTTTTTGCATATGAATATCAAATTATTTCAGCACCATTTGTTGAAAAGATGATCTTTTCCCTATTGAACTGACTTTGTTAAAAATCAATTGACCATGTGTATTTTCTCTATGTATAACAAAAGGAAAACATTTTTAAAAGGTATCTCAGTCCCACTCCCCCAAAATAAAAATCACTGGACCATATATGTAGATCTATTTCATACTTCTGTTCCATTATCTGTATAACTGTTCCTATGCCAGTATCATACCGTCTTGCTTAATGCAGTAATTTTTAAAATTAGGTGGGGTCAGCCCTCCAACTTGGTGTTTCTCAATAAAAATTATTTTGGACATTCTAGATCCTTTGCATTTCCATAAAAGTTTAGGTATTCACTTGTCAATATCTTTCAACATAAAGAACCCTGCTGGAAATTTTATTGGGATTGTGCTGAAGCTGGGTCAATTTGGGGAGAATGAGCATCTTAAACAATATTTTCTGATCCGTGAGCATGTCAATCTTTTATTTATTTTATTATTACCACCAATTCATTTATGCAGTCTTTATCTCTCTTCAGTGCCTTACATTTTATAGTTTTCTATAGGTCATATGCATACTTTGTAAGATTTATCCTTAAATATTGTGTATATTTTATTTTATTATAAATGGGATTATTTTGTTTCAATTTCAAATTGTTGCTCATATATAAATAATACTGAATCACATGACTTTGCTATACTCATTTATTAATTCTAATAGATTTTTTCTAAGTTTCTTAGGATTTTTCAATGGAGACAGTCATGTGATCCTGTGAATGAGAAGTTTTACTTCTTTCTTTCCAACTTAGATCCCTTTCATTTCTTTTTTATCACCTTACTGTGTTTGCTAGTAATTTCGATTCAATGCTTCATAGAAGTGGCAAAATTCTTGCTTCTTATTCTGGTTTTAGGGAGCAATATTTAGTTTTCACCATTACATGGTGTTGGCTGTACGTTTTGCCTTGATGTCCCCTATCAGGTTAAGAAAACTTCTGGTTGCTGACAGTTTTTGTAATGAATGGGTGTGCAATTACGACTGTGCTTTTTCTACTTATATTGAAAGGATTATATGATTTTTTTTCTTTCTGTTTTTTAATATAATGAATAACACTGACTATGTTTTGCATGTTAAATCAACCTTATGTCTGTGTGATAATACACTCTATGTGTTGCTGGATTCAATCTGCTAATATTTAGTTAAGAATTTGCACCAGGCGGTGGCGCAGTGGATAGAGCATCACACTGGGATGTGGAGGACCCAGGTTCGAAACCCTGAGGTCATTGGCTTGAGCGTGGGCTCATCTGGTTTGAGCAAGGCTCACCAGCTTGAGCCCAAGGTCTCTGGCTTGAGCAAGGGGTCACTTGGTCTGCTGTAGCCCCGGGTCAAGGAACATATGAGAAAGCAATCAATGAACAACTAAGGAACCACAACAAAGAATTGATGCTTCTTATCTCTCTCCCTTCCTGTCTGTCTGTCCCTATCTGTCCTTCTGTCTCTGTCATCAAAAAGAAAAAAAAGAATTTGCATTTATATTAATGAGTGATATTAATCTTCAGTTCTCCTGTGATGTCTGGTTTTGGTATCAAGGTAAATGCTGGCCTCACAGACTAGGTTGGGAAAGCATACCTCCCTGGAGGGACGTGTAGAATTGGTATTCTTATGTTTCACAAAATTTGCCAGTGAAGCCATCTGGGCCGGGAATTTTCTTCATGGCAATGTTTTAGCTTTAAATTCTCTTTCTTTAATAGGTATAGGGCTATTCAGGTTATTTATGTTTTAAAGTATACTTTGGTAGTTTATATCTTTCAAAGAATTTATCCATTTTGCCTAAGTTGGCATAAAAAATGTTTCTAATATTCTTATACCTGCCTACAGGTTCTATAGTGATGTCCTTCCTTCACTTATCTTTCATCACTGTTACTGTCATTTGTGTCCTCTCTCTCTTTCCTCTATTAGTTCGGCTAGAAGTTTACTGATTTTATTGATGTCAAACAGTCAGCTTTGGATTTCATCGTTTTTTCTCTATTATTTTCCTGTTTTATTTCATTAATTTTGCTCTTACATGTATTTCCTATTTTTGCTTGCTTTAATTTTCCATTTAATATGTTTAATTTGTCATTCTTATTTTTCTAATTTCCCTTCTATTTTATTAAAGGAGAAGCTTAGATTACTGATTTTAAAAAAATCCTTTATTTGTGATATATTTTAAATTACATAAATTTTCTTGCCTTACTACATTCCACCAACATTGATATGTTATACTTCAGTTATCACTTAAATAAAAATATTTCTTAGCTTTCTCTATGATTTTTGCATTGACCCACGTGTTTTTAGAAGAGTGTTTTTTAAAATCCAAATATTTGGGGATTTCCTAGATCTTTCTGTTATTGGTATCTAGTTTAATTCAATTCTGGTAAAATAACTTATTTTTGTAATATTTTGATCCTTCTAAATTTATAGAAACTTATTTTATGGCCCAAAATGTAGCCTCCCTTGGTAAATGTTCTGCACACACTTCAAAAGGAATGCACACCCTGTTTTAGGTCAGGTTGCTATTCAGGTTTCCATATCCTTAATTATTTCCTGTCTTCTTTTTCTGTCAATTACTGAGAGAGGGATATTGAAATACCCAATTATGATTTCGGATTTTTCTTTCTCCTTTTAGTTTAATCCATTTTTGTTTCAGGTACTTTAAATCTGTTACCCGATGCATGCACATGTAGGATTGTTATATCCTTCTGATGAACTGACCACTTTCTCATTATGTGTTTATAATTTTCATCAAATTCGGAAAGTATTTGACCATCATTTCTGCAAATACCTTTTCTTTTGAGTCCTACTGCATGTGAGGTAGGCCTGGTATTAACGTACAACTGGTTTCTATTTCTCTGTGGAGTTTCTGTTACTATATGTCTTCCTCACAGATCTTTTCTTCTGCAGTTAATCTCGCCTGCATATTTTTTCCATACAATGTGTATTTCACCTCTAGATGTTGTGTGTGGGTCTTCTCTGTACCTTCCATTCCTCTGCTAGTTACAACCATGCTTCCCTTGAGCTTCTTAAACACACGGGGTGTACTGATAATGGCTGGTTTACTCTCATTTCTTCATCTGATCATCTGTGTCTTTCTGTGTTTTGTTTTTATTGATATTTCTCCTGGTTGTGGGAGGTACTTTCTTGCTTATTTATATGCCTGTTAATATTGACTGGATGTCATATGTTGTGAATGTTACCACCTATCATTTTATTTTCTTTAATCACCCATTTTCCTCACTAGATGATAAGCTCTTAGAAGCCAGAAAGTACGTCTTTTTTATGAATAGGATTCTCTATATAGAAGACACTAGAGAAGTCAAATGCATAAAGAAAGGGCAGACCAAAGCTGAGAAAAGACATGAGACATAGAGGTTCTACTAGAGCTGAGTCTGAGGACATTCCCTTCTCAGATTCTCTGGCAGCACCACAATTGCCAGAAACCTCCCTGCGTACCTCCTTGTCCCGTGCCACCCTGACAACCCAGGTTCTTGATCCCTGGACAATTTCCACTAGGCTGGCTGCCCATTGAAGAATTAAGGATGGGCCCTAATGAGGCTGTGTTAGCCGCTAAGGCAACAGCTTCAATAAATACTGAAACCTGAATCTCAGGTGTGCTACTTACTTGCTGTGTGAGGTTAGACAAGATGCTTGACCTATCCGAGCTTTAGTTTCCTTATAAATAGGGATATATAATACCTTCTGCATACAAAGAGGACCCAGCACATTGTCCTCTTGTCTTTATTAAGACAATAAATGAAAGCAGGTATTGCAAGCTTAGTTAGAATCCTTCAAACAAGGAGAGAGATCAGATAAAATGTATGAAGACCAATCTGTGGGAAAAAATTAGTGGCTACCTGGTAACACTATCCGCATGGGGCAAACATGAACTGGACAGGGCACTCAGTCTAAAAAGCATAAACTACAGGCTGAGAAATACCCATCTATTGTATAGCTGTCTGGCTGTCTCTTCTAGAGTTATACCACTGTATCTGTGCCTCAGACACAGAGAACCAGTCTAAAGATGCTTTAAAAAAGGTTGGTCGGAGAGAATGAATGCATGTTTGGTGGGGGAAAGTGAAGGAAAAAAAAACAAGGATACAAAGCCATGAGAAAATGTCATGTAATGCCAAGCTCACACAAGATGCTAATAGAATTTTTTGAATTACTAGGTTTCTTTCTGAATATGTATTTATCAGAACTTTCACAACATGCAGATTAAAGCTCAGAACTTCAAAAAATTGAAATTTCAGAGAAAGCCATGAAAATATTTTTATGAGTAACTATGAAAGATTCAAAGAATGCTTAGAGAATAAGTATTTCTGAGCTCAGAGAAGATTCAGTGATAGCCTGGTGACTCTGCAAGTCTAGAATGGGAGATAAAATGAAAGAGGGCAACAACCATCTGTCTGCCTTTGGAGATGAATAAATGACAGGAAATGGGCTCAGTTGTAGCCAAGGGGATCATTCTAACATTTGAATGTTTGCCAAAAATATAAATACTTTGCTAAGGGACGTTATGAAATTTCTTTCTCTGGAAATCTTCAAAAACAGACTAGATGTCCACCTTTCCAAGTACAGAAGGTTTTGTGCCCCTGAGGCTCACCTGTGGAGTGTGTGTGACACTCTGCATCATTTTTTACATTCAGCTGTGCTGACTGCGTGTGCACCAAGGGGACAGGCAGACACACAGATGGCATCTTCTTCTCTATAAAACGGTGTGCACAGAGTCTGTGGGTTTGGGTTCCCCGCAGGTGCAGATATGCGGGAGGGAGGAAACACACTGACTGGCCTGGCTTGCA
The DNA here is from genome assembly GCA_037038555.1 of Rhynchonycteris naso. NCBI lineage: Eukaryota > Metazoa > Chordata > Mammalia > Chiroptera > Emballonuridae > Rhynchonycteris > Rhynchonycteris naso. The sequence continues at coordinate 132,805,145 of CM072998.1, forward strand.
GGGGTGTGACAGGTACAGGTATGCTTATACATAGTAACAATAAAAAGATTTCCCCTGTAAGATGTCAAATAGAACACTGGACTATTACGGGTAGAAAACATAAACAACTTGAATTTCCAAGGTATCTATAAAAACCAAAATCTGTTGAACCCAAAGCTATCATGATCTGAAGCCCATTATGTCCTGTCCCAGACAGAAAGAACTGGACACCTCGTTCTACAAGCCCGCTGTAGGGCATGAGCAAAGGCAACAATTTTCTTAGAGAATAAGAAATGGTCAAACTTACTGAATTCTCTAGTTCCCAGGATTCCCTAAAAATCACTTTAAGTTTGTCCGATTAGGTAAAATCCTAACTCATCAACAAATTACACAGCAGGGCATGTATATCAGAGGGAGCAGACCTAGAACCCAGGGCAATGGAGTCTTCAGTGGGACACTGGACACCTGAGCCTGAAGCAGAAGCAGTCACCAAAGGGGTGTGACTGCATGACAGGAAGTGGATTCTTCAGCTGCATTTCCAGTGCTTATCAAAACCTGATGCTCAGTCACTGCACAGTGATTCCCACGTGATGCCCATGCTCCATGATGGAGCTCTAACAACATCGGAAAGCCCCAAAACAGGCCTCTTGTTGAACAGCATGCCCCAGCGGCAGAGTTTGCTGCAACCACTCCTCACTGTTGAAATCACACCAAAACCACGGTTCCGAATGCAATCAAAGGCTGGCACGCCCAAGTGTGCTAGTCTAAAAAAAAGTGAGAACCAGCACTATTTAGAGGATTCCTACATAGGGTCTCATGAGGTGAGATAAATTTGCCTAAAGAGACCTTTCTGAAGCAGGGTTTGCAAAGCAAAGCTGTAAGTATATAAAAATACCAAAGTTCCTGGACATGTTTTACTCAGACTTTATCTAAGACTGAGAAAATGTCTATTGTCACTGACAGTGAATATTCTTCTTTTTGATTCCATTATTATTATTGGGAGTACTGATGGAAATGCTGACAGGTACCCAAGCCACCTTTGACAACCAGTGACTCTGATGTCCGGGCTTGTGATTGGCTGGGATGCCAGAGTAATCTGTAGCCCTGGACAGAGCTCCTTTCTGTGCAGAACTGAATGGTGCTCATTCAAATCAACAACTCCAACAGCACAGCGCTGCAGCCCAGACACCCCAGATGGTCGCTTAATCGCCTGAAAAAATTAACAGCGCACCTCCAAGTGCATTATTCACCCAGAGAACAGTTTAGGCAATGGGAAGGATCTGGCCCATTATACCCAACACAATTGCTAAATAATATGCAATCACAGACATGGAGCATGGCATATGGTAATCTCTCTACTATCTTGAAATTCATTGTAATAAAAGTGCCATTGAAAACCTTTAGATAGGAATGTACCTTTCTTTTCTGGAAGAAACATGACAATCAGACAAGCCAGTCCTCCTAGGCACAGAAATGCAGCTAATGTCCGCTTCCGACCAAACCTGAATAATAACGAAATGACACATTTCTCTTGAGAAGCTTACATATTCATCTGCTTCTTGCCCCCAGCCTTCCTTTTTAAATGTCTTCAGTTTCATTATACATGTTCATCCTTTCTTAAGGAGTGGGTGGCTTGTGATTGCCCAGGACATAAATGATTCAGTATGTGACTGCCCAGGACATAAATTGCCCAGGACATAAATGATTCAGTATGTGACTGCCCAGGACATAAATGAATAGCCAATCTATTTCTGTATTTGCTATGTTCCAGGTACTTATTCTAAATGCTCTCTTATCTATTATCTTACCAATCCTAGTAACAGTAAAGCGTGTCATTTGTTATACTCCCCATCTCCCAGAGAATGGAACTAAAACATGAAAAATAGAGCCTTGTAACTCATTTCAATTTCTGATTACTTGAATCTTAAGCAGTTAAAATGTGCAACTAACTGTACTTTCTCTCTCTTAAAAATACAAAAAGAAAAAATTTCTTGTTAGTAGATCCAAATTGAGTGAAATTAATCAAACATTTCTTTGGGAGAAGCAATTTTCAAATAAAAGTGTTAGACTTAGAAGAAGAATGCTAATATTAATAAGCCTCCCTTTTCTAGGGGCCTACAACTTGTTGCGTCCTCTGTTAGGAACTTTAATGTTACTTGTCATTTTTATGACAATTTCGCCAGGGGAATTTTATGATCCCTACTTGAAGGGTAAGTACATGGAGGCTCAGGGAGATAACCTGTCAAAGTCATAGGACAAACACATAGCTGAGGCTAGATTTGCATTCAGGTCTGCAAGACCCCAAAGGCAGCATTCCTTCTGCCTATCTCAGATATTAGCCGTGACTGCTGGTAGTAGCTGGGAGACAGGTAAAAACTTGAGTCTCCAGGTCACTTTGCCTAACTTAATAGTCATTATAAAACGCCTTTCTAGTTGAGAGACCCATGCTAGGCAGGCACTAGGGATATGAAGACATATAAGATGCCCTTATGAACAACATCTATATAACCCTTTAAGTAGTCATCAGACAGCACAGAGGAAAGGGTGTCTGGCACCCTGGCGACAGATTTCTGAAAATGCTGCCTAACCCAGCTCTTAGACCATGATGAAAAAAAGCTTTGTCATTGACAGAGAGGCCAGCAGAGGATCACTTCCCAGAGAAAAGCCTTCAGCTGAACAGAATCCAAGCCTGCCCTTTAGAATGTGCTAAGCCCAACATCCAGGATCCAGCACCCAGTGCAATGCTAAGAGAATGCTGCTTTTGGTTAAAATGATGATTTCTGGAGAATGAGAAATGGGACAGTCCAACTGATTCCAGTCACACAAATGGGACTTAGCTGCCCTGGTCAGGGGCTCAGTGACAGAGGGACTTGAGAAAGTGGGTGATAGGGTGTTCTACAAAAGAATTTTTTAAAAAGTATTTCAAAACTGTGCCCACTAACAATGAATAGCACAAGAGAATAGAATTTACCCCTTGGCAGAGTCATGTGGTTCTTACGAGGTAAGAAATACCCTTCTAGTTCCTCCAGTTCTTTGTCCTGAACTTCTCAATGATGGTGACTGGGTTGATAGGGTTCTATTTCTGTCTACATAGAGTCAATAGTCCCACCTGCTGGGACTAACTAATTATGCACAGATGACTCAAAAACCTTCAGGTAATAATGCCTTTTAATACTGATTGCAAACCTACATAAAAATGAAACCCTGGAAGTACTGTACAAAAATGAATTTTAACTGGTTAGTCTGAAAAGAATTCTAACCACTGTGATTAGCAGACACTATCTATGGACAGAAACAGTAATATTTAGGTATCTACATGTGAGAGAGTGTGTGGGTATGGTATACTTCAGTATTATCTGTACTCACCATTTCTGGTTGATCAGGTAGATGCAGAGAGGGTATGATGGAATCTCTACGAGGCCAGACAGGGCCAGGTTGGCATAGATATTTCCCCCTAGATCACCTGCACTCAGAGTGAGGCCGTAATATACCAAGCTGCACACAAACCTGTAACGGGGTAAAAGACAAAAGGACAACAGATAAAGCACATAAGAATCTGGCAGAGAAGATTCAAATGCTGGTTCAATATCATGGATCTGTCTCAGGCGATAGGCTTGACTCTCCCACTAAGCTTTCTAGCCTAATCTAAATTTCTAAACTAGGAAAAATCAAAAACAAAAAAAAAATAACTCAGACTTGGAAATCATCGGTCTAGATCAGGCATGGCCAACATATGGCCCATCGGCCAAATCTGGCCCGTGTAATGAGTTTATGCGGCCCGCAATTAAATTTTTAATATTCTCCACTACTTTAAAATCTCAGCTACTCAGAAGCAGAAGCGTCTTTGATTACTGGAAATTGAGATATTTAAGAAGATAGTGATATGCGGAAAAGAATTCTGCATGTGACTAATCTAGGGTTAACTTCCAATAATTGGTCCAATGGATTTGCAATACTTCATTTTTTTAAAAAATTCCATTATAAAGATTTACAATTTTTGTACTTGACTGTACTCGATATGAACTGTTTGACGTTTAGCAGCGATGTGAAACCCACATTCTTTTAGGCAGAGTTTGCCAGTGCGCACCCAAGGTCAAACAATTTGTTATTTTTGTGGTCAAGTGTGCTGAATCAAGTGGCACTGTAGCATAGACAACAGCTGCAGTTGATAACTGAAAACGTGTCCAGCCTGTTTGTAAAACAAAATAATTGTATTATTTGTGATATAACCCCTTCAAGCTCACTCTATTAATTAAATATAGTTTCGATTGATTGCGATACCGTTTGGATATTTATACGGTATGTAATTATATTTTTATTAAAATAATATTGTATATTAAAATTTTTTCACTCACATTTGACCATAAACAAATTACATAATAAAATTTTGTTTACTTAAACAAATAGTTTTTGTATTTAACATTTTTTAATTTTAATATTTCATCTGGCCGTGAAAGAAGTTTTCTTTCTAATCTGGCCTGGGGGCAAAAACTGTTGGCCACACCTGGCCCAAATGCTAGCTGAAGCAAATGAGCGGCCAGATGCTGAAAGTGAAGAGATGTGCGCTTTCCTCAAGTTTTTCAGCATTTAATAGAAGACAATGACTCCATTTTTACTTTATTTAATACAATTTATTGAACACTCGCCTTAGGCCATTTTTGTAGGATTATCAAAATGATTCTAGAAAAGAACTCCCAGGGAGAAAGCCAGCAGAGGATGGCTCTGAAAATATGGGTTGAGAATGACTGGGTTGTCAGTGGGTCATCTGCTGGCCAGAAATGACTGGCACACTACCCACTGAGCACTGAGCAGGTGCACATGCTGCAGAGACCCAGCACAGCGAAGAAGGAACAAGGGTGATGGTAGAGGCAGGATTCTCCAGAGGGTTGGCTGGGAAAGAACCCTTGGAAAATCCCTTCATGACCCCTGGCACTCAGCCTACCACCCCTTCCTGGGAACTGTCGAACCCAAGGGCTGAGCCCCAGTGCCATCCTGGAGCTGCAAGCTGGGCTTTCTCAACCATAGCAACTTATGCGTAGGAAACTGCATTATTAAAACAAAACAAGATAGAGCAGAACAAACAAAAATAGATCCCTGAAACTAAGCTTTACTAGTAGATGAGTACATTTTGTAAATAATACATTTCTACACAAACAGTAAAACACGTGGGCTTTGGAAGTTTACCAGTTTCTAGGGTTTTGCAATTCACTTTGACAAGTCTTTATTACGGGGAAGTTCTCATTTGCTCCCTTCTGGTTTTCCTTAGAGACAGTCTAACGAGCTGTGCCTAGGGTGGGACCAAAAGGGAAAGGGAAAGCTTGCTTTCTGTCTTCGCCAAAACAGCAGAGTGGGCCCAGTGCCCTGGGGTACTCACCAGCGACAGTGACCAAGGCCAAGGAAGGGAGGGGGAGGAGGGACCCATGGGACTGGACGCTCAGTGCTCAAGCCTCTCTGGCCAGGGAGACCAGGGCAGTGCTACTTCCCATTACTTCTTACTGGGGAGAGCTGTCACTCCTTACTCAGGACAATGAACAGTGTTGTAGCCAGGACACCACATGTAAGGGTGCAAGGTGCCACCAAAGTATCTGCTCTCCCTGTCCCCTGGCCTGAACAGAAGACACAACCCGGAAGGTGTGGAGATAAAGGGAACCTTTAAAAGCTAAACCTGACAACACAGCATAGGAGTGACTAATTTGAAGCCCTTCTTATTATAAAGCAAATAAAGTCAGACCCATGCAGTTTGCTAAAATAGTTTTAAAACCCTTTCTACCTACAGGAAATACTCTGCTTCTACATAACACTACCACGGATGTGTGAGGTGTAGAGTGTGTCTACTCAGCATGTGGAACAGGAAATACCCTGCTCCTACATAACACTACCGCGGATGTGTGCGAGTGCGAGAGGTGCAGAGTGTGTCTACTCTGCATATGGAACAGAAATCCCAGGGACGGCATTTCAGCTGGGGAAGCACACACACCTACTGAAGCCAGGCTGTGACGGCAGCATCTAGAGCATGAACCAACACAGCCAGTTCAGACACGAGAGGAATTCAGTTACTAGCAGGTGTGAGAGGGAAGGGACAGCACGGGTAAGAGAAGCCTATGGTCCCCCAGCGGGGACTTGGCTTGCGTGTCCCTTGCTGGCAAAACTGGTCATTGGGATGAGTGACCCTGGCAATTAAAATCTCTTCAGTCCTCTTTATAGGCCCCAAATAAATTTTAAAATGCTTGCATAACGTCTAACAGTATATTTAGGGTGCCACATGACTGTACAGAAAGGCATTGCAGTGGGAAGTAAGTGCAGGAGCAGAGGTGGAACACAGCTATCGGTTTACTCCTGTTAAGGCTTCTGCAATGACAGAGCCAGAAAGAGGTCCTAGTATTTTGTGGCATCTTCAGTGAGAACGGCCATATGTGAGGTGACACTGTCTCTGTTGTCGTCTATTTTAAGATCCTGAATGCAGGGTAACAAGTTTTATTTGAGGACAGTCCCTCTGGTTGTGTTACACAATAAACAGGGACACTCTCCCTGGCTCTAAGTCATATGTGTTTGTTTGATCATTCACCTGTTTTTTATAATGCCCTGAAGGTCAGAACCCCAAAGTTAATATGCCTCAAAAAAATTAAAAACTAAAAACAAGAAGTAAATACTCTCCGAGAAGTAGGGGCTTCCTTTAAGGGAAAGGGTTTGTCTGTCTATTGGATATACAACGGTAGACTTTTATAAAGCCCAAGGTACCCAAACATACTTTGTGGGATCTCAGATTAGTAGCTCCTATGCTGTATGGTCTGGTTATGCTCCTGAAGGTTCTCTTAATCTGCATGGCAACCAAGTTCGTGTCCTTCCCTCAGCATTTATTATCGTCTGTGACACTTCAGCACTGTGCTGGCCCCGGGACGGAGGCGGCAGCTGGTGTGACCTGGGCCCTGACCATGCAGGCAGTGGCCAGTGCTTGGCTGAGTCGGCAAAGAGAATCATGATATACAAAAAATATCTCCACAGCTTCTTATTCTTAAGCTACTATTCATTTTAGTCTTTATACATGAGATCAATTGCATATGAACCCACTTTCCTTTATCCCCTCAGGAAAATGTAAGTTTCCATTGTAATCTTTTTGGTAAGACATACAAACCTCAGCACGGCAGTCCTTTAGGCCAGTAGATCTGATGTTCATACCCAATCCAGGACCATATAACACCTATGGCACCCACAATATTAAAACACATGTGCACTTGACACATTGTATGTACTACCCATCCATTTCTACCCTTTCCACAACTTCATCCTTTAAACAGAACCTTCCTGAACCATTCAATGCAATTCACATTAATGCTGAGAGCACTTTATGAGGCAGGCAGGTTGGAATAAATTAAACTTGAAAATCAGGTTCAGAGAGCCCTAGCTAGATAACTCCGTTGGTTAGAGTACTGCCCAATATGCAAAGGTCACCAGGTGGATCCCTGGTCTGGGCATATACAGAAACAAATCAATGTTTCCGTAAGTCAATAAAATAAAGTGTTTTAAAAAGAAAGAAAGAAAGAAAGAAAGAAAGAAAGAAAGAAAGAAAGAAAGAAAGAAGGAGGGAGGGAGGGAGGGAGGGAGGGAGGGAGGGAGGGAGGGAGGGAGGGAGGGAAAACCAGGTTCAGAGAGTGCTAATCCATTCTTTCACTGATGTGCATATGTGGGAAGGAAGAAAGGGAGGGAAGGAGGAGGGAGAGAGGGAGGGAAGAAAGGAAGAAAGTAAATAAGGAAGGAAAGAAAGAAGGAAGGAAGAAAGAAAACCAGGTTCAAAGAGTGCTAATCCATTCTTTTACTGATTTGCATATATAATATTGAGTTGGTCCCTTCATTCTCCTAGGATCCCATTTGTCCACAGGATAATGACATTTAGGCCACCTCAGTGAGTAAGGGGGAAGCCACACCACTCGCAGCTAGTCACAATGCACCATCTTACCACTTGATGCCAAAATCAAAGGTAGGCATTTGTAACACCCTATTTAGAAACTCTTCTGTTTCTGTGATGCTTTCTTTACTTTTCTTTTTGTTTTGCAGGGTGACTTAAATATTTACATCAAACAATCAGATGCCTCATGGGCAAAGATGTGCTTCTGACCTCAAGTTCAGCAAACCTGCCTTCAGGTCCCATCATTTCCTCCTTGAGAGGAAGGGAATGAAAACAGAGTCCAAGCCAGGCACTCAGGAAATGGAGCTTTATTTTTGTGAAAATAAACTTCATGTTGACAAAAGAGGTGAACCTTTTTGTCACCCTGAAGAAGGCAGGGATTACCAATGGACATTAGCAACAGGAGGTGCAGATCAACAAATAGCCTGCAGATGTAGTTACCAGATGAACATCAGGGTCAGCGTGTGTCGCAGGAGGATCCGGTACCGGAACAGGTCCAGGACGCTTCCAGTCTCCTTGTGGTGCCTGCTGGCCGGATGTGCCAATGAGAACATGCACTTGAGCTTGCGGTTCCTCCTGGCGATGAGGTAGAGAGCCGCTTCTGCCTCACTCAGTCGACCCTGGGAGTATAACCAACGAGGTGATTCAGGAATGAATCTGAAAGAGACGTCATTAAAGGCTGTATATTCATGTACCCGTGCACAGGAAGAAGACAGTTCCCCGATGCAGTAGCAGAGCCCTTCATCGCAACCAGATTCCACAGCAGGTCTAAAGCCCGCCTCTCCCAATGGCACAGGGAAGAGAGAGAGGGCTGCCAAAGTTAAATGGCGGTCACCTTTATAAATGGAAACCAACACCATGCTTCCAAAATAGCGGTAAAACTGGTAAACCATATGTATTTAACTTTAAAGCAAATTTTAATATATAAAATAGCAAGGTAAGCCCACAGTACTAAATAACACAAGTATTTAATAAAGCAGGGATCAGAATTATGGCTCTGAATCACAGCTAGGTCTTGTCAGAATAACACTGTAGAGACAGTAGATGTTTTCAGTTCTAGAAAAACCTCACAAAGAAGATAAAAATCTTTATCTCATCAGAAAAAAATTAATTTGTACAAAATGTTTTTGACACAGTGATATATGATTGCAAAGGTAGAGATTATTTTAAGACCATACATAAAGATTAAACAGAGTTTATCACAAATTAGTTACTTTTGGGTATTTACTGCTTCAAAAGACTCAACACACTGGCTTTAATGTCATGAGGGTATTTCCTGAATCCCCTATGACCGTGGTTGGCAAACTCATTAGTCAACAGAGCCAAATATCAACAGTACAACGACTGAAATTTCTTTTGAGTGCCAAATCTTTTAAACTTAAACTATATAGGTAGGTACATTGTTATTAACTTAATCAGGGTACTCCTAAGCTTTGCTAAACGCTCAAGGAGCCAAAGAGCCGCATGTGGCTTGCAAGCCGCAGTTTGCCAACCAAGGCCCTGTGACCTTAATAAAGAAGTTATTTTCTGGTTAACTTTCAGTTACAAAGCAACAGTTACTTCCTATTATAGCTACTAAACACTGAACATTCATATTGGCACTGATATCATCGAACAGTTTCAAGACTTAAACATTACTTCCATCTTCTCTTCCAGTTCTGCATGCACCTTTTAGAGGGCCTTTTAAAGACACAGCTAAGGCAGGAACATGGAAGCCATATTTACTGAACACAACATCAAGTACCTTTTGATGTAATTTGATGTTATTGTACTAAAATGAAACTTGTATAGATAACATGGGCTATTAAAGGTTTCAGTAGGCATAGTGAATTGGCAACAAATACCACAGAATTTGGAACTTCCTGGACAGACTATCACTAACCATATTTTGAGCACTTGCATTTTGTGTCCAGCCATGTTATAGGTGCCAAGAGGAAAGGTTATGGAAACAAAAGGCAGGGGCTTGCCCAGGACTTTTGCTACTGGGGAGAGAATATTCATGTCCAACGTTTAATGTATTTAATGTGTTCATGTGTTCTGTTACCCAAAACAGAAACTAAGGCCTTTTACAACACCCCAGAAAATCCTTTTATTTGCTTCTTCATCACTGTTTGGTTATTATCACCTATATACAAGTAAATAACCATGTGAAATATTGTTCTGTTGGAAATTAGGTCCGCCAATCATCCACTGGATCAGCTGGCCCTACCCACAGATGAGGCTCCACGTAAACTACCTGTTTAAGTCTAACCATACACAAAACGAATACAGGAAGACTACTGCAATGAACACAGATAGTATACTTAGAATAGAAAGGTAAGTGAAATACTAGAAAATATACCATAATAACATTTAAAACTGAGGAGGACTGAGAGGAGTGATAAAGAACCAATCAGGAAATAGCCAAAAACTAAGTCATTATCTTTGGGTAATTTAAGTCATTTTCCCTCCCCTTTAATTTCTCCATGTTTCCAGAATTGCTTTAAAAGTAATAAGATTACTTTTATAACTTTATAAGACAGTAGCTGAGAAATATTTAGGCTTTGGAAATTTGACTCTGAGTTAATAAAAATCTTTTTGCTTGGGAAAGGGTAGACTTTGATTATGAAAGCTTAGGACTCAACACTTCTCCACATTTGGAGAAGGCAGCAAAGTCCTCTATAACAAAGGCTTACTGAGTTCTAATGGACAGATTTGGGAATAGGAGTCCCAACACATGCAGACTCTACAGACCAAACAGTAAGGCAGGTTTTTTAAAAAGAAGCAGCAAGGTTTGAACACGCTGCCCCCTGCAAGGCTGGGGTCACCTGAAGAAGCAACAGTGCTAATTTATCAATGTTACATTCTGCATATTTCTTAAGAAGTTAAAAAAGCTTTGCAAATTAAGGGGACACTAATTTATAAAATGTGACAATGAAGGATTTCTAAGCTAAGTAATAATGGTGTTAATAAAACCAAAAAACAAGGTATGACTCTAAAATAATGTGACCCTTTCTTATGTTGCTGATAGCTAATTCTGAATGTTTTTATGCCAACACTTACCCACTGGACACAAAGGATCTACTGTGTGTAAGGAGAGCCTGGGTTTTGGTGCTGGGGGACTGTAACTCAGCAAAGAGCCTGCTGCTGTCAGCGCTCCTGGTGTGTAAGAGACAAGCTCCGGCATGAAGCTAAAACAAGGGGACCACTTGAAGGGGACAGGTTAAGTGCCGTAGGATTCAGAAAAGAAAGCAAATAACTTGTTGCTGGAGGGATGGTCAGGAAAAGCTCAGCGTGGACAGCGTTTGAACAAACCAGGAAGGCTACTGACTAAGGAAGAGGAAATGGGGAGAAGGATGTTGACAGAGCAGGCATAGTATCGAGCCAGAGGCCTGGGAACAGACAGGCATGAGGTTCAACTGGGAACAAGCCGCTCAGTGCACCTGGAACAGAGCATGGGAAATGGGACAAGAGAAAACTAGGGAAGATAAATTGTAGGCCAACTGTGGGAAGCTTCACTTTCTAGGTCTAATGGAATAAATATACATTTCTATTTTACATGCTCCTTTATCTCTATTTCCCATTTTTTATGACATGAATTCATTTCCCAGTGAACAGATGTCCCTACTGAGCACTAAGCAGTAACAAACTCAGACACAGACAAAAGAAAAGCAGCATGGCTCATCATCCATCCAAGTCACTCTACTGTCGAAGGAGGGATGAGGACTAGATTAGATTGAGAAATATTCAAAAAGAAAATTCCTTTATCTACCAATAAAATTTCTTTATCTACCATTTATTTGCATAAATACTTATTAATTCAATGTTTGTACTAGGCATCCACTTATTCCAAAAATTTATAATACAGAAGCTAATAAATATTGTTAGTATCCCCTTCTAATAAAATGACCTTACTCCAATTCATATAACTGACATTTATATGGGTTTTAATTTAAATTTATATGAAATTTAATAAACTTGCCATTTTAAGTATAGGTTAAGTTTATACTGTATTTGTTTCTGTACCTACTTTTGAACATGAACAAAGAACTACTAAGTTAAAGAGCTATCTAAATAAAAATTCAACTACAGGTGTCCCTCGGTTTCTGGCACAGAAGAAAGCTTGTACCAGTTCCTGAACATTGTATTTAATCCCAAAGATTTTCATCATTAAAATTAGAGGTCTGATACCTCAGAAGAAAACCTTTCATAAGCACATTAAAACTTTTGGTTAAAATAGCCCAAGATTGCTGGCACATCATTTGCACTTAGAGCATCATGGTGTAACACTGTGGGCAATCTCTGGTAAATGCTGCCCTGACCAGGAAATTGTCCTTTTTCTGTGTTGGGGCCATGGGCCTTAGCTAAGGATTTCTCCCTTATCTGAGAATCTTCTCACATCTATATTTAAGGTCCTGAAATGTTACTCATTTGTTCGATGAACAGCTGCCACTATATATTACCATGAACAGATTGTTCTATCAAATTGTAATGTCGTAAGCCCAGCTCATGATGTGATCCAGTCTGAAGATCTTTAAGTTTGACGCATCAGGCTAACAAAAAATTAGTCCACAACGTCCAATTTGAAGGATAAAATATAGTTTATTCAGAGGTTACTTTAAATGAGGGATACCTGCATTCTTAATTAATTAAGCATCTCTCTTCCCAGAAACTGCCACACATTGGAGCGCTTGTGGGATTTAGTCTTCACCAAAGTATTCCTGAAAGAAAATAACGCTGAAAGGGAATAACGCTGCACATTGACCCACTTCCTCTTAAGACATTCCTTCTGCGTACTGAATTTAAACTCTATGAGAAAGAACTACTTACAAAGATAAGAGGAAGACCACCGTCCCCTGCAGGTTAACCAGCACGGCTAGGGTCCTCCAGGAGCGGATGAAGTACCCCAACAGGGCATACTGGGCGATGCCAACCGCAAAGAAGAGCCCGCCAATAGAACCTGGTTCGAGGACAAGAGACCTGTTACTTGAAAGGCACCGTCTGCGGACCATTCCCAGCCCACGTCACAGGGCCACTCCCTTCCTCGTGAGATATCAGTGGGGAAGAGAAACCTACACAACTATGGAAACCAGATGATGAAATAGAAGAGAGACCAGCAAATGAGGGGAAAGAAAGAAGAACAGATGAAAAATACAAACCACCTGTGGTCAAGATGAGTTTGCAGGCTGTGTTGAAATGCTTTCTGCCCTGCACGTGTTGTACTGACATCTGCCTGATCTCGGGGCTGAGGCTTGGAAATACTTTTTTGCTCTATCACAGTAAAGTTTTTGGGTCAGGAGATTATTGCAATACTGTATTGGAATTTCATTTTCTCACAGATGTTGTTCCTGAAACCCTTATTTTAAATCACAACCTACCTCCCAATTCTCCCTATTACCTTTTCCTACTTAATTTATCACTATCAGATATGATACTTTGTATTCATATTTTTCTTGTCTGTCTCTCCCAAGTAGAATGTAAGCTCTGTGAAGCATGGATTTTTGTCAGCACACATAAAGATTAAACAGAAAAAAATAAACAAAACACTTACAGAATTGTTAAGAATCCTATACAGGTATTTCTTTAAATAAATGCTGAGATGGGTATTAAACCCACTGGCTTGCCCAAAATACTTGTAAATTCTATATCTCTGTCACATTTCCTATATTGGCTACTATTGCTAATAGCACCAGAAATAGCTACTACTTATGTAATAGCTATTTATGAGCTTAAATTAAGCGTTTTACATACATTGTCCTAGAACGCAGGGAGCATTACTCACCATCTATGGAGTGAGAACTCAGAGAGATTAGGTGCTGCTGTTGAAGGACATGGAGCTGTATGTGGCAGGGCCAGAACTCGAACCCTAGTCGGCCTGCCTGGAGAGACTGCATTCTGTGCATTCCTCTCTCCTATTGCCCTTCTAGGAAAGGTGGGCTTCTGTGGGAATCCCCTAACAACTTTTTTTTTTTTTTTACAGAGACAGAGAGAGAGTCAGAGACAGAGATAGATAGGGACAAACAGGAACGGAGAGAGATGAGAAGCATCAATCATCAGTTTTTCGTTCTGACACCTTAGTTGTTCACTGATTGCTTTCCCATATGTGCCTTGAACGTGGGCCTTCAGCAAACTGAATAACCCCTTGCTCAAGCCAGCGACTTTGGACTCAAGCTGATGAGCTTTTGCTCAAACCAGGTGAGCCTGTACTCAAGCTAGTGACCTCGGGGTCTCAAACCTGGGCCCTTCCGCATCCCAGTCCGATGCTCTATACACTGTGCCACCACCTGGTCAGGCCATTAGACTTTGCTGATCCTGTTAGCAAAATTTTGTACCCAAACCTTGTAAAACAAATGTTTACTTTTATTCTTGTTCTTGGATTATCAAGCTGTAACTAAAAATAATGCCATGTACACTATATGTTCTAGTGAGGCAAAGGGGGGACCAAAAGGGCGAGCGGATAAGACATCAGGTTCAGAGCGCTCAGAGCATGTGGCCCAATAAGCAGGGGAATGAGGTGAGTGTGATTTCCCTGGAAATGAACGATAATCAGTAGCTATTACAGGTTTATTATAGTACATCAGATAGCACCTGCTTTCCACGGATGAGGCCTTCTGTCATTGCTCAGAACGGTTCTCAGCATCCATTAATAATGTAGGTAAAAAGAGAGTCCACAGGATGAGACCTTTTAAGGGGGACTAAGTTCAAACCCTAGTTCTGCCACAAGCTGCTGTGTGACTTTGGGCAAATCATTAACTGTCTCTGAGCCTGTTTTCTCATCAGTGAAAGAAAAATGATAATACTGGATAATACTGCTTCAAAGGGTAGTTGTGTTAGTTCCAGATCAAATAATACATGCTATACAAATGTTAATTTGTCCTCTAATATGAAAATAGCCCCTTATATCTAGTAATCTCCTTCCCCAGGAAAACCATCTAAAAGCTTCCTGGGGTGAGTATCTATTACAAAATATTGTTTACCCAGCACACCTTTCTAATTCTAAGTACATCCCTTTCCTCTTTTGGAGAGCTTACGCCACCCCCCACCCCCACCCCCCACCCCCACCCCCCCCCTTCCCTTACTTCAACCCTATGATTCAAGTAGAAGCTGCCAATCAGAGGTCCCCTAACTACAGGGGTAACCCCAGCTGGGCCAGTCAGAGCTTTACCCAGGACTTTAGATACTGGACTTGGTGGTAAACCTGAGAGCTGCTAGGCCCCATCCCTTAATGAGCAGAGGAAGCTTCTCAGAGAGGACGGGGAACAAAGACGAGAAGTGGCCAACTTCCTGGTTCCAGGCACCTTGCAGGCCCGGCTCTTCTGTGATTTGGTCATGTTAATCAAATGACTGCCCTTTATCCACATTCATCAGAGTTGAATCTCTGTCACCACCAGGAAGACTTGGTGTCCACTGGATATGATGGGTAAGAGAAAATGATTCAAAGGTTCTAGTTTGACACCTCTGAAAACTGTAAGGACATTACCATAGGTGGCAGTCCCAGAAGCTGATGGAGACTTTTCAGGTGAAAGAAAGCAAACCTTTTCTTTTTTTAATTTAAGAGGCCAATAAAACATTCATATCTAATGTCAAGCAAGGAGTTGCACGTGAATATCTGGAAAGGACAACAGGGGTAAGGCGTAGGGACATAGATATGGCAAGGCTCTAGGTTATTAGGTCTTAAATTTTAATTTAAAAAAATAAACATTTCAAATCATGTTTTTGCACACTGTAATTTTGCACGGAGTACTACAGGTGGTTGTGTGACTGTTTATGAGCCTTTGGATATTAATGTTTATTTTTCAGATTTTCTTTTTTGCTTGCTTTAAATTAATTTCAAGTCTGCTATTCCTGCTCAGTCTGTAGTAGCAACCACCAGATTTCAGCAGGTTAGATGACTTTATTTTTGTAAGTGGCACCACTGATCCATCCAGGTTTCAAACATAAGCCACGGAGTTCCCTTGGTTCTTCTTTACCCTCCCTTCTCCACTGACTCTTCAGCAAGTCACATTCCCACCAAAATCCAGCTCCAACGCACACCCATTCCTCCCCCATCCCCACCTTCATGTCCCATCACCAGGTTTCACAGGACCAATCACAACAGGCCCCTGAATGACCCCTCAATTTCTACCCTTGCTCCTCTGCAATCCATTCACTCCCCTACTGGAATGATCTTTCTATATGGAAAATGACTCATTCATAGTCAGACAAAACAAACTCAGGAAAGCAAATCTAATAGTTGGACAGATCACTTGAAGTTCAAGTGCATTTTTAGACCCTGGTTCTCTACAGTTTTCAGGAGCAGCTCACCACCTCCACATCCATATGGATTTGAGTAGTACCTGCGAGTGCCCAGTAGGCAGTGCCCACACATTCGTTCAGCAGGACAAAGGCCACCAGCGACATCCCTCCATTCATCATGCCTACCAGGAAGCGAGTTATTGCAAAGAACTCATAAGAAGGGGAAAACCCATTTGCAATAGCAAACAAGATGTCCAGGGCAAAACCTAGAAAGAGAGAAATAGTATTCAGTAATCAGAGACAAAGCAGCATTTGATAGAGGTAATAAATTATATTCATTAGTTTGTAAACTTAAATCTATAAATGTAAATTTTCTTAAAATTTTATTTTTAAAAAGGTTCCTCTTAAAAACTATAAATAAAATTGTTTTCTTTCTTTGTTACAAGCGATATCTGTCAATCATGCATAGTTTTCAATTATTCACAAAAATTCTGGAAATTAAAAAAATCCTAGCTCACATTCAGCTTGACAAGAGAACTATACCAAGTCCTATAGCGCTCATTTGAAATAAGTCAACAACACAAGATAGGAGATGGATCTAGTGGACTGTCTCTACTTCTGCTTTCCTTAAAAACATGGCAGAATGAGAAACTGGGGACTGCAGAAAGCACCCTCATCTCTGATAAGCTTACTGTGCAAATATGTGACAAAGCTTGGCCAGAATCGTCTCTGGCTGCAGTCCAGCCACCTGCCCGTATAGTAAAAACCAGCTCTGTGTCCACATGGCAAGTTCCTGGGAACCTTAATGTAAGAGTTCCCTGACTATTTCCCTGAGCATTTTAGGGGAAGCCATCCTCCTGTTCAGTTCATGAGCACTCTGATGAGCGACTTTCAACCTTTTTCATCTCAGGGCATACATACACTAATTACTGAAATCCTGTGGTACACACAACATATATTTTTTGCTGATCTGACAAAAACAATAAGCAAAATTTTGATTCATTCACACTGGACAGCTATTGTGTTGATGTTGTCATTTTTTTTAATTAGATAATTTAAGAGAGAAGAGGTCAGTGCCCCTGATTAAACAGTCAGGTACTGAAGTTTTTCCCCCATTTACTTGATTTTATTATTAATATATAGTCTCAACATACTAATAGAACAATAGTACCATTTATCCAAAAAGATATTATGTCTACTTTCTAGGATATTTTCTAAATCCTTTATCATTTTAGTTGCTATTTGCAGGTATTGCGTGCTTTAAAAATCCTTGCATAACACCAGTTGAAAATCACTGCTCGCCCTGGCCAGATAGCTCAGTTGGTTAGAGCATCATCCCAAAGTGCAGAGGCTGTCAGTTTAATCCCCAGTCAGGGCACATACACATTCCTGTCTCTCTCTTGCTCTCTCATTTTCTTTCTCTAAAATCGATAAAATAAACATTAAAATAAAATTTGCTGCTCTAACAGATTACCTGTGAGATAGACCTTTTTTCTCCCGAAGCGATCCGAAAGCTGACCAAAAGTGATCACACCCACAAACACACCGCTGAAGAAGAAAGAGCTCACTGCACTTACTTTGTAAGATCTGTTGGCAATTAAAAACCACTAAGGGTAGGAAAAACAAAAGGGAGACATTTAGGTCACTAAAAAGACAGATGAATTGAGTTAGCTATTAAAAAAGCAAACGTATGACAAACTTGTACACCTGAATTTCTGTCCCACATTACCCATGATTATTCAGAGTTCAGTGTAGCAAGCGTCCTTGGACGTCACCCAAGGAGGTCATCTTCAGAAACACTGGAAATCGTTATTATTATCATGTGCTCCCACAATACTCTCTACATATCTCATTACAGCACTGAACAGTGTATAGTAGCTCATTACTTACGGCTCTGTTGACTATGTCCTTCATATTAAGCCCCTGCATTTCCACTTCCCTGACACCTAACATACTAAATTATATAAAGAAGAAATAAATAAATGTTCCTTTTCTCCAACAGCATGTGTTTCAAATCCCTTGAATACTTTTCTCAAAAAAATATTAAACATATAATTACCACGTAATCCAGTGATTTCATTTCTTGGGTATATACACAAAACAATTGAAAGCAGGGATTCAAACAGATATGTATTTGCACACTAATGTTTGTAGCAGCATTATTCACAATGGGAAAAATGTGGAACCAACCCAAATGTCTATGGACAGATGAACAGACAAGGAAAGTGTCATATATTCATACAATGGAATATTATACAGCCTTAAAAGGGGATAAAATTCTGACAATCTACTATATGGATGAACCTTGAGGACATCATGCTAAGTAAAATAAGACTGTCAAAACAAACTCAAAAACAGTTTGGAGGTTTTGCTAAAAATAAGTGATAAAGACTTAGTTATATAGCTAGGTAAAAGTCTAGAAGTAGTCCAAAAAAGAAAGAAAAGTTAGAAGTTCTTATAGTAAAATGTACGTTCTTGAGAATTATGAGTCCTGTGTGCCTTGCCCGAGGAATGGTCCAGGATGGTTATCAGCCAGATGACAGGTGGTCAGGATGGCAGACACCAGATGGACGTACACATGAGTACTTCAAGGGGTAATCAGGTGGTTTGGATACGGGAGTCCTCCACAGGATAATCAGAGGCTTATCTGGAGGTGCAGATGCATATCCAGGCATAGACATCAGACTGGAAAATTCAAGAGTTTTAAGTTTCCAGGCTAGTTAGAACAAGAAAAGAGTCTTTCCTCATGCCTTAACCTTCATAATGTTACCATTTGAGCAGCTTAGTCAAGTGACTCCATTTAAATATTCCATCATCACTCTTGCCTCATATACAAATGGGACAAAAATTATGATTCCATTGAGTGTGTAAAAAATATACACAGAGCCACTTTGCAATCAAGTTGGAGCTGCCATCCCAGAGGAACTGCCTTGTAAATTTTACTCCTCAAACCTTTGCAATTTGAGGCAAAATAACTTTTGGACTGGGTCTAAAGCAGCACTGTATCCTAAACAACTGTTTGTTATGATTACCAGACAGAAAATCGAAGGCATTCTTTGGAATGAGCATTACTCCAAAGAGCACTCCAAAGAGCATCACTCTATAGCTTATCTGCACCTATAGAAATGCATTTCTTAGTTTATTAACATTCAGAGAAATTCCTTTTGCATATGCATGTAATCATTCCCCTTGCCTTTGTCATAAATACCCCTTTCCTTCCCCTCCTAATCAGAGCACTATTTGAGTTTTTGCCTGAATTAGTGCTTTGAGAATAACTATTATTTTGGATCTCAAATAAATGCTAAATGCTTGTTAACAAGTATGATGTGATTTATAATAAGAAATGTGTATCTGGTATTCACCCACTGTTCCTAGCACATAGCTCCTAAAGTCCTTGTCCTTTCCTAGATAAAAGCCATTGGAGCATCTTTTGTTACAATATTTAGTTTTGTTCCTGGTTCCTGAAAAGCTTCAGAGCAAGTAAGGTGACAAGGAGGTCTGGGCCCTGGTCAGTTGGCTCAATGGTAGAGCGTCAGCCCAGCATGTGGACGTCCCAGGTTCGACTTCTGGTCAGGGCACACAGGGGAAGCGACCACCTGCTTCTCCACCCTTCCCCTCCCTCCCCCCCCCCTCTTCCACTCCACGTGGCCTTTCTCTGCTCTCCTTTCTAATATTAACCTCAGGAACCGAAAGAGAGCAAGCTCCCGGCCTGCCCCACTTTATAGCGTAGATTCAAAATCTTTAATCCAATCTACAAACAAGGAAGTCTCTGATACAAAGTCACTTATCTGAGGCATAATGGGAGGATTCCTCATGAGAGTGCACCACCCCACATCATCCAATCAGTCAAGGGTGTGGGGAAAAGCTCACTCTTAAAACTTGCAGTGGGCAGCGCCATCTTTAACAAAGTGAGCATAATATATTTTATCTGCCCAACAGTGGCATGACCATAAAATTCCCTAACTAAAAGCAAGTCATAGTGCATAGTCACATCCTAGGCCTGTAGATTCTTTAAGATCAATCTTTGCCTTAAGTAAGCCTGCCTGCTGTCTTTTTGCAGCTAAGATAATATATCCTTGCAATGCTACAGTACTCCCCTTCCTCCAGGCCACTCAGGGCACACTCTTCCCCAGTACACAGAGCCCAGACCACAGAAGCCTCACTGTTATCTTGATTCCCCCAATACTGTTTCTGTGTGCTGGAAGTGTTCATTGTTACCCATCCTGTACCCACTGATGTAAAAGTATTTGTCTCTCCATTTTACTCTCTATCCAATCCCAGAGATTTACCCGCTTTGCTTTCTACTGCCTAACCCCTCCCCTGAACTTCTCCCCGTTTAACTTTAATGTATAAAATAAACTGCAAAGCTGCCACTCTCTCGCGGGTTTTCTCAATCCATTGAGATTTACTTCCTGGTTAATTGTCATCAGTTTGGCTCAGATAAACTTAAAACAGTTCTCTATAGGTTTGGATGTTTCTTACATCAACAATTGTATCCTGCAAAATGGTGAATATGGTACATTACCAAAATGAAAACATCCCTTGAGTACTATTATCTCCTATTTTAGGGAAACTTACAAGCTTAAAGAGAAAGTAATCATCCTCTTCTTAAAATGCTATTATCTAAGCCCTGTCTAGTGACGTGGTTATACAGGTAAACGTCAACCAGTCTTATACAGGCAGTCTCAGAGAACTAAGAGAATGCTCATCTCTCCCCCTCGCAGCCCATTTCCGAGATGCAGCAAAGACAGGTTATGAAAGCTCCTTCTGGAACACTTGCAAGGAGGCACCCTATTCACCTTTCGGGCCACTCCTTTCCCATGATGCTTTGGCCACCAGTCGCTATGGCCTCAAGCAATCGGACTTCTCTCCTTCCCTTGCATGTCCTGTGAGACAGAATCTATAAAGATCTTGATGAGATGGCTTCTGTATATCCCTGGGCAACAGCAACAGATCAGGCACCGGAAAAGAAACAGGGACAATGCCCATCCCAAACAGCGGGCTTTACTTCTAAATTCCTGTTCTTCGTGTGCATTGTTGATCAAAGTTAATTAACTGGTTCCCCCAGCCCTTCGTGGATTAGAAACAGCAAACGAGGTGTCACTGCCCTTACAAAGAGTAATCAGGAAGCCACTGCTTTTAGTGGCAGTCACAATTTCAACCAGAGAGTGATGGAGGGGAACTACATTCCAGACATTTTTTTTCATTTGGGTATTCAATAAATATTTGATTAGTTTCTAGTAGGGGTTAATAACTATTCTAAACACTGGGAATATAGATGTGAATGAGCTAGACAGGGTCTCTGCTCTCAGGGAGAGTAAGTGCCAGTGGAGTAGAACAGACTAATTAAACACAAACACACAGGGAGAGGTTGGGAGGAAACCAGGGAAGGTTTCTCTGGGGAGGTGACATTTGTGACCTGAATGATGGCAAAGAGATAAAACCTAAGAAGCTGTGCAGGGAACATGAGTGTGCAGCAGCCCTAAGGAAAAGACACATCAGTGTGCCTCTAGAGGGGTTGGTAATGCAGAAAGCCAGAAAGGCGGGCAGGGCCGGGAGCCACAGTCAGGAGTTGGGATTTTACTCTAGTGCAAAGGAAAGATGCTGGATTACTGAGTTTGTCTCTACAGTTCCCTCAGGCCACTCTTAAGAGGACACATTACAATAGAAAAATGGGGGCAAGGAGGCCACTGCAACACTTGAGACAATGACGTCTGGCCCAGGGTGGAAGCAAAGGTGAAGGAGAGAACTACGTGGCCTGAGGAGGGACTGTGAAGGTCCAACTTGCTGTTGAATGAAATGCGGAGGCGGAGGAGGGAAAGGTAGAGCCCAGGATTTCATCTAATTTTCAACATGTTACTCAGTGGACGGCGGTGACGGGTGTCTGGGTAAATAAAGCTGCAAAGGGCAAGGCTTCCAGGAGGAGACACCACGCAAGCACTTGGACAGGAGTCTGGAGCTCCCGGGTGGGCAAGGACATGAGGGCTTAGGAATATACAGGTAGAGACACAGCTCAGTACGGGACCCAGACATCACACAGCTAGAGGGGCAGAAGAGAACCATCATAGATACTGGCGAGGAGGAGGCAGAGGGAGAGCAGGAAATGGGGCATGCGCCAACACAAACAGGATGAGAGGAAATCTGTCTCAGCAAGGTGGGTTAAGTCCAGTGAATGCTGCTTACTCGTCCTTGTCAAGTAAGAGGAAGACAGAGACCTGGAGCCATACCTGGAAACAAAATGGACACTGAAACAGCAATGTCAGCAGATTGTGAGTCGAAGCCAGAATGGAGGAGGCTGAGTGTTGGGCAGATAAAATATAATATGCTCACTTTGTTAGGGATGGCGCTGCCCACATGGAAGCCTGTCACCCAGGTGATATTATTGCCCTTATGCTTTGGATGGGTGTGGGGGAAAGGCTGTAATGTAAGCAGGCCAGGTCGTTATGATGGCCTAAGGCTTGGTTTTAAGAGTAAGCTTTTCCCCACACCCTTGACTGATTGGATAATGTAGAGTGGTGCACTCTCCTGAGGAATCCCATTATACAGAGATTTCCTTGTTTGTATAATTGGATTAAAGGTTTTGATTCTATGGTATAAAGGGGGAGAGACCGTAGCTTGAGCTCTCTTGGTTTCTGCTATTGCCATTGCAGGGGCCTCCCTGATCCCTTGACCTCCATGGGAAAAGTTGGTTTTCTTCTGCTTCTCCCTTGTCTTCTCTTGTGGCTTGCCTGTATTGGTGAGACACCAATAAACAGAATGGCCTACCATCCTCCGACTCTGCCATTTCTTCACCGTCAGCCCGAATCCAATGGGAACCTGCATGTGAATGGCCACGATGGCGGCTCCTGGCCTTACACTGAGGAACTGGAGGAGGCCAGCGCACCACAGGCAGCAGCTGTGTACAGGGCGAACTCCATAACTCGCCATGAAGAAGAGCCAAGAAACAGGACAGGGTTTGACAGGTATGCGGGGTCAAAGGTTACGGTTATGTGTGTGTGTTGATGAGAGTGATTCAGTGGAGAAGATGTCCTTGCAGGAGAAAAGCTGGAAGAGATGGGCTTGTGTTGGGCAGATAAAATATATTATGCTCACTTTGTGAAAGATGGCGCTGCCCACATGCAAGTCCGTTGATATTAATGTGTGTTCGGGGACAGGCTGTGGGCAGACTGGGTCGGTATAGCCTAAGGCTTAGTTTTAAGAGTAAGCTTTTCTCCCCACCCTTAACTGATTGGATGATGTGGGGTGTTGCACTCTCTTGAGGAATCCCATTATGCCTCAGATGTGTGACTTTGTATCAGAGACTTTCTTATTTGTAGATTGGATTAAAGGTTTGGATTTCTACACTATAAAGTGGGACAGACATGGAGCCTGCTCTCTCTGTTCCTGAGGTTAGTATTAGAAAGGAGAGCAGATTAAGGCTAGTGGAGGAGAGGAGGCAGCCAAGATGGTGGAATGCTGAGGAAGAAGCCAGTTTGTGCAGAGTTTATGTAGAGAGAAGGAGATGGGAAACAGAGGTGAGTAAGTCTGGTGAGCTAGAAAGCTTTGATGCTAGGAAACTCGGATAAGTCAGTAGCTTTGTGAGCACTGAATGAGTGGGTTTTGGAGCCCAGTGTGTGTTTTTGCTTGGCAGCTGGGTGCAAGCTAGAATTAAAGCTGATGGCTTGCCTGACCAGGCGGTGGCGCAGTGGATAGAGCGTCGGACTGGGATGCGGAAGACCCAGGTTCGAGACCCTGAGGTCACCAGGTTGATCGCGAGCCCATCTGGCTTGAGCAAAGAGCTGGCCAGCTTGGACCCAAGGTAGCTGGCTCCAGCAAGGGGTTGCTTGGTCTGCTGAAGGCCCGCGGTCAAGGCACATGTGAGAAAGCAATCAATAAACAACTAAGGTGTTGCGACAGCAATGAAAAACTAATAATTGATGCTTTTCACCTCTCTCCGTTCCTCTCTGTCTGTCCCTATCTATCCCTCTCTCTGACTCTATCTCTGTCCCTGTAAAAAAAAGAAAAAAAAAGCTGATGGCTCACCAGCTCTTGGCTCTGTTGTTTCATTACCAACTGTCCGAATCCAATGCGAACCTGCATGGGCCAGACGGCTGTGATGGTGATCTTGACTACTGGCTTTAGAGCTTGGCTGTGCAAAGCAGAGAGGTCAGCCCGTCCCAGGAGCAGGGAGGTGACACTCTGAAAAGGAGGCAGGCAGAGTGAGGGGCTGAGGTAGGCAGCAAAGGAACTCCTCCTGTTTGCTTCATTTCTTTCTCACTGAAAATATCAAGTAAGGTCAACAGCTAAAGGGAATGAAGGCAGAGGGGGAATCAGAAGTTTAGGGAGGAAGATGTCATCACATAGGATCCCCTAGGGAGTGGGACATGGCTCTTCCAAGAGGAATGCTGTAAGACCTCCAGGCCAGCTGAATGCCCTTGAGCTCTGTAATTACCAGGTGATGAGGAAGAGGTGGGCAGTGAAGCTTACAGCTGGTGCTTCCTAGAGTATCAGAGGGGAGAGGCACCAGGGAGCTGCACAGAGGAATTGGTATTACACTGGGATATATGATGGTTAAGAGAAAAAAAAGACACAAGGGGATGGTGGGGAGTGACAATGTCACCATCAGGAAATCCCCTATACCCTTAGTTTGTCTGTACCTCCCATTCTCGCCCTAACTGAAGTCTGGCTGTCCTGGAGGAGACCGCTCACTGGACCAGATCCCCTCCACTGGAGGTTACTTTTCCTCTTACACCCAAGGACCTGAGAACCTGATATGTGACTAGATAAACCAGACTTCAAAATCAGCAGCTCGCTTGAAGTTTACATCATCAGACAGTGTGATCCACCACACTTCTCCAGCACAGGGAATAGAGCTTGTTTTGAAAAATCCATTCTTCCATAGTAAAATAATTTCAGCCTGGCCCATGGCTACCCAGAATGGAGAATAACACCCCAATCACCCTTACAGTTGGGTATAACCGTGTTATCAAGTTCTGCACTGTGAACGTAAGCAAAGCATTGTGTGGCAGCTCCCAGAAATGTCTCTCACAAGAAAGTTAATTTGTCCCCTGTGCCCTTCTTAGTTCTATCCTAGCAGTTAAAGTGTCCATTTGAAAAGCTGGAGCTCTAGCTGCAGCTGCGAAGAAGAGAGACACAGATTAGGAATGGTCGCAGGAGCTGGAAGGAGTCAGATCCTGGAGGGTACAGGGATAGGGCCCAGACTTAGGCATAGTTTTTAAGTTCTCCCAGTAATTCTCCTAGGCGATCAGGTTAAGAACCCCTGCCCTGGACCCCACCATCCTCCATAACAGCATGATCTCTACAATCTTGGTTTTGAATATCCCACTCTCAGACACTGAACCCTAGTCTTCCAACACACCTTCTCTAGTCCCTTCGCTGGTCTAAACATTCTCTTCAAGACCTCCACCCACCATACTCTACAGTAGCATGGCCTGAGCCATCAATAATGGTTAAATCATGTTAAGATTTTTTGACTTAAGGATCTGTAAAGAAGA
The DNA here is from genome assembly GCA_037038555.1 of Rhynchonycteris naso. NCBI lineage: Eukaryota > Metazoa > Chordata > Mammalia > Chiroptera > Emballonuridae > Rhynchonycteris > Rhynchonycteris naso. Next base: position 132,830,735 of record CM072998.1, read on the forward strand.
GAGCAAAAAACATTTTAAAGTTTCACATAAAAGTGATTTTAAAAGTTCTGGAATTGGAAGAAATTCCATTATGTGAAAACTAATTTATTTCAGCTCTATGGATAGCGCCCTGGTAGAATTTTCAACTCATGAGGATATGCCTAAGATGACATTCTTCCAGGTCGAAAACGAATCAAAGTAAACATCAGGTTGGCCTAGGAAAGAGAGGAACTCTATTTGTCATGGGGATATCCCTTCTCTTACAATGGCCGATAAACAAGACCCAGAGCACTTATTTATTTATTTATTTTGCACTTATTTTGAAGTGTGAACACTTGCTTCATGTTTTTCATGTTCTTAGGGTTTGTATTTTCAGGCCTTTAATATCTGGCCTGCAACTTTAGCCTTGATTATCCTGCACCACAATTTCTACTAGCCTGTTACCATCGCCAAGATGTCTAGGTTCACACTGATCTGTTTTGCACTTAATCAATGAAACGTGGTCTGTGTGGCTGCTCCATAACCAAGCATTCCATTGTCCACATTTGCAGAATTTCTCAAATCCATCAGAAAGCCCAACACACCAGCCTTCTGACAACTGGGGAGCTAGCAACTTGGATGGCAATTTGAGGAAGAAGTGGCCCAAGGGAATCTTTGACCAGCAAACTCCAAATTCTGATTCTCAGGTTGCCAGTTGCAGTGAGTGTCAAAGTAATTTCTCGTCATTTTTCTTCAGGCCGATGCTGGCTGACCTAACGCATGCCCCTGTTTCTCCTGGCACGTATTTAGTAACAGAAAGAAAAACTGGAAGTCAATGCCAGATTTTAAGAAGGCACATTAGAGAGTGTGGGGCTGGAACCCAAGAGATGTCCCTGACAGGTCTTGGTGAATGGGGGGGGCCTGACTCAGCTATGGCCATGTGTTCACACCAGCTTTCTACACTCCCCCTCCCCTACTATGTCAGATTTGATTTAAATGTGTGGCTTTGTTTTCAATTTTAAAACGTTTTCAAATATGATTTACATACTTGTCACATGCCTACTATGTGAACGGAAAGGTTTTATTTTGTCAAAGCTCAGACAAGAAATATTAGGAGAGGCCCTGGCTAGATGGCTCAGTGGGTAGTGTTGGTCCAGTGTGCAGACATCCCAGGTTTGATCCCCAGTCAGGGCACACATGAGAAGCAACCATCTGCTTCTCTTCTTCTCCCTCTTCTCCTCTCATAGACAGTGGCTTGATTGGTTAAGCATAGCCCTGGGTGCTGAGAATAGCTCAGTTGGTCCCAGTGTGTCAGCCTCAGGTGCTAAAAGTAGCTTGGTACTCAAGCACCGGCCTCAGATGAAGGATGCCGGGTAGATCCTGATTGGAGCACGTGCGGGAGTCTATCTCCCCTCCTCTCACATTAAAAAAAGAGAGAGAGAGAGCTACTAAAAGAGTGATCACTACTGTATTTGAGAAAATTTACTGGTATAACCTGATTTTAAAGTTTTTGAAAGATGTCACCCACCAGCCTAGACTCGATTATTAGCTTATTTCTTTGCCCTTTTGGTTAATATTTACTATCAAGGTAAAATCAAACCAGCATCTCAGCAGGACATTGAAAATTAAACTATAATAAACCTAAAAAAACAATGAGCATGATATTCTTGAAAAATGTGTGTTTTATAAGGCTTTAAATTTTTAAAATCATGAATTTATATGTCACTTAAATTCTTAATTGGATAATGGTGATTCCCTATAATTTTTTTAAATGACAAGCCCACGTCTAGAGCTACAGAATGAATTTTTTTATACTAATTCATTTCAAATTGAAAAATCACTTTCAAGTTAAAAAAGCAGGAAATCTCTTCTCTCATTACGTTAACAGAAAAGAAAGAATATAAAGACAAAATATTTTCAGTCTCGGGGGGAACAAGATGGCGATGGAGTAGGCAGCCGTACCAACTTTCAACTCTCAGAACCAAAGTGGATTATAACTCAATTTTAAGAACCATCATCTGGATAAACCAACTTTGAAATAAACTAACTGGATTCTTCAACCAAGGAACACAGAAGAAGCCACATTGAGGCTGGTAGGAATAGTGAAAACGCGAAGAGGGCTGCCCAGCTCCCCGGAGGAAACGGCAGCCCGGAGAGACCCGCGTTGCAGGAGGAGAGTTTGGCAGAGAAGGAGGGACCTGGGTCCCAGGAAATAAGCCCTAGCCTGTAGTCCCAGAGCCTAGAAGAGGCGTTTGGACAGTATTGAGCTGTGAAACAAGTGAGGATACTGTTTGTGAGAAAGAGAAAGTTCTCTCAGACCCAAGATCCTTTTTAAAGGGACAGTGCAGAAAACCTCTCTCACAACCACGCACCAGGAGCTCCGGGGAACGGGGACAGAGGAGAGGACCAGAGCAACGGGAAGAGAGTGTGGACTGAAGGCACAGGGACAAACACTCTGAGGGACAGCCACCCTAACCCCTGGGCTAAGTCACTTCCCTAATCGAAAACGAATATTTCCCCTGGAACTAGCAATACCAGCAAAGGGAGACAGGACACTAGCCAAACAAGCTCTCTCGCGGCAATTAGAGCAGAGCTGCTTAGAGGGAGGGAGCTCCCAGGACTACAGTATGGAGACTTAAGGCCCTTCCTACTCTGCTGAGAGTTGCTGAATTGAGGGTGGTGGCAGGAGCTGAAACACGGTTCTGTCAGCGGGGGCGGAGGCCCAGCTGGTGTGAGCTCGGTCTAGCCCAGCAGGGGCGAAGGGGACGTGCTAAAGCAGTCCTGCAGCTGCGGGCCCGCCTGTAACCACACCTGCAGGGGGGAAAGCGGGAGCCCAGGAACGGACAGAGATCTGCTCTGAGACCCTGCGAAAGCCGGCCCTGACTGCGAGGACGGGGCTAGAACCAGGGACAGGTGGGGGCTCGCGGCTGAGCTCACGTCACCAGCCCCGCCCGGCTGGAAAAACCGTGGTGCACCATCCTGCGTGCATGAGTTGGCTGCGAACGTGGGGACAGGGTAGAGCCCCGGACGAGCGGAAGTTTGCAGCTGAGCGCACGCCAGCAGCTACGCCTGCCCCAATAAACCGCGGTTTGCGACCCTGCGCAGGAGGGCCCTGGCCTCAAGGGTGGGGCTAAAGCTCCGGAAGGGCAAAGGCTCAGAGCTGAGAGCACGTCAAAAGTCCCGCCCAACCCGCGAAACTGGCGAGCAGGCTCTGACTGCAGGTGCTGGGCGGAAGCCCGGAAACAGTTTGGGTCACCAGCTGAGCAAAGGTGCTCACCTCTACCCTTGGTGCTGAGGCTTATGGCTTGAGTGACAGCCCCTCTGACAGTCTCCTCTCAGAGGAGAGGCAGAAATCACAGCAACAGCCTTAGTGGGCCGGCGCTGGCAACGCCCATACCCAACCACCCTTGGCAGCGGCAGAGTGGGTGGCGGGCCTGCAAACAGACCACACCTAGAGAACACAAAGGAAACACCTACTGGACTCCAGTGGCCACAACTAGCTTATACACAGACAAAATGGGCAGGCAGAGGAATGCAAACCAAATGAATCAAGAGAAATCCCCAGAGAAGGACCTGAATGAACCAGATATAACCAAATTACCAGAAGCAGAATTTAGAATAATGATAGTTAGGATGTTCAAAGAAATTAGAGCAACAATAAATAGTCATTATGAACACCTAAACAAAGAGATAACAAGTATAAAAAATGAAATTGAAATAATAAAAAAGAATCAGACAGAAATGACAAATACAGTATCAGAACTGAAGACCACAATGGAAGGAATTAAGAGCAGGATGAATCACGCTGAGGATCGAATCAGCGAGTTAGAGGACACAATAAACAAAATTACAGAAGCAGAGAAAAAAAAGGAAAAGAGACTCAAAAAATGTGAGGAAACTCTAAGGGAGCTCTGTGACAACATGAAGAGAAACAACATTCGCATCATAGGGGTGCCTGAAGAAGAGGAGAGAGGACAGGAAATGGAAACTTTGTTCAATCAAATCATAGCAGAAAACTTCCCTAAATTAAGGCTGGAATTATTCCACACGTTCAAGAAGCACACAAAACTCCATTAAAGAAAAACACAAAAAAATCTACACCAAGACACATCATAGTTAAAATACCAAAGCTAATGGATAAAGAGAAAATTATAAAAGCTGCTAGAGAAAAAAAGGCTATCACCTACAAAGGAGCCCCCATGAAGATGACATCGGACTTCTCAACAGAAACACTTGAGGCCAGAAGGGAATGGCAAGATATAATCAAAGTAATACAGAGCAAGAACCTACAACCAAGACAACTCGATCCAGCAAGGCTAATGTTTAAAATTGAAGGAGAAATAAAGAGCTTCCCAGACAAAGAAAGCCTCAAGAAATTCATTAAAAACAAACAAATTCTGCAAGAGATACTAAGGGGCCTGTCGTGAACAGTTCAAAGGAAGGAAAGAATATAGCAAAAAAAAAAATACAGCTTTAAAGAACAAAATGGCAATAAACAACTACATATCAATAATAACCTTAAGTGTAAATGGATTAAATGATCCCATCAAAAGACATAGGGTAGCTGCATGGATAAAGAAACAGGACCCGTACATATGCTGTCTACAAGAGACACACCTTAAAACAAAAGATGCACATAGACTGAAGGTAAAAGGATGGAAAAAAATATTTCATGCAAATGGAAATGAAAACAAAGCCGGGGTAGCAGTACTTATATCTGACAAAATGGACTTTAAAATAAAGGCTGTAGAAGGAGATAAAGGTGGACACTACATAATGATAAAGGGAACACTTCAACAGGAAGATATAACTATTATAAATATCTACGTACCAAATATAGGAGCCCCGACATACATAAAGCAGACTTTCATGGATATAAAGGGCGAGATTAACAGCAATACCATAAGAGTAGGGGATTTCCATACCCCACTAACAACACTGGATAGATCCTCAAGAAAGAAAATCAATTAAGAAACAGCAGACTTAAGGGATACACTAGATCAACTTGATTTAATAGATATCTTCAGAACTTTTCACCCTAAAGCAGTAGAATATACATTCTTCTCAAGCGCTAATGGTACGTTTTCTAGGATAGACCACATGTTAGGACACAAAAATGGTCTCAATAAACTTAAGAAGATTGAAATCATATCAAGCATTTTCTCTGCTCACAATGCCATGAAACTAGAAATTAACCAAAAAAGAAAAATTGAAAAATACTCAAACACTTAAAAACTAAATAGCGTGATATTAAATAATGAATGGATTAACAATGAGATCAAAGAAGAAATAAAAAAGTTTCTAGAAACAAATGATAATGAGCATACATCAACTCAAAATTTATGGGACACAGCAAAAGCAGTACTGAGAGTGAAGTTCATTGCATTACAGGCATATCATAAGAAGCTAGAAAAAGCTCAAATAAGTAACCTGACCCTGCATGTAAAAGAACTAGAAAAAAGAACAGCAAATAAAACCAGGACCAGTAGAAGGAAGAAAATAATAAAGATCAGAGCCGAAATAAACCACATAGAGGCTAAGGAAACAATACAGAGGATCAATGAAACCAGGAGCTGGTTCTTTGAAAAGGTAAACAAGATTGATGAACCTTTAACTAGACTCACCAAGAAAAAAAGAGAGAGGACTCAAATAAATAAAATTAGAAAAGACAGTGGAGAAATAACAATTGACACAACAGAAATACAAAGCATTGTAAGAAAATACTATGAAGAACTCTATGCCAAAAAATTAGACAACCTAGATGAAACGGACAAATTTCTTGAATCATATAATCTTCCAAAAATCAATCTGGAAGAATCAGAACACCTAAACAGACCAATTACAGCAAATGAGATCGAAACACTTATCAAAAAACTCCCAAAAAAGAAAAGTCCTGGGCCTGATGCCTTCACAAGTGAATTCTATCAAAAATTCAAAGAACTAACTCCTATCCTCGTCAAGCTATTTCAAAAAATACAAGAGGAAGAAAGACTTCCAAACTCCTTTTATGAGGCGAGCATAATTCTGATCCCAAAACCAGAAAAAGACAACACAAAGAAAGAAAATTATAGGCCTATATTCCTGATGAATTTAGACGCTAAAATTCTCAACAAAATATTAGCCAACTGGATCCAGCAATATATGAAAAAATTCATACACCATGATCAAGTGGAATTTATTCAGGAGAGGCAAGGCTGGTTCAATATTCGCAAATCAATCAATGTGATTCATCACATGAACAAAAGGAAGGACAAAAATCACATGATAATTACAATAGATTTAGAAAAGGCATTTGATAAAATCCAGCACCCATTCATGCTCAAAACTCTCAGTAAACTGGGAATACAGGGAACATTCCTTAACATGATAAAGGCCATATACGACAAACCCACAGCAAACATCATACTAAATGGACAAAAATTAAAAGCAATCCCCTTAAGATTAGGAACCAGGCAGGGGTGCCCCCTTTCACCACTTTTATTCAACATAGTTCTGGAACTCCTAGCTACAACAATCAGACAAGAAGAAAGAAAAGGCATCCAAATTAGAAAAGAAGAAATAAAACGGTCATTATTTGCAGATGATATGATATTGTATATAGAAAACCCTAAAGTCTCAGTCATAAAACTACTGGACCTTTAATTCAGCAAGGTGGCAGGATATAAAATTAATACGCAGAAATCAGAGGCATTTCTATATACCAACAATGAACTGTCAGCAAAAGAAATTAAGGAAACAATCCCCTTCACTATTGCAGCCAAAACCATAAAATACCTAGGAGTAAATTTATCCAAGAAAGTTAAGAGCTTGTCCTGGGAAAATTATAAAACATTGATAAAAGAAATCAAGGAATATACAAACAAGTGGAAGCATATACCATGCTCATGGCTAGGAAGAATAAACATCATTAAAATGTCTATATTACCCAAAGCAATTTATAAATTCAATGCAATACTAATTAAAATACCAATGACATACTTAAAAGTTATAGAATACATATTCCAAAAATTTATACGGAACCAAAAAAGAACACGAATAGCCTCAGCAATCTTAAAAAGAAAAAATAAAGCAGGAGATATCACTCTTCCAGATATCAAGGTTTACTATAAGGCCATTATACTCAAGGCAGTCTGGTACTGGCATAAGAACAGGCACATAGATCAATGGAACAGAACAGAGAACCCAGAAATAAACCCACAGCTTTATGGACAACTGATATTTGACAAAGGAGGAAAGAACATACAATGGAGTAAAGACAGACTCTTTAACAAATGGTGTTGGGAAAATTGGACATCTACTTGCAAAAAAATGAAACTAGACCACCAACTTACATCATTCACAAAAACAAACTCAAAATGGATAAAAGACTTAAACGTAAGCCGTGAAACCATAGCATCTTAGAAGAAAACATAGGCAGCAAGCTCTCCGACATCTGTTGCAGCAATATATTTGCTGATTTATCTCCATGGGCAAATGAAATAAAAGGCAAGATAAACAAATGGGACTATATCAAACTAATAAGTTTTTGCACTTCTAAAGACAATAAGAACAGAATAAAAAGACAAACCACACAATGGGAGAACATATTCGACAGCACATCTGATAAGGGGTTAATAACCAAAATTTATAAAGAACTTATATAACTCAACACCAGGAAGACAAACAATCCAATCAAAAAATGGGCAAAAGAAATGAATAGAAATTTCTCCAAAGAGGACATACAGATGGCCAATAGGCATATGAAAAAATGCTCAACATCACTAATCATTAGAGAAATGCAAATTAAAACCACAATGAGATATCACCTCACACCAGTCAGAATGGCACTCATCAGCAAAACAACACAGAATAAGTGCTGGCAAGGATGTGGAGAAAAGGGAACCCTTCTGCACTGCTGGTGGGAATGCAGACTGGTGCAGCCACTGTGGAAAACAGTATGGAGATTCCTCAAAAAATTAAAAGTCGAACTGCCTTTTGACCCAGCTATCCCACTTTTAGCAATATACCCTAAGAACACCATAGCACTCACTGTTTGAAAGGAAGAAATGCGCCCCCATGTTTGTGGCAGCATTGTTCACAATAGCGAAGATCTGGAAACAGCCCAAGTGTCCATCAGAGGACGAGTGGATTAAAAAGCTTTGGTACATATATACTATGGAATACTACTCAGCCATAAGAAATGATGACATCGGATCATTTACAACAAAATGGATGGACCTTGATAACATTGTACGGAGTGATATAAGTAAATCAGAAAAAGAAAACTGAGAACAGCATGATTCCATACATAGGTGGGACATAAAAGTGAGACTATGAGACATGGACAAGAGAGTTGTGGTTACGGGGTGGGGGGAGGGATGGGAGGGTGAGATAGAGAGGAGGGGAGGGGCACAGGGAAAACCAGATAGAAGGTGACAGAGAACAATTTGACTTTGGGTGACGGGTATGCAACACAATTGAATGATAAGATAACCTGGAGATGTTTTCATTGTACATATGTACCCTGATTTATTGGTGTCACCCCATTAAAATTAATAATAATAATAAAAAAATATTTTCAGTCTCTCAGGATGACCTAGTTAAATCTACTTTTGTTTTATAACCATATGTATTTTTGTACATATGCTTACCTCAATTACTAGAGTTCATAAGTTCACTTATTATATACTATATTTTCAAAGAGGGTTTGCAGGGTCTAGTATTAAAAGCACAGGGAAAATCATTCATTCACCTATAGAAAGCAGACCTAAGGGAAAATCGGGCATACCTGGGGACAGACACCAATGGTAGGAGCTTGGAAGAGCAAAAATGAAAGGAACATAAAATGGCAGATCCCATAGTGAGCACAGAGCCAGGTGCTGTGCAGAACCTTCCAGCTCATAGAGAGATAAAGGCAGGCAAGCTACAGTGAAGGAGTTGAGACATCAGTACTGACTGGGGATTCATAAAGCACCTGGGTGGGTTTCTTCACTTAATATTTGAATTCCGACTCCTTCGAGGCTGAGAACGAAGGCATCTCCCTAAAAGGGATAACGTATTGGAGGGTGTCAAGAAGAGCTGCTCAAGCTGTAATACAGAGACTGGAACAGAAGGCCAAGAATAAGTGTGGGAAGACCCGTCAAAGGTCATTATAGCAATCCAGGTCAGCCTGGACAGGGTGGGGGCCTCAGAGAAGAGAATGGATTCAGACTAGTTATAGAGACCTGGGCTGAGTCTTCCATGAATAGGTACTATCTCAAGCCACTACCATGGATTAAATCAACCACAGATTGAGTGAAGCTTAAAATCAAGTTTTTTCTTGTTTGTTTATTTTATTTTCGTTATTTGCAAGAGAGGGAGAGATAAGAAGCATCAACTTGTAGATACAATCCTTTAGTCATTATTCATTGACTGCTTCTCATATGTGCCTTGACTAGGAGGCTCTAGCTGAGCCAGTGACTCCTTGCTCAAGTCAGTGACCTTGGGCTCAAGTCAGTGACCTTGGGCTCAAGCCAGCAACCTTGGGCTTCAAGCAAGCAACCTTTGGGCTCAAGCGAGTGACCATGGGATCATGTTGATGATACCATACTCAAGCTGGCGACCCCGTGCTTAAGCTGGTGAGACCACGCTCAAGCTGGCAACCCCACACTGAAGCCAGATGAGCCCGTGCTCAAACCAGCAACCTCAGGGTTTTGAACCTGGGACCTGAGCGGCCCACATCGATTTTCTATCTACTGTGCCACCATTGGTGAGTTGAAGACAAGTTTTAAAGGAAATAACAAAATGTCTTGAAATAAAAATGTCAAAACTTAGGCTTTATGAAAACATCACAAATCAATAATTTTTCTGATGTGACAAATATGATAATCTGAAAAATATTTCACTGCTTTAAAATGGACTTCATGCTTATATAATCCTAAAACAAATTAATATCTAATAAAAATGTTTATCAAATAGCAAGGCTGTAATACCCTTATAACCAGATAGTTAATAATCAACCAATTTTTACATAATATTCTCCTCTAATCCCAATAACCACGGTTTAGCACATGTATGTTGTTGTTATTATTTTCAATTTATAGATGATACAACTGTAGCCCAGACACAATCACACTAGAATAAGCAGTGGGCCTAGACCTGATACCAGCACATTTGTTTCTAAATCTCCTCTGAGTAGTAAATGCTTAAATTAGTCAAGTCTCAGAATCTGGAGCTAACTGAAAGACATGATATCTGAGGTGTTAAACCAAACTACACAGAATTACACTATGCTAGGCTAAGACTTCCTATTATTTAACTCTCAGTATGTGTTCCATTTAGGAAGCCATGGAAAAATCAACTGAATGTTATAAGGAAAACTAGAAACAAGTAGGTCCAGTGGCTTAGAGTAACGAAACCAGGAAGGAAAAAAAGGAAGGTTCCATATCACACAGGAAGTTAAGGTCACTTGGCCTGTGGGCTTGCAAAACAAAAGGAGAAGGCTAGAGTGAGAAAAAGAAAATATTTTAAAATCAACTTCCAAAGTGTTTTTTTTATCTTGTTCTACATTGTATGTTTAAAATATAAATACTTCAAATAATAAAACTGTTGTTTTAATTGAGCTTTGAACATTTATTGACATCTATATGATGCCCTGGGTAACCACATGACACAAATAAACCATTCTCAGGTGGCTTTCATTTCTTTCCTCCTCTGAATAGCACCACATTGCCTTATCCTTCCCTGCCCACTGTACCAGAACACAGGTCAAAAGAGCCGTTTCTGAAGTTGGCCATGAATATCAGGAAGACGCAAGAGCAAGAACACTGAGAACTAGGACATATATCCAGCTTCTGTTGCGGGCAACTTGCCACTGGCTCTGTCAATCACAACTCTGTTGGTTCTGCTTCAGTTTTCTCTGTGACCGGAACTGCCCATCCTTTCCCCCCTTCTAATGTATGGTGACATTTCATGGTGCAAGAGTTGAAAAACATGTTATGAGCACAGACCCTCCTTCTTCAAGGGGCAGTGGGTGAGTCATAAAGCCCTTTACCCTAAACTTTTTCAAGCATGGTTTGGTAGTTTCCTTCCCCAAGGAGGCCTTGATCTTCCTGTTCTTGTTTCGGCCCAAAGCTGCTGAATGACTACATTACATACGTGTGAATAATGTAGAAACATGGCAACCCCAGGGGAGGGCACAGTTCCCAAAGGGAAAATACATAGTCCTCATCCCACTTTTTGCCAAGAAGCCTGGCACTTCCGGGAACTGATGACCCTTGCACAGCCTGTGCCTCTGTCCCTTCATCCCCAGCCCAGCCTCCTCTCCTCCCCTGCTGAGCCCTATCCATCCCTGACACACCTGAGGGAGCTCCATTCACCTGAAGTCCTGCCTGATTCCCTGGACAAGGGCTGACCACGCCCACCTTTCAGCCACATTCCTCTGTGTTTGCCTCTAATATGACATACAGTAAATTATTTGTTTACTTGTCTCTCACCTAAGATGCTGTGAGCTTCTTAAGGGTATATGTGTATCCCAAGTGCTCACCTGACAGTATCTGCCAGCACTAAGTAAATATTTGCTGAATTATTTATGTGAAGAGAGTAAATGCTACTATTTTACAGGCATCTTTACAGATAACACCTCAGTATCACAACTGCTTCAAGCATCAACTTGTGAGTTTAGGGACAGGCAGGGAACTACTTAACTAGTTACCTTTCCCTTGGAGTCACTGAAGGGTATCCGTTCCAGGGAGGATGAGGGGGATTTGGGATCTGAGGGGTTTTCCTTCTTCCTATAGCCAGTTGGACACATGGGATACTTCTGTTTTACCTTCAGCCTCTACACTCAAGAGAAAAATAACTAAGGAGAGAAATAGCTGGCAGTGCTTGGGGGACCCGACTGGAAACTCTGTAAGGGCCAAACCCATGACCCCGCCATGTATACACCCTGAAGCCCGAGTAACTGAAGTGTGGCCCCTGAACGCACTGTCACTGCTCACTGTGTCCCCACTGAGAGCATCATGGAGGATCAGGCAGGGAAAAGTACTATGCTGTGGGCCCTGGCTGGTTAGCCCAGTCTGTCAGAGTGTCGTCCTGAAATGGCAAGGTTATGGGTTTGATACCTGGTCAGGGTACATACTGGAAACAAGCAATGAATGCATAAGTGCAATAACAAAATGAATGCTTCTCTTGCTCTTTCTCCCTTTTTCTCTCTCTTCCTTCCTCTGTCTCTTTAAAACAAATTTTAAAAAATAAAGAACGTTGCTGTGGACGATACACAGAATGTCAGCGACCCCCACAAGTCAGGCAGGGGCCATGGCAGGTCTGAGAGGGGAACCGGTGCCCCTCACCTGACTGCTATGTTCTTCTAAAAGGTAAAATTGTTCATGAGCCTGTATACATCACTCGTCACAGCTCAGCCTTCCCTGCAAGGGAAATAGACCACATGTCTGCCGAGGGCATGGCCCAGGTGATCACAAAACACAAGGAAGACTAAGATAGCTATCCTGGCTGTCCAGGTTGGCCAACCAAAATGGGCAAACAAGATTGGGCACAGGCTTACTGATCAAGGGTCTTGTCACCTGAAGTCCTGCTGTGATGAAAACCAAGTCATTTTATAAGTGTCACAGCCAACCTGACCTGTGGTGGCACAGTGGATAAAGTGTCAATCTGGAATGCTGAGGTTGCCTGTTTAGAACCCTGGGCATGCCCAGTCAGGGCACATATGAGAAGCAACTATATACTACAAGTCGGTGTTTCCCGCTCCTTTCCCCACCCCCCACCCCTGCCTTTCTCTCTCTGCTCTAAAATCAATAAATAAAACCTCAAAGAAAGAAAGAAAGACGAGTGTCATAGCCACTCCCAGACTCCCAGCCAGTCAGTATTCCAACTGCAGGTCTGGAACAAACAGCAGCTGCCCCATGCCCCTGAAGCACATCCCGAGGGCTCTGCACCACTGCTAGCTGGGGACACTACTGTGAAATATTCTGGACCAGCCTGACAACAATTCCAACCCCACGTCTTTCTCCCACTGTCCTGTATTTCCCCTCCAAATAGTTATAGAGTTTGAGACAGGAAAAATCTCAGTTCAGGAGAAAATCAGGTGATCGGAGGCCATCTGTGATTAGGAAGAACTTGGACAGGGTGTTTCAGGAACAATTTTATGGTGATTAACTAACTTGCTTCATTTCAGTGTAGTTGTCACTCTGAATTAGCACTTAATGGGTGAAGCGTGCAGTCTATAACAGCCAGCAGTACAGGCGTAAGGAAGCAAGACATTAAAAGAAATTAACCCCTAAAGCAATTATAGCAGTGTATTTTTCAAATAGCTTTAATACTCTGCCTTTTGACCCCAGGGTATGGCTTGGGGAAAATATATTAATCTCAAGATAATAATCAGTCAATTTCAGGTGTTATATCTGCAATGATATTAAAAATTGTAACCTTACTCTTCTTTGGTTGCAAACATTAATTAAGCATGATAATTGTGTGTCTCTGTGATATCTGGGCCTTTCTGAGTGAGTCAGAGCTCAGGGAATAATTTCCATATGGCAGATAGCAATTTGCTACATAAATTCACCCCAATGGCGATTAGCTTATTTTAAAATAGTCAAGACTCCTAGATTAGAGGGTTTATTTATTTTGCATTAATACCATGTTAATCATAGCTACATAACCTTTTAATCTTTCTTCCAAATACTTTCCATGCATAACTTCTGCAAGGCCTGACCTGAATGTTATAAGGGACAAGTGAGAGTTTTAAAATGAGTATTTTTAATACCATCTTCTTAAACTACCAAGTTCTGCAGACTCTATCCTGATATTTACTTGCGAAAGTTTTATATAAAAGGTCAACAAGACTTATACTTCTTTTTAAACTCATTTTACAACAAAATTTCAGTAAGAATTATATATTATCTAAATACCACAGACTGTACATTAAAGATATTTACAAATGTAATGACAAGTGTGAGTACCAGTTTCAATATTCCCACTTTGGAGATTGAGTAGCATCTGGAAAACTAGAGAGGTTATCACAACTGAATGAATGTGAAGAAATTAAGTGGAGCATTTGGTCTGGGACTGCACTGCCCTGTAGACTTGATCTTACTTCAGCAGCCAAGAAGCACTGTGGTAAAGCGGAGCTCAGCTCAGCTCCTAAAGGGCACTGGCTGCCGCCAGAGTGGCTTATGTCGCCACCCGCCTAGCACCCCTGGCTCTGGCTGCTCCTTAATCATCATTCTCATTCTTCCCAGTGCTGCCGTTTCTCCGCTGACTTGTCATTTTGGTAGCGGCAGCAGGAATCCTGGAAGCCATCCATATCACCTGCTCCAACACACTCCAGGACTTGGAACACCACCCAAATGGCCCTCCGATGTTGAAGGAAGACGTAGAGTGTGTGAACTCATATGTCACTGACACACTCTGAGTGGTGGGGACGACAGCACCCAGGGTAGACACCTCATTTGTACATTGAAATAAAGTCAAACAGCTTTGGGAAAAACACGAGATTCTGCACTAAACACGTAAAGCAGACAAGCATCTTCTTGGTTTCATCTGACTACATTCAAAGACGAGAGACAAGGTGACGCTGATAACACCAGGGCAGCAGGCTGCAGAGCTCTGGACACACCAAGGGCCACCAAGGAGCACGCAAGTTGTTGCTTATCTTATTTAATTCTCCTTTGTTATTTCTTGCTATTTCAGGAAACCTCTAGGTTTATTTGAGCTTGACAATGTTGTTTTCCAAGTTGTCCTTTTACTTTTTACTTTTTAATTAAAGTATAGTTGACATAAAATTCTATACTAGTTCTAGGAGTACAATATGGTGATTCAATATTTATATACCTTACAATGTGATTATCACAATGAGTCTAGTAACTACCTCTCACTGTACAAAGTTATTACAATATTATCAACTATATTTCCAAGCAGTACATTACATCTCCATGACTTATTTACTTCATAACTGAAAGCTTGTACCTCTTATTCTCCTTCACCTTTTAACCCAATCCCCCACCCCCTCCTCTCTGGCCACCATCAGTTTGTTCTCTGTACCTATAAGTCTAGTCTGTTTCTGTTCTATTTGCCCTCTCAATGACAGCAGCAAACCATCTAGCTCTTTTATATACTAAAGTACAAACTAAGATTTTTTTTAAGTGGAAAATCACTGATGTGGTGGAAAGAATGTGGGCTCATCAAATCCCAGACCAGTACTTATTATTAGCAAATAGAATTCAGCAATATATAAAAATAATCATATGCCATCCAAAGATGCAAGGCAGGTTCAATATTTAAAAACCAATTATTGGTATAATCCACCACTTTAGAAAGTAAAGAAGATAAATCACAGGGCCACTGTAGCAGATATAAAAAATGGCAAATTGATGTATATGACAAAATTCTATATACACTCATGATAAAAACTCAAAAATATTGAATGCAGGGGGTACTTCAAGATAGCAGTGAGCAAATGGATAGCTTATGGGGGCAGGAAAAGGACACAGAATATTTTAACATTTTAACAACCAGTATAGGAGCTTCCCAGCTGAGCATGAGCCCTGCCCCTTTCATCCTAGGGCTTCTCTTCACCAAACTGTCTGCCCTCGGCTTGTTTAATTCTGGCTTGCTCAGAAGGTGCGGTCCTTAGAATAACCTGCTTGGCCAGCAAAGCCCCGCTTGAAAGTAAGTCTTCTTGCCCATGCAAGGTGGTCGTTTATATTTGAGGATGTCTAGTCAAGGTGCCTCACATGGTCTACACATGGAACTGAACTTAAACATGGACCATGAATGTTACAGATGGATGGTTACATTTTTCTTTGTTAATTTTTGTCTGTAATAAAAAATCATGGGAATTTTAATTCACTTTTTAAAAGGACACTATCATCGAAGGGCAGCTCCTTTGGAGTTTATATCTTACTTCATCAAATTGGTTTGATAAGACTCATGCTTTTCATATTTGTAGTAGGAAAAGAAAAGAATGTGTTTTCTTTCTATTATTATTATTATTATTAATTTAAATGGGGTGACATAGATCAATCACGGTACATAGGTTCAGAGAAAACATGTCCAGGTTATTTTGACATTTGATTATGTTGCATACCCATCACTCAAAGTCAAATTGTCTTCCGTCACCTTTTATTTGGTTTTCTCTGTGCCCCCCCAAGCCCCTCCCTCTCCTGTCATGGGACAGTCTAGTTATTAGAAGATATAGCTGAACTTAATCAACAAGACAAAAAAGTGGTTCCATTTGGACCAGGAGGTACGTTCACTTAGTGATCACAGCAGCCTGCTTGTGCTCCTGGGCTTACCTCAGAGGCGATGGACGTGAGGCTGCTGCTGAAGTGCACGTGCTTGTGGATCTCGCTGCCATTGGCCCTCAGGAGCCAGTCCCCCAGGGCCCGGTTTTCGCCAGCCCATTGACTGCCGTGGCTCTGATTGGGCAGGAGCCTGGCCAGGTCCCAGCTGTAGGAGGGTGTGGCCCCGACCAGTGCCATGAGGATGGTCTCCGTGGCCACGTAGAGCTGGAAGTGCAAGCACACAAAACCGTCGGTGCTGGAAATGCAAATAGTCGACTCACGCACCTTGAAAAATCATTTTCTTGCTTTTGTGTTTTTATGAGCCACGGACATGGTACCTATCAGAGACAAAGGAGGAAAATGTGACAAGGAAGCTTCACATACTACTCATGAAGCCATCAGCAATCCCATTGGTAAAGCACCTGCTATTTTCCCCAAGGGTTTTCCTCTTATGTGTGAGATGCACCCAATGCTGAGGACACACTACACATAGATGGCTCCGCATGGGGTGGGCAAAGGGATTTACATCTGGCTCTGATTTACGTAGAAGACCAGCATTCCAGCTATTTCTTTTCAACACTCTAGCCTCAGTTCATATAAGCAGTAACTAGGGTGCAGGAGTATCATGGCCTTGAATTCAGGATTCAGTCAGGAAGACTATTTGTGGCATTAGTTAAATGTCTCAGAAAACAGCATACACACACACATATACACGGGCAGCATACATATATGAGAGAGAGAGCACATAGCAAGAGTGCTTTATTAAAGCAGGTAGGCATAATATGTACTTGACCAGATATTTTAAAATATAATACACAATTTATCATATAAAGAAATTCAAAATTTCAGCAAAAGATAGTCACTTTATAACCTTTGGCTGTACTTAACCATTGTTTAATCTACACATAATTTCTCCCCAAAGAAAAAATACTTCACTCACTCAGTCATTCAAGAAATATTTATTGAGCACATATGCTGTTTGTCCCTGTCTGTTCGAGGCTCTTTAGCTATTCACAATTGGGCTTATAAGCTGTTGAATACAATGCCGCCTTTCTATGCTATGAATTTCCATTTATATCAGCTCTAACTGTTGGATAATTATTTCGAGCTGAAACGTAGTAAGGAAACAAATTAGTCTTCTCCAAAGTGAGACAATCTTATTTTAAGAAATATTCCTATAAACTTAGATTTGATGTCAAGAATACCTTTAAACAGAGTGTCTAAAACATACAAAGCATGTAATTTCTCTGCAGCCTATAGTAAAACCCCCATTAGACAGATGTGTAGACTGAGGCACAAAAAGGCAGACAGACTTGCCAACAGCTTTATATCCATTCCTCAGTGACCTCCCAGCGGCTTCTCCACCCTTCTTAGGGGCTTATTCAGCTGGTAAATGGTAAAGCATCAACAGCAGAGTGATTGGTCACAAGCAGGTGATGGAATTACTATCAGGGAAAGAGTAAAGAAGTCACAGCATTGTGGGTGTTATAACAGAAAGCGAATAGAGGGCCCAAGATGTGATTTTTCCTCTCTCGGCAAGGCTGCTGGATGTAAGGCAGCCCTGGTCTGTTTCAAGCGGAATGACTGTGGGCCTCTCGAGATACACAGAGCTGCCACAGGTCAGCCTGTGTGGATGATTTATTGTAAAATGCAAAGGAAAACAGGTTTCCAGGCTTATATTGCTTCTTGGCCCCTATTTGCATACTATTAAGGAAGTTTCAGAATAGGAGGCAATCAGCTTATACAAGTAGAAACCTTAATAATTACAAGAGCAGATAGATGACACACTTAGCTGCAGCTATAATAACAAAGCCACTTGCACCCGTTTTAGTAACTGCCCCGCCTAATTACAATCTGCTGAAATTTAACTGATGGGTAAAGAAATAACAATAATAAAAAAGATGGAAGGGAACTCAGGAAATGATGCAAAACCGTGTTCTGGAAAATGCACAGCCTTCAATACGGCAGGCAAGCTAGGTATATTTTCTCTCTAGAGGCTCTTTCCTGCTTTCGTTCCTATCCTTCGCTTCCCTGGACAGCACTTGCTCCTGCTGTAAATGTCTGAGCCTTTACCATCCTCCAAGAAGCAACTCAGATATGTCCTTGACTATCCTGCCTTCCTCTTCAGCTTCTTCAGAAGCCCCCTCCGGCTTCCCCAACAGCTCCATCTAGACCTTGTGCAGAGCCGCATCATTTCCTTCACTGCATTATATTTATGTATTTACTTGTCTATTCTTCCTATCGGAACATACTGTCCCTGAGAACAGGATCTCCGTCTGATTCACTCTGGGCTTTCAAAGCACATAACCCAAGGCCTAGATAGATGACATCACACACTCAACAGGGCATGAATGAATGAATGAATGAATGAACGACCAGGTGGGGACACTAATAATAACGGCAAACATTTCTCTCACGCTAACTATGGGCCAGGCACTGCTCTAAGTGCTTGTTGCAAACATATTAACACACTGCACCATTTATCTGGATTGTCCTAGGATAAGCAGTGTTCTAGGTAAAAGAGGAAATGCTCCACAGGGTCCTTTAATCTGAGTCATGTTTTATGGTGGAGGCCACCGTTCTTGGCAGAAACCACAATGTGTAGAAAGCTGTTGAAAAACAGAGTTGGAGCTAGTGAGTCAGAATCATCTGTATTAATCAATTGTATTCCTAGCCATCTGTAGGCTGGATAAGCACTTTCCACCTTTCTCGTCTTCTCTACCTTCCACTACCCTGCACAAGATTTCTACTGCCCATCCTGTGCACACACATGTGGATTACACACACCTCAACTGAACACACAGGGCTGTGGCTTCATGTCACCAGAAGAGTCAGAAACACACAGCTCTTCCATGCAGTGCAGGCTCCATAAATTGGCACAGCCTCTCCGTCTTCACTGACACACAGAGAGCCATGCTTGATTTTGCTCAAGATAAAGGAGACGAGGAGCCAAGGAGCTCTGATACTGCGGGATCAACACTGTGCAGGGGCATCAAGAGGATTAGGTGTGCACTGATGCTTAAACTTTGCATAGAGATTACTGTTAGGTCCTCTACTCCAGAGCCACATACACAGGTCATGTGGTCCTATGAAGTCAAAAGTTTACCCTTGACTTATCTAGTCATGGAGATGCTCTACCTCCAGACAGAGTACAGGCCTGGTCTTCCTCCTCCTTGACTGTGTCACAGAGCTCACATGTTGCTTCTTTCCCCCAGAGCACAAATCTTCCCTCGCTCTCCTCTACTGTTATGCTGCAACTACTGGGCACACATGTGCCCACATATCTTGGCTAATGAATCGCACCCATCAGAAGATGGGCCTTCCAGGCACAAAGAAAAACCACCATCCATTCCCCTTCTGAGTGGGACTCACAACACCTCAAATAAATCATTATCTTCCTAGTGTTACCTCCAGGAAAAGAGAACAAGAGCCACAGATGGCTGGAGCCGTTTTCCCTCTCAGTGTAATTATAATTAGGAAAGTGACTAAAATGCACTAGAGGATTGAAATTTAAGAGTTTCAAAAATTGAAGGTTTCAAAAGTAATGTTATACTTAACAGCATTATAAGCTTTTTATAACACTCAGGAAACCAAAAATACCTCCCCTGATTATCTCATCACAATATCTCATCTGTAAAGTCATGGTTAGTAAGATGCTTATGTTGTAAGCAGGAAAAATGAGCCACAGAGCGATTAGTGAATCACCAAGGTCATCGATGACATTAAGAGAAAAACCAGGATGAGGCTGGAAATCATCTGACTTTTGGGCCAGAGTGTTTTTCAAAGCAAAAAAGAAAATAACAGAAAGAAATTAAAGATGACTTGATTGTCATTATTGTTCGTCTTTTGGGCACTTGGTTCTCAGTTATCTAACTGACTCAAGCAAAAGCTTCAAGTGAGCAAGACCCTGTCCTGAAGGTAAGACCAAGTGCCCTGTGCCCAGCACAAAGTGAGTATCCCATAAACCAGGGGTGCCCACACTTTTTCAGCTTGCGAGCTACTTATAAGATGACCAAGTCAAAATGATCTACCTACAATAAAAACGCAAAACATAATTTATTTCTTCTATATTATCATTATTTAAGTTACTATTACTACTATTTAATATTGTGTATTCTTCTTTCACTTTTCTCCTTCTCAGCTCTCTTTTTGGAGGAAAGTCAATGTCATAGTTTTATGAACAGTCCGAAAAAGCCGCTCCAGCCTGAACTGTGGTGGAGCAGTGGATAAAGCGTTGACCTGGGAACACTGAGGTCACCAGTTCAAAACCCTGCACTGGTCTGCTCAAGGCACATATGGGAGTTGGTGCTTCCAGCTCCTCCCCTCTTTCTCTCTCTCCCCCCCAACTCTGTGTCTCCTCTCTAAAATGAATAAATAAAAAGAAATTGAAATAAAAAAAAAAGCCGCTCCACATTTCCCTTCTTTGGAATAGCAATGGCACACAGACAGATGAGGCAAAAGCACTTAGAATATGACATAGTGAAAAAAATCCCCTCCCATTCTGTATGAAAGTGGTAGGTTTTAGGCTTCTTACTCGGACCAGCTACAGTACTCATTTTTATACCCTTTGTTGCATTTAGTTTAAATAAATTGAAGGCTAACTATGCAGCAATGTAACTAAACAAGTTAGCGCGGTTTAACGCGCATGCGTAGGGTGTCAAAAGTTCAGACGTCAGATTGGCTACCCTGTATGCCAATCAAAAGACAAATGTCTTTTTAATGTCATGTGATCTACCCACACTTCCTTTGCGATCGACCAGTAGATCGCGATGGATGTATTAAGCACCCCTGCATAAACAGTTCGGAGTGACTTACTGATACTACGCATTGTTTTGAATTTCAAGATTTAGTTAGTGTGTCCTGGGTAACTGGTCTCATTTCTTCCCGACTCTAGTCCTTCCACCCAATCAGTCATCCTGAGACATTCCTCATGAAGTTCTTCTGGTCAAAACATATTAGTGGATCCATGGTAAATGGCCCAGCAATCCAGATCCCCACCACATGGTCCAGGTGCTTCCAAGTCCACACTCACACTCTGCGCCAGCCTGTTCAATTCCCCAGACACAACTTCTCCATGTGTGGAGTGAAAAGAACACAGACTCTGCAAACCCGAGTCCGGAACTCAGTTCTAGTAAACTTTCAGGAATCAAAACCTCAAAAACCTGCATGTATTCTCCTAGTAAGAATGGACACTAGAGTACATCTTTATCTAATTCATTCATGTCTAACTAACTTATTCAGTGGGTCAGATGGGATGCTTCTCCAGCCAGCAATAAACTTGACAGTACCATCTAAATAGCACTTCTCAGGGCCTTCCAAGCCCTAATCTTTACTTTTGATTTTCTCTGCTGGGGAGGGACCTGAGAGTCTGCATTTCCAGCAAGCTCTGCTGAGGGCACAGCTGTTGGTCTGGGCTGTTCTTTGTGGAGTAAGAGTATATAGGTTATTCCCTCTTCTATACTTTTTCCAATATTACATTTTCCACCTGAAATGACCTTCACATTTCTCCCTAAACCCAAGCTTCAAAGTTCAGCTCAAGCTCAGCCCTCTTTCTGGAGTCAGTGAACCACTCTAGACCTTGCCAATGTCTCCTTTCTTAATTCCCAAACAGTGCAATGCCTGCATTATTTACTGGAGGGATATTGTTTTATATCATTATTTAACGGTGTAAATACAGTTAAGTTCTAATTTTCTAATGACTTGTTATATCCTGAAGGAAATAAACCCTAACTTATACTTCCTCTATCCTTTCAAGAAACCCAATGCACCACTGGGTACATAAGAGCCTATGACACATTTTAACTAATTCTTTGCAGAATGGAGTAGCAAAAAAAGGATTAAAACCCCATAATTCTGGAACTTAACCATGATTCCAACCACTAATTAAGACACTTTGGACACATTATTTAACCTGCATCTGTCCCTTTCTCTCTCCCAAATAAAATGAAAATATCATCAACTGATCACCTTCTTTCTATTGTTTAATTTTTAAAAAATTTTAGTGAGTACCAAACTTTACAACACCCTGTGCTGTGATATCACACTCCAGTGATAACAAAGATGGGTAAGAACAGTTGTTTCTTTCTAGGCACACTCAAGTCAGGACAACAAAGATGATGTCCAGAGGGACAGACACAGGCAGGTTTTTGGTCAGTGCTGTATTAACCAGAGTAGAAATGAGATTACACAGAGCACAAAGAAAGACGTCAAGTCCAACTAGGGGAGTCAGGAAATGGTTCCAAGCATGACACCCGATCTAGGCAGTAAAAGACTGCTGGGTGGGGGGTGATCAAAACAAAAATCAGGGGGAAGAAATTTTTAGGCCAAAGAAGTAGCCCAATCAAATTGAGGAGAGTAAAGAACATATTTTTAGTGTTTTCTTAAGAACTGTTACAGGGCCAGTTAACTCAACCTTTCCAAAACTTCAGTCATCGGAGTAACGCCTATCCCGCCCCGCCCCCCATGGGAGTCTTACATGCCCATTATTGGTATTTATTACTTACTTAGTAGCCTTCTTTTAAATCCATTCAAAAATTTTAACTTAAGTAAATTTAGAGAGAAATAAAATGTTTCATCACTACAGATACGGCCAGAACAGATAGGACTCTTAAGAATAAACAGCATGTTATAATCCAAGTGTATTTCCTTTAAAGGGTTTCATAATTTAATGAGAAGTTTTAACAAATAAATAATAAATACAACTAAAACAGAATAATGTTAAATTCTGACTTGGTAATGTTTTCTGCCAAAGTCTGAGCATTTTTGCCCCAGCAAAATGCATCAGTCCAGTGTGTGGATGTTGTCCTGGGTTCGATTCTTGATCAGGGCACACAAGAGAAGTGGCCATCTGCTTCTCTACCCCTCCCCCTCTCACTTCTCTTTCTGTCTTCCCCTCCCGCAGCCAAGGCACGGTTAGAGCGAGTTGGACCCAGGCACTGAGGATGGCTCCATGGCCTCTGCCTCAAACGCTAAAAAAATATGGCTCCAGTTGCAAACAGAGCAAAGGCCCCAGATGGGCAAAGCATAGTGGGCCTGCCCAATGGATCCCAGTCCGGGCACATGCAGGTGTCTGTCTCTGCCTCCCCTCCTCTCACTTAATTAAATAAGTAAATAAGTAAGTAAATAAATAAAAACCAAGTCTGAGCATTCTTTAATTCTTAAATTCTAGTTCATTCCCTTTGAGACTTTCTTATTTGATAAATAGAAGGATTAAAGAGTTGAAAAGGGATTGACCCACTCACTTTATGAGTTAATGCTATTTAATCCTCTTTCCACAAACCTAAATCTACCATGCAAGCCATTCTTTTAGGGATACCAGAGAATGTAGAAAGATAAACCATCAGAAATAACTGATGAAGTAACACAGACCCAAGACACAGGTGAGAGGCTATCCCTGGGAACAAGGTAGAGATGTCTTCCTCTTGGACACCATGGAGAAACATAATGACAGGTAAGGATAAAAATTAATTTTGAAGCAAAAGGATGTTTAGGAAGTTTATACATAGGAACTTCTATTCTGTTCATAAAGTTGGAAAAAGAACATCTGGGGAGAATGAGAGGAATAGGATCAGGAGAAATTTAGGCTTAAGAATGGCAAATGGGCCTGATCAGGCGGTGGCGCAGTGGATAGAGCGTCGGACTGGGATGCAGAAGACCCAGGTTCGAGACCCAGAGGTCGCCAACTTGAGCACAGGCCCATCCGGGTTGAGCAGAAAGCTCGCCAGCTTGGACCCAAGGTCGCTGGCTCCAGCAAGGGGTTGCTCGGTCTGCTGAAGGCCCACGGTCAAGGCACATGTGAGAAAGCAATCAATGAGCAACTAAGGTGTTGCGACGGCAATGAAAAACTAATGATTGATGCTTCTCACCTCTCTCCATTCCTGTCTGTCTGTCCCTATCTATCCCTCTCTCTGACTCTCTGTTCCTGTAAAAAAAAAAAAAAAAAAAAGAATGGCAAATGGATTTTAGAAGTGTGAAAAACAGGAAAGAACCAACTTATATTTGCAACAAAAGAGAACTGAACAAGAAAATGATAGCATAGCCAGACACTGGAACATTATGTTACAGCCATTCAAAAAGATAGATTTGTTCATTTATGAGCATGAAAAGGTAGTCACAATATTGTAGAGTCAAACAATATTAGATTAAAATACAAATTTTTGCAAAAAAATAGATAAATGTACATATTTGTGTAATAAAGTCTGGAAAGTCATATATCACAAGGTGAGCATGTTTTAGTTGGGGATGGTAGTGATCTGGTAATTTTTGTTTTTTCCCCTCTATTTTCTTGTTTTTCTACAATCATACTATTTATTGAGTAGCACACAATCCCCATGAGTGCAGATGTTAGCTCTGTTTGAGGACTGGGTCAGGGAAGTCAGAGAGAAAATTCTTGGGCTTTGTGTGTCTTTGATTGGATGGCTCTTCCTCACAAGATAGCTTCCAACAGTGGTGAAGAACCAAGCAAGTATTCTGAAAAGCTCAACTGACACAATACCAACGAATTGCTGGGTTGGGCAACTTTAAGAAATACTGAACTTGCAAAACAAATGAATTAAACTTTTATGGTCCAGCCATTTCCAAGAACGTAGGGAAGGTGTGGGGTTGTCCATGAAATTCGCTCAACCACCTTGCAGCAGACGGTCACAGCACTCAAGTCTAGGGATTTTCCTGCTATTTCACATTGCTTGTCTTCACATTTGTAATGACTTTTTTTGTGCTATCTTGGAAGGTGATGCTTTCTGTGTCAGCGCACATGTCAAGCAGCTGCCCGTGGCCCTGGCCAGACATGCTTCCGGTGCTCTGGGTGATGTAGGGGTGTTGGGCTAGTTGCTTTCAAAGGCACATCTCAATTCTTGAAATACTCCAGGCTCAAAGGAGCTCCCTAAACCTCTAGGCCTCTTTTATCTCCACAACCTCCAGGATGGAAATCTGAGGGTCTGATTTGCAGCTTTATCTTCTTTACACCAGAGGGCAGTGTCTGTCTACAGACAACAGCTTCCTGAATATTGGGGGTAAATGTGGCTGTCTTTGACCTATAGTGTCCCACCCACCCAAACTAATGGAAGGCCCAGCCTGCAAATGATGCTCAGATAATTTTCCAAGCTCCGAGCCATTGTCTGAGGGCAGAGGGAACTAAATTAAAGAGTAGGGATGGCATAAAATTAGCTCAAACTAGCAGAGAAGCCCAGTACCTGGTCACGTTTCAGAGTCATGACAGGGACGTTGTTACTAAAGCTCCTCATCACAGCTGAACCCCTGGTCATGGTGAGAATCTGCTGGGCATGAGCACTGCCTTCACTAATGTTTATGGTATGAACTTCATCACTTGCTCATGGCTGTAAGGTTAGAACCACCAGCGACCCACCTCAGAAATGCTTCATCACAAGGCAGTCAGTCTACCTATGAATTTCCTGGACAGAGTGGGATGTGGTGACACACAGAGGCAGGTAGGAGATACTAGCTGTGACAGCATTCTCTACAAAGCTTAACCCTGTAATACAAGCGTTCATGTATGTCCTCGGGCCTCCTGATCAACCAGAGTATGATCATATAAAATTTTTATTTTAAAAATGTGTAAGGCAACATTAAAAAAAGGCAAATGTATGTTCTTCTTGTTTCCATAAATTGGTAATCAAACAAACATGATATTAAGTTAATAAAACTGGAACTATAACTAAATTCATTTTTTTAAAAAAAAACCTCACGGGATCAGCAAGTATGAAAAAAACTCATTACTCAAAGGGTTAATAAAGCTCCTTGAATAAAACTCACTCCACTTCACCCTCCCAAGTGTTAAATGACCACAATTCCCAACCATAATTGGTTCAAGGAATATCAATCAAAAAGTGAACTGCTATTCTCACACAGTGAGCTGTAGTATTCTCTCCCACATATGCAGATTTTTCTTAACCATTTTTAGTTAAAAAAAAAAATCACAAGGCCTTGGCCAGTCGGCTCAGTGGAAAAGCATAGGCCAGCGTGTGGAAGTCCCTGGTGTAATTCCCAGTCAGGGCACACAGGAGAGCAACCATCTGCTTCTCCACCTCTCCCCACCCCTCTCTTCCTCTTCCACAGCCATGGCTAGAATGAGCAAGTTGACTCTAGGTGCTGAGGATGGCTCCATGGCCTCCCTCAGGTGCTAAAAATAGCTCGGTTGCCAAGCAACAAAACAGCAGCCCAGATGGGCAGAACATCAGCCCCATATGGGGGTTGCTGAGTGGATCCCAGTCAGGGAGTCTGTCTCTGCCTCCCTGCCTCCCACCTTCTCTTAAGAAAAAAAAAGAAAAAAGAAATGTGTCCATGTAGCTATGCACAGATCTGCTTTATTCATTTTAATTACTATTATATTATCAAATTTATACCATATTTTAATTATCCAGTCCCTTTCTGGGAGTCATTTAGGTGGTTTCTAATCTTTATTATGATAAATAGTACTGCAATAAACATCTTATATACACCTCCTTATATACATGTTCAAGTTGATATTGTAGAACATATACCTAGGAGTGCAATGCTGGGTTTTAATTTCACTAGACAGGGCCAAATCACTCTCTCAGTAGTGTAGTTTCTACTTCTCATTTTCATTACACTTGTACTATGAGACTATTTAATGTTTGCTAATCTTATAAGTGTGAAATGATAATTCATAGTCATTTTAATACACCTGCCCCATATGACCACTGAAAGTAAATATCATTACATGTGTTGACTATTATAGTTTCCTCTTCTGCAAAACACCTGCTCAGTTATTCCACTTTCTGAGACACTGTGAAAAGATACTTATTGTGTGCATGATAAGAATGCACCGGTAGTTGGTAGTTCCAGGATCTGAAAGATCAGGTTGAGGTTATTAGGAGTCGGCCTAAACATAATGCATTCCAGAATACCAGAGCACTGCACCTCATGCTGGGGTTCACAGCAGCACCACCATTTTGCTGGTGAAATGAATACTTGTTACAAGTTACATGTTCCTGTTGGTTAATGGATGTTTTAAAACCTTAGCAAATTATGCTATAACCTATGATTCGCGATCCTGAGGAAAATGAAGGAGCTGGAGTCTCTGGCTTAGAACAAAGAAGTAGGGTCTATTTTCACTTGTGTCTAAAGAGATTAAGAAACAAAGAATTGGTGTGACGTCAGCGAAATGGTGCCGTGAGGAGTGCTCCTGATACCTCTCCCTTAAAATTCAACAACTAGAGACAGAAAAACAATCTCAGGAGCATCTGAAATACACATACATCAAACAAAGGTATGAGTGGGCGAAAAGGTGGCTGAATATATAACCCACTCTGAAGGAAATAAGATGGAGGACGGAGTATTCTGCTTTCCTCACTGACCTGAGCAAGAGCTGCTTTCACTTGGAACTGAGAGAAAGTGAGGGCTGGGGCGTGGAAAAAGCTGGGCTAGGGCAGAGACCTTCAAGCTGAGGAGAGAGTGTGCCCGCAGCTCAACCCACATGGAGCTAACACCAGCGGCAGACCCCGGCAGAGGTGGGTGAGCAGTTGCCTTGTTTACTCCCGGTATCCTGGTTGGCGAGCGCGGGCAGTGTGCGAGTGGATCCACCTGGTGCTTCGGGCGTGGGTACCCGTGTTCCCAGACCCCAGACGGAGAGGCTGGGTCGGAGACTGTCAGTAGTGACCCTCTGTGTGGGCTGTGACCAGAGTTTCTGAACAATCCCAGCTTCCCAAACAACAGCGCGTGGGAAGTGCACGAAAGCCAGCTTCCCTACACCTGGACCTGTCTGGGCATGGCGCCTCCGCCAGCCATATAGGCTAACAGAGCACACTCCTGGGTAAGAGAACTGCAGAAGTGGTAGGGGGAAGGGCACACAGGCAGCTTACAGACATCCTTTGGAGAGCAGACCTGAGGAGTGCTGAGGCATACTAGACATGTCTGGAGGCTCACAGAAAGACACCTGAAAGGCAATCGGCTCCCGGCTCTGCCTGGCAAAGCCCTACCCAGAACCCTGCATTGAATGGGAATAGAGGGGGGATTTGGCAGCTCTTAGAGCCTCTTGCTCTCCAGGCAATGGCTGGGGCAACTTCACAGCTGGGTCGCAGGCTGCTGGTTCAGGAAGGAGAGATTTGGGGAGAGGCTCCGGGAAAACAGACTCTCCCATTGTGGGAGCCTGCAAACCCTAACAAGCCCCGCCTATCAACGGGACTGAGGCCTAGTTTATATCATCACCATAGTGACAAAACAGCAAATCTCTGCCTAAGAGTGCCACAGGAGCAGTGCCAGTGGCCAAAAAGAGAGAAGAAAGAAAAAGGAAGAAGATAACTTCTCAAAACCAGGAAAAATCCAGTCTTAATAACTTTTACCATTTTTTTTCTTGTATATTTTTATCTTTTTTTTTCCTTCCACCTTGGTTATTTTATCCTTCTTCCATTTTATTCTTTCCTTTTCATTTTAAATGTTATTACCCATAGGTGTTACGTTTTTCATTCTTTTTTTTTCTTATAAGTGTTACATTCCAAAAAATTTAACTCAAATTTCTTCCCTCTCTTTTTGTTTCTTCTTTTCTCTTTCACTTCTTCTCTCATTCGAATCTCACCCACAAACAAATTATTTTATTCTAGATTCAATTTTTTTTCTCTGTGGCATTTTGTGTGCTTTTTATTTTGCTTTTTATCCCTTTAGCATTTCCTCCAACTCTGGCTCTTCATTCTATAGTTTTTATGCTACTTAATACAATAGAATTTTCATTTTTCACTGAATTTTTTTCTTTTTTCTCTTACACTATTTCATTTGACCAACATTTACAAACAATTTATTTTATTCTTGATCCAAATATTTTCCTTGTGGCATTTTGTGGGTGCTTGCTTTGTTTTTTGCCTTTTTGTCACTCCCCCCTAACCAAGGCTCTCCGTTCTATGTATTTTTGTTCCACTTAGAACAATAAAATTTTCAGTTTTTCACTGCATTTTCTAAAAAAAACTTTTTTATCAACTCTTATTAGTGTTATTAACAATACCACTCTCAAATGCCATTAAAGAAAGAGATCAAATATCATGGATACAAAAGACAGTGTTGTAGCTCAGATAAATGAGGAAAAATCTATAGAAAATAATTTCAATAGCTTAGAAATCTTGGAGTTAAATGACAGAGAATTTAAAATTGAAATCCTAATAATACTCAGGGATATACAAGAAAGCACAGAAAGGCAATTTAGGGAGCTCAAAAAACAATTTAATTAACAGAAAGAATACTTCACCAAGAAAATTGAAACTATGAAAACGAATCAAACAGATAAAAAACTCAATTCATGAACTGAAAAACGAGGTAACAAGCTTAGCCAATAGAACAGCCAGATAAAGGAAAGAATTAGTGACATAGAAGACAGGCAACTAGAGGTACTACAGAGAGAAGAGGAGAGAGACTCACAAATTAAAAAAAATGAGATAACCCTACAGGAATCATCTGACTCCATCAGAAAGAGCAACATAAGAATAACGGGTATATCAGAAGGAGAAGAGAGAGAAAATGGAATGGAGAACATATTCAAACAAATAATAGATGAGAACTTCCCAAGCCTGTGGAAAGAACTAAAGTCCTGAATTCAAGAAGCAAACAGAACACCAAGTTATCTTAACCCTAACAAACCTACTCCAAGGCACATTATAATGAAATTGGCACAAACCAATGACAAAGAAAAAATTGTCAAGGTAGCCAGGGAAAAGAATACAACATATAAAGGAAGGCCCATTAGATTATCAACAGATTTCTCAGCAGAAACTCTACAAGCTAGAAGAGAGTGGACCCCAATATTTAAAGTTCTGAAAGAGAGGAACTTCCAGCCAAGAATACTATACCCATCAAAGCTATCCTTCAAATATGAAGGAGAAATAAAATCATTCACAGATACAGAAAAGATGAGGGAATTTATCACCAGAAAACCCCCACTTCAGGAAATACTAAGGGGGGTTTTCCGACCAGACACAAAGAATAAAACAAAACTAAACTAAAAGTAAAAGCTCCATCAAGATCACAATAAAAAGATTAATCTGTGACAAAGAAACAAAAACAGAGAGAGGACAAAGATTAACAGTAGCAAAGGAGGGTGGAGTGCAGAAGCAGTCATGAGGTAATGTACTACAATGAACATGATATGTATGCTTTCCATTACTTAATGGTAACCACCCCTGAAAAAAACCAATACAGAAGTGCAGGGCTTGAAAAAAGAAGTAACAGAGAAAAGTATGGATTACAACCGAACAAAAACAAATCATAGAAAAATAAAAGAGAAGAACCAAACAAGATACAAAACTATCAGAAAGCAATATATAAAATGGCAATAGGAAACCCTCAAATGTCAATAATTATACTAAAGGTAAATGGATTGAACTCACCAATAAAAAGACACAGAGTAGCAGAATGGATTAAAAAAGAAAATCCAACTATATGCTGCCTACAAGAAACACATCTGAGCTACAGGATAAAAACAAATTCAAAGTGAAAGGTTGGAAAACAATACTCCAAGCAAATAACATCCAAGAAAAAGCAGGTGTAGCAATACTCATATCTAACAATGCTGACTACAAGACAGCAAAGGTAATCAGAGACAAAAATGGTCATTTCATAATGATAAAGGGGACATTGAATCAAGAAGACATAACACTTCTTAATATATATGCACCAAACCACGGAGTACCAAAAATTAGACAGCTACTGATGATCTAAAAACAAAAACCGACAAAAATACAATCATACTTGGAGACCTCAATACACCGCTGACAGCTCTAGATCATTCATCCAAACAGAAAATCAATAAAGAAATATTGGCCTTAAATGAAACACTAGAACAATTGGATATGATAGACATCTACAGGACATTTTATCCCAAAGTGCCAGAGTATACATTTTTCTCTAGTGTACATGGAACATTCTCAAGAATTGACCATATGTTGGGCCACAAAAATAACATCAACAAATTCAGAAAGACTGAAATTATACCAAGTATATTTTCTGATCATAAAGCCTTGAAACTAGAATTCAGCTGCAAAAAGGAGGTAAACAAACCCACAAAAATGTAGAAACTAAACAACATACTTTTAAAAAATGAGTGAGTCAAAGAAGAAATAAGCTGAGATCAAAAGATACATACAGGCAAACGAAAATAACAATACAACATATCAGAATCTCTGGGATGCGGCAAAAGCAGTAATAAGAGGGAAGTTCATATCACTTCAGGCCTTATATGAACAAACAAGAGAGAACCCAAGTAAACCACTTAACTTCACATCTTAAGGGACTAGAAAAAGAAGAACAAAGACAACCCAAAACCAGCAGAAGAAAGGAAATAATAAAAATCTGAGCAGAAATAAACAAAATAGAGAACAGAAAAACTATAGAAAAAATTAATAAAACAAGGAGCTGGTTCTTTGAAAAGATCAACAAAATTGACAAACCCTTGGCAAGACTCACCAAGGAAAAAAGAGAAAGGACTCATATCAACAAAATCCAAAATGAAAGAGGAGAAATCACCACAGATATCATAGATCTACAAAGAATTATTGTAGAATACTATGAAAAACTATATTCCACCAAATTTAACAATACAAAAGAAATGGATAAATCCCTAAATGATGCAATCTTCCTAGACTGAGTCATGAAGAAGCAGAAAGCCTAACAGACTCAGAAGCAGGGAGGAAATAGAAACAACTATTAAAAACCTCCCCAAAAATAAAAGTCCAGGGCCAGACGGTTATACTAGTGAATTCTATCAAACATTCAAAGAAGATTTGGTTCCTATTCTACTCAAAGTCTTCCAAAAAATTGAAGAAGCAATACTGCCAAACACATTTTATGATGCCAACATAACCCTCATACCAAACCTGGCAAGGACAACACAAAAAAAGAAAACTACAGACTAATATCTCTAATGAATACAGATGCTAAAAACTAAACAAAATACTAGCAAATCGAATACAACACACATTAAAAAAATAATTCATGATCAAGTGGGATTCATCCCAGAATCTCAAGGATGGTTCAACATACATAAAACAGTTAACATAATACACCATATCAACAAAACAAAGAACAAAAATCACATGACCCAATTAATAGATGCAGAAAAGACATTCGATAAAATACAACATCCTTTTATGTTTAAAACACTCAACAAAATGGGTATAGAAGGAAAATATCTCAACATAATAAAGGCCATTTTTGACAAACCATCAGCTAACATCATATTAAATGGCAAAAAAACAGAAAACTCTTTCTCTAAAATCAGGAACAAGACAAGGCTGCCCACTCTTTCCACTCTTATTCAATGTAGTGCTGGAAGTTCTAGCCAGAGCAAACAGACAAGAGAAAGAAATAAAAGGCATTCATATTGGGAAAGAAAAAGCGAAGGTTTCACTTTTTGCAGATGATATGATCCTGTACATCAAAAACCCCAAAGACTCCACAAAAAGACTACTACAAACAATAAACCAATACAGTAAAGTTGCAAGATACAAAATTAATATACAAAAGTCCACTGCCTTCCTATATGCCTACAATGAAACATCAGAAAACGAGCTCAAAAAATCAAATCCCTTTCTTGGATGCAACAACAACAAAAAGAATACCTAGGAATAAACATAACAAAGAATGTAAAGGAACTATATAATGAAAACTATAAAGCATTGTTAAGGGAAATCGAAAAAGATATAATAAAATGGAAAAATATTCCTTGTTCTTGGATAGGAAGAATAAATATAGTCAAAATGACTATATTACTCAAAGCGATATACAAATTTAATGCAATTTCCATTAAAATTCCAATGTCAATTTTTAAAGAAATAGAACAAAAAATCATCAGGTTTATATGGAACTATAAAAAACCACAAATAGCCAGAGCAATTTTAAGGAAAAAGAACGAAGCTGGGGGCATTACAATAACTGACTTCAAATTATATTATAGAGCCACAATAATCAAAACGGCATGGTATTGGCAGAAAAATAGACACTCAGACCAATGGAACAGAATAGAAAGCCCCCCAAAAAACCCACATGTATATGGTCAAATAGTTTCAGTCAAGGGACCAAGAACACACAATGGAGAAAAGAAAGCCTCTTCAACAAATGGTGCTGGGAAAACTGGAAAGCCACATGCAGAAGAATGAAACTCGACTACAGTTTGTCCCCTTGTACTAAAATTAATTCAAAATGGATCAAAGACCTAAATATAAGACCTGAAACAATAAAGGTCATAGAAGAAAACATAGGTACTAAACTCATGGACCTTGATTACAAAGAGCACTTTATGAATTTGACTCC
The DNA here is from genome assembly GCA_037038555.1 of Rhynchonycteris naso. Lineage (NCBI taxonomy): Eukaryota > Metazoa > Chordata > Mammalia > Chiroptera > Emballonuridae > Rhynchonycteris > Rhynchonycteris naso. The sequence continues at coordinate 132,864,217 of CM072998.1, forward strand.
AAAGCAAGGGAAGTGAAGGCAAAGATAAATGAATGGAACCACATCAGACTAAGAAGCTTTTGCACAGCAAGAGAAACTGACAACAAAACAGACAACTACAGGGTGTCCGTAAAGTCATGGTGCACTTTTGACCAGTCACAGGAAAGCAACAATAAGTGCTGGCAAGGATGTGGAGAAAAGGGAACCCTCCTGCACTGCTGGTGGGAATGCAGACTGGTGCAGCCACTGTGGAAAACAGTATGGAGACTCCTCAAAAAATTAAAAATCTAATTACCTTATGACCCAGCTATCCCACTTTTAGGAATATACCCTAAGAACACCATAGCACTGTTCGAAAAGAAGAAATGCGCCCCCATGTTTGTGGCAGCATTGTTCACAATAGCAAAGATCTGGAAACAGCCCGAGTGTCCGTCAGAGGACAAGTGGATTAAAAAGCTTTGATACATATATATTATGGAACACTACTCAGCCATAAGAAATGATGACACCAGAACATTTACAACAAAATTAATGGACCTTGATAACATTATACGGAGTGAAATAAGTAAAACAGAAAAAAACTGAGAACATCATGATTTCATACATAGGTGGGACATAAAAGCGAGACTATGAGACATGGACAAGAGTGTGGTGGTTATGGGGTGGGGGGAGGGAGGAGAGGGAGGAAGAGGGGGGAGGGGAGGGGCACAGAGAAAACCAGATAGAAGGTGACAGAGGACAATTTGACTTTGGGTGATGGGTATGCAACATAATTGAATGATAAGATAACCTGGAGATGTTTTCTTTGAACATATGTACCCTGATTTATTAATGTCACACCATTAAAATTAATTTTAAAAAATTTAAAGAAAAAGACAATAGAAATGTGAAATCTGCACCAAATAAAAGGAAAACTCTCCCAGTTTCATACCTATTCAGTACAGTTTGATGTGGGCTCCATTTGTTGTCCTGCACACATCCAAAGGATAGTGAAGTTCTTGGCACACACGGGTAAGGATGTCTGGTGTAACTGAGTGAATAAACCAGCGGTCTATCCACCGGTTTGATAGCGTGCAACAGCTGCAATTTCGCAATTTGTACCCCGTAAAAAACAAACGTTTCTTTAACACCTTATGAACTGTAGTCTTGCTTAGGTGTAATTGTCCAGCACACCCACACACAGATTTTTTAGGGCCCCTTAGGTAACTATCCCAGATAGCCTCTACAGACTGGTCACTGACTGATGGCCTACCAGAACGGGGTTTCCTTCAACTGCTTATCCCACCGAGTAATGTTATTCCTATGCGGTGGTGCTTTGTTATAAATGCGCCGATATTCATGTTGCACTTTGGTCACGGATTTGAATTTAGCGAGCCACAGAACACACTGAACTTTCCTCTGTACCGTCCACATCTCGACTGCCATGGCTGTGGGCTGCTCCACTGTATACACGGTGTTACGTCATCATCTGCACATGCACACATGCTGCCACATCATCCTACAGAAACTGGGAGGGTATTCCTTTTATTTGGTGCAGATTTCACATTTCTATCGTCTTTTGTTGCTTTCCTGTGACCAGTCAAAAGTGCACCATGACTTTACAGACCCACTGTATATGGGAGATGATATTTTCAAACAACAGCACAGATAAGGGGTTAATATCCAAAATATACAAAGAACTCATAAAACTCAACAACAAACAAGCAAATAATCCAATAAAAAATTGGGAAGAGGACATGAACAGACACTGCTTCCAGGAAGAAATACAAATGGCCAACAGATACAGGAAAAGATGCTCATCTTCATTAGCTATCAGAGAAATGCAAATCAAAATATAATGAGATACCACTTCACACCTGTTAGATTAGCTATTATCAACAAGACAGGTAATAACAAGTGTTGGAGAGGCTGTGGAGAAAAAGGAACCCTCATTTACTGTTGGTGGGAATGTTAAGTAGTACAACCACCTTGGAAGAAAGTATGGTGGTTCCTCAAAAAATTAAAAATAGAACTACCATATGACCCAGCAATCCCTCTACTGGGAATATACCCCCAAAACTCAAAAACATTGGTACGTAAAGACACATGCAGCCCCATGTTCACTGCAGCATTGTTCACAGTGGCCAAGACATGGGAACAACCAAAAGCCCTTCAATAGATGACTGAATAAAGAAGATGTGGTACATATATACAATGGAATAGTACTCAACTATAAGAAATGATGACATTGGATCATTTACAACAACATGGATGGACCTTGATAACATTATATTGAGTGAAATAAGTAAATCAGAAAAAAACTAAGAACTATATGATTCCATACATAGAGGGAAAGGGAGAGGATGGGGGGAGAAGAGGGGCACAAAGAAAGCCAGATCAAAGGTGAGGAAAGGCTATATGACTTTGGGTGATGGGTATACAACATAATCAAATGTCATAATAACCTGGAGATGTTTTCTCTGAACATATGTACCCTTATTGATTAATGTCACCCCATTAAAATTAATAAAAATAACAAAAAAAACAAAGAATTGTATCCCAGCCTTCCTCCTCCAGGCAGCCTGGTAACCAAGCAGACTCACGCACAAACACAGAATAGTGATGATGACATTGACTCTGCACCATCAGAAAATAGAAACAGTAATAAACAGAAGTATTCTTATTTAAATTCCACAAATAGCTCTAACCCAAAGGAGGGCATGCATATTGGGGGGTGAGCATAAGTTTTCTAACTGTAAAATTAGAAATTTTACTGCTTGTTCTTAAGGCAACCATTTTTACTTAGAGCAATTTCTTTTTTCTTTAGCTCTTTGCTTATGCTCTTTCCAAAACCACATGCCAGTCACAGGGCATCCGCACCTCACCATGCCCAAGAGAAAGCTACAGGGTCTGCACACATTTTTTACATATCTGAAAGCTGACCACTATAGAGACATGTTTGCAGGAGTGTGAAGGACAGTTTTCTAGCCAAAGGTCAATGGATACTGAGGTTACTTTTGAGGAGCTATATGATGGTATCAATACTCCAAAAAAACAGTTAAACTAAAGACCTCTAGAACTGGCTTTGTAATGTGGTTTTGTCCTCTTGTTTGGTCTTGGATGGGTCTGAAGTAAAAGAAGTTAAAACTATTTTAAAAATAATAATAGTCCCAGAATGAAGCACACACCAAAGGATCTGGAAAGTTTCCATCTTTGTCCCTCTGGTTTTGTGTTTCTCAGCTGAGGTTGGTCATTCCCAAGTTTCAGGTGCAGAGAAGGCTCCTGCTGCCACAGAGGCCCCTGTGGCTGGCGGTCCCTGTTGCTGGCAGCCCCATCTACACCGGGCAGACCTTTCTGGCAGGGCTCTCTCTCTCTCCAGCAGTACTGCTAGCAATTGATCTGTACCTCCTTGGGCAATGGTAGACAAGTGCTTTGGTTTTAAAAGCAGACCACATCAACCTCCTTCCATTTAAGCCAACTCTGAAAAGGACTTGACTTTTTTCTGTTAAAGGAAGCAACCCCCACAAGAATGATGCTTAGATCTTGTTACAACAGCATGTGGGACTCCCCAGTACTGCCACTCTGGGGGCCAGCTCCCCTAGCACCAACCCCTCCAACAACAGACTTTGTGGAGAGGTCTTTTGGGACTCCATTCTCATATCCAGGATAACTTGGGATGATCCTAGGACCACTTGACTCACATAGCTCAAAGGGGCGGTTCAATCCTCATAAACATGCAACAGCTGTGAAGAATTCACTTTTGCCTACACTGGGGCTCTCCTCTGTTGACATAGTCACAGCTACAGTCACCACCCCAGCCCACACCTACAAGATAAACAGTCATTTCATCACTTCCTCCCCAACACTCTAAGCCCTTGTTTTTCTATGGCAACCACATGTCAGGCAGAGTTCAATGAACATTCATTGTCATGGGCTTGGACCTCTTTGGTACCAAACTCTAACCTACTGAGTCAATCATATAAAAAAAAGTAAGTGAGGGAAATTTAACCGGTCCTGAACCCCAAACAGTGGCCTTTTTAGTGCCACACTCCACTTAAGACAAATGTATTACAGGTTGTTGGATACCTGGCTAGGCAGGTAACAAGATAATGACACCACAGGTGTAGTGCAGGGATGCAGAAGTGGGGAGGTGGGATTTCTCATGGAGGGAGTTATGTTCCCGGAATTCTTGGTTAGAAGAGAAAAAGAATTTTTCAAAGAAAAAGTATTACGAATGAAATCACACATCAAGGTTACAATTCTTTTCTGTTTTAAATACTCTTTTGTAATTTAGCACAAATACATTTTCCTAATAGGGAAAGTACATTTAAAGCTAAGACAAACTTAAAGAAACTTCAGAATACTGTGTATTTGTTAGCTGAGAACTTGTTTTACTAGACAAAGAGCTGACTTCATCAGTCTCTAAGGTGCTGAAATCAACTGAACTTTCACACATTTTAATGGAAAAGAATCAGTAAGTTAACCCTTAGCTGCCTCTACCCGTCTCCCTGTTGAGCAATTGCCTTATGCAGGGTTTAAGCAACTGATGAACTAGATATGCATATGACCATCTGTACTTCCCTCAGAATACCTATCATGACATATTTAACTGCCTGCCTCACCCTACCCCACTAGAATACAAACTTCACAGGAAAAGGACTTTGATTGGCTCACCATTGTGTCCCCTGCTAAGCACACAGTAGGCACTCAAATAGCTGCTGAATGAAGGAATGAGTAAAATGGCTGACTCATAGTAAATTCTAATGAAAGGATTTTTGAAAAAAAATGTCTTTAAAAATATTGGGAGAAGTAACTGATGTCAAATGAACCTTTTAAGCTGGCAAAAGAGAAGTAACTCTTCCCTGGCGAGTGTATTTGCAGTGACCTTGAGCATAGGGAGTCCACATTACATTCTTAGGTTGATGTGTGTGAAAAGTGTCTGAAAATTCTGTACAATGAAGAAGTGATTCCATCTTATAACCACATACTGTATGTAAATGGCACTATTTGACTTATAGAAGTCTCAACGGAAGCTGGCTTCTGGGAAGAATGACCCAGCAGAACTTAAACCACAGTGAAATAAACTTGTGCATTGACAACCCCTGGGACAGGAAACCCCCTAAAATCTTAAAGGTGGTACAGATACCCAGAGCTGAAGGAGGTCGCTCCAGCTCGGATCTTTAGTCAGCTCGTGACCAGGGCTCTCTTGTAGTTCTTGATTTCAAGGTGACAGTGTCACAGGTTAATCAACAATTTGCTTTCATATTCACAGTGGAACACAGGTAACAACAGAATTTTGCATCACTTATTAAAACGCTGGTCAGCTCAAGTACCAATCCCCCAACCCCCCTACACACACCCCTTCCACACAGACACACTCCTTCCCCCACTCGAGGTGGGGGGTGGGGGCTCGCGGAACCGCCGAAGGAGGAGGGTCTGAGGCTGGCAGGCCGGCCAGCGACCCTGGCGTTCTAGGGCCCGGCCCTGTCCTCCACGGGGTTCGGCGGAGAGGTTCCCCACACCTCGGGTGTTTGCAGAGCCTCGGCCGAACTCCGGGAGCAGGGGACGAGGGGCGCTGTCGGGGCGGCGGGGACTCACCTGCAGCAGCACTGCCAGCAGGAAGCACAAGTACATCTGGTAGATGCCCATCTCCCCCACCGCCTGGAACGCCTCCTCCACCTCCATGGCCGGCTGAGCTCGCGCCTCGTCCGGCGCCCTCGGCTCCGGCCCCCGTTCCGGCTCCGGCTCCGGCTCGGACGCGGGCGCCGCGTGGGAGCGCGCGGGGCGGGCGGGGCGGCGCGCGGCTGTGCGCCAGATGCCGGGCCTCTGGCCTCAGCGCTTCCTGTTCTCGAGCTTTTCGGGGACGGATTGGTGCCTGCGCCGCTGGACCCGAGAGGAAGAGGAAGTGGCTCGGAGAAAGGCATCCTTTCGGATGGAGGAATCCGTAGCCGCCATCGCGTCCCACGCAGGCCCCTGCCTCGGGGCGCAGGGGCGCAGGAGCGCGAGAACTGTTGGGGGACCTGGTGGCAGCTCAGCATTATTTGTCCTTTTGTATAAATCAGTTTAATAGGAGAGGTGGGAGGGGGCGTTCTAGATCCTTCGGAGAACAATGCTGTTCAACATTTTCCTCCAATCCTACAAGCCTTGCACATCTGTGAGATGGACTTGCTTGTGGCAATATGGACGGGGTGCAGAGGCAACACAAAAGAGGAAAGATTAGTACGTGAGGAGAATCCGTAGTTCGTGGGCTTGAAAGGTGGAAGATGTGGCAGAGGTCCTTGGTTCCCTACGTTAATCCCCTTGTTCCTCCACCCCCTAACGCTGGTTTCACAGTTGCCTGGTATTCGGTTGTACAGGTCGTGAGGCCCAATACGATATTGGGCGGAAGAAGCAACCAGCTAATGTTTTATTGATGATTTTACATTTAAGAGAGTGAGATAGGCTGGTAGTTTTCTTCTTCCTGACCTTGTCAAGATTTGGCGGCGGGAATTATAGTACAGTAAAATGAGTGGGAAGTGTTGGGTAAAATTCTCCTTGAAACCATCTGGACGTGGCCTGTTTTTCAGAGAAAACCTCTTTAGTAGAGGGGTTTAGGTAGGTATATACCACATATCTTTATGACTTTGTATTCTTGAACTCTGCAAAGCCAGTAGTCAAGACCACCATCACAGCTGCCTGACCCATGCACGTTCACATTGGATTCGAACAGTTGGTAATGAAACACAGGAGCCACAAACTGGTGAACCATAAGCTTTAATTCTAGCTTGCACCCGGCAGGCAAGCAAAAACACACACTGGGCTCCAAAACCCACTCATTCAGTGCTCACAAAGCTACTGATTTATCCGAGTTTCCTAGTGTTGGGCAGATAAAATATGGTATGCTCACTTTGTTAAAGATGGCGCTGCCCACATGGAAGCCCGTCACCCAGGTGATATTATTTACCCTTATGCTTAGGATGGGTGTGGGGAAAAGGCTGTAATGTAAGCAGGCCAGGTTGTTATGGCCTAAGGCTTGGCTTTAAGAGTAAGCTTTTCTCCACACCCTTGACTGATTGGATAATGTAGGGTGGTGCACTCTCTTGAGGAATCCCATTATGCCTCAGATGGGTGGCTTTGTATCAGAGACTTTCTTTACATATAATTGGATTAAAGGTTTGGATTTTCTAGGCTATAAACTGGGGCAGTCTGGGAGCTTGATCTCTCTCTCTCTTGGTTCCTGGGTTCCTGAGGTTAGTATTAGAGAGTAGAGCAGATTAAGGCCACGTGGAGGAGAAGTAGCCAAGATGGCAGAGTGCTGAGGAAGAAGCCAGTTTGTTAAGAGTTTGTGCTGAAGGAGATGGGGAACAGAGGTGAATAAGTCTGGTGAGCTAGAAACCTTTGATTCTAGGAAACTCGGATAAGTCAGTAGCTTTGTGAGCACTGAATGAGTGGGTTTTGGAGCCCAGTGTGTGTTTTTGCTTGCCCGCTGGGTGCAAGCTAGAATTAAAGCTGATGGCTCACCAGTTCTTGGCTCCTGTGTTTCATTGCCATCTGTCCGAATCCAATGTGAACCTGCGTGGGTCAGGCTGCTCTGATGCTGACCTTGGCCACAGCCTTTACACCTAGAATCAAAGGTTTCTAGCTCACCAGACTTATTCACCTCTGTTCCCCATCTCCTCCTGCACAAACTCTGCACAAACTCACTTCTCTTTCAAAACTCTACCATCTTGACTGCTTCTCCTGGCCTCCATGTGGCCTTCATCTGCTCTCCTCTAATACTTCAGGAACCAAGAGAGAGATCAAGCTACTGGTCTCTCCCACTTTATACCGTAGAATCAAAACCTTTAATCCAATTATACAAACAAGGAAGTCTCTGTATAATGGGATTCCTCAGGAGAGTGCACCACCCTACAACATCCAATCAGTCAAGGGTGTGGAGAAGAACTTACTCTTAAAACCAAGCCTTAGGCCTGACCAGGCGGTGGCGCAGTGGATAGAGCGTCAGACTGGGATGCGGAAGACCCAGGTTCGAGACCCCGAGCTTGCCAGCTTGAGCGCGGACCCATCTGGCTTGAGCAAAAGCTCACCAACTTGGACCCAAAGTCGCTGGCTCCAGCAGGGGGTGGCTCGGTCTGCTGAAGGCCCGCGGTCAAGGCACATGTGAGAAAGCAATCAATGAACAACTATGGTGTCGCAATGGCAACGAGAAACTAATGATTGATGCTTCTCACCTCTCTCCGTTCCTGTCTGTGTGTTCCTATCTATCCCTCTGTCTGACTCTCTCTCTGTCCCTGTAAAAAAATAAAAATAAAATAAAACCAAGCCTTAGGCCATAACGACCTGGCCTGCTTACATTACAGACTTTCCCCCACACCCATCCCAAGCATAAGGGCAAATAATATCACCTGGGTGAAGGACTTCCATGTGGGCAGCGCCATCTTTAACAAAGTGAGCATAATATATTTTATCTTCCCAACAAATTCCTTTCGTGTTCTTTTTTTTCTAGAAACACTTCTACTTTAGCTAATTTTTCTTAGTGTTTTGGGGATAAATTTATTCATCTTGTTCTCAGGGTTTTTAAAAACCATTCTCTAGCTATATTTATGCCCCATTTTTTAGTCTTAATATTGTTCATTTTTATTCCATTCTTATCAGTATTGCTAGAGATGTATCTGATTTATGATTATATATTTTAAAGTTTTTAATTTTGTTATTTTTCTAGCTATAGTGTTTGTTTTCTCTTTTATGGATCCTATCAGTTCTTTTCTTTCTTTACTTCTGTTACTCTGTAATTCTCTTACTAGCCAAATGACTTGAAAGTTTAGGCCTGTTGGGCAGACAAAATATAATATGCTCACTTTGTTAAAGATGACACTGCCCACATGGAAGTTCGTTGATATTAATGTGTGTTCTGGAACAGGCTGTGGGCAGGCCAGGTCGTTATAGCCTAAGGCTTAGTTTAAGAGTAAATTCTTCTCCACACCCTTGACTGATTGGATGATGTAGGGTGGTGCACTCTCCTGAGGAATCCCATTATGCCTCAGATGGGTGGCTTTGTATCAGAGACTTTCTTGTCTGTAGATTGGATTAAGGGTTTGGATTTTCTATGCTATAAACTGGGGCAGTCCGGGAGCTAACTCTCTCTCTTGATTCCTGAAGTATTAGAAAGGAGAGCAGATGAAGGCCACATGGAGAGGAGAAGCAGCCAAGATGGCAGAGTGCTGAGGAAGAAGGCAGTTTGAGCAGAGTTTGTGCAGGAGGAGATGGGGAACAAAGGTGAATAAGACTGGTGAGCTAGAAACCTTTGATTCTAGGAAACTCGGATTAAGTCAGTAGCTTTGTGAGCACTGAATGAGTGGGTTTTGGAGCCCAGTGTGTGTTTTTGCTTGCCTGCCGGGTGCAAGCTAGAATTAAAGCTGATGGCTCACCAGTTCTTGGCTCCGTTGTTTCGTTACCAACTGTTTGAATCTAATGTGAACCTGCATTGGCCAGGTGGCTGTGATCCTGACCGTGACTATTGGCTTTACAAGGCCCTTGCCTGGAGAGCTTCAGAGGGCTTATGGATGTCCCAGGGTTGGTCAGCTTGTTTAAGCCTCAGACCCTAAAAATAGCTTGATTCTAGCACTGGCCCCAGACCGGGTTGCCAGGTAGATCCCAGTCAGGCCCCATGTGGGCGTCTGTCTCACTATCTCCCTTCGTTTCACCTAAAAAAGAAAGAAAAAAGGGAGAGGAAGTTTAGCTTACTTGCTTTCAATTTTCTTTTTTTAAGACTAATTATACTTAAGGCTATGCATTTCTCCCTCTTTACTACTTTGCTGTGTCCAACAGGTTTTGTCATGTGGTATTTTGTCTTTAGTTTTAACTGTTCCATGATATGACATCCTCTTTAATGAGCTAATTATCAGTGTACTTTTATTAGTTCCAATTAAAGTTTGTTGTTACTTTTTAACCATCTTTTTATTGTTAATTACTAATTTAAATGCTTTGTGAACAAAGATGATGCTGAATCTTGGAAATTGCATTTTCTTGTAACCTAGTATTCATTACATTTTACGAAAATATTGTGTTGGGAAGATAAAATATGTTATGCTCACTTTGTTAAAGATAGCACTGCCCACATGGAAGTTTGTTGATATTAATGTGTGTTCTGGAACAGGCTGTGGGCAGGCCGGGTCATTATAGCCTAAGGCTTAGTTTTAAGAGTAAGCTCTTCTCCACACCCTTGACTGATTGGATGATGTAGGGTGGTGCACTCTCCTGAGGAATCCCATTGTGCCTCAGATGGGTGGCTTTGTATCAGAGACTTTCTTGTTTGTATAATTGGATTAAAGGTTTTGAATCTATGCTATAAAGTGGGCAGACCAGTAGCTAGTTCTCTCTTGGTTCCTGAGGTATTAGAGAGCAGAGCAGATTAAGGCCACGTGGAGAGGAGAAGCAGCCAAGATGGCAGAGTGCTGAGGAAGAAGGCAGTTTGAGCAGAATTTGTCCAGGAGGAGATGGGAAACAGGTGAATAAGTCGTGAGCTAGAAACCTTTGATTCTAGGAAACTCGGATAAGTCAGTAGCTTTGTGAGCACTGAATGAGTGGGTTTTGGAGCCCAGTGTGTGTTTTTGCTTGCCCTCTGGGTGCAAGCTAGAATTAAAGCTGATGGCTCACCAGTTCTTGGCTCCTGTGTTTCATTACCAACTGTTCGAATCTAATGTGAACCTGCACGGGTCAGGCTGCTGGGATGGTGGCCTCGACTACTGGCTTTACATATTGAAAATACTCTCCATTTGTTTTGGTTTAATGTTCTCTATATATCAAGTCAAGCTTGTTCATTTTATTCATGTAGTCCATATTACTCCTGGATTTTTTTCTGTTAGTAATATCCATTTTAGGTAAATGTATCAGTTTTTATACTATATATATTTTAATAAATGATTATCATTTTTTAGTTTTTATCAAGTTCTTTTTATTTTTGTAGGTACATAAAAGAACCAATTAAACAATTTAATTATTCCTTTTATCGTAATAAATTAGCTCTTTTGTGTCTTAATTTTGTCTAATGTTAATTTTGCTGCATCAAGTGTTTTTGTTTGTTACTTTCTTTGTAATCTTTTTATTTTCATCCTTTTGATTTCATTATGTTCTAGGCCTGTTTTCTGGAAGGGTTTTGTTTTTGTTTTTATCCATTCATTTTGATAGTCTCTGTCTTTTAATAGATGAGTTAAATCCATTTATATTTATTGTGGGTGATATATTTGGAATGATTTCTAACATTTCATTTTTTGTTTACCATCTTCTTTCTTTTTCCTTCCTGGCCATCTATTGGAGTCTTAAAGCCATTTATATACCACCTTCTCTTTTTTGCTACTTTAGGGAGCTACAGATTGTATTATTATTATGTTGATAGTTACTCCTGCATTTTTAACATCCACATAACTCTACACTGTCTCACAATGTTTAGTTATTTAATATATCCATTTTCTTTTCAAGCTCCTAAGTACCTACACAAGATTCCAAAAATGCTTTATCTGAGAAAATTTAAGTGGACATAAAATGTTATGTTCAGGAAAACTTTGTCAGATGACCCATGAAGTGATTATTGTAGTGCCAAAACACTGATGGAAGAGATTTGTGTGAAGTCTTTTAGAAAAACACATCAATTGTTAAAAATTATCCTGCACTTGGAATAATAAGAGAGCAGGACGATGATGGAAGTGTACCCTCCAATGCAGTAATGAAGCATTTAATTCTGTAGGAAATTTACCTGTGTTTGACTTTGCTGTTTACTATAAATTAGAGTCCAGGTATGTGCAGTTAGTGTAAATTTGTAGAATTTTGTTTGGTAGAGATAAATGATTATGTTCGGTAGGAAAGAATATTATTTCATCGCCATATAAAACATTAACTCATTTTTAATCTAATCTAGTGTATGGCCAGTAGTTGCAGCCGTTGTGACCATTCACATGCAGGTTCTTATTGGATTTGGGCAGGCAGTAAAGAAACAGTGGAGCCAAAGAATGGTGGGCCATTCCTTTATTAAAGTCTTACACTGGCCGACAAGCAAACACTCAGGACTCCAAAGCCCTGACACATTCACTGGTCCCACAACCAGGAGAATCTTCTCTAGTTTCTCCTAGAATCAAAGGCCCCAGCAGTCTCAGTGGAGCTCGCAAAAGCCTCCCACCTCTGGTTCCCCATCTGCACACCTCTCTCTCTACACAAACTGACTTCTTCCTCATCACTCTGCATTCTCTCTGCTCTCTCACTCTGTAAACATGGATTCTGTCTTCCTCTGTTTTTTTCTTTTTCAAAACTTTCTGGTGTGAAGACCTCTCCTCCAGCAAGCATTAGCAAGACAACTGCCCTTCCCAAGCAGGAAAGTAATCTGTAGTTTCACAGACCACATATATGTGGTGCTGCCAAGGCCATTTTCTAACAATAAAAGTGAGCAAACTCAAAATATACAAATTTTACAAATTCATTTGCCCAACATCTAGCAATCTTATTTTAACATTCTGGGTTGTTTTTCCCCCTAGAAATAACCAGTTCCTCAAATGTTCTTTGAATAATCTTTCCCATCCTACTAGTTCCCTCATTAATGAAAATAAAATGTTCATTCTATATTGGTAAAAGAGTCATATTTTTAACTTTTGAAAAAAAATTTTGACATCATGATGTGCAGGAGTAAAATAATATATAAATTAATATTTTATATGATATATAGCTAAGTTAAATTGTTAGTTAGAAATGGGATTATTTCATCTTACTCCCTAAAAGTTCATATATTTTAAATGGGCCCCAAACTCTTCCTTTTAGCATATATGTCCCAATATAAAGGAGTTGGTATTGGGAGAACAGAAAGTACTACCCAGAAACTGTCAGAAATGAGGTGTGAGGGGTGGACAGAGACCAGGTCTGCGGTGTTCATGAGTTTGAACTTTTTCCTACAGGTGATGGGGAACCACGGAAGTATTTTGGTCTGGAGGAGTGAGACACTGTTGGTAATGGTCCAGGTAGGCCTCGGACTCAGTGAGAGCTTGAGGTCTTAACCAGAAAGTGAAACAGATGGAGAAATGAAGTAAAATTTAAGATAAAAATCTGCAAAAATTGTTAGTAATTACATTTTTCAGAGGCAAAAGAGAAATCAAGAATGCTGGAAAAATGGAAGTACTATTGACTGAGATAGGGATCATAGAAGGTGTAGTAGGTTGGTGATGGTAAGTTGAAGGGCCTAGATAGAATAGTGGAGCTGAGAAGCATTGCTTATTTAAATGGTCGCTACCCCTTTAAGATGCCTGAAAAATTAATCCTGGGGAATCCTCTGCTGCCCTTCCCCCCCTTAACCCACCCAGGCCCAGATGGATTTCCTTGCCCTAATTTATAGTCTTTGCCAGAGCTTCTGAGCATGCGCTGAAGGAAAAGCTGGGCTAATTAAAGCTCTCTTGAGGCTGAGGTCTTGCATCTGTGGCTCTTAGCAGAGTTCCATTTTGAAAACATATTTTCCTCATCTCACCTTTCTTTTCTTATCTTTTTTTTCCCTTAAATCCTTTTCTACCATAATTCCATAGTGCCTGTATCTTTCTTTCACAACTCAGGAGTGATGAACATCCGGAGTTTCTTAAATAATAAAAAAATAATGTTTAGAATAGGATATCTATCCAATACACACTTTTTGAGCTATGAGAAGAAAAAAGGTTAACTTTACCTGGTGAATTACACAAAACTTTGAAGCAAATAAACTCAATCATGATCCTTTTATCATAAAACCAGCCCACCTAACCACTGTGTCATGTCTTTTGCTTCTTCAGTAATTTAGTGTCCCTAAAGTCTACTGAAATTTGGTGTGCAAGATTATAGACTTTGTGTATGTTAAGTGTGATATCAAATCCTTGGGAATCAGTGTTGTATACCATCCTAAATGCACCCACACTTACTGTCCTTTTTAAAAATATGAAGAATATTTTCCTTCTGCATAAACCTCCATGCTGAGATAACCCTTGATTATTAGGATGTCACAGCAATGTGCCTTCATAAAGTGACAAAGTCCAGGCACCTCTGTCAACCTTAAGTTGATAAGCACAGAAAATATGAAAGGAATAACCAGATCACAAGGAAGCCAGATTTGGGGGTTCATGTCTGGAAGGCAGGAGCAAGAAGACAAAGGGAAGAGAAGCAAAAAGAAAATGGATTTAGCAGTGAGGTGGGCATGTGTCTGTCATCTGGCCACTCAAACCAGCAACCATTCAAAAACCATCTTTACATGGGTAAAATACATGTCCTAAAATAGATCTAAATTTGTGGAGAGATAGGCCATTTTTATGTCTCAAACCTTTAGAGTATGAATAGAGGGAGGTCTAAAAATCGTGAGCCACAATAGAGGGATAGAAAATATGAGGGAAATTAGCCATTAACTATGTTGAATTTAGATTGTAGATTGTTTTGCTTGCTAAGAGTCCAATTTCACATGTTGTCCCAAGAGGCACTGAGCTTAGATAATAGGACATTCATTTAATTTAACAGATTCATTCTTGAGTGCCCAACTTTAATAAAAACATCAGTGGTATTGTTGTTGCTGTTACTGCTGCTGTTGCTTACATGGGACAGTAATACAGGCTGAAATGGTGAATTTGCTGCACTCATAGGGTCAATAAATTGTCTGTGATTCAATAGGGTGGTTGAAAATGTGCTCTACAGAAAGACAAATGCCTCAAAATTCCCCAGGATTAAAATCTGGATGCTACAGGAACTGCCTGAACCCTTCAGTTGGTTGAGGATTGCACAAAGATAATAATAACCTGCATATCAAAAGTCTTAGCCCCAACTAGGTTTTAATTAAAACCGCCATTTACGTTGCTTTCAAGAAATAGGAAACCAAAGTCGATGTCAGAGAATCAAGCTTGATACACTTACCCTACTCAGTATCAAAAAGAAAGGTCACCATTCCTAAACCATTCTGAAATTCCTAAGTATTAAAATCCTTTCAACAAATGTTTGCTGAATGGATTTACTAGCTATACTGGTGTTATTCTAGGTGAGAGGAACACAGCATTGAACCAGCAAAGCCTGTCGCTCTCCCTAGTGGTGCCTGCATTCTGGAGAACTCCCTTCTTGGCTGCAGTATTGGATGGAACCCGTGGGGAAAGAGGCAGGAGAAGTAGAAGGAGTTGTTGACTCTGAAAATTGCACACTTGCTGCTCTGATATCTGATCATGAATTCAACCCCAAATCAAAGTGTAACACCATGAAACAAGTAGATTAGATTATAAAGTAGTTTTTATAATTTGTTAAGTCTTTTTCAGTCTAAGGGCCCTGGTCCCTGTGTTTATCTCTAAGAAGAATGTAGGCAAATCTTACCTCTTTTCAGTGAAAGTCACTTAGTAGAAAGTTAATATTCACATATTCACAAAGAGAATTTGCATGATTTTCAGAACTAAATCAATTCCTAATTTACTGGCACACAACTATTTGAGCTGAAAAATCATATTGAATTTTAAACAATATAAACTCATCTTCTTCATCAATCTTCATTTGCATGAGAAAAGTATCTTATTCTCAGCCAAACAGCAAATCAAAGCCTCCTGTCAATTTTGTTTTAGCACAAGATTGTGAATATTCCCTTTCATTTTCCTCTCCTGCCTGGGCTGAGATTCTTCCTTCAACCTTTTTTGAGTCACAGGACCTTTTGCAAATCTAATGAAAGTTAATGGTTTATCTCAGGAAAATGAGGGAACTGGAGAAAGTGTACTCACATCCACACACATTATGAAGAGCATTTTTTAAAAATCGTTGAGTTCAACCCCCATATTATAAAAATGATAGATTAACGCTACAGGAGGTTAGATAATAAATTTACTTGAAAGACACACAGTTGACAGAGCAGTACATATAACCAAGTTCTCAAAAATTTGTAGGTTATTTTATTTGTCTGGTTGGTTGGTTGGTTGGTTGGTTGGGTTGGTTAGTTGGTTGGTTGGTCGGCTTTACTATCTGAGACCACTCTCAGGCACAGGCCCTATCTCCAAAACATTTTTTCTTACCTGGTAATATTAACATAAAACAACATTATCTCTGTAACACATTTGCACACTGTTACCTTTGTAAACAATAAATAGGTCTTCAGATCTACAATTTTAAGGTTGGGACTTTAGCTGAATAGGGCTCTCCCCTCCCTGTCTCCCAAGCCAGGCACTCTAGCTGGAATGTATAAGTCAGCCACGTGGCTACAATCACAGACACATGAAGAAAGAGTTCTCATCTGTTGTGTTTGGAGCTGAAGAATGGAATTGTGTTGCTTTCCTTTGTAGGTTACTCCTTACTCTACAGCCATTCTGCCTTTGACCTGAAAACAGCCACAGAACTCCTGCACCATTAGGCATATTTCTTGTTGAGCTGTGAAAGTGTAAACATATGGCTAATTACAATCTACACCTTCTTAAGTGCTATAAATATCTACTAAAGGCTGTTTTGTCTCTTTGGTTTACTATTCTAGCACTTTTTGCAGACAAAGCAGTAAACGGTTTTTTGGAGGTAAGGTAGGTATCTTTTGATTTCGAACAATGATGGGAGAAGATGTTCTTTTGATGGGTTAATGTATTCTCAGCCTGGTCTGTTAAATGACTGTCATTGCCATTACAGTGTCCTGGGGACCAGCTTTTCTTTTCTTCCGTCTACCTCCCATGTGGAGACATGTTTATGGAGAGGATAAAATGAAAAACTAAGGTAAATGAAAGAAAATGAGATTTTAGGAGCAAAATGTCTATGGCCTAAAATACATTCATACAAATGAGAATAAACATATTTGAGTTGTTCTGTGTTTATGTTTTTATTTTATTTATTTATTTATTTTTTTGTTTTGTTGTCAGATTCTTTTTATTCTCTTTTTTTAAAAATTTATTCATTTTAGAGAGGAGGCACAGAGTGAGTGAGAGAGAGAGAGAGAGAGAGAGAGAAAGGGGGGAGGAGCTGGAAGCATCAACTCCCATATGTGCCTTGACCAGACCAGTGCAAGGTTTTGAACTGGCGACCTCAGTGTTCCCAGGTCGACGCTTTATCCACTGCGCCACCACAGGTCAGGCTATGTTTTTCTTTTTAACACTGCTCTTTTCAGCTGTGTGTGGTTCTGTGAGCTAAAAATGTGCTCTTTTGCAAGGAGATGGGTGTCTCTTGAAACAACATATAGTGGAAAGATATTTCTTTTAAGTTAATTTAGTTTTTAATTTGTTGAATGTTAAATACAGCTGGTAACCAGACATCACGAAAGCAGAGAAGTTCTCTCTCTAGTGAAGTGGCTTGCACAGGGAGCCGATGTTCTGGCTGTGATGTTCTGCTTGAAGCTGGATAGGACTCTCTTCTGTCCCTGACAACAGGTGACCCGCTGGCACCCAGTGTAAGCACAACAGCATGGTGCACTCACCTGAGACTCATGTTTCTATTTTCTTTTATCGGGGAAACAGCTTAAAACACAATCTCTAATTCCCTCACTGGCGCGGGCAGTGCAGATATAAATGAGTTTTCAGTTAACAGTTCTGAGTAAAAATATGTGCAATCATTTAGAATTTTACATTTTAAGCTTGGTAGTAGTGTTTCAGGAGTGAAAGTGATGAATGAACTAAAATAGTGTGAGCCCCATGAGTTCTTCCCCACATGAACAAACTTTAAAAAGCTAATAATATGGAGATTTCAAATTTGAGAATTCCATTTTGAGACCAGGTTATGTCAGATGAGTATCTTCAGGAGAGACCTTTTTTTCTTCCTTGAGGAGGATGCAGACCTACATGAGATGACTTCTCCTTTTACCCTAAATTGCTTGATTTGACTGAGACTCAACATAGCCATGATGAAGACTTTCACAAACATTTCAAATAAGCCTCTGAACTTCAATGTTTTCTTTTTAATTAATATTTCTTTTATAACTTTAAAGATACCTTAAAATCAAAGGATGGTTAAACAGATGCGGGACTGGGGGTGGGGTGCAGATAACATGGCCAGGAATTTTGAGGGTGCTGCCACAAGAAGGCTTAGGACAGACCTTAGATTCAGATGGGCCAACAGGCAGGTCGACCTGAGACACCAGCCAGTCCTGGAAAACATGCTGCCTGGTCACCCCTTCAGTCCTAGCCTGCTGCTCCAAATGCAGAGACCTAGAAATCCTGTTCTCTCCACAAACCATGTCAGTAAGGACAGAGTAAATCTAGCGTTCTTTCACAGTCATACCTCCCCTCCTTACTACTCCCAGCTCCTGTCAAGGTCATTTTAAGCTTTCTTTAATATTATACATAACTGCCTGACCAGGCGGTAGCACAGTGGATAGAGCGTCGGACTGGGATGTGGAGGACCCAGGTTCGAGACACCAAGGTTGCCAGCTTGAGTGTGGGCTCATCTGGTTTGAGCAAAAGCTCACCAGCTTGAACCCAAGGTCGCTGGCTCGAGCAAGGAGTCACTCGGTCTGCTGTAGCCCCCGGTCAAGGCACATATGAGAAATCAATCAATGAACAACTAAGGAACCACAATGAAGAATTGATGTTTCTCATCTCTCTCCCTTCCTGTCTGTCTGTCCCTCTCTCTGTCTCTGCCACAAAAAAAAAAGAAAGATTATACATAATATATAAAGGTCTCAAGACAATATTAAAATATGTCCATTCAGGGAAACAAAAGTACAAAGGTACATGAAACAATCTTATAGAAAAGAGCCTGCAGGGCTGGTTGTAGCTTTTTGGGAATTGGTGCGGCGGAGGGCTTACTAAAAAATAACTTTTACTATAGTTCTTGTTTATATCTTCCATTTCTCATTATATTCATTTTCCCTTTAAATACATGAGCATATTTACAATAACCTTTGATGTGTTTGTATGCTAATCTGCTAATTCTGTTATCTCTTCATTTCTGGGTTTATTTCTGTAGACTGATTTTTTTTTGGTTATAGATATCAATTTCCTGCTTCTCATATTTAGTAATTTCTTGCTGATTGCTAGAAATTGTGGGTTTTTATTATTGAGCACCAGATTTTGTTGTCTGAGTGTAAGAGTGTTAGAGTTTATTCTAGCAGACAGTTTATTTGTACATGCACTTGACCTTTGAATCTTGTTCTTAAACTTTGTTGAAGTGGGTTTGGAGCAGTTTTAACCTGAGGGTTTAGTGTTCCTACAAAGGCACGGCTCTTCTGAAGTGCTTTGTCCCTGCCCCATTGTAGACTTGTCACACTTGTCTTTTATATATTCAGGAATGGCTCTTTCTGAGATCACCAATCACATACAAGTCCAAAGGATACTTTTCAGTTGTCATTTTACTTGATCTGTTGGAGGTGGCATTTAGCATTGCTAACCACCCACACCTTCTTGAGATACTCTTTTTTGGAGACTTCTCGCTCATGACACATCCTTATTTTCCTTTTACCTCCATGCCTATTTTGCTCTTTCTCCTTCCACCCTGTGAATATTCCTTGAGTTGTTTTCCCCATCCTTCTTCTTATTTTACTCTACACTCTTTCTCCAGGGGATCTCCTGCTGTGCCAGGGCTTCCATTATCATCTATTTTATACTGAAAAAAAGGTGTGTATGTGTGTGTGTGTGTGTATGTATGTACATGCACACACTCAATCCCAGACCTCTTCCAAGCTTCAGACTCCCCCATGACCAACCACTTCTTCAATATATCTTCTTGGATACTTCAAATACATCATGTTCTAAGGAGACCTCATGATTCCAGCCCACTGCCCTACACTTGCACCTCTTCCAAAGTTCCGGTCTCATTGAAAGGCACAGTCTAGTTTCTGATCCAAAAAATCTAGAAGTCATTCTTGAATCCTCACTCCCAATGAATATGAATCATCATATACAGTGTTTTCCTTCAAAGTGTCTCTTGAATGTGTCGCCAAGATCCAACAAGAAACTGTTGATCCTGCATCCTAAGCACAGTTTAGAGCGGAAGGAAGACATGTGACATGCTGATGTAGGAGCACAAAGACAGCTTCAGAATGTTGTGAACAGCCAGAATGCCTTGAACAAGCAGAATATTTTCTATATTCTTAGAGAACAGGTTGGATAAGGATCAGTGAACCTGGGGAGGCATCAGGGTGAAATAGGGGACGCCACAGAAACCTGGAGAACCTCTGACCAAAGGTCAGATGGACCAAGGATGTATCCATAAATTCTGGGGTAGATCAAAGAGGCCAGACTGATCACCCTACATTCACCTTGTACAAGATCTCAGCATCTCATTCCCCAAATTCAGATTAATACCAAGGAAGGTGTGGAGAGCTCCCCAAATTGATTAAAATCAAATTTCTAACATTCAGAAGAAAGGGGGCTTTAAACTGAAATTCACTTATATAAATATCCCTTCTTTGGGATACCCAGGACATGAATTAATAAAGATTTGATATTTGACCTAAATTGTGAACAAGTGTAAATGCAAAGATTAAGTGGGTTCTGCAATTAGGGAACCTCCATCCCTACCAACCTCACCCAAGTCAAGATCATGATCAGTCACACATCTTGCCTCAACACTAGTAATCACCTCCTAAATGTTCTCACACTTAAACACCTATTTACTTCCAATGCCATTCTCCACACCAACAGAGGAGTGATCTTTTTAAAATGCAAACTTTATCCTATCACTCCTCTGTTTATAATCTGTTAACTGCTTCTCTTTGTTTTAGAGTTCAAATTCACTTATCAGGTCATCTGAGGCCCTGTGCTATCTGGTCAGTTACCTTCTAGTCTTCACACCTTCATCTCATTTAATTCTTTGTGCACTGGACTTCTTTCAGCTCCAGCTTATTCCATAGGTCTCCTTCTGCCTGGAATACTCCTCTTCAGTCCCTTCAACACATACCAACTCGGCCAACTCCTGTTCATCCTTCATTTCCTTGCTCAAGTGCCACGTCCTCCCTGATACCATCTTTCCTTGTCCAGATAAGTCTGGGTCCTCTTGGTAGCCACTCTCTTTTGCCCCCTTGTCATTTTACCTCATAGCACTTCATCACCACTGGGTTCCACGAGGGCAGGGCCAGGGTCTTTCCTAGCCTCAATGCCCAGGACACAATGCCCCTGAAATGGGGCTGTCTAGCACAAAGGGGGCATGCAATAAATGCTGAATGAAGGAAAGGTGTCCAGAACATTAACTCCCATCAAAGTGGTCCATGACAATGGTTTAAAGTGCATCATGCAAGGTGGAGGACACCCAGACTAAATTACCAAATGTAAAGGAGTGCATTTCTACTGGTAAAGCTCCAGTTATTGGCATATTTCTTGCATTTTAGATTATTATTATTTATTCATTTTAGAGAGGAGAGAAAAGGAGAATGAAGGGGGGAGGGAAGAGCAGGAAGCATTAGCTCCCATATGTGCCTTGACCAGGAAACCCAGGGTTTCAAACCAGCAACCTCAGCGTTCCAGGTTGATGCTTTATACACTGCGTATTGGCATATTTCTTAGCTAGAAGCTTTCCAGGTTCTGACACTCCAGGCTGTCTATTTGGAGAAAAGGGAAGAGAGACGTCTGCCATTACTCTTGAATCCTTAGGTCATCTGCCCGCTCCTTGTCTCTCTGACTTCATCTTGTTTCTTCTCTCCCCCAACCCCAGATGCTCCACACAGAGGGGCCCTGTTTTCATCCCTGGAGCACACTGAGCTCTTTCCCACTTGGGTCCTCTGCATGCTGTTCCTCTCTGTGGGGTGCTCTCTTCACCCCCACCTTGCTCTTTATAAGGTGAGCTTCCTTACAACACAAATGCCACTTCCCAAGAGAGGCCAGCTCTGTTACTTCCTGCTATGGCACTCTCTGTCTCGTCATAGCATTTAGCCACACTCAGTAATTTTGTGCATTTATTTATTTACTTGCTTTAGTTTTCTCCTTTACTAATGATTTACAAATGAAGACAGGGATCATACCTGTCTTGTTCACTGTGTTTTGCTTGATCTAGCCAGTGCCTAGGGCATGGTTGGTACTCAAAAAGTATTTGTTGAGTAAATGAATTAATGTTTATAATAAACCATGAGCTGATAGTTCTATTTCTTAACAAACATATTATACATAGCTTAACAAGAAATATTGGAATGTCTTGGAACGTTATGGGGGCTTGGTAAGTCAGACATAAAATTAAATCTGAAGTTGTACCTGGATGGATTGCTAAACTAGAGGTGAAGGGATATTGGGAAGTCAGAAGGGGGGACAAGGGGATGGAGAACTCAAGGCGAGAGAGTGTGATGAAAGGTAAGGAAAGGAAAGGTGAGGAAGAAAATGCCATGCCATTTATAGTACTTAACCCCCTAATTTGTGTTCTCCCAAGACCTTTATCTTAGAGAGCTCTATTTTCCATGTTTTAAAGCTAATATGATTGAAGGGAGAAAAGTATTCAGCCTCTAGATTAATTTTGGCATATCATTGGCATCCTGTCCTAGTTTATTATTTATTTAGTTAGTTATTTGCTGCCATAATAAATTGCCACAAACATAGTGGCTGAAAACATCAACGTAGAGAGAAATGTACTCTGTTACAATTCTACAGTCCACAAGTCTGAAACATGTCAGCAGGGTTCGTTTCTGCTGGAGGCTCCAGAAGAGAAGCCGTTCCCGGCCTCTTCCAGTTTCAGGTGGCTGCCGACATTCCTTGGCTTGTGTTATACCTCTCCCTGGCCTCTTCTATAGTCAAGTCACCCTCTTCCTCCCTCTTGTAAGGACTTTGGGATTACATTTAGGGCCTGCCTGGATAATACATGATAATCTTCCTGCATCCAGGCTAATCTTTCTATATCAGGACCCTTAAACTCATCTGTAAAATTCTTTTTGTGATGTAAAGGGGCATTCACAGGTTCCAGGGATTAGGATGTGGGTATCTTTGAGGCTCATTACTCAGCCTATCATGGGCCCATCTCAAATGTGAATGCCTATTATACTGTCTCTTAAAAAGAAAAGTTTTTTTTTGGTTTTGGTTTGGTTTATTTTTGTCACATTAATGGGTTCTTTATAATTTTTTTCTTTAAGAGCTCTAGGAATTTTTAATGCTAACCAAACTTCAGCTCTAAGTGTAGTGCCTCTCATTTTTCTTAGACAAAAACTTTGTTTTCACAAGAAAGAGTGTGTCATAAGCTAACTAAACAACTCTAGTTGTTTCATATCAGATGTCTCTTCTGAAAGTCCCTTCTGTGAAACTAAAGTTAAATAAATATTGATCTGATTCAAGTTTTTTAGAGACGTCAAAAATAAAACTTGTAGAGACTTCTGTGAGGCAAAGAGCTGAGCAACATGGTTTTATAAAAATATTTTATTTATTGATTTTAGATAAAGAGGAAGTGAGAGAGACAGACAGACAGACAGAAACATCAATCTGTTCCTGTATGTGCCTTGAGTGGGGACTGAACTGACAACCTCTGTGCTTTGGGAAGTCGCTCCAACTAACTGAGCTATATCTGTCCAGGATCTGAATAATATGTTTTAATATGTTTCTGATCTTAACAGATCTACACCTGTGGACACAGATGGAGAAATTCACTATAGGGAATTTTCTGTTTTTCTGCTTTGACTCAACAGAACTAGTGCTTGAAAATCAACTTAAATGGAGTTTGCCTTTAGGTCACTATCTCGCAACCCTGAAAACCTGTTAAATTTCATATCCCCAAGGGAAAGTAAAGTTACTCTTAAGGAAAGAACTTTAATGACCACTCCCAGAAGGCATAAAATTTGAGAGCCTGAGTCCAGAGCCTGAAGCTGCTCTTTGAAGGAGACCTTAGATCCTAGAAAGAAGGCCAGCCTCCTCAGTGCAGTTGCCATGGATGCGAATTAGTTACTTTCAGCCCAGTGCTGCCCAAACATTATATTTAAATATATAACTTAAGTTTTTAGTAGCTACATTAAAAATAGCACAAAGAACAGTGAAATTAATTTTAATGACAGTTTATTTAAACCAATATATGAAAAATATAATTTTAACATGAGTAAATAAATAATGATTGAGAACTTTTACATTCTTTAAAATTTTTCCATATTAAATCTTGACGTGGGTGTATATTTTATAACTCTAGTGCATCTCTGTTTGGGCCAGTCACATTTTGAGTGCTAAGTAGCCAAATGTGACTAGCAGCTACTGTAGCACTTATAGCCTTTTTGGTGACTAACAAAACTTGACTAGGTCCAAAGTGAGTCTTCAAAATCATTGATACACTTTTTTACACCTTTATAAGCTTACTGGCTTTGTTGTATCTTACTTATTAGATTTCTTCTTAGCTATAAATCTTTGTTTTCATTTTCTTCAATGAGAAACAGGGATGTCATAGAAGTGAAAGAGATTAATGAACTTCCCCAGCTGCCAAATAACAAAATCAAGTGAGAAAAAACAACAAAACAAGGGAGAAAAACAATAACCATAAGAAAAGGCCTTAATGGTTTAAGAAAATAATTCAGAAGAATAAAAATGCAATAGAAGGTGTAACTTTTGACTCTTTAGTATGATTTCCAACTCTGTTGAAACCCTTGTCCTCTTTGTCTACTAGATCCCTTAGTATATTAATCATAGTTATTTAAAGTCCTTGTCTGATAGTTTGAACAGCTGGATCTTCTCTAAATCAGGCTCTCTGATGTTTTATGTCATGACAATATTTTCTCCCATGATATTTGTATTGTCTTATAATTTTTGACTAAATGCTGGTCATTGTGTGTAAAGGCACAGCTGAGACTGAGATAAATAGTATTTATGTATAGAATTAGGTATCCTTCTTTTCTGACAGGCCATAAGTATGCAGGGCTAAGTTAATCTACTTAGGATTTTAGCTGAATTTGGTACCTTCAGTGTACCACTGGATTTCTGTTCAATAAAGGAAGTCTAAACAAAGGCAATTAAAAAGTGATAAATTGGGAGAAGATATTTCCAATATACAACACTAGGAAGTGCTATATATCTAAAATATAGAAGAAACAACTTCATAGTAATAAAAACAACAACACAGGAAACCCAGTAGAAAAATAGGCAAAATAAAAGTATAGATAATTCTCAGAGGAGGCCATTAGAACAGCTAACAAGTATATAGAGACATAATCTCACTCTCCATAGAAATGAAAATTAAGATACCACTTTTCACCAATCAGATGGGAAAAAGTAAAAAGTCTGATGACACTGAATGTTGACAAAGTTTGGGGAAGCAAGAGTCCTCATGTGCTGCCAGCACATGGGCAAACTTGTGGGCAGGTGACCAACATTCAGGGACATTAGGCAAGTAACCCATTCTTGAGTATGCCTTTGAGAAATTCTTGCATAGGACCCAAAAAGGAACATTCCCAGCACATATTGGGCTCTAAATAAATGCATATTGATTGAAAGTGTTTTTGGTAAGTGGAGTTGAGGCAACCCAATCATTCATTGCGAGGGATGCCTTTGATAATAGATAACATTAGTTAAATTATTGCAGTGTGTCAGGATGTCTATTGAAATGCCACGTGTATATTCACATAGTTAGCCTCAGAACAATGCTTTAAGATGTTTATTTCATGTAGAAGAGATAAGGCCAGATTAAGGCAGAGGTCATGCCAACAATAAGAAGGCAGGGCTGGGTTTGAACCCAGGCATCTGGCTGCAGCAGCCAAGTATTAAACCACCTGTGACAAAGGGCTGGCTGCCTTCTGTACTGTGTTTTTTTCTGGAGACTTGTCCTTTGGTCTGACCATTGCCACCTTCCCGGCCAGTCATTTCTGTTATGGACCTTCTTTTCCTCTTCAAGAGAAGACAGTTTCTTGTCTAACAGATAGAAACACACCTTGACTGGGCTCTGAATAATTCTTCCCCTTCCAGTGAGTGAAAGGGTGTGCTTCTGGATCTTCCAAGTCTTTAAGGCCCTATAGTGAGGAGCTGGGACCTCAAGCAGCCTCTTTTCTAGTCTTCTTGAGGTTCACTTCAAATAGCCTGAGACAATAAGGTGGGTCTTTCCTGTAGGTCCCTTTCCCCTGCAGTGCAGACACATGCAGTCCTAAGAGGTGTGTCTTCATCTGCCGGCCAGCTTTAGACCATATGAGTACCATTTGTGGCATGGGACTATGATACAGTGTGCCCCTCAGAAGTGACTTAGGTCTGACCTGCGCTAAGAGACCCGACTACTAACTAACCTTTGAAATTGTTTTTCTTATTTTTATAAAATTTTCTATCTTCTCCTAATTTATATATTCATTGTCTCTTTTAAGCTGGTCAGTATGTTTCCCCTTGTGCACCATTCTTAAACTGCCTGCCACAGGGTATCAGATGACCCATCTTGGTAAAACTGTCCTTGAAGAAGAAGTGACAAGGTTCTCAGCCAGACACTGAAGGAATGCATAAGCTCGGGGCACACTACTTTCATATTTAAATTCAGCCCTGGCTGGATGTCTCAATTGGTTAGAGTGTCATTCCAATACACAAAGGTTGTGGGTTCCATCCCTGGTCAGGGCACATAAAGAAACAGACCGATGTTTCTGTCTGTCTCTCTCTCTGAAATCAATAAGTAAAATTTTAAAAAAACCAAATTTTTGAATCCAAATGTTTTTTGAATCATTAAGTACCACCCACTGTGGCCTGTGCTGTGCTGTACTTCTCAGTGCATCCTCAGGACCACCCAATGAGCTGGGTGAAAGTGTCCCCATTACACAGACACAATCTTGGTGCCAGTGAGGGCCTGACTAAAGGTCAAACAATTAGAACAATGCAGAGCTGGCCTCAAGCCTGGGTCTGTCAGGACAACTTCCACCAAGTACTCGTCATTTTGTTGAGGCTGATTTGTTTGCTCTAAATTGCCAATTAATTAACCTCTACTTAAATGGTATTTGATTTCCATTTTTTGTTTCTAAGAACAAGTTATCTATAATTTGAAGCACTGTCTGACTTTAGATGATTCAGTGGCCTAGTAGAGATTAATTAGCAAGTGGATATTTCCTCCTAGGAAAAAGAAATCACTTTATAACAAACTATCACAATTCAGTTCTTTTCAAGTAAAGCTCTGCTTCCACCAGTTTGGCAGTTCTGTCTGGAGGAGGAGGCTTTCCTTGGAGCAGGTTTGTTTACTGATTCAGCAAACACTACCTAATGTACCATATGCCAGGCACGATTGTGGACCCTTCACTAATATAACTCACTTAGTCCTCCAGCTGAAATTAATAATTTCATCTGCATCTGACAGATGAGGACACTAAGGTTCAGCAAGATATATTTGTAAGAAGCACAATCAAGATTTGAACCCTAGAAGTCTGTGTCTGGAGTCCAAAGGTATAAGCACTACACCACAGTTACTTCTTTGCCTACTCATGTTCTGTGCTGGGCCAAGAAAAGTAAAACAACAGCACAGAGAGGGGTAGCACAGGGAGAAACCAGCAGAGCCTTCTCTGTGGCAGCTAAGAAGAAGGCTCCAGGTGTGTGTGTTTAGAGCACCTTAGAGAGAATGCTAAATCAGAAAAAAAATATCTTTCATAAGGAAGTGGACTGATGTGTTTCGTTCATAGTCACGAAATGGAAAGAGAAAAAAAGAATTGCAATTTGCTTCTGCTTCTAGAGTTCATAGATAAAAAATACTCTCAGTTCTGCCTTAATCCCCAGAGGGGAGCAGTGGGGTCATAAATGTGGGGTATCAGCACAACATATTCAGGTTTTGCCCTTCAGAGTCAGTTCTGATGTTTGTGGGTTATCACAACTTTTTGCTCTCCACTTCAATATTCTCTTAGTTCCAGCCTTTAAATTAGTTAGTTCGAAAGAGGAAGAATGCGGTAAAACTAAAAAGATGAAGGACAGATTAGTTCACAGATTTCCTTTTTAAAGGTTGATGAGAAAGAGCATTTCAGACAGGATCACATGATTGTAAGAAACAGAAATCTACCAGTTTCCTGGAAAACCCAAAAGATCTTGGAAGCTCCAAGGCTGGGTCTCTCTCTTACCATCTCTGCTTCTCTCCTCTCTCCCTCTGCCCACCCCTCTTTTCTCTTTCTTGGTGTCTTTGTTTCTCTCTGCATCCCTATCTGTCCTCATCGCTCCTCCAATCACTTCCTGTCCTCTATTTTATAGACCAGGGCTCCTCAAACTACAGGCTGCAGGCCACATGCAGCCCCCTGAGGCCGTTTATCAGGCCCCGCTGCACTTCCAGAAGGGGCACCTCTTTCATTGGTGGTCAGTGAGAGGCGCACAGGATGCATCCGCACCCATAGTTTCCATTGAAATACTGGTCAATTTTTTGATTTAAATTTACTTGTTCTTTATTTTAAATATTGTATTTGTTCCCATTTTGTTTTTTTTACTTTAAAATAAGATATGTGCAGTGTGCATAGGAATTTGTTCATAGTTTTTTTAAATATATGTATATATTTTATTATTATTAATTCTAATGGGGTGACACCAATAAATCAGGGTACATATGTACAATGAAAACATCTCCAGGTTATCTTATCATTCAATTGTGTTGCATACCCATCACCAAAAGTCAAATTGTCCTCTGTCACCTTCAATCTGGTTTTCCCTGTGTCCCTCCCCTCCTCCCTATCCCACTCTTCCCTCCCTCCCCCCATCCCATAACCACCACTCGATTGTCCATGTCTCATATTCTCACTTTTATGTCCCACCTATGTATGAAATCATGCTGTTCTCAGTTTTTCTTTTTTTCTGATTTACTTATTTCACTCCGTATAATGTTATCAAGGTCCATCCATTTTGTTATAAATGATCCGATGTCATCGTTTCTTATGGCTGAGTAGTTTTCCATAGTATATATGTACCATAGCTTTTTAATCCACTGGTCTTCTGACGGACACTTGGGCTGGTTCCAGATCTTCGCTATTGTGAACAATGCTGCCACGAACATGGGGGCGCATTTCTTCTTTTCGAACAGTGCTATGGTGTTCTTAGGGTATATTCCTAAAAGTGGAATAGCTGGGTCAAAAGGCAGTTCGATTTTTAATTTTCTGAGGAATCTCCAAACTGTTTTCCACAGTGGCTGCACGAGTCTGCATTCCCACCAGCAGTGCAGAAGGGTTCCCTTTTCTCCACATCCTCGCCAGCACTTATTCTGTGTTGTTTTGCTGATAAGTGCCATTCTGACTGGTGTGAGGTGATATCTCATTGTGGTTTTAATTTGCATTTCTCTAATGATTAGTGATGTTGAGCATTTTTTCATATGCCTATTGGCCATCTATATGTCCTCTTTGGAGAAATTTCTATTCATTTCTTTTGCCCATTTTTTGATTGGGTTGTTTGTCTTCCTGGTATTGAGTTATATAAGTTCTTTATAAATTTTAGTTATTAACCCCTTATCAGATGTGCTGTCGAATATGTTCTCCCATTGTGTGGTTTGTCTTTTTATTCTGTTCCTATTGTCTTTAGCTGTGCTAAAACTTTTTAGTTTGATATAGTCCCATTTGTTTATCTTGCCTTTTATTTCAGTTGCCTGTGGAGATAAATCGGCAAATATACTGCTGCTACAGATGTCGGAGAGCCTGCTGCCTATGTTTTCTTCTAAGATGCTTATGGTTTCACGGCTTACATTTAAGTCTTTTATCCATTTTGAGTTTGTTTTTGTGAATGGTGTAAGTTGATGGTCTAGTTTTATTTTTTTACAGGTAGATGTCCAATTTTCCCAACACCATTTGTTAAAGAGTCTGTCTTTACTCCATTGTATGTTCTTTCCTCCTTTGTCAAATATCAGTTGTCCATAAAGCTGTGGGTTTATTTCTGGGTCCTCTGTTCTGTTCCATTGATCTATGTGCCTGTTCTTATGCCAGTACCAGGCTGTCTTGAGTATAATGGCCTTATAGTAAACCTTGATATCTGGAAGAGTGATACCTCCTGCTTTATTTTTTCTTTTTAAGATTGCTGAGGCTATTCGTGTTCTTTTTTGGTTCCATATAAATTTTTGGAATATGTGTTCTATATCTTTGAAGTATGTCATTGGTATTTTAATTGGTATTGCATTGAATTTATAAATTGCTTTGGGTAATATAGACATTTTAATGATGTTTATTCTTCCTAGCCATGAGCACGATATGTGCTTCCACTTGTTTGTATCTTCCTTGATTTCTTTTATCAATGTTCTATAATTTTCCGAGTACAAGTCCTTAACCTCCTTGGTTAAATTTACTCCTAGGTACTTTATTTTTTTGGCTGCAATAGTGAAGGGGATTGTTTCCTTAATTTCTTTTGCTGATATTTCATTGTTGGTGTATAGAAATGCCTCTGATTTCTGCGTATTAATTTTATATCCTGCCACCTTGCTGAATTCATTTATAAGGTCCAGTAGTTTTTTGACTGAGACTTTAGGGTTTTCTATATACAATATCATATCATCTGCAAATAGTGACAGTTTTACTTCTTCTTTTCCAATTTGGATGCCTTTTTCTTCTTCTTCTTGTCTGATTGCTATAGCTAGGACTTCCAGAACTATGTTGAATAAGAGTGGTGAAAGTGGACAACCCTGCCTGGTTCCTGATCTTAAGGGGATTGCTTTTAATCTTTGTCTATTTAGTATGATGTTTGCAGTCGGTTTATCGTAGATGGCCTTTATCATGTTAAAGAATGTTCCCTGTATTCCCACTTTACTGAGAGTTTTGAGCATGAATGGGTGCTGGATTTTATCAAATGCCTTTTCTGCATCTATTAAAATTATCATGTGATTTTTGTCCTTCCTTTTGTTTATGTGATGAATCACATTGATTGATTTGCGAATATTGAACCAGCCTTGCCTCTCCAGAATAAATCCCACTTGATCGTGGTGTATGATTTTTTTCATATATTGCTAGATCCGGTTGGCTAATATTTTGTTGAGAATTTTAGCATCTAAATTCATCAGGGATATAGGCCTATAATTTTCTTTCTTTGTGTTGTCTTTGCCCGGTTTTGGGATCAGAATTATGCTCGCCTCATAAAAGGAGTTTGAAAGTCTTCCTTCCTCTTGAATTTTTTGAAATAGCTTGAGAAGGATAGGAGTTAGTTCTTCTTTGAATTTTTGATAGAATTCACTTGTGAAGCCATCAGGCCCAGGACTTTTCTTTTTTGGGAGTTTTTTGATAACTGTTTCGATCTCATTTGTTGTAATTGGTCTGTTTAGGTGTTCTGATTCTTCCAGATTGATTTTTGGAAGGTTATATGATTCAAGAAATTTGTCCATTTCACCAAGATTGTCTAATTTTTTGGCATATAGTTCTTCATAGTATTTTCTTACAATGCTTTGTATTTCTGTTGTGTCAGTTGTTATTTCTCCACTGTCCTTTCTAATTTTATTTATTTGAGTCCTCTCTCTTTTTTTCTTGGTGAGTCTAGTTAAAGCTTCATCAATCTTTTTTACCTTTTCAAAGAACCAGCTTCTGGTTTCATTGATCCTCTGTATTGTTTCCTTAGCCTCTATGTCATTTATTTCTGCTCTGACCTTTATTATTTCCTTCCTTCTACTTGTCTTGTGTTTTATTTGTTGTTGTTTTTCTAGTTCTTTTAGATGCAGAGTCAGGTTGCTTATTTGAGCTTTTTCTAGCTTCTTATGATATGCCTGTAGTGCAATAAACTTCCCTCTCAGAACTGCTTTTGCTGTGTCCCATAAATTTTGAGTTGATGTATGCTCATTATCATTTGTTTCTAGAAACATTTTATTTCTTTTTTGATCTCATTGTTAATCTATTCATTATTTAATAACATGCTATTTAGTTTCCAAGTGTTTGAGTATTTTTCAGTTTTTCTTTTGTGGTTAATTTCTAGTTTCATGGCATTGTGATCAGAGAAAATGCTTGATATGATTTCAATCTTCTTAAATTTATTGAGACCATTTTTGTGTCCTAACATGTGCTCTATCCTAGAAAACGTACCATGAGCGCTTGAGAAGAATGTATATTCTACTGCTTTAGGGTGAAAAGTTCTGAAGATATCTATTAAATCAAGTTGATCTAGTGTCTCCTTTAAGTCTGCTGTTTCTTTATTAATTTTCTTTCTTGAGGATCTATCCACTGTTGTTAGAGGGGTATTGAAATCCCCTACTATAATAGTATTGCTGTTAATCTCGCCCTTTATATTCATCAAAGTCTGCTTTATGTATGTCGGGGCTCCTATATTTGGTGCATAGATATTTATAATAGTTATATCTTCCTGTTGAATTGTTCCCTTTATCATTATGTAGTGTCCTCCTTTATCTATTACTACAGCCTTTGTTTTAAAGTCCATTTTGTCTGATATAAGTATTGCTACCCCTGCTTTTTTTTCATTTCCATTTGCATCAAATATATTTTTCCATCCTTTTACCTTCAGTCTATGAGCATCTTTTGTTTTAAGGTGTGTCTCTTGTAGACAGCATATGTATGGGTCCTGTTTCTTTATCCATGCAGCTACCCTATGTCTTTTGATTGGATCATTTAATCCATTTACATTTAAGGTTATTATTATATGTAGTTGTTTATTGCCATTTTATTCTTTAAAGCTGTATTCTTC
This sequence comes from Rhynchonycteris naso, assembly GCA_037038555.1. Lineage (NCBI taxonomy): Eukaryota > Metazoa > Chordata > Mammalia > Chiroptera > Emballonuridae > Rhynchonycteris > Rhynchonycteris naso. The sequence goes on from CM072998.1 coordinate 132,896,541, forward strand.
TTTTGCTCTATTCATGCCTCCCTTTAAACTGTTCACGACAGGCCCCTTAGTATCTCTTGCAGAATTGGTTTGGTTTTTATGAATTCCTTCAGGCTTTCTTTTTCTGGGAAGCTCTTTATTTCTCCTTCAATTTAAACGTTAGCCTTGCTGGATAAAGTAGTCTTGGTTGTAGGTTCTTGTTCTGCATTACTTTGATTATATCTTGCCATTCCCTTCTGGCCTCAAGTGTTTCTGTTGAGAAGTCCGATGTCATCCTTATGGGGGATCTTTGTAGGTGATAGCCTTTTTTTCTCTAGCAGCTTTTAAAATTTTTTCTTTATTCATTAGCTTTGGTATTTTAACTATGATGTGTCTTGGTGTAGATCATTTTGGGTTTCCCTTTAATGGAGTTCTGTGTGCTTCTTGAATGTGTGGAGTGTTTTCCAGCCTTAATTTAGGAAAGTTTTCTGCTATGATTTGATTGAACACAGTTTCTATTTCCTGTCCTCTCTCCTCTTCTTCAGGCACCCCTATGATGCGAATGTTGTTTCTCTTCATGTTGTCACAAAGCTCCCTTAGAGTTTCCTCACATTTTTTAAGTCTCTTTTCCTTTTTGTTCTCTTCTTCTGTGCCTTTGTTTATTGTGTCCTCTAACTCGCATATTCGATCCTCAGCGTCATCCATCCTGCTTTTAATTCCTTCCATTGTGGTCTTCAGTTCTGATACTGTATTTGTCATTTCTGTCTGATTCTTTTTCATTTTTCAATTTCATTTTTTATACTTGTTATCTCTTTGTTTAGGTGTTCATAATGACTATCCATTGTTGCTCTAATTTCTTTGAACATCCTAACTATCATTATTCTAAATTCTGCTTCTGGTAATTTGGTTATATCTGATTCATTCAGGTCCTCCTCTAGGGATTTCTCTTGATTCATTTGGTGCATTCCTCTGCCTGCCCATTTTCTCTGTGTTGTGGCCACTGGAGTCCTGTAGGTGTTGCCTTTGTGTTCTCTAGGTGTGGTCTGTCTGCAGGCCCCCCACCCCCTCTGCCGGTGCCTAGGGTGGTTGGGTATGAGTGTTGCCAGCACCGGCCCACTGTGGCTTTTGCTGTGATTTCTGCTTCTCCTCCGAGGGAGGGGCTTTCACTGAAGCCACAAGACTTAGCACCAAGGGTAGAGGTGAGCGCCTTTGCTCAGCTGCGGACCCAGCCTATTTCCAGACTTCCGCCCAGAACCAGCAGTCGGAACCTGCTCGCTACAGTTCCGCGGGTTAGGCGGGGCTTTTGACGTGCTCTCAGCTGTAAGCTTTTGCCCGTCTGGAGCTTTAGCCCCGCCCTCGAGGCCAGGGCCCTTCTGCGCAGGGTCGGAAACCAAGGTTTATTGGAGCGGGGGTGTTTGCTTGCTTCCGCTCAGCTGCGTACTTCTGCTCGTCCCGGACTCTACCCCGCCCCCGTGTTCGGAGCCCGCTCGTGCACGTATGAATGTAATCCGTGGTTTCTCCGGCCCCGGGGTGTGGGGGGTGGGGTGGGGGTGGGGAGCTGGTAGCGTCAGCTCAGCCGCGAGCCCCTGCCCGTCCCTGGTCCTAGCCCGGTCCCCGCGGTCAGGGCCGGCTTGCGCAGGGCCTGCCCGTTCCTGGCCTCCCGCTTTGTCCCCGTAAGTGGGATTAAAGGCGGGCCCGCAGCTTCCTTACCACTTTCGCGTGTCCCCTCAGACCCTCTGGGCTAGACCGATCTCCCACGGCTTGGCCTCTGCCCACGCCGACAGAACCGCCTTTCAGCGTCCTGTCGCCCCAAACCCTTAAGCAGCCCTCAGCAGAGTAGGAAGGGACCTAATACTCCACACTGTAGGCCTGGGAGCTCCCTCACTTGTTTCACAGCTCAAAACTGTCCATACGCCTCTTCTAGGCTCTAGGACTGCAGGCTGGCGCTTGGTTCCTGGGACCCAGGTCCCTCCCTCTCCGCCAAACTTTCCTCCCGCCCCGCGGCTCTCTCTGTGCTGCCGTTTGCTCCGGGGAGCTGGGCAGCCCTCTTCGCGTTTTCGCTATTCCTACCAGTCTCAATGTGGCTTCTTCTGTGTTCCTTGGTTGAAGAGTTCACTTAGTTTAGTTCATAGTTGGTTTATCCAGATGATGGTTCTTTAAATTGAGTTATAATCTACTTTGCTTCTGGGAGTTGGAAGTTGGTACATCCGCCTACTCCGTCGCCATCTTGCTTCTCTCATAGTTTTTTTTAATAGTCTGGCCCTCCAACGGTCTGAGGGACAGTGAACTGGCCCCCTGTGTAAAAAGTTTGGGGACTTTTGTTATAGACCATAAGCTTCACCTTTTTGTAACAGTAGCTGTTTTAGGATTTTGTATCAGGTTGGCATCGGAGCTTCCTTTACCTTCAGCTCCACTGCCAGGTCACTCGGTCTCTCAGTTTCCCAATTTCTCATTCACCTAAGGTCTATCTGAATGGTCCATTTTACAAGACAGGCTGTATACGTCACCAGCTAGTCTAGAAACAGGTGGCCTTTGGGCTAGTTGTCTATCACTCATCGGTTGTCCAAGTAGTATAAAAAATATCTGCTTCAGAGACAGGGACTGGGTGGAGGTGTGGCTTTTTCTTAGAGGACATGTGGGTGGACAAGCTCCATAACGGAGTCCAGTGCAAGGCGGTGGAGCTCAGTTAAAATGAGCACATTGCTTGGAGCCACACTTTAAAAGTAACCTCAGCGTTTGTGCCTCTGACCTTACTCTACATTAGAAAGTGATCAATATCTTTATGATCCTTCCAGAACAAAATCCTTTGGTTAGACTCCAAGGTAGATGGTTTTGATCTGAGCCCAACTGTGGCTGAGCAGCCTCGCGGAAGTTTTTGTAGGGTAAAAGCTGTCCCTTTCATTTCCGATAGCACAAGGAAGTGGAAAGCACAGTCGTAACCTGGACGACTCGCTTCCCCAGTCAGGCACACTCGGCTCATTTGCCATTGGCACCGCATGTGACCCATCATCACACAGCTTCCCTATCCATAGAGCACAGCTGACACAGAACACCTTTCTCATGGGAATTTTACCAAATAGTTTTCACAGTACCTGGCCCATGTTAAGTACTTGATGAATGGCATTTGTGAGCAGCTACATACCTTTCCTAGGATATGCTTCACAACTTAGGTAAATTTTACTGAGGTGAGTTGTTAAAAGGGAGACTCGGTAAATGTAGTCTGCATTCTCCTGATGGTCTGGTTACTTTCTGGCTACCCTTTGAAACCCTCAATGCCAAGAACAATAGAAAGAGCAAAAACCTCATTCTCAATGAACCAATTAAACAACCACATTATCAGTCAGACTTCTTAGGTCCAAACAACAAAAGTCAATTCTCACAGATACGAGCAGGACAACGATACTGAACAGATATTGGTTTGTTTCCTGACTTACTAGGAAAGCCAGAGAATCAGGGTCAGAAGATGACCAGGAACAAATGGTGATAAGGAAGTGAAAGCCAGCACCAAGGTCACATCTGTGGAACTGCCTGTCGAGAACTGCCGCACAGGTGAATAATGGTGTCCAGGCTGCCTGGCCTGGGGTCGGTAGGAGCTGGCTGCAGAAACAGATTCTCCACTGTCCCTGGTCTTTTTCTTTTTAAGACTTTATTTTTTGTAGAATTGATTTAGGTTTACAGAAAAATGAGAAGATACAGGGATTCTCCATTACTCTCTCCCCCACACTTGCATAGTCTCCCCCAAAATCAACACCCGCACCAGAATGATACAGTTGTTACAGCTGATGAACCTACACTGGGGTATCGTTGCCACCCAAAGCCCAGAGTTCATGTTCAGATTCACTCCTGCTGCTGTACATTCTGTGGGTTTGGACGAAAGACATATATCTACCACTATAGTGCCATATTTTCATAGCCCTAAAATCCTCTGTGCTCCTCCTGTTCATCCCTGTTTCTTTGCCTTGCTCACTCCCTCACTCAGGCTCTGTGGCAGCCATCTTGGCACTATGAAGGAGACCTCACTAAGCAGCTGAGATGGGGCAGTGGGACCTGGATAGAGCCTGGTTCTTGGATGACATTGCTGAGCCACTGAATCTGTCCTTAGACGGCCTTCTCCCAGACTTCCCATGATTTACGCTATTATGATTAAGGTCACTTTAAATGTATCATAATAGCAATGACTTAAGGCCAAATGTACCCATACTGATACAGTCCCTTTAATAGTTGGGCTAAAAATCCCTGACCTATACCAGAGCTTCCCTTATGGCCTCTTCACTGTTGACACAAGGAGCCTAAAATGGCCAGGTGACAGTCCCGGCTCCTAGTTCACTGGCACTACATATTACTATATCCCTGGATTGTTCCTTCTGAGGATTCTAAATCCTCTATAGCAGTGGCCTCTGGTTTGTGAGGACATAAGCACAATGGGGAGCAAGGCACAACTCCTGCTTCTACCTTCCTGATTCCTAGAAGGGTGAATTTTTGCTATGGCTGAAATAATGCTCTATTATCAGCCACCAGTTTAGCGAATAAAGTTCACCTCTAGGTCCATGCTGTAATCTTACCTGCTTCTGTTTCTAGTGAAGCCACACAGTGGAGCTTTAGATGGACTGTTCCATGTCTCTGTTGGAGGCAATATAGAGCAGTGGTTAGAAGCTCAGGCTCTGCGGCTGGACTGTCTAGCTTCATATCTTAGTCCCTGCTTCCTATCCAAGTGGCCAGAGGCAGTTTATTAACCAGTCTTGTTAGAAACTGGTGTAATGATGGTAATGACCACAGAAGGCTGTTATAAGGTTAAATGAGCTGGCACTTGTGGGGTTCTTAGACAATGCCTACAATGGCACGTGACTGTTAGCCATCATTACTATTCCATAAAGCCCGCTGCTCTGGGTGCCAGGGAATAAATCTTGTGGCTCCCATTACGTTCCTGCTGTCAGAGTGCAGTGAGTTCCTTGGTCAGATCCAATGCTGTGCGGGACACCAGGGTGGTATCTCAGGTGCCATTGCTTCTACAGACAATGGAAGTGTGGGGCAGAAGCACAGTGGGCCTGGAAAACAATTCTGAACCCAGAGCATAGATCAATTCTACTCCAGGGAGAATACATTTCTTCCTTCTAACTTGAAGGCAGGAGTCCAATGTTACTGGGAGGAAGAGGGAGGTTGGCTGGGCCCTTGGGGAATCTGGTACCATATTAGGACCTCAGGTTAGTTAATACTGAGAGCAAGTTAGGTGTTCAGAAGTGGCAAAAGTTAACAGCAGGAAAGAAGGGAAGTGTCTGATGCTAAGCTTTGGAATACCCTTGAGTCTGCCCTGCTAGCCAGTGATGGGGATGCTTGGGCCTGGGAATGAGGGTGACTCACTCACAGAATAGGTAATCTCGTCCACCTGACTATACTCCTTCTCTTTGGATGGGACTTTTAGGTACATATGTGCATGAGACACTGATAGTCTCACATTTCTTGACCATTCCCTGGGATCTACTCCTCCAAACTTTCCATTAATTATCCAATCTTGTACCTTCCTAGTCCCTGACCATCCATCCAACCAAATCACTGGCTCCTGTTTATGAAATAGAATAATTCTGATCTCAGGCCAGTTCTCCTTCTAAGAGAAGTGCACTGGTGTCCTTGAAGTTCTGTCTCCTGGAGTGATTTTCTCTCCTGAGTGTCCTTCAGACCCCCACAATGCAGGGCTGGGATGCCATGCTGTCTCCTTCCACTGGTGCCATATGTCACATAGAGCCATCACTAAACAAGGCTTGCTTTCTTTCCCCTCATCATCCAATACTACAGGAGTAGAATAAAGAAGACGGGCCATGGGGAAGGATTTGCTTGTGTGACGATTACATTTTAGGGTCTCTCCATTTTGCCCTGTACATCACTTCTCCCTGGTGACATGGAACTGTGGGGTATGCTCAGACTGAGTCAGGGCTCACTTTCCTTCCATAAGAGGCAGACCTGGTTGCTTGGCAAAAAATAAAACAACAACAAACATGTAACTAAGGTGTAGCCATTTAATTAAAAAAAAAAATCCCTTGAATTGTGTAGAACAGAGGTTGGCAGATTTTCCTGCAAGGAGCCAGATTGAAAATACTTTGGACTCTGTGGACCATACTTAATGTTGACAGAGTAGTGTGCAAATAGCCAAAGATAACACGTAAACAACAAAAAGCACGTATTCTCATTCATATGGACACTAAATTTTGAGTCTCTTATAATTTTCATGTCATAAAAGCTTCTTCTTCTTCTTCTTCTCAGTTATTTAAAAATGTAAAAGTCATCCTTCATTTGTGGGCCATACATGACAAACAATGGGATGTGTCTGGCCTGTGGGCCAGAGTTTGCCCCTGTGGATGTAGACTATTTCACAGGGTGCACAAAAGTGGGTTTACAGTTGTTTGTATAGAAAATAATCCAATGATTAATAAGAAAATAACACAATAGTTAATACAAAAATAAACCCTGTGCTTTACATACTCACAATTGTAATCCTACTTTGCCCATCCCTGTATTTTACAAAAGGATTTCATATGCCCATCTGTGCCCTCTTTGTTTTGGAGATGCACGCACTGAAGCAGGTGGGGAAGAAATTATTAGTTCCATTCCACAGAGAAGGAGAAAGTTTCAGCAGGATTGAGCAATGTACTAAGGATGACAGGGAATGAGAGGAGGTTAGATCTGACCCTGCTTTCTAAAATTCTGCCACTTTCTATTATACCATGCTCCCAGCAAGACACTCACCTTTACACCAAATTTTAGAAGATTCGCAGCTTGTGGCTGTGTTTCCCCAAGGAAGGGACAGCTCCCAGGTGAAGCCAGAGCTCTCACAACTGGTGTTTGGTTGTGTAAACCCTCCACCTGTGTGTGGGAGTGGTTTGCATTCACTGTGAGGAGGACTGGGAGAAATCTGTCTCTTGCCGCTCCCCAGCCCCCCAAAACTTGACCTCAGGAAGCCAGCCCCCCAGGTTTTGAACCTCATTGGAAAGCCTTTATCAAGGCAGTTCCCAGTCATCCAGAGTGCTCCATGAGACACCTGGCTTCTGTCTATTTTCTATGTATTGTGTGTTCCAAAGGCCCCGCACAAGGAAGAAAGAGGGAACAGGAGAAAGTGAACAGCATGGGTTGGTGCCTCACCAGTACTATACAGGCCAAAATTTCTGCTCCAGTGTGCTGCCTACATGTTGGGTATTATACTGCCACGTTAACTGTAGGACCCTGGTTATAGCCCTGTGATTTGAATACCAACTTCTGCTTGGACATGGACCTCTGAGTCATAGAAAATAGTGTGATTTTCATTCAATCAGGAAGTTATTTTACAAAGTTAACCACTTATTGAAAAACAAAACATTAAAACGACGAATATTCCTATATTTATATATAAATATATAGGTTTATATATCTTTGTATAATTATACATGTTCCGAAATAGAACAAGATATAAGGATTTGGGTATAAGTACTGTTTTAGTCCACTCAGGCTGCACTTATAAAATACCATTCACAGAGTGACTTAAACAACATTCATTCATTTCTAACAGTTCTGGAGGCTGGGAAGTCCAAAATCAAGATACAAGCTTGGCCTGACCAGATGATGGTGCAGTGAACAGAGCGTTGACCTGGGATACCAAGGACCCAGGTTCAAAACCCTGAGGTCACTAGCTTGAGCCCAAGGTCACTGGCTTGAGCAAGGGGTCACTCGTTCTGCTGCAGCCCCCCTACCCCCGGTCAAGGCACATATGAGAAAGCAATTGATGAACAACTAAGGTGCTACAACTAAAAGCTGATGCTTCTCATCTCTCTCCATTCTTGTGTGTTTGTCTCTCTCTCCTGCTTAAAAAAAAAAAGCAAGTTTGGTTGCTGTTGAGAACTCTTATTGGCTTGAAGATGGCCCTTCACTGTGTCCTCACATGACCTCTTTGTTCAGCCTGAGAGAGAGCCCAGCTCTGTGGTACCTCTTTTTATAAGGCACTAATCCCATCAGACCAGAGCCCCACCCTCCTGACTTTATCTGACCCTAATTATCTCCCAAAGGCCATATCTCCTGACACTATCACATTTAAGTGTTAGATCTTCACCATATATATTTTGGAGGGACAAATATTCAGTCTGTAACAGGTACTATTCTCAGTAATATTTGTGAATATAACATTTTCTTTTTTCTCAAACTTGGAGGAAAAAAATGTCAGGCATCTACTTATTGATTAGCTAGTTATTTTCCTTATTTTGGAAGATCTGTGTGCCGTATCTGTGCTCCTTCAGGGACTAAAAGCCTCAGAACTCAGTGCTGCCTGCAATCCAGTGTAAACATCCCCTTACCACCTTTCTCCCTGGCTCCCATTGTCACCTAGTCTTTTCCAGGCATAATTATTGAACAAATTTCCCAAGGATTTTAAAATACATTTTTTTCTTAGATCACCACCTTTCTTTTAATGTGGCTCAGCAAAGAGAAAAAGATAACTCCTATGTGCATGCACCCCACGCTTCCCAGTAACTCTGTTTTTGAAATTAGTTTTTTACCTCCTGTAAAGCCAGTAACCACGGCCACCATCACACCCGCCTGGCCCATGCAGGTTCACATTTGATTCGGACAGACGGTAATGAAACAACGGACCAAGAATTGGTGAGCCATTAGCTTTAATCCTAGCTTGCACCCAGCAGGCAAGAAATACACACAGTGAGAAAACACTTCCCTTTCCATTCAGGGCTCCCAAAGCCACTGACTTATCCAAGTTTCCTAGAATCAAAGATTTCTAGCTTACCAGTCTTATTTACCTCTGTTCCCCATCTCCTTCTCTCTGCACAAACTGGTTTCTCCTTCAGCACTCCACCTTCTTGGCTGCTTCTCCTCTCCTCCATGTGCCTTTCTCTGCTCTCTTCTAGCATGGGCTCCTCCTAGAACGTAATCACTCTTCCCCGGAACAATGTGATCTCTCTTCCTTTTAAAAGCTTTTGGCGTGGCCTGACCAGGCAGTTGCAGAGTGGATAGAGCCTCGGACTGGGATGCGGAAGACCCAGGTTCAAGACCCCGAACTCGCCAGCTTGAGCGTGGGCCCATCTGGCTTGAGCAAAAGCTCGCCAGCTTGGACCCAAGGTTGCTGACTCCAGCACAGGGTTGGTTGCTCACTCTGCTGAAGGCACACAATCAAGGCACATGTGAGAAAGCAATCAATGAATAACTAAGATGTCGTAACGGCAATGAAAAACTAATGATTGATGCTTCTCATCTCTCTTTGTTCCTTCCTGTCTGTCACTATCTATCCCTCTCTCTGACTCTCTCTAAAAAAAAATAAATAAAAGCTTTTGGCGCGAAAGCCCTCCCCCAACACATATTAACATAATCACGCCCATCCCAAGCAAGAAGGGCAACTAATATTATCACCTGGGCGACGGGCTTTCATGTGGGCAGCGCCATGTTTAACAAAGTGAGCATAATATATTTTATCTGCCCTACACCTCCTCAAAGGAGAGGCCCTCTTTGCCCACAGGTACTATATTTGGCTGTTAGGTGTTTAATAATTAATTGTTTAGATTCACAGTTTTCCACTGTATTAATTCTAGCAGGCATCTAGTTCATTTATAAGTGATTCAGATTTTTTAAATGGTCACACCTTTCCATCACCCTCCCCCCCAAAAACACATAATTTTTAAACACATATCTACACAACATTAACAATTCTGTTTAAAACAGGAATAGAGAGGGCCAGAAGCTGTAGCTCTGGGAGGATGATGAAAAGGGAGGCTGTGGTCTTCGCACATCAGTTTCAGAAACAAGAAATTGTGTCCACAGCACAGTTGCTCTCACACATGCAACCCCTCCATTCATTCCTCTATTTGTTCTCACAAGTCTTCGCGTTTGTGTTTCCCAGTCATTGTGTCATGGTGCATGCATAGGTAGAATCATTTGTGGGGAAAACTATGTGTGTTTTATTTATATGGCTTTAAGGATGCAAACAATTTATGTTTCCCATAAATTAAGGCAGAATCAAGGTTTTTCCCAGAGCACTGTGCCTACGGGAAGTGGAAGGCAATAGACATGACAGGTAAGAGCACCCTGCCTATGCTTACAGCCAAACCCCACCAATGACAGGTTGAACAACTTTGGTCAAGACACTTAAAATTAATAAGGTTCCAGTTCTTCATCTATAAAATAGGGGTTATAATAGGAGTTAGGTTATAAATTATGAGAATGAACTCAGAACATAAACAAAAGAGCATACTATTTGGCATATAACAAGTACTCAGTAAAGGTTAGCTAAAACTATTTTTTAAAATACTACTACTAATTATTATTATTACTGTTGTTAAGAGGTCATCTAATCTAGTGATTAAGCAAGAGGTTTTCTATTCTGCCATACTAGTTCTCTGACTCTAGGCAACTTGCCTAACTTGTCTCAGTCTCGGTTTCGTCATACCAAGCATGTGCATAGGGTATTGTGGAAGTTAAATGGGGGAAATGTCATAAGTATAAGAAAATGCAAAGTGACCAATAGTAATTGTTTGATAGATGTTATTTTTTTATTTTTTATTTTTTTTTACAGGGACCGAGAGAGAGTCAGAGAGAGGGATAGATAGGGACAGACAGATAGGAATGGAGAGAGATGAGAAGCATCAATCATCAGGTTTTTGTTGTGACACCTTAGTTGTTCATTGATTGCTTTCTCATATGTGCCTTGACTGCGGGCCTTCAGCAGACCGAGTAACCCCTTGCTCAAGCCAGCGACCTTGGGTCCAAGTTGGTGAGCTTTTGCTCAAACCAGATGAGCCCGTGCTCAAGCTCGCAACCTCAGGGTCTCACACCTGGGTTCTCCACATCACAGTCCGACACTCTATCCACTGCGCCACCACCTGTTCAGGCTTGATAGATGTTATTGATGATCACAATGATAGTGTTTTCTCAAAAGTGAAAGAGAGGGAGGGACTGTGTTAAGGAATGTCAGGCTCATGATCCATTTGGTAGAGAAAATATATTATTATTCATAAGGGATTGGTTGTCCTAGCTGACTTGATAAGAGAAACAGTGAACCACTCCTCTTAGATAGTTCCAAACCACCAGAGAAACTTAGAATCCTGAGACAAACTGAGAGTTAATTGCTTAATGATATAAAGGACACACAATTTTGAAGCAAGCAAGAAAAAATAACCTTAGAAATTATGTTGTTTAACTCTTTCATGAGACTTAGGAAGATATAATGATTAGCCCAAAGATAGAATCAGGCACTTAATCATACTATGTGGTCAATAAAATTCTTGTTAAAAGAAGAGATGAATGTATTTTTTAATTCTTTATTTATTTCTATGTTTATATATTGGTGTAACTCTAGGTTTTTGATTAAAGCTTGTGTTTACATGTCAACTGAAAACTGAGAGAAATTAGGTTATCAGAATCTTTCAAAATATTTGGGTGTTTCATCTGTGATTTTGTATATACAAATTATAAGAGAAGGAAAATAATGTTTACTAAGTACTTACTGCTAAGTGTCAGTCACTTTCAAATAAGGTGTCTCATGTAAACTACATAATTATCTCAAGAAGAAATCTATCCATCAGGGTTTAGTGCAGAAAACTTTAACTACTCTGGCTGTTTTAAATAGAAAAGGAATTTGGGGTCTTCAAAAGTACTAAAAGAACTAAAGGAGCAAAGCTTTCACCAGATTCATCAAGAAAAAGAAAGAGAGAACCCAAATAAATAAAGTTAGAAATGAAAGAGAAGATGTAACAAGAGACACCAAAGAAATACAAAGGATTGTAAGAATATATTTTGAACAATTATATGCCAACAAATTGGCTAATCTAGATGAAATGGATAAATTCCTAGAAACATACAATTTTTCAAAATAGAAATAGGCTGTATCAGAGAATCTGGATAGACAGAGTACAGACAATGAAATTGAAGCAGTAATTAACAAATAAAGTCCGGGACGGCTTCACAGATGAATTTTACCAAATATTCAAAAAAAAAATTAACACTTATTCTTCTCAAACTATTCCAAAAAGTTCAAGAGGAAGGAAGACTCCCAACTTCATTTTACAAGGCCAGCATTATCCTAATTCCCAAACCAAATAAAGAATTACAAAGAAAAAGAAATATAGGCCAATAAATATCCTTGATGAGCATAGATGCTAAAATCTTTAACAAAATATTAGCAAACCAAATCTAGCAATACGTTAAGAGGTTATATACCATGATCAAGTGGGATTTATTCTTGGGATGCAAGGTTGGCACAATATCTGCAAATCAATTAATGTGATATACTATGTAAATAAAATGAAGGATAGAAAAATCACATGATCATATCAATAGATGCAGAAAAATCATTTGAAAAAATCCAGCACTCATTTATGTTAAAAACCCTCAACAAAGTGGAAATAGAGGGAACATACTTCAATGTAATAAAGGCCATATATGACAAATGCACAGCCAACATCATATTCAATGGGTAAAAACTACAAATGTTTCCCTTAAGTTCAAGAACAAGACAAGGATGTCTGCTTTCACCACTCTTATTCAATATAATACTGGAAGTCCGTCCTATCCACAGCAATCAGACAAGAAGAAGAAATAAAAGGTATCCAAATTGGAAAGAAAGAAGTAAAACTTTCATTATTTGCAGATGTCATGATCCTGTATATAAACTGTAAAGATTCCACCAAAAAACTACCAGAACTGATAAAGAAATTCAGTAAAGTAGCAAGATACAAAATAAATATCAGAAATTGTTTATGTTTTTATGCACCAATAATGATCTATCAGAAAGGGAAACCAAGAAAGCAATACCATTCACAATTGCTTCAAAAATAATAAAATATTTAGGAGTAAATTTAACTAAGAATTAAAAGACCTGTACTTAAAAAATTACCATATTTTCCCATGTAGAAAATGCTCCCATGTAGAAGATGTTCCTTAATTTGGGGTCCTGAAGTTTGAAAAAAAATGTAGTACATAAAGTTATTGAACTCAAATTTTATTCATCATAAAATTTATACAACTCTTCATCACTGTCAAAACTCCCATCCTTTAGCTTGTCCTCATCAGTGTCTGATGACAAATCACTATCTTCAACAATGAGCACAAAAACAAGTGCAAAAAAGCAGAAAATGCAAGTAAAAAAACTTACAACCACTGTATGAGATGCATCCAGATTTTAAACCCCAAATTTTTTGAAAAACAGTGCATCTTATCCATGGGGAAATATTGTATAAGACACTAAAGAAAGGAATTGAAGAAGATACAAACATATGGAAGCATATACCATGTTCATGGATAGGGAGGATTAACATCATTAAAATGTCCATATTACCCAAAGCAATCTATAAATTTAATGTAATTCTTACCAAGATACCAATGGTGTGTTTCACAGAACTAGAACAAATATTCCAAAAATTTATATGAAACCACACAAGACCTGAATGGCCACAGCAATCTTGAGAAAGATGAACAAAGTTGGAGTAATTGCACTGCCTGATATCAAACTATACTAGAAGGTCATAGTAACAAAACAACATGGTACTGGAATAAAAAGAGGCATATAGATCAATGAAACAGAACAGAGAGCCCGGAAATATACCCACATCTATATGGTTAATTAATATTTGACAAAGGAGGCAAGAATATACAAAGGGCGTAAAGATAGTCTATTCAATAAATGGTTTTAGAAAAATTGGGCAGATACATGCAAAAATAGAAATAAAAAGAAAATGGACTATCTTCTTTCACCATACACAAGAATAAACTAAAAATGGATTCAAAAATTAAATTTTAGACACAAAACCATACAAATCATGGAAGAAAATATAGGCAGTAAAAATTTGTACATTTCTCATAGCAATATATTTTCAGATATATTTCTTTGGGCAAAGGAAATTCCAGAAAAGATAAATGGACTACATAAAACTAAAAAGTTTTTGCACAGCAAAGGAAACCATCAACAAAATAAAAAGACCGACCACTGTATGAAAGATCATATTTACCAATGATACATTGGATAAATGGTTAATATCCAAAATATATAAAGAACTTATACAATACACCCACACACAAACAATTCAACTAAAAAATGGGCAGAAGACCTGAATAGACACTTCTTCACAGAGGACATATAGGTAGCCAATAGATATGAAAAGATGTTCAATGTCACTGATCATCAGAGAAATGCAAATTAAACTACAATGAGATATCACCTCACATCTGTTACAATGGCTATCATCAGTAAATCAACAAATAACAAGCATTGGGAAGGATGTGGAGAAAAGGGCACCCTCATGTACTTACTGTTGGTAGGAATGCAAATTGGTGCAGCTACTGTGAAGAGCAGTATGGAATTACCTCAAATAATTAAAATGCAACTATCCTATGATCTGGTGATTCCACTTCTGGGAATATATGAGAAGAAGCCCAAAATACTAATGCAAAAGAATATATTGCAATATTATTTATAATAGCCAAGATCTGGAAAGAGACTAAGTGCCCATCAATAGATTAGTGGATAAAAAAGCTTTGGTACATTTAAACAAAGGAATACTATGCAGCTCTAAGAAAGAAGGACATCTTAACTTTTGTGACAACATCAATGTACCTGGAGATCATTATGCTAAGTGAAATAAGCCAGTCAGAGAAAGACAAGTACCATATGATTGTACTCGTATGCAGAATCTAATGAACAAAATGGCTTAAGAAGCAACATAGAAATAGACTCATAAATAGAGAGCAGGGTAACAGCTGCTGGGGGAGTGGGGTGTTGGGTGAGGGAGGTGGAGGAATAGAGCAAAAATGGACAAAAAATAAATAAATAAACTCATATATTCAAACAACAGTGTGGTGATTTCAGGGGGTGTGTGGAGAGGGAGGAGGGAATAGAGGGATAAAGAGTGATGGACAAAGACTTCACTTGGGGGGGTGAATACACAAAATGATAGACAGATGTGTTGTAGAATTGGGCATCTGAAACCTGTATCATTGTGTTAACCAGTGTCACCCTAATAAAACTCAATTAAACAAAGAAAAAGAGAATTCCAGACCTCAGCTGTCCTAGCTGAGTTCTACCCCTGGAGACCCTCAGCTGAATGCAGCACCATGAGGGAGTGAGAAGAAAGAGCAGAACTGCCTAGCCAATTCACAGAATCATGAGAAAAAATAAATTAGTGGTTTTAGTCTCTATGTTTTGGGCCTGTTTGTTATACAGTAATAGATGGTTGAAACATGTACTTATTGTTGTATTCATGTATTATTTGTTTATTCAATAATTTATTTAGCAAGTAGTTATTTAGTACACACAATATCACAGGTCCTGTGATAAGCACTTGGAGACATAACAATGAATAAGACAGAGACTTTGTGATGGAGTCCTAGCAGTGACACATAATTTGGGGACAGTGTGTCACAAGAAACTGTCTGATGCAGACACTCAATGCATATTTCTTTTCAGTTGTAGATGAGAGAGAAGTTCAACAATTCAGCCAGTGTCACTCCATTATTGGGACTAATGGCATTTCTCCTGAATATCATTTGAGGGCACTATATTCAGACTATTTTCATAGGTATTTTTGCTTGTTTAGTTGCTTGTGTTTTGACAACAGTGAACATACATACCCAGCAATCATAACTAGGCTTTTGTGGTCCAAATAACTGGACTTTCTACAAACATGATTTTCTAAAACAAACTAGTCTACTTTCCCACCCAATGATTCTTTATTAAAAATTAAAAAGTAGAATGCTATTAGAGTAGCTAAGTTTAAATATCAAAAAAATACTCAAGGATACATTTACAGAGCAAGACTCAGAGAAAACAAATATTGAGATCCAATTTGGTCCCTTTTTTATTCATCGTCAATTAATACCAGTCATAGCTAATCTGTTTTCTTCCCATCAAAACCCCAAGGAGGCCCTGGCCAATAAAAGAGTGTCAGCCTGGCGTGTGGAAGTCCTGGGTTCAATTCCTGGCCAGGGCACACAGGAGAAGCACTCATCACCCTTCCCCCTCTCCTTTCTCTCTGTCTCTCTCTTCCCCTCCTGCAGCCAAGGCTCCACTGGAGCAAAGTTGGCCTGGGCGCTGAGGATGGCTTCATGGCCTCCGCCTCAGGCGCTAGAATGGCTCTGGTTGCAGCAGAGTGGCGGCCTGGATGGGCAGAGTCCTAATGGGCTTGCTGGGTGGATCCCAGAGGGGCACATGCAGGAGTCTGTCTCTCTTCCTCCCTGCTTCTCACTTCAGAAAAATACAAAAAACAAACAAAAAAACCCAAGGAGCACACAGATCCTGGGACAAAAGTGATCTTTGGGCAAAAGAAATGGCTGCTTAGAGGTGGTTCTATGACTTTTCAAGCAGTCATAGTGTCACAGATCAAAAAATTAATACTTAAGTAAAGACATAATTGGTAACCATTATTTTAGTTAAAATACATGCTTTTATACTCATTCACCGTGTAACAACAATGTGGTCAATGATGGACCACATGTACAAAGCTGGTCCCATAAGATTATAATGAAGCTGAAAAGTTCTTATCACCTAGTAACACTGTAGCTTTAGTAAGGTCAGAGTGCAACCCATTACTCATGTGTTTGTAGTGACGCTGGTGGAAACAACCCTGTAAGGTATTTTCCCCACCGAGGACGAAGGAAGGGCATACAACAAAGTGTGGAATAATAAAAGCTTTATTTAGTACAGCGCTTCCCGCACTATGTTCTCTGGTCCCAGGGACAGAGGCCAGAGAAGTCACATGGAGAAAACTGCATGGGGGAAATTTAAAGGGTCATCTAGGGTGGAGGTGAGTTGATATGACGTGGCGAAATTTCACTGGCTGACAGACAGTCGCTCTTTTCCAAAGGGCTGCTGGGAAGTTTCTTTTGGCGCGCATGGGTGTGGGTGGTTCTAGCTGAAGTTCTCTGGTCTGGTTCCTCACGTGACCTTCCCCCATTGCCCACGTACCTTACATTCCGACCTTTCATGTTAGATAGGGGTGCCGCTATTCGTCTGACTACTTCCTGCTGGTTAGGGATGTTGTGGGGAGGGGAGATAGGAAGGTGGTGGTTTAGAGGGAAGTTGGAAGAAACTTCTGTTTGACCATTACTCAAGAAACTTAGCGGATGTGGTCCTGTAAGAATTTTTTAAAAAGAGGGGCAAATATGAGTTATATGCTGATAATTAGAAGAAGATTTAGGATAGGGGTAGCCTAGGTGAGGATGGGTTGCTGCCATCAGGAGTTAAACAAGTTGTAGGAGGAGAGATTCTTGCTCAGTTTCTCTCACAGACTGTTGAGGAGATTGAAGCTTCTTTTATCAGGCTAGTCTTACTGAACAGCATTGCTACTGCTTTAGGTCACTCTGGTGGCAGGTTCCTGGTGGGAGTGACAAGAGCAACAGGAGGGTCTGCAGGGCCCAACCTTTTGGTGAGCCACAGACGAGTAGGGTCCAGTGGTTCTGACTGCCAGCGATCCTGCATGGGGGTAAGCTTGAGGTGAGAGACATGGTTAGAAATGAGGGTAATATTGATTATGAGGGAGCCCTTGGTAGTGAGGAAGCCCCTTTCCTTCCAGAGGGCATAACTAAGAAGGAGTGAAAAAAGGGGATTCCGTACAAACTGCATTTCAGGGGTGGCATGCAAAGAGGAAAAGAAGGGATCCCATCCACTCCCATAACCGAGAACTGTGAGGGAACTAGAGGTCCAGCGTGTGATGGCAAAACAGAGAAGGTAGCCTCCGTGTCCACAAGAAATGAGATGGACTTACTTGCTAATTGTAGCATTACCCTGGGTTTGGTGAGGGTAAAGGGGGGGAGTCTCCGAATCCAGGCCGTGTCAGTCATCCGTGAGGTCTAGGAGTTTGAGTGATGGGCCCACCTGGCTGGCTTGGCCTCCCATTTAGGTGGCTTTTCCTCCACGTAGAGGTACTGAGGAAAAGCCTGTAGCCCAAAAGGGGCAATCACTCCACCAGTGACCAGGCTGCTTGCAGTTAGGGCAGGGGCACTGTCGGGACCAGTGACCCTCCTTGCCACATTTAAAGCAAGTTCCTGGTGGGATTCCTCTTTGTGGCCCGGACTTGGGTCGAGCACCTCCTTTGCCTTGCTCCTCTTGCTCTGCCGGCCTCAGGACCACCACAAGAGCCTGGGTTCAGAGTGTTACCCTCCGCTGCGTGCGGGCCTGGCTAACAGCCTCGGCCTTTTCCTACTAGTTGCAACCATTAAATATTTTAAATGCCATGTTCCCTGGTTGAGAATAAGAGGAGGGTGCTTCTGGGGAGTCCAGCACCCAGATCCAGCCGGAAATGCTGGAACCAGAGGCAGGACAGGACCAGGCCTTCCTGCAAGAAGATTGGGGTTGGGCTGTGGTGTTAGGAGCCCTGTAAACTGGTGTACGGCCAATGCCTGGGGAGGAGATCCTGATGGGGGAGGGGCTTAAGAACACAGCGGAGAAGGGAGGGGCCCCTGGCCAGCAGTGGAGGAGAAAGAGGGACTGGTATTTGTAGGTGAATGAGAAACAGAATCCAGAGAAGGGAGGGGAGGAGCTCAATAGGACAGAGGGAGCCGTGCAGGAGGAGAAGAGAGTTGGGGGTCAGCTAAGGAGGAAAGATCAGGAGTGGAGGCTTTAGGTGAGGTTTCTCTGGCCAAAAAGGGCCTGCGCCATGGAGCAGGTGGCACAGAGATTAGGACGGGAGTGCAAATACTAGAAGCCCTGAATATAAGAAATCTCCAATCATTTCCCAATTCTTTTGGTGATAGTTACATTGGTGAGGATGTTAAAACCGAAAGTCCCTTCAGGAGGCCACCTGGTCTGATTATCCAGTGGGTTATGTGGCCTGGCGACAGCGGAGAAGAAGAACAGTTTCTTCTGCTTTAGGGAGGGAGAGATTTTGAATAAGGCATTTCAGGAGTGTTTTTGAGTCAGGTTTAGATTCTTGTGCCTCTACGGCCGCCCTCAGTCCTCAGAGTGGTCAGAGATGAGAATTGGTGTCCCGCAACTCAATCTCTGGCCACCGGATGGTCAGGTAAAGTGGATGTGCTCGGATGTCTCCAGGGCACACACGCACTCGGAAGGGAAAAGAGGTCCCTGATGCAGCTGCGATTACGGACAGGGAGTCTCGGCGGAAAGAACTGAGGGGAGGTTGGAGGCAGGGGACTTACTGCACCGTGTGCCGAAGTGTGTGGAAGGTTGGAGGTCCTGGTTCTTTCTTGGAGGGGAAGGGGAGAGGAATGGTCCTTGCGGACTTCAACTTCTCCTGGGTTTCAGCACCAAATGTGAGGTATTTTTCCCGCTGAGGAAGAAGGAAGGTCATAGCCATGAAGTGTGGAATAATAAAAGCTTTATTTAATACAGTGCTTCCCAGACAATGTTCTCTGGTCCTGGGGACAGAGGCCAGGGAATTCACATGGAGAAAACTGGGTGGGGGAAATTTAAAGGGTCATCTAGGGTGGAGGCGAGTTGATATGACGTGGCAAAATATCACTGGCTGATAGACAGTCGCTCTTTTCCAAAGGGCTTCTGGGAAGTTTCTTTTGGCCGCATGGGTGTGGGCGGTTCCAGACAAAGTTCCCGGGTCTGGTTCCTCACGTGACCTTCCCCCATTTTCCTCCACCTTACAAACCCCACTGCACTGTTAATTGTATAAAAGTATAGCACAAGATTTTGTACAGTACATAACTATGTATAGTGTATAATACTTGAAAATGATAATAAACAACGATGTTGCTGGTTTATGTACTTACTATATGTATAGCTAGTGGCTGCCGCCGTTGTGGCCATGCAGATTCTCATTGAATTTAGACAGATGATAAAGAAACAGTGGAGCCAAAAAATGGTGGGCCATTCCTTTATAAAAGTCTTGCACTGGCTGATGAGCAAACAGGCAGGGGAAACACTTCCCTTTCATTCAGTGCTCCCAAATCCCTGACACATTCTCCAGTTATACAATCAGAAGAATCTTCTCCAGTTCCTCCTAGAATCAAAGGCCCCACCAGTCTCAGGGGAGCTAGCAAAAGTTCCTCAGCTCTGGTTCCCCATCTGCACACCTCTCTCTCTGAAGAACTGGCTTCTTCTTCAGCACTCTGCATTCTCTCTGCTCTCCCTGCAAAACTACCTGGGCCCTCAAAGGCCCCTCCTCCAGCAAACATTAGCAAAACAATGGCCCCTACCAAGCAGGAATGCCATCCACAATGTGCAATCAACTGCCCTGCTTTGAGGGCAAGCAAACACATGGTTGTCCAGCAACATTTATTTTATTTTATTTTACAGGGACAGAGAAAGAGTCAGAGAGAGGGATAGATAGGGACAGACAGACAGGAACGGAGAGAGATGAGAAGCATCAATCATTAGTTTTTCGTTGCCATTGTGATACCATAGTTGTTAATTGATGGCTTTCTCACATGTGCCTTGACCGTGGGCCTTCAGCAGACCAAGCAACCCCTTGCTGGAACCAGCGACCTTGGGTCCATGCTGACAAGCTTTTTGCTCAAGCCAGATGGGCCCGCACTCAAGCTGGCGAGCTCGGAGTCTCGAACCTGGGTCTTCCGCATCCCAGTCCAACGCTCCATCGACTGCGCCACCGCCTGGTCAGGCCAGCACCATTTTTTAACAATAAAAGGGAGCAAACTCAAAAAATACAAATTTTACAAACTCACTTGCCCAACACTATACTATACTTCTAATCATTATTTTAGAGTGTATTCTTTCTACTTAAAAAAAAGGTTTTCTATAAAACAGGATGCCGTATTAGACTGGCAGCCTCATACATCTCATTTTTATTGAGTTCCTTGAATGCATTATTTTCTCTTGTGCTTGATTTAATCTCATGTTGTTTTATAAATTTTAGATAGCCTAAGTATAGAGTGTTTATAAAGTCTGCAGTGTGCACAGTGATGTCCCAGCTTTCACAGTCACTCCCCACTCACTCACTGGCCCACATAGAACAAACACCTTGCAGTCCTGCAAGCTCCATTTGTGGCAGTGCTCTATGCAGGTGCACACTGTTTTTTCTTCTCTGTGTATTTTTAGTTCCTTTTCTATGTTTAGATATATTTGGATACACGAATACTCACAATTGCCTACAGTATTCAGCACAGTAACATGCTGTACAGGTGTGTAGCCTAGAAGCAATAGGCTAGACCATATAGCCCAGGTGTGTAGGAGGCTGTACCACATAGGTCTGTCAGTGAACTCGCAATGTTCGCATAATGATAAAATGACTTAACTACGCATTTCTCAGAACATATACTTGTCGTTTAGTAGCGTATGACTGCAGATAGAAATGAGACCAGCAGCCTAGAAGGAAGTCCTTAGATAGGCAGTGCAGTTTTAATTAGTGGAGTATGGAGACTAATTAATATGCAAATGAGGAGCTTACCAATATTAATCATATGTTTTACTAGGCAGCTTTTACTAAAGAGTTTCTAACGAGTTTGCAAATTAAGTTTCTTTGACATTAAAAATCAGCTAAATGCCTGTCTGAGAATAATCTCTTCTAACTCAAGGGCAGGAAGGGAGAATTCTTTTTTGGATGAAAAATGCAATGTTTAAAACCAATTCCCATGTTGGCAAGCACCACACAGGAGGAGTTCTGTATCAACCCTTTCCAGGCTCTAATTGAAACCATTTCAGCAAGAGAGACACAAGAAAACAGTTGGAACAAGAGACAAATAAGAGCCATGGTGATTTAAAGGCACAAGAACTAGAAAGCTACATCACAAAATTTAAGTTGGAGACTGGCATTGTTAAAACCCCAAAGAGGTTACAAACATTTTTAAAAATCCTTTATCATATTTGTAAATTGGAAAATTTTATGATTGTGTTGGACCCTGATTTATTAGAGATTATTTGAATTATGGAGATGGGTTATAAGGCTTTTTCTTTTTTTTTTGTAGCAGTAGTAGCATTACTTAACTTTTAGGATTCATTTTTATTTTGTTTGTTAAGAAGTGTATAGGGGATTGGGCTCAGTTGTATAAATTATTTTTAGCGTCAACTAGCTTTATCAGCCCAAAACACAAAATAATACAATACAAACTAATACAATACCTTTAGGTTTCTTACTTCCAGGAAGAATGTCAGAAAAGAAATTCTGTAAAGGAGACAAAGGACTGGATGCACGTCTAAACCTCTGCTCCAATTGTAATACAGTTGCCCTTTAAAAACTGTTTTTTCTCCCATCATATCTCTATGGAAGTTCAAAGGAAGCTTTAAAGTGATATGCTTTCATACAACTCACAGTCTGTGTTTCTTAAATTTCTTTACCTCTTATGACACCCCCACTTTTATAGCTATTAGCTAGAAGTGACCAGGCTAGACAGATTTGTTACTGAGACAGTGTAGAGATGTCTGCTCTCAGTTCTTGAGTTTGGCAAAAAATGAATTCAGAGGTATAAGGCCAGGGGCCATTGCCATCGTGGCCATTCACATGCAGTTTCTCATTAGATTCGGGCGGATGGTAAAGAAACAGTGGAGCCAAAAACTGGTGGGCCATTCCTTTATTCTAGCCTTGCAACGGCAGGCGAGTAAAACACACACAGAGAAAACAGTTCCCTTTCACTCAGAGCTCACAAAGTTACTGACACATCTGGTTTTTCCTAGAATCAAAGGCCCCCACCAATCTCAGTCACCTCTGGTTCCCCTTCGGCACACCTTCTCCCTTCTCCTCTCTGCACAAACTGGTTTTTCCTTCAGCACTCTACCATCTTGGCTTTCTTCTCTGCAAAACACGGCTTCCTTCTTCTTCTCCTTCTCCTTAAAATTTTTTGAAGTGAAAACCCCTCCTCCAGCACACATTAGCATAACAGTGGTCCTCCCCAAGCAGGAAGATGATTAGCGATTTCACAGACCAGCGCCATTTTCAACAATAAAAGTGAGCAAACTCAAAAATACAAATTTTACAAACTCATTTGCCCAACAAGAGGCAAGAGTTGTAGAACAAGAAGTTTATTTGGCATGTAAAGCAAACATGAAGATTTGAGCAGGCTGTTCAGAGAGCTGCATTTACCTTTTAGAAATAGTCACAGGCAGAATTGAGCCAATTGGGCTGTGTGAGTTCAGGAAACAAGTTACAGAGGCAAAATAAAGGCCCCTCAGAGACAGGTTCAGAGGGTCAACCTGGGACAAGCTGCTGTTGCTCACTGCTCCCCTGGTTGAAAGTCTCATGAGGACTCTTAGAACTTAGGAGAAAGAAAGCAAAGATTCACACCTGAAGAAAAAAGGCACAGGCATGCTCTAGGGATAGAGTATGCACTGGGTCCTTTGTCTTAAGGGTTTTTATCTGTTTTCTAAATGCAGACATTTTAGGGGAGGTGTCAAGGGAAGATCTCAATAAAATATTCATCAGTTTTCCAGGTGTGTCTTTTAATATGCTGATCATCAAAATGAGCAAATAGAGTCAAGGTCATGGTCTCTACTGATTGGTTAGTGCTAGAGTAGGGAGTCATTGGTCATTGTTGAAAGATTGCTGGGTGCCGCCGATGAACAAACGAAGAGCCCAAACAGCCAGATGAGCAAAAGTCAGGCTTTATTGGGAGGACTCCGGGCGGGTTCACAGACTCCGAATGAGAGCCCGAGAAGCCATGCCTAACTGGTGGGGTTTGAGATTTTTATACCCCTACAGGTTGGTTGGGGAATTTCCACTGCGGTCTAAGCCTGCAGGTGTCTTGCGCAACCAGGGACATTAAAAGTTGAGGAATTTCGAACAGGGTGTGTGTGCTAAAGATTAGTAATTGCAGAAATGCCAAAGATATGAGGGACTTTCCGGCCCCTGCCCTGAGGGTGCTACCGGACATTCCTGGCTCTTTGGTATAGGGAGTGGGGTGACATGGTCTTATCTGGCTACTTCCTGCTATACGGGGTGGAGCTGGGGAGGGGTAGAAAAGAGCCAGAGCAGTCGTATTCGCTATGGTGGGCAGGCGTTGGTACTGTTGCAGCATCATCTGGTTGACCGCTATCCTGGTGATTTCCTGAAATTGGGTCTGCAGGAAGCGAAAAAGACAAGGGGTAATCAGTAAGATTAGTCCAATTATGAAAATGGGTCCTATGAGTGGAGCTAATAAAGAATACATGGAGGAGTTCCACCAAGATGAGGCTTCTGCTGAGAATTTTTGCTTCTGGAGATCAGAGCTGAGTTTGTGGAGGGCTTCTACCCTGGTCTCTACAAGGCCGGATTCATTGATGTAGTAGCAAGACTCTTCCCGCAGGAAGACACAGGTGCCCCCGTGCTTGGCCATAAGCAGGTCCAGGGCTCGCCGGTTCTGTAAAGAGACTTGGGCGAGAGAAGTTATTTGTCTCTGTAGGGAGGCCAGGGATGCGGCTGAATTGTCGACAGCTATTTGGAACTGGGCCGTCAGTCGAGCGGAAGTCTCTAAGGAGTATGCCAAGGCTCCTCCGCCAACTCCAGCTGCGACTACTGAGGTGGTGAGAGATAGTCCGACTACAAGGGGGAGGAATGCCGCCCGTTTTTGCCTTAAATGAGATCCAATGTATTGTTGTTGGAACTTGGCAGGGGTGTAGATGGTTAGTTGAAGAGTTAAAGTCACTGGAAAGCAGAGGAGGGTGGGATTTAGTAAGCCTTGTGTTTTAAGTTTGGTGATGATGGGCAAGAGTCCTATCCTATGGGTGTGTGAGATAGGAAATTGTGGGCGGTTGGGAAAAGAAGATGGGTCTTTGAGTTTGATCAAGACAGGAGTGTGGTGTGAGGCTACAGTGGGGGTACCCGTATCCTAGACCTTAGGGTCCACCCCAGGTAGAAGCTGGACCCTGGGGTCCAAGTCAGGTTCAGGATCAGGACCTGGCCTAGTGCTAGTAAGAAGGCCTGCTTGGGGGAGAATGAAATACTTGCCCGGAGTTTGGACAGAATGCCTCTCCCCAGGAGGGGAACTGGGCAGGAGGGTATGACTAGGAAGGAGTGAGAGAATGGGTGACCCTCAAATAGGCAGTTAAGGAGGGTCGTTCGCCATGGGGTCAAGGGCGATCCGTCGATTCCCATGACCGAGACCTGGGAAGGAACTGTAAGGCCCGAATGAGAGGGAAGGGCAGAGTAGGTAGCCCCCGTGTCTATTAAAAAGGAAACAGACTTACCTGCTACCTGGAGCATAGCCCTGGGCTCGGTGAGGGTAACCGGAGTCGAAGAGCCAGGGCCCCCTCAGTTGTCCATTAAGCCCAGCAGTTCTGAGACCGGAAATGCCTGGTTCTCAGCTCCCTGGCATTGAGGTGCCGGAGGCTGAGCCAGGCAGTCCAACTTCCAGTGGCCCATTAGTTTGCATTGTGGGCAAGGCTTGGTGGGGGGCCTTGGTTGCGGACAGGCCTTGGCCCAGTGGCCCTCTTTGCTGCATTTAAAACAAGCACCCGGCGGTGTGCGCTGTCCTCCCTTGGAGGTTGGCCTTTTTGCTGGTTCCCCTACCTGCCGGAGGGCCACTACCATAGCTTGGGTCTGGAGGCTAATCTTCTGCTGTAACCATGCCTCCAGGGCTGCTACAGCTGTTTCCTCTCAGACGTTAAAAACTTTAAAAGCCATTTTCACCAGGTCTTGGATGGGGGTCTCGGGGCCCTCTTCAGCCTTTTTTAGTTTTTTTCTAATATCTGGGGCTGACTGAGAGATAAAGTGAGAGGCTAAGATTGTGGCCCCATTGCAGGACCCCGGGTCTAGGTGGGTGTAACGAACAAGGGCCTCTTGAAGGCGGTTTAGGAAAAGGGCTGGGTTTTCTTTGGGGAGTTGGGTAATTTCCATCAGTTTATCATAATTTACAACCTTGTTAGAAACTGCATCCATACCTCTGATTAGGTATCGGAGCATAAGGTTTCGATGAGGGATGTTGGACCCTTGGCCAGGTTGATAACTCCAATTGGGGTTTTCCCTGGGGACCGCCTCTGTGCCAAGGGGGATTTGGTCATCTACCAGATGGTCCCTGTCTGCCTGCTGTCTGGCGGCAGTGAGGATGCGTTCATGTTCTTCGGGGGTAAGAGTGGAGGTACAAATTATTTTAATGTCATGCCAGGTCAGGTCATATGTCTGAGTCAAGTACCGGAATTCCTTAATGTAGGTTGAGGGGTCGGCCGAGAAAGATCCTAGCCGTTTCTCAATCTGTGAAAGGTCTTGGAGGGAAAAGGGGACATGTACCCGAACTAGGCCCTCTGCCCAGCTACTTCGCGGAGAGGGGCGAGGACAACGGATGACGATTGGGGGCTGTGCGACCTGGTATGAACTGCAACAGGAGAGGTGAGAGGGTCAGCGGGAGGTGGGGCAGAAGGAACCAGAGGGGCGGAAGGAGCCGGAGCCTGGCCGGGTCTGGGGGGTTCTCCCGGGGGAGAGCCGGTGGAGGAGATAGGTGGTCGGGAAGGTCATCAGGTTGAGAGTAAGGAGGGGGGTCTTGGGATGGAGCCTTGGGGGAAGGGGAGGTCTGGGCTAGAAGAATTTGGAGAGTAGAACAGTGGGAGCAGAGATCGGGGCAGGAACGGAGATCCCAGAAAGCCTGAATATATGGGACCTCAGAGTCTTTTCCTATGCGCCTGCAAAAATTGTCTAAGTCCCAGAGGACGTTAAAGTCAAAAGTACCCATAGGCGGCCAGTGAGACCGGTTATCTAGGGTGTATTGAGGCCAGGCAACCTGTGACAGGAAGATGAGTTTCTTCCTGCGAAGTGTCTAAGTGTATCCCAATTTGGAAAAACTTTTAAGGAGACATCCTAGAGGAGTTTTTGGGTCTATTTTGGATTTGGAGTTCCCCATAATTTAGTAGTCCTTTGAACCCCTATGTGTCGGAGGAGAAAGGATATGAGGGAGGCGTCCCTTCCAAATATCCATCTCTGGACAGGAATAGAGGAGCGAGTGAAAGGCATCCCTTTCAATTGGACCCCCTATTAAGACTCCAGGAGTCGGCGTGGGGAGGGCCTCTGCTCGGCCGAGTCTAGGACGAGAGACCCCGGCGGAAACACAGGGGTCCAGTGAGACAGAGAGAGAGAGAGAATCGAATTACTCACGGTTGAAAGTCACTCTCGCAGGGAACTCCGAATTCAAAGTGACAGGCGGCACGAGGCAGGAGGAGAGAGAGAGGGGACTCTCGCTCTGGCCTGTGGGGGCCGGGGCGGGTCGCAAAGCCTCTCTCCCGGGTTTCAGCACCAAATGAAAGATTGCCGGGTGCCGCCGATGAACAAACGAAGAGCCCAAACAGCCAGATGAGCAAAAGTCAGGCTTTATTGGGAGGACTCCGGGCAGGTTCACAGACTCGAAATGAGAGTCCGAGAAGCCGTGCCTAACTGGTGGGGTTTGAGATTTTTATACCCCTACAGGTTGGTTGGGGAATTTCCACTGCGGTCTAAGGCTGCAGGTGTCTTGCACAACCAGGGACGTTAACGGTTGAAGAATTTCTATTGTGTTTTCGAACAGGGTGTGTGTGCTAAAGGTTAGTAATTGCAGAAATGCCAAAGATATGAGGGACTTTCTGGCCCCTGCCCGGAGGGTGCTACCGGACAATTTTATCTGGTCCTGCTGCTAGCCATGGTGCCACTTCTTCTGGTTTTGCTGCTTTTTTGAGCCTGGAGTTGAAACACAACTGAGGCCTAGGTGTCATCTCTAGTTTGACCAAAACTCTGTCTCTGTGGTCAACAGACTAAAGGCTTTGTTTCTAAGATTATTTGATACTGATCAGAACTTCACTGTCCTGGGGGCTTAATACTTATGGGAATGGTCACACAAGAGAAAAGGAGGCAGGTGAGTCAGGGTGTTGAATGAAGCCAGTTTGAGTCAGCTATCTGTCTCAGTTTCCCCATTCCATTTGCTAAGGAATTTTGAATTTTCCTGGATTCTTACTACCCTGACTCATTGGGACCTTGGTCCTAGAATAGAAAAATATTGGGTGGCCAGGAAGCCAAGTTAAGACCAAGTGGTCAGAAGGAATGCCAGAGAAGTTGAACAAAAGATGTCACCACCCCACCATTCTTTACTCAAAAACAAAGAGGTCAATGATTTTATCTCCCTTCTGCCTGCTTCCTTGCAGATATTGAAACTTGAGCTGCATTTACAATTGATCTAGGTTGGACCATTATAGATGGTCCTAGTGTGATGGTAATGAGCATTCTGCCATTTTGTCCCGCAGCACAGGCACCAACATAGTTACCAGGCTGTAAAGCTGGAAAAGGAAATTGCTGGATCCTGAAATGAAAAATTCTGCAAGCCTGCCTTTTTAAAAAGGCCTGCCTTTGTGAGCAAGCCACGTTGTTCCCAGCTTATAAAAGCAACCAAGGAAAACCAGTCCCCAGCCTTTTCAGAGGACTTCCTTTCCTCTGTGTTAATTCTTTTGTGCTTGAGCATAAGCTTAATAAAATCTGCTGGAAATTTCTTTGGGGTTTTCTCTTGATTTGTGTCTTGGGGAACCTAAAAACTCCAATGCCAGTAACATTACTAGAGATCTCCTTAGTCGTTTATTAATTTATTCAATAAATATTTGTTCAT
The DNA here is from genome assembly GCA_037038555.1 of Rhynchonycteris naso. NCBI lineage: Eukaryota > Metazoa > Chordata > Mammalia > Chiroptera > Emballonuridae > Rhynchonycteris > Rhynchonycteris naso. The sequence continues at coordinate 132,924,894 of CM072998.1, forward strand.
GGATTTGAACCAAGGGGCTGAGCACCTCTACTGTATCAAATACTTGTGGGATGCAAATATGTGTTAGTAGCAGTTTGAAGTCTCCTAAGGAAATAAAACACGTTCCCAATGAAGCATCATGTGATAAGAATAATGAGAGTTGTCTATCTCATGGACTTGCTATAACTGACTAACCAATCTTGTACAAACATTTTGCCTCCATCTCCTTTCTAATAGTCCTAGTGAGATACCTTGGAGAAAGGGATATGATTAGTGATTTATTACTTTTATGTTTCCATAAGTTTGAAGTGGTTGACACAGCAAACACTGCAGACTGTTTATACTTTTTTCATCCTGGAGGAAGACCTTTCACCAACCTATGGATATGTTCACTTGCTGACTTGCAATGATGAAGAGCCAAGAAATAACATTCACTTAAAGATGTCCAGTCTAGGATTTGTGGGCTGTATTTTTCAGTCTTCTGTTATAATCTTTGCTTGTCCAAAGCCTTATTTATTTTGGTCAATGTTTATGCCAAATATCATGGCTGATGGAAAACATTGTAAGGTTCTGATTCATTTAAATTTATGGCAAAAATGAAGTCTTTAATCATAGACACAAGGTAGATTTAAAAAAAAAAACGGCAGGAAAAGTAATCCAAAATGCGCTTTGATTTCGGCTTCCATGCAAGTGTGACTTGGCGGCAGGTCTGATGTGAGGTTCTGGGAGCTGCAGAAGTGGAAAATGGAAATGGCTCATTTGCACCTGCCCTTTCTCCAGGGATGTGGCTCATCCTCTTCTGTGACACACAGGACCAGTTTGCAGTCAGAGAAAGAAGGCTGCAGGCCATCTCTCCTTGATGACCAGGTTCCAGCAGCCTGGTCCCACAAATTACTATCACTGAAACTACATTAAGTGTTTGACAAATAACTATGTGATTGGATATAGGATATATTTCTGTGATCTGTATGAATTCCAAGCTTTTGCCCCAGAACAGCTCTGTACAATAGAACTTTGTGTACTGACAAAAATGTTCTGTAAATCTGCAATCTAGTACATTAGTCACTCATCCCATGTAGCTAGTAAGCACTGAGAACGTGAAACTGAATTTTAAATTTTTGATTATTTTTAATTTAAATACCCACATTTAGCTAGTGGCTGCCATAATGGATAGTATTGCCCTATAAAATGACTTGGTCCATTTGAATTTCCACCAATGGAAATTAATAAATAATCTCCCTGAGATAATGTCACAATTTTGATTTAGGAGCATGAACTAATTCTCTTAATTTTGACATAAATAGGAAAAACCAAATGTCTGAAACTCCCCCCTAAACACACACACCCATCCTTCCCCTCAAGTGGCACCTTCAAGTGACATTTCTGGCTGTGTCTCCTCAGTGTCCCAAACAATTTTAAAAAATAATTTAAAAAAACTAGATGTTTTACCAGATCATTAAGAAGGTGTTATAAATATCAATAGATCTATTTATAGTTTCAGACTTCCTCATGTTTTCAGTCAACATTTGTAGTTGATTGAAAATGATGCGTTTGATTCAGGAAATTTCAAGAAAAAATATTCCATCTTTCTGCTACTGATGAAAGGCAAAATGTTCACCTGAAACCTGTGTACTCTTATTGATCAATGTCACTCCATTACATTTAATTTCTAAATAAAAAAAATAAAGAAAAATTAAGGCTTTAACCTCAATTGTCTAGACTGATTATATAACTAACTGCTCATTTTTATCCCCCTCCATTCTTAGCCATAAACGAGTAAGACTACAATACACTTGTCTTCCATCTTAGCAAAATAAGGTATAGTAGGACCCCCTAACCAGGACAAAAAAAAACCCTATAAAAATATAAAGTAAATGCAAGTAATAATATGAATAAACTCTAGATAATTAATTGCAAGTGTTGTTTGGATCAGACCCTAAATGAGGTAGTGTCAAGCCCACAGTGAAGCTAATTTTGCCACTACTTGAAAATTATGGAACCAAGTACTGTTGATGTGTTCTAATGAGAAAAATGACCATCAGCTATTGTGTGAATGGTAATATAAAGAATGGGGCAAAAGTTAAATTTTCAGTGGTGAGTGCATAAGACACAGAGTTTATCCCTGAATTATTATGTATCGAATATTGAATTATTTTCCATCTGAACAACTGTAAACCTACTTTTGCTCAACCCTGTATGTGCAACTAAGCACAATAATGCAAAGCAGTAATTTCAAATTTTATTTTATGCTTATTGGTATTCTAAAATTAAGTGTACAGGTCAAATTTTGGGGAAAATACCCCAATATCTGTGAGACAATTAGAAGTAACCAGAGATTCAATGGGTCTAATTCTGATGGCTGGAAAATAAGCTCCCCTGGAGTGTTGACTGCACTTCTGAGCCCCCTTCTTCTGACTGCCACATAGATCACGCCAGACACATACAACAAACTAGAATTTTGCCACTTTTAAATCTACCACCCATTGAAGTGATGCTGCATTTATGAATATGGTTGATTCGGGTGAGACTGCAAAATATAGCTGTTTAGGTAGGGGGAGGTGTCAGCCAAATCTGAGACATGGCTTGAGGACCTGTGCCTCTGCGTGCATTAATGCGGCTCCTGGTAAATCAACCCACTTGTTTGTACAGCCTGCCTGACTTCACAGGATCTAATGAGAATCAAACGAGATCCCCAGAGAGCTAGACTACTGCAGTAGAAAGAATAGTCAGATGGTAAAAACAAAACAAAACTAACAAACAACAAGCAAAAAAGCACACCTGAATTCTAATCTCAGGACTTTATAATTTTTATGAGTTTTTGTTTTCTTATCTGCAGAATGAGGGTCGGAATGTCTGCTCTGTAGGTCTCAAGGAGTTGCTGCGTGTGTTACATGAGATAGTCTATGTGAAAACACTTTATACTTCCAATGTCGTTATTGACAGTGATTTCCCGTTGCTGTTTTCTAGATGAGGCTCATTTGCTTTTATCTGGTCCCCAAGTCACCAGTTGCATGTTTATTCAAAATGATTGGCCGGATTAGTGGTGTGGTCTGTGTAGGTGAAATTGAGTGAAACGAGAAGACCCATAAAAGGCCCCCAATCCATGGCCTTGACTTCATTAAGCGACGCAATATTCATCAATGTGATCCATCTTCAGTCAAAAGCAGCCTCTGACCTTTAACCAGCTTAGCCCCGCTGTCAGCAGCTGGGGGCCCAGCCAAAGGGCAGGAGGAGGGAGCCCTAGGTTGCCCACATTGCAGATCATCTCAAGAATATTCAAGAAGCACTATAAAACAAAGAACCTCAGTCGTGTAATTTTACTTCAAAAGGTAAAAAAAAAAAAAAAAAAAAAAAGCCTCCAGATAATGAACTGTAGGATTGATTAGGTTCAGACTGTTAACAGACATCCTTATGGTTAATGAAGCAGCATTGAAAATACCTTTGGATTCTTTAGAAACTTAGATCATACCCACAAAAAGGAGAGATCAAACTGTGGGCTAGTATACTCAAGGTAACAGACAAAAATGTGCTTGGGAAGTTAGTATTTATTGAGAGTTCTCCCTGTAGTGGGCAAGCAATACCATGCCGATTATTGTAAAACATTCGTTGGGGTAATATGTGTCTCTGCGAGTCTTGAGTAGGGGGCGGCAGCTTCTGCCATTTTAATTCCTTTGTTAATGTCTTTATGAAAGCAATTAGCACTTCATTCACGCTTCTTTGTTTTTGGATCTCATTAGGATGTGGTTTATGCGGGTCCCCCCTCCCAGGAGACAGGCCCTATTGCACAACATTTCACTCAGCTGTGTGGCTAAGCACTGACAAACTCAATTTGCCAAGGCAGGAGTGAGCTGACACCACTCTGTGACAGTTGTCTTGATGGGAACAAATGACTCATCTCTTTCCAAGGGGGAGCCCACCTACTCTGAGAAGTTCACTTGCGCACCAGAGTGTGGCGACAGAGAGGGAAGGAAGGCCTCTTGGCTGACACACAGTAAAACCACTACAGGCCAAGGTACACCAAGAACCAATGACTTACAAAGGAAGGCCAGTGACTGTTCACGTGATAGGCTGCTATGGTCTTCATCATGCCTTTAGACCAGATGGAAAGAAAGGGAAGCGCTCAAAAGTAGGGGACACAGTCTCTCCCCTCTGACACTGACAATGGAAAGGAGAGGCAACAGAGATACATAGTAAAGACATTGGCAGGGGTGTAAGGTGCAAGGCTAAATCCTGAATGAGAAATGTAGACCAAAAGAACATTAGGCATTCAGGTCTCTGTGTGATGGGTACATTGGGGAAGAGTGGTGGTCAGGGAGCTTCTCTGAGCAGTAAAGCAGCTCCCCAAGCCATTCTATGGAGATCACCAGTTAGGAGAGGGGTCTGGGGTAAGAATCACAATGAGGGAAGAAGAGGCAGGTGTTAGCACAGATGTAGAGGTTCACAGTAAGAAGGTTCCTGTACTTGAGAAATTATTTTCCCTTTATAGTAAAGTCTCTTCTCCAATTGATGGCATCATTTCTATTTCAAATATCACTGTGATATTTGCTTAACAGCCAAAGGCACTGCAGATGAATATATCTGAATCTTACTAAGATACTGTTCAGGAGATGGAGGTCTGAAGGGACATCTAGACAAAGGAAGGAAAGAAGAAAGAAAGCTTTGCCCACTGGTTAGGGGTGACATTCTTTTTTTTCTTTAAATGAAAACTAATTAGCTATAGGCCTTGTGCCTGTGCCCTCATTTAAAGCTTGGTTTTCTCTGACAAAGATAAAAAAAAGAACTGGATTCTAGTTAAGTGTTATGAAGCATAAAATACTACCAGGAGAGGAAATAAAGCAGCCTAAGTCCTCAAGTCATCTTTACCTAACTTTAAAGGCATGTGAATAAATCAATGACAATATTTCACTTGCAGTTTTCACATTATTTAATGATACGATGATTGGTTGTTTCCTTTTCTCTGAGTTTCTCCAAAAATCTAGCCTCTGTTCCATTAGTTATACATCCTTCTTACCAAGGCCTTTCTCTTGTCTCTTTAAACCTGACCTGGGCTGCCATGTTCTTTAAGAATAAGGCCCGGATTGGCCAGCCCCTGAGTAGTAAGGCACCACAGACCAGCCATGCCCCATCACTTTTCTGCATTAGGAAGGCTTTGTTTACAACTCATTATCTCTGACTATTCTTCCTGGGAAAAACCAATCCCGTACTACAAATAATTCTTGACCAAAGAATCAAGTCATGACTTGAATTAGCACTGATCCTAACCATAGATCAAAGTGTTGGTGGCTTCATGAGGGACTGTTTCTTTTTCTGAAGCACGTTCGTGTCCATTGTCAGTTTTAGAATTGCTCTGTGATTTATTAGAAAAATAACAACTCATTCGAATTCCTAAATTAATGTCCGAATATTAAAAGATGATGGTCTGTGTGTATGGGAGATGAAGGTAGGAAGAGAGATTCTGAGGCTGTACATTATCTCTATGTCTGTCCTTTTATTTTGGATTGGAAAAGTCAGCATTCCCTGTCCCCAAGCCTCAAGGTGGCCATGTAAAACATAAACAGGGTCGTGTTGTGCTGCATTTAAGAAAGATAGAAATGTGTAAATATGATGGAAGAGGTTTTATTTTCTTTCCTCCTCTCAGGGATGGTCTGACAGCCTCAGGCTGGAGAACGTGTCTCTCCCAAGTGCTCTGTCACCCTGGTAACCATGGAGACCATGACAATCGATTAGATGCCATCTGATCTCAATCTCATAAAAAATAAAGGTAGCAGATGGCAATCAGGCCACTAGACCTGTCTCAAGAGAGAAGCAAAGGAAGAGAGCAAAAGGGAGGAAGGAGGGGAAAAAGGAGATAAGGTGGGATGGGTTAGTGGGGGAAAAGGGAACCACAGAAGCAGCTCTGGAAATGAACATTTTAGAAAAGAGTAGGAACAGACACAAAGCCAGGAAAGCAGGAGGAAGGGAAAGTTGGGGGGGGGAGCACAATGAAACTGCAACCCGACTGCAACGCACCTCTACCTCCGGAGCACATGGGAGGGAGAAAACCAGACAAAAAGGGAAATCAGCTGTCCTCTAACTGTCCACTGTGCTACAGGTCTAGGAATGGGCCCCAAACTGCTTTGGGGTACACTCAGGCCTGTGCTGGTAGGAATTGCATGTATTCGCCAAAGAATCCTGAGACCTGGCTCTCAGAACAAAAGTCCCTCCTCAGACAGGGTTGTTCCCATGGCCTTTCAGAGGACTGATAAGTTTGTCACCCCATCCCCAGCAGTCATCTATTATTACCCCTTGAAGAACAAGTGCTAATGGGTCAGCAGGTGACCAAGGTGAACAGAACAGTTAAGTTAGTTCTAGTAACTTAACAGTCTTAGATAGGGTCTCAGAGTCATGTAATGGCTAATAATTTTCTCACACAATGAGGGTTAAAATTTAAATACCATTTGGCTAACCTGACATTTTTTAACAATGTGTTACGAAAAATTTTCCAGGTTTTTAATTATTCTTCTATTTCATCTTGTTTAATGACTGCATAGTACACTATTATTTAACCACTTCCTTATTATTGAAGTGATTTAGTCCCAGATTTCTGCTACTATAAATAACCTGAAGCAATGGGTCTTGTATGTACAATTCTTTTTTGTGCACTTATAATTTTTCCTTTCAGATGAAAACATAATTGCTAAGCCAAAGAGTATATATTTTTCAAACTTTTAAATTGAGGTATAGCATATATACATCAAGTGAATAAATCCTGAGTGTATAATTAAAATACACACACACACACACACACACACACACACGTGTGTAACCACCACCACCAGATCAATGCTCTTCCATACCCCTCTATATTCAGTACCTACTTGATGTTCTTGAACTTCACTTAAATGGAATAATAGTGTGTGTAATTTTTTTCTGGATTCTTTTATTTAACATAGTGTCTGTGAGATTCATCCATACTGTAGCAGTAATTCATTCTTCTTCGTCTTTCTTTCTTTTTTTTTTGCTATATAGTATTCTATTTTTTAAAAAAATACTACACTTTCTGGTTCATTTTACTGTGTCGGACACTTAGGCTATTACAAATAAAGTTGCTATAAACATTCTTGTATATCATTTGGAGAATATATGCAAACATTTTTAAATGTAAATAAGTGGAAGTACTAGGTCATAAAGTAGGCATCTGTTTAGCTTTTAATGCAGGATAAATATTTTTAAAATGTTGTTTTTGTTTGTTTGTTTTTGGTGGGAGTCTAATTTTAAATTAACCTACAAATAGCTGTAGCAAATTGAACTCCAACCACCCAATACTATAAGATTGCCCCTCTCTTCACACCTTTGCCACCTGTGGGCAAACATTCTCATTCTTTCTTTGTTTTTCCAAGTGAGAGGAGAGAAGATAGAAAGACTCCCACATATGCTCCAACTGGGATCTACGGGCAACCCCATCTGGGGCTGATGCTTTGCATCTTAGGGACAGTACTTGCAACTGAGCTATCCTTAGTGCTTGAGGCCAATGTTTGGACCAACCAAGCCACTGGCTGCAAGAGGGGAAGAGAGAGAGAAAGGGAAAAGGGAAGGAAAGAGAAGCTGATGATCACTTCTCCTGTGTTCCCAAACTGGGAATTGAACATGGGAAGTCCACTCACTGGGCTGATGCTTTATCCATTGAGCCAGCTGGCCAGGGCCACATTCTCATTCCTCTTAATCTTTGCCAACACAAGAGATGAGATGTTACCAGATTGTTTACATTGTGTTTGATGACCAGGTAATTAAACAATTCTTGCCATGTTATCTCACATACTTATTTCTTTTTTCATACATTGTCTGTACATGTTATTATTCTATTTGGTAGTATAAGCTTCAGGATAAGGCAAAAAGGTGAAACTTAATTCACACAGTTGGTACAGATTCACTCGCATTGTCAGAAAATGCATTGACATTTATGACCAGAACAAATTTACATTCTTTGCATAAGTTGACACCCTGCCATATGTACTTTGGAAGGAAGCTAACATTTGCAGAACATCTAGTACTGAGTGCATTTACTCTTTTGAACAGCCTTATTCATTTAATTCTTATAGCTTCATTTAATTTCAGTAGTAGCATTTAATTCTCACAAAAGATCTAAAAGACCCTTCATATTTTGCTTATTTTCACAAATATAAAAATCAAGCCTCCGATGGCTCAGGGTCACATGACTATGTAAGTAGAGGGACTGGGATTTAAAACCCAATATATTCCAAGTCCAAAGTAATTTTTTCCTTGGTTCTCTAGACACCATTGCTTGGGGCAGAGACCTTCACTTTATTTATTTTTCACTTTATAAACCCTGAGAGGGCCTCTGAATGCCAGAACCCTATTAATGTCCTTCCATTACCAGCACATGTATATACGATCCCACCAACAAAATCCAAAGATGCATCGGGGTTGCTGTGTTATTGATGGCAAGTTGATAATACAGCTAGTGCTTGACTTACGACAGACCAGTCGTAACACGATTTGGTCATAAGTTGAGTAGGCTATATGTACAGTACTGTGAAATGATGTTATAAAAATCTTTAAGTCATATTTTATCATAATTTTCTTTCATTATTGTTATATATCATAATTTTCTTTGTTCATTTTATGCCATTAGTATCATCTCTACACCATTTTGTTTCTTATCTTTATATTCATCAGGTTTAAGTGAAACACTGCATTACCAGTACAACTGGTTTAATATTTGCAAAGCATACAAAATTACAAAATACAGGTGCATACAAAAACTGCTCTAGACTAGCGAAGCAGTCATGGCTAGCGATTGTGGTCGTAAAGTCAAATGGTCGTAAGTTGCATAGGTCGTAAGTTGATCAATACCTGTATGAAAAAATCCATTTTAGTTCATTTCACTCGTTTTATACATTTTTCATTCATTTGTGTATATGTGGTACATTTTAAAATCTGAAAAATTGTTTACACTACCCCCCCCTGCAGTTACAATGAATAAAAGCGGAAGTGCATCTACGATCTCCTCCTCTTATTAAATTATTGCTTTAGGGATTTGAAGATGATATAATTTAAAAGATTTTTTTTAAAAGAAAAAGAAGGTAAGATTACTAGTACAAAAATAAAGTTGAGAATGACTTTTTGTTTAGAACAAAAAATAAATTGCTATAAATTATACATTTAAAAAATATTTAAATGCCACCATTGCAAAATCCAGAATACTTAACAGTTGGATAACCATGTACAATATTTTCTTTCTATTGTTTTGGCTCCATACTCTTGAATTAGCTCTTCATTTGACAAAAATTTTGTAATATGATCTTTCTAGAGAGTATAAAGATAAATTGGTCTCCCCTGGGGCATGGTAGATCAAATTTGTTTTTTATGAATAATTTAGAAAGGTTTCTATGTGCTTCACAACTCATTATTTGTACCATCACATAAATTTTAAGGATTATAGTCAATTTTTTTGAAACTTCAACCAAATTTTTGTCACGAGTCATAACATTTCAGAGTATTTCAAGTTTGCTCTGTTGTTGTTTAGCATCTAATTTTAAATATGTTTGAATTGATGGTGCTGTTAATTTGTTGTCAAAGTCTTTATAATAATGGTATATTAGGACTTATATATCTTTGTCAATATGACTGTTCTTGTGAAATTATAAAGGCATTTAAATATTTTTCAAATATGTTCACTCTCCTTCATTAAATAAGACTGGGAACAAAATTTTTGTTGCATCCACAAAGACATTTGTTCTTACCTAATTTGAGTGTGCTGATCTCAAATTTAACATTAGTTTTTCTCTGTAAGCTACATTTTTTTTGCAATTCAAGATTTTAGGTGTTCATTTTATTGTAAAATTTTCAACATTTAGTTTAACATAATGAAGTAGAATGTCTTTTTGGACACCATCTTTGTAAAAATATAATAATTTATATAATGCAGTAAATACACTAATACACTAAAAGATATGATTGCATCAGAATTTGTCTAAAATTTCAAAATAGAACATATTAAAACACTTATTTTAATCATCAAATTTGCACAAAGGAACGAAGATGGCGATGGAGAAGACGGACGTACCAACTTCCAACTCCCAGAACCAAAGTGGATTATAACTCAATTTTAAGAACCATCATCTGGATAAACCAACTTTGAACTAAACTAAGTGGACTCTTCAACCAAGGAACACTGCAGAAGCCAGATTGAGACTGGTAGGAATAGCGAAAACGCGAAGAGGGCTGCCCAGCGCCCCGGAGCAAACGGGAGCCCGGAGATACCCGCGTGGCAGGAGGAGAGTTTGGCAGAGAGGGAGGGACCTGTGTCCCAGGAACCAAGCCCCAGCCTTCGGTCCCAGAGCCTAGAAGAGGTGTTTGGACAGTATTGAGCTGTGAAACAAATGAGGATACTGTTTGTGAAAAAGAGAGAGTTTTCTCAGACCCAAGATTCGTTTTAAAGGGATAGTGCAGAAAACCTCTCTCACAACCATGCACCTGGGCCTCCGGGGAAAGGGGACAGAGGAGAGGAACAGAGCAGCGGAAACAGAGTGTGGACTGAAGGCACAGGGACACTCTGAGGGACAGCCACCTTGACACCTGGGCTAAGTCATTTCCCTAATTGAAAACGAATATTTCTCCTGGAACTAGCAATACCAGCAAGGGAGACAGGACACTAGCCAAACAAGCTCTCCCGTGGCAATTAGAGCAGAGCTGCTTAGAGGGAGGGAGCTCCCAGGTATACAGTGTGGAGACTTAGGGCACTTCCATCTCTCTGAGGGTTGCTGATGGAATATTCGGTGGCGGCAGGACGCTGAAACTCGGTCCTGTTGGCATGGGTGGAGGCACAACCGATGTGAGCTCAGTCTAGCCCAGCAGGGGTGGAGGGGATGCGCGAAAGCGATCCAGCAGCTGTGGGCAGCCTGTAACCCCACCTGCGGGGGAAAAAAACGGGAGGCCAGGAACCGGCAGAGATCTCCGTGACCCTGCACAAGCCGGCCCTGACTGCGGGGACAGGGCTAGGACCAGGGGCGAGGGGGGGCTCGCGGTTGAGCTCACGCTGCCAGCCCCACCTGGCCGGAGAAACCGCAGTTTGCCATCCTGTGTGCACGAGCAGGCTCCTAACGCGGGGGCGGGGTAGACCCCAGACGAGCAGAAGATCGCGGCTGAGCTCACGCTACTAGCCTTGCCCAGACAGAGAAACTGCAGTTTGCCATCCTACGTGCGCGACCTGGCTCTGAAAAAGGGGGCGGGGTAGAGTCCGGGACTATTGGAAGCTAGCAGCTGAGCTCACGCCAGCAAACATACCCAGCCCAATAAACCACGGTTTAAGACCACGCACAGAGGGCCCTGGCCTCGAGAGCGGGGCTAAAGCTCCGGACGGGCAAAGGCTCACAGCTGAGAGCACGTCAAAAGCCCTACCCAACTTGTGAAACTGTGGCAAGCAAACTCTGACTGTGGGTGGTGGGCGTAAGCCTTCTGGAACAGGCTGGGTCCGCAGCTAAGGAAAGGTACTCACCTCTGCCCTTGGTGCTTAGGCTTGTGGCTTGAGTGACAGCCCCTCCCATGGAGGAGAGGCAGATATCACAGCAACAGCCGCAGTAGGGTGACGCTGGCAACGCCCATACCCAACCACCCTAGGCAGCGGCAGAGGGGATGGCAGGCCTGCAGAAAGACCACACCTAGTGAACACAAAGGCAACACCTACTGGACTCCAGTGGCAACAACTTCCTTATACACAGATAAAAAGGGCAGGAAGAGGAATGCAAACCAAATGAATCAAGAGGAATCAACAGAGAAGGACCTGAATGAACCAGATATAACCAAATTACCAGAAGCAGAATTTAGAATAATGATAGTTAGGATGTTCAAAGAAATTAGAGCAACAATGGATAGGCACTATGAACACCTAAATAAAGAGACAACAAGTATAAAAAACGAAATTGAAATAATAAAAAAGAATCAGACAGAAATGAAAAATACAGTATCAGAACTGAAGACCACAATGGAAGGAATTAAAAGCAGGATGAATCACGCTGAGGATCGAATCAGCGAGTTAGAGGACACAATAAACAAAGGTACAGAAGCAGAGAAGAAAAAGGAAAAGAGACTCAAAAAATGTGAGGAAACTCTGAGAGAGCTCTGTGACAACCTGAAGAGAAATAATATTCACATCATAGGGGTGACTGAAGAAGAGGAAAGAGGACAGAAAATGGATACTTTGTTCAATCAAATCATACAGAAAACTTCCCTAAATTAAGGCTGGGAAACATTCCAAACGTTCAAGAAGCACACAGAACTCCATTAAAGAAAAACACAAAAAAACCTTCACCAAGACACATCATAGTTAAAATACCAAAGCTAATGGATAAAGAAAAAAATCTTAAAAGCTGCTAGAGAAAAAAAAGCTATCACCTACAAAGGAGCCCCCATAAGGATGACATCGGACTTCTCAACAGAAACACTTGAGGCCAGAAGGGAATGGCAAGATATATTCAATATAATGCAGAACAAGAACCTACAACCAAGACTACTCTATCCAGCAAGGCTAACGTTTAAAATTGAAGGAGAAATAAAGAGCTTTCTAGACAAAGAAAGCCTCAAGGATTTCCTTAAAACCAAATGAATTCTGCAAGAGATACTAAGGGGCCTGTTGTGAACAGTTCAAAGGGAGGAAAGAACATAGCAAAAAAAAAAAAAAAATACAGCTTTAAAGAACGAAATGACAATAAACAACTACATATCAATAATAACCTTAAATGTAAATGGATTAAATGATCCAATCAAAAGACATTAGGTAGAAGCATGGATAAAGAAACAGGACCCATACATATGCTGTCTACAAGAGACACACCTTAAAACAAAAGATGCACATAGACTGAAGGTAAAAGGATGGCAAAATATATTTCATGCAAATGAAAATGAAAAAAAAGCTGGGGTAGCAGTAGTTATATCAGACAAAATGGACTTTAAAACAAAGGCTTTAGTAAGAGATAAAGAAGGACACTACATAATGATAAAGGGAACAATTGAACAGGAAGATATAACTATTATAAATATCTACACACCAAATATAGGAGCCCCAACATACATAAAGCAGACTTTGATGGATATAAAGGGCGAGATTAACAGCAATACTATCATAGTAGGGGATTTCAATACCCCACTAACAACACTGGATAGATCCACAAAAAAAATCAATAAAGAAACAGCAGACTTAAAGGATACACAAAATCAATTTGATTTAATAGATATCTTCAGAACTTTTCACCCTAAAACAGTAGAATATACATTCTTCTCAAGCACTCATGGTACATTTTCTAGGATAGACCACATGTTAGGACACAAAAATGATCGCCAGAAATTTAAGAAGATTAAAATCATATCAAGCATTTTCTCTGATCACAACACCATGAAACTAGAAATTAACCTCAAAAGAAAAACTGAAAAATACTCAAACACTTGGAAACTAAATAGCATGATATTAAATAATGGATGGATCAACAATGGGATCAAAGAAGAAATAAAAAAGTTTCTAGAAACAAATGATAATGAGCATACATCAATTCAAAATTTATGGGACACAGCAAAAGCAGTACTGAGAGGGAAGTTCATTGCATTACAGGCATAAGAAGCTAGAAAAAGCTCAAATAAGCAACCTGACACTTCATCTAAAAGAATTAGAAAAACAACAATAAATAAAACCCAAGACAAGTAGAAGGAAGGAAATAATAAAGATCAGAGCAGAAATAAATGACATAGAGGCGAAGGAAACAATACAGAGGATCAATGAAACAAGAAGCTGGTTCTTTGAAAAGGTAAACAAGATTGATGAACCTTTAACTAGACTCACCAAGAAAAAAAGAGAGAGGACTCAAATAAATAAAATTAGAAAGGACAGTGGAGAAATAACAACTGACACAACAGAAATACAAAGCATTGTAAGAAAATACTATGAAGAACGCTATGCCAAAAAATTATACAATCTAGATGAAATGGACAAATTTCTTGCATCATATAAACTTCCAAAAATCAATCTGGAAGAATCAGAACACCTAAACAGACCAATTACAACAAATGAGATGGAAACAGTTATCAAAATACTCCCATAAAAGAAAAGTCCTGGGCCTGATGGCTTCACAAGTGAATTCTATCAAAATTCAAAGAAGAACTAACTCCTATCCTTCTCAAGCTATTTCAAAAAATTCAAGAGGAAGGAAGACTTCCAAACTCCTTTTATGAGGCGAGCATAATTCTGATCCCAAAACCGGGCAAAGACAACACAAAGAAAGAAAATTATAGGCCTATATCCCTGATGAATTTAGATGCTAAAATTCTCAACAAAATATTAGCCAACCGGATCCAGCAATATATGAAAAAAGTCATACACCATGATCAAGTGGGATTTATTCTGGAGAGGCAAGGCTGGTTCAATATTCGCAAATCAATCAATGTGATTCATCACATAAACAAAAGGAAGGACAAAAATGACATGATAATTTCAATAGATGCAGAAAAAGCATTTGATATAATCCAGCACCCATTCATGTTCAAAACTCTCAGTAAACTGAAAATACAGGGAACATTCCTTAACATGATAAAGGCTATCTATGACAAACCCACAGCAAACATCATACTAAATGGACAAAAATTAAAAGCAATCCCCTTAAGATCAGGAACCAGGCAGGGTTTGCCCACTTTCACCACTCTTATTCAACATAGTTCTGGAAGTCCTAGCTATAGCAATCAGACAAGAAGAAGAAATAAAAGGCATCCAAATTGGAAATGAAGAAGTAAAACCGTCACTATTTGCAGATGATATGATATTGTATATAGAAAATCGTAAAGTCTCAGTCAAAAAATTATTGGACCTTATAAATGAATTCAGCAAGGTGGCAGGATATAAAATTAATACACAGAAATCAGAGGCATTTCTATATACCAACAATGAACTGTCGGCAAAAGAAATTAAGGAAACAATCCCCTTCACTATTGCAGCAAAAAAAATAAAATACCTAGTTGTAAATTTAACCAAGGAGGTTAAGAACGTGTACTTGGAAAATTATAAAACATTGATAAAAAAAATCAAGGAAGATACAAACAAGTGGAAGCATATACCATGCTCATGGCTAGGAAGAATAAACATCATTAAAATGTCTATATTACCCAAAGCAATTTATAAGTTCAATGCAATACCAATTAAAATACCAATGACATACTTCAAAGATATAGAACACATATTCCAAAAATTTATATGGAACCAAAAAAGAACACGAATAGCCTCAGCAATCTTAAAAAGAACAAATAAAGCAGGAGGTATCACTCTTCTGGATATCAAGGTTTACTATAAGGCCATTATACTCAAGACAGCCTGGTACTGGCATAAGAACAGGCACATTGATCAATGGAGCAGAACAGAGAACCCAGAAATAAACCCACAGCTTTATGGACAACTGATATTTGACAAAGGAGGAAAGAACATACAATGGAGTAAAGACAGCATCTTTAACAAATGGTGCTGGGAAATTGGACATCTACCTGCAAAAAAATGAAACTAGACCACCAACTTACACCATTCACAAAAACAAATTCAAAATGGATAAAAGACTTAACATACGCCTTGAAACTATAAGCATCTTAGAAGAAAACATAGGCAGCAAGCTTTTCGACATCTGAGCAGCAATATATTTGCTGACTTATCTCCACTGGCAAATGAAATAAAAGGCAAGATAAACAAATGGGACTATATCAAACTAAAAAGTTTTTGCACAGCTAAAGACAATAAGAACAGAATAAAAAGACAAACCACACAATGGGAGAACATATTCGACAGCACGTCTGATAAGGGGTTAATAACCAAAATTTATAAAGAACTTATAAAACTCAACACCAGGAAGACAAAGAATCCAATCAAAAAATGGGCAAAAGAAATGAATAGAAATTTCTCCAAAGAGGACATACAGATGGCCAAAAGACATATGAAAAAATGCTCAACATCACTAATCATTAGAGAAATGCAAATTAAAACCACAATGAGATATCACTTCACACCAGTCAGAATGGCACTCATCAGCAAAACAACACAGAATAAGTGCTGGCGAGGATGCGGTGAAAAGGGAACCCTTCTGCATTGCTGGTGGGAATGCAGACTGGTGCAGCCACTGTGGATAACAGTTTGGAGATTCCTCAAAAAATTAAAAGTCGAAGCGCCTTTCGACCTGGCTATCCCACTTTTAGGAATATACCCTAAGAACACCATAGCACTGTTCGAAAAGAAGAAATGCGCCCCCATGTTCGGGGCAGCATTGTACACAATAGCGAAGATCTGGAAACAGCCCAAGTGTCTGTCAGAGGACGAGTGGATTAAAAAGCTTTGGTACATATATACTATGGAATACTACTCAGCCATAAGAAATGATGACATCGGATCATTTACAACAAAATGGATGTACTTTTATAACATTATACGGAGTGAAATAAGTAAATCAGAAAAAAAAACCTGAGAACAGCATGATTTCATACATAGGTGGGACATAAAAGTGAGACTATGAGACATGGACAAGAGTGTGGTGTTTACGGGGTGGGGGAGGGAGGGGAGAGTGGGATTGAGAGAAGAGGAGGAGTACAGGGAAAACCAGATAGAAGGTGACAGAGGCCAATTTGACTTTGGGTGATGGTATACAACACAATTGAATGATAAGATAATCTGGAGATGTTTTCATTGTACATATGTACCTTGATTTATTGGGTTCACCCCATTAAAGTTAATAAAAACAAAAAACAAACAAAAAAACTTTGCACAAAACTTATTTAAATTTTAGTCAGGCAAAAATTTGCATTTGTAGCTGTTGCGTTTGTGTACTTGTTGAGGACAATCTCGTTTGATGCTCTAGCAGTAGTCTGCTCATCACTAATAGCTCCAAGATTATCGGGAAACTTATCAAGGTGAATATTCAGGAAGTGAATCTTAACGCTCATGTTCCATCCAATGTCACGGAAAACCAACAGAATCCTTTGAACCAGAAGTTCATAGTTTTCTGCTCTTTTGTTGCCAAGGAAGTTCTTTGTAACTGCCACAAAAGACTGCCATGCTGCTTTCTCCTCCTATTCATCTTCCTGGCAAATTCATTGTCACGTATGAGGGTTCGAATTTAAGGTCCATCGAATATACCTGCTTTTATCTTCCCAAATACAAGGCAGGAAAAGCAGAAATCATAGGCCCAAATCTCTTACTAAGTCAGTCAATTCAGGTTGGCTAAACTGCTGAGGGGTTAAGGACTACTTGGCATCAGAGGAAGACCCTTCAGATTCTGCAACCTCATGCATCTGATCAAAATACCTTTGATCACCATGTTCACTTTCTTCATCCCTAGAAGAAAGAAAACCATTATAAACTGGAACTGGGAGTGTCTCAGAGTGTGGGGTAGTTTGTATTGCTGAAGGAATATTAGAATATGCGATCATATACCATTTTTTCTTGCCCGTGCCCTTTGTTTGAATCAGACAGAAATAACAGTCACTGCTGTGGTCCTTAGGTTCATGTCAAACCATGGCAATACCAAAAGGCATTCCTTTGCGTTTTCCTTTGGTCCAGTCACAAGGCATTTCCTCACAATTATGACACACAATCTGAGAAGCCCAATTCTTGTCGTGAACTTGAAAATAGGCAATATATGCACGTGTCACAAATGATGAAATATTGCGCCGTTGACGTTGAAGTGTGTAAAAGCCACATATATAACAGAAGGTGTCAGGACTATTTTTACATTTATGCCTACTCGAAGAAGCCATGATTCAATCTTAAAACAAAACAAGAGGGTGTTTTTATCAGATAATAATTTTTTACATTTAAAAACAACTATAATTATGTAAAAGTGATGTTTGCGAAACATTACTTGCCTTGTGGTTATGTTCAATTCAAGAGTCGTTGCCCTTTAACTCCAATTTAAAAACCAATGCATGCCATTAACTGTAACAAAAAGAAATTAAAATTGGTTAAAAACTAGAGCATGCACCAAAAAACCGATTTCGTATTTGGAATCAGCGATGCAGAAATATATATAGTAAAAGTTCTAAAACATCATGCAACAGAAAATAATATAAAAATTTTTCTCCAGTGTAATTTAAGAGTCTACTTAGTATTTCTATGAGCAATTAATCTCTTCCCTATAATGATTTACTACTTTTTGAATGATCTCATATCTTGGGGTACAATTAACTTCTAGATGTCAGAATAATTTCTCTTGACTTTATTTGCAATATATAAAGAATGTAATTTATGGCACAAACACATAAAAGTGTACTCTGTATCTTCATGTTTATTTCTGATGGGAGAGTGCTTTGTTTTGACCAGGCAGCAATGAAAATTGAATTTTTTGTTCACAATCAGTTGAAAGGAATTTTCTACTGACTAGCTCTGGTTCCATTTCAAACCTTTCTTTCCCTCCACTAAGGGCATAGATACATTCATATTGTGGTACATTTAGAACTGCCACCAGATGTGTTTCCACAGTAGGCTGTAGGAATATTCTGGAAGGACACTTCTACTACAGAATGGCTAGAAATAATTATACATACAAGTGATTGGGAATCTCATAAACACATCTCACTAAACTCAAACTGATGTGTTTCCAGTTCTACTTGCCTTAGCTGGCTCCCCAAATATTGGCAGCCATCTGATACCACCCCTTGAGGGCAAATTGGAGTAGAGGCCAGAGTCTGATGTATTGTAACTAAAATATCTGACTTAGAAATTTTGCAAAAACATATGACAAGTGAATGCATTACTAGGGCTCCTCCTCGCAAACTGAGGGGCATGATAGCCTAACCTCATCAACTTCATGATAAATCTACACCTGGAGTCTGGGAAGGGTTTTGTGGAAGCAACACTTGGAGAGTAAGATAAAGATAGGCCTGTGGAGAGTACAGGTACAAAGTGGTTCGGCTACTTGGTTCAAATACTGTCTGTGACTCCCTATCCTTAGGATTTCAGAGTCTTCCAACTCTGTGATATGGACCTAGTGTGAGAACTCATTCAGGGACTGTTCTAGACAAACTGAAGTAAGGAAAAATATTGCTTTTTACATTTTTGTCCCTTTTTATGCCCCTTTTGCTTCTGCATGGCCCACTTTGCCTTTCAGCATATAGTATCCTCAAAGAAGATTTTTTCTCTCTTATAAAGTTTGGTCTAACTAGGAAGTCAGACATCTGTCATTCATTTATTCATAAATGTTTATTTTGCACGTACTATGGGTTAGAACCCATTTTATCCCTTTACTAGGGATAAAGCAATGAACAAGCCAAAAATATCCCTGGTCTCATAAAGCTTAAATATTAGAGAAGTAGTGGAACAGAAAATAAACTAAGGTTCACCTTAGAGCAGCCAACTTTTTAGTCCCACATTAGTGCTCTCATGAAAATTTACATTTGAGGTCTTTTACCTCTTGTTGTTAAGAGACTATCTTTATTCCTGAATTAACAGTTACAAACATCAGGGATTTCAAGGAGGAAACTATCCAAATTTCATAAAGTCTTCCATTTTTCTCTAGTTTAACTAGTTTTCTCTAGTTTATGCCTTCCATCCCCACTCAACCCCACCCCTGACCCCAACCCTCAGTTCCTTGAAACCATCCATTTTATTTATGCACAAAACTGGCTTTGGCTTCCGCAAATTTGATTGTTCCTCCTCCAGCTATGTACTTCCATTGGGAACTGTATTATTATTGTCAGAGCCTTTAGAATAGTCTCTGGTCTCTTGACCAGGATAGCTTGAATATCATTTTAAATGTTATACTAGATTATATCTACATTCTCATCAATAGGTCCTATGCTAAGGTTGAGTTGGACCATAGTAGAAATGTTTTTAAACTTTAGATCATTTTACCTAGTCAGAATCACACTCTCCCAAGTGAGGACAATGCTTTAGGTTCAGTGCTAAATTATTTCATAATCTAGTCATTTGCTCTGTAGAGGGCGTCATCTTGGTTACATTATGATGCAGTTTCTCTTCTTTTTATCCATTAGTTAACATTATACTCTTTCTTTATGAAAGCAAAATGCTTTGTCTTTATCATTAGTTATATGTAACAGGCTTTAGTTTTTAACAACTTGTATTATTTCAGGTTTCTTAATTTGTAAACAACAGAAAATTGAAGCTGGCTTGTAAAATGAGATCAACTAGGGCTCAGAAAACCCAAGTCCAGATGTACTTGAGTCTTTGCAGTAGATGGCTGTTATGACTCCATTTCCCTGAAGTTCTCTTAGCTATGCCCTCTGCTCATTGGAAGCCTCTTTGTCAGCCTGGTAGCAGGACAGATGTAGCAGCTAGACTTCCATTCAGGAACAGCCATGTCCAGAGAGATTCTTCCCATGGCAGGCTCTGAAGAACAAGGAATTTCCCCAAAGGCTCCCAGAAAACCTTTCCTTTTGGCTTCTTGTCCTGAACCATCTCATGTTCATTTCTGGACCGCCAGGGGCAAGAGGTTGAGATTACCCTGATCTGATAATGCCTTCCCTGGAGTGAGCGGAGGTGAAAGCTGGATTTGAATTAGATTCCCTTGAGGCACATGGGTTTCCTGGCGAAGAGGGCAATGCTAGGCAAAGCCAGAGTGCTGAGAGGCAGGGAGAAACAGGAAGAGATGCTGGGGAGGCCAAGGGCATGCACTTACCTCTCCTATGATGGAAGCCATTCTAGTCATACGAGCAATAGTTTGTTAATTTCTGAACTTGTTTCTCCAGTTTCCACATAATAAAACCAGGCTCCTTCATGCCAGCTGATGACCATAAAAGGATGTCCAATATCTTTTGTTTAAGAAAATGTGGCTGGATGTGTTACATACATAACTAAATTACCTATTTTTTTAAGCTAAAGGAATAAAATTTTAGTTTTTGAAACTACTCCACAGGTCTTAATTGTCATTGTTTCCCTAGAAAAACTGGATAAATTTTACTGAGTATACAGGGGTGGGCAAAAGTATGTTTACAGTTATAATAAAAATAAATACAAAAATGAATAATAATACAAGAATAAACTATGTGTTTTGTATACAACAGTAAACCTGCTTTTGCCCACTTTTGTGCTGGCTACACAGAAAGGACCTTTTCCAGCTTCACCCAGAAGGATACATACAGGGTCACTGGCTGCTTGGTTTCACTTGCACTTTGGGGTGTCCTGAGCCTCTGAGGAGCATGGTCTACCACTGGCTCTCCGCCTTCTGCCTTCCCCTTCTCCCTTCTCCTTCTGCCTTCCACCTTCTGCCTTCTGTGGCATTTCTGTCTTGAATCCAACCTCAGGTGGCTCCTACCTTTCTCAGATTTGCTGTTCTCCCTCTCCCTTTTCCAGGAGGTGGGACAGAAATGGGCTGTACAGGAATCCTTAATTTTATGTAAATAACCCACCTTCTTTC
Source organism: Rhynchonycteris naso (assembly GCA_037038555.1). Classification (NCBI taxonomy): domain Eukaryota; kingdom Metazoa; phylum Chordata; class Mammalia; order Chiroptera; family Emballonuridae; genus Rhynchonycteris; species Rhynchonycteris naso. The sequence continues at coordinate 132,946,256 of CM072998.1, forward strand.
CCTGAGGTGTTATAAAAGTTAGTGTTCTAAAAACATTTTTGCAAACTGCTCCCCGGAGATGCAAACAAAAGTGCTATGATCCCAGCAGGTTCTGCACAAAAGCTTTCCAGTGGGAGAAGGGAGGAAGGAAATATCGTATATGTGCCTCTGGCATTTTTCGGATTTGGGGAAATTTTAACAAAATACCTGTCACTATAGAAATGATGTTGGCTTTCTCCATCAGCTAGTTCACAGATTGAGCCTGTGTTCACTTTTCCCACTTGGCTGGCTGCTGGCTTAAATGGGGTGCCTCCTTGGGAAAGGTCAGTGCATCTAAGTGGTATTCCTTGAAATTGAAAAATGGTACACTAGGTTGTGTTTATTATTATCAAGGATACTTTTAACATCCTTTTGATATGCTACTTGCCCTTTCTGAGTAGAATTACACAAATGAACTATTAATTAAATCAAGATCAGCAGTCCCCATAGAACTATACAGAATGAGGATTTCTTGATCTGGATAAACTTGAGCCAGGCAATGGCCTTTGGCTGCAAGGGATGCTCTCAGGGTGAGCTCTCCGAGCGTCTCCCAGTAAGGCCCACAGAAACCTTGTTTCCACTGGCCCTCAAGGACCTCACAGCCATGGGTACATCATGCCAACTCACTTGGGAAGATTAATTATAGATCCAAGTGACTGTGTACATGGAGATTCAGGAAGGCAATATAGAATTTCCCAGAGGCCCTATGAATTCTTATATTTTTGTGTATGGCTTACAACTCTCTACAAAGATGGAAGAAGTTTTATCTCTTGGAAACCCAAAAAGATGATGTGTGCTATGACCTGAGTCTCGGTTGGCCGAATGCACTGACCCCTTGACTACTTGTGGTCCTAGGAGCTACCATGTGCAAAATACAATCAAGCTAGTAAAGCCAGTTCTGGCCCAACCTGTAGTTCTGGCTGCACACGTGCCAACGCTGGGCACGTGCACAGGGGCCATGCGTTTTGGAGTCCCAGCTGCACTCAGCTCCATCCCTGGCCCAGAGCAGTGCTCTGCTCTGCTCTCTGCAATGATGGCTGCTTCCACTGCGCCTGCTGCCACTCTTCCTGTTGGGTGACTTTTCAGCACACAGCTGCCTGCAGACAATGTGTCACACAGGATTTTTCTTTTTTCTCCCCAGCTAGCTCTAGGATACTTTTCTCCCTCATAAGAGCAATCCCTGCTTGCCTTTTTTTTTCTTCTGCCCAACCTTTTGTTTCGCTCAGTCTTTTTCTCCTCTTTCTCCCTGAAAGGGCACAGAAGGTGCGTCTCATACTTCACCAGGCTAACTTTGTGAGAGCGAACCTGCGAACCACACCACTCCCACCATTGACCTTGGCCCTGTGCAAAGTTTTGTACCCTTGTCTTCACTTCACACTGCCACCAGCCAGCCATGCACCATGGTGGAAAAAGGTCCCTTCCTCATCCCATGCAGTGTGACCATAAAAATGCCACGGTGACTTCCCCTGTCTCATTATCTTGGGGAAGCCCCCAAATGCCACGACTGAAGCTGTATTGGAATTTTGTAAGGAGGGGTCCTTTCCACATATATGAGTCACTTGGGCCTTCTAAGAAGAAGATCTGAGAGGTAAAGGATGTTGGGAGAACATTGTGATGTAAGTTCTGGAGGAGGTTGGGGTGGGAACAAGGCTGGGGAGAAAACAAGGCTGGGGAGGGAGCAAGGCTGAGGTGGGAACAAGGCTGGGGAGGGAGCAAGGCTGAGGTGGGAACAAGGCTGGGGAGGGAGCAAGGCTGGGGAGGGAACAAGCCTGGGGTGGGAACAAGGCTGGGGAGAAAACAAGGCTGGGGAGGGAGCAAGGCTGAGGTGGGAACAAGGCTGGGGAGGGAGCAAGGCTGAGGTGGGAACAAGGCTGGGGAGGGAGCAAGGCTGGGGAGGGAACAAGCCTGGGGTGGGAACAAGGCTGGGGAGGGAACAAGCCTGGGGTGGGAACAAGACTGGGGCAGTGAATGGCCTGGGTAGGAAAGATATACTCTCCGTTGACAGCCTTGCCTACCTCCCATATTCTCTGAAGGCCAGTCCAGCCACAATGCATTGGCTTCAGGTCAAAACAGGGCCCTGAGACTCATCTGAAATTCTAGTCTTATTCACCGTGGGCCCAATGATCTCAAGATACTTGTCCTTGTCAGGGTCCCTGGAGTCTGCAAAATAATCAGCTAACCCAATTCAAATAACAACCTGGGCTCTCTGCTTTGGTGACTTAGTTTAGTTCTCTTCGTGAAACTGATTGGTTGTTCTTGAAATTGACAAGTGTGTCACTGAGTCACCTGGCTGCTTAACTGAAGAATCAGAAATGAATGACATGACCTGTTGTTTTGTTCTTACGTAAGCATAGCCTTAAAACATCAGCCTCTGTTAATGTACAAGCAAGACCTCTGGTAATATGGCTTAGTAGCTAAGCATGCAGGTGCTGGTGTCACAGAGACCTGGGGTCAATTCTAGAAGCCACTTTGTGGAGCAAAGCTGTGGACCACTCCATGTCCTAATCTTTTCATCTGCAAATGGGACAATAGCAACACTTACCTCTAGCATTCTTTTGAGTGAGTAATAATACTATACATCAAGGGCTTACACAGTTCCAGGCAAACACTAAGCAGTCAATAGATGCCCGCTGCTATTTTTAATATTATAGGAGGTCAGCAGACCAAGTATTCAATAACTAGTATCTTGACAATCAGAAAGACTTACAGCATCTTCCCAGTGAGACTAATTTGTCCCCAGAGAGCATTACCCAGGGAAGAAGACATGCCAGCAGCCTTCCTGAGCTGGCTGTGTTTAAGGGTAGGGGACAGGAGGAAACAGATTCTTCTCCCCAACACCCTGCAAACCACCATTGTGTCCCTGGAAAGCAGCACTGTGGCCTTCTGGGGGAAGGAGCAAAGATTGGGGACTTGGAGAACTCTGAGCCTGACTGGTTCCCAGTCTGTCACTCCCAGGATTATGGTTTGTGTCAGAAACGCAGATATATGTGTATGTTTCAGCGTGTGTACATGCATACCCACAGGCGCACATGCACATACACACTCATTCATTAAGCACCATTGCACCAGATGCATTTTTCCTTGTCTTCCTCCTCATCTCCTACATCCTTTGCAGTCCATTCAGGCATAACTATGATTGCTTTGCTGGCTCGGTTCTGCAGCTCTCCAGAGTGGAGCAGCTGTCGATAGCTCGGAAAGATCCCATGCTATTACACAGCAGAACAAATGAGGATGTCAAAAAAAGGCTCTTCAGTCTAACAAGAAAACAGAGGAAGGAGACAAAAAGAATAAAGCCTTTGGAGACCAACAGACTCGCTCTGATTAGATCTTATGCTAACATGATGCCCACTCTGCATAATAACAGTGATTTAATGTGTTTAAATGGTACAGGGGAAATATATCTTGGTGAAAAAAAGGAAGAAAGGGAATTTCTTTCTTGGCAGGCATGATTAAGGTGTGGGGGCTACCTAGGAAAATGCAACAGCAGCCTGAGACTGTTGAATGCGGGCCCAAGCATATTTACCTACAATGCCTGACGTTGTCTCATTACACGGCCAGCGGCCACTTTCTCCACCATGGGTGAGTGATGAGCGCTGTTCTGATGGATTAGCTCCTAGGTACATGTTGGAATGTTGTCCTTGCTGCTGGGCCATTGCTTCTGCTTTTAATATGGGAGACTACAATGTCAAAAACATTTTACATATGGGGCCACGAGTTCACAGATCCTAATTATCCAGAACCAAAATTTAAAAATACTCTAGAATTTTGGCAGGGTGGGGAGAGGAAAGTCTCTGAGAAATCAATGGAAGAACTAAAGTTCATGATTTGTTATTTCCTGATTGTCCTCAGTCCCTTGCTCTGAACCTATTCACTCATCTTCTTAGAATTCTAACTATTAATGTTAATAGTTCTCTTTCATCAGACCACAGCAGGACAAAGAACATAACTTAGAAAGGCTAACTCTGGGACAGGGAAGACAAAGTCAGAGGCTGTTAGATATATAGAAAACACTGCCAATATCAAAAAGTGATATCTGATAAGTGGACATTAAGTGAGAGGACACCAATTCTCCAATAAAGCAGAGAGCATTACATATGCTTCTTTGTTTTCTTATAAATTTGTTCACAGAGGATCTGAGGTCACTGTCAAGGGGCTTTTCCTTCACAGGTAAAGAATAGCACATATTTAAAAAAACCCCAAGGAATAAAAGTAAAATAAATAAATAAAGCAACTCCTGGAGGAGAGCAGGTTATCAGTGTTCACTGTTGAAAGGCAGTAAGTGGAAAATCCCAGGGATTTTTCCTGCTCCTAAAAGTGCCCCGACTCTATAGTCCAGATGTTGGGAACTGTCTAGAAGCACAGAACTCTCTCAGTGGGATGGGAACTCAAAAGTCACCGGGTCCGATGCTGGTTCATGACAATGGTCACTCAGCCTGTGCTCAATGGCATCTAGTGACTCCCCTCCCAAGGTGTTGGTCCACTGTCAGAGTGCTCCAAGGGTTAGAAAGTTCATGCCTGTGTGAACCTAAACATTCTCTTTGTATCTTCACCCTGCTGGCCGGGGCTCTGCCCACCAGGACCCCAGAGAGAAACAGCCTCAGCCTGTTACATATCTGAGGACAGGGAGCATAAGCATAAGCACCCGGCCCATTCCCTGTTTCCTTATCTGATGGCCTGGCCCCAAATCTTTTCCAATCTATATGTAACGTGATTTCTAGTCCTCAGCTCCTTCAGCTTATCGATGCTCACTTTTATAAGGTGAGAATGATACACCAAAACCTAGCACAATTCTCTAGGTCTGAGCTAAAGAGGCCACAGGCACCTGGAGTGGTGGTTTAGCCCATTGTTTGGTCAGAACACCCATGTCCATATCCTTGCCCTAGTATGTGAGTTTGGACAAATGACTTAATATCTTTGAGCTTCAGTCTCTTTGCATGTAAACTAGGATGCTGTATTTCCTCATGTATAAAATGCACTTTTTTGGGGAAAAATTTGGAGTATAAAAACTGGGTGCATCTTATACAATGGTTGTAGACTTCTTTTTAAACTTGCATTTTCTGCTTTTTGTGCAGATGAGAAGTTTTATAAACTTTATGATGAATAAAACTTAAGTTCAATAACTTTATGTAATACTTTTTTATTTCAAATTTCAGGCCCCAAAATTAAGGTGCATCTTATACATGGAGCATCTTATACATGGGAAAATATGGTAATAATAGCCCTCAAAGGCCAGTAGTGAGAATAAAGGAGATAATCCACACAAAGATGTCTGCCACACTAAAAGCCCTCTGGAAACATGAGCCACCAATTTGAAGTATGAATGGGCATCTCCTCCCTTATATTCTCCACACACATCCATGGCAGTCTAAGCTTTCAGTGCACCAGTTATTCATTTTGAGCTTATTGAAACATCTCTAGTACTTTCTCATAGGCCACTGTCAAAGCACATTTCTCTGCTACTTATTCCATTTTATTTGCTTGTTTATTTTAACCAAGTGTAAAACTTTACATTTATTCCCATTAAGCATAATCTTATTAGCTCTGGGCCACTGTTTCAGTCTGTTGCATCTTTTTTGCATTGCAATTCTGCTGTCCAATGTATTTGCTATCTTTTCTAGCTTTGTATCACCTACAAATTTTATCGCCATGCCATCAATGTCTTCATCCAAGTCATTAATAAAAATACTTAACAAGGCAAGACAGGCCAGAAACCAGTGGTGTGAAAAATCCTTTCTCTAGATCACTGTCAATCCATTATTTCATTCTCTGCATCCAACCAGTGACTCATCTACCTGACCTGGCCACCATCAGCCCTTGCCCTGAGGTGCATCTAATCTGCAAGGATAGAGACTTCATCTGTCATGTGCATTGATGTAACCCAAAGGCATTCTATTCTGTTTACATAATACCTGGAAAACCAGTCTAGCAACTCATTTAGAAAGAAATGAGTAAGTCTGGGAATATTGCACTGAGTCTGCCTCTCATCTAGGAATAACATTCAGCTCACCAGACAAAAGATCATCTAAACTCCTTGCCCTTTATTGAAAAGATCAAAATTTTTACTCTGCCTGGGCCTCTAGCTCCTTTACTCAAAGCCTCAGCCTCCTGAAGCAGACAGCAGTCTCCTAGAATGTTACCTACCTGGCCAGGCCCTGAACCCTGAGAGCTGTTAGAACCTGCTCTTTTGCCTCGGGCTTCAATTGCCACCAATATCTGTTGGAATCTTCCTTTTCTATCTTGAAGTCACTTTCCTGAATGGGGAATGTGGAGAAGACATAAATGCTGAAAGAATCTGTTTTTTTTTTTTTTCTGTTGTGTTTATATTATACCCGTGGCAATATTGATCTCAGGCAAAGGACATATTTTTTGTCCTTCACAAATTATAACTAAAACTTTTTTATTTTCTCTGTATTACAAGTTTGGGTGCCTCTTAGAAGCCCTGATAGCAGACCCAAAAAGCTAGGTGAGTCAACCTTTCCTTCCCAGTCATTGAGGTCCTGAGTCTCCAACCCCATCCCCCATATTACATCCTGGTCCAAAACATCCTACCACCATTGGTGAACAACAATGGTTAGGATCTTGTAATTCTAAGGCCATCAAATACCACCATATATAATATATGGAGCCTTGTACCAACTTGTACAGGAGGAAAACAGTAATTATTTGGGGTGGTTATGAAGACCATATGGAGTAATGACTTTAAAGTGCCACGCATGGTTCCTGGCACATGGTTCAGGTTAAGTAACACTGGTCCACTATTGCCTTCTGTCTTGTACCCATTTGGTTCTGCTCTTATCACTAGTCCTTTGTCTATCCCTTCTCAGTTCATGTTAGCTCTGCCCCAAACTTTAATTTTCTGCTTACTCTTTGTAGACTAGCCCCATACATATATACAATTTTTTGACACTTTTTTGTATACATTTGTTGGGCAGATGAAATATATTATGCTCACTTTGTTAAAGATGGCTGCCCACATGCAAGTTTTAAGAGTAAGCTTTCCCCCACATCCACATGATTGGATGATGTAGGGTGGTGCACTCGCATGAGGAATCCACCCAGTATGTCTCAGATAAGTAACTTTGTATCAAAGACTTCCTTGTTTGTAGATTGGATTAAGGGTTTTGAATCTACACTTTAAAGTGGGGCAGGCCAGGAGCTTGCTCTCTCTCAGTTACTGAGGTTAGTATTAGAAAGGAGAGCAGATTAAGGCCACATGGAGGAGAGGAGGCAGCCAAGATGGTGGAATGCTGAGGAAGAAGCCAGTTTGTGCAGAGTTTGTGTAGAGAGAAGGAGATGGGAAACAGAGGTGAATAAGTCTGGTGAGCTAGAAACCTTTGATTCTATGAAACTCGGATAAGTCAGTAGCTTTGTGAGCACTGAATGAGTGGGTTTTGGAGCCCAGTGTGTGTTTTTGCTTGCCTGCTGAGTGCAAGCTAGAATTAAAGCTGATGGTTCACCAGTTCTTGGCTTCGTTGCTTCATTATCGACTGTCCGAATCTAATGCGAACCTGCACTAGCCAGGCGGCCCTGTTCGTGGCCCTGACTACTGGCTTTACAACATTGAAAATTCCTTGCTGACTCTATTCTGGAAAGACAGACAAAATATGTGCACAAAATCCTATCTCTCACCTGAAGGGCCCAGCTCCTCATCTATGACAAATTCCAGCGAATAAGGGATAATAGTTCTCAGACTTTTTTTGTTGTTGTTACAAATTCAAAAGGTATAGTGTTTGGAATCAAATCCTGGCTTCTTCATTTTTTAACTGTACGAGCTTGGGTAGTCAGCTAACCTCACTAAGTCTCAGTGTCCTCATCTTGTAAGATAGGCATAATGGCATAGGGTTGGGAGGAGCATAAACTGTTGAGCATCACAGCTCAGTATAATAAGTGCTCAATGCATGCTAGCTGTTGTTACTGTTGACTTCCTCACTTTCCATTTCCTAATAGTACCCATTATATTTTCTCTTGGGTATGAACTTTTTTCCGCCTTCTGTGTATGTCCATTAAATTTCTGAAGTTAATAGTGAGGTCTCCAGAAAACACACGGACCATACTACCTCCTGCCTTCCCTTCTTTGAGAAAAGGTATGCAGACTTCAAAGTACAGTGAGAATGGTAGTTACTGTAGCGCTATAAACTGAGAAATGTCAATCATAGTGTTTAGATTCCAGTTTTAGAGTTCACATCGACCCTTCTGTGATCATGGAGTTCTTTAAAAAACTGAATGGAGCCAGGTGTTTACAGGTCACATCCTGAGTGACTTGAGGGCAACTTCGTCCAAGTTTTAGTCATAACCCTCCTTTTCTTTTTATTCAAATCAATCTTTAGCATTCATTAATAAATTAAATTTTATATTAATTGAATTTATGTGACAAGTATTGCCATGGAGAAACAGTGAGGTAGAGTTCCTACCTTCAAGCAGCCAGCTAGTGGGGAAGAGTCCTGTGTCTGGTTAGCATGCGACATATTTCATTCCCATAGTAACCCCAAGAAAAATTTGAATAACATCAAAATCATACAAAGTATATTTACACTGGAATTTAATTATAAACAAATAACAAAATGAGATCTTGAAAATATTAAAATATTTAGAAAACGAAAAATATACTTCTGAAGAAAAAAATTCTCACCTAACCTGTGGTGGCACAGTGGATAAAGCATCAATCTGGAATGCTTAGGTCACCATTTCAAAACCCTGGGCTTGCCTGGTCAAGATACATATGGGAGTTGATGCTTCCTGCTCCTCCCCCTTTCTCTCTCTCTTTTTCTTTCCTTCTCTCTAAAATAAATAAAGTTTTTTTAAAAATTAAAAAAAAATATCAAGGAAAATTGAGTAATATTTTTAACTGAATGGCAATAAAAACATGATATCTAAATTTCTGGGATGCAACTAAAGTGATATTAAAATAAAAAATTTGTATTTTAAATGCATGTATCCAAAAAGTAAATAGGACTAAAATCAATAATCTCAGCTTCTATCTTCAGAAATTAGTAAAGGAACAGTAAACTCAAAGTAAATGCAAAGAAGGAAATAAAAAAGAATGAAAATCACTAAAATAGAAAACAAACAGAAAATTAAAAGCTAAAAAGTAATATTTGAGAATGACCAATAAAGTTAATAATCTCTTAGTTAGACTGAACAAGAAATAAAATAAAGAAAAAATGCCAGAGACCAACTTGAAGTATAAAAGAATATTTTTACAAATGCTACAGACATTAAAAGAATAATAAGAAGCTATTCTAAACAATTTTATGCCAAGTTTGACAATGAAATTGAAGTGGATACATTCCTTGAAAATAAAATGTTTTGAAACTGACACAAGAAAAATAAATGACCTGAATATCTGTTAAAGAAATTAAATTCACAATTAAACATTTTTCACAAAGAACACTTCTGGTCCAGATACACTAATAGAAAATTCTATCAAACACTTAACAAAGAAATAATGCCAGTCTTAATCTCTTACAGAAACAGAAAAGGAAGGACTACCTCTTAGCATTTTCTAAAAAGATGACAAACTCAGAGTACCAAAATCTGGCAAATACACCACAAAAAAAGAAAATTACAACTCAATATTCCTTATGAATAAGAGGTAAAAATCCTTAACAAAACATTTGCAAATCAAAGAACCAAATTCATCAATATGTAAAAAGGATAACATATCATGAAAAAATAGAGTTTATCACACACAAATGCAAATTTGGTTAAAATAATCAGTATAATTGATTGAAGAGCAGTCAATGTAATTCCTCCTATTAACAGAATAAAGGAGAAAAATTATATAAATATCTCAGTAGATTGAGGAATTTAGATAAACATCACCATTATCTAATGATAAAACCTCTATGCAAACTAGGAATAGATCAGAACTCCCTCAATCTGATAAAAAGAATTAATAAAAACTCTACACCAAATATCATAATTGATAAAATATGAACACTTTCCCTATAAGGTCAGAAACAAGGTAAAGATGTGTACTCTTTTTACTTCTAGTCAATATTGTATCTAAGGTCTTTCCATTAAGCAGTAAAGGAAATATATATCATAAAGACTGAGAAAGAAGTAAAATTATCTTTATTTACAATGACATGATTTTGCACATAGAATATTCAAAGGAATTTGCCCTCCAAATCCTAACAAATCAAGTAAGTAAATTCAGCAAGTTTTCAGAATATAAGTTTAATATAAAAAAATTATATATCCATATAGTATCAACACTTAGAAAAGGAAATTAAGAGTCAATATGGTTTACAACATACTCAATATCATGAAATACCTACAAATGTATTTTTTTAATGTACAAGACTTTAAAACTAAAAATATTGCTGAGAGAAATTAAGAAAGAACTAATAAATGAGAAAGATATACCATACTTATGGGGTGGGAGAATCAATATTATAAAGATACTCATTCTCACAAAATTAATTTACAGATTAAATGCAATTCCAATCAAACTCCCAGCAACATTTTGTAGAAATTGACAAATTGATAAAAATAAAATAGTTGGAAGACTAACATAACCTGATTTTAAGTATCACACTAAAACTTTTCCATATTTTTAAACAGGCTGTTTTGACCTTTTACATTTCTATATAAATGTCAGTATTAGCTTGTCAATTTCAAAGAAGGTATGTTGTTGGTGGAAAGATAAACAAATAGATCAATCAAACAATGACAACAAAAACCCATGATTATCCTCTAATAATCTTTACCAAAGATGCCAAGGCAAATCAACAAAAAGACAAGTTCTTCGACAAATGGTGCTGGAGTCTACCCAGCAACAAAAAGAAATATACTATAGCGACATCTAGCATAAATGAATCTCTGAAATAGTATGTAGCAGATTGAAGAAAGCCAGACACAAAGGAGTACCTACCTAAAAATTCAATTAATATCAGGTCTAACACCAGGTAAAACTAGTCTGTGGGGACAGAAATCAGAACTGTGGTTGCCTCAGGATGGAGTGAGTGATGTCTAGGAAGAGGCACAAAAGGACGTTCTAGTACAATAACAATGTTTTATGCCTTTTTTTGGGTGTTAAATAGGTTTTTTACATTTATTATAATGCATTGAATGATATACTTAAGATCTATGCATTTTATTTAATGTTATTATACTTTCATAAACATTTTTTTAAAGAAAGGAGCAAGATAAGGGGAAAGAGAAGGACACATAGAAATTATAATGTTGTAAGTGTAGTTCTAGAGAAAAGCAGAGTATTTTGAGAGAACAAAGAAAGAAAACAAATAATTGGATTGTTGATAAATCTAGCCCAGAGGTACCTACATGAGAATTATAATCATGCTTCTCTACCCCTTCTAGAATCCCTTGTCAGCATGCTCTGAGAGTATCTCATTTTCCTGTGGTTGACTGAAGGCTGCCACCAACTCTTGATTACTTGAACCTAGGCCAGTTCATCGTGGTAAAGGAAGATTGCTTAACTTCCTTAAATGGGATAATCCAGAATCCACTCAGTTGCTGTTTGCCACAAACCAGCACAGCTAGTAATTCCAGGTCCTGAGTGGGAATAGGGCGGAATTAAGAAAATAGGCTTATAAGAAAAAGAATGGGATCAGGAGGCCTCTGCAATGCTGATGGCAAGAGCAGAGCATGCTCAACACCAGCTTCCTGCTTTATTTATAGGGTAAAGGCCATTAGCAAATCAAAGAGATTTCTGATCACATTTCCAAAGCAACCCAAGAATTCTACCAAGTACAGAAAACCCCCACCATACATAATATCTTAACTTCACAAAACAAAGTATAGAAGAAACTTGTTTCCAGTCTTTCGAGGGGACATGGGGGCAGGATGAGTATAAACAATCCAGCACCATAGCTAACATAGCCTTTAGCAACTTCACAGAACAAGTGAGGTGGGGAGTTGGGCAGACTGTCAGCTTACTGCCAGTTCCCCACACCTCTGTCCCCCAAAATCTAAACTGCAAAGACCCTGTTGGCTTTCAGTCACCAACAGCTGTTGAATAGTTGGTCTTTCTGATTGCCTTTCCTGATACTCACCGAACCATCCATCAGGGTTTTGAACATCCCACTGTAAGAATCCTTCCAGCATCAAACCCTTTCATCCACCCACCCCCCTACCTTTCTTGGTCCAATTGACCATCAAGATCCAGTCCATCCAAATCTGTTAAAAAATCTGGCTATTTGCAAAGAAAAACATGTATCAGACAACCATATATCAAACAAATCCAGATGGATAAATCATAAAATTTTAACTAAAACCAAAATTTGAAAACATTGAGGTGAATACTTGTCAGAGCTCTGGGTGAAAAAATATTTTCTGTATAGACAACCCACAGAAGAAATCAGAAAAGAGCAATATCTTTCTTAATGAAAATACAAAACATAAATCCATCAAAAGATGTTACAATATTTAAAAACCTTAAACAAGAGGACGGAAGATGGCGATGGAGTAAGCGGACGTACCAACTTCCAACTCCCAGAACAAAAGTGGATTATAACTCAATTTTAAGAACCATCATCTGGATAAACCAACTTTGAACTAAACTAAGTGGTCTCTTCAACCAAGGAACACTGCAGAAGCCACATTGAGACTGGTAGGAATAGCGAAAACGCGAAGAGGGCTGCCCAGCTCCCCGGAGCAAACGGCAGCCCGGAGAGACCCGCGTGACGGGATGAGAGTTTGGCGGAGAGGGAGGGACCTGGGTCCCAGGAACCAAGCCCCAGACTGCAGTCCCAGAGCCTAGAAGAGGCGTATGGACAGTATTGAGCTGTGAAGCAAGTGAGGATACTGTTTGTGAAAAAGAGAGAGTTTTCTCAGACCCAAGAATCTTTTCAAAGGGACAGCGCAGAAACCCTCTCTCACAACCACGCACCCGGGGCTCCGGGGAACGGAGACAGAGGAGAGGAACAGAGCAGCGGGAACAGAGAGTGGACTGAAGGCACGAGGACACTCTGAGGGACAGCCATCCTGACCCCTGGGCTGAGTCATTTCCCTAATCGAAAATGAATATTTCCCCTGGAACTAGCAATACCAGCAAAGGGAGACAGGACACTAGCCAAACAAGCTCTCCCGCGGCAATTAGAGCAGAGCTGCTTAGAGGGAGGGAGCTCCCAAGCCTACAGTGTGGAGACTTAAGACACTGCCATCTCTCTGAGGACTGCTGAAGGGATGTTGGCGGCAGGACGCTGAAACGCGGTCCTGTCGGTGGGCGGAGGCACAACTGATGTGAGCTCGGTCTAGCCCAGCAGGGGTGGAGGGGACGCGCGAAAGCGGTCCGACAGCTGTGGGCCCGCCTGTGACCCCACTTGTGGGGAAAAATACGGGCAGAGATCGGCTCTGCGAACCTGCGCAAGCCGGACCTGACCGTGGGGACGGGACTAGGACCAGGGACGGGCGAGGGGTTTGCGGCTGAACTCACGCTGCCAACCCCGCCCGGACAGAGAAACCCTGGTGGTTTGAAATCCTACGTGCATGCGAGCTGGTTTTCGTGGCTGAGCTTACGCTACTAGCCCTGCCCGGCCAGAGAAACCCCGGTGGTTTGCAAACCTACGCCGCGAACTCTGGCTTTCGCAGCTGAGCTCACGCTACTAGTCCTACCCGGCCAGAGAAACCCCGGTGCTTTGCAAACCAACATGAGCGCAAGCTGGATTTCCAGGCTGAGCTTACGCTACTAGCCCAGCCTGGGCAGAGAAATCCCAGCGGTTGGACATCCTACATGCGAGCTGGTGCCGAACATGGGGCGTGGTAGAGTCCCGATCGATCGGAAACTAGCAGTTGAGCTCACGCCAGCAAACATGCCCGGCCCAATAAACCGCGGTTTGCGACTCTGCGCAGGAGGGCCCCGGCTTCGAGGGTGGGGCTAAATTCTAGATGGGCTCACAGCTGAGAGCTGGTCAAAAGACCCGCCAAACCCGCAAAACTGTGGCGAGCAGGCTCTGACTGCAGGGGCTGGGCGTAAGTCTTCCGGAAATGGGCTGGGTCCGCAGCAGAGCAAAGGTGCTCACCTCTGCCCTCGGTGCTAAGGCTTGTGCCTTGAGTGACAGCCCCTCCCGCGGAGGAGAGGCAGAAATCACAGCAACAGCCGCAGTGGGCCGGCGCTGGCAACGCCCATACCCAACCACCCTAGGCAGCGGCAGAGAGGGTGGCAGGCCTGCAGACAGATCACACCTAGAGAACACAAAGAGAACACCTACTGGACTCCAGTGCCCACAACTTGCCTATACACAGATAAAATGGGCAGGCAGAGGAATGCAAACCAAATGAATCAAGAAGAATCCCAGAGAAGTACCTGAATGAACCAGATATAACCAAATTACCAGAAGCAGAATTTAGAATAATGATAGTTAGGATGTTCAGAGAAATTAGAGCAACAATGGATAGTCATTATGAACACCTAAATGAAGAGATAACAAGTATAAAAAACAAAATTGAGATAATAAAAAAGAATCAGATAGAAATGATAAATACAGTATCAGAACTGAAGACTACAATGGAAGGAATTAAAAGCAGGATGAATCACGCTGAGGATCGAATCAGAGAGTTAGAGGACACAATAAATAAAGGTACAGAAGAAGAGAACAAAAAGAAAAAGAGACTAAAAAAATGTGAGGAAACTCTAAGGGAGCTCTGTGACAACATGAAGAGAAACAACATTCGCATAATAGGGGTGCCTGAAGAAGAGGAAAGAGGACAGGAAATGGAAACTTTGTTCAACCAAATCATAGCAGAAAACTTCCCTAAATTAAGGCTGGGAAACATTCCACACATTCAAGAAGCACACAGAACTCCATTAAAGAGAAACCCCAAAAAATCTACACCAAGACACATCATAGTTAAAATACCAAAGCTAATGGATAAAGAAAAAATCTTAAAAGCTGCTAGAGAAAAAAAGGCTATCACCTACAAAGGAGCCCCCATAAGGATGACATCGGACTTTTCAACAGAAACACTTGAGGCCAGAAGGGAATGGCAAGATATAATCAAAGTAATGCAGAACAAGAACCTACAACCAAGACTACTCTATCCAGCAAGGCTAATATTTAAAATTGAAGGAGAAATTAAGAGCTTTCCAGACAAAGAAAGCCTCAAGGAATTCATTAAAACCAAACCAATTCTGCAAGAGATACTAAGGGGCCCGTTGTGAACAGTTCAAAGGGAGGAAAGAATATAGCAAAGGAAGAATACAGCTTTAAAGAATAAAATGGCAATAAACAGCTACATATCAATAATAACCTTAAATGTAAATGGATTAAATGATCCAATCAAAAGACATAGGGTAGCTGCGTGGATAAAGAAACAGGACCCACACATATGCTGTCTACAAGAGACACACCTTAAAACAAAAGATGCACATACACTAATGGTAAAAGGATGGAAAAAAATATTTCATGCAAATGGAAATGAAAAAAAAAGCCAGGGTAGCAGTACTTATAGCTGACAAAATGGACTTTAAAACAAAGGCTGTAGTAAGAGATAAAAAAGGACACTACATAATGATAAAGGGAACAATTCAACAGGAAGATATAACTATTATAAATATCTACACACCAAATAAGGAGCCCCGACATACATAAAGCAGACTTTGATAGATTTAAAGGGCGAGATTAACAGCAATACTATAAGAGTAGGGGATTTCAATACCCCACTAACATTACTGGATAGATTCTCAAGTAAGAAAATTAACAAAGAAACAGCAGACTTAAAGGGTACACTAGATCAACTCGATTTAATAGGTATCTTCAGAACATTTCACCCTAAAGCAGTAGAATATACATTCTTCTCAAGTGCTCATGGTACGTTTTCTAGGATAGACCACAATTTAGGGCACTAAAATGGTCTCAAGAAATTTAAGAAGATTGAAATCATATCAAGCATTTTCTCTGATCACAACACCATGAAACTAGAAATTAACCACAAAAGAAAAACTGAAAAATACTCAAACACTTGGAAACTAAATAGCATGATATTAAATAATGAATGGATTAACAATGAGATCAAAGACGAAATAAAAATGTTTCTAGAAACAAATGATAATGAGCATACATCAACTCAAAATTTATGGGACACAGCAAAAGCAGTACTGAGAGGGAAGTTCATTGCACTACAGGCATATCATAGAAAGCTAGAAAAAGCTCAAATAAGCAACCTGACCCTGCATCTAAAAGAACTAGAAAAACAACAACAAATAAAACCAAGGACAAGTAGAAGGAAGGAAATAATAAAGATCAGAGCAGAAATAAATGACATAGAGGCTAAGGAAACAATCCAAAGGATCAATAAAACCAGAAGCTGGTTCTTTGAAAAGGTAAACAAGATTGATGAAGCTTTAACTAGACTCACCAAGAAAAAAAGAGAGAGGTTTCAAATAAATAAAATTAAAAAGGACAGTGGAGAAACAACAACTGATACAACAGAAATACAAAGCATTGTAAGAAAATACTATGAAGAACTCTATGCCAAAAAATTAGACAATCTAGATGAAATGGACAAATTTCTTGCATCATATAAACTTCCAAAAATCAATCTGGAAGAATCAGAACACCTAAGCAGACCAATTACAACAGATGAGATCGAAACAGTTATCAAAAAACTCCCAAAAAAGAAAAGTCCTGGGCCTGATGGCTTCACAAGTGAATTCTATCAAAATTTCAAAGAAGAACTAACTCCTATCCTCCTCAAGCTATTTCAAAAAATTCAAGAGGAAAAAGGATTTCCAAACTCCTTTTATGAGGCGAGCATAATTCTGATCCCAAAACCGGGCAAAGACAACACAAAGAAAGAAAATTATAGTCCTATATCCCTGATGAATTTAGACGCTAAATTTTCAACAAAATATTAGGCAACCGGATCCAGCAATATATGAAAAAAGTCATACACCATGATCAAGTGGGATTTATTCTGGAGAGGCAAGGCTGGTTCAATATTCACAAATCAATCAATGTGATTCATCACATAATCAAAAGGAAGGACAAAAATCAAATGATAATTTCAATAGATGCAGAAAAGGCATTTGATAAAATCCAGCACCCATTCATGCTCAAAACTCTCAGTAAAGTGGGAATATAAGGAACATTCCTTAACATGATAAAGGCCATCTATGACAAACCTACAGCAAACATCATACTAAATGGACAAAAATTAAAAGCAATCCCCTTAAGATCAGGAACCAGGCAGGGTTGCCCAGTTTCACCACTCTTATTCAACATAGTTCTGGAACTCCTAGAAATAGCAATCAGACAAGAAGAAGAAATAAAAGGCATCCAAATAGGAAATGAAGAAGTAAAACTGTCACTATTTGCAGATGATATGATATTGTATATAGAATATCCTAAAGTCTCAGTCAAAAAACTACTACCTTATAAATGAATTCAGCAAGGTGGCAGGATATAAAATTAATACTCAGAAATCAGAGGCATTTCTGTATACAAACAATGAACTGTCAGCAAAAGAAATTAAGGAAACAATTCCCTTCACTGTTGCAGCCAAAAAAATAAAATACCTAGGAGTAAATTTAACCAAGGAGGTTAAGGACTTGTACTCAGAAAATTATAAAACATTGATAAAGAAAATCAAGGAAGATACAAACAAGTGGAAGCATATACCGTGCTCATGGCTAGGAAGAATAAACATCATTAAAATGTCTATACTACCCAAAGCAATTTATAAATTCAATGCAATACCAATTAAAATACCAATGACATACTTCAAAGATATAGAAAACATATTTCAAAAATTTATATGGAACCAAAAAAGAACATGAATAGCCTCAGCAATCCAAAAAAATAAAAAATAAAGCAGGAGGTATCACTCTTCCGGATATCAAGGTCTACTACAAGGCCATTATACTCAAGACAGCTTGGTACTGGCATAAGAACAGACACATTGATCAATGCAACAGAACAGAGAACCCAGAAATAAATTCGCAACTTTATGGACAACTGATATTTGACAAAGGAGGAAAGAACATACAATGGAGTAAAGACGGCATCTTTAACAAATGGTGCTGGGAAAATTGGTCATCTACCTGCAAAAAAAATGAAACTAGACCATCAACTTACACCATTCACAAAAACATATTCAAAATGGATAAAAGACTTAAACATAAGCCTTGAAACTATAAGCATCTTAGAAGAAAACATAGGCAGTAAGCTTTCCGACATCTGTAGCAGCAATATATTTGCCGATTGATCTCCACTGGCAAATGAAATAAAAGGCAAGATAACAAATGGGACTATATCAAACTAAAAAGTTTTTGCACAGCTAAAGACAGTAAGAACAGAATAAAAAGACAAACCACATAATGGGAGAACATATTTGACAGCACGTTGGATAAGGGGTTAATAACCAAAATTTATAAAGAACTTATAAAACTCAACACCAGGAAGACAAACAATCCAATCAAAAAATGGGCAAAAGAAATGAATAGAAATTTCTCCAAAGAAGACATACAGATGGCCAAAAGACATATGAAAAAATGCTCAACATCACTAATTATTAGAGAAATGCAAATTAAAACCACAATGAGGTATCACCTCACACCAGTCAGAATGGCACTCATCAGCAAAACAACACAGAATAAGTGCTGGCAAGGATGTGGAGAAAAGGGAACCCTTCTGCACTGCTGGTGGGAATGCAGACTGGTGCAGCCACTGTGGATAACAGTTTGGAGATTCCTCAAAAAATTAAAAGTCGAACTGCCTTTTGACCCGGCTATCCCACTTTTAGGAATATACCCTAAGAACACCATAGCACTGTTCGAAAAGAAGAAATGCGCCCCATGTTTGTGGCAGCATTGTTCACAATAGCGAAAATCTGGAAACAGCCCAAGTGTCCGTCAGAAAATGAGTGGATTAAAAAAGCTTTGGTACATATATACTATGGAATACTACTCGGCCATAAGAAATGATGACATCGGATCATTTACAACAAAATGGTTGTACCTTGATAACATTATATGGTGTGAAATAAGTAAATCGGAAAAAATAACCTGAGAACAGCATGAATTCATATATAGGTGGGACATAAAAGTGAGACTATGAGACATGGACAAGAGTGTGGTTGTTACGGTGTGGGGGGAGGGAGGGTATGGTGGGAAAGGGAGAAGGGTAGGGGCACAGGGAAAACCAGATAGAAGGTGACAGAGTACAATTTGACTTTGGGTGACGGGTATGCAACACAATTGAATGATAAGATAATCTGGAGATGTTTTCATTGTACATATGTACCCTGATTTATTGGTGTCACCACATTAAAGTTAATAAAAAAAAAGCCAGAAAAAAAACCAAACCTTAAACAAAACATATTTGGCAGAAGCCATTTTGTTCAAATATTTCAGAAAAAGGGCTTATATCTTAATTCAAAAGAAGTAAAGTGGAAGGCTATGACTACAATAAAAAAGTAGACAATGGACAATATAAAGGACTAACAAACTTGATAAAAAGTAAACCTCATAAGTACTCAAGCAAAATAACTTTGAGATACCATTTAAAAAATTTATTGAAATAACAAAGAGTTGGAAAAATAACAACACTCAGAATATAATAAGATCAGCAATTTTTCTCCTCCACTCTGGTGGGAGTATAGATGGGGTGCAGTCTTTCTGGTAAGCAATTAGGCAACCTTTAGAATTTTTAAACAACATAAATTGTTTATAAAGTTTAAAATAAGTTATTTTTCATATTAAGATAAAAGCTTCTGTTTACCAGACATATAAAGAATGCAAAAGACAACTTACAAATCGGATCAGGAAGATATTTTCAATATATGTAATGAACAATGAATTAATATCAGAGGCATATCAACAACTCCTTCAATTCAGTCAGTAAAAAACAAACGTCTCCCTTCCCCACAAAATGAAAAAGGCTAAGACGTAAATAGGCAGTTACAGAAGAGGAAGTAAACAAAAAGATGTTTAGCCTAAGGGAATGCCAATAAAGTCCACAATGAGATGGTATGTTTTATATCCATTTAACTAGCAAAATTTAAGAATTCCAACTATACTAAGTATTGCAGATGCTATGAATTCATGGGATCATCTAAACTTCACTGGTAGGAGTGTAAATGTGTATAGCCTTTAGAAAGCAACTTGACATTATCTTAAATGTCATCCACATACCTACTCTATGACCCAGCAATTTCATTTCTAGATATATATTCACCACAAGTTACTGAACAAATGTAAGAATGTGTATAGCTGCACTCTTCTTAATAGTAAAATCTGGAAACAACCAGAATATGCAATTAGGTGAAAATACCACAATGTATTTTTCTATTCTCTTGGTATATCCATGTAACAGTACATTATACAGCAGTCAAAACAATTAATTTCATCAGTTTTGTGCAGCAGTGTGAAGGCTGCATTTGACTGGGTCCTCCTAGAAGATTTCCGGGTTGGACTAAACATGGAAAAGTTTTCTCAGGGGAAATGCACGTGAGAGAAAATGTGGGGAGAAGGCTGAGAGAGCTATCAGACTGAGATGCCAGTCTAACCTCATGAAAGAGGAAGAAAAATAGGTTTAAGGGCAATGAACTAGACAGCCGTGAGGTCTAAGGAAGATTTGGCAGAGTCACCTAGGTGTACTGGGACCAATGTCAGCTGACAGGGAAGCCCTGAGGCTCCCGGGAATGGGGCTGCCTCAGTGACTCTGCCACACTCAGTCACTGGCTGGGCCACTGTCCCAGGGAGCAGTGGGAAGCATGGCCTTGGTGCAGCTCCACAATGGGCAACAGTGCAGAAGCTGGGGACACTTGGTCAATTACACTTGCAGTCTCACGTTCCCCACAGATGCCTCAGCACTATAATGATGAGTTAAAAAAAAAAAGGTTTGGCAAGAGAATGGAATAAGAAAAACCTGTGCTGTAGGCCATAATAAGAACACTGATCTGATCTCAAGAGAGACCTTTGTGTGAAACTTTGAATGGGATTCAGAAGGGAGAGTTTCCATGGCACAGTATCAATAACTTTCAGTAACTTAATTCTGGAGGATAGGGTTCCCTGCTGTATTCTGCTATTGAGAAGGAGAGACAGTTGAGACCATTTGCCAAAGAGTCTCTCAGAACACAAATCCTTCAAGATGTTCCTTTCAAAAAGTACTGCATGTAAATAAATTCTACTTCCAAACTGTGGGGTTAATGTTCAATGAAATATTTTCAGGGTGGTGTAGACAGTCTGGATTCATACATAATCATAAGTACCATGGGTAAAAAGGAAACCTTTCATAAACATGAGTTTTCAAAATATGGATGGTAACAAGCAATCAGCCAGAAAAACCATAACAGCCTCCAGAACACCAATGTGTTGAAATCCCACAGTTGACAACCTGAGAACCACTGAGCAAGATGCCAATAAGAAGAAAGTTGTTAAAGATGTCTAGCTAAGGGATGGCTTAACAGCCCCAGGGGTACTATGTGGATGTACTCTATTCATTCCAGCCTGTTCTCTAATGAGTGTTTCAAGAGAAGTAATAAAAAATGTTCAGTAGTATTCTGCAAAATATAAAGCAGACTTCAAGAGCATGAATCTTTACATTCAATCTCATGGTGACTTTGATCTATGAACTGTGGGTATAATTTGTGTGAGATTGCATAGACTAAACTCTCCTTTGTCAATGCTAAGTCCATGAAGAACATGAGAGTCAGAATTATTCACAGAAGAAGGGCTGGAGCTCATAGTTGAAATATGAAGAAAGAATCAAAGATTGCATAGGAGGTCCATGATGGTAGGTCCAGAGGCTGGAGCAGAGGGCAAATGTTGTAGGTCATAGGGTGAATCAGGTACAGGAAGAAATGTGCAGCGTGTGTCTCAGGCTGCAGAAAGGAGGTGGCAACTCAGGCTGACTAAGGATTGGAGTGGTAAAATGGAAATGCTGGAGAGGACTCATAGATCAGCTGCTTCTAGTTACTTGTTTTATGGATAGAACTCTGAGTTACTAAAGAACTTCTCCAAAGTTACACACCCAGAGGGTTGCTGAATCAACACTAGAGCCACATGCTAAGCCTCACTCCAGCCTGTGTGGGCCAAGTGCTAAAAGTGGTGGCAAGCCGAGCAGTACATAGTAGTCATTTAAATAAAAAACAAAATTAAAGTCTCTGGAGGCCAAATGTTAAAGAATATTTTTATTCCTTAAGAGACAAGAAGAAAGGCTATAATTTTAGATGTACATAGACCTGGGAATAGAAAATGGGTTCCTACAATGAGCTAGCAAAAATTCTTTTTCCCATTTATTTACAAAAATGTATATGAACTGCTGGTTCTGAGCATGATCAACTAAGTACACTCAACCATATCTCTCCTAATGCCTACAACTAAAAACCCTGGACAAAAACATGTAATTTGACTATCAGAAGTCAAATTAGATGAGAGCAGGCAGCGTGGATTAGGGTTACTGGACTCAAGAGATGACCTGGGGGTGAATGCTCTGAGGATTTTTTATTTTGTCTCTTTTTTTGCCTCCTACATATCCTGACCTGGCTGTTAAAGCAGCCTGAATCCTGGAACTGCCAGTGGATACAGAGATTTTAAAAAACAAACTAATAACAACAACAAAAACAAAACAGCCAAGTAAATGCTAAGTCTCTGGAAAGGAAGGACCTGGCAGGACAAACCTTCTGACATTATTAGCCTTATGTCAGGTAAATACCAGCAAAGAATTGGTATCCCTCCCCTCCCGCAGGTAGTGACAGTGGTTGGTCCCTGAGGGCCAGAGTCCTGTTGACTCCCCTGCCCTATACCAGAAAAGTGCCAGTCCAGAGGCAGAGCTCCCTGTCCTCCTACTGGTACCAGAGACCCTAAGGGTGGCTAAAGCCCTAGCTTTCTAACCAGAACACCAGAAAGGAGAAACCCTGAACAAAGTGGGATAGGGAATCATGCAGAGGAGGGAACTGGAGAAAGGGACCCTTTGAAACTGGGTGGAAAGTTCCAGGTTCACCGTGGAATCAGCACAGTAAAGCCTTGGAATGCTCAGCCATGGGTAGACCATTGCTCAGTTTTCCAACTGTCAGCTGGATGGTGTCCAAGCAAGGTGGATCAGAACAGCATTGTAAATGCTTTAAAAACTAAATTGACATTGAATCATAGCCCACAGAAAGCAGATCAGGTTGTGAACCTAAGCAGTTTGCCTACATGGATAGAAAAATAAAAAGATAATACTTTTTAGAAAACTTAAATAGAACTCAGAGTTACATGCCCTATTGTTCAGCATGTCCAAGATGCAACCTAAATTTACTTAACACACCAAAGACCAAGAAAACCTAAACAACTTTCAAAGAACAGCAACAGAAGCCAACATTGAGATTACAAGTATTGGACTTAACCATGCTTCAAGAAGTAAAGGTAAACATTGTTTAAATAATGTTTAAGATAGAGGTTTTAAGCAAAGAAATAAAAGCTACGAAAGAATCAAAATGGAAATTTTAGAACTAAAAAATTCACCAGAGAGACTCAATAGCAGAATGGAGATGAACTTGAACTATAGCTCACAACAAAAACAAAGCTTAACTCAAAATGGATCATAGAACTAAATGAGCTAAATTTTTTAAACTAATTAATTAATTAAGAACTAAATGTAAAATTAATTCTAAAACTTATGGAAGAAAACATAGGAAAAAACTTTCTGGCTTTGGCTTAGATCAAGAGACCTTAGAAACACAAAAATAAGGACAATTTATAAAGGAAAACAGTTAAATTTTACTTTCTTTGCAACGGATATTGCTAAAATCCTATAAAAAGGTTGGCCACAAACTGAGAAAATATTTGCAGTCACATATAAAATAGAGGACTTGTATCTAGAATACATACAGAACTCAAAATTTAGTGATTAGAAACACAGTCTATTTAAAAATGGTCAAAAGATTTTGTTGGACATCTCACCAAAAAAGATACATGGATAGCAAATAAAATGCTTATGATAAATGAGATTAATAACTTGGATCAAATTTGCTTAAATATAATTTATTAGTGAAATGCAAATTAAATGACAATTTTAAGTGTTGGTGAGACTATAAATCAACAGAAACCCTTGTACATTGCTGGTGGGAATATAAAATGGTACAGTCACTCTGAATATTGTTTGGAAGTTTCTTATAAAGTTAAATATACATTTATTATATGACCCAGCAATCCCATTTTAGGTATTTATCCTAGAGAAATGAAGACTTATATTCACACATAATCTGTACTTATAATTCATCAGCATTATTCATAATCTCCAAAATACTAGAAACAACTTAAATAGCTTCAATGAATGAACAAATAAACCGTGATCCATCCATACAAAGGAATATTACTCGGCAATAAAAACGAATGAACTATGATTACTGCAAAAGCATAGGTGAAGTCAAATGCATTGTGCTAAGTTGAATGCATTATGAAAGATCTCAGTATCAAAAGGTAACATACTATATGATTCCATTTATATGACACTCTAGAAAAGGCAAAAGTGTTCAAACAGAACAAACCAGTGGTTTCCAGGAGTTCTGAGTGGGAAGAAGATCTAAGTAAAAAGTAAAAAGACGCAATAGAGGGAAATTCTTTAGGGAATGCCAATTGTTTTATGTTCTGTCTGTAATGCTGGTTATAAGAATACATGCATGTATAAAAAGGTATGGACTTGTACATCAAAAACTAAAGAAAAGTTTATGGAGTTTTAATGTGTACCATAATCGCTAACAATAGAAGGATGATTTAATCTTTTAAAAGGGAATTAAAATGCATTATGTAAAATGTAACTTTTTAGATTTCAATGAGTCTTGTTTTTGTTCTAAAATTGCCCCACATTCTAATCAACTTAATCTATAAGACTTTATCTGCTGGCCTATAGTGGGCAAGGGGAAGAAAGGTCTAGTTTGTGATGTTAATGAGAAACAGTAGGTAAGGACTCAGAGAAATGAAGTTTGATTAGAAACTTTAAACATTTCTCTTTTCATTCATGGTTGGTGCTGACATGTAATTTGAAACCACTGAACAGATGCTATGACTGGCAACAGCCAGGTCCAAGCACCATCTTGCCCAGACAGTCGAGTCAGAGGTTCAGCAGTCCTGTGGTTGCTTAATGCTCTCTCTGTCTAGTTTCAGCTGGCCTTGTATTTGGGCGAGGCAATGGTGAGAATAAGGAATCACACAAATCAAATGTACATTCAAATATATTAAGTAAATGTGATGAAGGTTCTTTATGTTTAAAATGATCAAAAGAGGGAAAATGGGTGGTACTGACCAGCTAGCTATAAGAGAATAAAAAGAACTGAGCAAATAACCTCATTATAAAATTTAATACCCAAATATCCATTTCTGTCTCTCAAAATTGTTCAGATTCCAGGTTAGGAGTCCTTAACCTTAATCTTAAACTTTCATTAGCAATGAGATTTACTACATGGAAATTCAGGCAAGTTTAGGCTGTGAACAGACTATATTTTGCTTTTACTTAAAGTGAGACCAACTCATTCACCAAGAAAAATTAACTTGAAAAGTACAGCTGTGCTTCCCAAACCACATACAAAGAGTCCCTCCCCTCCCACAATTAGAGGACACAAAAACCCAGATGCCAAAAGAGATTTAATACTGCTGTGATTATTTTCATTTCAAAAGGGGTCCACTTAAAATATTAACTCTGGTAGTTCCTTCAAGTGTGGACCACCTCTGGGGCACTCAGATGTCTTTCATAAATCATTAAGCACTGAGCTGAGGGCTCTCAGTGAGGGAGAGTTCTGAGTCCTTGCCAGCTGCAGATCAATAGAAGCAAAGTTGAATCACCTCTGAGATGACGCTCCGAGTCCATAGGAAACGTGCTAATGATTTATACACAGTGCTTTAGAAACTGTGCCTATGGGATGAAGGAAGTGGTGTCCAGAATGTGGAGGTGAGAAATTGTTCCTCTCAAAGTGAGGTGCAGGGTGCCATGAGAGAATCAGCAATGTCCTGTCACCTCTGCCATTTCTCCCCTCTCCACTTAAAGGGCCTAAGACTGGAGGTGACAGGTATTGGTGAAGCTCAACCCATTCTGCCTCTGAGCCTTACTTGCTTATTAGAGTAGGCTGCGATTTTATTTCAGATTGGCAGTGCAAAACCTGTTGTCATATTTCATGTGATGATGTTAATTCTCCTATGAAATTAGAATACTCCTGAGCATATCCCAGAGCTGGTTCAGTATGTGTAAATAGCCATTTATCAGATGCAACCCATAATCTTCTGGCTGCTGTGACCCATTCTGTAATTTTCCCTCAGCAGACAAAAAATGAAGAGCATATTTAAATTTGTTATGAGATTTAAAATATGGGTGTGGATTCAAAAACGTAAGCCCTTTAAGAAGAAATCAAGGAATTATTTCATTAAATTTTAAGCACTTGTTCATCTGCTTTATAATCATACAAGGATCCTGTGGCCCACCGTGGCTGGATAGCTCGGTTGGTTATAGTACCATCCTGATATGCAAAGGTTGCATGTTCAATCCCTGGTCAGGGCACATACAGAAACAGAACCTTTACTGACCCTCTCTGTCCACAAAAGCTTGCTGACACTAACCCAAGCCAACAAGAGCCCCCAATTAGGGGTACAGAAAATGGAGAGACTTTACTCAGGTGACAGTTTGCAAACTGGGGTTAGGCAGTCTCCAAAGGAAATGGAAAGTGCACTTATCTGGGACAAAGGGAAAGTCTGATTATATAAAGCGCCCTCCCTGGTCCCTGATTGGTCCATTTTTATGCAAATGAGGAGCCCAAATTTACACAGCTTGATTCCTCCAAATAGCACTGTAATCAGTTAGAATCTTACCTCCTGATTGGTGGTTACAGATCTATTCTGATTGGTTAACAGAGATGCAAATAAGGATAGAGCTATGCAGCTCTGATTGGACAGGGCAAGTCCCACTTCATTGGTTGAAATACTATTCCAGGAACTCTTTCATAAGGGTACTCAAGGAGCAGGAACTCAGTGCAAGAGGCTAGCACTAGCAGCTCAGTCTATGATTTATACCTGAATGCAGTATTTGTATGTGAGAGGTCTCTGTCAGCAATGAATGCTAGACTCTGGCTATAGATTTGAGTCCCATTAATTAAGCACAAGGAGTCCTTTTAGAAGATATGTTTCTTCTTAGGGTCAACACTTTTGACACACTTTCTTACTTGTTGACTCTCTATATCAATTTCTTCCTTTCTAAGTGACCCATCACCCATTTATGTGCTCCTTCCCTCACACCCACCAGCACATGCACATTTCTTTCTATACATGCCTATAAAATGTATCTGTAAGCTCAGAACCTCATTGTGCCTGTGGACATATTGATGTAAGCTTTAACCACTGAATTATTTTTTTTCCACAAAAACCAACATTTCATGAAGTATTACTGAGTGCCAAACATTATGTACTAGATTCTTTACACACGTGCTCTCATTTTATATATGAGGAAGCAGAGATTCAGAACAAACTGTGTCTGAGATTACAGAGTTAACAGGTAGAGTCAGGATTTGAACCCAAGACTAAGGGACTGTATTCTTTTCTTTTGGCGGAAACAACAGAAGTTTGTTCTCTTACAAGTCTGGAGGGCAGAAGTTTGAAATCAATGTGTCACTCAGCCACACTTCTTCTGGAGTTCCTAGACGAGGGTCCATTCCTTGCCCTTTTCAGCTTTTGGTGGCTGTCAGCATTCCTTGGTTTGTGGCCATTCCTCTCTGCTTCATCTTTGCGTGTGCGCGCGCGCGTGTGTGTGTCACTCTTAAAGTTCCCTTTGCCTTGCTTATAGAAAGGATATATGTGATTGCATTTAAGGCCCATCTAGATATACCAGAATATGCCCCTTAACTTAATGAATATACTTAATCATATCTTTTGTCATTTAAAGAAACAATTACAGGTTCCAACATTTGATGGGATTACCTTTTGCAGGGGTGGCTATTTTTCAGCCAGTCACAGACTCTGAACCTGTCAAAGTCTTGATTGACTAAGGTCTTCATGATAAATCTGCATAAAAATTTCTTGAGCTGAGGGAAGTGGAGGTAGGGCTACTTAACCTGTGAAATGTAACTAGCTCCTTAGGCAGCCTCCACTTACTTAAAATTTCCGGAGACACGGAATTCACAAACTCTTAGATTCAAACATGAAAACATCAAGAAAAAAAAAAATCTCAAGGTATCTGGGAAGATTAATGAGACATTACTAGCCACAATCACCTTAATAGAGATTAGTCTATTAGATTAACCCTAGTAACTCACAGCCCTGCAGAAATGAGATACAAACAATGTCAACTCCGATGGCCAAAATGGGATATTAATACTTTTTTAAGGTACATTATGTTGAACAATGGCTTTGAGATGTCCTTGAAGCCATTTTTATTTGAGGCCTTTCTGCTGAGCACCAGGACGTGTCTTTTTTTGTTGCTGTTCTTGTTTTTTTTTTTTTTTTTTTTAGATTTTATGTATGGGTTTTTTTAGAGAAGAGAGAGAGAGAGAGAGAAAGGTGGGGTGGGGAGTGGGAAACATTAACTCATAGTAGTTGCTTCTTGTATGTGCCTTGACAGGGAAATCCTGGGGTTTTGAACTGATGACCTCAGCATTCCAGCTTGACACTTTTTATCCACTGTGCCACCACAGGTCAGGACAGACATTTAGATTTTTTTTTTAAATGTAGTATTTAATTAATTATGTGTAAGTTTTAGCCACATAACTACTTTTAATGCTTGATTATCACAGAAGTTAGCTATCTGGCCTTCTTCTTATAGGTTTAGATTGTCAAGTTGGCATTTCTTTCTTTCTTTTTTTTTTAACAAGTTGGCATTTCTTGATCGATTTGTTTATTGTGCTCATGTCCCTGTGCTGGGAACACTTCACAATATTTTATTTTTCTTCCTGGAAAAGACCTTTTTGTAACCTTTTAAAAAATGTTTATTTTTCAAAAAATTTTATGTCAACAGTAAATAATATTTTTGAAAGGATAAAAAAAATCACCTATAATCCCATCAACCTAGTGAATGAGTTTTTATGAGAGGAGAGTGTTCTAACCTTAATCACCTGCATAGAGTCACAGCTTGACTGTATGCAGAAGAGAAATAGGACAATATTTGCTTCCAGTTGTGAGACATAGACCAACTTCAAGAATCGATGAAAGCACTTAGGCACCATGGCCATGATCTTATGAGTAAAGAGGTCCTTGTCACCCCCTGGCACCTGAAAATGTTAATGCTAACAGATGTGATCAACTAAGGGGGCAATAGCCTAGTAAAATCCCAGGTACTATCAATTTTCATGTAATTCATTGGAAGGTCTGTGCTAGAACTTTGTCATAAAAATCAGATCGAATCCTCGTGGAAGTTTGGATTTTCTGCTGCAATATACTCTCTTGGTATCTTACCAAGATTTAAGCCACCCTCTTGCCACTATCTGTTGAGTCCAGGGATTATACTCTTACCTTCAGAAGTACCAGGAAACACTAGAGAAACATTTTTCCCTTGAGGGAAAACATTAACATGTGGAATATAGCTGAAGTCTAGATGATGAACACTTTATTGAGAATTGTGATGAGGACATGAATTATGTATGAGTCAACTGCAGGAGAAAATGTTAAGGCTGGTGAAAGCCACGTTGATGACCTCAATATGTCACCTTTTCTGCCCCCTGAAATGTAGCCCCCGACATGCTTGTGTGGGGTTCTCTTGGTGTACTTGTTGTCACAAAGAAGAGGACACGGATGGCCTCTCATTTGATCCAAGTAGTTAAGATTTCAATGCAGAACCCCTCCCAGAATTCTTGGGGAGTCAGGAGGGAACACCAAAGAATGACTCTAGACTGGTAACAGAGGAAGAAAGTGGTTTTCTAAGATTGGGGGAGGGGGCTGGCAGCTTTCCCAGAATATGACAAGACTCAAATCACAGTGGTGAAGTGGCTCCCTGCTTCACTTAAGTAAAAGCTAGATCTTCTGA
The DNA here is from genome assembly GCA_037038555.1 of Rhynchonycteris naso. NCBI lineage: Eukaryota > Metazoa > Chordata > Mammalia > Chiroptera > Emballonuridae > Rhynchonycteris > Rhynchonycteris naso. The sequence goes on from CM072998.1 coordinate 132,976,156, forward strand.
TTGGAATCTGTGTGTGTGCATGTCTGCATGCGTGTGTGTTCACGCATGTGAAAAAGCAAGACTGAATGGTAGAACGTAAGAAAAAAGGGCTATGTGAGAAGCCTATATTAAAGATGCTAATTTCAAAAAGGAAGAGCATACTTTGGAGAAGCTGAGGCACGATGATGCAGCAGCCTAGGTATAGCAAACATGTGGAGCTATTCTCACTTCTAGGACTGAGGGGCAAGAGAAAAGTATGGTTACTTGAACTCAGGGGGAGTTCCTATATGCTGCTTCCCATTGGTTCAAGCCAAATGGAGGGCATGGAGGCCCATAATGCGGCCTGCATGGCCAGATGCCCATGCACAGAGCAGGAAGAGAAGGACGGAGAGTGGGTCTGGGGGGCAAGTGGAACATGGGCAGCACACTGTCTTCACAGTTCTATCTGAGCACGTTGCTCTGCTCCCTTCGCTAAGTTTCACTCTGAAGTTCTCTTCAGCAGATCACGGAGCTTCTTGCCAAACACCTTGATCCCGCTTTTGAAAGCTGCCTTCTTTTTGCCAGAAGTCCATTGTTCTCATGTCACCAGCCATAGTTTAGACATCCAAATCCTGCTTTTGTATGCCATAGATGTAACCAGCTGTCCATTTCTCCTGTCATCCTGTCTCTTCCAAAATTACAAACCTCAACAGGAAGAAGAAGTGAGAACCCCTGATTTACCTTGTGAGATTGCGGTGGGTTTCTCCATCAGCTCCAGAGGGGAGTGCACTGCCTTCTGGTTGCCTGATGTTCAGATCAGGATTTCTCAGACTTTCAGGTCTGGGTATTCTCTGGATTATTCTTGATGGTATGTGAGGGTCCTTGGGTTTGTATTAATCCTGAATGGGAAGGTCTTCTGGGCTGGAGGAAAGAGAGCTCCAAAGATTGAAACTTTCTCTTTATCCTCCAAGCCATACGCTTGCTGGTATGCTCTCTGTTTCCTTAAAAATGTCCCCCCATTCTCATAACATTCTAGATTGTTTCTTCACTCAGTCTAGGAATCCTTTGTCCCCTATGCTAAGGCTTTCCTCAAACCCTTTTGCCTTCTCCAGGGAGACCAGTGGAATTATTTCTAGGGGGAGGAAAGAGAGAGAGAGAGAGAGACTAAGTGAGCAGATTCCAGAATACTTCCTTTGATGTTCCTATCACCTGAGAGTCAAGTTGAAAAACAACCTCATGCAGTTCCTCCTATAAATTTCTGCTTCTGTTTGCTTTGGAGTTCCTGGTCTCTTGGGATTCTTGGTAACAGTGCCATTAGGTTGACGTGGCTATTTTCCTCCCCCCTCACCTAACCTCTGATCATCTGCGAGGCATTGGTAATTGACAGTAAATTGCACTAGCCATGAATCAAGTCCACTTCCTTGCAGTAAACACAGCGACAATAGAGTGATTTCTGGGATATACTGTTACAGCAAAAAGGAATGTGGAACGATGATCTATAATACTCTTCTATGTAAGTAATATGGGCAATAAGAAAATATAGTTATATCTGCTCATTTGTACTAAAAGAAAGAGAGGAGGTATATGCCAGAAACTTCTGAGATTGATTACTTACAGAAAGTGGATAACAATTGCAGACAGAATGGGGGACAGAGGTGATGTAAAAAAAAAAAAGAAAGATGAGTGACTTTGGAGTATACATTTTTGTCTAGTTCTGACTTTCAAAACTATATTCTTAACATACTAAAAATTAAATCATTAAAAACAACTGGTATATGGGGGAAACCAAAATAGGACCCAAACAGTAATGAATGAATTATGTTATACATGAAGAGCGCAACCACACCACTGACACTGGGGAAGCACTAAGTGAATCTGGAGAACATTTCAATTAAATAGTGAATTAGTCCGGATTCCACCAAAGAAGCAGAACCAGTGGGACATGTATAGTAGGAGATTTATTGCAAGGAATGGGCTCATGTGATTGTGGGGCTGAAATCCACAGAGCAGGCTGGCAGTGGGGGAGGCTGGAAGCCTCAGGCTCAGGCTGGAGCTGCTACACACAGATGGGTTTCTTTTCCAGGATTCCTCTTCTGGGAAGCCACAGTTCTACACTGAAGGACTTTCAAATGACTGAGGTCCACCAAGCTGATCTAGGACAATCTCCCTTACTGAGTATGGACTTGAATCACATCTACGAAATACCCTCGGGGGTTTGATTGTTTGAATAGTTGAGGACTCTAGCTTAGCCAGATTAATACATAAAACTGACCACCACAGATATGCTAAGGCAAAAGACAGAAAGAGCTCTACACTGATATTATTGCCTGCAAGTTATTTTTGACAAGGGTATGGTTTAACAAATTTTAAACCATTATATGTATATTCTAAGATTGAGCAAATAAGTAGGTTTATAGTACATGATTTGAGCTGGGTTTCTATCAGAGAGAAGAGTTACAAATAAGGAAAAGGAGCAGGTTGGATGACCCCTGCGGTGTTGGATTGGAATAAGACATATCATTTTTTAATATACACACAGAAAGATACATAAATAGAGATAGAAATAAATAGGTGGGCGTGAATGCATGTGCGTATGCATGCATACATTTTCTAGCTCTGTCCAGCAAAAGGGTTGAGAAACAATGACAGTCCAGTAGTGATGAGCACACCTGGAGCCCAGACGCAGGGCACAGGAGCAGAGAAGTAATAGGTAGGGTAAAGGTCAGAGACAGAACAATGACAACAGGCCCTGGCTGGTTAGCTCAGTAGATAGAGCGTCAGTCTGGCTTGCAGAAGTCCAGGGTTTAATTCCTTGTCAGAGCACACATGAGAAATGATCATCTGCTTCTCTTATCCTCCCCCTTCTCTCTCTCTTCCCCTCTCGCAGCCAGTGGCTTGATTGGTCAGAGCATCAGCCCCAGGCGCTGAGGATAGACTGGTTGATATAAACATTGGCTCTAGATGGGGGTTGCCAGGTAGATCCCAGTTGGGGTGCATGTGGGAGTCTGTCTCTCTATCTTCCCTCCTTTCACCTAATTTTAAAAAAAGAACAATGACAAAATGGACCAGAGGCATGGCATGGGGCTGTCAGGGACGCCTAGCCATGCAGCACAGGCTGATGCTGGTCTGTCTCAGGTGGCCAATAAGCATCAGCATCTTATAACATGTCACAACTGATGTCCACATGATGACCCCAGTCACCACCATCACTTACTAATTATTTTTATGCTGCCTTCTTTGAAAACAGACATGAGTCCCCCTAGTCATTAAGAAAACTTAAGTCACATGCAATAGATCTTTTAAGAAAACAATTTCTATCAAAAGTTTTATCAAACTTGGTAAAATAAAAAGCGTCATCAATTTCTATTATGAAATTTTGTAATATAAATTTGGCTGTCTAAGGGCTAAGTTGCTGTCATCTGGAAAATGAACTTAGATGGAGATTTCTCCCCGTTGGCAGTACCAGTGTTTCAGGTGCCGTGGTTCCAGGTGAGGGGACTGGGACGGGTGTCAGAGGGGAGGAGAGCACTGGCCTGTGGGGCCTTGGACAGGGAAATGGGTACCGCAAAGGGGAGGATGAGGGAGACCTGAGGGCTGTAGTCATAGCCTCTGCTATAGGAGCACGGACCCTCCGGGCCTCAGACCTCACTCCCTAGCTTGCTGGGGCCTCTGACCTCCTGCCGCTGCCGCCCATGTCTCAGGCCTTTGCTCCTCCTCTTCAGAAATCCCTGCCACACAAGAGATGTGTTCACATTCCACTTCCCATGTCTCTTGGCCAGAAGCTAAAATCATATCTTTGCTTCCCTTGGAACCCTCCTTTGGGGCGGCTCACACCCCAAGCCCAAGCCTTTAAGTCTCCCTTATTTCCCAAGGTTGTGGCGGCACTACCCTCTCTTACCCGCAAGGACCTATCCATGCTCTGTTGAATCTGACATCACTCTCACTGCATTCTACCGTGTCCACGCCTCTTCTTTCTATCACTTACTGACCTCTTTCACTTCCCTAAATGCATGAGAACAGGCCATACTCCTAGTCACCCCGTTTATCCCCTGGAGATTTCAGTTTCCACGTGGACAGCCAGGGCAGCTCCTAGTCTGACCCCCTCCAGGTCCAGGTGTTCTCTGGCCATGCCCCCATGGAAATGAGTCCCCTCCCCCCCAGCGTGCTCCCTCCCACGCTTCCTCCTCTCTGAAATGCTTTACCCTTTGGCTCTGATATTTCACTCTCCTGCTCCTTTGAGTGTCTTAGAGCAGTCCTTTGTTGTTCTTGGGGGCTTCTCACTTCTGTCACTATTGTGACCATTGCTGACCCATCAGGGATTTGTCCTTGGCCCTTGGCAGGAGTTGGAAGGTTTAATAGGGATAGGACTCCAGTTCCCTGATTGCACACTTATAGTGTGTGAAGAACACCTGTCCTCACTGCTTCCTGGGTTCACCTTCACCAGCTCCATACTTGTTGCTACTCTGCAGGGCCCTGTCCTTGCTCTTCTGTTCCTTAGCCAACTATTCTCTGGCTCAGCACATCCACATCTCATGGTTTTAGTTATCACACGGGGATGGAGGATCATTTCCAGCCCAACTTCATCCCAGGACCTCTAGGCTTGTGATCCAACTGCTGGATGAAAACTTTCACCTGGATGTCGCTTTCAAAACCAAACTCATTATCTACCTCTAAAGCTGTTCTTCATTCGCCAATTTCCATCCTGTTTCAAGGTAGAGACTTCAGGTCCATCTGTGGTTTTACATCCAAACAGTCGAGTCCTGCGATCACCACTGACATAGTCTCTGGATCTGTTCCCTCTTCCTACTCTAACCCAAGTCCTGTGATCTCCCAGTTAGTATGCTCCAGCAAAAGACCAGGTCTTCTTTCTCCCATCGGCTATGTACTGTCAACGCCAATGTAACATAATTCAGATCTTGTCCCATTTTAATCTCTTTCTAAGCTAGTTAACATGCTGCTTAAGACCCTCAATGAATAGGTCCCTGTTCAACTCTCTAGATTAATCTCCCTCTACTACCTGCCTCACACTTTTCAATCTAGTAGCATTTGTTTTTCCTCCGTTTAGAACAGCTCTCTTATTCTCGCATTACCTAAGTAATTCCTATGCAACCTTTAAGACTCAGCTTTGCTGTTCTTTTCTCTGACAACCTGTCTCCTGTGCACCGTTCCTCTTCATCCCTTCTCCCATTTTCCCAGAGCTGGATTACTTGTCCTTCCTCTGATCTCCCATAATGTGCTGCGCAAACTCTGTCTTGGCACTTGGTACTTGATATTTAAATATTATTTTTGTGTGTCTGTCTCTCTAATAAGACTGAGTTCTGTAAGGGCAGGAATTGCCTCTTATTCTTCTTCAACTCTGATGTCTTGCATAGTACTTGTCGCATTTTAATCACTAAGTATTTGTTTTTGAAGCTAAATAAGCCACACAAGGACAAATTTATGCACAGGGGGTGATATGGAGGGAGAAGAAGCCATGGTGACTTATATATTACTTTGGTTCCTGTGGGTCTGTGGCTGCCCCAGTGCTGTGGCTTCTGCTGAACCTTGTAGAAGGCGTTGGAGAGCAGAACTATTCTAGTTCTAAGCAGTAAGTGTGCCTCTGTCTGAGCACAGTCCTCAACCCTCCACTCCCTCCCATGTGGCTAGAGGGGTCAGACTGTGGAGACCGCTGCTCTTAGCTCTTGGAATCACACACTCATCCAGATTTCAGATATACTCCACTTTGCTTGTGTTGTTGTCTTTGACAGACAGACCACTGTTTTTTCTTACTACTGTGATGCTCCCCTGTGTTAAGGCTCAGCCCAAGTGGACCTTTTTCATGTACCTCTTTCCAAGACTCCTGTAATTTGTTTTCAACTCATCTTCTCTAAAATTGAATGAATGTTGGCATCAGCATGGTACAGTTTAGTTAACATAGTGTCTCAGCAAGGTTTCTGTTTCTTTTTTCCACAGGACTGTCATAACTGAATCAATCCATTTGGTGAAGTCAGAAACCATGTGTTCATTCATTCAACAAGCAAGCATGTGTTGACCGAGTATAAGACATCAAGCCCATACCAAGCATTGGAGGAACAAACAGTGATTGAGGTACAAGTTCTACCCTTAAGGAACTCACAGTCTCTTACGTGGGGGTGGCGGGTATGCAAGCCAGAGAGTACACAAGATCTATTAAAGTCTAAGAAAAAATTATTAAAATTTTAATATTTCTATTTTTTTCTGATATTTTAGAAAACATTTCTCTAAAGAAAGAAACTAAACATTACTAGTCTCTAACCTATGGATTGATCCTGGTTCCCTTGGCTGATGTTATATCATATAGTCCCTATGTCTTGTCCTCAGGGCAGAGTAGGGATTCTCAAACTTACTGGGGTTGACAGTGGAGACCTCTGCCATTTAATCACTTTCAGTGTACTGTGATGTATGCCAGTTTGAATGTGCTTGGTTAATAGGATGTGCAATTATATTATCTAGCTTTATTAACCCTCACAGAGACAAGTGGCTGAAAAATAATTCATTTAAAGATGCCATAAATTAAGCACGATACTGATAAAACAAGCAAAAGAAACTAGCAGCTGTCTCTCTGTTGTGAACGTGAGCCAAATTTCAACATTTTAAAAATGTTGATCTGAACAGATCCAATAAGAACATGTCCAAAATTTTAAATGATCACAATGTTAGTGAATTAGCAATGAAACTCAAACTGAGAGTATCTTTTATCTTGGAATATAGCTGATAGTTTAGTGCCAAGAGTTTTAAAAACTAAACATGGAGTTTCACTTTTGCATAGGTTGCGAAGAATATTGCTCTTATCCTAACAATGAGAAAAATATAGATAAGAAAACAAAATCATAACTGGTATTTAATCTATGAGAGAGCTGAGGTCACAAGACAATGGAACAACTTGAGTTCCAAAGAAAGACAAGCCCTTCCAAGGAGAGATAGAGGACACAGCCTCACTCACTTGTGGTAGAGAATGAGAAAGAGGTACAATCATAGAACAAGTGGGGAAGAAGAAAGAGCTACAGTTTAAAGGAACACCCAAAGGCCAAATGTGGGCTACCATGGCAGTCTCTAACAGTCAGAGCCCCAACCAAGGGGCATTCATACACCTTCACAAGCTTGTATCCTTGGGTCTCTCCTGAGAGCTCATGAAAAGGATTAGGGGTCGAGCAGGTGCAAAGAGGTAACTGGCAGGCGTGGGAGTCATGTACAAAACGCCAAACACTTCCCCTTGAGGCAAAAGCTTTAAGCTTCTGAAGGAGGGGAAGCAAAGACTGTTGCTCAAAGCATAGAAAAAGATGTCTTGAGAAGAAGAAAAGACACATCTCTGAGAAAGAAGCACGCAACCATCTTGGGCCGAAGATCATAAGCTACTAGTAAGTGAAAGTTTATGAGCACTTGGGCAGGAGAAAACTTCCTGCCCAACATCCATCACCAATGGCTTAAAATAATTTAAAAAAAAACCTAACAACAATAAATACTAGTGAAGATAGGGAACAACTGGAGTGTTGCTAGTGAAAATGCAAAATCGTACAACTAGTTTATGAAACAGTTTGACAGTTTTTTATAAAGTTAAATGCTCACCATATAACCCAACCATCTCACCTCTATTAGTTATTTACCCTGTTCTTGTAAATAGTTGTATCTTCATGATTATGTCAGATTTATTAACCGCATTCTTAGTATCCAACTGGAAACAACCCAAGTATCTATTGATTTTGTGAATGGATAACCAAATTGTGCTACCTTTCATACAATAAACTACTACTCAGCAATAAAAAGGGAATGAACTACTGACACATACAACAGCATGGATGAAATCCCAAAAGCTTTATGCTAAGTAAAGCCAGACTCAAAAGTCTGTATACTATGCGATTCCATTTTATAACATTTGGAAAAGGCAAAGCTACAGGGACAGAAATCATGTCAGTGGTTGCCTTTTGGGTGCGGATAAAAGACAGGTGTACAGGAAACATTACAGGATGATGAAAATGTTCTATATTTTGATTATGTTGATTACATAAACATACACATTTGTCAAATGCACAGAGCTGAATGAACACCTCTGAGTTTTACTCTATATAAATTATATTTCAATTAACTGATTTTAAAAATTAACTCTCCAAAACACAAAAGCAAACCTCTCCAGTTTTTTGGTGATGTTTAAAATCATGTTGTGTTCAATCTAGTACTTCTAAACATTTCACTAAGTCATACATGTTTTGAACTTTTATTGAGTTTTTTTTATTATTATTTTATACCAAATGTCAAGTGCTCTTGGGGAGACAGCTAAACTAGATAGTACGTGGACAACAATAAGGTGACAAAATAAAATGGAATCTCATTTTGCCAAATTCTATTGACAGAGACCCGAGAAGCATGGCTGAGGATTTGAAGAAATGAGTATCAGACCACTTTATGTAGTGATGGAAATTTGTATTTATTTGGATGAAAGTTATTTCTAACATGTTGCAGGTCATGCTACTTTATAGATTCTGTTTCCATCACGAAATACATGAGGAACTTCTCTTTTTAAGGGGGCGTCAAAGGTCATGTGTATGGGAGAAGAAGATACACTCAAAGCTGAAATGAATGACTGTGGGAAAGTGTGGAGGTGGAGCCATGGATGAAATGGCTGCTTTAGCTCAAATAAAAATAGGGTCTGGGGCCAGAGAGAACATCACAGAAATAATGTATTTACTAAGTAATTTCTATGCAAGAATTTTCCATAGGAAGTTGAAGCAGATGTGTAGCGGATGTACCCAGGTAGTTACAGAAATAGGAATTCTTTAAAATATAGCTGAATCTTTGCAATAAATGAAACCGAAAGAGACCATGAAATTCTGCTGTCCCAAAAAGCGATATGCTGGCTGTTAGACTTAAAGATAAGAGTTCCAAGTTTATTTTTCTTTGGTAACAAAGGGCTGTCAGTAATACGCTACAGCAGATTAAAAAGCACACACACACACACACACACACACACACACACACACACTCAATGTGTTTCTTTAGGTAAAGTATATATTTTTTAAAGAGCTAAAAGGTTACTTTCTTTTTCTTTTTTTTAAAGCAAGAGAGAGACAAAGAGAGAAACAGAGAGACAGACAGACAG